>JASDFA010000010.1:171147500-172397500 GCA_035772735.1 Datura wrightii | reverse complement strand
GGGAAACCAATAAAAAGTGCTTAGTAAAGGTTGATATGGTTGGGATCCTTGACCTCTACTTTACCTCACATTTTCATGTATTTCCTTGTCAAACAAGAGGAAATCCCATAATCCCCCTCCTTTTACTCCAGTAATCAAAAAGAGAAAAACCCTCCTCTTTACTTTTCTTCCTCCTACCCCTTCACTTGGGAAACGTGCCTGTTTTCTTTTCTCTTTCCAAATACATTAATATGAGCATCAGTAGATGGTTCTTATTTGTTGAAAGCAGTAGGCGCTTTACGAGCAAACTGAAGATTGATGAGGAGAATCTCGGATGGGTTTGCGAGCAGCTCCAATAAGCTTCGTTGGGAACAGGGGATTTATGTAGACGATGGAGAGGAAGATCCAAGTCTACAAATACAGGGTTTACCAGAATTTCAATAGTTACGGTCGTCTCGTAAGATCGAAGCATGTTAGGGGGAAAAGCATGGTTGATAATACTAGAAGAGTGATATAATACAGGGTGGAGACATAGCAGGGAAGGAACACCTGCTTTGGCTTCACAAAAGAGAAAAATCCTCCCCGTTACCTCCCCCTTTCTCCTCCCCCTTCACATCTCCATTATTTTGGCAAAGGTATTGGCAATTCAAAAAGAAGCGGGTGGGGTGTAGTTGCCAAAACAATGGAGTTTTAATATGTTTCTGAGTGATGGTAAAACTCCCCTTGCATGAACTTCGATGCTTGATGGGTTCTACTTCTACAGCTAGGCTTTTGTTTTCCACCTAAGAGGCACTTGGTTCATGCAATAAGATTTTTAGTCTTGTTTGTCAATGATCTACAACTAATTCATGTGCGCTTTTGTTTCTTGGACTGACTGAGTAACCTTTCTCGGCTTGCCATTATCTGTACTTTGTATATCTTTTTCTAGTGTTCATTCAATCCTTCCTCCTTTTTTTTTTTTATTTTTTATTTTTTATTTGTACTTGACATCTGCTCATCTCACCCTGGGACCGTCACATTTGCTTTATTCAGTGTGGGCTTTGTGCTTGCAGGTCACACTGAAGCTGTTCTTTCAGTTGCCTTCAGTCCTGATGGACGACAGTTGGCGAGTGGATCTGGTGACACTACAGTTCGTTTGTGGGATCTAAATACCCAGACGCCATTGTTTACATGTCAAGGTTTGAATCCTAGTTTCACAGGCATCGCTGCAGTCCCAGCTTTTCGTTTGTCATCTCACATAAAATATAGAAACTGAAGGATAAAGGTCTTTGAGTATATCCACTTACAAGATGTTATTTAGCTGATTATCACTTATGAGGATGATAACTTTGTAATATGCTGGGATTAAAATTCCTTCTCAAAAATAAATAAATAGCGGGAGTAATACTTGGATATTCCCACCTCACATTCTCGTACTCTCTGGTTTAAATTCTAGTTTGGTTACTTTGAATGCATCTTAGGCACTGCTCATTTGTCATGCTTCTGGTCAGATGATATTGTATATTAACTCCCTGAAGTGGTTTGAACATTGAATTGTGAGAAGGTCATTACTTTCTCTATAAAGCTCTGTTTTATTCTATTCTTCTGCCGCAAATGCTGCAGGGATTGCCTGTTCGTTACTTCATTTTGAGATTTCAGCATCAAATACTAGTTATGAGTGTGCAAGCTACCTGTATAATCAGATTTTATTGCATTTTCTACCCAACAAAAAGAAAAGTGAAAAGAAACAGGTTTCTGTTCTAAAACATATAATTCTGTCTATGTTGGTTGTTCCCTTTGCCAGAGTTGCGGAATCATGGTGTTACAACATTTCTCTTTATCTGCTTACTAATGTCTATGAATAAATAGTGACTCTATATATCCTCTTTGTTCCAGGGCACAGAAATTGGGTTCTTTCTGTTGCATGGTCACCAGATGGTAAGCATCTTGTTAGTGGAAGTAAGGCTGGAGAACTTATCTGTTGGGACCTTCAGACTGGGAAGCCTTTAGGGAATCCACTTACTGTAAGTCATCTCAGATGTGTTTTGTGTTGTTATTGAGATTGTAGAACTATGGATTTTGATGTGTTTTGCCTGCTGGACTTTTATTGGTCAAGATCCCTGCTAAAACAGCATTTTCTTTGTTAACTGCTGTCTATTGTGCCTTACAACAAATCCTGATAATATTTTTTTCCCGGATAAAGATAGAACCCAGATAATCTACTAGCAGTGAGCTCCACATTGTTATTAAAGTTTATTTACTTGTCTGTAAAACAATGTATCCATAGAAGGCTCTCTATATTTTTTCTTTCTGGTGCTAAGTAAGGAAATCCACTTTCTAGTCGGGTTGAATATTGTTTAACTTGTATGACCAAATTCAAGGAAGTAAAGAATTCAAATAAACACAGAAGAACTAGATAGAAAATTAGGGAGATAGGGATATATTGAAGAAAGAAAGAACAATCTAATAATCTAAATGAACATTCAATTACTAGATCTAATCTATGGGAGAAGAGAGTTGAACTAATACACGGGAATCCTTACCTAGGAGAATCTTAGAAAAGGTTCAATTGAGAGATATAAGGGTTCTTCCCTTTACTCTCACAAGGTGCAATCCTCCAAATTCAAACATAACTAATGAACTAAGAGCCTGTTTGGTTTGGCTTATTTTAAGTGTTTTTAAGCCAAAATAGCTTTTAAGCACTTTTGTAGTGTTTGGGTAAGTTTAAAAGCGCTTTTAAGCACTTGTTTTTAAGTCAAAAGCCATAAGTTAGAAATTCTAATTTATGGCTTTTGGCTTATAAGTCATAAGCCAAAAGCCAAACCAATTAGGCCCTAAACCCTTATGACAACTATTTATAATAAGGGTTACATGAGACATAAGAAATTACCAAAAATACCCTTATGTTACAACTTAATTAAGTTAAGCTAAATATGCTAAGTCTTGGTTTGCTCCTTGTAAATAACTATTAAACATATTGTGGGCTTTCAAATCCTCTTGGATGGCTCTAATAAGGTTCCTCGAGCTCTTGAAAGATGTTCGAAAGTCTCCAAGCTGTCAACTTGAGAGTCATCATGAATTGAGTATTATTGCCCACTATAGTGGGTATTATTAGCTAATGTGCTTATGTTTGTTGGTGTCTAGAATTCTTAGTTAGGTGAATCTGTAATTGAACCACACAAAGTAGATGTCATAGGGTGTATATGTATAATTTGATCAATCATTGATTTCTTTAGTTGTCTTTTAAGACTTTTGAGTGTCTGCAATGTCAAATTCAGATGGTTACTGAATGCTGCTCAAGTGGCTGAGTTCAAACTTTTCATGTTCCCTCTTTTAATTTTGATTATCTTCTATCTTATTTCTTAATACCTACGCATACCCCTATGAAGATATTCAAGTAACGAGGCCTTGGATGTAATTAAATTAAGAAGCTATCCTAGGTCCTCTATTTTGTTTTTTCTTGACTCAAGTCGTGGATTTTTGTGTGACATGCACGTCTTCCCTTTGTTGGTTTTGTCGAAATAATTGTCCCTGATGGCCAAAGTGACATGCTCACTTTAACTTATCGTATTGCTTTGTGAACTGTTCAAAAGAAACTCTTTGGAGAGTATGATCTGAGCTTACCATGTTGCAGGGACACAAGAAATGGATAACTGGTATTTCTTGGGAGCCTGTACACCTCAGTGCTCCATGTCGCCGCTTTGTAAGTGCAAGTAAAGATGGCGATGCACGAATATGGGATGTTACCACAAGGAAGTGTCTCATTTGCCTCACTGGCCATACACTTGCAATAACATGTGTAAAATGGGGTGGAGATGGAGTTATATACACTGGGTATATTTCTTTAGTGCATTTCACTTTACAGATCGTTGTCATTTATGTAGTAAATTGATCCCTGTAGAGAGCATCAACTTACTGTGATTGGCCCACTTGATGATATCTATTTCTTGAACTTTTGCTGTTTCCTTTTGCTGCATAGTTCTCTCCTTTTTTGTGTGTGAGGGTGGGGTGTCTGTGTGTGTATATACAGAGAGAGGGGGAGAGAGAGAGAGAGAGAGAGAACGAGCCGATGAAACCCAAGCATTAGTTTATGAAATCTTCCATATGGTGTTAGTGACGTTTATCAGTTCATATTCCAGATCTCAGGACTGTACAATCAAGGTATGGGAAACCACGCAGGGGAAGCTAATACGTGAACTGAAGGTGAAGTCTATAACTTTCGATTATTGTGGGACAACTCCTATCATGCATGTGTTGTGACTTTGTATTGTTATTCATCACCTGCATTCAGTGAGGTTAATATGTGCTTGGTGGGCTTTTTCTTTTTCCTTGAGATCCCTAAGAAGCTTTCTTTCAATTTTCAACTGAAGTAGAAAGGAAATTTTCTGACTGCTTGAAAGTGAGGTTTGTGATATACTTTCATTTGTCTTTGTAGTCCATTTTGACAAATGGACAATTTGTCGAGCACCAGTTTTATAGTTAGTTGGACTTGTATTTTATTTTAAGAAATATTCAGTCTAAGGTTGAATAGGTATACTCCTATAGATTTTGAAGCTAGTGGATCTGTGGATGTGCACATATGAAAAGTGGAGTTGTTCTTGCCTAGGTGCCCATGGAGTAAGATGTCCTGGAAGTTATGACTAAATGGGTAGTTTCTTATTTATGCTCCTACGCTTTCATGCTATGCAGGGTCATGGACATTGGGTAAATTCTCTAGCACTGAGCACCGAGTATGTTCTTCGAAGTGGAGCTTTTGATCACACCAGTAAACAATTTGCATCTCCTGAGGAAATGAAAAAGGTAATTTTTTGGTATTCCTAAGCTTTTTATTTGCTTCATTTAATTTGCACTTTTTCAATATTGCAAGGATTCACTTTTGTCAACTTTAGTTGGATTAGATTAAGACTTCTCCCCAACATATCCTTATGGAGATACTCTGCTCTGGAAGCATGAAATGTTTTTATATTATAACTCGAAAATTATGGTGAGAGTGAGAAGTCACAATGAGGATTGATGTTTAAAAATGTTCAAGCTGAGCTCATCTCATCCATGATCCATTAGGCTAGTTCAAAGACCTTCTCAGTGTGATTATCTGGCAGTGCTGCAGTATGCCATTGATGAATCAATCCCAAGTGCGGTGTCATCAGCTATATGATCCTAACCATCCATTTTGCTCCATTTGAACCCATTGCATTCCTATAAAAAATTTCAATGTCAGATAACAAGCAATTACTTTTCCGTTTTCTTTTGAGACTAGAGTTAACACAATAGTGAACATAGAGTAGCAGCAGACTATATACTCTTGAAACTCGCAGCTTAGTCCTTAAAAACATTTTCAAAGGTGAGATTATCTACCACTTAAGCTGCTCATACAAGATTGTTTCAGCTTAGTATTTGAAACATTTGCATAGGTGAGATTTGCTCTGAATTAAGCAACTCGTACTAGACTGTTTGCCTCCTTCAGTGGTACCTTTTACATTTGCTATAAAGCTAGGTGATCAAAGAGATCCTTAATAAAGATGCCAGCTGGAAAAAAGGATCAATCTATCTTTTTAGTTTGTTGCTGAATGCTGATCAACAAAACTATAAGCTGAAGCTGCATATGTGAGGATTTGATAGGAAGCGATGGCAGTAAATAGGAAGATACAAAGGCCCCGGCCCCTGACATATAGAGAAAAGACACTCGCTGTTTGGACTCTTGGAATCTTAATGGAAGTAAACAAAATCGGGTGTCTACCACTGAATGGGTGTGCAGAGTTTGCAACTAAAGTTATAATTAGTTCAAGGCCTGGGCTATTCCGAGACTTAAAATTTGAGGGGATTCTTCTAGCTTCTGCTTTCCATTATTCTCCAACTACTGAGATTATGCACTCCTATATCCTGTGGCCCTCGAAGCATCTCATATTCTCATTTAGCAGGGGGCAGGGCAACAGTATACATCAACGAGAGGCAAAGAGAAAGAAAAAAGAAGAAAGTAAATCTTTGATGCTATTTAGTTGCTCGAAAATTGTAATTTCTCCCATCCTCACAGTACTTGTGCTGCTCTTGTTTCATTGCCAGGTAGCACTTGAAAGGTACAACAAAATGAGAAGCAATGCCCCTGAGAGATTAGTCTCAGGATCAGATGATTTCACCATGTTTTTATGGGAGCCTGCTGTCAGCAAGCACCCCAAAACTCGCATGACAGGTCATCAGCAGGTTGACAATCTTTCTGTGCTAAAGGATGGTTTTCTCTGTGTGTATATGTACTTTGATGGTGAACATGGCCCTTTTTCTGGTTCTAAGCATCGAACCATGAATTTCAATTTTTGCAGCTGGTTAATCACGTTTATTTTTCTCCGGATGGTCAATGGATAGCAAGTGCCTCATTTGATAAGTCAGTCAAATTGTGGAATGGTACCACAGGAAAATTTGTTGCTGCATTCCGAGGCCATGTTGGACCTGTATATCAAATAAGGTTAGAAATTGCCATGAAAACTCAATTCTTCCGTCATTTTGTCCTATCAGATAACTAATCACGTTTAGTTACTATCCTTGTGTTTTGCACAGCTGGTCAGCTGACAGTAGGCTCCTATTGAGTGGGAGCAAAGACTCAACCTTGAAGGTATGGGCTTGCATTTCTCTTGGTTTTTGGCCTGTTAAAAACAAGTCACAAAGAAACTATTCGTCTTATTGATTTAGGTTTGGGATATCCGGACAAAGAAGTTGAAGCAAGACCTTCCCGGCCATGCTGATGAGGTAAGCTGCTTCCGCTACAAGGATTTCCAGCTTTGAAAACTTTTCTACAGAACTGTTAAATAACTTGTCTATCTGAACTTGGAAGGTTTTCGCGGTTGACTGGAGTCCAGACGGTGAAAAAGTAGCATCTGGTGGTAAAGATAGAGTTCTGAAGCTGTGGATGGGATAGAAACAAGGGTGACTCCACCCTCAGGCCAATGAAACTCTTGCTTTTGGTTCGAAAAATTCAAGGCGCCTAATTTTTTTAATTAGATATAAAAATATGTAATTCAAGTAAGTGATTACCATTCTTATTAATGATAAGTAAATCTTTTTAATCATTTGTTGTCAGCTTGTTACCAACCATTAATCACATAATTCCTACTTTATATTGTATTTTAGGGGTTTGGACGTTTGGTTGAGGTAATTATAGATAGTTAAAATTGGCGTCATGTCGAGCTTTTCCCCTCTTGTTCACTCAAATTTAAGTCTTTATAAAGCTTCTTACTATTCGGTGTCAACTCTCAATAGAGTCGTTTCAGTCTAAATCAACTCGTTGGAATTAAACGTGGTAGGAGAAAATGTGCAAGTTGGAATATTAAATACTTACTGAAAATAACTTAAATTTATTCTCTTTTTACTTTTTAGGAACTAAGTTTGATAGAAACATATTGAGCTGTAATATATCAGATATTTTCATGAATTATTCCAAGCAATGAGATAATAGACGGAGTTCCAATTTTCAAGAACATTCAAGGTTTTCATAGTATGTTTTCAAATTATCATCTGTTAGCAATCTTAATTTTTACCGCCAAGTAGAATGTCAAAATTATTCCATGAATTCATTAATTCAAATATATTTTGGAGTGAGAAAAAGTTGACTTATCACATGTTTTTCCAAATTTTCGTTGTTTAGTGATTTAATATTTTATCACTAATTAGAATGTCAAATCTTTTTTTACTATTTGAATAATTCAAATATGTTTCGAGGGGAAATCAAAAATGATTTAATCCACTTACAATATTCTAATATTTAATTTTAAAACAATATTTTAACGACACTTTCCTCAAAGATAATAAAAGAAAAAAAGATAGTAAGAGTTTTATTATTATTATTATGAGTTGTGTGGTCAAGTTCAGGGGAATTTTATGTCTTTTCTCTTAAAAATATAATGGGTTCAACGCTAAAAATCTTAAAATTGAACGCATAGAAATTACATCATAGATTCGCCTAATTGACTTTGTGATCCACAACAACTTTTTTATCTTATGTTAAATATGCCATTTTTTAATTTTTATATATAGAAAATTTAAAAATAAAACACAAAGTATGTAGGATTATTAATTTATATTCAAATTGTGAAATATTATTTGTCTAATGAAATAAATTCGGTTTGGATGTTGCAAAATTGAAGATTCCCATTTCCCACGTGCAAGTTCTTCAACACCAGAGCCTGCTTATAAGTCAAAAATGTAAGTTAGAATTTTTAATTTATAATTTTTGACTTATTTTTATTGTATTTTAAAAATAAATATTTAAAAATATTTTTTAAATTTATCCAAATGTTATAAAACTGTTTAAAAGCTATTTTGACTTAAAAATACTTAAAATAAGTTAATTCAAATGGGCTTTAAATCCAACTCTAAACTTTAGAGTTTAGAGTTTAGAGATGGAGTTTAGGGCTTCAATTCAACTCTAAATCTTACTTTAAATTCTAAATTTGGAGCAAAAAAATAGAGTGTGGAGTTGCACTATTCATCAACTCTATTTTTTTAAATGAATATAATAATAATAATATTATTATTTTTAATAATTAATACTTTTAATTTAATATAACCTAAATGGTAAGATGATTAATTGAATCTCTAATATTCCTATTTTTTATGTAATATTTTTATTATATTAATTTTAAATTTAAATTAATGTATAGTTTTTATAAATTAATTACTGTATATAATATTTTATTTAGAATATAAGTTAATTTAATTTATAATTTATAATTTTATAAAAAAATATAACCACCACAAAAATAAAATGTGCAAGTATAATATATTATTAATAAATAACAGGATGTACTTTAAATAAAAGACAATAAACATTCAATAAAGTCGTGACTGACGTACATCAATATTAAAATTGCAATATACTACACAACATGATAATTGAAGATGAGCATGATCTTAATGTACTAATTGAAGATAATTTGGAAGGTCCAACTCCAACAGTAGAAATGGTAATAGATGAAAATTATCGTTTTGAACGATTTTTAGCTCGACATAAAAAAATTAAGGATAAAGATGCTTATTTTAAATTTCATAATGCATTAATAGAGCATTTATGAGTGTAACATAGTAATGTTGAAAGTTGAATATTTATGAAGAAAATAAAATAAATATTATCATGATATAATATTATTTAATTATATTTTATCAATAATTTCTATTTTATTTGAATTTTCATTCAATATGTATAATATATATATACTATATCTGTAATTTATATTATTTAAAAATATAGAATATAAATTAATTTTATATTAAATGATTATATATGAAAAATATATGAATTATATAGAATGATTATGTAGAAAAAAAGTAATAATTTATTTTATGAATTAAAAAAAATTAATAAATAAAATGAAAATTAATAATATAATATATCAAAAAAGAAAAATAAAAAAATATCTTTTTTTTGAAGTAAAAAGTTAGAGTACTGGGTTGGAATTAATTTTGTTGTAACTCTATTTTTGACCAAAAAAAAAAAAATAGAGTTTAGAGTAAAGAAAAAATAGAACTGTGGGCCGGAGATGGTCGTAAGGAGTAATTAAAACCTGATGCGGCAATTCATTCCTCCTCCTTCCCCATCTTTCTCTTCACTGGAAGCCTGCCCATTCTTCAACAATTTTAGGGTTCGAAATTGAACTTTTGACTGTTGAACTGATTCCACCAATGGCGTCTCATAATCACCTCGATGATGTAACTTCTTTTCCTTTTCAATTTCTAGGGTTTTCCTGTCTAATACTAATCACTTGTAGTTGCTGGATGCTATAATGTTGAAATTCTTTCGTTTTTGGGATTGCCAGGACCTCGATTTTGGTGGAGATTTCGCCGCCACTAGGCGTTCAGGTTTTTCTCATTCTGCCTCAATGTAACCTTTACTGCAAGTTTTTGGTTTATTTCTTGATTTAAACTTTTCCAGACGTGATTTTAGGTACCAAAAGAAGCTTTGGAGACCTTGAGGATGATGAAGACGATATTTTTGGCTCTAGAAAGGTGTTTCTAATTTTCTTTTAACTCTAATTTAAGTTTGTCTTGTAAGCCATACTTGCAATCATGGGATACATGGGTAGTTGGTCGCTCATAAGCATACTCTTAGTTAAATTTATGTGACATGCTTCTTTTGGGACATCACGAATTGTTTAACACAATTAAGTGCACTTTTTGATACCGTCAAGGATTTAAATCCTTCGAGGATATTTAACTTTGCCTGATATGTAAGATTGGTTTCAAAACAACTTTTACCCACTATCTTCCACAATTTCTCACATGATAGGTAGGTTGCTCTCTCAACCCCAGTCATTAAACTAGACTAATAGGTGTCATAGGGAACTATTAGCATGGGAATCTTAAGTCAATATTTATCATGTACCTCTTTCAATACTAGGGTAATTTGAAAGTAGAAGAAACAGCACCCGGTGCAGCAACAGGGATGATCCTGTCTCTTCGCGAGAGGTATGGTAGTTGGACCCTTGTTGCATATCTCCGGACGTTTTCTTTTGGATTTAATTGTTTATGTTTTGTCACTTTCTCACCGTCTTTTGTGCTTTGTTGTTGCAGTCTCCAGGACTGTAAGGATACCCTAGCATCATGTCAGGTGTTTATCATCTTACATTTTGTTTTTTGTTTTCCATGGTTATATCCAAGACAATCTGTCATCCTCTTTTCAACATCATGTATTCATGCTGTATGATTTTTTTTCATATTAATTATTAGAGCCCAGAAATCTAGATATTTTATTTTTTCGCTTATAGTATGTTGGATTATCTTACTTTGTCTCAATTAATATTCAATGTTTATATAGGGTTGTAATTAGCTTAGAAGTAAGCACATGTAGTGTCTTTCATGGGAAGTTTAATATTTTCTCTGATACTTTATTCAATTCATTCTTAAATTCATTTTAGACGCTTTCATGGTGTAGGATAAAATCTCTTTCTTTCCTTGCTTATCAGAAAATAATATGCTTTATCTAACATGTTGGCTGGATGGTGATGATTTATTGACTACCTATCTTTCATCAGTATAAATTGGTATTCCCTCTCCAACCTGCTCTTTTGAGTTGACTCTGCTACCCATCCGTCTTAAAATGTCCAAGGGGCTTAGATATCTAATTTTACAGTTTGTAGTCTTCTTTTAATGATATATGTCCCTTCCAAGGGACCTTTTGGCTTTTGGAACTGCACCCACTTAATGGAGCCTGAATCTTCCTCTTGAATGACCAAAATTCTGAGTGAAATCTCTTAGTAGACATTTGGCCATAGATTCCAATTTTTTCACTTTATTTTGAATTTATGGAGTTAGAGTTGAAGATGGAGTTGCACTTGGTTATACCTTTTCCAAAGAATATTTGGAATAATGTTCATGGTCAAATGTCCTTATATGACTTCAAAAGTGAAGTGAGTTGGATAACAAGTTATAAGTTGTTTTCCAAAGTTGAAATACAACTTCAAGTTTGATTTGGTATTTTCATGGCCAAACACTGATTTTCAAATAAAATGAAATTATTCTGGAAAATAATTTTTATTGCCAAACGGGTCCCTAAACTAATTACTGACTTAACTGTCTATGCCTGTTTCAGACAGAACTTGAAGCTGCAAAATCTGAAATACAAAAGTGGCGTTCTGCGTTTGAAAAGGAGTCGTTCATACCTCCTGGCATGACACCTGGTATTGTCCTTTTCAGCATCTCTGTACGATTACCTATAATCCTGTTCCTCTTCTGGTCTTTTTTTATCTTTGTGTTTTTCCACTTGTGGGATTACATTGGGTATATGTTGTTGTGTTTTCCCAGTTGCTGCTGTATGTTTGAGAGTCATACATCATGAAAGAAAAGTCATATTTTAGTTCCCTCTGTTCCATTTGATATATGATATGGTTTCAAAAGGGTATGGAGTTCTATGGAAAGTTTGACTTGTTAAAGTGATAGTAGACTAGTGTGATGTTTCCACATCACATCACTGCTTAAGGTTGAATTGTTTAAAATCCATCTATTATTATTTGCAGAATCAGGTTCAACATTTGGGGTCACCCCTTAAGTGGAAAAATCTTTCATGTTAATTGAGATGGAGTAACTTTTTCCAATGAAGAGAATTAACTGTGCTCTTATTTGCAGAACCCAAGTTTGTGGTCAGTTATCTTCAGAACCTCAGATCATCTGAGGAGTCATTGCGTGAGCAGGTTTTGTTTTGATTATTCCTCTTTATTTGTTTGCTGGGATAAAATTGTTGAACGTTTTCCTAATCATTATGTCATCTTTGCAATCTGTAGTTGGAAAGAGCCAAGAAAAAGGAGGCTGCATTTATTGTAACTTTTGCCAAAAGAGAGCAGGAGATAGCAGAGTTCAAGGTGAAGTCAACCACGGCCATTGAATGATAGAGTGCATCTACTACATATTTATTTTGAAGTATCTTGTATACAATTATGTTTTTTTTTTTTCTGCTATTAACCAAATTGAGCAGGATATTTAGAGAAACATGTTATCTTAGAGTATGGCGAAAGAAAAATATTGGAGCAAAAAAACGATTTCACCAAGAAATTAAAAATTGAGTTTGTTGAAAATCATCCTAGTTGCCAGCTGTAAATTGTACTTTACTCTTGAGAAAATGTCTCATCTTTATGGTGTCAATGAAGCTTGCAGCCTACAGTACATCTTAGGGTAAACAAGCCTACTGCTTGTCAATTGACCTACAGTACATCTTAGGGTAAACAAGCCTACTGCTTGTAAATTGATCTTTCATTTTCAATTGTCAGTTGAGAGCTCCATGATCTAATCAATACTAGCAATGCCTTATGTTATGAAATCTAGTATTTATCCTTGACAGGACCTGTGATCAGATGTCACGTCTTTCTTCTTTTTGGGGTGAGGGTGAGTAAGAAGGCAATGGAATGTTGTTGCTCAATGTTGAGTGTGTTGTTTTCAAATCCTTTTTTTATAAAGCATAGAGTGTTGGGTGTTTTTTCCTTTATTTTTATTTGCCTTTGTTTTAAATGTAAATATCCAATTCAGCATTTTCTCCTTACTTTGTGCTGGTGAACTCTTTCTTCTTACTTTTCCTACTGGTAAATGTTTTAGTCTACAGTTCGGGACCTCAGAGCTCAACTCAAGCCGCCATCTATGCAGGTAGTAGTAGTAGTATCTTTTCTTACTCAGAGATCTGCTGTCTGCATGCTTTGGAATATGAAACTCGAAAAAAAGAGGGGAGAGAGACTGAGAGTGTGTTATTCCTTGCTATTGTTCAATTTTTTCTCTGTGTTGTATGCAACTTTTTTGGTATCACACAGTGAGTTGCTTGGTACAGGAGTAGCTTTTAGGAGTTAGATTAGATTTGATTATGATGCCATTGGCTGTTGGTTAAGACTTATGTCTTGTGAGGAAGTTAAGCATTAAAGTTGAGTGTTGGAGAAATTTAAAAGGATATTCAAGTAGTTAGATGTGTATAGCATAACTGTCAACTGATAGAAGTTGGTTTTGTTCTGCTCCCACCAGGATACCCTCCAAAAAAAATAGATGTCCTGTTCCTATCTTGGTGTCACGACCCGAGTCTACACTCTGGACGCGACACGGTACTCAGAGTCACAAGTGACCCCAAGCTAACCCATGGCATAGCATATTATTGACCTACTAGAATTTAAATGGAAAACTGAGCGAAAGCTACTGAAGTGTAAAAACAATCTTTTATGAGAAAAGTTAAAATCTGATAAGTACTGGAGTTTTAAACAACACTGATAGTAATAAGCTGAAACTAATATTATACTGTCTGAAAGCCTCTACTAACTGATGAGTTACTGGGACAAGCACCCAGCTAACTCTAAATCCAAATATTGAAACAATACTACTGAAATGGAAAGAGAGTGCTCCAGTCCTCGGGAGATGAGGACTCACCAGTGAAATACTACTGAACTGAGTCTGACAGGGACTAACCATGCTGCTGAGCCTGAGCCTATATGACGATATAGCATAGGAAATATGCATCAGTACTTTAAATGTACCGAGTATGTAAAGTTATGCATTTAGAAACATAATCATGCTGGTAAGAACGTATAAGTAAAACCACTGAATTTAATATTAAATGACCCTGTCTGAAATCATAAATACTGTAAACAGTCTGAAATATGAAAGTATTGCAAATTTAGTAAAAATTGATTAAGGATCATAAACATATTATGAGGCCTGGGATTGGATTGTACTGCACTGTAAGAGAGCCTGCTAACTAATATATAACCACGTAAGCTAAACGTGGAGTTCAATGTATACACCCCATTGAAGAAAAGCCACTGTACCTTGCCAGGGTATAATGGTTGAATTACGTGATCGCTATCTGGGGCCCATTCGGGCTAATAACCTACGGTGGCACGTGGTTCTGAGAATCCTGGTGTGCTGAACCCCGGCCCACTCGGTGCTAAGTACTACTCCCAACTGAAAACATAATTATATCTACTGAACTGATTAGCTCGAATTGGTGTCCTAAGGTTGGGTCAGAACTACTTATCTGGAAGTGTCCTGAGAGTCTAAAAGATCTGATAACTGAAAATATTGGTGTCTTAAGACTTGTTAGAGCTTCTTTATCTGAAAGTATCATTACAGTCTAAAGGACACCGAACATGCTGACCACACTAAAATCATGAGGAAAATCATATATTTAATTCATATTGAAAATCATGCATACTGAGCTCATGGTGGAATAGTATATTCAAAACAAACCATATTTTCCAGAAAACGATGCTAAATCGTGGTTGCACCTTGGAAATCATACTAGGGTCAAATCATGGAAATATATTATGCACTTTAAAGAAAAATCATGAACGTCATATACTATTCATCATAAGAGCCTTGAAAACATGGAGAGAGTAAGGGAAATCATACATTGAATGAAAATCCTAAGTCAGGATTTCTAAAGAATTTAACTTGCTAGGGTTCCTGAAATTCTTGGGACACAAGTATGGAAGGAGACCCTCGTTGAAGTCCCACATACTTGAAGAAGAATTCCCAGAGACAACACTTGAAATCCTGAGAAGAAAGTTGAAGCCCTAGTTCTTGCCTTGAAATGCTTGTCTGAGTTCTTACGGTGAAGTTCTGAAAGTGTGAGGGAAGAATGAGGGAGTAATGTCGACTAATCCCTCTAAATTTCCCACAAAATACCCCAATACGACGTAGTTTAGGAATTAAAATAGTGAGAAGTTACAAAAACACCCTTGGAGAAATGTCTGGAAAACTGTCGCCGGATCCAGCGAGTCACACAACGAGTCGTTGGTTGTGACGACTCGTTGGGACTAGTTGTTGGTCTTGGGTTTGGAATTCCACTTTCTGGACTTCAACCAACGACTGGGAAGGACGATCTTTAGAGGACTTGACGAGTCGTTGAGTTTAGTAGTTGTCACTGAAACCATTTCAAAAAATCTTTGAACCTCTCCAACGGACAGACAAAATGACCCATTAGAAGATACAACGGGTCGTTGTTTCCACCCTCGGTCACTGGAGGAATTTTGAACACTTTCTGGATCTCATCCAACGGCTCACAAGATGAGTCATCACTTCCTCCAACGACTCATCAAGTGGCTCGTTGGTTGGGGGAAAATTTGACAAGTTTCTGATCCTCAACCAATGACTAGGTATGACGACTCGTTACAAGGACTAATGAGTTGTTCTATCACTCGTTAGTTCTTGAGGAGAATTTACAAAACCCAACGGCGACTCGTATGACGGGTCATTGGTCCTGACAAAACGAGTTGTTCTGAGGTAAAATTTTTTGGTTCTCTGCTGGTTTTCATTCTAAGTCTGGGGGTTTAGTCTTAGAAACTTTTGGTGTGTTACACTTGGGGTCATTGTTACATAAAGTTTCTTTGTCTATGGGGGTGATGGTGGTGGTGGTGGTGGTGGTAGTTTTTCTATCATATTTTAAATTAGCGTTTCTCTCTATATCCCTACCTCACTATTTTTTTTTCAAATTGCATAATGGCTTAGTTTTGCCAGTCAACATCACGATGATACATTTTCATGGTCCCATTCTCAATTTTAAACTTCCTTGCTAGTTTTGGTTCATTTGGTTGTTGCTTTGCTAATCTTTTGCAACAACAACATACCTAGTATAATCCCACAAAGTGGAGTCTGGGGAAGGTAGATTATACACAGACTTTATCTTCACCTCAGAGGTAGATATGCTATTTCCGATAGACCTTTGGTTCAAGATAAAAGAATAGTCCAAAGCAGTCCAGAAAAAGAAGTAACAAAAGTACAACAAATAACAAACAGTAACAAAAACAACATATAGTAACATGATCGTAGTTGCAACAAAATACTATGATAGTCTAAGGATCCGTTTGACCATGCGAGATGAAATCATGATTTGAAATCAAGATACTTGAAATTTTCTCTCTTATGAATGATCTGTGAATCAAGCCTCACTTCCACATCCGCCTCATGTTTTATATCATTGGTCTTACACTCCAAGTATTCTGTCTTGGTCCTACTCAGCTTGAACTGTTTAGACTTCAGCGTCTATCTCCAAACCTCCAGTTTAGCATTAACTCCATCGCGAGTCTCATCGATCAAAACTATATCGTCTAGAAATAACATACATCATGACGCCTCATGTTGAATTTGTCGTGTCAATACATCCATCACCAAGATAAATAAAAATGGGCAAGATAAATAAAAATGTGCTAAGTGTTGATTCCTGATTCAACCCCATCAAAACTAGGAAGTACTCCAATTTGCCTCCCACTGTCCTCACCCCGGTCTTAGATCCCTCGTGCATGTCCTTAATTGCATAGTATATACCATAGATTCTAGCCTCCACGCATCTCCATAAAACCTTTCTTGGGACTTTGTCGTAAGCCTTCTTTAGATCCTTCTTCCTCTCTTTGTATTGCTCTACTCTCCTTACAAGATGAATGGCTTCTGTAGTTGAGTGTCCCAACATGAACTCGAACTAGTTCACAGAAATATCCACGCCCCTTTTCAGCCTCATCTCTACCATCCTCTCTCAAACTTTCATAGTGTGGCTTAACAACTTGATACCCCTATAGTTGCTGCAAGCATTGCTAATTTTACGCCTTTTGCTTAAATAATAGTAACATTGGTATCTGGTCCCCTGTGTTGCTTTGTTTTGGGATGGGCATGGTACGGTATTGGAAACTTCGGTTCTGTAGTTTCGATTTTTAAAATACTATACTTTACCAAATTAATTCGGTATTCTTAAGTTCTGTTTTGGTGTTTTGCCGTATGGTAAATCGATAACCATATGTGCCATCCCGTTCGACCTGGCCCAAATACCTATTTAAGGTATTCACAGAGAGCGCCCTCCCACCCCTAGTAGGGTGGTTAAAGAGGAGGGTGCGGATTTATGACCTCAGTAGTTTACTGGACTTCAACTTTTATATACTCATATAATATAGAATTATGACTTCGGCTTTCAAGAAACGTCTTAATTATTTCATACCAACACCTTATAGTTTAACACACTTTTGTATTGCCGCTTCTTACTACCTTGTACATGTAGAATATTCAAAAGAAAATACAAGCATTTTCCATCGTTAATCAATTACACGAAAAGGACATTTCAATCAAGATAGAGTTGTCAAAGTTTTAAATGTCTAAACAATTAGCTTTGTACTTATACTAGTTTATATATTTGTTAGTATTATAATAATATATATAAATTGTATATGTAACTATATAGTTCAGTAATTTTTTTATAAATCCGAATACCAATTTTTTTTTTTAAATGCATACCAAATACTATATACCGAACAATATAAAAAGGAAATACTGTAATATTGAAATTGCGGTATTAAAAAATTCAGTTTCTGTATCTACCGCACCACGCCCATCCTAGACCTTAGGGGCCTTTGCTAATTCTAGTAACGAAATCTTATTTCCAACTCCAATCCAATATTAACCTTTTGCACGCATATTTGTGTGAGAATTTGATCTCTTTGTTAACACACTAGTGCTATGGCATCAAGCCCTAGAATCCCTACTAAGTCTCAACATACTCAGTATGTTAGAAAATGATTGGATATTATTACTTTATTAGGGTTGTAAATTGTAAGTTAATTAAGGTTTTTTTTTTTGTTTGGGGGGGGGGGGGGTCAATTGGCAAAAGTTGAGTGAGTTGTTCTTAGGTCTCAAGTTTGAGTTGGTACTTTTTCCATGGAGACAAACCCCTCCGGCGGAAACATTCCCTGTGTCACTATTGACTAAACTCGTTGTGAACCTTTTTGATTATTATTAGCGGCTCGTGAAGTGCCCCTCTTTCTTTACAAAAAAGGATACATGCCCCTTTAGTTGATATTATATTGGTAAAGTCAAGCCTAAAGACCCTTTTAAGATGGTCTCTAACTAGTAAAGTAAATGCTTCAGCTTTAGTGAGAAGGGCCTCCTCGCTTATTGACTTTTGAACCACTGACCTTTAGATGAACCTATAGGACGAAAGGAACTTAACTAAGGGCACCAATAAAATCTTGATTTACCATAAGCAAGGGATGAGGGAGGCTTACGAGG
This sequence comes from Datura wrightii, assembly GCA_035772735.1. Taxonomy (NCBI): domain Eukaryota; kingdom Viridiplantae; phylum Streptophyta; class Magnoliopsida; order Solanales; family Solanaceae; genus Datura; species Datura wrightii. Next base: position 172,379,047 of record JASDFA010000010.1, on the reverse strand, counting down.
GGTTGGCTCGAAATGCGTTTTCGGTAATGAAAAAAAGATGTAAGTTAGCAAGGGGAATCATGAATGGGAATGGTTATATTCGTGTTTCTATTTTGTTGATATTTTTGATGCAAGTTCAGATTCTCTCTTCCAGACTAATGGAGGAAAGATAACTGAAGAGTAAGCACAGCATTTATCTAACATAGAACCAGCTAATAAGTTAGAGCTTCTTAGTAACTGCAAATGGTGGCCTGGATCTCTTATCTGCTTGAATCATTCTGCCTAACCCTAATGTAGATCTTACTAGCTGGATTTGGGTCTTTAATCTTTACAAAAAGAATTAATCTTCAGAGGCCACTTGTTCCTTACTATCTCTGCTACTAGTCAATGGGTAGTTTTTTTTTTTCTAATTGTAATTAATTTATGAAGCCTGCATAATTTTTCCAACACCACCCACATAATCACACAATTATCAAAAAATAAATATGTTAAAGTTGTTATTGCATTTAATCGGTGGTGATTTCCTTGTAGTTCAACTCTCCTTTAACGGGTATTCTCACACTTGACATCAGCATCATATTTTCCCTCTCCTATTTTCTATTCCAATATACTATTTTTCAAAGTATATATTCATTCCTAGTTGAATTTACTATGCCCCCTTAACTAGTTTCTGTTTAGGTTAAATATGCTCAATGAATGGCCTAATAGATCTTCGTGTTAGGTGAGAACAGATGATGCTATGAACAAATTTTCAAGCGATGTATTTAGTTACATTAATTTTCCAGAAATTTAGAAGCAACAATGCCAGAGTTGCGGAATAAAAACCTTCTGTTTTTTTTCTCTTTCCTTTTTGTTTCTTTTTCTTTTTCTTCTGAGAACAGCACTATGGTTCGCTGAATAAACCTTTGTCTCTCTCTCTCTCTCCACCTCCGGGAAAATGTCATGTAGCTTTTCCTTTTTTTTTTCTGGGTTAACATTTGTTTTTAACTTTATGTTCACATTTTACTCAGTTTTCTTTATTCTTTTGGGGGGTAAATTAACAGGCACGGAGGCTATTACTAGATCCAGCTATTCATGAAGAGTTCACTAGACTGAAGGTATGCTATCTGGACATTGCTTTTTATTTTAAGCTGAATTTTCTGGAGTGGAGATTGATGCACTTATTTAGTGGTTCCATACTTTTAACTTCATTGTGCTTTCAAGTCTCTTTGATGATTGGCTGGAATGCCGTTTAATGGGGCAGGGCTCTGTTGGTGACATAGTTCCAGGTTATTTTTTGAATTGCTCTATGAGCTCAGATGATGCATACTGTTGCCAATGAATAAAGCATGCTTGGTGCTTAAATTTTTGGATGCTATTCACGTGTAGTTTATTTGACCTTTTCATTGTTCCTTCGTGGCCTTGCTGTCTCTGATTGCATTCTTTCTTACATCTTTCTCTTTTTGCATTGCCAGAATTTGGTTGAGGAGAAGGATAAGAAAGTGAAGGAGTTGCAAGATAACATTGCTGCAGTCAATTTTACCCCACAGAGCAAAATGGGCAAGATGCTAATGGCTAAATGTAGGACACTGCAGGAGGAAAATGAAGAGATCGGAAACCAGGCTAATGAAGGAAAGGTCGTAAATGATTTTCTTGATCAGTGAAAGTGTGTAAAACATAAAATTCTTCTAGTTCTAAACTGAATTTGGAGATGAAAGAGACTAGTCTATTCATTAGTTTACCTAGTTGCGTAGTTTATTCTTCCAGGTTTGTTAAATTATGATGGTTGCCTTAAAATTGATAAATGTGAGATGTTACAGAAGTTCTGTTTCTTTCTTTACTTGCAGATGCATGAATTAACAATGAAACTGGCTTTGCAGAAGTCTCAGAATGCTGAACTCAAAAGTCAATTTGAAGGTTAATGTTCTCTCAAGTTGCTTAACAAATACACCTCTGTTTTCCTTTTCATTGGTCTAGGAACTTTTTTTTAGTATGTATTTTTGTGATTGACTGGTGGGTTTGGTCCCACAGATATTCTAGATATGATCAGTGTGATTGATAATATTGGTGAGGATGTTAGCTTTGCCTTAAATGTTGAAACTTTTGGTAATATTTGCATATACCCTTCTGGTTAATCTGACATTACATGGGTAAAGGCATAGTCATTCTTACATATAATTTGTTTTCCGGTAGGGTTTTTTCGCTTCAGTAAGCAGTTGACAAGGAATTATACTGCATTATTCACATAGATCTTCTCTGTACTAGAATGAAACCAGTTGCTGTCACCTGATCCGTGTGTGGTTACCATATATCTGCATGTCCTTATTCCTGCGTCAGTGAAATCATGTCAGACATAAGGCATGCTTTTACATAGAATTGAGTCGTCATCATGAGAGAAACCTACACCATCCCAAACTGAGAAAATGTTAATTCCTACACTGGTTCACCCATTAGCCTGCTCTCTCCAGAGTTCATGATTTGTTTGTAGATCAAAGTATTTCTCCTTGCACTATGGACAACTGCACTTTTGTATGAATGGTTCTCTATGCTTTCGCTGCCTTAGTTTCCCCCCTCTTTTTTTTTTTTTTTTTTTGTTTTTTTGAAATCTCTCAGCTTGTAATTTCTGGTTATTCAATGTTAATATACATATTGAAGGGTGAGAAGTAAGAACTTGCCGACAGTGTAGCTTCGTGCTGTTAAGAGAACACATCTTCTTGAAGTCAAAGCAGGTTGATGGTGGATTGTAGTATCTAACTTTTCACATTTCTATATTATCGTGGAAAAAGAAGAAACACGACATAAATAGGAAGTTGGCACCCTTGTTGCATAAGCAATTCATCTTTGTGCGAATTTCGTTATAGATCTTTCTTTACATGTTTTCATTTTACCATCTAGCTTCTCAGCGATATTCCTATTTGTTTGACCTAACTTGATTCTGTTGCTTTGCCATTGTTATTCAGAATCCCATGAGTCAATTGATTCACTCACATTCTAACAATTTTTATTCCCACTTGCAGGCCTGTGCAAGCAGATAGAGGGACTGACGAACGATGTGGAAAGATCAAATGAAATGGTGCTTCACACAGTTCCCATTCTTGTTTAGAATGAAAGTTGGATATTACGATGACTTTTGAAGGAAGTAGCGTTTAACATTTTAATTGTATTTTTCCTAGGTACTAATCTTGCAAGATAAGCTTGAGGAGAAGGATGAAGAGATCAGTAAGCTGAAGGAAGAGCTGAATGAAAAAAACACCATTGTGGAGAAAACCGAATTAATTCCTGATAAAAATGTCAGTGATGAGGGAATGACAACTACAGAAGCACAGGCAGAGAATGAGTAGGCAAGCTTCTGGAATTGGACTAGTGCTATTTGTATGGTGGCATATCTTATTTTCCCTTCCCAAAAAAAGTGTATGTTTGGTGAACATGTTCAGAGGCCTTACCTTCATACATGAAGCTGTACAACAGTATAACAGGCAGAAGATGAAGACGAGGACCTAGCAACAAGAGCTCTCAGTTTGTAAAGCAACAAGGCACAACCATATCTACTTAACTGACAAGCTGTAGACAGTTATACCGATGTACTTGGAACTGCAGTCTGTGTTAGATTCTGCGTTTTTTATTTCCCATTTTCTTGGGTATTAAGTGGTGTATTTAGTTCCCTATCCATGCCAGCAGAACCAATATGATCGTTCTCTTTTTTTATTCGTAGAACATTTTCTCAATTGCGTACTTGCAATTTACTGGGCTTCTTGTTATGTACTTGCAATTTAGCCGATGTTTTCTTGTGTGGAACTGTAAACGTTGTTTATCTCGTAAAGTGTGGCCAGTCTAGACGCAGCAAAGTGCATCGCTAAACCAGTCAGCTTTCCTTTTTCCTCTTCATTTGTGCAGTAATCACTTTTACTTTTATCATTCTAGTTTTTGTTTTGACATCTCTCAGAATGTCTAAAATTGTTTTACTAACAATATTTTCTTGGTATTTTTGTAAGTTCCAAAAATTTAATTCATCATATTAATCAAATTTTGAACTATGGGTACCTTTTTACTAATCACAGCAACTTCTACCCTCATTTTACTCCGAAACAAGATTATGGACGTATTTTTATTGTGCTTTATTGAAGGTCCACTTGTGAGATTACGTTTTAGAGAATTCCAAGCTTTTCCTGTATTTAATTTAGTACAACACCTTCGAATATAAAAAAAAAGAGGATCGACTTAGTGTAAAGAATAATTTCCCATCTTAAAAAGGCATGATATAGTACAACCCAAAATCAAAACCGGGACAACTAATTTGGGCCAGTTTCTTCTCTAATAGTTTCTCTTACAACCCTTTATATATATATATATATATATATATATATATATATATATATATTTCTATTATAAAAGTAATATCTAAATCTAGTGTTGTCCTTTAACCATATTGTATTCCATAAAATAGGTCCAAAGCAGATATGCGACTAGTAAAAAGGCAACAAATAGTAAACTAAGCTGATTGAGTGGACTAAGATTGTTACATTCTATCAGACAGTAAAAAGGCAACAAATAGTAAACTAAGCTGATTGAGCGGACTAAGTTAGATTATTATTACATTCTATCACACAGCCAACAAGAGGAACTATGTCGCCCATTTATTTGGAACTGTACATGGATTGCTTTCTTCTTTCATCGTTCCAACCCAGCCCAGCAGAACCTTTGTTTCCCGTAGCCTGTAATGGTTCAATCAACCCCTTGTTGCTGCAGCCAAGTGCCTCCCCCTGTGCAAACAGCCAAACCATCACGTGACAATAACATCATTACATTTCCCAATTTCACTTAAGTAGTCTCATCACAAAGATCCTCTTGTAATCGTTAGGTGAACTAATATTTCATTATTACACAGCCATGAAATTACCCATTCAAGAGAATCTAAGAATGTGAGAGTATAGATGGCGTGAACTTTTCCTTTTTGATAAAAGATGGACTCAAATAACTTAAACTATTACTAACACCTTGTAATGAATCAAGAAGGAAAATGTTCCCTTCACACGTGAGTGAAAAAATTGGATGGACACTAAGGGATGTGCGATCAATATGGAAGAAAGAATCAGAAGAACAATGTTCAAGAGTTCTACAAATCTAGGTGGGTCTCTACTTTCTTGAGATCCAAAGATGATGCATTTCAAGATTATATAAAACCTCCTCAGTGACACTTGCAGCTAATACTATAATTCTTGAAGTTGTGAAAATTTTAAACTGTACCTCCTTCCAGCCCATGTTTTCCAACATTCTTCTGGCATAGCTACCAGCTCCAAATGAATTACTCAAGGATTCAGAAAGAGCTTCCTCTGGACCAGTAGATGCATCCAAAGGAACAAAATCATCAGAGTTGGGTGAAATTTTTTGCCCTGGACCAACACCAAACCCGCCATGCAATGCTCTTCTTTCTGCAGCTCTGTCCCTGTATAGACAATCTCTGTCCTGGAATGACATAATAACACAACTTTAACAGATAGGTAAGAGATTGTAGATCCTAGTGCATGTCCATCTAAATAGGAGAAAGCATTTCTCCAGTAAAATTACAAAGTTTTCTTAAGAGATGATTCAATTGTTTTTCCCCTTACATGGTAGAATTTTCCAAACCTGAACAAAAGCTCCTCTATCCTGAAGCTCAAAATGACTTATTCCCACTTTGTCCCTCTGTGACTCGAGCATACAACCTTATGCTTGGAGGTGGAGGGTCCTTACCACTCCTATCCTTGTCTTCTATTGGTTATTTTATCACTAATGAATATCAAATCATTACAGATCCAAACACAGCTCAGCAACTAGCACTATTGTCTAGATTTTTCAATTTATGCTGGTTGTTAACTGTACTAGCATGCTTTTTTATGTTCATTTTTAAGCTGTGCTCACCATATAGATGCTTTACAACAACAACATACCCAGTGTAGTCCCACAAAGTGGGGTCTGAAGAAGGTAGAGCGTACACAGACCTTACCCATACTTTAGAGGTAGAGAGACTGTTTCCGATAGACCCTCGGCTCCAGGAAAAACAGTCCAAAGCAGTCCCAAAAAAGAAGTAACGAAAGTACAAGAAATAACAGATAATAACAGAAACAACAACTAGTAACAGAGCAAAAGCTACACCACAACAACAGATAATCGAGGTACAAGGAACAACAGATAGTAATAGAAATCGAAGGACAAGAAACTATAGGAGTAACACTACGACTACTAATGAGAACGGAAAGCAAGACAACACACTGCTACCTACTAACCTTCTACCCTAAACCGTATCCTCCACAACTTCCTATCTAAAATCAAGTCCTCGATAAGCTGAAATTGTGTCGTGTCTTGTCTAATCACCTCTCCTCACTGCTTCTTTGGTCTACCTCTACTTCTCCTGAAACCATCCATAGCCAACCTCTCATAATTCAGCACTAAGGCATCCGTGTATCTCTTCTTCACATGCCTGAACTACCTCAGCCTCGCCTCACGCATTTTATCCTCCATCGAAGCTGTTATACCCCGTAGAATTCCCGGCACCTAAATGACCTATTCGCACGTTGGTTAAGCATATTTGAAGGCCAAACGTGCTAGGGAAAGGCCCGGGAAAAGATCGGACGAGAAACCTATCGAACCATCGCGGAAGGAGCCGAGGCAGAGCCCCTCCGCGATGGCAGCGTGTCACGGAGGTGAGGCCTCCGCGTTGGCTCCGTGACACGTTGGCCTTGTCCAGGCCCAAGTATATAAAGCCCCACTTCGGTTTTAAATGATCAAAACATTTATAAATTTCCAGAAAACAGAGAGCAAACGCAGGAGAAGGAAAAGGAACGAAGTAGTAATATAATTTTCGTCCGATTACGTTGCTAAACGTTGTCCAAACTCAAATTAACTCCAGATACTGAGGTATTTAGCAGCAGAGAGCATTCCTACGGATTCAGTTTCATGAAATACGACCGACGAATCGTCGAGCCACCGAGCTAAGGTAAGTGGAATTGCTCTAAATTAGTGTCTATGTGTTCCTAGCTGTGAAGTGAATATTTCTCCCTTCTGGACCTCTGAAAAATAGCGAGTTTTCGGCCGTCTTTCGATAAGCCTAAGTTTAGGCTATACACTATATCGAAAGTGACGTTGCCTTTTAGAATAAAGCTGTATTTAGTATTAATTGACATATTTATGAATGCAGTTGGGAGAAAATAGTTGAAGTACCGGCCGAGTCTCGTCCGACAGACGAATAATTCAAGGATAAGGTATGTGAAGCTAGTTTCCTCGGCAAGTCAAGTAATATCGGTACAATACAGTAATTTAAAGGCCAGTAGAATGTTCAGAAGTCATGTGTTACGTTTATTACGAATGTTGGTACGATATTAGAAGCATCGGGTTATAACTTGCGTGAAACTTACTAGCACGGCATAGATTTTAATACAAGTGTTAGAAACTGCACAGCATGCTCAGTGTGTGACGTAATAAGAAATGTTAGGATATTATTATATTCAGTTGAAACCCCGCAAAGCAATGCAATACCTGTAAGATATCTTAGAAATAGAGCGATAAGTTAAAATGAAGTTAGAAAGCATGCTAGGAATAGTAAATCATGTTACTATAGAAACTCAATATATAGCATAGTTCTCAGCAGAAACATTATACCTTGTTCAGCATTAGCCCCAGTACAGTCTGGCAGAGGACTATACTTATACATATATACTATTCCCAGCCTCAGCATGTGTTAAGTACGTACATATTACCATCGCTAGCTCAGCATATAGTATATACAAAATACCTTACCACTATTAGCTTCAGTATATGAGACATGCTGATAGTGTTACTAGTTGAGACCGTTGTATTGTTTTGGGGTTGGATTACCTAGCATCCATGACCGCCCCAGGGTTAATAGCTGTATCGACTCGTCCGCCAGAGGACGAGGATACGTCGCTCTACGGAGTGGCATGCCGTCCCACAGGGGACGAAGATGGGATGCCAGTTTTCCCCATATTGTGCCTTGGTCGGCTTTTACACACCCCTGTCGAGCGGATACGCCCGGGTGTTGATTCAGGAGTCCTCCGGACTCAGATGCAGTTATAGTCAGGGGCTCAGCGAGCCCAAGTGCATACCCAGGGGACCGGCAGGATGCTTACAGGGTTATAGGAGATGGGATGACCGGGGTAGGGGTATAGATTCTGTGCTGGTTGTACCTCCCGGCTTATGGGGGCCGGGTAAGGTTTGTGTGTGCTATATATGTTATGATATGTTATACCGTGTTACAGTAGATACGAGTAGATCGACAGTAGAATGATAAATCCTCAGGTATGACTCCTACTCCTTCCAGTATAATTAAGAAAAGGTATGACTTACATTATTAGACAGTTAATCTATTTCTTTCTACTTCAGTTTTATCAGTTATATTATTGTTTTCAGATATTTCTTTCAGTTATTGCTTTACATACTCAGTACCAGCGATACTGACGCCCGGTGGGGCGCTGCATTACTCGCCTGCAGGTACACATAGACGAGCAGGCGATACCACGTGATTCCTGTCAGCGATCGAGTATTCAGCTCCTGTCATCCGGAGACTGAATTCCAGAGGTGTATTTCCTTTTCTTTTGTTGTATAGTACGGGTAGGTCGGGGCCCTGTCCCGATCATTGCTACTGCTATTCCTAGAGGCTTGCAGTCTGTATATGTTTCCCTGTGGTCAGATGAGCCGGTCGTGTGAGGCCGTGCAGTTGTTTAGCTGTTAGTACTTCTGTTTCTTTCATGTTGGCCGTGTGGGGCCATAGCTTGACAGTAGTGGTGACCTTGCCGGTCACGTAGCGTTCTAATATTCTATGATTAAGTTACAGATAACTAGACAGCATGGTGGCCTTGTCGGCCCGCATAGGTTTCCCTATATCGGCATGTTTCTGGTCAGCTGTTAGTGCAGGTACAGGAGGCTATAGGCCAATGGGCCGGGGGCTGTGTTTACAGCCGTTATATAGCCCTTTGTTTCCAGAAATGTGAGTTAGAGCCAGCCAGGCACCAGATGTGCCCAGGCTTAGCAGTCCAGCAGTTCAAGTCCTAGTAGGGCACCAGGTGCCAGTCATACCCCCCAAGGCGGGGTGTGACAGAAGCCACTCTCACCTTGTCCCAGATATCATCATTTCTAATCCTATCTCTCCTAGTATGCCCATACATCCACCACAACATCCTCATTTCTGCAACTTTCATCTTCTGAACGTAGGAGTTCTTGACTGGCCAACACTTCGTCCCATGCAAAAAAATTGATCTAACTACCACTCTATAACAACTTTCATCCAGATACTTTAATACAATTTATTACTTTTCCCAGTTAACAAATTTTCTTGTGCAGCTTTCAAAAAAAGTGAACTTATTTTTCATTCAAGATGCTAAATCTGCTAAATAACTCACCCTTATTGACTGCATATAGAAACTTTATCTCAAATAACCAATAACCCAAATCATCTCGAAGTACAAAATTGTATTAGTACTTGAAACATAAAGTGGAAGTCCAATACCCTTTCAGGTGTACTGATCTCAGATGGAAGAGATAAATCCTCCTCACCAGGAAGTGTTGTGCTTATGGGTTTATATCTTTCAGTGACTGGTGAGCATGTCTGGATTTCTCTGTTGATTGACATTTGTGGAAAGCGCCAATTTTTTGTTGGATTGGAAGAATCATAATTTGACAAAGAAGCCAAATATTGTGTGCTAGGATTTCTCAACCTGTACACCTGACCTGTAAGAGGAAAACATTTTGAATGAATACGAACAAGGATATAATAAGGGTGGCCAAGGCAAACTAAAATTTCATACTCAAAAATGAAAACAAACATCTTTTCATGACAGCACATATAACAAAATTTATCTGTACTTGAGGTTCACAATTTGCTGATGCGGAGGATTGAATGAAATAAATGATTGAATCTGCAGTTTTCACTTCCTTTCAGTGCAAGCTTATTTCAGAATGCCAAAGAGAATTATGGATGTTTCAGAAGAAGTTGGAAATCCCTGTTCCTTCAACGTTGTGCTTCATTACATCTCTTTTACTGTCCATATACATACTGTAACTTACATGACTTCCTCTCAAAATGTGCATGTCTAATCTGGTGGAATTCTGAATTAGACTGATCATGAATGAGTGTGAATGCATACATGCTGATGGCTGAAATATGAACAGAAAGTATTGGGCCATTTTATTTTTGCAGGGCAGCCACCAGGGAGGCGTGAGTTCGCTCACATGTATCAAATAAAGAAGGAAGATTCTGGCACATGGAATGAAAAGATCATGGATTGAATAGATAGACATATAAAAGGGAATTACGTGAATTCAGATTCTTTTACAGCAAGTCACAACAGTTTACTGGGCATTTTATAAACCTCAACTAAAACTGGACATGTTAACAATGACTGATTAAGTTTCCCTGTAAATGAAAGTTTAACAATGCAAACCTGATGTAACTCGTACCAGATCAAGATGGACTTCACATACTGGAGCAGTTTTAAGAAGATGGCCACTTGAGGGCATTGATGGATGCAGCTTAGCAGTGGGCTTGACCAGTCGTCCTATCAGCCGGGCCACCCTTCTCTTTTGACCTTTTCTGATCTTTTTAACCATTGACCAATCCCACAAATCAACAGCCCGAATATGTGACAGAGAATCTTCAACTGGTCGTTCAACTTGACCATACTGGGCTCGCCAGTTCTCTTCCTCCAAACAAATGCCTGTTGTGAGGGAACTTCAGTCAATTTTATGCATCCAAAAAGCCCATGAAAATGAAGAAATTCAAACTAAGGTGCATATGTATTTCAAAAACCCCAAAATCCTTGTTCTTTCCTTCCTTTTTCACGGAGCTAGGAGCCTATTCCATCTTTTTCGTATGAGTTCAGCATAGGGGAATCCATGAGGTAGTCAAAGAAAGATTTTTCTTTAACTTAATCCCCACTGTATTTGAACTAGAGAGAGAGAGAGAGAGAGAGAGAGAGAGATGATACTATAGAACACTGGAGACATATGAAAAAACTACTATGCCTCAATCTCACTAAGAGTTAAATCAATAGATCAATATACTAGATGAAAGAGAAAAGACAAAGAAGCAATTAACAATAGGCTAACTTTTGACACGTCCATACGCTTTCTGGCATCATTTCATCAACATTTTCAACACTGATGTCTTAATGCCAAGTGAGAAAAACTGTACAGTGTACAAAATACTATGAATGTCGAGTACCATAATCAATACTAACCTTCATCCGTGATATCTGCAGTTGCATCAGCAGAATCTGTCCAGTAGTCTGGTACCCATTCACCTTCCTCGAGTTCATATGTGCTGTCATTGCCTGCACCGTCAACGTAGAATGACTTGCAATGCTGTAGTTCTAATCATATTTTTGAGCAAAACAGAAACCTTGAACCAACCAGCTGCAGACAAATGTGGGTGATCTGTGTCATTTATTTCCGGAGCCACTTTTATGTCTGAAGTACTATTGGCAGCTTGAGTGGTATAATTCGCCAGATAAAGTTCAATGAGAGTATCTTCAAGCCTGAAGGTAGATGTATACTGTGGTTGTTAAAGAAAAATAACCACAAGAACAAAAATACAAGAAAACTAAACAAAGTGTTTTACCACTCTGAAGGTGGTGGTGGGTTTTCTGGAAGCTTGCAACTGGTATCCTCCAAGTTCTCTGCTTAGAGTGCAATAGAAAGAGAAGGAAAGAGACCTTTAAGTGCAAAAGACTTCTGAATTATAAAAAATAAGGATTATAACATCCAATAGTTCTCTGCTGAAAGGATGAAGCAATTTGAAGGACAACCATTATACTTGGGGTGAGAAGATTACTGGTGGTGACAAAGGACTGATAGCAAGAGGGCTCAATAATGAGACAATAAATAACACAGAAATTACGGACATCATAAGTGAAGAAATTGCATGAACAAACATTTTACATCCATGATCCAACACTTCTCACAAAGTCAAACAGATCAGCAAACAATGAGCAAACTAATTCGATAATGACTCGCCCAACTATAACACTGCTGCAATTCATTCAAATCCAAATGGACATGAAAAGTTTTTCACCAACCAGAATATAGGAAACAGAAGAATGGTTCCTAGTAATGGCTCCACATCTATATATTTTAGATACAGTGGCGGAGCTACAATTAAAGTTACAGGTTCAGTAGAGCCCAATAGCTTTTTGCCAAACCCTTTTTTGCGTTAAAAAAGTCACTTGATAGTATAAATAATCTATCCAAAACCTAGCAAGCAGAATAAGATTGTGGTCCAGAACCCATAAACTTAAAATCCTGGATTTTGTTTACATTGCCTGACCCACCAAGTTACAACAAAATGTTTAAATCACCCGAAGCTCAAAGGACTAGGTCTGGATAGAACTCTAAGGGAGGGAGAGGAAAGTACATTTACTGCAGCAACAACTTCATCACGAACACATAAAATCTATAACAATAGGCAGGCTGGTAAACTTATTTACCTTGACAGAACTCAGCAGAAAGTGGTTCCACTACTTGAGCCACATTTTCACCTGACATACTGATATCTTCATCTATCTCATCTTTGTTAGACTTAGACTCCGCAGGCGCAATGTTCTCACAACTATTCATTTCACGACAACCGTCCTGATGTTCAATAATAAAGTAGCTTAACATAAATCAAACTGAAAATCAATTAGGCCAATATTTGAATGCTGTAAATTTGAAGGCTTAGCAGAAAGGGGCAAAAAGAACCCTACCTGAGAGGACTCCATGAGAACATAAGTACCATTTTCAAATTTGTAATAGAGGCCATCATTACAGCTGTAGTACCAGCCTGCTTGAGGATCGTGATAAAATCCAGTGCTGCATCAAAGCAGAACAATGCCACACGGTTTAGCTACAAAAGAACCCGAGAAATGACGATTGATCTCAAATAATTAATATAATTGCTGAAAGAACTCCAAATTTTACGAAACTCAGATTAAATTCAGAGGTTACATAAGGAAAAAATAAATTCAAGCCCTAATTTCATCAGAAGCGAAGAGAGAAAAGAGGAATACAAATGGAGATTAATACAGAAAGCATTCAGGAAGTAAATTGGAAAAAAAAAACGCACCGAGCATGGTAGTAAAGCTGAGAAGTTTCATCCCAAACGAACTGATTTTCGGATTCGTCCAGCTCCAGCTCCAGCTCTTCTTTGTCGGTTCCCGCCATCACTATGCTGCCAATCTCAATTGAGAAATTATACTTGTTGAGGTAGAGCTTGCAGATCAATATGGTGTCAACGATTAATACAATTTTAATGCATTCATTAACTTCAGAATCTAGAAAATTATGGAGTATCAAGTATTAAAAAGTGTCTGTAAAATGTACTGGGGAAGTGTTAAGGGTCATTCACGAAAAAAAAAAAAAAAAGAGAGAGAGAGAGAGAGAGAAGAAAAGGAAAAAAGAGAGAGAAAAGAGAGAAAGAAGTATTCTGTGTTTTTTAATCTTTGTCCCTCCTTACTTTTTGTCCATTAATATTTTAAATAAAAATAAATGTTTAGAGGTATCTCTGAAATAACAAATATTTTCGCTTTATATTTTTATATCAATATGTAACACATGTTATTTTTTAAAAGACGTAATAACTTATGTCATTTAATTCTTATAACACATAAAAGATATACTTAATTTCTATTGAACTTATATCAGTAAAGGTAAAAGTTCACTTTTAGAAACTCTAAGTTATGCCTTAAAAGTTATAATTTAATTTTTACAAAGTTTATATTAGAGTTAATAGTTTAAAAGATTACTTAACTATGGGATTTTATATTGCAAAGTTATTAAATTTTAGTTTGTATCAATAAAATTATTCAATTTATAAATTTTTTTCCACAAAATCACTCAATTAAATATATCATAAAAAAAATTTTACATGATAAAATAATTTAATTTTTTTGCCATGTAGGATTCCATAAATAAATAAAATTTTAAAAAAATCATTTCTTATACTCAATCCACACATCAAATTGGATTTTATCTAAAAAAAAAATAATCATGAGTATTGTATATGTTATTATTAAAATATAAGACTGTATGATCTTTGATGAAATTGGCTCGTAAAAACATATAAAAAATAACAATGGTACTAACAACACAGATAAATTTTATATTTAGGGCTTAATTTAGAATGATATGTGTGTGTGTGTGTGTGTGTTGCTTTAGTCCTTTATATTTATTAACATTGATTGTATATGTTATTATTAAAACATAAGACGTCGTGATCTTTGATGGAATTGATTCTTAATTAATATGTGAGATATTTAAACTGAGTTGCCACCAAAATAAACTTTTTGCATATTCATTTCACCTAATTCGTACAAGAAATATTTAAATATTTTTTTCGGCCTTAATTAAAAAAAATAGTAAATGAGTAAATATTTGCATTTCATTCGAACTTCTAGAAACAATTATTGTTATTCAATCCATATAATTAATGATTTTTCATATGGTATAATTTGGGTAAAAGTATTAGAGAAAAGTCTTATTTAACTTCGACTTATTTTTTTCAACTTAAATAGCATACATGTATACTTTTTATGAGCTAATTAATTTCATCAAAGGTATATAAATACTACTTTGTCATAGATATAATATAAATAAAAATTACTTAGTTTAAATGATTTTAAGTGAAACTCATTTTGATGTGTAGATGGATGGATTGGGTAAGAAATGAGTTTTAAAATAAATTTATTTATGTGGGGTTCATATTTACATGGTATAAAAAATTAAACTATTTGGCTATATCAGACTTTCTTTTATGATATATTTAGTTGAATGATTTTGTGAGAAAAAAATATAAATTGAGTGACTTTATTGATACAAATCAAAATTTAATAACTTTACGATATAAATTCTCATAATTGAGTGATTTTCGGAAACATCAACTCAATATATTGCTGTACAATGAAAATAGGTCAAATCGAGGACAAAGTACATCGTTGCATATTTCCACTAAATTAGGAGCTAGCTCCTTGTTTGGTTATAAGACGAATAAAATCTTGAAAAGTTTGAAGTTGGACTGTCTAACACATATATACTTCCTTTTATTATTTGATTTGTTTTTTCTCTCGAGGAACCATGCATGCATCTTGTCTTGTGTTTACTTATTACTTCATTTGATGATACAATAATTAAAGGAAATGCGAAGGAACAAATTAAAAAACTTGATGTAACTGCATTATTAAACGTAATTAAATTAAGTTTATTTTTCTGTTGCATAAGGACTAGGCCAAAAAAGCTAATTACGTACATCATTTTTTTTTTTTTTCGTCCATTTAAAAAAGCAAGTGATGGCCCATAGAAACCTCTAGAGAAATCAAATGAAATGTCTAGAATGAACGGAAGACTTTTAAAAAAAAAAAAAAAGCTAGTACTTGCCAAAATTAACTCCATATCCATGACAATATTTCCCCGTTCAATGGTCTCCAGAACTGAAGTAGTTAGCGTGAGAATTGCTTTCTCCTTTTTTTTTTTTTATTCAGTGTTTGAACCCGTATTTTCATTCGAGAAAGCTTCCTACAAATTTTTTTTTCATATTCATAACTTGAAACTAAAATATCTAATTTAAGAAAGGAACAACTTCACTGCACCACGTCATTTGGTGATAGCCTAGAAGTTATCATATTGATGTAACTTCTCTTCTCTTAGGCATCTCAAAATTCACAATCTCCTGCATAATTAAAATACTGAAGGCATAGACTATTAACTTCAGGTCCCAAAGGCAAGTAAAGAATTGGTTCCTTTTCTGGTTAAAGTCGACGAGTCGTATGAAAAATAGTGGAATACTAACAACTAACAACTTTGGTAGAATATAAAAAATAACATATTGAAACCAAAAAACAATTGAATAAAGTTTAACTTGTAGAAATTTCAGTTCACTGTTTACTTCAACCAACCGTGCCCAACCATAACCAGTGCTCCTATTTTTATTTTTATATTTAATATACACACTCTTCCACTTTTAATTTCTTTTCCTGTATCATCTTTAATTTTCCCACTCCTACACACACTTCTGGAGCGGAAGTGGTTGGGGAATTGTCTATATATACAGTTCTGTGTTGAAGCACTGATCATCACTTGTAATAAACTTTCTTCATCTTCTAGTGGCCATTTCATCTCTAGAAACTTCTCAAATTCCTCTGTTTGCTCTGTTTCCATGGCTCCAAGCTTGAACAAGAATGCCTCAGAAGTAATGGGCGGGCTAATAGGTGATAATACAAAACCTTTGTCCGTGACCCTTGAAGGCTCTGAGTTCTTAGCCAATGGTCATCCTGTACTTACTCATGTTCCTGCCAACATCATTGCCACTCCATCACCTTTCATCTCCAATGATTTTAAAGTCGGCTGTTTCGTCGGATTTGACTCCGACAAGGCCCGAAGTCACCATGTGGTCCCCATCGGCAAACTCAGGGACATAAGGTTCATGAGCATATTCAGATTCAAAGTCTGGTGGACCACTCACTGGATTGGCAGAAACGGCCGAGACATCCAACACGAGACACAAATGTTAATCCTAGACAAATCTGAAAATGGCCGTCCCTATGTTTTGCTACTTCCGATTCTAGAAGGCTCCTTCAGAGCCTCGTTTCAGCCCGGACACGACGACAATTTGAACGTTTGCGTGGAGAGTGGATCTACTAAGGTTGCCAATCCAGCTTCAGGACTTGCATATACATGCACGTGGGGGAGGACCCGTACGACATGGTGAAGAATGCTATGAAGATCATAAGAATACATTTAGGGACATTCAAGTTGCTAGAAGAGAAGTCACTCCCAGGTATAGTGGATAAATTTGGTTGGTGTACTTGGGATGCTTTTTACCTTAAAGTAAATCCACAAGGGGTATGGGAAGGGGTTAAGGGCCTAGTAGAGGGTGTGTGCCCTCCAGGATTAGTCTTAATTGATGATGGGTGGCAATCAATTTGCCACGATGATGATGATCCAATAACTGATAAAGAAGGAATGAATAGGACTGCTGCTGGCGAACAGATGCCATGTAGGTTAATAAAATTTGAAGAGAATTATAAATTTAGGGACTATGAGAGTACCAGGGGAAAGGGAAAGGGATTGAGGGCATTTGTTAAATATCCTAAAGGAGGAATTTAACAGCGTTGAGCATGTGTACGTGTGGCACGCGCTGTGTGGTTACTGGGGTGGGATTAGGCCTAATGTACCAAACATGCCAGAGTGTAAGGTCATTAGTCCTAAGCTGTCACAGGGTTTGCAGATGACTATGGAGGATTTGGCTGTGGACAAGATTGTGAATACTGGAGTTGGGCTGGTTCCACCAGAGAAGGTGCATCAAATGTACAAAGGGTTGCACTCGCATCTTGAATCTGCTGGAATTGATGGAGTCAAGGTGGATGTTATTCATGTAAGTTCTCGAAACTTCAATAATAAATTGATCTTCTAGTTCTTTTCTTTTTCATTTCTAGCTACTTGACTAATGGTACAAAGTTTATGATTCACATTCTTGTCGAAGCAGTTGCTGGAGATGTTATCAGAGGATTATGGAGGGCGAGTGGAACTGGCTAAAGCATACTACCACGCCTTAACTGCTTCAATAAGGAAACATTTTAAAGTGAACGGTGTGATTGCTAGTATGGAACATTGCAATGACTTTATGTACCTCGGAACAGAGACTATTGCTCTTGGTCGCGTAGGTATGTCTCGAACATTATGAAGAGGAGTTTAAGTTCAATATACTGACTGCTAAAACTGGTTAAATAACACTGACAGTGTAAACATTGTATGCAGATTAAATCCACAAAGCTAATTAGTATTTTGTTCAGTGAGGCTTCCAGAAGATGCTGGATTTACATGGGGTACTAAATCTTGATTCTTGATGTTTGCAGGAGATGATTTTTGGTGCACTGATCCATCTGGGGATCCCAATGGGACATTTTGGCTGCAAGGATGTCACATGGTACATTGTGCTTACAATAGTCTGTGGATGGGAAATTTGATCCGCCCTGATTGGGACATGTTTCAATCTACTCACCCATGTGCTGAGTTTCACGCCGCCTCTCGAGCCATCTCTGGAGGACCTGTATACATCAGCGACTCAGTCGGCAAACACAACTTCAAATTGCTGAAGACATTGGCCTTGCCTGATGGTTCAATTCTCCGTTGCCAGCATTATGCTCTGCCAACTAGAGATTGCCTGTTTGAAGACCCTTTACATGATGGGAAAACAATGCTTAAACTGTGGAACCTTAACAAAGTAAGCATTGTTCTCAACGAAATTCATGCCTTTTGACAATTTTGGGATCAAAATATTATCTCATTGTGTTATTTTTGGCTGTTGGGTTACAGTTTGGTGGAGTTCTTGGAGCATTTAATTGTCAAGGAGGAGGATGGTGCCCTGTTTCTAGGAAAAATAAAAGCACGAACGAGTATTCAGTGGCCGTGACATGTTTGGCTAGTCCCAAAGACGTTGAATGGAGCAAAGGAACAAATCCAATATGCGTGAAAGCAGTGAACGTTTTCGCTGTGTACATGTATCGCCAGAAGAAGCTAAAGCTCTTGAAATTGTCCGAAAATGTGGAGATTACTCTTCAGCCTTTCGACTATGAACTGCTAATGGTGAGCCCTGTAGCAGTGCTGTCGAAAAAATCAGTGCAGTTTGCGCCAATTGGATTGGTGAACATGCTCAATTCTGGTGGTGCAATTGATTCTCTTGTGTACAACGACGATGATGGTGAAGAAAGTTCGGTAATAATTGGAGTGAGAGGGAGTGGTGAGATGAGGGTGTTTGTCTCTGAGAAGCCGTCATCGTGTACGATCGATGGAGTCTCTGTTGATTTTAGTTACGAAGATCATATGGTAGCAGTTCAAGTTCCATGGCCTAATTCTTCAAGATTGTCTGAAATTAAGTATGTGTTCTGAATTACAAAATCCTCCCCTTGTAATACTGAAAATTTTGAAGATCTTCAACTGTAGCTAAAATACTGAAAATTAAATTACGAGTTCAAATCACATTGTAACACTCCATTATGCTTCCGTTTACTGTTTTCTCCTTCTGAAAGCTTCAACAATGGTCAATATTGCTATGAAATAGAATTATATATAACTTTCGTCATTAATTTAAGCGCTTAATAGTAAAACTTTAAAAATTGTACTCCACTTAATATCGAAAGCTTTTGTCTGATATTGGATAATATGGAGGTATCTTCTGAAACGATAGGTTACTATGAAGTTATGGATTATCCTATTTGGGCAAATAAGTTTTTCTCTTTTTACATTGTCCAGGCCCAAGTTCAGATACACTCCTGCTCAAAATACTCGGGGCACAACTCCAAACTCCATAAGCATCAGCATTTGTTGTTAAAATTGGCATGTATATGCACATTTAGAAGGTGGAAATTACATCTAATAGCTTTAAAAATCGATCATCTTGAACTTTTGACCTTTGTTTGTGTCATAAAATTTGTTGAATTTGAAGTTTCGTCTATGGATAATCGGAGTCAAAAATTCAAAATAAACTCACCTCTAAGGCAATTCTTATAAGGAAATATTATATGAAACAGCAAATTAAAACTCTATATTTATCTAAAACAAAGATAGTTTAAAAAAATACATAATATTGCAATAGGTTTAGAGGTTTATTAGCGGATACACACGGATACACTTATTATTTTGCGTTGATAAAGTTAGGCAGAGATATTGTATACGCACGGATGCACTTTGTATTTCTCTACAGATATATAGTATACACGCGGATACAGTCATGTATTTCACTATTATTACATGCGTGAATACAATGTATTCCTCTTTATTGTAGAATCAAGATGATGCTACATTTCGTAATTAAGCAAAACCTCCTTATATTTTTGTAAATCTGAACACAAATATCCTTATTTACGAAATTTTCTGTTTCTTGTGAATCACCCACTTGGAAGTGAGCGTGAAAGCCTCTCTGTGACAAGTCCATCAATAACTTCTAGGTAAACGGTCTCTTTTGTTCAAGTTTATTTGGTAAGAAATGGCTCATTGGACAGTGAGAGTGGAAGTGATTATAACAAAGCCCATAAAGTCTACAAAACAGCCCAAGCTGATTTGCATGGACGGAATGGACAAATTTCTGCATTAACCATATTACACTGTATCCATCACTTTGGGTTACAATATGAGTTGGATAGCAAAAACATCTAAAACTTTTTCGTTCGTAGTGGCGGCCCCTTTATCCGCCATCCACAAATAGAGATGTTTATAATTGCAGCTTTCCTTCTCCACTATTGCTTTATAACTCTTTAAAAATATAACACCTGCCCTTTTCAACTGGGGCAAGAAGAAGAAAGTAGAGATGACTATTCTTCTTGATGCTTCGATTAGCAAATAAGTACTGCATCTATTTAGAAAGCCACTATCCATTTAATTACTACTTATCCATCATTTCTTCAATTTTTTTTTATGTAATAATGGGGTTTTGAAGATTCGTGCTCATCTTCACGGGAGTTGGCGGCGATTTCCTGCTGTCCTTATGTGACAACATTTTAATACGAAAAACGTACTAAATAAATTTATAGAACAAAAGTCTAATACAATAATAATGCACCATTCACGTATACATAATAATGAAAATTTTAAAATTTTAAATTCATAACTCGAAATCCTCCATCTCTGTCTACTATAATAAATAAAGATCACCCGATGATGTAAAAATTTCTTATGTTACCAACATATATAACTTAAACCATATGAATAATACTATTTTAAGTCTAGGTGGGCATGTTTTCCATTTAATACGCTTGATATACTTATGCTCAATCTATAATTAGTTAATTTAGAGCTGGACCATAAGTAGACATTTCCAAGTTTTGTACAATACTTCCTCCGTTTCAAGCTCATGCACACCTCTTAAGAAAACTACTCATTTTTAAAAATAAAAATATATTTTTACCCACTTATCCCTAATAAATATTTTGAAAAAGATGTAACTTTTTAATATTTTCTTAATTATGTAAAACTCTCTCCTCTTAGCTAAGGGTAAAATTGAAAGAACATCATTAACGTCTTTCTGATTATGTAAACTATCACTTATTTTAAAATAAAATCAAAAAACTAAAACATCACTTATTTTGAAACGATGGAAAGAACCAAGAGCCCTCAATTTAGAGAAATAGTAAAAGGTCAGTCTTATAACCACGTAGGGGATTGGAGACCTTTAGTCAAAGGAAAGTAGGCAACTTCAGAGTAGTAATGGGCCTGATGGCGCAAGTTGAGGAGGACTATTTTTCCTAATCATTTAATGATAGGCTTCTAATCATCAATCATAGGTGAGGCCTCGAGGGGTCAAGGTCTGGAAAACTAGTAGGCCTTTTGTAGCCTTTCCTTCTTCTTTCCATAGGACCACTTCTATATCTTGGGCCCAAAAAAAGATGGTGACCAGCCTTAATTGCAAAACAGATATGCACAAATAAGATAATTTCTATGCCATCATTTAAATTTTGATTCCATTAAATAAAAAATTTATAAGACAAAAGTTTCAGCCAGGTTTATGCAACAAAATTCTGACGATTTGGTAGGATTCTAAATTAACGGATAAAATTTATTTTATCATAATAATCGTCAAGATTTTTAATCAAATTCTAATGAATCACTCGAATTTTGATAATAAATATGATGATTTTAAATTGATGGTAAAATTTATCTTGTTAATAAATCTTGATGAGTCATCAAAATTGTGGTCAAATGTTGACAGATTGTCAGAATTATGATTATAAATCATGATAAAATTGTCAAATTAACTTTAAAATTTTGATGGGTCATCATAGCTTATTGAGTAAAAATTTTAATATTTAAATTCAACGTACACCTTCAAAAATTAATATACTTATTTTGCATTGGCCAATAAATTTTTCTCAAAATCAACAAATTCAACAATGACGGTCTTTATTTTTTTCAACCAACTAATCCTAATCAATAAGAATAGGCAATACAAACTCAATAAAACACTATCCACTTAATTGCAACCACAAATAAGTAGTAAATTCTCATTTTTCTACAATACACAGAGAAGAAGGAGAAGAAGAAAAGAGAAAACCAAAGGACAAATCAAATCTTCATCACACACACACACACATATATATATATATATATATATATATATTTTGTGGGGGAACATGCATGTATCCTTGCTAGGCAGCTAACATGAGAATGGTTAATCTTGAATTTCAATAGACACTACACTTGATGTGTCTTAGAACAAGTTCAATTAATAATATATAGGAAGGATAAGAGGTAAAAAATTTGAACACGTACGTTTATTACTTTCCCTAAAGAGAAAACACAATGATGTGATATATAATTTGTGTTGCTTGGTGTCTAGACATGAAAGGTTGTTCTTATTTTATTTGCCCCAAAAAAACAAATGTTTTTAGTGATGATATGATGATGCTACTTTTAGTTAAACCATGAAAACTTTAAAGGTTAAATACATATTTCAATCTTTTAAATTTAATTTCAGTGGCACTTTAACTCAGTCTTGTTTCATTTTAGTTCTCCAACTCTATTTTTTATGTTTCATTTAAATATAAAATACTAATTTTTATATTTTTATTATTTATATTTATATTATTCAATTGTAATTTTATATTTTAAAAATCGACAGACGTCTATTAGTTTTTATAAAAATAAAATAAAAAATTGACGAGCGGATGTCGATTTTTTTAAGAAATAATTTTTAATAGGCTTTATGCATTTTTACGGAAAAAATAATCAACGAACGTACGTCGATTTTCTTAAGTTTTGTCAATTTTCTATTTTTTAAAAATCATTGACAATTTGAAAGAGTATGTTGGATTTTAGTTTTTTTTAATAGTGTTATTAAAAATGAATGGAGTCTTTTTTTCTATTCCATATTGAAGATAAGTTTGTTTTACTCGTATTGGAGTGACTTAAAAATTAGAAAGCAGGATATTTGGGTTAAAGTCAGATGACTTGAATGATATAAAAAAATACTTGACATTATTTAATTAAATATTTTATACCTTTTAAAATATTTATCAACATGCATTGAATTGTGTACACTGAATAGTATTCAGTATTTACACTCAATTTTTTATTTTAGTTTTATGAAAACTAACGAAAGTCTGTCAGTTTTTAAAGTGTAAAATTACTATTGAAGAGAATAGATAAAAATAATAAAAACATAAAAATTAGTTTTTGTGTTTAAATTGAACATAAAAAATAAAGTGAGAGGGTTAATATGGAACAAGGTCGAGTTAAAGTGCCAAAACAAAAAATGGAGGCAAGTTCAAAAGATTGTATATGTGTTTGGATACAATACAATGATTTAACAGAGACGTTTAGAGTGATTTGATAGAATACAAAAATAACATTAAATAGAATGTATCAATAATATTGAGATTAGGAGGGGACTTCACCTTACCTCCCACACATTTGTTGAATTACTCAACGCGCAATTACATATAGTAAGATGTGAAGAATACCAACAAAACAAACTAGACATCCCTCTCCTATACATATAATCAGTCAAGGAACATCAAAAACATATCTATGACCCATCTTTCTTTTCAAGAAAGAAATTATTTTTGAGATTCACAAAATATTTATGTAATACTGCAGAAGTTATAACAATGGTCATTTATGTGAATGTTATAATAATTCATATATTGTCTTAATATTATGGGTTAAATTTTAAATTTTAAAATAATTAAAATCATAACTTGAAATATGAAATTAATACTTCTGTAATAGGGCTGGGTATTCGATTTTTTAATTTTTGACTTTTTATTTGTGTGTACCAAACACGAACCAAACTATTTTGTTCTTTTTCAAATTCAGTTCGATTCTATTTTTCTAATTCATTTTTTTATTATATATTATATATTTCATCCTCTTTCAAAGCATAATAGTAATCGTAAGAATTTTTTAACATGCTAACACTATTATAAAACGTGTTATTTGTGAAAAACTTAAGCAATTATGTCAATTATATAAATAATTCTCTAAATGAGTTTTGAGATTGGGTTGGGTACATTATTTTTATTTTTTTGAAATTTAATTATATATATAAAATTTTGATTAAATTGAAAAAATGAAAACTCGGAATCCTAAAATCAAAACCGAATCGAATATCGAAATTTTAGAGAAAATAAAATCAAAATCGAACCAAAAAATTGAAAACCAAATTAGTTCGATTCGATTCAATTTTTTAATTTTTTTGATATATATGTCCACCCCTATCTGCAAAGATTTGAGATTTCAAATCATAATAAGAAATTGCAGTTTGAAATTTTGTTTGCATTTAGCAAACAAACAGAGCACTGATAATTTAAAATCTCAAAACATAAAATTTTGCCTCAAATACTATGGTCTAAGGCCTACAAAACCAAAATAGTTTGGGGCGATTGGTTACTGGATAAGACACAAATTAATATATGAATAATTTAGCTATTCATGTATAATTTTATACATTGTTTAATTTTTAAATAGGATAAAAACTATTAATGTATTAATTTTATACAATGTTTGGTTGGTAGGCCTCAATGTTCTATAAAAGTTATTCATGTATTAATTTTATACGGTGTTTGATTGTGTTTTAGTACTTTTACATAATTAATACTCACATAATTTGTGAGGAAATTTATGTATAATTTTTATGCGGAGTAGAAGGTGGAATAAGTTATGTGGGTATTAGTTATACATGGATTAAAATAATAAAATTCCACATTTACTCCTATCAACTTACTTTTAAAATCTTTTTTAATTCGATACTTTTGTTATTAAAATTATCACTTTCTTCTGTACATTTATCTAAAATTAGTTATCACTTTTTTTATTCGATTTTTTGGATTTTCGATCCAATTACGATTATTATCTTTTATTTGAATTCGGTGTTCGATTTATAAATTCTTTTATCAAATATATTATAATAAAACTTATTAAAATTTAAATTTTAAATCATAAAAACATAAACTATCCGTTTATCTATCCCTATTTTTTAATATCCGTCCGCAATGAACTGTTGAAGCAGACAAGCAGACGGACGCAGTAGTGCTGAAGCCTGAAGGCAGTTCAAATTCCATGATCAATTGATCACCTAATGGGCTGCCATCCTCTTTGCAAATTGCTGCTGGTATTACTATTAATAGAAGGTTCCCAACTTATCTGTTTTAACACAATTAGTAGTGAGTATATAATAATTCAATTGGAAAATATTCAATTATACGATATAATTTTATATTATTTATTTATTTATTTAGGTTACAACAAAATAAATATTTAATAATCAATAATTCATGTATTGTAATCTCTGCATAACTAAATCTTACATAAATAATACCTACATAACTAATACTTGAATAACTAATACCTACACAACTAATATATGAATAACTAAAATATGCATAATTAATCCCTGCATAAAATAATATATAGATTCTCTTGTAACTAATTTATGTGTTACTAATACCTGTATAACTCTAACTTGTAACGAAACGGCCCCTTACTATTACATTACCGGGAACAATTGCAGTATCACAAAACAAGATTTGGGGAAGAACAATCTAATAAGGTGAACACCATAGGTTTCCACGCCAAGCAATTTGCAACTCCATGTAGTTTCCTGTATGCAAGGGTGCTGCTACAGTGTACCAAGGGTGATCAGACAAATATCTTTGGTAGAAAATTATACTGTGTGTATAAATAAAATACTACTTTGTGTGGTTAAATATTACGTTTGAATACCCTTGAATAAATGAAGTGTAGTAGCCTAGTGGTATATGGCATCTTCAGAAAGACAAGGTGCACCTGCGCCTAGGGTTCGGTTCTCAGTAGTTGCGGACTGATGCCTTTTCTTTTTACATTTTAAAAAGAGCTCCTATTTTATTGAAAATGAATAAATTGATATAAATCCATTTTCTATCATATTTAAGGAATTTTGTGGTATAATAATTAATAATTTTTTTATTTCAAAATTAGTATTACTTATTAAAATAATTTTTAATTAGAGACCCACAACGTAGAAATTTGAGAAAAAAATTAAAAGTTTAGTAGCCAATTGAATTTTCAAGTGATTTGTCTTTGACTTTTTTTTTTAATCTTCATTAAAAAATTTAAATAAAACTTATAAGTAATTATTTAATTTAAAATTAATTAGTAAATCCAAAAAGCTCTCTATAACTTTGCCAAAATCAAGAGTGAAAAGGCTCCCATTTGTTGTTAAATAAAGGATCCATCATCGTGTAATTCCATTGGGAGTAAAAATTATGATTGTTGTATGTTTCCAAATCCAATCTCATTCACTACTAAAAATATCACTAAAATTGAAGGAATAAAATCGACGAACAGAATCGGTGTTAAAAAAATTGAGGAAAAATCGATTCAATCCGTCGGTTTTTGTTATTATTTTTATTTTTTAATTATTTTTTAAAAGAAACCGATGAACAGGGTCAGTTGTCTGTCGATTTTTTTCGCGCAAAAAATTGCGAAACTTAAATTTTTTTAAAAAAATACCGACGCTGTCGCTTGATTTTTTATTATTTTTCGATAAAAAACTAAGGACAACGTCGGTTTTTGAAGTGCAAAAATGAAGTTGAAGAGAATCATATCATTATAATATAAGTGGAAACACTCCAACTGAAAAGTTAAAATACCAATATGCCCTTTAAAAGTTGAGTGACCATTTTGCCCCTCATAAAAAAAACTGATTTTTAATTATAGATTTCATAATTATGTATTAGAAGCACAAATCAGTTTTTTTCTTTCCATCTTTCAAACTAATGGGATATTATTACAATCTTTTCACATTTTCAATTTAATTCTATGTAACTATCTAATCACTATATAAGATAAGTATTAGATTTTTCTTCCTTCTAACTCGACTCTGAAAGTTTCAGTTGACATGCCGAGAGCAATATATCGGATGAAAAATAACAAACAGAGCATATCATGTTGTTGTCTTTTGTTCCCACTGGAAGACATTTTCCGATAAGGGTGCATTGAAACCATCAGCACACATTGAGATCCACTTTCATTTGGATGAGTCAAATTATAAGCCAAATCTTAGCCTTCAATAACTTGGTTGTGATTTCTCCAGAAAAGCATTACTTTTTCTTTGTTTTGATACTCCAAATTCAAGTACTCAATAAATTCCAATATAAGACTATGTTCTAATCTTTCTACAAGGTATGATAATTAATTAGTAATATTATATGTTGGAAGTTACAAGCAGAAAATATATCAGAATCAACGAGAGAGAAAATAAAGTCTGTCATATCCGTATTGGGTAAATCCGATAGTGGTTGGGTCATGATTATCGTTAAGAGAGAGGTCTAAAAATCAAATGGATTCAACATCTATATATTATATATAATATTGAATGACTTTTTCATAAAAAAAGTTAAAATTTTAATTGTCAAAATATCCATCAAAGATTGACTTTTTTACCTTTAAAAGTCTCAAGTTAGATTGTTGATAGACTAAAATATCCTTACAATATTGATGGACATTATTCCCTTAAAATATTATATTAGTTCTTTTAAATTTTAAGAACTCTTTTATGTTCAAAGAATATGAAGAAGTCAAGGAGTTGCAAAAGTAATTTAATATAGATCAAATTCATCAAATTGTATATGAATGGTCGTTTCTTCATTAATGATGAATTAATAATCCTAAGAACGTGTAGCATTAATTAGATAACTGTATTAATTTCAAATAATTAATTTCATGTTGAACTTAATCTGTTGGTTTGGAGAAAATTGATAAACAAGAAGCTCTTAACATTTTTTTCAAACCTTTAATATAAAACCCTTATTATCATCAATTTAAATTTTGATCGAATTGCATACAAACTGTAGACACAATTTTAATTTCGATGAATTAGCTGTTGTTGTTGTGGCTACTGATTCTCTATTTTTTTCCTTCATATTTTTTTAGTTGTGAATGTGAATTGTGATTTCAATTTTTGTAACTAGTGTTCGTAAATATGAAAATTTAGCAATATGCAAGGGGTCGCCTTGCAGCAGCTATTCCTAGCCGGTGCTGGTTGCGGTGCTTATGAGGCTAATTCTCGATCTTCAAGGTTCGGATTGAAAAATTAAACACGTACTTATGTCATACTAGATGTATTTTATTTTAATGCAATAGTAATTCGAGCATTACTCATTCTAGAGTTACAATTTCTATATTATAACTCCAATATAACTTTGTTGACAAATTCTATGTCCCATAAGAATTATATATTTAAGAGAGATTTTCCTAATACAATATAAATCACACCTCAATGCCAAACAAGTTGAGATTGATAGTATGAACTCTCATTGTTCATGAATAATGAAGGATGATTTGACATGTGATTTGAGATTTTTTCACTTTTATATTAGGGTACACGTGCAACACACGTGACGCAGGACTAGTTGTTATATAAGTGGGAAGTACTTTAGTGTAAAGTTGAATAATTAAAATACCCTTTAAAAGTTAAATAATATTCTTACCCTTTATCTAAAAATAAAATTAATCTCCATTAAAATTTAACATTTATTCATTATTGAATAGTAGGACATTCCAAAAGTTTTGATAAATAAAATATTTTTAATAAATAATAAAAGATAGAAAGTCATGCAAATGAATTAATATTCCAGGAATTATATTCCTAATTCTTTTTTAATCTTCAAATTATTTAGCATAGACCATTTAATTATTTCAAAAAGTTAAATAAATATTTAAATACATTATTTGATTAAATAATTAAAATTAAATAAAAAAATTAAAAAAATGAAAGATAAAATAAGATCACTTTTCAAGACACTTATTATTAACTTTTATAAAATATTTTCAATAAATAATGAAAGATAAAAAGTAATTCAAATGAATGAATATTTCAAGAGTCACATTCTTAAGTGTTTTTTAATCTTTAAATTATTTAGCATGGACCATTTATATTATTTTAAAAAGTTAAATACATTATTCAATTAAATAAATAATTAAAGAAAATGAAAGATAAAATGAGATCAATTTTCAAGACACTCATTATTAATTTTTAATAGCTCTTGTCTATTCTTTTTCTTCTTCTTCTTCTTCTTCTTCTTCTTCTTCTTCTTCTTCTTCATCATCATCAACATAATATTATTATTATTATTGTTGTTGTTGTTGTTGTTGTTGTTGTTGTTGTTGTTGTTGACTGCTATGGATGTTTAATTCAACAGTATTATGTTAGTAATGATTAGTTATGACTTTTTGGAGGGTTCGGTTACTTTTATTATTTACAAATTTTTAGTAGCCATTTTTGATAAATCTTTGATACAATTACTTGATTTTTCTTTATTTATTCATTTTTGGTTGCATGTAACTCATGTTGGTGTTATGCTAGGGCTTATCTAGGGAAAATAAGATAAACATTGCATAATAATATTATTTTTTAGCACTCATTTTTATCATCTATTCCTCTTTTCTCTGTTTTTTTATTGATCACTAGAGTATATCACAAAAATATTCTCCTAAAATTTTTAAAAAAATGATATTAAGGTTGAGATTACTATAGAATTCATTTTCTTCTTTAAGTAAATTGATTACTCTTTAATTATGTGTCATGGTGTTATGCAGACTTGTATATTAATTTTTTGGAATTACTTTTTATTTATATTGTGCATGTAGTAAGCTCTCAATAAATTTTTCTGGTTTTAAGTGTCCAAAATTATTAACATTGATTTACAAATTTTAATACAACTTGTATTTTATCATTTAAATCAAATGAATACATGAATGAGTAAACACTTAAATCAGTTTCATTTGTCACTCTCGAAAGACACTAGAAATACAACTTTTAGATTGGGATGAGAAGACTTTTAGTGAGGAGGAAAATTAAATTCAGAAATTTGTGTCTATATGTTTATTTTTCTGTAAACTTTCTTTCACAATATATTTATAATTAACAAGGTTAAATGTCTATAAAAGCAATTTTCTTTTGCAAAATTTTGTGTATCATCTCTTTATGCATCTAATAACATAAAAATGTAACACATTATACATTTTAAATATCAGACATTTGATTTGTTAGTCAAATTTTACTGGTTCAAAAAATATCTAATAATTTGTTATCCAATATAAAAGTTATATATGTTGATTGTTCATCAATTTCAATTTGTATTTTCCCGTTGTAGTTTCTAACAGTGATTATAATGCGGTTTTAATGTAACTCATACTATATATACGGTTTGCAAGTGACTCACGTGCAACACACGTGTCCAGGACTGGTAAATAAAAATAAAGAAAAATTTTAATCAAAAAGCATTCATAATCAAGTGGTAACATTATCTAATGTCATAGCAAATATCCGGGTTTGAATCTAAGTAGCTATATTTTATATATATATATTTGAAAAATCGACAGATTGAATCGGTTGTCCCTTGGTTTTAACCGACCCTGTCCGTTAGTTTCACAATTATAACGGTGGTAAGTGCGTCGGTTTTGCTCAAAAAACCGATCCTGTCTGTCAGTTTTGCGCCTCGTTTTTGGGCAGTTTTTTGTAGTGATTCCCTCCGATACGATCTGAGCCAGTTGGGCCGAGTTTTAAGTATTGACGATTACCTCCTAGTAGTTTAACTCGAAGGTATAGGCTAGTGTATGGCTGGTGAGGCCATCTCCAACCATGATTGGGGTCTATGATTCGGGGAAGGGGAACAGTGTTGAAAATTCGCGATTAGCGAATGATTGGTGGTGGTGCGACACTGAGACGCCGCGGGACTCGACGTGATTGACGGCGTGGTAAGCGGTTTAAGGAGGTGCGTAATGGTAGACGGGTCGTGGCTGATATTCTGATGAAAGTACAAATGAAGTTGCTTGTATGTGTGTAAGATGTTTGTCTTCCTTCTTATAATTCACAGCTTCACTGGAGAGACATATATAGTTCCTCATGCTGGATTAGGATAATCTATTTCTTCAAACTATATTTGTAGGATTGATATGAAGAACCATATATGTCTTTATTATACGTCAACTTTACAATAATGACATGATGAACTTATAAACTATTTCTTAATACATAACCAGTCCCTTAAACTTGCAGAATATACTATTTAGATACACGAATATAACTAAGTCATATTTTAATTGAACCTCACAACTCTTATTAAAATGTTCTAACAAACACTTTCAGTTCAAATTCTGAAAAAAATTTATGCGCGTGTTCTCATTTATCTATTAAGCAGTTAAATTAACCACATAAAATATGTTATTTTTTCTTCAATTATATGCATTTGCTTCAATAAATAAGCTGCAAAACCTCAGACATTTTCTACTTGAGATTGATGCGTATAATTAAAGGAGATGGTAAATTTAATGTAGTTAACTTAAATATGTAATAGATGAATGAAAATATATGCATTTTTTTAAAAAAAAATTGAATAGAGAGTGTCTAATTAAAATATTTGATTAGAAGTTGAGGTGTTTAATTGAAACGTGACTTAATATGAGCGTTTAAATGAAATATCGTGATAAATATAAAGGAATAGCTATGTATTAAACCCGAGAATTTTTACACTTTGAATTTACTTGGATATTGCATATTCATGCCTTCTTTTTTTTTCAAATAATTTAAAAGCAAATTTTTTATTTGTCTAATATGCAATTTGGCCTTTAGTTTGACTAATCAGTTTAATTTTTTTCTTAATGAAAAAGTTAAGTAACAGCAACAGATCAAGACAAGGATTATACTGATCTTGGATTAGAAAAAAGAGGCTAAGTACAATGAGTTAGCAATGACTCTTTTGTTTTTTAATTTACAAAAAATTCTTCCAACTTCTTTTATTACACTAAATATACTCTCATGTTTTAAAAAAAAAAATGCAAAAACACCTCTAAACTCTGTTTTCACACTTTCTTCAATTCAAAAAATATAATATGATTTGAATTTGTGTGATTATACTGATATGATCTCAAACACATTTAGCTTTATTCATTTTAAGTTCAAGGAATTAATGATGAATTTCTCTAATGTGTTACGTTTCACAAGTTTCTATACAATAATTACTAGTCTAATGGTTAATCATTAATAGAAGTAAAAAAAAGTTAATTTGGCAAAACTTTTTGATTGAGATATTTAATAGAATCCCTTCAAAATTAATTAAATTCTTCAAAAAAGATTTATATAAATTTTGTTGTCTAGCTATATATATTTGCACAAACATATAGTTCTACTATGCAATTCACACTCTTTGCACAGTTCAGGTCATGTGTTACTCTTTTTTTCGGGGGGATTGGGGTGGGATGGGGCTTGGAAGGTACAAATGAGAAATTATTGGGTACAGAAGTCTACAATAACCATAATCTGTATTGTCACTGGAGTTACACGATGATGAAGACTTCGTTTCACAACGAATGGGACGACTACCCAATGGCCCTTATACCACCGATGCTCCCATGGACACAGCTCCTTTTCTATCACCCCTGACAACCAAAGGCAGGGCACTAATTTTTTCCTAAATTGAAAACTCGCTCAACTGGCTCAAATCGTATCAGAGGGAATGAGGTTAGTATGGAAGCCTACAACAACCATAATCTGTATTGTCAATGGAGTTACACGATTATGAAAACTTCTTTCACAACGAATGGGACGACTACCTAATGGCCCTTATACCACCGATGCTCCCATGGACACAGCTCCCTTTCTATCACCCCTGACAACCAAAGGCAGGGCACTAATTTTTTCCTAAATTGAAAACTCGCTCAACTGGCTCAAATCGTATCAGAGGGAATGAGGTTAGTATGGAAGCCTACAACAACCATAATCTGTATTGTCAATGGAGTTACACGATGATGAAAACTTCTTTCACAACGAATTGACGACTACCCAATGGCCCTTATACCACCGATGCTCCCATGGACACAGCTCCCTTTCTATCACCCCTGACAACCAAAGGCAGGGCACTAATTTTTTCCTAAATTGAAAACTCGGCTCAACTGGCTCAAATCGTATCAGAGGGAATGAGGTTAGTATGGACGCCTAAAACAACCATAATCTGTATTTCCAATGGAGTTACACGATGATGGAGACTTTGTTTTATAATGAATGGAATCACTACAATGGCCCTTGTACCACCGGTGCTCCTGCGGACAGAGCTCCCTTTCTATCACCCTCGACACCCAAGGGGTAGGGGCACTAATTTTTTTCTGGATTCAAAACTCGGCTCAACTGGCTCAGATCATATCAAATGGAATGAGATTGGGTATGAAATCCTACAACAACTAGTGGCGTAGCAACGTGTAAAAAAGAGTGTCCAGCCAAACACCCTTAGTCAAAAAATTATACTATGTATATAAAAGATTATGTGAAATATATAAATCAAAAATTATCTTTTATGCATATATATTAAATTTTGAACACTCTTAATAAAATTTATGATTTCGCCAATGACAACAACCATAATCTGTATTCTCAATGGAGTTACACGATGATGGAGACTTCGTTTTACAACGATGAGACCACTAACCAATGACCCTTGTACCACCGGTGCTCCCATGGACAAAACTCCCTTTCTATCACCTCCGACAATCAGGGGCACTAATTCACACATCGGGATGAGTAAATACGAGACTGGCTAATGTAAGGTGAAGAACATGGGTAGAATATGCCTAAATACCCAATTCTAATTTCTCTTCAGGGTGTGAGTCTAACGGGTTGGGTATTACACAATTAGATTTTGAATCGACTCATGAGAATTGATATTATACCCGGCTTGTCAAAATTTAAAATTAATGATGAAGGTTTTAGTTGATTTCGCATGCATAATTTTTTTTTTAAACGTCTAGTAGTAGAGATATCCCAAAAAAAATAATGATTAGCTTTCGATTTTGCATGAGCGTTTAACATCTTTTTGCCTTGAATTTTCAGTCTGCTAATTTTGATGAATGAAAAATGATCATATATTTATCATAATATTTTTTTTTTTTGTTGCAGAAGAAATCAAGAGAGGAAATGATTTGTTTTTTTGAAATTCTGCATAGGTGAAATTAAAATATTTATCCATATAGAGTGTTATTTGGCACTCTCTTAAATAAAAATCGAGAATGTTCACTGCATCATTAACTACTAAATTAGGTGTGTTTTAATACAGAGAATAATAAAATAAAATAATAGTTTAATAATTCATTAGCATTTTACATAAAACAAGAAGATAAAATGATAGTTTGAATTCAACTTTACTTTTTATACAATGTCTAAATGAAAAAGTTCTCAAAGCATGAATGACTATGTATATTATTACATAGAATACTAACTTTCACTCTGATACATGTCGCTCTTTAAAAAGAAAAAGTTGAAAAATGAAAAACACATAATTGAATTGTATGTCTAAATTCTAAATCTCATGAGTTTTAGAAGGACACTTTCAATCTAT
Source organism: Datura wrightii (assembly GCA_035772735.1). Taxonomy (NCBI): domain Eukaryota; kingdom Viridiplantae; phylum Streptophyta; class Magnoliopsida; order Solanales; family Solanaceae; genus Datura; species Datura wrightii. The sequence continues at coordinate 172,344,713 of JASDFA010000010.1, read as the reverse complement.
TTTTTATACAAAAAAGGGCCTATATTCCTAACATAATGAAAATGGATCGTAAATGTTCTTCCTTAATTTTTTGGAAAAATTATATATCATAGCATATTTAAGAAATTATTTATATATAATGGTCATAGTTTAAAAAAATTACACATAATGACTTTATTTTATTTAATGTGTCATTTTTTATTTTTTACTTTGTAGTTTTATCTTTGAACCGTGGGTCCTTAATATACTAAATTAACTACCCATTAAACTCATTTTCTTCTTCTTCTCTCTCCAACGTATTCATCCTATTCTCCTTTTTTTCCTCCTTCAACCTTAATCAAAATTCTCCAACCGTAATCAAATATCCGAAATTCCGCTACATTATCTCAAAATCTTCTCTAAATGAAGTAAGTCAATTACTGATTTTATTTTATTTTTTTAAATTTTAAATATATATCTTTTTGTATTTGAAAATAAATCGTTCTTTTAATCAGTGTGAATATTTGTTTTTTTTTAAATTCAAATCTGTAAGATTTTTTGGAATATTATGTTGATTTACTTTCACATGTAGTCATGTCTTACATATATTCAACAAACAAATAAATTATTTACTTGTATTTATGGAACAAATCAAATTCATATATTACATCATGATATTGATATTTTGTTATACATAACATATAAGTTTTTTAAATATGTATGTTTTTTGTTGAGATAGGTATGTATTTTTTTTGTAAAATATTTATTTTAGAAAGTATATATAATCAAATACATAGCACTGTATGCATTTTTTTTTATTGAAACAGGTATGTATTTTTTTTTCCGCAAAATGTGTATTATTAACAGGGATATACATTCAAATACATAGCTCTGTATGTATTTTACATATACAGATTATTTTTAAATACATATAACATTGTTGTTTTTGATGGTTTTGTATTCATTAGTGGAAAATATTAAATTTAAAAGAAATACATCTTAGTAGTAGTACATATAATACATATGTATTTTGTTTAGAGAAATACATATTAGTGGGCACATATTATTCTGAATAGGTATGTACTTAGAATACATGTTTTGATTTTTTCATATAAATGAATTTTGTTTGTATTTGTATGGTATAAATTATTCATTTATTTTTTATTTTTTCTTATTTTGCTATTTTGTAATAGGAGATAAACTTTTTGTTAAAAAGCTTCCTAGATGTGCCCCCCACATGTGTTGTTAAATGAACAAATTCCGTCTGACATAATTTATCATATATTTAAATCACCAACATGTTAGAGAAAATTTATACATAAAAAAATTTTGAATACAAACCCTCAGATCACTGAATGATAAATTCTACAAAATTTTTTATGGAATACACATAAATGATTTTTTTTTCAATTTCACAAGTTGTTATGGTAAATAAGGATTATGTCCTTTATTAAAATCCTATTATTTATTGAATGTAATAATTATCACTTGACTAATTTATGGTACCGAAATTCTCATAGAAACCTAATCCCAAAAATCACTCAAATTCTCAGATTTTGTATTTGTATTTGATTAGGTTTACTAATTCTAATACAAAGCATGACACATAAATTATTGCCATTTTATGTAAATAACTAAATTGTGCCACTTAAACCTAATTTCTTCCAAATTATTGTCATTTCTGAAATTTTCTCTAATTTTTTTTTCAAAAAATGCACTCAACATCCTTTTGGTCTCAAACATATCTCTAAGATTAAAGATAATGGTCAAAAATACATTTGAACTATTTTTTTTTATAAGTTTTACACTTGAACTATCAGTTGTTTCTTTTATGTATCTATTTGAACTATCACTACCTATATATTTAAAAATATCTCAAAGCTAGCTAGACCAAATATTTGAATACAATCGCCAACAAACGCATGGGAGTTTAGTTTGTCCAGAAAAAATCATCTGCATGACATACAGAAGGTCTAATTAAGCTAACTAGTTTAAATTTTTTTTTCTTTCTATTTTTTCACTTAATTCTTTTAATTCCCTCTCTGCTCCCTTCTTCTTCATTTCTTAGCTCTTTTTCTTCATTTTGTCCTTCACAAGAACTACCACGAAAACTGGAATTGAATATTATAAAATAAAGACAACTATTTGTAACTGATTTAAGATAAAAATATATCAGCAAAATAACTCAATTAAGTTTTCTCCTGGTAAACAAGATTTCCGTGACATAATCCACAAAGTATTAATCTCAATCTTTACATGGTTTTCTCTTGTTCGTTTATTTTTCAATTGAGTTTATTCGAAGGCTTTCCTTGATAAACTCTGTGGAGTCTCCGTGAATAGACCTAGTTAGTTGTATAAAGTAGATGTCAAAATTTCAACGAATGTTTTCATTGTTCTCTATATTTAACAAAAATATAGACATCTAAATGAATATAAAAATTACTGAAGATTTGCGCACATTGGTTCCTCTTTGCATGCACACTCCATGTACAAGCATTGCACAATTCAAATGACGTATTATTTCTTATTTTTTGGGGGCTAAAAGTCTAAACAGTAGAAACAATGTCTGCAATCAAAGCGCCACAAATTTCCAAGGATTCGAACTTTCCTCATTATTTCAAAGTTGCTGAGACATAATCTCAAAAAGTGAGTGTGTTTTACTTCATTATATAGATAATTTTTGAAGGAAAAAGTGAGAATTTTTTAGAGAGATGCAAACAACAAATTAAAAAATATGAATGAAAAACTTTCTCATATAAATTTTATTAATCATAAGCTTTAATATAGGTACATAAATAGAGTAGTAGACTCCTCCTACAATTAAAGTAGTAGACTCTTATTAAAAATAAGAAATTGAATATTCTACTAAATCGATTATTAGACTCCCTCATATAACTAAAATAACTAATTATCCTAGAAAACTGTAGTAGTAACAGATGCAACATCCAACACTCCTCCTTGTTTGTTACTGCAATCTAGTAAAACTCGCCCTCTTAACTTTCTTCTTCCATTAATAGTGCTTGTGACTTGTTTTGAATTTCTTTGAACTTGCACATTTTTGTAACATGACATGTTTCTTTGCATTTTCCACATATCGTGTTAGATCTTCACCGATAAAAATTTTTTAAGTGCGTTTTCTTTTTTCAGTATTTGCAAGGAGGATAATCAATTTTTTCTTTATCAACTTTATCTTATTTGAAAGCTCTTCTTTGTTCTTGTGCTTGAAGAACACATATTAATTCTACAAGAGAGATGGTAGAGAGATCTTTAGACTCTTCTACGGAAGATATTTTTGACTCAAATCTCTCCGGAATAGTCACAAGAATTTTTTTGACTATTCTGTTATCTTTAAAATCCTCACCAAGCAATCTGATTATATTTACAATCAAAGAGATTCTGTCAGAATACTTAGGGATGGTCTCACCCTCTTTCATTCTAAGATATTCAAAATCTCTTTTCAAATTCAAGATATGATTTTGACTACCTGGTTCACTTCCTTGATACTCCTTTTTGAATTTCTCCCAAACTTCTTTTGTTGTCTCACATGCAATTATTTTAGAGAAGATAGAATCCGCAACTGAATTTTGTATGACAATTTTGGCTTTACATTTTTTGATTTTCTCTCCTGAATGAGTTTTGATTTAGGCAGCAGTAAGATCTTTAGGAAGTGGTTGTATAGGTGATTCTTACATTACAACTTTCCACAGATCATAAGTTTCAAGATAAGACTTCATCTTTACTGTCCAAATTTGATAATTTTTACTGGTGAATATTTGTGGAGCAATCAAGGAGAGACCGCTGCTTGCTATGGTTAAAAAATAGATTAAAATAGTATGGATTAAAAATGGTTAAAATTGATATTGGTTGAAAATAGCTGTGAGCATTAAAAATAAGCATAGGTTAAAATATGTTGAGAATATGTATGAATTAAAAGTGATAGAACTTCTGCCTTTTCAATGAATGCACAGACCCATGAAAGTCATGATGACTCTGATACTATTGTTAGGTTTATTGAAGAGATGCAAATAACAAACTTTCTCATATTAATTTCATTAATCATAAGACATTATATAGGTACATGAATAAAGTAGTAGACTCCTCCCACAACTAAAATAGTAGATTCTTATTAAAATTAAGAAACAAAATATTCTACTAAATCAACTATTAGACTATCCATATTAACTAAACAACTAATTATTCTAGAAAAATATAGCAGTAACATATGCAACATCCTACAAAAGAAAATGAAAGGGGAGGGGGGAGGGGGTGGGGGGTGGGGGTGGGGGGTGGGGGTGGGGGGAGATTTATTTTACGTTGAAAGAATGGTATGAACCAATTTTTCAAAATAGAAAAATTCAATTCCAAGTTGGAGCATAAAAATGACTATAATGTAGAATCAATTATGTTGATTACAATGAGCCAAGACATAGAATCCTAATTCCATCAAATAGATGCATGTTAAAGTTGAAGTTTTAATTTCGAGGTAAAAACAAGGGATACCCACTAATTTGTCTAGTTCTTTTTCTTTTATTTTCTTTTATCTTTTTTTTTTTTTTTATGGATTTTTCATTTGAATGTACAGTGTATTTTCAGAGTGAGTTTACTATAGCACCCTGTAAATAGCAATGTCTATAATCTCTTAAAGTTGGTCATTGGTCTTCTCTTTTAGCCCATTGAACAGTATCCCATTCTATTTGAATGATACTTTGAATCTATTTTTATACAGAAAGGGACCTAATTCCCTAACGCAATCAAAATGATGTAGTAATATTTTAAAGTTTCTATTGGGACACTTGGCTAGAAAAATCAAATGTCATATAATAGCTTTGCATGAATTTTGACAGCCAAATATATAACACTTGTCAAGAATATTTTTCTTCTTTTTAGCCTATAAATAAGCATCATTCTTTTAACAAAAAAGAACAAGTTAAATATTTCATACTCACTTTCTCTCACAAAATATACTTTTTCCATTTTCCATTCTATCCTCTCACGTTGTCTCTCCTCTAATTTGCCATCTTCAATTTTATTTAATTATCTTTCTTGGCTTTTATTTTAAATTTTACTGGTATTAATTAATTTTACTGATTCCTATATTCTTTAATTAAATTAGAGAAAGTTTATTTAATTTTGAGAAATATCCACACTGCTGAAATAATTTCTTAGGATAGTGCGTAGCACGACTCAAGTATAATTTACATATATGTGTGTGTGTGTTATGTGTATATATATTTATGTATGTATATATATTACTCAAATATAATTTACATATGTGTGTGTGTGTGTATATATATAACTGTCATATTAATGTTTTATTTAAATTTCAGAACTATTATTTTGCTAATAAATTTTTATATCAGTTTATGTATTTCGCATTATTCCCAACAATTTAAGAAACTATGGTAAGAAATGTTTCTAGTGCAGGGATGGCAATGGGGCGGGTGTGGTGCGTTTGTGGGGCAAACAAGTATAAATCCGCAAACACTTTAACCCAGCCTGCCTGCATCGAATAGCATAATTTGATATTTTCAACCCACTCCACCCCACCCCACCCCACCCATGTAGACCCGCACCGCATAATTTGCTTATTTTTATTTTTATTCCATAGATACTTTTCTTATTCTTCATTACAAAGTATTTCTTGATTATATACTTTAATCCTTTACAAAATTCTCAATTGAACTTAATAGTACCTGTAATTTTTTTAAAGAATTTAAAATTTTCAATTTATGTATATTAATTCATGAGTCAATTTGAATTTTCTTAAACAGACTTTTGTATTTTCCAAAGTTGTACTCTTCTTAATTTGCAAAACGATATTATTCTCTGTAGCAATTTCTTTATGTTATTTTATTCTGTGTTCTAAGCATCTTTATTGACAACTCTTAAATCATATTACATTGCATAAATGTTGGTGAGGACATTAGCTATGAAAATCCAATTTTGTTAGTTTTTAATAAGTAAAATATTAAAATATACATTTTTTATTTGAAAAAACCCGCAACTTGCCTTGTTTGGCTCCGCATCAAATTTTTTTTAAAAATATTTTAATTCGTCCTACATCCGCTTACCTTAAAATTCGCCCCTCCCCGTATAGCATAAAACCTGTCCTGCTTCTCACCCGCCCCACCCCTTTGCCATTTCTATTCTCGTGAAACTATTGATAATTTGATATTGATATTGCCATGACTGCTTCTGTTGCAGTTGTCTTGTCAGATGGTTATGGTATTGTAAATTATAGGTATGTAGATAGCTATGGTTACAAGCTTAGTGCTAATAATGAAACCTTCATAAAAAATGCACCCCAATGCAAGAGTATATTCAAAAGAAATAACAATCCCGCTAAATCAAATTAAATTTGACTGAAGTGGATGATATAATTATGGCGGTCATTTCGGAAAAAAATATTGAGGCCAACATGAGAAATTGAGTGATAGACTCTGGTATTACTAGACACATATATGTAAACAAAAATAATTTTTTTTTTCATACACCTAATGTCACGCCCCGCCCTGGGGGGTATGACTGGCACCTGGTGCCCTAGTAGGACCTAAACTGTTATCTGGTGAGCTGAAGTACATCCGGTGCCTGGCTGGCTCTAACTCAAATTCCTGGAAACAAAGGGCTATATAATGACTGTAAATACAGCCTCCGGCCAACAGGCCTATAGCCACCTGTACCTGAAAAACAGCTAACCAGAAACATACTACTGTTAAGGGAACCTATGCGGGCCGACAAGGCCACCATGCTGTCTAATTCTCTTTAACTCAACAATAACATGCTAAATGATTACGTGACCGGCAAGGTCACCACTACTGACTGATTATGGCCACACACGGCCAACAGTAACTGAAAATACTAATTAACTATAACAAATTGCACGACCCCACACGACCGGCTCAACTGACCACAGGGAAATATATACAGACTATAAGCCCTAGGAATAACAATAGAAATGATCGGGACAGGGCCCCGACCTACCCGTACTGTACAAAAAGGAAAAGAACTACACCTCTGGAAATCAGACTCCGGATGATAGGAGCTGAATACTCAATAGCTGGCTGGAATTACGAGGGATCGCCTCCTCGTCTATGAGTACCTGCAGGCAAGTAATGCAGCGCCCCACCGGGCGTCAGTACCACAGGTATTGAGCATGCAAAGCAACTGAAATAATACAACTGATAACGATTGAATATAGAGAGCATAACTAGCATTTCTGTATAGCAGGAGACAGCTGAATCTGAAGAAGCTGATATAAACTGAATCAAACTTTCTGTACTGATAAGGCAGAGGCGTACCTGTAGACGCGACGACCTGCTGTCTAGTAGCTAGTATATAGCACATAAATAGATATACAGGTAGCAAGCAATAGCCAATACCAACCCCCATAAGCCGGATGACTCCAAGCAAGCAAACAATTTATATACCCCTACCCGGGTCTAAACCAACCAAAAATAAGTCACTCTACTCATCTGATAACTGTGAGCTCCTCCTACCGGCCCCCTTGGGTACGTAGCTCAGGCCTTGGCCTCTGACAATAAACTGTGTCTGAGTCCAAAGACTCCTGCCTCTGGGCGCAAGTGCACACGGGGTGTGTAATAAAAACTGCCCCTGGGTGCAAGCACGCAGCAGGGTAATTTTATAAAAATATGTATCTGAAACTGCCCTCGGCCACAAGCGCACACAGAGTGATCTTCCCCTGTAAACAGGGTGGACTGGCTCGGCGCAGAGTAAACTGAACTACCCATGCAAGCAGGGTGGTTTGGACCGTATTATCATGGTGGTCAGCCATCATCGTCCTCTAGGCGGACGACATCGCCCAGCTGGTGGCGGTATCTGAATCTGGTATCGACACAGCTATAACCCAGGGGCGGTGGGGATGCTAAAGGGTGCCCACATGCCACAACAAGTCTCAACAAACAAATAGCACATAGAAATAGCAAGCATGTATAACTGAAAAGACTATCTGAAATCTAACTTCTTATTCCGATCTATTTCTATACTGAACTGATTCTTTACTGATTATACTGACTCTGAAATCTCTGTTTAACTGTATGGCTAATCTGTAGCCAAGATACTATCTGTCTGAATGGCTAATCCGTAGCCATAACTGTCTGTTTATCTGATCTTTCTTTATTGACTTTTATTATGGAAATCTGTTCTTTTTTATTCTACAACATGCTTGCTATTCACATAATAGGCTATACTGAATCTGAAATACTAACTTGCCCTTGGGCACATGCTTTTCTAATTTTCAGACTGAATATGATATCACAACGCGAACTAGGTTTCTGAACTTGCACAATACTTAACATTCAACTCCGGGAATTCTACTACGGAGTTTATTGTACCATACAAGGCTAAAACTACTAACTTGCCGAAGGAACTAGCTTTACATACCTTAACCTTGAGTTATCCGTCTGTCGGACGAGGCTCGGTCAATACTCCAGCTATTTCTCCCAACTGCATTCATGTATACGCTAATTAATACTAAATATAGCTTTGTTCTAAAGAACAACATCACTTTCGATATAACTATAGCCTAAACTTAGGCTTATCGAAAGACGGTCAAAAATTCGCTATTTTTCAGAAGTCCCGAAGGGAGAAGTACTCACTTCACAGCTAGGAGCACATAGACACTAGTTTGGAGCAATTCTACTTATCTTAGCTCGGTAGCTCGACGATTCATCGGCCGTATTTCACGAAACAAAATCCGTAGGAATGCTCCCTGCTGCTAAATACCTCGGTACCTGAGGTTGATTCGAGTTTGGACCGCGTTTGACGGCGTAATCAAAAGGAAATTATCAAATACCTTACGTTCCCTCTGTTTCTCTCGCGTCGTTTCTGGAAAGTTATGAAAATTATCCGAAGTGGAGGGCTTATATAATAGGGACTTATAAGTCGCATTCAGGGAATGCGATTTATAAGTCACATTCCTGGAATGCGATTTATAAGTTGCATTCCTGGAATGCAATTTATAAGTCGCATTTTGCCTTGCAACGCGCCGACTTGGCGCTTGTCCGATCTTTCCCCGGGCCTTTTTCTAGCATGTATGGCTTTCAAATACTCTTAACCAACACGCGAATAGGCCATCTATATGCCGGAAATTTACGGGGTGTAACACCTAAGTAAAGAAAGGAGAAGAAATTTTTTATTTTAGTGACTCAAGAACAAATCAAGTTCTTGGAAAAGGAAAAGTTCTTCTCAATCTCACATAAGGTAAAACTCTCGCATTGAGTGATATATTAGATGTTCCTAATATCCGAACCAATTTGGTTTCAGTGAGATTATTAGGAAAAGTTGGGGTGAAGATATCTTTTAAAAATATGAGTTCATATTGACCAAATATATATATTTTTGTGGGCAAGGGATCTTGTAGCCATGGCTTCTTTGTGCGTAATATTTCTGATAAAAATGCATTTACTTCTGCTTATATGGTGAGTTTATTTCTTTATGGCATGCTGTCGCGCCCCATTTTTCCCCTCGCGGGTAAAGCGGGTTTCGACATCGAGGACTCTTAAGGGTTGAAAAGAAGAGAGTCGCCACCTAACGAATTTAAGGTGCGTTAGGGCACCGTTCTAAGCGAAATTGTTACCTAAGTTACCAGAGTTGGGTAAGGGCTTAAATTACCTCAAAAGGAAGGTGTTAGGCACCTTTCGAGGTCCACAAATGTGGTTCCCGGTCGTACTCATTAAATGGGGGATTATCTAAGTGATCAAATAAAGTCGGTAAATTATTAAACATAAATAAAATGCTAACATAAATACTAAATTAGCAATAACTAAAATTAAAACTTAGTGGGATCAGGTTTTGACAAGGCTGAAAACGGGCCCAATTCGATACTACTCCCTTCTATTCTATTTTTAAAATCAAGATAGCTTGAAGAGAATAATATATATATTATTCTTTTAACAAATCAAGATAGCTTGAAGAGAATAATATATATATTATTCTTTTAACAAAATTTCTTTTAGATGAAAATATATCAATATTTGAACATAACAATGATAATTTTAAAATATTTAAAGCTTCTTAGAAAAAACGAATTTAGAAAAGATGGGAGTAATAGGTGTGCTTCATGCGTGAAGTCAGCAATAGCCGGTCTGTTTCATCATCTCCCTTCTACCCACCTAATTATTTTAATTATTATTAAGCCTAAATAATCTAAATGGAAAAAACTAACGCCCTAACAAGTGCCTACCCGTCCCGATCCTAATGTCCAAGAGGCGATGGACTACTAAATGGGATTTTGGGTCCTAAAATTCTTAGGCTTTGTTAAAGGTGATTAATCGAAATACAAACAAGTAGGTAAATAAAACATTTAACATATAAGGTTCCAGATATGCCTCTTCTAAACTAAGAGTGATTTCCAAAAGATGATGTGAATCCTATAAGCAATCTCTAATACAAATACGTTTTATACGCCAATTTGAAATAGATGCAAAATCATAGATGAAAACAACAACTTAATATAAAAGTAGAGCCAATTTCAAAACATATTCAGAAATGCAAATTAATCTAATGAACCATAATACCAGCTATAAATGAGTGCAAAAAATGTAGATTAATGAGAACAGGGTAAATGTATTACCAGTTTGAAATAAGCAAATAATGTGATAATTAATCAAGAAGCATGATTTAAACAAATTAATGTCTTAACTTAGGGGCATGATTTCTATGTGTTAATCCTTATGCATGATTCATAGAAGAAGTAATTGGAATTGCGTTAAATCCTATAGGCATGAACTCTAATGTTGTATCTTATTATTAAAATTAAATCCCTATAGGCATGATTTCTATTGTTGCTTATATTAATAAAATCCTATGAACATGCATTCTAGGTGAAGCTACTATTAAAAAATAAATAAATAAATGAATAAACAACTAAAACATATCAATCCCCACCCCCAAACCCCTTTCACTATTATGAGTTTATATTACAAATATTACAAACATAAAATAGAATGAATAATTATGACACATTAAAATAAATAACATCAAAGAAATTTCGGTAGCCTCCTTTCGTCCTGAATGAATGCCAGATTAAGATGATACCTGTTTAAAGGTTAGTACCGTCGTAGATGCAAAATAATCTCAAACGGTAAATGACGAAAGCAAAAGAATATCAAACATCACGGATACCGCGATTGTTATTCACACTCAACACGTCAAGATCACGAGAATCTCGAGGATCCCGAGCAGTGCTCGTATTGAGGTGGAAGAAGGATGAAGAAATTCTTAGAAGCAAGAGCAGTATTATAAAATAAATCAATTGTCTCTCTAAGTGTTCTCCCCTCTCTCATTCTTTTTCTCTTCTTTTTTCTTCCCAGCAGGCCTATAATGCTTCGGCATGGCTGTCGACTGCAGAGTCGAACAGGCTGTGGACTGTGGCGGCAAAGGGAGTTTTTTTTTTTTCAGCGAGAAGAGAGGGAGGAGAGGAAAAAGTGGATGGTGGCGGCTTTGTTGTTTGGCCGGAATTAATGGAGATTATGGTGGTGGCCGGCGATGGGAAGAGGGAAGAGGGAGATCGCCGGAGGTTATGGAGGTTGGGAGAAGAGGAAGATGGAGATTCGCCGGCGGCAGCTTGGTAGTGTTGTTGTTCGCCGGAAGTTATGGAGGTTTGGTGTTTTTACGGCGGTAGTTGTTTGGCCGGCCGGAGATGAGAGGGAGAAAGAGAGGAAGATGGAAAAGAAGGGGAGAAGATGATGCGACGCCGGCGGATTTGGGGAGGGAAGGTCGGCGTTAATGGTGTGGTTCGCCGGAGATGGCCGGAAAAAATGGAGAAAAGGGGAAGAGGATGGCGAGAAAGTGGAGGCGACTGGTGGTGTTGTTTTCTCCGGCCATGGTGGCCGGAAAAAATGGTGAGATGGGAGATGAAGGAGATGGAGAGAAGAGGGAAGAATGGGAATGGGGAAAATTTAGAGAGAGAGAGAGAGTGTGGAGTAGTAGATGGGAGAATGAAGAATGAATGAAAAAAAAATCTTTTAGGGTTTAGGTGGTAGAGGGATAAATATGGGAAGTGGGTAGGATTAAATCTAGACCGTAGGATTAAAGAAAATGAACGGCTAGGATTTAATTAGTATGTTTGGGTCGGGTTGATGGGTTATGGAGCGGGTCGCGGGTCGGTCAATTGGGTAGATTCACTTAGAATTGAATTTAAATAATAGCCAAATTGAATTAAAAGTGGCCAAAATTGAAATGAATTTGATAGGAAGTGGCCAGATTTGAAATAAATTGAATGAATTGAATGGGAAGATGGCTAGAATTTAAATGAATTGATTGAAATTGTATTTAGCTGCTATTAAGTTAATAAATATACTACACTTTAAAATAATTTAATAAATAGATATAAAATAATTTAAATTATAAGAAAATCATATAAATATTATTATTAATAAATAAAATTCTAAATTTAAACATACTTATGTAAATATCATATAATTAAATTATTATATTTACGAATAAATTATGAATAAAATATAAAATCGAGTTATCAAATATTATAAAAATCGTATTATTAACATATATAATTTATAAATTAGAGTAATCTTATTATTCAAATAATTTTGTAAAGCTTAGTAAAACTAGGTAAATAATTGATTAAGTAAAAATATATTTCAAAATAAGGGCGCGTATTGATACGAAATATATTATATACATCGTAATTATTTAATATCAAAACGTAAAATTAAAACAAGTCATATATATGTAATTTGAAATGATTTTCGCAATATTATGGTAATAAATTATTTTATAAATATAAAAATAAGTCAAATATTTGCACAAAATATATAAACAAATATATACATATATAAGCAGCATATTGAAGCGCAGGTAGGTCAAAATTGGGTGTCAACACATGCTAGATTAGGACATATTAATATCTCTTATATAAAGAACATGCAGTCATTTGATTTGATATCGATATGATTTAGACTCAACTAATTTTGATAAATGTGAAATATATGCTGAAACTAAAATTACCAAAAGGTCATGTTTTTCAGTTAATAGAGAAATTGAATTATTGTCTTCAATTCAAACTGATTTAGGTGATTTAAAATAAACCATGACTAGAGGTGGTAAAAAATATTATGTGACTTTTATTGATGATGTTTCTAGATTCACTATGTTGTATTTACTTAGAAATAAAGATGATGCCGACGATGCTTTTATTTCTTATAAAGCTAAAGTTGAGAATCAACAAAGTAGAAAAATCAAGAGAATTAGATCTGACAGAGGTGGCGAATATTTATCTTTAAATACTTTTTGTGAAAAAGAAGGAATTATTCATGACGTAACTCCACGTTATTGACTTGAGTCTAATGGTGTAGCTTAAAGAAAAAATAAAATATTGAAGGAGATGATGAACTTCATGTTAATTAGCTCTAATGCACCTGATAATTTGTGGGGTGAAGCAATCTTATCTGCATGTCACTTGCAAAGTAGAATCCTCATAAAAGAATTGGCAAAATTCCTTATGAATTATGAAAATGTTATAAACCTAATTTGAAATATTTAAATGCGTGGGAGTGCTTTTGCCTGAGCCTAAAAAGAGAAAAATAGATCCTAAAACAGCTGATTGCATGCTTATTGGGTATACTGAATATAATGCTATATATAGATTTCTTGTTTAAAGGGTGATGTACTATTATTGAAACAAAAATGTAGAATTCCTTGAACATATTTTTTCACTATGTGATAAAATATGTCATGGACTTATTGAAAGAAATAATAAAATTACCTTTAATATTGAGGAGCTGAGAAGAAAGAAAAAGCCTAGAAAAGAATATTTTTCTTATGGAAATAATTTTCAAACTTTTCTTGCTGGCAATGAACCATTAACTTATTTTGAAGCTATATCTTCTTTTGATGCTAAATTTTGGAAAGAGGCAATAAAAACTGAACTTGATTTTATCATGAAAAATAATGCATGGGTTTTAACTGATTTACCTCCTGGTGCAAAATCTATTGGTTGTAAATGAATTTTCAAAGAAAACTTAATCCTGATGGCTCGATAAATAAATATACAGCTCGGTTAGTAGCAAAAAGATTTTCTCAAACATAAAATATTGATTATTTTCATACATTTGCACCAGTAACTAGAATTTCTTCTATTTGAATTTTAGTTGTCTTAGCATCAATTCATAAGCTTTTTATCCATCAAATGGATGTAAAAATAGCTTTCTTAAATGGTGATTTAGAAGAAGAGATTTATATGATTCAACATGAGGGATGTATTATGCCGGGATAAGAAAATAAAGTTTGTGAATTAATTAAATCTCTTTATGGACTTAAACAAGCTCCTGAACAGTGTCATGAGAAATTTGATCAAAGTCTTATTGAGAGACAATTTTTCTTCTATTGAAGTGGATAAATGTGTTTATACTAAAGTGGTACACAATGATTATGTGATAAATATGCTTATATGTTGATGACATGCTTATATTTGGTACAAGTTAAAATATTGTGCAAAGTACCAAATTATATTTATCTACTAATTTTGATATGAAAGATCTGGGTGAAGTAAATATGATATTGGGAGTTAAAGTTATAAGGAGTGACGATGGTATAATGTTGTTACAAAAACATTATGCGAAGAGACTTCTTAAGAAGTTTAAATGTTTTGAGGTGACACCTGCAGCCACTCCTTATAATGCTAATTCACAATTAAAGAAGAATAATGGTGACCTAATTACTCAGTCTAAATATGCACAGATTATTGAGAGTCGATGCATTTAATGAATTTTAGACTTAGTATAGACTAAATTTATCCTGTTCGCATTTAATAAACAAACGGTACTGATAATTTCAAATCTCAAAACATAAAATTGGCGCCTCAGATACTATGGTCTAAGGCCTACTAATCAAGCCAAAACAGTTACTATTACATCACAGGGAACAATTGCAGTATCACAAAATGAGGTTTGAGGTTTCAAGCCAAGCAATCTGCAACTCCATATAGTTTCCTGTATGTATGTGTACTTGATGATTACTCAGCTGGTGGATTAACGACCTGCAATATAATCAGATAATTAGATGTTGCATAATTGGTTAATTTTAGTGATATGTGATAGAAATTTGGGAGAGTAAGTGAAACATTATATTCCTCCATCCTATCCATATATTCGTAGCCAGTAGGTATACAAATAAGCTCACAAAAATATAAGATGGTGATAGTTAACATATACAAAGTACTCTCCTGTTATGGACTATACAAACATTATTAGGGGACCCCAAGATGATATAGAAGTTCTACACTGTTACAGAGAAGTAAATAGATCAGTTGATAAATTGGCTAGCTTGAGTCACAACATAAATTCAACTCAAGACTTCAACACTTTTTGTTGAGTCCCAAAGCGAGTCAAGGGACTCATAAATATGGATAGATGAAATATGTCATCCTTTCGGATTAAAAGAGCTAAACCAACTCAAATCATTTATGATCCATCATAATTTTATATAGTAGCTTTCTTTTGATTAGGAATAATTTTAGTAATATCCCATCAATGATGATTTATGAAGTTTGGTATCCCAAACTCTATTTGTAAGTTGTAACTCCTTGTATATCAATATTCAATAAAGACAAAGTCGTGTTTAATGCATACCTAGTGGAAAAATCTTTAGCTAATCATAATTAGCAAAAATTTCATCTAAACATTATAAACCTTGATTACTTTTTTTAGTCTAGATATATATATCAGGACCTTTTAAACCCTAAGTTGACTAGTTGGAAATGATAAATGCAATGACCAAACGTATTAGCCCTAGTAGTATAAGTATCAACAATATTTGTCGCATTATCCCAAAATTGATATCTAATATTATAATTGTACTAGCATAAATAGCGAAGAAAATAACCATTGACAAGAAGAGGGACGTACCTTAATAGTGCAATGTACTTTCTCATTATTGATCATAACTCCATCCACGGTAACAAGATCATTTTTCCACACCAAAGCCATTCCTCCAGACTTTCCTCCTGTCGCCGGCACATTTGCTATATCAGTGAACTCAAAATCATCGGCGAGGTATTGGTGTTTGGTCATGTGTGTCTCAAGGAGTAAGACCAAGGCTGGACGATGGTAGTCAAGCATAGAGCGATAACTTGTGCGAAAGTCATCTTGCTCGGAGCCACGACAATTCCAAATCATTAGGGTCATTTTTGGAGGTTCTTCATCACCGTCGTCATCCGCAGCAGCACATGAGGAGCTGGCTGACTCTGTCTGAACTGGATGGTTCACTGGCACAAGTATGGGGATTAAACATACAGCAAAACTTTTGGAATTAGGGTTTGTTACGAGTCTGATATCCATGATGCACTTGTTGAGTCGTACCGGACATTTGAGTATGTGTTTTTTATTATATTCCTCCTGTATCATGAAATTTTTGATGGAGTTGAGAACATAAACCTTTGGGCGAATTCCATTTTGGACTGCCATCGATGGAAGAGGTATGTCCTCTTCATCGATCTGTTCTCCCTGATCAGCGGGAGGTGCTGGTTGCTGTAGAGGTGGAGGTGCATAAGTTGGAGGCTGGGTCACTGGGACTGTGTGGTTTATTTCCGGATTCTGAGATTGAGTCCGAGGAAAAATCAATCCCCCTGCCCCTGGTGTTTGGGGGTGATAAAAAGGGAGTTGTGTCCATGGTAGCATCGGTGGTACACCGGGAATTGGGTAGTTGTTCCATTCGTTGTAATTAAATGAAGGCTCCATCACCGTGTAATTCCATTGGGTATACAGATTATGGTTGTCGAAGGAATCCACACCCAATCTCATTCCTTCCGATACGATTTGAGACAGTAGAGATGAGTTTTGATTGTTGAAGACCATCTCCTGGTTGTTTAACTCGAAGGTAAAGGGTAGTGTATGGCCGACGAGCCCCATCTCCACCCATGATTGGGGTCTATGATTTGGGAAAAGGAGAACAGCGTTGAAAAATTGTGTTTGAAGAATGATTGGTGGTGGCGGTGGTGGTGTCCGGCTGAGACGCCGCGGGACTCGACGTGAATGGCGGCGTGGTGAGCGGTTTAGATGGGAGCTTAATGGTAGACGGGTCATGGCTGATATTATGATGAAAGTACAAAGAAAGATGCTTGTATGTGTGTGATATGCTTGTCTTCCTTCTTACAATTCACAACTTCATTGGAAAGACATATATAGTTCCTCGTACTGGATTACAATAATCTAATTCTTCAAATTGTATTAGTAGGACTGATATGAAGAATCATATATGCCTTTATTATTCGTCAACTTTACAATAATAACATGATGAACTTATAATCGATGTCTTAATTCATAACTAGTGCCTTAAACCTGTCAGAATATATCATATAGATACATGAACGTAACTAAATCATGTTTCATTTAAACCTCACAGCTCCTAATAAATTTTTTCAATTAAACACTTTCGATTTAAATTTTGAACATTTTTTTATGCGCGTCTTCTCATTATTTCGTTTATTAAGTAGTTAGATTAACAACATAAAATATGTTATTTTTTCTTCAATTATATGTATTTGTCTCAATAAGCC
Source organism: Datura wrightii (assembly GCA_035772735.1). Taxonomy (NCBI): domain Eukaryota; kingdom Viridiplantae; phylum Streptophyta; class Magnoliopsida; order Solanales; family Solanaceae; genus Datura; species Datura wrightii. The sequence goes on along the minus strand of JASDFA010000010.1, from coordinate 172,327,225 downwards.
ATAAAACCCAGATATTTTCCACTTAAGATTGATGTATATAATTAAAGGAGATAATATATTTTATGTGGTTAACTTAAACATCTAATAGTTGAATGAAAACATGTAAAATCTTTTTTAAAAAATTTTGAATTAAAAGTGTCTGAAATATTTTATTAGGAGTTGAGGTGTTTAATTGAAACATGACTTAAATATAAGTGTTTAAATGAAATATTATGATAAATTTAAAGGGATAGCTATGTTTAAAACCTAGAGAATTTTTACATTTTGAATTTACTTGGATGCTGCATATTCCCGCCTTTTTTTCCAAATAATTTAAAAGCAAAATTTTAATTTGTCGGAATATGCAATTTGGCCTTTAGTTTGACTAATCAGTGTAATTTGTTTCTTAATGAAAAAGTTAACTAACAAGCAACAGATCAGACAAGGATTATAGTGATCTTGTATCAGAAAAAAGGATAAGTACAATGAGCCAGCAATGACTCCTTTGTTTTTTAATTTACAAACATTCCTTGTAACTACTTTTATTATACTAAATGTACTCTCAAGTTTTTAAAAAAATGCAAAACTCCTCTAAACTCTGTTTTCACTCTTTCTTCAATTAAAAAAAATAGAATTTGAATTTGTGTGGTTGCACAGTGAAATCAGAGTTTGCTTCAATGAGTTATTATCTATATTAATGAGTGATATGATCTTAAACACATTTTAGCTTTATTCGTTTTAAATCGAAAGAATTAAAATAAGTGGTGTTTTAGTTTTTTAATTTTATTTCAAAATAAATATGTTATTTTATATAATAAAAAAAGATATTAATAATTTTTTTTAATTTCTTTTTTTATATAAAAAATATAATAATAATAATAATATATGCAATATAATTTCATAAAGTGAATTTATTTTTTAAAAAATAAACTATTTTTAATTATATAAGGATAGGAGAACGGAAAAAAAAGGAGAAGATTACAAGTTAGAAAACTAAACTTTCACCAATAAAATAAAATTTTAAATAGTCAACCAACTGAGTTAGTAAGAATTCTCACTCTATGGTATGTGTCCCTTTTAACTATCATTACTTTTTTATTTTGAATATTTTTGAGGGTGTTTGTTTGTTTATAAATGGAGAAAAGAGTTACCTAATATCCAGGGAGATGACAGACATGAGCGAATCTACAATTGAAAATATAAGGCAAGTGAAGTTGTAGTCTATATATATATATATATATATTAATTGGTACAGTATTATTTGTTGATACTAAGACTATGAGAAAGATGATTGAGGTGCACTTAACTGAATGTGCTATTATTTATACAGAGAACTGAGATCGATTTTCACATAATATATCTTTTCTTTCTTTTTTAAAAGGTACACTTATATTTTAGAAATTCTAAATTTGCTTCTAATAGCAGATATCTTGTGGAATTAGTCGTTACTGAAACACTCATATCCTAAAAATTCTAAATTCTGTTACAATAACAAATATCTCATAAAATTAGTTAAGTTATAGGCAAACTAAATTAAACACTATCGATATAATAAAATGAATGAAATAAAAAGAATCCGCGGATGATGCAAAATTTAAAAATCATAAAATATTTAAAATAACACAAGACCTTTGTCCGTCACCCTTGAATTAAGGCTCTGAGTTCTTAGCCAATGGCCACCCTATACTTACTCATGTTCCTGCCAACATCATTGCCACTCCATAACCTTTTATCTCCAATGATTTTACCGTCGGCTGCTTCGTCGGAGCTCAGGGACATAATTTAAGCGCTTAATAGTAAAACTTTATTAGGAATATTAAAATTAAACTTCACTTAATACCGAAAACTTTTGTCTGATATTCGATAGTATGGAGATATCCAATAATTTACTATGAAGATATGGTTTAAGCTATTTGGGCAAACCAATTTTTGTTTTTTTACATTGTCCAGGCTCAAGTTCAGATATACTCCTACTCAAAATGCTCGAGCCACAACTCCAAACTCCATAAGCATCAGCATTTGTTGTTTAAATTGGCATGTATATGCACATTTAGAAGGTGAAAATGACATCTAATAGCTTGGAAATCGATGATCTTGAACTTTTGATTTTTTTTTTTTTGTCTCATAAAATTTGTTAAATCTAAAGTTTTGTGATAATCAGAGTTAAAAATTCAAAATAAACCCACCTCTAAGGCAATTCTTATAAGGAAATATTATATGACACTGCAAACGAAGATTTTATATTTACCTAAAACAACTGTAGTTTAAAAAAGTACATAGCATACCAATAGGTTTAGGGGTTTTATGGCAGATACGCGCGGATATGTTTATTTTTCTGCATGGATAAAGTTACACGGAGATATTGTATAAGCACGGATACATTTATTAAGCACAGGATACAATGTATTCGCTAAGAGATTTTGTATACGTGTGGATACAGTCATGTATTTTACGCGCGAATATAATTATATATTTTGCTATTATTATGCACGTGAATACATATATTCTGCTACGTTTTAAAATTAAAATATTACTACATTTCTTAATTAAGCAAAATTTTGCTAATTTACGAAATTTTCTCTTCTTGTGAATCACCCACTTGGAAGTGAGCGCGAAAGCTCTCTGTGACAAGTCCATCAACTTCTACGGAAACGGTCTCTTTTGTTCAAGTTTATTGGGTAACAAATGGCTCATTGGACAGTGAGAGTGGAAGTTATTCTAACAAAGCCCATAAAGTCTATAAAACAGCCCAAGCTGATTTGCATGGACGAAATGGACAAGTTTCTGCATTAACCCCTATTACACTGTGTCTATCAATTTGGGTTACAATATGAGTTGGATAGCAAAAACATAAACCTTGTAAAAACAAAGAAAAAAAGTTGAGTGTCAAGTCTCTTTTTAGTGGCAAAGCAGCATTGAGTTTACCTCTTTTTCTCTATGTTTTAAAATGCATTTCAATAAAAAGTGTCAAACTTAAAAAATTTGAGTTAGAGTTTAAAATATTAATTACTTAAAGATAAATGGTGTGTCAATATCAACGTAACAAAACGCGATCATGCACCACAGAATCTAGTAGTTTGAGGGCTTGTTTGGACGGGCTGATAATAATTTTTTAATTTATTTATGTTATTTTAACTTTAAAATAAGTGCTTAAAATTTTTTTTTTAATTTACTGAAACACTATAATGTGCTCAAAAGTTATTTTAATTTAAAAATATTTAAATTAAGCCAATTCAAACCGACTCTAAAAAATATTTCATCATAATATGAGATTCATATAACTGACTTTAATGGATTTTTGGCTTAGAATAAAGTTTCTTACTTGATCGACAATAATAGAGGGCTATGCATAATGTAATATTCTATAGGAATCTCAATATATATTCTACATCCTTCCCAGAAAACAAATAAATAAATGAAAAACATATATACCTTTTGGTTCATAGTGGCAGCCCCTTTATTCACCATCAACAAATAGAGATGTTTATAATTGCAGCTTTCCTTCTCCACTATTGCTTTATAACTCTTTAAAAAGGCAACACCCTTTGATGAGCTATAAATGCATTTGCCTTTGCAAATGGGGCAAGAAGAAGAAAGTAGAGATCTATGAAAGTTTTTAAGTAATATTCTTCTTGATGTTCAATCAATAAAAAAAATATGATCATTGATAAGCAAATTAAATAAGTACTGCATCCATTTAAGTACTAATTATCCATCATTTCTCTTCGTAGAATGATAATATCATGCACCATTCACGTATACTACATATTAAAGAAAGTTATAGCAACTTGAAAAAATAAAAAGAATAGGAAGTAAATTAGTATTATATTAGTATATTATAACGTCACGAAGTCTTACAAATATGTAGATCAATTTTAATAAAAATAAGGTTATATGAATAAGATGAGCTAAAGTTATACAACTTGATAGTTAATTTGTTTACACTATCAAATTTTCTAAAAGATATTTACATATAAGTCTCTTTAACGAATGATTTATAATCTTGAAGATAAGACAATTTATCTACTATGAAGTAGAGCTACACTTACAGGTTCGACAGAATGTAATAGTTTTGATTCAGACCTTGTATTTGTCTTAAAATATATATATATATATATATATATATATATATATATATTTAATATGTATAGTAATTTATTCAGAACCCATTAAATTACCTTTTTTAAAATCTAAGATGCATAAACTTAAAATTTTGATCTTTATCTTTACCTATTATCAGTAGTAAAGATAATTTTGATGTTATAATTTTTTTTTTACACTATCAACATATATAACTTAAATCATACAAATAATACTATGTTAAGTCTAGGTGGGCTTGTTTTCCATTCAATTCGCTTGATATACTTTCGGTCAATTTATAATGTTTAGTTAATTTAGACTTGGACCATAAGTAGACATTTCCAAGTTTAGACATTAACTAAGATCCCCCAATTTAGAGAAATAGTAAAAGGTCAGTCTTATAGCCACGTTAGGGGATTGGGGACCTTTAGTCAAAAGAAAGTAGGCAACTTCAGAGTAGTAATGGGCCTGATTGCGCAAGTTGAGGAGGACCATTTTTCATTTAATGATAGGCTTCTAATCATCAATCATAGGTGAGGCCTCGAGGGGTCAAGGTCTGAAAAACTAGTAGGCCTTTTGTAGCCTTTCCTTCTTCTTTCCGTAGGACCACTTCTATATCTTGGGCCCAAAAAAAGATGGTGACCAGCCTTAATTGCAAAACAGATTTGCACACTAATAAGATTTTTCAATGTCATCGTTTAAATTTTGATGCCGTTAAAGCTAAAAGTTTTGTAAGGAAAAGGTTTCAGCCAGGTTTGTGGAGTAAAAATAAAATTGTGATCCATCGCTAATATTTTTTAAATTAGATAAAATTTATTTTGTTATAATAATTATCAGGATTTCTAGTTAAATCTTGATGAATTATTAAAGTTTTGACAATAAATTTGATGATTTTCAAATTAATGGTAAATTTGTCCTGTCATCATCAAAATTTATGGTTAAATGCTGACAGGTTGTCAGATTTATGTTCATAAATCAGGACAAATCGTCAAAATTAACTTTAAAATTTTAATGGTCACCGTAACTTATTAAATAAAAATCTTAATATTTAAATTAAACGTAAATCTTTAAAACATAATATGCTTATTTTGTCATCGTCGTCAAAAGATTTTTCAAGATCAATAAAATTCAACAATGATGTTCTTTAATTTTTCAACCAACTAATCTTAATCAATAGAAATTCACTCAATTCCAACCACAAATAAGTAACATATTCTCATTTTTAGAGCTGAAGGACAAGAAAGAATTGTGACGGAAGCCTAAAATTACTAAAGATTTATTACAAAGGCCAAAAGTTGAATAGGTGTCCACGGAAATTCGACTGATTGGAAAAGAGGTGCAACTCAGGGCGGAGTGGAGAAATTTATCAAAAAATATGTAATTTATTTTTCTATTGTATTAAAATTATGTAAAATTTAAATATACATTTATTATAATTAATATTTAACTTTTATATATCATAAATATTTAATAAAAAATATACATAGACTTACACTATAAAAGAACAGAAAGTAATAGGTTATAATAAGTATATATTCGATAATCGTAAAACTTAAAATAAAATAGCTATTAAATTAATAAATAAAAAATTTTACTATCAATGTATAAATTAAAACCGCAGCAAAATATGGAATGTCTCATTTATATATATATATATATATATATATATATATATATATATATATATATGTTACCTAAGCTACCATATCCCATGCATTTACTGCACACTGATCAGAACATTCTTTTGGTTAAAAAAGATTAGGAAGACTGAGTTTTCACACATTCAACACAAAATGGTCCTTCCAAGATAGTGACCTATTCTTAACCTTTGTCAGTGTGTTCTGATTTTGTGGACCCCCTAGCTAAGCATGCATGCATGGAGTTTTACTTTACCTGCTCCTTTAAGTGTGTATATGGATGGACAACACAACAAGGTTATGCTATGTTTCATCACTATCAATTTGCATCAAACATTCTTATAGTCTTGTATATTTCATTGAACTCCTGATGAAACAACTCACACTATGAATTGCAATGATTTACAATATCAGGCCAAATACATTTAACAAACTTTTAAATTTCATCTTACCTTTCATTTTTCATACTTTAATTTGTTTCAGATCCGTTAACTCACATAAAAAATTCTTAATTCACTAGTAAGAAAAAAAGTCATTCAACTTCAAAAATACTTTTTAATATGAGAATAAAAATAAAATAAGAAGAAAAAAAAATTACATTTCAGCTTCTCAATTACTCAACATGCAAATGAGAATCACGTTCTATACATAAAATGTTCAAATGATATATTTTGATTGGATTGGAGAGTTTAACTAAAATAAATTTGAGTTAAAATGCTAAAATGAAAATATAATTAAACTCAAATTTAAAAGTTTGTTTATATTTGGCCTCTACAATAAAGACAAAACATTTGGAGTAATAATTAAATTAAAATAAAATAAGTTTTAACTTACTAGCATAAATACATGTGTTATTCATCTATTATTATTATTAGATTTTTGTAAGCGTTGAACGTGAATGATTTTAAAATTGATCTTACAAAAGAAAAGAGAAAACCAAAGGGCAAATCCAATCTTCATCTTTTTTTTTTAAGGGAACATGCATGTATCCTAATAGGCAACTAACATGAGAATGATTAATCTTGAAATTCAACAGACACGGCACTTGATGTGTCTTAGAACAAGTTCAATTAATAATATATAGGAAGGATTAGAGGTAAAAAATTTGAACACGTACGTTTATTACTTTCCCTAAAGAGAAAACACAATGATGTGATTACTTGTGTTGCTTAGTGTCTAGACATGAAAGGTTGTTCTTATTTTATTTGCTCCAAAAAACAAATCTTTTTAGTGATGATATGATGATGCTACTTTTAGTTAAAACATGAAAACATCAAAAAGATACGATATAATACAATGGTTTGATTGAGACGTTTAATCTAAGATAATTTATAGAGTATAAAAATAATAAAATATATTAATAATATTAAATTCAATTTTATTAAAATTAATTTTATTTATAATTTAATTTAATATATTAAATAATAATATATATTATTTTTTCTAATTCATCCTACCAAAATTATCTTTTAAGAGGCAAAGCATGGCTGTGAAAGTCTTTTTTGGACGAATCAAATCTTCATCACTGCATCACATTGATCAAGAGTTAAATGCTTGCTATGTGATAAAAGTTTGACCACCTTAATTATGTAGACTTAGTTGAAACATGTCACTCCACATGTGCTGTTTCTAGTCTATAGTTTAACCAATTTAGTATGCAAGTTTGGAAAGAGGGATCAAATGCACTTGATTGAACTTAAATAGGTTAAAATAAATTGAAGTAATAAATCAGTGAATTATCAATTTGATCAAAAAGTTATTTGCATAATTTAGTTTAAATATACTATAATATCAGTTATAATTCTATATATTTAATTTTTATTAAGTTTTTAATTACTTTATTTATTTTTATTATAATTCTTTTAATTTCAATAAAATTATTTGGTTCCTTATTATGGTGTAGCATATCAAATTAAGAAAATATTTCTATAAAATTTCTCATGAGTCATTTGACTACATATTAATATAATTTTTAATAAATTGAAATAGATTAAATTGAAATGAGCTAAGCTAATAAATGAGTGGGTTGAATAAATTAGACGGATTGAAATTGATTTTTCCACCTCTGAATTTGGGTTAATCGATTTTGTAATCATTTTTAATACAATTAGTGCATTTTAACAACTTTTAATAGGTCATCATTCTAATATTTCAGGGAGTTTACTTGTGTACATTAGCAGTGGAGAATTTTTTAATGACATCTTGTAAAAATAATCTATGTTAGTAGTAATATGCAACTTTTTACAGTACGGCTAAATTGATAATTTATGAACTGAAGTAAATAATTTGCTACAACAAATTAAAGTATACCAATTGTAAAAAAGATGATTTCATTGAACTAAGGGACTATTTCAAATCAACCTAATTTAAAGTTGAAATTTTATTTGAACATATAATTTAAATCTTAAAAGTTATACTTTTTTTTTTATAAAATATGAAAATTCTACGATTAATAGAAACTATTAAAATCTCATTAATTCTTACAATCTTATGAATTGAGCAAAACATAGCTTATAACAAAGCATAATACGCTAGTTAAAGATCTTTTTAAAAAATAAAATATCTATTTATCAAACTTTTGATCAATAAAAAGTAAACTGAACATGAATTATAGTGTGACTACTCTTTAATATAATTATTTTATATGATATAAATAATTTTTTTACGTCAAACATACATTTTATGATCAAATAATTGAAAAGACGAAACAATATTATTATTTTGAATCGACTATTGTCTTCTTCTTTTTTTTTTTAAATTATTGAACTGCACAGTTCCATATACAGTATATCAAAAAGTTACGACCACACATTTGTTGGATTACTCAAACATGCAATTCCTTTACATATATATGGTAACATGACGAAGAATAATAACAAAAAACTGCATATCCCTCTTCTATACAATAATCAGTCAAGGAACATCAAAAAGTATCTATGCTCCATGTTTCTTTAATTTCCAAGAAAGAAATTATTTTTGAGATTTGTAAAATATCATGTAATATTATAAGACAATGATCACCAATGTGTCAATGTCATAACATTTCATGCATTGACTAGATATTATGGTTTAAATTTCAAATTTTAAATAATTGAAAAATTATAACTTGAAATACGAAATTAATACTTTTCATATGAGATTTCAAATCAGAATAGGAAATTGCAGTTTGAAATTCTGTTCGCATTTAATAAAAGAACGGTACTGATAATTTCAAATCTCAAAACATAAAATTTGTGCCCCAAATACTATGGTCTAAGGTCTACTAATTAAGCCAAAACAGTTACTATTACATCACAAGGAACAATTGCAGTATCACAAAACGGGGTTTGGGGTTCCACGCCAAGCAATCTGCAACTCCATGTAGTTTCCTGTATGTATGTGTATTGGATGATTACTTAGCTGGTGGATTAACGACCTGCAATATAATCATGTTTTAGCACAGATAATTACTGCTTGTTCAATAGAGGGTCACCTTGGCGTGTACATCGTGAGGAAGTGAAGTAGTTTGTTCTTTTACAAGCACAGAGATAGACTCGTTGAAATGAAGGTCATAATAAGAGCAATAAATCTTGTTGGAAAGTTCAAAAAACTGGAGAGCTTGAAGAATGAATGATCGTTCAATAGAAGTTAAAAGCTTTTTCCTAGATCAAGTTTAATTAAAATTTGATCTAACCGATATTTTTCCCATTTGAAGCTCACCAGTATTTCTTATCTGAGGCATGACACATTTTTTTAAGGAAGTTATATTATTAAGGATTTGATACGAGCAACAATTATTTTTGTAATTACATTATAGATAGTATAACATATATAATTCAGTGGGCTCGTATTATCTCAGAGATGCATTTTTTACTTTTGGCATAAAACATAGTAGGTTAACGGTGATGGAAGTTACAAATATGGAGGAGGAGGATTGATCAGATATGACCAAAGGAATGTAATTTTTGCCTACTCAATTCTCATTGGGTCAAGAACAAATAACATTGCAGAGGCAGCCTCTGTGTTATATGGACTCAAATGATATGTTGCTAACGGTTACAAATAGCTATTGGTGAGACCGGTTGTCTTCTTATCACTAAATGCATAAGAAGAGAATGAAAATCCCCTTGAAAAATCATCAACGTCATTGAGGAACTTCAAGAACTAGTTGAAGAGCATAAAATAGAAGTTGTAGACACACTGTTATAGAGAAGCCAATAGACCAGCTGGTAAATTGGCCAGCTTGAGTTACAACTTGAATACAACTCAAGACTTTAACACTTTTTATTGAGCTCCCAAAGCAAGTCAAGGGACTCATAAATTAAATTTGGATAGATCAAAAGAGTTAAACCAACTCAAATCATTTATGATTCACCATAATTTTGTAGAATAATTTTCTTTTGGTTAGGAATAACTTTAGTAATCTTCCCTCAATGATCATTTATAAAGTTTAGTATGCCAAACTCTACTTGTAACTTCTTGTAAATCAATGTGTTAGTCCATATAATTGGTAGTCCTATGGGCATTAGGATTTTAGGTAGTCCTATGGGCATTAGGATTATAGGTAGTCCTATTCCTATTGGCATTAGGATTTTAGTTTATGCCTATATATAGGCACCCCCTTCCCCATTCTAGATCATAGCATTCAATTCTCAGTTAACCTTTTTGATTCTTTCTTTTCTTGTTCTTCAATAAAACCCTTGTTATATATCAACATGGTATCAGAGCCAGGTCCATTCCGTTTGGGCTCCTAGTCCACACGCCAGTCGGGCCTGGGTGTGAAGGGGGGTGTTAAGGTGGGTTAAAGTCCCACATTGGTTGGGGAATGGACCGATAGTTTGTTTATATGGACTTGGGCAATCCTCCCCTCATGAGCTAGCTTTTGAGGTTGAGTTAGGCTCAGGTGTCATGTCTTTACATGGTATCAGAGCCAAAATAAATCGATTCTTCCCTACTTATAAATAATCACCAATTTTCGCGGATCGAGTTGATGTTCTCATGTGTTTGATGCTTCCGCTAAATTTGTTGTTGGTTTGGTTTGCTTTGGACGGCGTTGTATGATTGTCGTTGTTGGTTTGGTTTGTTTTGGACGCCGTTGTTGGTTTGTTTTGTGACTAGGGTATTTTGTTCTTATCGTTGTTTTGGGGTTGCTTATCTTGGTGTATTCACTTTGCTTTTGTCAATATGGCTGGAAAGGATGATTCTCTCCAATCCATTAACACTCAATTAGATGGCAAAAATTATGTGTATTGGAGTTATGTCATGAAGAATTTTCTTCATGGCAAAAACATGTGGGGCTATGTTAGTGGGGTTAAATCCAAACCTAAGGATGAGAAGGCTGAGGACTTTGTATTGTCATTGGATTTATGGGAAACTGCTAACTCCAAGGTTATCACTTGGATTAACAACTCAGTAACTCAGTCAATTGGTATGCAATTGGCTAAATATGACACAACTAAAGAAATCTGGGATCACTTGGAGAGACTGTACACTCAATCTAACTTCGTCAAGCAGTACCAATTAGAATACGATATTCGTGCTCTTCAACAGAATGCTATGAGCATTCAAGATTTCTATACTGCTATGTCTGATTTGTGGGATCAATTGGCCCTTACCGAATCCGCAGAATTGAAAGGTTTTGCGCCGTATATTGCTAGGAGGGAAGAGCAATGTTTGGTTCAATTTTTGATGGCATTACGTTCTGATTTTGAAGGACTGCGTGGAACAATTCTTCATCGATCTCCCCTCCCCACAGTTGATTCAGTTATCCATGAACTGATTGCAGAAGAGACTCGTATCAAGTCTCAATTAGATAAAGGGTAAAAAACACCTACTCCTGCTGTGTTTGTTGCTTCACCGGATCAGTCCAGACCACAACGTTCTCAGCCTCAGACTTCCAATCAATCGTGAAGATCTCCTAAAGTTGCGTTTGATGAGTGTGCATTTTGCAAGCAGAAAAATCATTGGAAGGCTCAGTGTCCCTTGTTTTTCAACAAGGCTAAGTTTGGTCAGCAACAGAAGAATGGACAGCCACACTCCTTTGGTACTCCTCCACAGTTCGCTGCTGCTGCACCATCAGTAGATGCTGAGTCTAGCACTGTGCCTCCTTCGGCGTTGGATCCTCGGGTGTTCGAACAGTTCAGACAATTTTTGGCATCCAATCCTACTGCCATGTCAGCGTCCAGCTTAGGTCCAGCTTCCTCCAGTACATTAGGTATTCCCCCATCCTTGTGGATTCTGGATTCTGGTGTGACCCATCATATGTCACATTGTCTGTCATCTTTTGGTTCCTTGTCACCCATTTCACCACTCTCTGTTATGTCTGCCAGTGCTACATCTATGCCAGTCGAGGGTGTCGGTTCTATTACTACCTCTCACATTGTTCTGTCTGATGTCTATTATATTCCTAATCTTGCTTTCAATCTTGCTTCGGTCAGTCAGTTGTGTAGAACTGGTCATTGGGTATTCTTTTCTGACTCCGTTTGTGTTGTACAGAACCAACACACTCAGAAGGTGATTGGGATTGGCCGTAGGTTGGGGGAACTCTATGTCCTGGAGAGTCTCAGAGTGTCTGCTGTTGCCGCCTCCAGCATTGATTTGTCTTCTTTTCGTTTGAGTCCATTGTCATCGCAGTTTTATCTTTGGCATTCCCGCTTGGGACATGTATCAGTGTCACGTTTACGTTTTTTAGCCTCTACTGGTGCTTTAGGTCATGTAAGCACTTCTGATATTTCTGATTGTAGTGGTTGTAAACTGGCAAAATTTTCTGCCTTATCTTTTAATAATAGTATGTCTTATTCAGTTGCTCCTTTTGACATTATTCATTCTGATGTATGGGGACCATCACCAGTATCCACTAAGGGTGGTTCGAACTATTATGTTTCATTTATAGATGACTATACTCGGTATACCTGGGTTTATCTTATGAAGCGCAGGTCTGACTTCTTTGGCATTTACAGCAATTTTAGAGCCTTTGTTAAAACGAAACATTCGGCTGTGATAAAGTGTTTCAGTTGTGACTTAGGGGGTGAATATACCTCCAATGATTTCACTCAGTTACTTGCCTCTGATGGTACCATACACCAGTCGTCTTGTACAGATACTCCTGAGCAGAACGGTGTTGCCGAAAGGAAACACCGTCATATTGTTGAGACAGCACGCTCCTTACTATTATCTGCAGAAGTTCCTAGTAATTTTTGGGGAGAAGCAGTCTTAACTGCTGTATATGTGATCAATCGTATTCCTACTGCATTGACTTCAGGGATGTCTCCGTTTCAGAAATTATATGGTCACATGCCAGATTACTCTGCGTTACGCGTTTTTGGATGTACTTGTTTTGTCCTTCATCCTCATGTTGAAAGAAACAAGCTGGAGCCAAAATCAGCTATATGTGTGTTTTTGGGGTATGGTGTTGGACAGAAAGGTTATCGTTGCTATGATCCTGTCAGTCAGAAATTATATGTTTCACGGCATGTCACCTTTTTGGAGCATATTCCTTTCTATTCAATTCCAGCTAAATCCCATGATGTTACTAAGTCAGATCTTCGGCGTATTGATCCATTTGGCATTGACACAGAGGCTCCAGTTTCAGATTCAGCCGTGCCACTCGATGTGCTGCCTGACAGTGCTTCAGCCCCGCTTGAGACTGGAGATCCACCACCTCTGAGGAGGTCTACTCGTCAGAGTAAGTCCACCAGACTACCTGATTTTTCTTATTCTGCCTACTCACCCCCATTTGCTTTCTTTATTGCAAACATACATCAATTGTCTGAACCTGAGTCCTATAGAGAGGCTGTGTCTGATCCTCTTTGGCAGAATGCTATGGCGGAGGAACTCACTGCTCTTCATCAGACACACACATGGGATTTGGTTACCCTCCCACCTGGTAAACATACGATTGGCTGTCGATGGGTGTATAAGATAAAAACAAAGCCTGATGGATCTGTTGAGCGATACAAGGCTAGACTTGTGGCAAAAGGGTACTCACAAAAATATGGTATGGACTATGAGGAGAACTTTGCCCCGGTGACGAAGATGACGACTGTTCGCACTATGATTGCAGTTGCATCCGTTCGACAGTGGAAGATATTTCAAATGGATATCAAGAATGCATTTCTGAATGGTGATCTCCATGAGGAAGTGTATATGACTCCTCCACCAGGTATTGATCACCAGCCGGGTGAAGTTTGTCGGCTTCGAAAAGCTCTATATGGTCTCAAGCAAGCCCCTCGTGCTTGGTTTGAGAAATTCTCCACTGTGATTACTTCCCTTGGCTTTGTCCCGAGTAACCATGATTCAGCGTTGTTTGTTAGAAGTACGAGTGCAGAGCGAATCCTTTTGTGCTTATATGTAGATGATATGGTTATAACTGGTGATGATCATGATGGTATTGAGTCATTGAAGCATGATTTGGCTCATCGGTTTGCCATGAAGGACTTGGGCCTGCTACGTTAATTTTTGGGTATTGAGATGGCTCAGTCTAAGAAAGAATATCTTCTCTCTCAGACTAAGTATATATCTGACTTGTTTAAACGGGCGCGTCTTTCTGACAACAGGACTGCAGATACTCCACTTGAAATCAATGCACGGTACTCTCCTAGTGATGGTGTTTTGTTAACAGATCCGAGTCTTTATCGTACTGTTGTAGGTAGCTTGGTTTATCTTACCGTTACTCGCCCGGATATAGCTCATGCAGTTCACGTTGTTAGCCAGTTTGTTACTGCTCCTACTTCAGTTCACTGGGGAGCTGTACTTCGTATTTTGAGATATCTTCGTGGCACCCAGTTTCAGAACCTCTTGTTTCCCTCGACGTCATCTCTCGAATTGCGAGCCTATAGTGATGCTGACTGGGATGGCGATCGCAATGATCGCAAATCCACCACTGGTTTTTGTGTGTTTCTTGGAGATTCTTTGATATCATGGAAGAGCAAGAAACAAGATGTTGTCTCTAGATCTTCCACGGAGGCTGAGTATCGTGCTATGGCAGTGACTACATGTGAGATTGTTTGGTTACGCTGGCTTCTTGCAGATATGGGGGTTCACATTTCTCGGCCTACTCCTCTACATTGTGATAACAAGAGTGCGATGCAAATTGAAAAAAACTCTGTTTTCCATGAGCGGACGAAGCACATTGAGATTGATTGTCACTTCACTCGTCATCATCTCCAACTCGGGACTATATCGCTTCCTTTTGTTCCATCAGCCTTGCAGATTGCTGACCTTTTTACGAAGGCTCAGTCGACGTCTCGGTTTCATTTCTTGTGTGACAAACTCTCAATGCTTATTACTGTCGCATTATGAGTTTGAGGGGGAATGTTAGTCCATATAATTGGTAGTCCTATGGGCATTAGGATTTTAGGTAGTCCTATGGGCATTAGGATTATAGGTAGTTCTATTTCTATTGGCATTAGGATTTTAGTTTATGCCTATATATAGGCACCCCCTTCCCCATTCTAGATCATAGCATTCAATTCTCAGTTAGCCTTTTTGATTCTTTCTTTTCTTGTTCTTCAATAAAACCCTTGTTATATATCAACACAATGATCAATGAAGGCAAAGTTTAATTAAAAATACGTGTTTAATGCATACCTAGAGAAAAAAAGCTAATCATAATTAGCAAAGGCTCCATCTAAACATTCTAAAATAGTTTGACCTTGATGACTTTTAAAAGTCGAGGTATATCACGGACCTGTAAACCCTAAGTCATAGTTGGAAATGGTAAATTCAATGAACAAACGTGTTAGCCCTAGTATTATAAGTATCAATAATTCCTTAAATTATCCCAAAATTGGTATCTAATATTATATAATTGCAATAGCATAAATAGTGCAGAAAAAACCACAGACAAGAAGAGGAACGTACCTTCATATTGCTATGTAAAATTTTTTCCATTTAAATAAGGATAAATTGGAACAATATTATTAATGTCTTTTTGATTATGTGAAACACCACTTTATTTGAAACAAAATCAAAAAGGTCAAAACGTCACTCAATTTGAAACAGATGGAATATTATTTTATCTCTCCATGTTCAAATTCATACATTTAATCATTTGTCTTTTTTGAGACTTACTATGCACTTTTATCACATTCACATCAGAAAATGGAGCAAATCCAACATAACAAACTTTATTAATTTTCATTTAAAGCTCATCATGTTGCCTTAGTCGTCATTATATTTTCAACTTAGTGCATTGAAACTCAAACTCAACATCTTTATTCATATAAAAGTGTGTTAAACCATGTTCTGCTAAAATTTGATGCCAATATCTTTTCATCATGGGGTATTTGAACTTTAACACGATGTCTTACCTATTAATGCAATGATACTTGAATCTACCGTCTTATCCTAAACCAAAAGCATAATAGGTTAAAGTGCCCCAAAATTCACCCTCAAGCCTTTAAAATATATTACCACTTTATAATCAGACAAATAAAATAAGATATTAAATATAAAAAATACTTACGTAACATGTGTTCAATTATATTCATAGCAAATATCAACTGCTTTACCTAATTTGCTAAAACTTTTCTAAGTCACATGAATTAGGTTAAATATTGCATTGTCCAATTTTTTGGAGGGGAGTTAAAAATAATTAGCAAATAAATAGGGCATAAAAAATGTTCATTAAATAAAATGACATTTGAGCATCTTAATTATTTCTAACGTCCGTATGTTACTTCAAAACAGTGAATTGTCCTCTTATTTTTGTCTTTTCTTTTGTCCAAAAATAACAAAGAAACCATATACAGTACAAACAAAAATCATATGTTTTGAAGGGCACATATATGAAGTTACTACTAAATAAGTATTATATAGGAAATCATTTTTCATGAGTTGCAATAAGAATAAGTGGATTCAGACTAATACTAATTTGAAATTATCAAAATTATGATGACAAAATAAAGTTAAAGTAAAAATATTTCTACCACGAAAAATTCTGTAAGTCTGTATAAATATTTTAGTAACAAAAAAAATTATAGAAAAGCTAAAGAAAAATCGTATCTTGAAGTCCCGATTAATTTCACTCAAATATAATTTGAATGTTGAATCGTATATGTTGTAGAAATCAAACTCAAAAGAAAAACAAGACTCGTGGCATTAAGGATTTTTCACTTTCTTTCATCCCTTGGGCTTGTGGGTGGATGGATGGATGAAATTGAAACTTTGAGAAGAATAAAATTGGTGTAACCTTAAGTTAGAGTCTCGTGTTGACAATATATTATAAAATTAAGTTAAAAGAATAAAAATATTAAAAAAATAAAAATAATAAAAATAGTAAAAAAATAGGTGAGAGCTTTTGTTATTTCTTCAAAGGTTTATCCAAGTGTATTCAAGTGTGAGTTTTTATGACTCTATCTAGGGTGTTACATGACATACAAAAGATAGTTATAAATATGATATTAAGGGGGAAGTCATGGGGGAGACATATGATTAAAAATCTAAGATCATGAAGGAGACAAAATATAATGGTAAAAATTTAATGGAAAGATTACATTTCGTGAACGGGGGATGTACATAATTCGAACTTTTTAAATATAAAACCAACTAAATTGAATCAATTTTTTAAATCTACAAATCAAATTAATAAAAATCAAACTTTTATACCTTGAGTCTTCAATTTTCTGGTATTTTTCTGTTTTTTTCCCGATAAAGCTTTCATACAAAACGTATAATTTATACTTGAAATATTTCTTTAATCTTAGTAACATATAACTATCTATGGTGTTTCTTAATTAAGAAAATACAAAATATGAGATGAGTGATGACATTGTATTAAAATATTCAATAAAAAAGATAATAAAATTGCATACAACAAATATTGCTAATTAATAAGTCATAATGAAAATGATCATACTCTAAAAGTACTAAGTCATGCCAAACTAAGTACAACTAATAAGTATTAATTACATAACTAAACATTAAAAAAATAAAAATGATTTATGTTTTCACGATATGTAAATTAACCAATGCACATTAAAGAACAAAAATCTAATATTATTGTCATTTCTATTGTTGAAATCATTTATTTTGTTAGTATTAATATTGATTTGGGCTTTATTTGAGCTAATAACATGTATCTATGAGCTATAAAACTTATTGAATCATTCAATATTTTAAGTCCAAACTTAAAATAATATGTTATAAGATAAAAGCTGCGAACATATAATGTCAAGTTGGTTTGATGAATTTGACTCTTTTTAATTAAAATCAAATTAAACCAATTATAATCGAATTTTTTTTCCAAACTCAAACCAAATTGAATCAAATCATTACTTAAAATTTTTTTCTCAATTTAATTTAAATTATCTGGTTAGTTCAATTTATCAATTTTCTTTATACACTCCTAAGTGAACGTATATATAAATAAATAAATATACTTCATAACACATTTTTCTTTATCTGGAATTGGCCAACCATTGAACAAGCGCGCACACAAAGTATATCGTTATTTGACTGCATAAAATCTTTCAACTATCATTCTAAATTAATTATAAAAAATACAAGCGAACAAATGAATAAATACAAATTGTAATCGTTGATATAATTTTTATACGAAGAAATACAATTGATGTAGATTGTTAGCGGTGGAAAATGAAACTTTAGCTACAAATTGTAATTATCAAAATAATAACTACGCTAATTAGCTCATAAATTACAGTGTTTTGTAAAATTTCTTCTAAAAATAATTTAAAATGGTCAAAGCTTTGACCATTATCTTGACTAGTAATTAATATTGCAAATAACAATCACAGTTGAAAAATTACTTTTGTCAAAAATAAGATACAGATCAATTGTAATTATCAAAATAATAACTACGCTAATTAGCTTACAAATTACAGTGTTTTGTGAAATTTCCTCTAAAAATAAGTCAAAACGGTCAAAGCTTTGACCATTATCTTGACAAGTAATTAATATTGCAAATAATAATCACAGTTTCAAAATTACTTTTGACAGAGACAAGATACAGGTCAAGTAAATTAGAGTTACAATGCAAGGTCACTTTCTGATTATGTTTGATTACGGTTGATAAAATTAGTATATAAAAATATGATTACTACCTAATTTGCTTAAATTTTGATGAGTTTATAATATATTTATTTATTAGTTTAATTTATTTTAGATTAATTCATTGTAAAATATTTAATTTTAGATTAATATACATATATAGATCAAATTAAAAAATAAAAGATTTTATCAAAATATTTTTAGAAGAGTATATTTTTATTTAATATATTATATATATCTTTAATTAAAAAAAGTTATTAAATTCTTAAAAATTATAAATGGACAAACAGAAATTAAAATTTAATACAAATTAAAGGGATTGAATTGTAATTTAATTCACCCAAATAAAAAGGTCAGCGGGGCAATCAAAAAAGACTTGCTTTTGACGCCCCACTGTGCCGACCAGCAGCGAGATACCAATCAATGGTGAAACAAGACCTGTAAGCATATAAACTTGATAGCTCTTACTTTGGGAGGGAGTTTAACACAGTGGAAAGAGATGCTAGTCGGCTCCGCAAAGTTAGCCCAAAAAAAGAAGATTCAATTTTAAAGTGTATGAATTCATTCATTATTAAATTATTTATTTTAATTAATTTAAATTCATCTGTTTAAAACATCCAAATGTGAATAGGCAACAGGTTGTTATCTCATAAACATCGTTGTAAAGTGCTAACATATTTGTTAAAGTTCTCTTCTTTCCGATGGCGGACCCACGTGATGTTTATTTTTGGAGCCGAATACTAATATCATTTATGTTATATATATATATATATATATATATATTAAGTGAACACCACTTTCAGTATTAAATTATATATTAAAAATAATTGATATTTAAATATTTTAGGTACATCACTGCTTATTTTGTCGTTCAAGGAAGAGCCTCCCTAGATTTTATTAGGATTGAATTTGCATTCTTTTTTTTTTTAAACTCAAGGAATTATGACCTTTGATATCATGATTGTTATCATTTTTATTGAAATCATTAAGGTATTTATATATATTTAAAATAAATAATTATATAAGTAGTTCCATTTTATTAGTCCATCGAGCTTAAACATTTTATAATATATATATTTATATATATAACAAAAACATATTCAGTATAATTTTATAAAGTAAATTATTTTTTATTATATAAAGATAGAGGAAGTAAATTATTTTTTATTATATAAAGATGGAGGAAGGAGAAAGAGAAGAAAATTATAAGATGGAGAATTGAACCTTTACTTATAAAATAAAAATTTAGATAATCAACTAACTGAGTACTAAGATTTCTCACTTTTAAGGTTGTGTGTCTTTTAAGTATCATGTTTTTTTTTTATGTTAAATATTTTTGTGGTGTTTGTATATTTATAAATAGAGAAAAGAGTTACATGATATTTAGGCGAATTTATAGTTAAAAAATATGAGATATGTGAATTCGTAATTTATTTATAAATTTAGATATTATTTATATTTATATATTAATATTGTGGTGCACCTACATTTTAGAGATTCTAAATTTACCTCGAATGGCATATATCATGTGAAATCGTATCTTAAAAATTTTAAATTCTACCCTAATAAAATATATTATTAAAAAGAAAAAAAGAATGGAGAAAAGAGAATCCACGGATGCAAAATTTTAAAATCTTAAAATATCTATTAGAAGAAAAGAAGTTGTAAGTCGAAAAGAAATATGAAAAGAAAACAAGGCAAGGCAAAAAAAAAAAAAAAAAAGAAAATTGGAGTGGGAGTGCACCAGCACCACAGGCACAGAGCACAGGCTTAAATAAGAGTGGCAGCTTTTTTTAAACTAGGCCTGAGTCCAAATACAAGAAGCATCAAAAGCATAAATGGGAAAATCATTTTTCTTATACAAGTAAATTGTATTTACTCTAGGTGAAGATAAAGACAACAGAGGAAGAATTGCAATTTAACAGTTCTACGCTACTTCTACTTCTACTTCCAAAGCTTTTAACAAACTCCTCAAACTTCAATTTTCCGAGAAAATTTCCCCGGAAAACGCCAATGCTTCAGTCTTCAGTCTTTAATTTCCTTCTCCCCAACTGTGAATCATCAATGAATCCCATCTGCACATGAGTCAACTTTCGAGATTGTATACCCATTCAACAATCATATGTGCATGCACTAAACTTGTCGAAGCAAATTTCGATTTCCTTTTCTTTTGTCTTCTTGTTATATCTGGATCGTAACCACTACCCAAACAGGTGAGAAAATCAGGAAGAGGTTTTTGCCCTACAGTAAATGACTCCTCAACTCTCGCATACTGCCGCTTTCCAGCTGTGCAGAGTCCATTCCTAAAAACGCTACCTTCAGGCTTCATCCCCATTATATATATAATAGACAGAGAGCAATTTAGAGCCATCACTCCCTCGTTTCACTCTATTTCTCATATACTCTTTGTTGAAAAATGCCCTCTAAAGTTGCAGGTTCCCGGAAAATTAAAGACCAGGCTGTGCTGCTCGCGGCAGGGCACTGGTTGATGCTTTCAGTAGCAATCAACATTGGGTTCTTGTTAAAGCTTATCCACGACGGAGACTTACGGCTGGAATATTGGTCTGGCCTGAATGGAATCCCCGATAAAGAAAATGGGGCTCCCCTTTCTTCCTTATCTTCGTATCCAGCGGAGCCTAAGCGAGCAAATGACGGACAAATACAGCAAAAGTACATAAATATGGACCAGTGAGTAGCATAAAAAACTTTTCTTCACCCTATTGCATGTCCTTTTTTGTGTCAATTTAGAGAAGCAAAAATAAACCACTCATTTCTGCCATGCATGCCTGAAATAATTTTCAGAAACTCTTCCAAAATCTTCTCAGAATTTTTTAATCAAAGGACTTTGCTGAGTTGCTTTTGCCTTATTTTTTGTTTGAGTTTTTGGTTATCCTCTGAACTTAGATGTACAAGACTTTACTTTCCCTTTTTTCCAGTTCCGATCTGTTCAGTAGCTGACCTGCATGTCACAAAACTTCACTTCCTCCTCAAATCTTTCTGCTTTCTGTATTTTTTATTCTTAAATATCAACTTTTTTTCTTGGTCAAGCATGGAAAAGATCAGACCCCGTTGCTACTGTTACCTGCAAATGGAGGTCATGGATGACATGATTTATACTGACATGTGAGAAGGGGTTTCAATGTTTTTCTGGTTTTTGTTACTTTACCCTTTTCCCGGAATCGGTAGGGTTATGAGGAGGTGGTGGTGGTGGGGTTTCAAATGGTGGAGGCGGCAGGGAGTAGGGTGGTTGGTTCTATCTGTAGCAGTTAATGGGGTCTAATAAATTGGCCAGATTCGAAAATCTATTGGGGCTTATGTCATATAGCATAAGAGGAGAACAATAAAATACATAAACGTCAACCAATAAATGCAAGGTATATGTCTTCGTATAAATATTTATCATGTAAAATGCAATTTTTAAAAAAAATTTAAATGTTAAAGTAAATTACTAGTTAGTTTGGTATAAACACTATTGTTAATGTTTTGGGTTGTGTTTGCTTTTTCCTTTGTTTTAGTGGTTTGTTTTTTCTATTATTTTCTCTGTTGTTGACTGAGTTAAAAAGCTACAGGAAGCAAAAGGCATTATAGCCAAGCTGCTAGGACTGTATAGCTTGCAGTGAGTAGTTTACGTTGTGTCAGTTGCTCGTTGAGACAAAGACAGATCTTTGCTGGGCTGTGATTTCCAATGTGCTAATTGTTGTTATAGGGAGTAGGTAGTGGAGAATGCTACACATCGTACTTAATGATTCTCTGTTCCCAAAGCTAGGTTCTACTGCTATGCACGAACCTCGCATACCACCATGGATGGTGGTCCTTGTTCCTCTGTCTTGAGCAGACATCATCATTCTCGTGTTACGTACCTTTCGGAGGACCCTCAAACTACGCAAAAGAAAACTTTTTTATATAACTTTAATGTTTCTTTTATATTGTCAAAAGGTGGTCTCATTTTGGATTCCAACGCCACCACATTAGCTTAAAGTTGCTTTTACTCTACTTGTAATTAGATGCATGTTTGTAGGTCTTTCTTGGTTTAGTGCATACAGATCCCCCTTTGTCATTGAGAAGATCTAAAGACTAATGCTTTGGGCCCCTTAAGATTGGGAAATGCACTTTAAGACCCACCCCTTTATACATTTTGGAAAAGTGGGTGCGTTGCTTGGTCTTAATTGTTTTGGAGGCATGCTTTTGCATTTACCAATTTTTTGGAGCCATTTTTAGGTCACTACCTTTTAGTCCTTAGTGTGAAGAATGTATTTGGGTGGCACTTCTGCCGAGCCTGATCCTAGATAGAGAGGGGAACAGAGCTGAAAATCGGCTCCCAACTGCCCCATATGATCCCACATGTACAAACTGCATGGGAGG
This sequence comes from Datura wrightii, assembly GCA_035772735.1. NCBI lineage: Eukaryota > Viridiplantae > Streptophyta > Magnoliopsida > Solanales > Solanaceae > Datura > Datura wrightii. The sequence continues at coordinate 172,304,180 of JASDFA010000010.1, read as the reverse complement.
AAATCTTCTTTAGCCTAATTGTTACAACAACTAACTATGCCAAGTCCCAAACAAGTTGGGGTCGGCTATTAATCCTCACTCATTGTGATTTTCCATTTTGACTCATCAGGCCAATATTGTGCAAAATAAAAATGAAGTACTTCAAGTTCTCTATATTTTTATATTGATATGTAAATCTCTTTCATCCTATTGTTTATTCCCCTAATGGAGTAGGGTCCACAACTCTGCAGTCCGTACCTACTTTTTATTCCATATTAATTCACATTGTTGTAATGTGGACCATTTACTAGATTGCAACCTTCCTTAGTTACATGATACATCGCGCTGCAATTGTTATGTAAATCTGATTGCTTTAATCTGCTGCTTAAATATTAAGATCTTCAGATTTACTTGCACTGATAAAAATCATTATCACCGTGATTATTGTTTTATTGCTAACTTTCCAAATGGTGCTGCATGGGTTTGCTATACTTCATTTATGAAACTTAAGTTGTTTATTACTTGACCGAATCTTGTAAATACTGTCTATGCTAGTTAATTAAACTAATTATACAGGACGATCTGATTCATTTAAGAATGCTTGTGCGTTTAATTTAGTGAGTTTTAATAATCATTTTCCGTGATTCTATAGTTATCATGTTCAGGCAGTATGAGTTTTTTAACGTCTTATTGCACCCAATGCAGTGGTGATCCAACTATGTACCAGAGTTACTGGAAGCAGATGGGTGACAGAACCACAGTAGTCATGTATGGTTGGCAATCTGTTAGTTATTTTTCGGATACCAAGAACCTTTGCTGGTTTCTCGAACCAGGTTTTGCAAATGCAGTAACTAGATTGCACAATCTAGTTGGAAATGCTGAGACTGGAAACCGACACATCGTGGTAGGGACAGGATCTACCCAACTGTTTCAGGCTGTATTATATGCCCTCTGTCCATCCGATGCTCCAGAACCAATGAGTATTGTATCTGCTGCCCCATTTTATTCGGTAGGTGATGCAGATTATAATATCCTTTCTCAATAGATTTTAAGAAATGCTGTTCCTTCCATTTCTATTCTCGTGACAGTTGGGCAAATAAAGATACCCTAGCAAGTTCATGTGTTATTGGACTTAAAAACTAGATTATCAGTGCCTGATAGAATGTCAGACTTGAACCCAAATATACTCAAACCTAACGTATGCATGCTAAGTAGTAGCGCCTTCACTAGAATGTACCTTGATGTGCCTGCCTACATCTTTGCTCCTTGGATCCATTTAATGATCCATTTTCTTATATTTAATGTTTCTTGTATTCTACGTTTCCCTACAAGTTGGCACTCTGTGATCTCTCCAACCAAGAGATCCTTAGCCATCTTTGTTCCCTTGTCAGTCTAATTCCATTATTCATCCTCGCGATACTTCAGACTGAAAAGAGAGACAGGAGTATGATATCAAGTGGTATGGGCATGTAGCTCTGTTTCCTTCTCTCCAGTTTCTTATATTATGCCTTATTTATGGACAACAAGTGAACCAGCACTTGCAGCCCTAGAAAGTAACAGTATGAGTAAGCGACTTCACTGTGCGTTTTAATACTTAGATACGTGACTAATCTGTCAAATAACTTAAGTGGACTATATTCATCCTTTCCTTCCCATTTAAAGTATATCTTGTGTTAAGATGTTTATTTAGGACATCACCAGAATTGGTTGCAAATAAATTACTATAACATAAGGAGACTCATTTCCTTTTAACTTGTAAACCTGCCGTCTCAGTGTAACACTTTCTAACCATAATGAACTTCTATTGTTACTCCTGAGAAAGGTGGCAGCCGCAGGTGTATTGGAACCTAGGATTAAAATTAGGGTTGTCAATATTGAGTTTCTCATTGGCTGCACATGAGGTCATGTGTGCTAGTAATTTAACTTTCTATCCTGCCATGATCTTGCTTTAATTCTGTGACTTTCCAAGAAAGGAACTTGGCAACTTTAGCAAGTCTTAAACAACATATGATTAATGGTTCTGTTGTAGAATAACTTTACATATTCATATATATTTTTAACTTCTTGCAGTCATACCCACTGATCACTGAATGCTTGAAATCTGGGCTCTACAAGTGGAAAGGTGATGCCGATGACTTTGACAAAGATGACCCTTATATTGAGCTTGTGACTTCCCCAAACAATCCTGATGGATCAATCAGGGAAGCTGTGTTCAATGGAAGCGGAAGAATATTGGTTCATGACCTAGCTTATTATTGGCCTCAGTATACTCCAATTTCTTCTCGGGCAGACCATGACATAATGTTGTTCACCCTATCCAAAAGCACGGGGCATGCTGGGATGCGCTTAGGGTATGTCACTTATCTTGGACTTCTATAGTTCTCAATCTTTAGTAACTTTTAAGTTAATTCCTTCCATCTAAACAACTTTTGGTGAAACTTGAACTTTCTTATATTGTTCCTAGTAAGACTAATGGCAGAAATCTTTTTACCAAATTCAAAGACACATATACTTAGTTTGAATGAGCCAGGGCTATTTCTTTTCTTCGATGTAAACCATCACTGCTCCACAAAATAAATGACAATTCTTATAGGTTGCATGTTGTGTGTGTTTGAATGAACATGAATATCAACATATATCATTTTATTTTTGTTTTTACTGAAATATGCTGTCTAAATATTTGCAGATGGGCACTTGTCAAAGATGAAGCCATTGCGAAAAAGATGGTAAAATTTATAGAGATAAGTAGCATTGGTGTCTCTAAAGATTCACAAGTCAGAGCCGCCAAAATCCTGGATGTTATAGGTGATACTTATGAGGATGCAGAGACCTCTAATGAAAGCAAACGCTTCTTTGATTATGGCTATCAGGAGATGGCAAAGAGATGGGGACAACTGAGAGAAGCTGTCGACAAAAGCCAAAGTTTCAGTTTGCCTAACTTTCCTGTTGGGAAATGCAACTTCAGCAATCGTACATTTGGAACACAGCCTGGTAATATAGCTTACAAAATTGATCAGCTGCTTTTGATTTTACCACTATATATTCTTCCACTATAGCCTTATTATAAATCACCCTTTCTTTCTTTGTCGTCACAGCCTTTGCATGGGTGAAGTGTGAGCAGGCAGTAGATGACTGTGAAAGTTTCTTGAAGAAGCACAAGATTTTGACGAGAGGCGGGGCACATTTTGGTTCTAGTAAGAAGTACGTGAGGGCCAGTTTGATTGGTCATGAGGAAGACTATAATGAGTTTATTCGGAGGTTGTCATTGATAAACTCTGTGGAGTCTCCCTGAGCAGACCGAGTTAGTTGTGTACGACAGATGCCAAAATGTCGAGTAATGCTTCGATTGCTCCCTTGTTAAAAAAACATCCAAGTGAATATAATCTATATAAAAATATACTGAATATCTGCCCCCATTGCTTCCTCTTTGCATGCACGCTCTTTGCACAATCCAGGTTATTTGTTTAGCCAGATTCGAAATAATGGAAACAATGTCTGCCTCCAAAGTGCAGTACGTTGCTGAGACAATCTCAAAAAGTGAATGTGTTTCTACTTCATTATACAGGTAAATTTTGTGGACATATTAATAAAGTTCTCGGAGGAAAAAGAACATGAGGGGGGTGGGGGAGGATTTATTTTACCTTGAAAAAATGGTTAGAGCCAATTTTTCAAATTCAATTCCAAGTTGGAGCAAAAAAATTGACTACAATGTATATTTGAAAAGAAAGGTTGAAAAATGCAAAACCCAGCAATTTAATTATATGTCCAAACCGATACTGAATCTCATGAATTTTACAAGGACACTTTGAGTATTTTTATACAGAAAAGCATCAAAATCCCCAACGCAATGAAAATGAATTGTTAATGTTCTCCATAACTTTTCGATCTAAAGAAGTAGTCAGTGTTTTTTTGTTCTCAAACGTAAAATTCCAGAACTATGAAATTTATTACAAGGACTAATTGCGCTTACTAGTTTATTGTTTTTTAATCTACACTTAATTCCTTTAAATCTCTCCCTCCTCTCCAATTCCTAGCCCTTTTTCTTCATTTTTTCTTCTTTAGTCAGATTTTTTTCCTACACAAGAATTCTCATGATTATTAGCATATAGCCTTAAGGCTTCAAGTTTCAATGAGTTTAGGATTAGTTAGTTTAGTTTGAGTATATTTGATTTATCATTTATATTTCTTAGTTATTATTTAATTAGGATATCTTAGTTGTTTTTATCTAGGAATCTATCTCTTTATTGTAAACTCTATTTAAAGAGTTATTTGTCGTCATTAATAAACAGAGCTTTTCATTAACTATTCAAGTGTTTATATGGTATACTTTTGTACTCTCTACTATTGATATAGAGGGAAAGAATTTTAGTGTTAAAATGTTTTTCCATGAGAGGGTGAAATTGTTGAAAAATTTTTTTGACTTCACTTTTATTTTTAAGTGTATAAACCCAAGTGTATTTCGTATAATGATCAACAAAAATACAATAATACAACTTTTTATCAAGGGATAAGACTGGTGAAGGGCCCCATAAATCACTAAAAATAATTTGAAGGGGTTTGGTGCTGCGCAAGGATAATTGGGAAAACGGATGACGATGAGATTATTTGATAAGTAGGAATTATAAAAGAAAGTTTGTCTCGCTCATTAAATGGTAGCGAGAATTTATTCAAAATAAATCTAAGAAGTTTAGAGTGTGGGTGACCCAAGCGCGGATGCCAGATGGTGAGCGGAGTGGATGAGATTGTTATGTGGGCTTTGGGTTGGAGGGCAGGCCACTCATATAGTCAATTGTTGAGTCGACCATGTACCAGCGGTTTCCGCGTCTGTAGATCCTTCACAACAAAGTCAAACACGCCGCCATTGACTTCCACTTTGTTCGTTATCATGTTGCGACTAATAGAGTTCGTGTTGTTCATATACATAGTGCTGACCAAATTGTTGATACACTCACCAAGCCGCTACCCAAGCCAATATTTGATCGCAATCTATTCAAGTTCGGCTTAGTTGTCCATAGCCTAACTTGAGGGAGCGTATTAGCATATAGCCGTAACGCTTCAAGTTTCAATGAGTTTAGGATTAGTTAGTTTAGTTTGAGTATATTTGGTTTATCATTTATATTTCTTAGTTATTATTTAATTAGGATATCTTAGTTGTTTTTACCTAGGAATCTATCTCTTTATTATAAACTCTATTTAAAAAGTTATTTTTCGTCATTAATAAACAGAGCTTTTCATTAACTCTCCAAGTGTTTATAATGATAACTAGAATTGAACAATACAAAATAAAGACAACTACTTGTAACTGATTCAAGAAAAAAAATCAGCAAAATAACCCAAATAAGTTTTCTTCAGCATTTAACAACATATCTAATGTAATTTCACAAGACGAGGTATGAAAAGAATAGTAAAGAGAGTATTTTCGATAAACCCTCGGCGCAAGAAAATATTTTCTTCAACATTTCTATTACAAAATTCACCAAGTAATCTCAATCTTTACTCGATTTTCAAACTGAGTTTTTCTTTCTATCTGTAAAATTTATTGCTTCATTGTAATTCTTTTGTATTAAACCCCATGTTCCTTCATTTTCCAATTGGGTTCCTCTTAAATTTTATTACTTCATTTAATTTTGTATAAATTTTGGGTGACCGGTAATAATGAATTCTAATTTCCCTTCAGGAGTCTAACTGGTCGGGTATTACACAATCATATTTTGATCAAAATATTCTGCCTCCATTGCTTCCTCTATGCATTCACACTCTTTGCGCACACAATGCACAGTCCATGTCATGTGTTACTCTTCTTTTTTAGGGGGTAGGGTGTGGGGGTGGGGATATTAATGAGAAATTAAAATCGGAGGAAATGAGATAGGGTATTGAAGACTATAACAACCATAATCTGTATTCCCAATGGAATTACACACTAATAGAGACTTGATTTACAATGAATGAGACAACTACCCAATGGCCCTTGTACCACCGGTGCTCCTATGGACATAACACCCTTTCTATCACTCCCGACAACCAGGGTAGGGGCACTAATTTCTCCCTGGATTCAATCTCGGAATCCGAAAACAAACCACATAGTCTCCCCCCCCCCCCCCCCCCCCGATCCAGGTTCCAACTAAAGCCCCTCCACCTCCACAGCAACTTGCACCTCCCGCTGATCACGGAGAACAAATCGACAAAGAGATACCTCTTCCATCGGTGGCAATCTAAAAGGGAATTCGCCCAAAGGTGTATGATCTCAACTCTATCAAAACCTTCATGATACAGGAGAAATATAATAAAAAATACATACTCAAATGCGCAGAACGACTCAACAAGTGCACTATGGATATCAGACTTATAATAAATCCCAATTTCAAAAGTTTTGCTGTTTACATAATCCCATCACTTGTGCCGGTGAACCGTCCAGTCCAGACAGACTCAGCTAGCTCCTTATACGCTGCTGCGGCCGTCGATGACAATGATAGAGAACCTCCAAAAATGACACTAATTTTTTGGAATTGTCGTGGCTCTGAGCAACCCGACTTTCACACAAGTTCTCGCTCTATGCTTGACTCCCATCGCCAGCCTTGGTCTTACTCCTTGAGACACACATGACCAAACACCAATAAGGAGAAAATTTTGGAAGAATGACTTTAGTGTGGAAAAATGACCTTGTTACTGTGGATGGACTTATGATCAATAATAAGGAACTGCATTGCACTATTAAGGTACGTCCCTCTTCTTGTCAATGGTTATTTTTCTAATACAATTATAATATTAGATATCAATTTTAAAATAATTTAATGAATATTGTTGATACTTATAATACGATGAAGAACCCCCATTGCTTCCTCTATGCATTCACACTCTTTGCGCAAACATTGCACAGTCCATGTCATGTGTCACTCTTTTTTTTGGAGGGAGGAGGGTTGGGGGTACAATGAAAAATTAAAATCGGAGGGAATGAGATTGGGAATGGAAGCCTACAACAACTATTATCTGTATTCCTAATGGAATTATACACTGATGGAGACTTGTTTTAAAACGAATGAGACCACTACCCAATGACCCTTGTACCATGGTGCTTTCATGGACACAACACCCTTTCTATCACTCCTGAAAACCAGCGCAAAGGGACTAATATCTCCCAGGATTCAATCTCAGAATCCGAAAACAAACCACACGGTCCTCCCCTAATTCAGGTTCCAAATTATGCCTCTCCAGCTCCACCTCCACAACAACCAGCACCTCCCGCTGATCACGGAGAACAATTCGATGAAGATAAACCTCTTCCATCGGTGGCAGCCCAGAAGGGAATTCTCCCAAAGGTTTATGTTTTCAACTCCATCAAAACCTTCATGATACAGGAAGAATATAATTAAAAAAATACATACTCAAATGCCCAGTACGACTCAGCAAATGCACTATGAATATCAGACTCATAACAAATTCCAATTTCAAAAGTTTTATTGTTTACATAATTCCATCACAGACTGATTCAGCTAGCTCCTCATACACTGTTGCGGCCGTCAATGATAATGATGGAGAACCTCTAAAAATGACTCAAATGATTTGAAATTATCGTGGCTCTAAGCAACCCGACTTTCAGATAAGTTATCGCTCTATGCTTGACTACCGTCGCCCGGCCTTGATCTTACTCCTTGAGACCCACATGACCAAACACCAATACCTGGCCGATGATCTGTAGTTCACTAATATAGCAAATGTACCGGTGATAGGAGAAAATTTTGGAGGAATGGCTTTGGTATAGAAAAATGACCTTGTTACTATGGATGGACTTATGATTAATAATAAGGAACTGCATTGCACTATTAAGATATGTCCCTCTTCTTATCAATGGATATTTTCCTAATACAATTATAATATTAGATATCAATTTTGAAATAATTGAATGAATATTGGTGATACTTATAATACGATGAAGAACCCCCATTGCTTCCTCTATGCATTCACACTCTTTGCACAAACATTGCACAGTCCATGTCCTGTATTACTCTTTTTTTCGGAGGGGGGAAGGGTTGGGGGTACTATGAGAAATTAATATCGGAGGGAATGAGATTGGGTATGGAAGCCTACATCAACTATAATCTGTATTCCTAATGGAATTACACACAGATGGATGTTGTTTTTTGGCTCAAAGTCCCACATTGGAAGATGAGTAGAAATAGGGAGGCAACCTTAGACTATAAAAGGAAGCCTCCCCCTTTTGGTTTTAATACACCAAACTTGAAGCCTTCTAACTCTTCTAGAGGCTTAGTTTATTTTCTCTCTTGTAATCTTCTCGGAGAAATATATTTGTAGTGGTGTCCGGGGACTTAGGCATAATTGGCCGAACCTCGTCAAATCTTGGTATTCTCTTTATTTTCTTTTCTGCTTCTTATTTATCATTGTTAGCCATTATTAGTGTTGCTATTGGTGGAAAATAGCTCAAATTTCCACAACAATTGGTATCAGAGCTTTTGGTTGCGATCTCTCTTGAAATTTTAGTATGCTCTGTGGTTGCGGTTTTAATTGATCCTCCACATCAGAAAAACTTTCTTGAGATTATTTTTTGTAAGTTTGTGTTAAAATTGCTAAGTAATATATTGTCTAATTAAGTGCATGTCTAGGGAAGTTCTGTCTAAGGAAACTGGTTTTTAAGTGGGACCGTGTGACCCCTCCAGTTTTTCTTGGGAATTTTCCTGGTGCATTTTTTTTGGCTAAATTATTATTGGTAATTTTTTTCACTTTTGAGCAAAAATGGCTGATAATAATGAGCAGACTTCGAGAGCCATAGTTTCCACTACATCAACTTCGGCAGCATCTTCGTCGTCAATTTTGACGAGATTTACTGTGCCAAATGCAAGATTTGCGGTGGAGATTTTTGACGGTACGGGTCATTTCGGGATGTGGCAAAGTAAAGTTCTAGACGCGCTTTTCCAGCAAGGTCTAGACATTGCTATTGAAGAAGAGAAACCAGAAGAAATTGAAGAAAAAGAATGGAAGACCATCAATCGGTTGGCGTGTGGTACTATTCGCTCATGCCTTTCCAGAGAGCAGAAATATTCATTCTCAAAGGAAACTTCTGCAAGTAAGCTATGGAAGGCATTGGAGGAGAAATTTTTGAAGAAGAGCGGTCACAATAAGCACTTCATGAAGAAGAAGTTATTCCGGTTTAGTTATCAACCGGGTACCACCATGAACGATCATATTACTGCTTTTAACAAGGTAGTAGCTGATTTGAGGAACCTTGATGAAACTTTCAAAGATGGAGATCTGGCATTGATGTTGCTGTTTTCACTTCCTGAAGAGTATGAATTTATAGAAGCTATGTTACTTCATGGGAAAGACCAAGTTTCCCTCAGTGAAGTATGTAGTACTCTATATAGTTATGAATTGAGGAAAAAAGACAGGGAGGAAAGCAAGCATGCAGAGGTGGTTGCAGAAGCACTGGTAGCTAGAGGCAGACCACAAAACCAGAAGAAAGGAAGAAGAGGGAAATCTCAGTCAAGAGGCAGACCGAGTAAAGATGAATGTGCCTTTTGTAGAGAGAAGGGGCACTGGAAGAAAGATTGCCCGAAATTGAAAAATAAGGGCAAAGTTGAAAAACGCAAAGCTGTTGCAGAGTCATGTGCTGCTGAATACAGTGATGAAGATTCAGATCTTTCACTGGTTGTTACAACCTCCACAAGGCGATCTGACAAGTGGTTGTTTGACTCAGCATGCAACCAACATATTTGTCATATCCGGGAGTGGTTCTTTGAGTTTAAAGAGATAGAAGGTGGAGTTGTCTATATGGGCAACGACACATTTTGTGAAACAATAGGAATTGGTTCAGTCAACTTAAAGAATCATGATGGATCAACTAGAGTTTTGACAGGGGTCAGGTATGTACCTGACATGAAGAAGAATCTCATCTCTTTGGGAGTCCTAGAATCCAAAGGATTGACGGTGACAATGCGAGATGGAGTTTTGAAAATAGTCTCTGGAGCTCTGGTGATGTTTAAAGGCACCCGGAAGAATAATTTGTATTACTATGATGGTAATACAATTGTTGGGACAGCTGCAGTTGCAACTCTTGATGATGAAGGGTCAGATGCAACTAAGTTGTGGCATATGCGATTGGGGCATGCAAGTGAAAAATCCTTGCAACTTCTAGCAAAGCAAGGATTATTGAAAGATGCAAAAACTTGTAAGCTGAATTTCTGCGAGCATTGTGTGATGGGAAAGCAGAAGAGAGTGAAATTTGGCACTGCAATCCATGATACTAAAGGTATTCTGGATTATGTTCACTCTGATGTGTGGGGTCCTTCCAAGACAACTTCTTTGGGAGGAAAACACTATTATGTTACTTTTGTTGATGACTTCTCTCGAAGAGTGTGGGTGTACACTATGAAGTCAAAGGATGAAGTGTTAAATTGTTTCCTTAAGTGGAAAAAGATGATTGAAACTCAGACTGGCAAAAGGATCAAACGCCTCAGAACAGACAACGGAGGTGAATATCGAAGTGATCCGTTTGACAAAGTTTGTCAAGATGAAGGTATTGTGAGACACTTCACAGTTAGACATACACCACAACAGAATGGGGTGTCGAACGGATGAACCGAGCATTGCTGGAGAAAGTTCGGTGTATGCTGTCTAATGCTGGGTTGGACAGACAATTTTGGGCTGAGGCTGTGAGATATGCAAGCCATCTTGTTAATCGTTTACCATCAACTGCTATTGGTGGTAAAACTCCTTTAGAGGTTTGGTCTGGAAAACCTGTTAATGATTATGATTCCTTACGTGTGTTTGGTTCCACTGCATACTATCATGTGAAGGGATCGAAGTTGGATCCGAGAGCCAAGAAAGCGCTCTTTATGGGGATCACTACTGGTGTTAAAGGATACCGCCTCTGGTGTCTTGAAACAAAGAAGATAATCCTTAGTAGAGATGTTACCTTTGATGAATCTTCCATGTTGAAGAAGGATGACATTCAACAGATCAATAGGTCTCCGCAACAGGTGGAGTTTGAAAGGAGAATCAATCCAGTTCTGTACAAAGATGGAGAAACTCCTATGGCAGAAGAGGAGTCAAATGAAGAAGAGGTTCCAACCCAAGGACCTCACCAGCAAGAAGAACCTATTGCATTAAGGAAGCCACAACGGGTAAGACACAAACCTGCTCGATTTAGTGATATGGTGGCTCATGCATCTATAATAGTGAATGATGGAATTCCTACCACTTATCAAGAAGCAATTCAAAGTTCCGAAGATGAAGAGTGGAAGAATGCTATGAATGAAGAGATGCAGTCTCTTCATAAGAATCAGACTTGGAAGCTAGCAAGTCTACCGAAGGGAAAGAAGGCTATTAGATGCAAATGGATATATACAAAGAAAGAAGGATTTCCTGACAAGAAAAGCATTCGCTACAAGGCGAGATTGGTAGCTAAAGGCTATGCTCAGATGGAGGGAATTGACTATAATGAAGTTTTTTCTCCAGTAGTGAAACATTCCTCTATCAGAATCTTATTGGCCTTGGTAGCTCAGCTGGATTTGGAACTAGTTCAACTTGATGTAAAAACTGCATTTTTACATGGAGACTTGGAGGAGGAAATCTATATGACTCAGCCAGAAGGGTTCAAGGTTGCTGGGAAAGAAAATATGGTATGCAAACTTGAAAAATCATTGTACGGATTGAAGCAATCTCCAAGACAGTGGTACAAGCGATTTGACAAGTTTATGTTGGGGCAGATGTACACAAGAAGCAAATACGATCATTGTGTGTATTTGCGCAAGCTACAAGATGGATCTTTCATCTATCTTCTTCTTTATGTTGATGATATGTTGATAGCTTCAAGGAATTCTGGAGAAATTGACAAGCTGAAAGCTAAACTAAAGCAAGAATTTGAGATGAAAGATTTAGGGGAAGCTAAGAAGATTCTCGGCATGGAGATAAATAGAGACAGACAATTGGGGCAACTTCGTCTAACTCAGAAGCAATATCTGAGAAAGGTGCTGCAACGTTTTGGCATCAATGACAAGTCAAAATCTGTGAGTACCCCACTTGCTCCTCATATGAAACTTAGTGCTGATTTATCTCCGAAGAATGATGCTGAACGAGAATATATGGCAAAAATTCCTTATGCAAATGCTGTTGGTAGCTTGATGTATGCTATGGTGTGTACAAGACCTGACATTTCACAAGCAGTTGGGGTTGTGAGCAGGTATATGCATGATCCTGGTAAAGGACATTGGCAAGCTGTCAATGGATTCTACGGTATATTCGGAACACCGTGGATGTTGGGTTATTATTTGAGCAGGATAAAAAGATTGGTCAATATGTAGTTGGATATTGTGATTCCGACTATGCCGGTGATTTGGACAAACGAAGATCAACTACCGGTTATGTGTTTACACTTACAAAGGCACCGGTTAGTTGGAAGTCTACTTTGCAGTCAACAGTCGCTTTGTCTACTACAGAGGCAGAGTATATGGCTGTTACCGAAGCTGTTAAAGAGGCTATTTGGCTTCAAGGGTTGCTGAAGGATTTGGGGGTTGGTCAAAAGCACGTCAAGGTGCATTGTGACAGTCAGAGTGCTATTTGTTTAGCAAAGAACCAAGTCTATCACGCACGAACGAAGCATATAGATGTTCGATATCACTTTGTAAGGGAGATTCTGGAAGAAGGTGAAATACTACTTCAGAAGATCCAGACAGCTGAAAATCCTGCAGATATGATGACCAAGATAGTGACATCGATCAAATTTCAACATTGTATGAATTTGATCAATATTGTGAAGATTGCAGATGGGTAGCACCATAGGTGCATTTGAAGACACTACTAGAGATAGTTGTGAGAGAAGATTTTGTAACTTTTGGGACTTTTTGCCAAGGTGGAGATTTGTTGTTTTTTGGCTCAAAGTCCCACATTGGAAGATGAGTAGAAATAGGGAGGCAACCTTAGACTATAAAAGGAAGTCTCCCCCTTTTGGTTTTAATACACCAAACTTGAAGCCTTCTAACTCTTCTAGAGGCTTAGTTTATTTTCTCTCTTGTAATCTTCTCGGAGAAATATATTTGTAGTGGTGTCCGGGGACTTAGGCATAATTGGCCAAACCTCGTCAAATCTTGGTATTCTCTTTATTTTCTTTTCTGCTTCTTATTTATCATTGTTAGCCATTATTAGTGTTGCTATTGGTGGAAAATAGCTCAAATTTCCACAACAATGGAGACGTGTTTTAAAACGAATGAGACCACTACCCAATGACCCTTGTACCATGGTGCTTTCATGGACACAACATCCTTTCTATCACTCCCGAAAACCAGCGCAAGGGGACTAATATCTCCCAGGATTCAATCTCGGAATCCGGAAACAAACCACACGGTCCCCCCTAAACCAAGTTCCAACTTATGCCTCTCCACCTCCACCTACACAGCACCTCCCACTGATCTGGAGAACAAATCAACGAAGAGATACTCAACTCCATCAAAACCTTCATGATATAGGAGGAATATAATTAAAAAAAATACATACTCAAATGCCTAGTATGACTCAGCAAGTGCACTATAGATATTAGACTCATAACAAATCCCAATTCCAAAAATTTTGTTGTTTTCATAATCCCATCACTTGTGTCGGTGAACCGTCCAGTCCAGATAGACTCAGCTGGCTCCTCATACGCTGCTGCGGCCATCGATGACAATGATGGAGAACCTCCAAAAATGACTCCAATGATTTGAAATTGTCGTGGCTCTGAGCAACCCGACTTTCACACAAGTTATCGCTCTATGTTTGATTACCATCGCCCAGCCTTGGTCTTACTCCTTGAGACACACATGACCAAACACCAATATCTGGTCGATGATTTTAAATTCACTAATATAGAAAATGTTTCAGTGATAGGAGAAAATCTTTGAGGAGTAGCTTTGGTGTGGAAAAATGACCTTGTTACTGTGGATGCAATTATGAACAATAATAAGGAACTGCATTGCACTGTTAAGGTACACCCCTCTTCTTGTCAATGGTTATTTTCCTAATAAAATTATAATATTAGATATTAATTATGAAATAATTTAATGAATATTGTTGATGCTTATAATAAGAAGAAGAACCCCCATTGCTTCCTCTATGCATTCATACTCTTTGCACAAATATTGCACGGTCCATGTCATGTATTACTCTTTTTTTGGAGGGGGAGGGGGATGGGGGTACTAATGAGAAATTAAAATCGGAGGGAATGAAATTGGGTATGGAAGCCTACAACAACTACAATCTGTATTCCCAATAGAATTACACACTGATGGAGACTTGTTTTACAACGAATGGGACCATTACCCAATGACCCTTGTACCACCGGTGCTTCCATGGACACAACACCCTTTCTATCACTCCTGACAACCAGGGATAGGGCACTAATATCTCCCAAGATTCAAGTTTGAAATCCGAAAACAAACCACACATTCCCCCTTGATCCAGGTTCCAACTTATGCCTCTCCACCTCCACCTCCACAACAACCAGCACCTCCCGCTGATCAGATGAACAAATCGACGAAGAGATACCTCTTCCATCGGTGGCAGTCCAGAAGGAAATTCTCCAAAGGTTCATGTTCTTAACTCCATCAAAACCTTCATGACACAGGAGGAATATAATAAAAAAAATACATACTCAAATGTCCAGTACGACTCAACAAGTGCACTATGGATATAGACTCATAACAAATCCGAATTCCAAAAGTTTTGTTGTTTTTATAATCCCATTACAGACAGACTCAGCTAGCTCCTCTTACGCTGCCGCGGTCGTGGATGATGACGATGAAGAACCTCCAAAAATGACTCTAATGTTTTGAAATTATCGTGGCTCTGGGTAACCCAACTTTCATACAAGTTATCGCTCTATGCTTGACTACCATCTCCCAGCCTTGGTCTTACTCCTTGAGACACACATGGCCAAACACCAGTACCTAGCCGATGATTTAAAGTTCACTAATATAGCAAATGTGCCGCTGATAGGAGAAAATTTTGGAGGAATGGCTTTAGTGTGGAAAAATGACCTTGTTACTGTGGATGGACTTATGATCTATAATGAGGAATTGCATTGCTTTATTAAGGTACGTCCCTTTTCTTGTAAATGGTTATTTTCCTAGCACAATTATAATATTAGATATCAATTTTGAAATTATTTAATGAATGTTGTTGATACTTATAGTTCGATGAAGAACCCCCATTGCTTCCTCTATGCATTCACACTCTTTGCACAAATATTGCACAGTTCAAGTCATGTATTACGCTTCTTTTTTTTTTTTTTTTAGGGGGGGAGGGGAGGGGGATACTTTTTTACTAGCAAAAATGGTTAGAACCAATTTTTTAAACTAGAAAAATTCAATTACAAGTAGGAGTAAAAAATTGACTACAATGTATAATCAAGTTTTTTTTAAAAGAAAAAAAGTTGGAAAAAAAACACAATAATTGAATTGTATGTCCAAATACTAAATCTCATGAATTTTAGAAGGACACTTTGAATCTATTTTTATACAGAAAAGGGCCAAAATCCCTAACATAATGAAAATGGATCGAAAATATCCTCTGTTAGCATTTGGTCTAAACAAGCACTCCACGTTCTTTTGGTATCAAATATATCTCTAAGATTATGGATAATGGTCAAAAATATACTTAAATTATCATTTTTTTAAAATTAATTTTACACTTCAATTATCAATTATTTCTTTTATATACCTACTTGAACTATCATAGCTCAAAACTGACTAAGCCAAATATTTGAGAACAATCACCAACACCCGCGTGCGAGTTTAGCTTGTGCATAAACTTTACATGCTCTTGATGACATTAGACAATTCTTCCACTCGACTATACATGCTTTTGATAAAAAATTTCCTTCGTTTTTATTTATACACTTTATACTCTTCACCTACCATTTTCTATTTCAAAAACTAATTCAATCCCTCAATTTTTATTTTAAAAAATAATAAATAACCAAGGGACTGCATCGGTATTCTTTAACAAAAATATTTTTTTAAAAAAAATAATTGTTACAAATTTTTGCGCAGAAAAAATCGACGGCCAACCGATCCTGTCCGTCATTTTAAAAAAAAATAATTATAAAAATATAATCCAACGAACTAGATCAATTTTTCCTAAATTTTTTAAATCGACTCTATCCGTCGATTTTTATTTTCTCGATTTTCGCAATATTTTTAGTAATGGCTGTTTTGTTGATTCGTTTTTATCTTAAATCAGTTACAAGTAGTTGTCTTTATTTGATAAAGATCAGTTTTAATTTTCGTCATAATTCTTTTGAGGGAGAAAATCTGCTTAAAGAAGAAGACATGAAGAAAAGGGATTGAGAAATGAAGAAGATATGGACTTGAAGGAATTAAGTGAAAAATAGAAAAAGAACAAAAATTTAAACTAGCCAGCTCAATTAGTCCTTGCATATGTCATGTGGACTACTTTTTATGGTCAAATTAAGTTCTCACATGCATGTTAGCGATTATTTTTAAATATTTGACCTAATCAACTTTCAGATATATTTAACTACATAGATACTGATAATTATAGTTCAAGTAAGTGAAAACAATAACTGATAATTAATGTGTAAGACTAAAAAAAGGGATAGCTCAAGTATCTCTAATTTTAGGAATGTCTTTAAGACCCAAAAAAAAAATATTAAAGATATTTTAAAATCAAAATATTAACGAAGAGCATTTACTATCCATTTTCATTATGTTGGGGCTTTTAGCCCTTTTTTGTATAAAAATAGAGTTTTGTACCCATTCGGATATACAATTCAATTATTGTGTTTTGCGATTTTCAATTTTTCTTTTCAAAAACTTAATTGTACATTTTAGTCAATTTTTCTAGTTTGAAAAACTAGTTCTAATCACTACCCCCATCCCCCCCCCCCCCCCCCGCCTCCCCCTCCCTCATGTTCTTTAATTTTTTTCTTAAAAACTTTTCTTAAAATGTTCATAATATTTACCGGTATGTATGATGAAGGTAAAAAAAATATTCATTTATTGAGCTTGTGTCGCAGCAACATTGAAAAAAAAATTCAAATTCTTTGAAAATTTGTGGCACTTTGGTAGCGCACATTATTTCTATCGTTCCAACTTTGGCCCCAAAAAAGGAAAAAGGAGTAATACATATAACTCAGATTGTGCAATGTTTGTGCAAAGAGAAAGTGATGGGAGCCAAATCTTCGGTGTATTTTGATATAGATTGTATTCATTTAGATGTTTCTCTTTAACTTAAAGAGCAGTCGCAACATTTCTTAACATTTTGGCATATGCTCTATACAACTAACTAGGTGTATTAATGAAGATTTTATGGAGTTCATCAGAAATAACCGTTGAAAAATAAACTTGTTCGCATTATTTAATATGTTCATATTATATTTAATTTAGTTCATGAACTAGTAGATTAATGTATTAGGAGATATATGAATTGGTGAAAAATTTTAAATTAATCTAGTGAATTCTTATTCATGTACTTGGAGGATGTTAAATGTGAAATTATTAATAGTGATACATGTCTGCTAGGCTAGATACATGGATGAATTCACCTATAAATAGTAATCTAATCTAGCCATTTGAAAGCAAGTCAAGCTGAATAGAAAATCATCTATCCTCCATTTTCTCTACTAGTGAGTTTTAAGTGAATATATGTTGTCTTGCTCTCTCCAGCACTTGGTATCAGAGCAGTGGTGTGTTTGAGAGACAACAAAATATAGAGAGAAAATGACTAACACCAATGGAACTTCATTTCAAGTTTCGGTGCTCACTAAAGAAAATTATGAAAGTTGGTACATCCCAATGAAGGCTTCGCTAGATTCAAAAATTTAATTATATTATTGTTGTCATTGAAGAGTCCAAGGAATTGGACACCATAACTATAGAAGAACTCGCGGGTTCTTTGCAAGCACATGAAGAAAAGTTGAAGAAACCGAAACAAGAGTCGATTGAACGAGTTTTGCGAGCAAAACTTTCTTCGAAAGAGAAAGGTGAGAGACTTGGCTCACAACAAAGAGGCTATGAGCATGGAAGAGGTGGTGGTAGAGGAGGAAGAGGTGGTAGTCAACCTTCGACCAAAGAAAATAGAAGTCAAGGCTCCAACCAAGGAAGAGGCTGCAGAAGAGGTAGAGGATGGAGGTCAAATCAAAGAAGGTATGGCAAATTAAATATTAAATGTTACGTCATAAAAATGGTCATTTTTCCTGGGAATGTAAAGGTGATTTTGAGGAGATAAATAATTTTGTGTTGAGCAAAAAGTAATATGAAGATAACACGTTACTCATGGCATGTAAAGAAGAAGATAGTGTAGAAAGAAATAAATGATACCTTGATTCCGGTGCAGACAGTCATATTTGCAGAAAGAAACATTTATTTGAGGAGCTTGAGAAATTTATTAGGCCAATAACACTCTTGGAGACTCTTCACAAGTTCAAATCAAAAGAAAAGATACGTTATTAATTCATTTGAAAGATGAAAGTCATTAATTTATCTCCAATGTCATGTGTATACCAAAAATGAAAGTAATATTCTGAATTTGGGATAATTTTTAAAGAAAAATTATGACATTCATTTGAAAGATAAAATATTAACAATGAAATATGAAAATGGGAGATTGTTAGTCAAATTTCTTTGGCTAAAAATAGAATATTTGTTTTGAATCTTCAAAGTGATGTACCAAGGTGCTTATTTTAATGTGTTCAAAGATTCATCTTAACTTTGGCATATGAGATTTGGCCATTTGTAATTTGAGAGTCTAAGGTTGATGAAAAAGAAAAATACGGCGACAGGGTTGCCAAACCATTAACCAAGGAGCCATTGACAAGAAAAATAGCTTTGCGAAGGATATTTTTTTGGAAGGCAATCAAGAAAAAGCTTTTTCAAGGAGTCATTGACAAGAGCACGGTGTCTTTTAGAGTTAATTTATATGGATGTGCGTGGACCTATCAAGCCGGCCTCACTTGGTAAAAGTAATTATTTTCTTCTCTTTATTGATGATTATTCTCGAAAAAGTTGGGTATATTTTTTGAAAGAAAAAACTTTTTAAAAACTTCAAGAATTTTAAGACTATGGTGAATAAACAAAGTGACTACTAAATAAAATCACTTTGATCTAATAATGATGGAGAATTCACTGCAAATAAACTCAGGTTTAATAAAGAAGCTGAAATCACTTGACTGTACGGAGTAGGGGCATTGCTGATTGCACCTGATGAATCGCACACCCCCATTGCGCGAAGCAAAGCGCATGGCAAAGAAGCAGTCAGCTGACTGTCCCCTGTGCACACGTGAAAAGACTTACCCCGCAGGCTGACTCTTCCAATCCAACTCTATCGAAGGAGAAAAAAAAGTTGGGACTACGACTTGCTTAGTGCAGGGCTGCTTGTCGTGATTGGTTGGACACTAAGGCTTTTTGTGAAAAAACTGAAATTCGTCATTTTTAAATTGTTTCAAGATCGCGTCAACAAAATGATATGGTGGAGAGGAAGAATCGGACTAATCTCAACATGAAAAGAAGTATGTAGCAGCTTCTTCTTGTATTTGTCAAGCAATTTGGCTAAGAAATTTTTAGAAAAACTTCACCAAGCACAAGAAAATGCAACTAAGATTTTTGTTGATAACAAATATATTGATACTAAGTATCATTTCATTAGAGATTGCATATCGAAAATGGAGGTAGAGCTTGAGTTTGTGAAATCTCAAGATCTAGTTGCGGATATTTTCACCAAACGTTGAAGATTGATACTTTTCAGAGCTGCGGATGACTCTTGGAGTAGTGAATCAAATTTAAGGGGGATGTTGAAAAAATAAACTTGTTAACATTATATTTAATTTAATTCATAAACCGGTATATTAATGTATTAGGAGATACATGAATTGATGAAAATTCTAGATTAATCTAGTGAGTTCTGATTCATGTACTCAGAGGATGTGAAGAGTGAAATTATTAATAGTGATACATGTATGTTAGGCTAGATATATGGATAAATGTAGTTATAAATAGTCATATAATCTAGCCATTTGAAAGCAAGTCAAGTTAAAAAATCATCTTTCCTACGTTTCTCTTCTAGTGAGTTTTAAGTGCTATTTGTATTTAGGGATGGCAATAGGGCGGGACAGATGCGAAATGGAGCGGATTTGAACCATATTTGGGGCGGAGCGGGGTGGACTTATGAGGTTGCGAACAAATCCATATTTGGGGCGGAGCGGGGTGGACTTATGAGGTTGCGAAACGTGTCCGATTAAAATAATTTTTCGAAAAATTTATGCGTGATGGGACAGTTGCGGATTATAAATTTCTAAATTTAAATTAAATCATTTCTTCTCAAATAAAAGCAAGTTTTCTCGTTTCCTTCTTGTTAAAGTTTATCAGGTTAGCATATCTTTTTTTTTCCTTATAAAATTTACTTTTTCATTGGTTTTTTTCATGTACAGCAAGCTATTCTAAAATTTATTAAAATATTACAATAATTTTTTTGTTTAATATCATTTGGATTGCTAAGTTATTAAAATGACAGTCATTTGCATGCTAGAGAGGGAAAAGAATTAAAAATAATAATAAATAAATTTTTAGAACAGTTAAGCAGTAAATTTTTTTTAATTAAAAAAAATCATACAAAGCGAGTTCATACAGGATGAATTAAAAAACAAATTACATTATTCAAAGTGTTAGATTACTGGTTTTGATGCTGTCAACCTCATACAGGGACCTGATCCCTTGTGCTGGTGTGACTCAATTTTGAGCTGGAAGGGAAAAGACTTTACAGTTGGAAAGTTTGCTTTTTGGCTGTCAGTTGGTGAAGACAATAGTGTGCAACAGAGCAGCATGGAATCATAGCAGCACCTAGGCCAAGTTGGTCACATGTGCTTGACCAAAAAGAGAGCTTTCTAGTGGGTATCATTACTACTCTCTCCTTTTATCCATGTGGCTAGTGGGTATCATCAATACACTCTCCTTCTACCCATGTGGATGAAAGGAAGCTGAAAAGATATAAAGGATAGAACCCAACAACTCTTTCCATCAAGAGAAATCATTCAGAAAAATTGATCTAAAAAATAAGCTTATTCTTCTCTCAAAAGGCAGCCATTGTCTCCTTGTTTCACAGCAAGAATCAAAGAAAAATAACTCAAGTTTTGAGGCTGCCATTGAAGGAGAAGAAGTGCACTGCAAAACAGAAACCTTGTATTTCGTACAAGTTTTATTTTCTTGTTTTTCATGAGTTGTTTTTCTCGTTCTGGTCTGCTAGAGCTAGTAGACATTTTGGCTAGAGTTAGCCTTGTATTTCAGTTGAGTTTTAGCTGAAGTAGAGAATATTGAAGTCTTGTAATAGAGGTATTACAAGTGGGAGGTTAGGAGGTTAACCTCTTAGTTGTGTACTAGGTTTTGTAACTTTTGTTGCTCAGATCTAGTAGTGGAGTTTGAGAAATCCTACGAGGTAGGTCGTGGTTTTTTTACTTCCAGTGAGCAAGGAAGTTTTCCACGTAAAACTTCGTGTGTCTTCTTCTTACTGTTGTATTTTCGTGTACATGTGTCTCTGCCTCTGTGTAACCTGATAGAGGGACCTGGTCCTGAGTAAGGTGGTCGACCCATATAATTCAACAATTAGTATCAGAGCAGGTGCTTTCTAAAAGGTTAACACCTAGAAAGACTCCTGTAAAATATGGCAGCACCACCAAATTTAGAAGAAGGACAGTCTACTACCAGACCTCCCAGGTTTAATGGCCAATATTACGGATGGTGGAAAACAAGAATGCATGATTTCATCATGGCTGAAGATTGTGAGCTGTGGGATGTGGTACTGGATGGACCTTATGTGCCAATGAAAACCATAAAGGAAGGAGAGACAACCATCTCTATTCCCAAAACCCGAAAGGAGTTTGATGATCATGACAGAAAACTCATAGAAAAGAATTACAAATCTAAGAAGCTTCTTGTTTGCGGTATTGGTCCGGATGAATATAATCGAATCTCTGCTTGTGAGACTGCAAAGGAAATATGGGACTGTCTCAGAACCGCTCATGAAGGGACCAGTCAGGTCAAGCAGTCCAAAGTGGATATGCTTACCACTCAATACGAAATGTTCTCCATGAGGGAAGGTGAATCTATTCAAGAGATGCATACCAGACTCACGTCCATCACTAACGAGCTCTATTGTTTGGGAGAAGTGATCAAGCCAAGCAGGCTGGTCAGGAAGGTACTCAGTGTCCTCCCCAAGTCTTGGGAGAGTAAAGTTGATGCGATCACTGAAGCTAGAAATCTGGAAGTCCTCACGATGGATGAACTCATAGGCAATTTAAAAACCTATGAGCTCAAGAGGCAGCAGGACCAGAGCAGGAGTGAGCTGAAGAAGGACAAAGGATTAGCTCTTAAAGGAGCTCAAGCAAGCTCCAGCGAAGAAGATTAAGATATGGCCTACCTAACAAGAAGGTTTCAGAAAATGATTAGGCGAAGTGGCAGCCTTCCTAGGAGGACAAGCTCGAACAAGGGACCTGGTTACAATGATCTGTGTCACAAATGCGGCAAACCAGGTCACTTTATCAAGGACTGTCCGATGCATAAGATGGATTACAAGGAGTATCTGAGAACCACTGCCGAAAAGGCCCAGAAGAAGGACCAAGTCCCTGACAAGTTCAGAAGAAGAGCTGCAGCCGACAATATAGTCAAGCAAGCTCTAGCTGCTTGGGGGAACTCCTCAGATGAATCTGATAAGGAGGATGCTGTGAAAGATGCTTCTATGATGGCTGTGGAGGATGATGACTCACCCTTTGACTCAATGTTTGCCTTCATGGCAAATTCGGATGGAGATGAAGATGAAGAGGTAACTTTCCTTGACATTAAAAAGAATCTAAAAGACTATAATGGGAAAGAATTGAGGTCGCTAGCTTGTGTGTTAATTGACTCTTTTTATGATCTTACCAAAGAAAAGGAAAGTCTGAATCAATATATAGATAAACTTGAGCTAGAAAAGGCGAACTTGATCTCAAGTTTGGCAGAACTAGAAGAGAAATGTCAAGAGCTAGTCAATGAGCAAAATGCCTTTATTAAAAAGGGAGGGACTAGTGACATGAAAAATGCTCAAAAAGAATTCGAAGCTGAACTGAAAAGGTCACAAGATGAGCTCACTGTAATAATGAAAAGAAACACTGAGCTTGAGAAAAATGTGATCCAACTGAATGCTGAGCTTGAAAGATCGCTTAAATGGAATGCCTCTTCACAGATCTTACAAAAATTAACCGGACAAAGATCTAACTCCGGTGAAGGGTTAGGTTATAAGAAAAGTAGTCCTCCTTATAATCCTCACAGTAAATATGGATCTAATCCTGATAATTTGTTGTGCACACACTGTGGTAGGAATGGGCACCTTAAGTCTAACTGTGTATCGAGGCAAGCAGCCTTAAGAAAGACGGTGATTAGTAAAGGAGAATTAGGGACCATAAGGGGACCTGGTTCCAAAATGTCTCAGATCAGGCTGCCTGAGTGGTCCAAAAGAAAATTGATTTATCCTCTGTCTCGGTACTGGGAACTCAAGCTGAAATGGGTTCCCAAGTCTAATCTATAATCTATATGTGCAGGAAGGAGTGAGAGAAAGCAGTCGGAAATGGTATATGGATAGCGGCTGCTCAAAGCACATGACTGGAAATGTTGATAATTTTCTCTCACTCAAGGCATATCAGGGAGGCTCAGTATCTTTTGGGGATGGCAAAAAGGGACACATTCTTGGTGTTGGGAAGATTGGAAAGACACTTGCCCATGCCATAGAAAATGTCTTCTATGTAAATGGACTGAAGTACAGCCTCCTGAGTGTCTCACAAATCTGCGACAAAGGAAATGAAGTCAAATTCGTTTCAGACCAGTGTACAGTGACAGATCTTCAATCAGGAAGAGTTGTTTTGACCGCAAACAGATGCAAGAGCATGTATGTTGCTGATCTTGATTCAGCTGCTAGAAATGGGCTTAACTGCTTAAGCGTGGTGGAGGATGAAGCTACCTTGTGGCACAGAAGGTTGGGACATGTAAGTTCTGTTCTTCTCAACAAGCTAGTATCCAAGGACCTGGTTCGAGGACTCCCAAAGGTGAAATTTGCTCAGAGTCAGATCTGTGATGCTTGTGTTCAAGGGAAACACACCAGGTCTTCATTCAAGAACAAAAAGGAAGTGAACACCTCCAGACCCCTGGAGCTACTACACATGGATCTGTGTGGACCTGTAAAGGTTGCAAGTCGTGGAGGAAAGAAGCTGATCCTTGTAATTGTTGATGACTATTCAAGATATACCTGGGTGATGTTTCTTCACACTAAAGATGAAACATTCCCCACCTTTGAGTCATTTGCAAACCAAATTCAGGTGAAGCTGAACTGCAACATTGCAGGGATCAGGTCCGATCATGGAACTGAATTTGAAAATGCCAAATTTGAAGCTTTCTGTGCTGCCAAAGGAATCAGTCACAACTTTTCTGCTCCCAGGACTCCACAACAGAATGGAGTAGTTGAAAGGAAGAATCGAACTCTTGCAGATATTGCTAGAACATTGCTCATAGATGGAGGTGTGGCAATGTCATTCTGGGCAGAAGCTGTCAACACGGCCTGCTATGTGGTCAATCGGTGTCTAATTCGGCCATTACTTGGAAAAACTCCCTATGAGCTGCTGAATAAAAGGAAGCCGATGCTGAACTACCTCAGAGTCTTTGGGTGCAAGTATTTTGTGCTAAACAACGGCAAGGACCATCTAGGGAAATTTGATCCCAAAAGTGATGAGGGAATTTTTCTAGGATACTCATTAAATAGCAAAGCATACCGAGTCTATAATAAACGGACTCAGTGTGTTGAAGAAAGCATCCATGTCGTATTTGATGAAAATGGGAAGCTGAAGAGCACAGAAGCACTGGGTACGGATGAATTTGAGGAACTGTGGCTGTTCCAAAGAGATGATGTCAATCATGATTCATCTGAAAAACCTGACATCACAAAGAACTCCCTGCAGAATGGAGATCAGACCACTCATGATGAAGCAACAGAACACATCAGCGAAGAGGAGGCAGAGAAGGAAGATGATGCAGAAGGCAACCCAGAAGAGGGACCTGGTTCCAATTCTGGAGAATCTGCTGGAACTGGTTCCAATTTTGGAGAATCTGTTGTAAAGGGATCTAACTGGAAACACAAATCTTCTCATCCTCTTGACAACTTAATGTCTCCATTGGACTCAGGAATGCAGACCCGATCCAAAACTCGAAACACATTTGCCTCATCAGCCTTCATATCACAGATTGAGCCCAAGAACATCAAGGAGGCACTGAAGGATGTGGAATGGGTGAATGCTATGCAGGAGGAGCTGCATCAATTTGAAAGAAGCAAAGTCTGGCACCTGGTTCCAAAACCATCTGATAGAACTGTTATAGGAACCAAGTGGGTCTTCAGGAACAAACTAAATGAGCAAGGGGTCACCATCAAAAACAAGGCTCGACTGGTTGTTCAAGGGTACAACCAGGAGGAAGGGATTGATTATGATGAAACATTCGCTCCAGTAGCCAGAATGGAAGCCATTCGCATGCTGATTGCCTTTGCCTCTTTCATGGAATTTAAATTGTTTCAAATGGACGTCAAAAGTGCCTTCCTAAATGGGTACTTGAAGGAAGAAGTGTATGTGAAACAACCCCCTGGTTTTGAGGATATTGATAGACCACATCATGTATACAAGCTGGACAAGGCACTGTATGGACTGAAACAGGCTCCAAGGGCTTGGTATGAAAGACTATCAAAATTTCTTCTTGATAATGGTTTTAAGAGAGGAAGAATTGACAACACTCTTTTTCTCAAAACAAGAGGAAGAAATCTGCTTATTGTTCAAGTCTATGTTGATGACATTATATTTGGAGCCACTCTTGATTCACTCTGTGAGGATTTTGCAACGCTCATGGGAAGTGAATTCGAGATGAGTATGATGGGAGAACTTATGTTCTTTCTGGGGTTACAGGTCAAGCAGGACAAAGCTGGAACAGCCATCAGTCAGCAGAAGTATATCAAGGACCTGCTCACAAAATTTCATATGGAAAGTGCCAAACCAATTGACACTCCCATTGGGACTGCTTCAAAACTGGATAATGATGAACCCGGTCCTCCAGTAAATGAAACTATGTACAGAGGCATTATTGGCTCCCTGCTTTACTTAACAGCCAGCAGGCCAGATATTGTGTTTAGTGTGGGTATGTGTGCTCGATTCCAAGCTTGTCCTAAGGAATCTCATCTGAAGGCTGCTAAGAGAATTCTCAGATATCTTAAGGGGACCTCTGATTTAGTCCTTTTCTATCCATCTGGAGGTTCCTTTGAACTTATTGGCTATTCTGATGCTGACTATGCTGGGTACCTGGTTGATAGGAAAAGTACCTCAGGCATGGCTCATTTTTTGGGTTCTTCACTGGTCTCTTGGGGATCAAGAAAACAAAATTCAGTGGCACTCTCAACAGCTGAAGCAGAATATGTGGCTGCTGCTTCATGTTGTGCTCAATTACTGTGGATTAAGCAGCAACTGGAAGACTTTGGAGTCCTGACCGAGTGTGTCCCTTTGATGTGTGACAACACCAGTGCTCTGAATATGGCTAAGAATCCAGTACAACACAAGCGGACTAAGCATATTGACATCAGACATCATTTTCTTAGAGACCATGTTGAGAAGGGAAATATTCGTGTGGAATTTTGCAGGACAGAAGATCAGATTGCAGATATCTTTACCAAAGCCTTGAATAGGGACCAGTTTGATAAAAACAGATTAAGGCTGGGCTTAATCAAAATGAATTAAATTCTCCCTCTTCTCTATCTAAGTGTTGACTCTCGTTTTTGGCTATGATCTGAATGCAGGTATCCTTGCTAGTTTGCTGTGGATGCGTCTAACTCAGTTCTATACCTCCCTAGGTATACACGCATGGTGGATGTAAGGAAGGCTGGACTTAGACAAGTCAGGGACTTTGGACTGCCTGTTCAACCTCATAAGGGGACCAGGTCCTATCAGGTCAGTATTACTTTGTCACTTATAAACATAACTTGAGAATATTGTAAGAACTGCCCTTACCGCTTGTTTCTTCCGGTATCCGGTCATAAAGTAAGTGTTGTATCTACATTCAGTTCAAAAGTCTCTCTGATTAGACGTGTCATAACCCCTCTTAAAACCCTTTCCACCTTCCATCTTTCCTCTCATCTCTTTAAACTGCTCTCTGCAAATAACCTCTTCAAACTTCCTATTCCTCCATCTCTTACTCACCAGATTTCTTCCAGATATAGGACCAATGAGTCTACTGAGCTGTCCAAGGAAGCCAGGCAGCTTATCTTGCAGAACCAAAAGGTGTTACGGGGCAGGGTATTTGATCCTGAAATTTGTGACATGGAAGGCATGGCTGAGCTGGTGGAAATGGTCAATTACCAAAGTTGGCGACACTTATTTGTTCCTCCAGTTCCTATTTTACATGAGAATGAGGTCAGGAAATTTTATCATGAGCTGGAATTTGCTGATAATGGTACCAAGATCTACAGTAAGGTGAGTGGAGTCACCTTCATGATAAATGAGCAGGTTCTAAGTTCCATCCTTAAGGTTCCTAATAGAGGGATCAGGTCTGTCGATGGAGAATGTGCGCAAAGGCGTTTTATTTCCATGATTGCCAAGCTTGACAGAGTCACAGGGGAGAGAGTTCTCAAGAAACAAATGAAGGGTGTGTATCAACTGCTGTTTGAGTTTGTAAATAAAGTACTTCTACCAAGGGCAGAGAAGAGGACTTGATTGCCTCGCAAGAGAAGTCCAATGAGGCTGAAATAGTTTGTCTGAAGGCGCACCCAGTAGAGGACCCTGGCACCATCTCCTCCCTCAAGGAAGAGAATGAAGCTTTAAAGGCTGAGGTTAAAGATTTAAACCAAAAACTGCTTACTGTCAGTGATCCTCTCAAAGCAGAAAATGAAGCCCTGAAGGTTGAGGTCAAGGACTTGACTAAGAAATTGCTTACCCATGAAACCTTCAATGATCGCCTCTCAGCCCTCTTACCCAGACTACCCGACTCTAAATGATTTTCCTGCTCTCTTATCTCCTTCCTGCTTTACTCTCTTTCCCACGATTATGGACAGTTCTTGTATGATTCTCTTTTGTTATGCTAAGTGATAATGTAATACTTTTCTGATTGCAGGGGTTGGCTGTTGCATTGTTCTTATTGTCTATTTGTTTTTCTGCCTTTCTTATTTCCATTAGTGTCAGTGTTGCCCCAGTGGCCATGAGTTAACTCATCTATGCATTCTTGTCTTGGTTTACTGTTCTCTTCTTTTTTATGATGCCAAAGGGGGAAGATACTAAGACAGGGGATACTAAGACAGGGGGAAGACGCGGATACTAAGACGTGGGGAATTATGCTGACAGGGGGAAGACTGTGAAGTGTGTTAGATAAAATGTGCAAAGAAGGTTGTCAAGGTTGTCATCATCAAAAAGGGGGAAATTGTTAGATTACTGGTTTTGATGCTGTCAACCTCATACAGGGACCTGATCCCTTGTGCTGGTGTGACTCAATTTTGAGCTGGAAGGGAAAAGACTTTACAGTTGGAAAGTTTGCTTTTTGGCTGTCAGTTGGTGAAGACAATAGTGTGCAACAGAGCAGCATGGAATCATAGCAGCACCTAGGCCAAGTTGGTCACATGTGCTTGACCAAAAAGAGAGCTTTCTAGTGGGTATCATTACTACTCTCTCCTTTTATCCATGTGGCTAGTGGGTATCATCAATACACTCTCCTTCTACCCATGTGGATGAAAGGAAGCTGAAAAGATATAAAGGATAGAACCCAACAACTCTTTCCATCAAGAGAAATCATTCAGAAAAATTGATCTAAAAAATAAGCTTATTCTTCTCTCAAAAGGCAGCCATTGTCTCCTTGTTTCACAGCAAGAATCAAAGAAAAATAACTCAAGTTTTGAGGCTGCCATTGAAGGAGAAGAAGTGCACTGCAAAACAGAAACCTTGTATTTCGTACAAGTTTTATTTTCTTGTTTTTCATGAGTTGTTTTTCTCGTTCTGGTCTGCTAGAGCTAGTAGACA
Organism: Datura wrightii; assembly: GCA_035772735.1. Classification (NCBI taxonomy): domain Eukaryota; kingdom Viridiplantae; phylum Streptophyta; class Magnoliopsida; order Solanales; family Solanaceae; genus Datura; species Datura wrightii. The sequence continues at coordinate 172,275,151 of JASDFA010000010.1, read as the reverse complement.
TTTTGGCTAGAGTTAGCCTTGTATTTCAGTTGAGTTTTAGCTGAAGTAGAGAATATTGAAGTCTTGTAATAGAGGTATTACAAGTGGGAGGTTAGGAGGTTAACCTCTTAGTTGTGTACTAGGTTTTGTAACTTTTGTTGCTCAGATCTAGTAGTGGAGTTTGAGAAATCCTACGAGGTAGGTCGTGGTTTTTTTACTTCCAGTGAGCAAGGAAGTTTTCCACGTAAAACTTCGTGTGTCTTCTTCTTACTGTTGTATTTTCGTGTACATGTGTCTCTGCCTCTGTGTAACCTGATAGAGGGACCTGGTCCTGAGTAAGGTGGTCGACCCATATAATTCTTTTTAGGCCTTATTATATATTTGATGTATTTCAAAATAATATAATATATACTTATGACATAATATCTCTTTTTATTTAAAGATCACTGGCAGATACATAATTTGTACCAATTTTATTTTAATAACATCAAATATTGAAACACAATTTAAAAAAAAGAAAAAAGCTTCATATAAATTTTAACATTCTTTTTACACCTTATGGCTTATTGTACATTTTGATGAAATTTTTTAACCATTTCCACTTAGGTAAAAATATAACATAATGGAAAAAAGTTCCATCTTAATTTAATGTAATTTAATTTTTGAAATATTTTTAGTGTTCGTATAAAACTAAATTATTTAAAATATAACATATTGAAATCAAAATAAAGGAGCCAAAGAAAACAAAAACAAGTAACTAAAAACAATTATAAGAAAAATAATGAAAGAAAGGCAAAAAATGAGAATAAGAAACGAAAAAAGTTTTTTTAAGGAAGCATGCTATAAAGTTTTTTCATCAAGGGAATATACCATAAAGTTTTTCTTAAGGAAACATACCACGGCAACAAATTTAATTGGATACTTGTAATAAGAGTTAATTTCTTGGACAAATTTACTGTCGCTGGAACAAAACAATTAGTTAAAGAGAGTTTAATTACTTAAATGTTGGAGTAACTAATAATTATAATTAAAATGAGTGTTTGTAATTACTTGGAGTTTAAGACTTAAAGATGAGGAAAACCAGAACATACACTTCTCTGAGGTGAATGGATGAATAAGCTATTAAAAGACCACGCAGATGGGATGGATGCAATTCTGGATTATGATGAGTCGGATTGCAATTTTAACATTAACTGATTTAACAAATTAAGAAGATTATATTATCTATCAGACTTGAGCATAAAAATGGAGAAATATTATCATTCCTGGTAGGATATGAGATGCAAGTCACTCTTCAGAGTATAGAGTGAACGACAAATGGTAATTACAACTGAATTAAATCATGTTCGAAAATGCAAAATAAAAAGTTAAAAACAGAAAGCTACTGAAAAGAAAAAGAAGAAACCAAAAAGAAAGGCGCAGATTTTATTACAATAGAAAAACAAAATGCTGCTGCAAATTAAACACTTAGAAAGATACATTAACTAAACACAAAAGTATACATAATTTTAAAAAAAAAAAACACGGAAATCAACAGTACTACACCAGACGATTTGATCTCATTTTGACAGCAGCGGCATTATTAGAATTAGAATCTAAGTTCTAGCTGCAGTCTCCTGCATCTTCTGGCCGGTTCTCTGACCCATATGTCCAGCAGTTTCCTGCACCCTCCGCTTCGCATGCTCCATCTGCTCCCCAACTGGTCCCCTCATTCTCCTCATGTAATTGATCATCCACGACAGCGACGACAGCGCCGTGATCCCAAAAGCTCCAGATGTCAAAAATCCGGTCACCGCCAGCCCGATCGTCAGTGCCGCCGGGACCAAAACCGGGCTGAACAGCAGAAAAACCGGCGTCGCAACGGCGAGCCCGATCAGAGTTCCGACGAGCGTCAATCCGGCGAGGCAGAGGAGGGCCCCACCGACGGGGAAGAGAGTGACGACGGCGAGGACTTGGGTTTTGGAGGGACCTTTTTGAGGAAGGAGGCTTTTGATGGCCTCCGTTGGGTGGACCTGCATTTGTTGCTGGTGCTGCTGCTGCTGCTGCTGGCCGCGGGTGTGTTGCTCAGCCATGGATGGTGGTGAAGAAGGACGGAGTTTTAGATTATTTTTATGATATGATAAATGAAATAAATAAATGGGAATGAGAAAAAGAGAGTAGAAGGTGGAGTGAATATAAAGGAAGAGGAAAATGGACGCGTGGGAGAAGAGTGACACATGTTGGTGAGAAGGTTTGCATGAAGAAATGGTTTTATCAGAGAGAGATGAGTTTGAACGTAAACAGTCTGTTACGTTGTAACCTTTTGGCCTTTTCTCTCTGCCTTTTTTGTTATTCTCTCGAGGGGCTTTTGACACTTGCTACTCTCTTTTGTTTTTTTCCCAAAAAATTGATTATCACTTTTAGTCCTTCAAATATCATTAAATTCTGATTTTGACCATCGTAAGTTGTACTTAAATGAATGTGAGCATCAATTAATTGATAGATTCACTTTTTTCATCACTCTGATTTTGAATCTTTATATTTTGTGATTTATAAAGTGCGAAACTATTCAATTGTCAATTTTTACTGTTGTTACGTACCTAAAGATAATATATTTCTATAAATAATTCCAATATCATATTTTTTTATATAAAGGAGTTAAAAATAAAATTTTTAGTAAACTGAGCATTAAATTGCTTAGTTAAATATATAAGGACTAAATTTAAAGTTTATCAATAATTAAGGGATAAAAGATGTAATTACTTCTGAAGAATTCGTTCAAATTACTCCTTTTCTTCTGTTACTTGGTTTTTTCTTTTTTCTAATTTTTTTCACTTTTTCTTTTTAAAATTATTGTTGCTTACATAATGTCGTCGAGGTATCAAAGTTCAATTTATCTTATCTATATAAAAAATAACTGAGCCTAGCAGAGGATAAGTGCCAACAGGCAAATGTGAGTAATGTACCTCTGGACAACTTGAATAACCGAAGAATGATAGAAGATTAAAGGCCTAGATAAAACTTAATATGACTAACATTAATTTATAGAGGTTTATTATAGTTTAAGGTGTATTAAAAATATTATTTTTAAGAATATTTATTTGATGTAGCTATATTTTTTAAAATTTAATAAATTCTTTTAAGTATATAATTAGTAATAGAGTCGTCAAAATGAGTTTGACTCTTGAGGCCAGTCCAATATAATCCACTATTAGAATAGGGTTGAATTAAGATTTTTTAAGCCCATTTAAATTGAAATTTATAAGTCAAGCCCAAGTCAGCTAGCTCATCTTTAGGACTAAGTCGAGGCCGGCTCATGGGCTAAAAAACAATCTAATTTAAATTAAAATTTCAAAAATAAAATTATGAAAAAAGAAGTAAAAACCCAAGAATAGAGATTACCGAATAAGTCTTAATATCTTACACAATGCTTTACTCATTTAAGGATCGTGTGGTAGCTGGTTAGAGTTACGCGTGTATTAGTAATACATGGATTAGCTATGAGGAAATCTATATATTATTTTATATAGGAATTAGTTATACATGGTTTAATTATTCATTTATTAGTTACTCATATATAAGTTATTCCACCTTCTATCATGCATAAGACAATACATAAATTCCCTCATAACTTACCCATGCATTAGTTATATTGAGTTCTAAATTACAAACCAAATATCGTATTAATTTTATGCATGAATAACTTACCTTCTAACTAGCTACCAACGTGATATTACTTATGCAGAATTTAATACCTACATAATTCAATTACAAACCAGCTACCAAACGACCCCTTAGTGTTAAATCCTAATCACCAAGCATAGAAGTTGCATTTATGATTGTGATTCACTTTAAACTAAAATTTTTAAAGAAAATTGTGAAGAAAAAAAGAGGTAAAACTAGGAATAGTGATTACCGAATAAATTTCAGTATCATATATAATACTTTATTTAGCATTAGATCCCTAATATTAAAATTTTCAATCATCAAGTATAAAAATTTCATCCATCATGAAAATATTCAAACACTTATTTCTACTCGAAATCTATTCCACGACTTTACCCGAATTCAAAGTGGTAATATTTTTAAGTGGATTTAAATATTATTAATTTTTTATATATAATTATTGGATAATGTTTAGCTAATTAAATTTTTATATGAATGTAAACAAAGATAAAAATAAAGATGTTAATTAAGATAATTTTATCAATGAATTCAAATATATTTGACGATCTGTTGGTATTGAATATATTATATAATCACATGTTAAAAATATTAACAAATTTTCATACTTATAAGTTCAAATGTAAATTGAAAAGAAAATTTTCTATTAAAAAAAAAAAATCGGACAAAAATGGGTTAGGTCACCCAACCCATGACCCCTCTTAGGGTTGAAATTGGCATTTTAAGGTCCTTTAACTTTAAGAGCCGCCCTGGCCTGGCCCATCAAATTTCTTCACCCGTGAAGCTTGGGCTGAATTGGTCTGGACTGACTCGTTTGATAGCTCTATTTAGTAGCATATAAACTAACAAAAATTATAACAATAAGACCCAACAGACTAATAGAATATGGGGGAAAGAACTTGGATAATCCAATTTCTTCTCATAATAAAAAAGAGTTGAATAAATAAATAGGAAAAACTATCACATCATATAGTTGAAGAATATGCTCCAATATTATTAAGAAAAATAAATTGTACTTCCTCCGTTCCCTTTTACTTGTCATATTTGCTTCACAAGAGTTAATTTAACTAATCTTTGGAGTTAAATTAAATTAGATTACTTCAATATTTTAAATTTAAGATTTAGATATTCGAAAATTATAGAACAAATACCATAAATTGCAATTCTTCTCATATTAATATAATTAAAAAAAATATCTTAAAATATTAGTCAGAATTCATATAATTTGATTCTCGAAAAGCAAAATGTGATAAGTAAAAAGGAATAGAGAAAATAATAAAGAGATGAAAGAATAAAGATAATTATTGTCACTATTATAACATAATAAAAGTCTTTGAATACTATCAAAAGATCATTAATGATATGCCATAATAGCATGACTTGAATTGAAATTAATGGTCAATCCAGGGCTATAGGGAGTCAATAAAGCTATACAATCAATTCTCTTTTTAAATGTAATTATAGACAGAATAAATTTTTTGAGATATTAAATAATATTTTTCAAACAATATTAGAACGCTAGCTCCCGTTTGGTTGTTGAATGGTTGGCCAAAATTTATAAAAAAATATTTTATTTAGAAAAATAAATTTTTAATAAATGAGAAAATTGATTTTTTAAATAAAAGTAGAAAAAAAATAAATTTTATAAATATTAAGTGTCACCTTCAACACACTCGACCTCCACCCCCATTGCCTTATTCCCACCACCCTTACACTCTTACCCTCCACCTCACTTTTATAGTGTTTGCCTAATTAATATTAAATATTTTTTGGATAATAATTTTGTTGAGTTATCACGTACTAAAAAATAAATGGGCTTCCTGCTTGGTGCTTACCATCTTGAATAAGTTCGTATCAAACACACGGTTAGATGACAGAAATAGAAGGGCCTTTCTGCTGTGGGCCTATACGCCAAGAAACTACTACATTGTCTACATTTGCTCGCTATTTTGGGCCTTTCTTCGTAGATCTGGTGCTGTACTATTTCCACAATGTTATATTGGATTCTAACTGGACTTGAACTCTTAATTTGAAGTCTCCATACAAGGTGTATTCCTAGTCTAAATTTCAACCCGATGTAGAGAATTTGGTAACTGGACTTCATGCATCGTTCTGCACTTATGCTTATCGGCTTTGAATGATTTCATGATCCAAAGTAGAGTGATGAAATTAGTACAAACTAATTACTTAGACATTAGAACTTTGACTACTCTATCTTGATTGATGTCTTTTTTGTGTATTTAATTGACAAAGAGAATTGTTTGTACTTCTTTTAAAAAAATATTTTTATATGTATAAGGTGTTAGTATGATATAATTATGTTGTTTCTTGAAAAGCCAAAGTCATATTTCTTGTAAATTTCACGGACGGTCATTCAACTTTATGTTTATTACTCAAAAGTCACTTTTCTTTAATTTGTTACATAAAAATCATTTAATTTTGCCTTACCTTTCACAAAAGTAACTTTGACAAAATTTAATTAAAATCCTATCTAAAATGAGCCCTTATGTTTGAAAGTAGGTTCAAAATGATCCTTTGAATATACTTTTGAGCAGTTTTGAAACTTTAAACTTGACAGATGTGAGTACATTTGGTCTCCATCAAATACTTGACTTAATTTTATAGAACTATGAAAAACATATTTAATATGGACTCACATTTAGATGTGTTTTCTTTGTACTTTTAACTTTTTTAGTTTATTTCAGCATTTGGTGTAACTTTTAGGTGTAATTTACGCTACTTTCAAAATAATTTTATAGACATCTCCCCAAGTTTCGCTTAATAACGTTGACCTTCCATATGGCTATTTTTATCATTGTAACAATTTCTTTAACGTATTTATCACTAATGCAAAATTATATACTTCAATTTATTTTTCCATACTAATACTATTTTGTATAATTAATTTTATAAACATGTTTTATTAGTTTTCGCTCTTTTGTTTATTCTATTCACTATTACTGCTCATAAAAATCAAAAGTAGGTATTTTTTCTCTTTATTATCGTTGCACACAAATATAAAGGTATCGATTGTATAAATCTTAGTAAAAATGAGGTTAAGTTATAATTAATTTATTTATGAAATAATTGAAATATCAAAAGTGAAACACCGTGTATACATTTTTTAAAATTTTTAGCATACTATCATTTTTAATTTTTAACAAATTTTTCAGTTCTGTCCTCGGCCTCTCCAAAAAATCTCTCATCCAAAACTTTTTAGATTTTTTAATTGAATAATAAATAACTTTTATTTTCTAAAAATAATATAGTTTAGGTCGCATATTCAATGTGTTAATACTAATGTTTACAGAAACTACTATATAAATAATTTAAAAATTATATTTATTTACTTAATAAATATATGATAGCATGAACAAAATAAAATTATGTTAAAAAGAAAAAGAAAAATATCTAAAAATTAATTAAAAAAATAGTATATTGGTAAAAGGTAAGTAAGTGAAAATATAAATATTTTACATTAATGATAAATAGATTTAAAGATTTTATTTATTTATTTATTTATTTTTAATTTTTGTTCAATTTTAGTTAAATTTATTAGGTAGAGTTTGATAAATATATGAAATAAAAAGCGCTCATATTTTAGTAAAATAGTGGACTAAAAATGCTCAAAAAGTATATTTAAGAGACCATTTTATACCTACCTTAAACGTAAGGGATATTTTTCTTATTTTCTCTCACATTTAGGTAAAATTTTAACTAAATTTTGGGAAAGTTACTTTTATGAAATATGAGGCAAACTTAAATGATTTTTGTGTTACAAAATAAAGAATAATGACTTTTAAGTAATAAACACAAAGTTGAATGACCACCCATGAAATTTACTCCATATTTCTCTATTATAGGAATATATATAAGTCAAAATTAAATAAACTATGATTACTGATTTGCTGTACCGCAAAATACCAAAATCAATCTTAAAAGTACTAAACTATAATTATGAATTAATTAATAAATATTTTTTAAAATTAAAAATTTAAATTGTTAAATCAAAATTTTGAATAACGTATCATATCTGCTCCAACACTCAACCTGTATATCATCTTGAGACTCCATTTAGTTACGCTCCTATCCAGCTGAAAACTAGAAATACATATATAAGTGAATGGGGTTTGTAATTATTTCAGAGTAGCAGATTATCGGTAGGGCGTAGGCACTCGGTCACAAAATCATTTGATAAGACATGCATGTGTATTACCTTTTAGTTCAATCAGCCTTCATAGACAAAATGATTAGTACTTACTTGACAATTTATCATCCAGCCGCAATGACAAATGTCAAATAGGTCGGTTGAATTGAATTTGACACATCAAAATCGAACACATTTAACAAAACCCATCGGGCATTAATTTGCTTAAAAATTTATTTGATTTAAGCTAAGCTAACAATGAATTATAATCCAATCCGGTGCTATTTTTGGATGGATTGATTTGATTTGTGTTCAAACTGAGTCAGTATGAAAATATGTCTAATTCGGTTCATCTTAATTTGATCGAGTCATATTTTTTTTCTAGGTTAATTTTACCACTTGTAGCAATAATTAGAAGTCGTAAAATTAGCCAACGAAAATATGACTTGTTCAATTTGTTCAAATTTAAATTGATCATTAATTCACTCATTTATTAGATCAGTTGATTTCAGCTTATAAAAGGTTAGGCTAATATATGACCCTTTAGAAATATTGTCAAAAAATTTTCAATAAGATATTTTTTTATATAACATATTATATATAACTTTAACAAAGAAGAAAATTTATTAGGTACCAAAAAATCATTAAAAAAAAAAATTAAACTCAGTGAGAATTGGATAGTTTTGATTATGACTAGGACATCAATTCAAATTCTAGATTTTAGAATGGAGAGCTATATTGAGAGAGATCAAGAATTCTCACCATTTCTTAGACACATGGACCCAATTCAATTCAGTGGGATCCTTCATTCACATTTTTTTCCATCAACTTGCTTTTTAATTCATTTCAGCTCAATTCATTCAACCCAATTAATTTTGAATGAATTAATAATTCGCTCATCTATTAATTTAACCCGTACGAATTCAACCGCATCCGTCCCCTTTTACCTCTCCCAGCAGCAATCCTTACAAAAACTTTGACTCTTGTTACCCAAATTTAACTTTTAAGTGCTTACTCACAAGTCACAACTGAACCAGTGATGTAAAATCTATCACTAAAATTCACGCCTATTATTGACAATAGAAGGAATCTTGCATGAATGAACATAAGTGAAAAACACTGATTGTACCAGCTATCAAGTTATCCATCAATCTCTTGTAGAAGCGTCACATTTCATATAAGAATTTGTTTCCATTATATATAATGTTTATTCAATATTGTTCCTCTACTTGGTGCAATCCTTGTCAGATGTGAGTCATATGTTCAAGTGAGTTCAACCATTATAAGCTGAATTTTCTATTTCACTTTCTTCCATTCACGATCCAAACTCATAACATGTATTGTCCGCTTTAATTCAATAGGCTTCACAAATTTGTTTTATGAGCTATGTAATCACCAACTGCAAAATATAAACTTATAATATCTCTTATAAAATTCTTCATTTTTCTTTTTCATTTTGATGTAATATTCGATTAAAATATCATATGCATCTCTTCTCTAGAATCACATCAGTCCTTATCTTTAATCTACCCTCGCGCCTTCGTCGGCCTGGGCGGGCGTGACACATTCTTTTTTCTCAAGAAAAGTAATTTTTTATATTTTCGTAGTCTGGCCCACAATGATTGGTAGAGATTTTATAGTTAGAATTAGAAGGCGTGCGATAGGTGCAGTCTTCCTACTATTCTACTAAGCAGATTGAAATTTACTTAATATATGCAAGCAGATGAAATGATAATAGATAATGGTTTAATTTTCTTTATGCTTATGAAAAAGAATATATATATATATGTATGGAATAAAAGGTCCATCAAAGAATGTTTTGACTATGAAGCAATTGATTGAAACCTACTTATAGATGTGGTAGGGCATCTTAATTTTCAAAAGCCATAACCTAAAAGGGAATATACATACATACAACACCTTTACCAAGTTCTTTTTTAGTGCATATTAAGAATGATAATAATAATATTATAATTTTATAATAAAATAATTATTGTTGCTTTTAGCTACATTATCGTTGTGAATGTTCCACAGTAAAATCGGACCATATGGTGGTTACATGATTTTGGCTGCCAAAAGGAGAAAGAACAATTGAAGTAGGAAAACAACATTCATTGTAGAGTCTTTTTACGTTATATATATTCCGATGGTAAGGATCTAGTCAGGGGCATGGCAAAAGGTTTTATTTGAATTATTTAAAAAAAAAATAAATTATAGTGCATACATAAGGTCATTATTTAGTGTCCGTTTAGCTATGAATATTTTTTACTTTTTCCCGAGATAGTTATTTTAAAAAAATGTTCAAACATTAGAATTGTTATAATTTTTCAAACTTTAAACAATTTATTCAAACACAACTTTAATTTTCAAATATCATTTTCAACTTGATAACAAATAATACTATTTTTTTCTCCAAATTTCACAATTTTTATATTCAAACATCCACTTAATTTCAAAATGCTTATAGAGGGAAATTTAATTTGAATAAAATTCAAAGACAAGAAAAAATAATTGACAACGCATTTACCAAGGAGTTTTTGAATAAAATCATTGACTGCTTTGCTCATTGAATAAAATCCTTGACTGCTTTAATTTGCTCAGCTGATTTTGGCAAACTGAAGTTTGAATCAACACATCGATCCTTGTCTGAATTAACTATTTTAGTCGATCAATTCATTCAAATTTGTTGTTAGTTAAGTAGAGTCAAAGTGTCATGATTTTTCTGATTTTAGGCTTTTTGTCTTCCAGGTGAGCTAATGATATTTGAAAAGACTCTCTTAATCATTGTTTCCTAAAACAAAGTTACCTAATTTTCCACTTTTGATTTACTTAACTTTTCTTTTTGTATACCTTTAACGAAATTAAGCCATTGTTTCCTAAAAGTTATGCACATTATGCTAGAGATTTGTATAACAATCACCTAATGCCCAGGATTAATAAGTAGCAGGAGCTGTGCAATTTTTTAAGGGGGTGTTCGGTTAGTCAAATTTTCTGGAAGGAAAATAACTTCTCTAGCATAAATAGGGAAAATAAGTTCCACAAATAGTATTTCTATTTGATTGTGTCCTCCTTATGCTCGATTCTCTAATACACCTCATCTTCAACCTCACCCCCGCAGTCTCACGCCCCAGCAACCTCCACTCTACCCCAATTACCACCTCTCGTAATATTTTTCTAGATTATATATAAATACTCTTATGATCATATTTTTTATTTACGTATTTTTAACACAAAAAATAATAAATAAGAAACTCATTTATTTTACTAAAAAAAACATTTTTCAAAGCCGCTGCCATTTCTCCAAAGTCGTAAAGGTTTAAGGAAACAACCTCGATCGACCACTCAAATTGAAATAACTTTTCTGGAATTGATGCACATTAAATTAAATAAATGAAGGAGATAAAAATAAAGGAGATTCTTTCCAAATGTGAAACTTTACCTAGGGCACAATTGGTTAAAAATGCTAGAGATAATTAATCTTTTACTCGAGAATCTAACTAGAAATCACTTTCTTGAGTGTGTCAGTTATATTTATTTTCAAATCCCACTTTGTCTCAAGTATTATTATAAAGAAAATTTCAAGTCAAATGTATGGAATTTTTGTTACCACCTTCAATTTCAAATCTCCAAAGAATTTAAAATAAGATAAGAAAGATTTGGTCCCGTAAGGAAATTCTTTTCCAGAGTAAGTGGGTCTTACCGTTAGAACATTTTAAAGCAGGTAACCGTAAAAGAAAAACTAGAAGATGTTTATTTATTGGTACTATACTTTTCTTTTTATCCTTTTTAGTTTTTTTTTCTCTTTGTTTTTAAGCTGTGTCCCTTTTTTTTTTTGTTTTCGTAAAATTATATTGAATTGAACCATATCAGATGGTTAATTAGGTAGGAGTTAATCTCATTTTTTTTAGCTTCTTGTGTTATATATCGACACATTATAGGTGGTTTAAACATAAGCGGAGTTTTATAGGTATATAAGTCCGGTCAAGAGGTAACATTTTAATTCACAGATCTACTATTAGTAATTTGGAAGGAAACGAAAGCAATCACCAACAACTGCAAGATAATCGAATAGTTCATCATTTTTTATATCCAAAATGATCTTGTGTCGGTCGTCATTGACAATCCATAATTGTGGTGTCTGAGGGACTGAGCTGCTTGCACGCTTAACTCGATTAATTCCATGAGTAGCAAATATTAGATAATTTTTATTCATTAAAATTGAATTATTTAGTGTTTCACCTTCCTGAAACTTGAACTTGAAATCTCATTGTGCACAATTTCTTTTGTGGACCAATAATTCGGGCACATCCTTGGCTTTGATTCTAACAAATTGAAAAAAAAAAATGAAAATAATCTTCACCGGTTACAACTGAATTAACTGCTTGAAGCTCGGCTGGAGATGATCTTTTTGACTAATGGAGATTTTCTTTTGATTCTTGAATGCACACACAAAAAGAAAAAGTCAGAATAAGGTAATACTTATTATTAACCGGATGGGAAAAAAAATTAAGCTAATAGGTTTTATTTGATTGTGTCATCCTACGAATTCCTATAGTATTTGTCAATAAAGTGATATAGTATGTCAATTCCATAATAAGAGTGATTGGTGATTGACAATAAGTTTAGAAAAATGATGAAAAGACTTTCTCCTCAAAATAAGAAATGATTTCAATTCCATCTGAACAGTATTTATAGAAGACAAATAATCTTTTCTTTTCAAAATATATTACTTCAGAATCTATCTAATAATTCGAGTATTAACTCCAAATCTTTCAATACTGTACAAGGTGAAAATCTGGATAGTTAGACTTAAAAGAAGAAACATCATATGAATCTTTAATCTCTACTATAACTAATTAATTAAACTACATATTCGTTTGCTATCTCAACTTCTTTTTCTCCTTTTGATTGGTGAAATGGCCTAATTAAAATTACCAAGGAGCAAAGAGGATGAAAGTTAATTTCATTCTTTTAACTAACCAAGGGAGAATTTGCAATTTGAAAAAATTGATTCTATGAGAAAAACTCTCAATTCACCTTTTGGCTTTTGGAGCTTCAATTGTCACATAAAGTTCTTGTTTCAACAATTCAAAAGTTAAAAGAAGGTTTTTACTAATAAATTGATATTTAAATTCATTTCATTTAGAATCTTTTAATCTGTCAAAACATTATATATATATAATATTGAAAAAGATAAAAAAGTATATAGAGTTTTATGGTTGTCTGTGATTACATGAAGACAGAGAGAAATAGGGTAGAAGGGGAAAAAATGGATACATATATCCCCACACAAAAAGTATGAAATTATTATTAGATGCAGTGTCATAGTCTTTCTTCTTTTTTTTTTCCCTAGTGTACCTTCCATTTTATTAACCCCCCACACACTTTTGTCTTTTGCCTTCATTCCTTCTCCATCACTAATATCCCCTTTGCCCCTTCTCTCTCTTTTTCTTTATTTATAACTTTTCCTACTACTACAAGATTTGCAGGGGACAAACCTAAACTTCTTCTCTTCTCCAATTAGGGTTTCCTCCCTTACAGGGCTAGGTGATCACCAAGTAACTATTCAACTTGTGAAGCTCACTTCTTTTCTTCTTCTTCTTCTTCTTGTTTTTTTCAATCTGGTACTGTTTAAGTGTTTTGTACTTTGTTTTTGTAACTTTGAAGAAATAAGGAGCCAAGTTTTGATCTCAAGGAGCACCCTGAAAGAGAGAAAAAAAGGTAATTCCCTTTTTTCTATCATCTCACCAAAGAAACCTAGATCAGAAAATAGGGTACACTCTTAATGTTTTTCTTGTGATTTACTAGCATTTTTTAGTTTTTTTTTCCTTAAAGTTACACGAAAATACTGGATATATTACTTGGTATCACAGTTCTTGATTTAGGGTTTTCCTGTACTTATTCTATACGCATATTTTTAAGAAGTTAGATTTTAAGTGCATTATTCTTAGATCTCATGTTTAACAAAATTCAGAAGGAAATATCATTTCTTCCACTTGAACCTCCAAATGAAGGGATCGTGAAAATTACTGGCTCAAGTAATTAGGTGGATGATAGAAATGAGGCATATAAAGATAGAAAGCATGCAGAGTACTTCTAAGCCCATATGAACCATATATAAAACAAGAAGTTGGTTAGTTGGGATAAAGCATAAACATAAAAGGAAACAACAATATAATTAGCTAAATTTAGCACGGGACATAATACAAAAATAGAATTCATTAGGAAATTAACCCTTCTAATTAATGGAGGCAAATTCATGATTTGAACTTGAATCCGTTCATTTTTAAACATTCTTACCACTGAACTCACTATACATTTGGATTTATGGTTCAAAGCCTAATATTTATTGAACTCTTTAGTGATTTTTCTCATACTATATATTTATATGTTCTGTATCAAAAATATTATGAGTTCAATTGAATGTGTTAGCTGAAAAGCTCCATCTGCTACTGCAAATCTAACACACACCTACAAATTAGATGGGGTGGAATAGATTTCCAATAGTCCTTAAAAATCTATTTATTCTAATTGAAATCTTCCTCTTTGTTTTCCAATTCCGCCTTTTATTTTCTCCCACAGGTGGGGATGTTCTAAAAAACTAGTCCTAAGAGAACCCCAAATTGAAAAAAGGGAGTGACATTCTTCACTAATAAAGGAAATAAGACATATAAGTTGAAATTGAGGGAGTAGTACTTAACAATTAATTAAAGTTAATTTTTCACTACAATTCAGGAAAACTTAGGTTGAATTTAGTATAGAAAAAAATCAAAACAAGATAGTTAAACCCAAAAAAGAAAAAGAGAGAGGGAGAGAGAGAAGAGAGATTTAATTACTTGATGTTTTGATATTTGCAGGTAGCAAGAGAAGAATTAATGGCATCATCCAGTTCGTACAACTCCCCTTGTGCTGCCTGCAAGTTCCTAAGGAGAAAGTGTCTGCCTGGCTGCATTTTTTCACCTTATTTCCCGCCCGAGGAGCCGCAAAAATTCATCAACGTCCACAAAATCTTCGGCGCGAGCAATGTAACTAAGCTCCTCAACGAACTCCTCCCGCACCAAAGAGAAGACGCGGTCAATTCTTTAGCCTACGAAGCCGAGGCGAGAGTGAGGGATCCCGTCTACGGCTGCGTAGGCGCAATCTCCTTCCTTCAACGCCAAGTCGAGCGCCTCCAGAAAGAGCTTGACGCGGCTAATGCGGACTTGATCCGCTATGCTTGCAATGAGTTCACACCGCCACCGCCGCCGCCTTTACCTCTTCATAACATGGCTCTTCGGCAAAGGTCGGTTGAATTTAATAGAAGATCATCAATGGGGCATCATCATCATCATCATGATGGTGGTGGTGGTAGTGGAGGTTTTCATCAAACGCCTAGTTTTCCTATCGATATCCCATATTCTCTCCCTAATTGGAATGATCATCAAAACCCTTCTGGAGGAGGATCTGGGGGAGGAGGAGCAAGTATTTGAATATACATTTCATGAGGCAAAGTAATTCACTTGCTAGGGTTTTTGGCCCTCTTTAAGTTTAAACTACTCCTACTGCTAAAGTTTGGCTTATGTTTTTCTAGCTAGCCCTTTTCACATTCACCGTCCTATATATTATCTCTTGAACTCAAAAACACTTGTTGTTAGCATTTTATAATATGGCTATTGTGTCATATTCATGAGACACTACTCCTACTACTACTACCTAAGATGTGGCATGGCAAGTCTATGGCTGCTATAATATTCAGAAAAAGATGGATGGCTAGCTATTTGAAGTGTACAAGTAATTTATGGGATTTGTTTATGGTCAATAAACAATAAATATATAACTATTTCGCATGTCATTGTAAAGCAGATTCTCCAGTTATAGAATCTGTAGCTATATATATAAGTCGTCCTTTATTATTAATGCATTACTTATTTACATATGGTTTCTGACTTTTATGTTCATATGGACCACATTTCTTTACCTAATATATGCTGCAAAGCTGCCAAGTTTCATTTTTATAAATTTATAGCCGAAAGAAGCCCCTATCAGAAAAGGGCACTAGAACAAGCAAAATCTGAGTAAAGAAACATTATATAGGAGTAATTTAATTGTAAGGCAACTTGAAGAGCAAGGGACGCAGTAAAGGAAAACACTTTTTTTTTTCTTTTTTTTCCTTTGGAAAAGTCTTGTGACTAAATAGTCTTGTGTGAAGCAACATGACAGGAAAGAGAGAGAGAGAGAGAGAAGTGTACATGACAAATTTGGTTCATTGTCGATATAATTATTGTTTCCCGAAAGCTTCAATGTACTAAAATGTGAACTGTAGCTTGTGAACCTCATATTTGTCTACCATATTATATAGTTGTTCTTGCATTCTGTACAACAGTAGGTAACCCCATGTGTCCATGTATAGGGTTTTCAGCCTTTGACGTTTCGTCCCCAGCAATTTTTGCTATACTCCACTGTTCTCTACTTCATAACGTGCCTTTATCTTTGCACACTTGTATTAAATTGCTCGCCACAATTTTAATATTATATTCGGTAAATTCAATTTTTACTCCAAATGCTTTTATCCCATAAGCCTTGGAATCCTTCTCCATGACCCTGTCATGGGTGTCACATACATCCCCCTTGGGACTAAGCTAGCTTTTGACTGAGGTTTGTCCTAGCTAACATCATACTGAGGGATCGTCATGCTCGAATATCATATTGATTACGACCACAATATATGACACATATTATTCACTTTGACTCAATAAATCTGTTAGTTTTGTCGTCGGGCTATATACGCTATCATTGAGTCAAAAAGCACATGTACCATGTGAATAATTGTACTTTGCCTTTAAAGTTATTCACTTTCCTTTCCCATGATTTACCTTATAAATTGTAACATGCACCCCTTGTTCGAAAGCTTATTAACCGAGAAGCATTAGCTAGAAGTCTGTTCGTCCTTCTCTCCGACGTTTCCATCATGAGCTTCACATATTTGACTCAAATATCACAAATATATAAAGCGTGAAGACACAAGAAGAGGAAAGAACACTCCTCATTTAAGTAATAAAAAAAATAGTCAAAATGTTCTTAACAGCCAAAAAAAAAATAGGGCAACACAAAAGAAAATTCCGAAGACATAAAATTAAGTTAAATTTATGCCCCACGCATAAGTTCAATGACCTAAGTTATGCCTCAAGGCATAAGTTCAATGGGGCAAGTTATTGCCCCAAAGTAAATGAAATTATGCCGAAAGCACAAGTTATGCCCCAAGACAAAAGAAATTATATTCAAGGTCAAGTTATGCCCCAAAGCATAAGTGACACAAGTTATGCTTGAATGACAAAAGAAATTTAGCTTATGACACAAGTTATGTCTGAAGGAAAAAAAAAATTTCAAGGCACAAGTTATGTCCCGAAGCATAAGTTTAGCAGCACAAATTATAAGTTTAGTGGTACACAAGTTATGCCCCAAGATATAAGTTTAGTGGTACAAATTAAGCACAATGCATCAGTTCAATGACACAAGTTATGCCACAGGGCATAAATTCAGCGGCATAATTTATGCCTTAAGGCACAGGTTCTCTAAAGTCTTGCCTTGTGAATCAAGTACTATAGAACTTATGCCTCAAGGTAATAACCTTCTCTAAAAAATTTTATTGTCCGAAATTAGTTTTGCCCAGTGAAATTGGATTATAATTAGGGGTATTTTGGTCTACATATTTTCATTAAATGAGCAGTAAGGGAAAAAATTAAAACCACGAATTTGAGGGGAAAAAATGGAAGACCACCCAGAAATAAGGGCAGTCCGTGCAAAAAACTGATTTTTTTAATTCTAATTTTTCACATGTCATGTTTAAGTTCACCAAATTAAAGAGAATTTCGGTATATTTTACATATCTTTAGTTTAAGGTCATAGGATTCAAAAATTTTCTTTACTTTCTTAAATTTTATATCTAATCAAAATCAGACGCACAGATTAAAACATAGAAACTAATATATATGAAGTGAAATTGTTCCACAACGGGAGGCGAAATTAGTTTAAAGGCTTTAAAAGTTTAAATATTAAAAGCCTTGATATTTTCGGGATTTATTTAAAACGTAAATTCAAATGGACATGCTTGTTTATGAAATAAGATGACTATTATAATAGTTACTTTTCTAACTCTATAAATTAGGTCTTCCTTAATAAAGTGGCTAAGAAAAATTTGCACATAAACATGGACTTCATTATATATTGAACAGAATTATTATATTTTTCTCAATATGTATGCGAACAATAGTTTCTAAAAAGAATTAACTCTTTCACAACTAAAAGCTATTTCTTTTTCGATTATATTTTTCTATTTTTCTAACAAAAGATATACGCGGGGAGATGTGTCGGTCTCTTGGAAAAGCTCACAAGCAAATATCAAGATTTACTAAGTTTGGGAAAATATTGCCCTCTCTTCTCAATATATATGACACCTTTTCTTAGTTTTTTTTTTTAAATAATTTATTTATATAATAATAATTCAATTCTAAATTTTTTATTTTAATAGTTTATAATCACAAATATTTACAATTTATTTTAAATTATAAACTATATATATTTTTTTAATTCTTATCTCAAAATCTAACTAAATAATTTCGAATAAATTGAGATAAGAAAAGTAATAAGTTACTCCTTATGTTTCATTTTAATTGTTAGGATAAGATTTGCACATCCATTAAGAAAAAATTAATAGAGATGATAATTTGACTAATATAACCCTATTAATTTTTGAAAAATATACAATAAAAATAATTCTTTTTTCATTTTAGAATGACTTTAAATACGAAGGATAAAATTGAAAAAACATGATCAATTATTTTTTGAATTTTAAAACTAGTAAATATATATTTTGAAATAGCTATTTTTAATATATCTAGCAATTAAAATAGAACGGTGGAAGTTGTTAATGAGGGCAATATGTTCCTTTTTAAGCTGGGCTACAAAAACTATCCATACCAAACGTACTTTGAGTATTAAGAATCTGTTTGGCCATAAAAATTATTTTCTTTATTTTAATTTATTTATTCTATTTTTCATAGTTTGTATTTTAAAAAAAAATCTTTTCTTTTTTATAGTTCTTTACTTTTAATCTTTTATCTCATTATATGGTATATTTAGAATCATTGGATTAAAGTTCACTTTTATACATTTTACATACTGTAGTTTAAAATTATAAAATTTAAAAATTATTTTTACTTTCTTAAACTTCATATCAAGTCAAAATTAGATAAGTAAATTTAAACATACTGAATATTTACTTTATTTGAAAATTAATATTTGATCATAAAATTTTTAATTTTAATTTAAAATTATATTTTAAATTTGCAAAACTGCTTGTAACTTGTTTTTCCACTCATATTAATTTAACTTTTAAAATTACATATAACTATACTCAAATATTAATATCATTTTCAAATAATTTTTAAAACATAATTTTAACTTTATAAATTTTAAATAAAAAAAAATATATTTAAAATGTTTTGACTAAAAATGAAGGGAGTTAGAATTCACACGAGTGCAGAAAATGAAAATGGTAGGGACAGAAGATAGAAAAGAAATGAAGAAAGCAGAAAGGTACAGACAAAAGTGGATTCTTTGATGATCTCGAGAAGACCATAGAGGATATGATTGATGGTACTCTACTGCTGTTTCTGAAATACACACAGCTTTCCTGACAACTACTTTGGCCCAATCTTATCTTACCACAATTTTTTTTCCACTTAATTATACTTTACGAAATTATATCCACATTAATTTATAGGACTATAACAACTTTTATTATATTTTACAAGTTCTAATTGATAGATTGCTCGCCTTAATTACTCTATTAGGTTGCCAACGTTTCTGAACAAATTCCTTGTCATGTTTTTGTTCTTTAATTAGGTTCTTGCCCCACTCTCATGTATAGATGTAGTACGGGTCCAACTCTAGCTAACCCCCAATCACCACAGGGGTTGAGAATCTAAGTGAATGACTTAATTTATTTATTAAAAAAAACAACCAAAAATAGCTCCTTAGGATTTTAATGTTGTGATTGGTAAAAAATACTTACTAATGCAGGAATAATTAATACGCGGATTAATATGCGAAATTGTTAATATAAGAATTGCAATGTTGAGTTTATTTTTTATCAAGTATTTGATTTATTGTGTTAAAAATTAGATATACCATCTATTGTTTTTGGTTTAGAACTCTATAAAAATATTCATTATAATTATAACCTTGAATTTTTGTATAAAATAATTTAGGAAAAGAAATTGAGGGGTAGTCTAATCATTTAGTGGTCTTATTAGTTATCTCTTTATTTTCTTAATATAAAATAAAACAACTTATAATGTACAAATAATACTAAATTTTAATTCAAAAATTATTCTAATTAATACAGCCTATCAAACGGGTCCATAGTGTTTGGTTCCGGATGAATAGTATATTGGATTATGTGTGAAAAGAATGGAGAACATCAAAAACATCCAACCTAAAAGAAACAAAGATTCAGTCACTTCCTGATTTATGCAGAAGAATACAAAGCAGGGAACATCAGAATTTTGGTGGTGCCCCCCCCCCCCCCCCCAATCAAATAGTCTCTCTGCAGTCTTTTACAAATTCAATCCCCTCTGCCATTTTTCCTAATTTTGCTTCTTTTCCACGTCTAACTTATTGGTGTACCTACAAAAACTAAAAGATTTTTCTGCTTCTAAATTAACAGTATACTATGTACACGTTCCTTTTTGTGCTTTATAAATACTGTTTACTTCCCTCTGTGTCTTCCACTGTACTTCTCCTTCCTTCAGTAAAACAATCTACTCCTTAATTCTATTCTACGATGATTAATCTCTCGTACTTTTCCTTTTTAACCTTTTAGATTTAATTGGGAAAAGAATATATTACATAAGCGCCACATGAAAGCATTAAGATGTGATGTGGAGATTCAACGCAATTGATGTAAATATATATATATTTTTTAAATTAGAATACAAGACAAATATGATCCTAAAATTAAATAAAATGAATGAATATATTGAAAAAAATATAATGAATAATTAATATGACTTATTTATAAGAGCACAAGAAATGAATATATAACCATTTTTCATAAATTGATTCAACATTTAATCTTTTCAATAGCTTAATTTCAAAATTTTCATCTAATTATCAATAGAATGATTTATAATGACAAAAATATTTATAAATTATTTTAAATTATAAAAAAATACTTTTATCATTTTAAATATTTTATTCACAACCAAAAAACATTATATAAATTGAGAGGGATGTAATAAAATTAATCTTTTGATTGCCCAGTTTTGAGGAGTGAGGAGGACCCACTGATGAGTCAAAACAGTAGAAACATCAATTTGTTCAGAGATCAAAGAAGGTTGCACAAGCGAATTGTAATCCTTTGCGTTATAAACAATTAACCTTTTATTTTATTATTAAATTCTTATCATCTGATTGATTTGAACTCCTCAAATCATCCGCTACTCCTCTACATATACAGTCAATATATTTATTTTATCAGCTTCGCTTTTACTTATTGATTATATTTAAAATAAATATTTATTTTTATTTATTTAATTTAAAATTTTAAATATAATTTACTGTTTAATTTTTAATTTATCTTCATAATTGCTTTTTAATATATTTTTTAAAAATATTTAATTTATTATATTTGTAAATAATATAATAAAATTATAATTTTATTTATTACTTTTTAAAAATATATCAAATCAATATTGAGTAAGTAAAAAATGAATTAGAAAAATTACTAGCCATATTACCACTTCTTATAAAATTTATATATAATTAGTTTTTGTAAGGATATACATAGATGAGTTTTTTCAGAAAAAAACAAAAAGTCATACGTGTTAAAAGCCAAAATGGGTAATACGACATTATGCTAAGAATATTTTTGGGTTGGTTTAAACTAACAAATAAAGAAATAATGTGGGGCTCAATTTACTATTTTTAATATGTCATAGCCTTATAGGTAGTTTGAAGATTCGCGCGCAAGAAGAAGCTAGCTTTGAACTTCAGGGTCATAAATGTTTAATCATGTGGGTGACATATAGTAAATCTCAATAAAATAGACTTGTGGAGGGGGAGACCCGTGAATTGTAATAGCGAGTGACGTGAGACTTAGTTCGACGGTAAAGTTATTAAGGAGTGTGCGAATAAAATTTCACATTAATAACCTAAAAGATTGAAAACTCTTAATGATGTGAATCTTTTTTAAGAAAAATTGTGCGAATTTAATATGCCCACTTATAAATATGTAGTTTATGGCGTGTGCTTTGAGATTCATAACTTACTCTTTTGTGAATGAAAAATTCTAAATTAAATAAAGTTGTCATAAATAAAAGCAATTAGATCGCGTAATATTCTTTGTGAAGATCAACCTAGTGGCTACCATCATAACCATAATCATTGGTTATATATTAGTATCCAAAAAAGAGACTTCTTTAATTAGGTATAATTACAGTTTTAATACATTAATCGCAGATCTATCTTTTAGTTGTTAGCCGCATAATACTTTGTTTAGCATCTCATGCATGTGACTTGTTATAAATAATTGTTCTTGCTAAGCTTTAATTTAGTGGCCAATTAACAAAGGGAAGTCAACCCTTGACCACTTAATATAGCTTTCTAAATCCGAATCAATTCCGTGATAATTAATTTTGGGTCTTCTTGGTAGAGATTACAAGTAATGAGAACAAAATCAAAATGAGGGGTCTCAAACTTTTCTCTTTCCATGTTTAATATTAATTATAAAAGCTCTTTATTATTTATTTTTTAAATGTATGGTTTCTAAATATAATTTAGCGATGAATTCATGATTTGAGTTTTATGAGTTTTAAATTTTAGAATAATTACCTCACCTGCTAATAATTGAGATCTAAATATAAATGTTTTTAACATATATAAAATTTAAGC
Organism: Datura wrightii; assembly: GCA_035772735.1. Taxonomy (NCBI): domain Eukaryota; kingdom Viridiplantae; phylum Streptophyta; class Magnoliopsida; order Solanales; family Solanaceae; genus Datura; species Datura wrightii. The sequence goes on along the minus strand of JASDFA010000010.1, from coordinate 172,252,431 downwards.
TAAAATTATTAAGTTATAACGAAATCGTATCCTGAAATCTGTACCTGTGATTAATCTTACGTTGATGAGCTAACCATCAAAGTAGTATTTTATTACATAGTGATCTAAGATTTGGTTTTGGCTATTTCCTTTCTCAGGATAATTCCACAAGCCGAAACCCAAGTACATTATATTTGTTTAATACAAGGGGACTGATGATGAACAAATAATCATTATGAGAATTATTAGACTCAATCATATATGATTGAATGAATAGGTCCACAAAGATTTAAGCCTTTTAATTACTGCAAGAAAATGTTTCAATCCAGAAATGACACTTTCAGATTAAGAAGAATTGCACAAATTTCTACATTATCCTTCAAAAAATAAAAGCAGTACGTTGTTTGGTTTGTTGTTTAATCATGTGTCCAACTGAGCATCTTCAAGTTCACAAATATTAAGTCAATTGATTGGAAGTATTTGTTTAAATTTATACAAAGTTGAATTATTTCCATGTAGGGAAAATATTTACAAGATTTTGCAAAACGAAAAAAGAAAAAGCAAAAGAAAGAAAATAACCTTTTACTAACTACTTTGATCAAAAGATAATGCTTGTAAATATAAATATTAGAAAAGGTTACTAAATATATTCTTCGGCCCAATTAGTTTATCAACATGATCCAAGTATACATAATATATAAACTGAAAATTAGATATAATATTTAGGTATGTATTTTGAATGTATAGTGTGTGTGTGTGTATATATATATATTTAATATAAAGGGGTCATTTGGTTAGAAAACAAGTTATCTCGGGATTATTATCCCACCTTCAATAAAGAATAAGGAATAAATATGAATTTATCTCATGTTTGGTTGAGATAAAATCTTGGGATAACTTATCCCGGGATTATAGTGTTATTTTTATCCCACTCTCAATGTGGGATAACTAATCCCCAAATAATAAGTTATCCCGAGATTTTATCTCAATCAAACATGAGATAACCTATATTTATTCCTTATTCTCTATTGAAGGTGGGATAATAATCCTGAAATAACTAAATCCGGAATTAATTATCGTGGGGTAACTTGTTTTCTAACCAAACGAAGTATATTACCTATACACTTTATACATATTTTGAAGACTAGACCACCAAATAATTCAAACCCGTAAATATTCCTGAATATTATGTTATAAGAATTGTCTTACTAAGTTATCCTGAATTATTTGCTGTTACATAATCTATTTTATCTTCATTAATTATATATAATAATAACACAAGCTCCGAAACAACTAGGAAGGCCTTAAGCTTCTATGCACCGACATAACGTTCAGACCCCTTAAAAGTTGTACTCAAACGGAGTTGTAAACAATGATGATAAGAAGTAACATTATAGCTTAATTATGCATCAACTTGCATAATTAAGACCACTGTTAGGAACATCAGCAACAGTTCATTCCTTTTTGCAATGTCAAAGCCCACAGTTTTCATTTCAACACATAAAAAAAAAAGGACTCGAGCATAATAATTCCCTAGTAGGAATTTAGAAGATATAGGCTTTACGCACAGTGAAACTTGTTGTTTGGGACAGCCTAATAATTCAGTAGGTATTGGTGTATGGAACATGCCTAGTTAGCTACAAAGTACATTGGACTTCCGAGTTGTGACTTCGAAAAAGAGAGCGAACAACTACACACCAAAGACAAACAAATGCTAAATCCATATTTTATTTCAAACCCACAACACTTGTCGAATCACTAGGCTTAGGAGCTACTACTACATTACTTGCTTTTAGGCCTACTGCTTAAAACGACAATATAGAATTCAAAAAACAATCAAACCAGAATTTTTTTTTTCATTAGGCCGGATAGTCCTGTTTATCAAGATTTGGACACATGAGCTGAAATTATATGAACTCAATTCACTTCATTATCCGCTAGGCCACGTGTCACTTCATTATAAGCAAAAACAATGGCTTGCTGGGAGACAGAGACTCCCTTCCTATTAGTAGCTGCCTGTAGAATATGGCAACTTGCTACTCTTTAATTAGTCCTAACATCACCCGAACTGTTTTTACAGCTCAAAGGGCAAAGGATGATGAAAAGGACACTTGAGCAGGAATGTTCACCAAAAATCGAATTAAATCAAAATTTAAATTAATTTGTAAAATCAACACATATACATATAAAATATGAGTCTGCTTCTTACTTGGTAAGTCGCACAGTGAGTAAAATAGTCTAAGAATTAGCCTCTCCAGCTCATCATTTTACCTACTCATCAACTCAGTCTTAATGACATTACATGCCTGCAAGTTTTTCTGCCCTCCTTTTCTTAAACTTTCAGAGCCTCAAAGTCAAGGTTGTTTTCAAAGTGAACTTTCTTCCAAAAACCTGATTGAGAACTTAAAAGTATTTTGAATAATACATTTTAAAAATCTTATCAAATTTCATGGTTAAACATATTGAAGATAATTTTTAAAATTTGATCCAAAATTTATGGTGAAATGCTAGCTTTAAGGTTTTGAATCCTAGAGGAAAGGAATATAGCTGTTCTAAACAATCATTTGGTTAATCATTCAATTTTACAACAAAGATGGCAAAAGTTAACAAATTAAACAGTTAATCCCAAAAAATGAAAGAAATAAGGATAAAACATTGAAGAAAATCCACAAATAAGTGACCTGATTTCAATCTGGGTCACAAATCCTATTTTGCCTCAGATTGTAAAAATAAACACGAGTCGAACTATACCAACAAGTTCAAAAGCACAGGCAGGAAAAACTCTATGCTGCTTTGTGATTTCACTGTACCACAAACACATTGACAAATTACTGCATCTATATACAACTCCATCAGAGTGACAAATATTCAGTAACTGAACTCAAGTGTGTGTGCGTGCGTGTGCGCGCACAACTGAAAGCCTCTCCCGTATCGCAGCTACTTTTTCCACCTTCATCATCAATGCTACTTGAGACAAAGACAGAACATAAATACAAATTCATTGCAGAAACAAAACCTTGTTTCTAGAAAGAAAATAATTTGGAGAGATTTTAGTTCTTACCGAATCACAATAACACACATGAAGCTAATGGTAATTGATTAAGCAGCTGTCCATAGATCAACTAAAAAGGAATATTTATTATTTGATCCATATCCATCCAAAAGGGGATTTTAATAAATAACCAAATATGATATACTCGGGATAAAGGACAAGTTGGTAATTTTTCTTACATCTCCCCCTCCAGGAGCCCAGATATCATATACATCCCAAAATAAAGGGCCTTGAATACCAAAATAAAAAAACACCTATGACTAACAAGATTAAGTGAATACCTACAATTGTGGCCATTTTATTTCAAACATGATGGAGAAGCCTTGATAATTTGGTTAACTAGGTACTTAATGAAAGAAACAATTTTCCAATTATTACCATAAGGATCATTTTAAAGAAATCTCATTTACAAGAATGGAAGCATAGATAATCCTCTCATCCAGAAAAGAACTACTTCTGTACTTCTGCAGAAATTGACACAAAAAAGAAAGCAGTAAAAAGAGAGCTTGATAAGTACAACCATTTAGTTAAGTTGTTACAGAAGTGGAGAAGGGCAATCTGACAGAATTAAATCCTTTGAGAAATTTGACCATTTTCCCTTGATACATCCAATTTTTCTGTAGCATCAGAGCTCCACTCAGACTTCGAGATTTTCAAATTAAATGCTAAATGCATGCATCTTGACAATTCTTATAACTTGTTCTTGCTGACAACAGTCGTCAGAGTACCCCGGAGGCAAATTTAGGATTTCTAAAACATGGGTACATCACTAAAAAAAAGAAGAAAACAAATGTATTAAGTGGGAATTAATCCCAAGTACTCTAAGGTAAATAATTCAACCTTAAACCAAGTGCATTAATTAACCTTCTTGTAGTATGGATGCCAGCATATAATATTATACCAATTTTAAAAAATACATACAGAAAATATCTAATTTTACAGAGACCACGAGTTCACATGCGTCATATTTAACACATAAATTCGCCTCTGGTTCCCTCCACCCAGCCCCCCCCCCCCCCCCCCCCCCAACCAAGTCATCTGGAATGTTCTTTTCATGGTGCATGAGTGTCATCTTCCAGGGTTCAAGGAAGTCACTGTTACAAGGATCTCACTGTTAATCTCATCATATGCAGCATAGGCACCAGCTCTGCAGAAGGATAAGTTTGTAATCAAATATTAGCTTTAGCATTGATGCTTTGTGTTGCCATAATGTTTTCTTTTCCTTCTCATAAATAATTTTGGGTCCTTGAGAAGCAACAAATATGGCATACACAAATAACAACTGAAAAAACTGATGCCACCAGCTGTCCTGCTTATGGAGGAGAGAGAGCTGTTTCTAACCTGTGATACCTTTCACTTGAAGTAGCAAATTTGTCAGGCAACTGAATTTATGATCCAGGATTACTTCAAATCTTCAAACATCAAGGCCCTCCCATGAACGAAAGAAAAGTATGTTAGTAATGCAACTAGCAAAGTTACTCATCAGTGCCATCGACACTGAGAGAATGGTATCAGAGAAAACTACTTCTATATCAGCTTATGCGCCTCTAACACATTTAAAAGTGTGTGCATTTTTAGAAGAGTTCTAAAACCTCAACACAAATGTTTGTTTATGCAAGATTTAGATAGCAATCAGTAAGAACACTAAAATTGCATCTAAGGGTCAGGATTCCAATACTGACTGAGCAACTGGTCATATAATAAAAATGACAGCTGAATTTGACCTATAGCAAATAGTTGACACCCATATCATGTATTAACACACTTGGCCTCCTTTAACATAGCAATTTGAACAAATTGCATTTCAAATACTTGCATAAAAAAATCAAAAGTTCAATTAATATAACTGAAGTTTAGTGAAAATTTAACACATTGCCACGGAAAAGACAGAGAATGTCCAACAAAAAGATGTAAGATACAGCCAGAGGCGGATGGAATGATGAATTGAACCCATAACTTTTGACGCGGAGTATAAATTTATGTGTAAAATTTATTAAAATTATAATAAATAATAGACATGAACCCATAACTTTATAGATATATTGGGTTCAATCCTAAAATCTGAAAAAATTGAACCAAATCCTGAATCCGCCTCTGGACATAGCAATTGACAATGGGATAGAATTACACACACCAAGAGACTCACACAAACTATTTACACATGCATATATTGCACAAATTTTATGGCAGCAAAACCAGCAAGTAGTTTGAGATTGAGCTAAAGTTGATTGATATAATTGATAGAATCTAATAGGAATCAAAGTGCAGTTCTTGTTCAAATAATAATAAATAATTATTCTGCTTTCCGGTTCTTTAAGTTAAATGTCACTCCTTATGTATGCGTTCTATAATGTTTCGTCTCATAGAAATTTCAGATGATACGACAATTTGTCATATCACATATACAAAGAAAACCTTGCCTGTCCTTCTGAGTCTTTGAAGCTCACAAACACAACTCTGCTACCTCTGATAGGGGAATATGAAACACATGATGCATGAGCCCAGGAGAACCGCAGCCTGCAGACAATGTACTTCTTTCCCCATGTTAGAGATATTTTTCAATGACCTAATGATAATGATCTAAAAGATGTCAATAGTGACAGAAGCGCACATACTTGTTCAAAATATGAAAACCTACATCAATTCTTAAGATGCTCTAAATAGAGTCCCGTGGGCTATTAACAAGATGATTATTCTTCCAAATGTATGCTAAGAAAATCCGTTTAAAGAGACAACTTCCTTCATACAATGCAACAGCTAAGATTTAATCCACACTCGAAATGATCAAGATTTAGCGAAACACTATAACAACCTTTACAAGTTGTCTATAAAAATAGAAATACAGTATCCGGTGATCTTATTTCCTTCTCTCCCCTTCTTCGTCTCCTGGGAGAATAATAATTACGAAGTGCAAAGCTACGAATTCCAACTATTCTTGATAAAAGCTTAAGCAACAGCACAGACACTTTTGCAAACAAAATAAGAGAAGATGGGAAAAGCTTAATTGTCATTCCAGTTGAGCATTGATTCTGGTGACAATACATCATCATAAACTAATGGTGAAAGGCAGTAATTGACATTGATCTAACTTTAACACCTATAATTTTTAAGGATAAATCCACAAATTTTCTGATTTAAAGGGTACAGTGTAACAAACAAGCCAGAGTCTCAAAGCCACAAAAGACCACATATCTGACAAACCTCAGATGCATAATCTTGTAAATGCTTCAACACAAGTTCCACCAATGTACAAAGCAAGAAAATAAAATACGCTTTTCAGAATAGCCAAAAAGAAGCAGTAACTCCTACTTAATTCTCTATCTCTCAGTGGAATGGAGAAGTCCGTGAAATCTGAATATAGGGAGAGAGATAGAGGTTTCACTTTGCTCTCAAAAGGAAAAAAGACAGAGAGTCCTGGCTTCCTCAATTTTACCTAAATATTCCATGGCTGCATTCTATCCATTAGACAATTTATGTGACCATGAAGACAAATACACAGTTTGGCAAATTTGTGTAAAATTTACGTGATGAGATTATTACCATTTCTAACAATTCTTGAGCAGTCGAAATGGCCACCAGTTTGACAATCATGCAGATTGACTTTCGGATATAACAAAGACTAAGGACCAAAAAAAAGGTCTTAGTCATTCATTTACTAAGGGCAGATGCATAACTGATCAACATAGTGCAGAGCAACAATGATTGTAAGCCGCTTCTTGTCTGTTTTAGCTTTATATGAGTTTCCGTTATCATGCCTTAACCATCTGTGCATGGATAATTAAGGTAAAACTCTTTGTGGGAGAAATAAACATAAGGAGATGAACCTTCCATAACCTGTTAGAACCCTTAAAGTTGAGCGCAAAATGGGTCAAATTCGTCTTCTTTCGCCATTTGTTATGGAATTACATGATAGAAATTCCTTTAATAATGAGAAACTTAGATTAATTCTACCTCCTCCCGCAGCTTCTGATCCTAGATGCAACAAAACGAACTCATAAAAGATACACGTCAAGAATTCCTTTCATGGGAATGCTTTGATACTAGTAATCCAGCTTTTTCCAGGAAGTTTCAACTTTGTCGATCCAGAATCTACTCTCAACTTATTTACCAAATCCCACCTCCCATCACTAGCATACATATTTGAAAGCATAACTCTATAACTACTATTCTCTAGCTTATTACCAAAAAGACGATAAGCTACAATATCTGCCAACTCATAATTTCTATGAGCATCACAGCATGATAATAGTGCACCCCAAATGCCAGAGTCAATTGGTTCTTGCAGAGACTGAACAAGTTCATAAGCTTCTCTCAATTGTCCTTCCATTCCAAGAAGCTTTACCATGTAAACATAATGTTCGGTGTTAGCTGAAATGCCAAATTGATCTTTCATTTTTCTGAAATATTCTCGACCATCATTGACAAGACCAGCATGGCAACATGCACAAAGGAGTGCAGAAAAAGTAGCTTCATCTGGTTTATATCCTTCCTCCAGCGCCTTCTCGAATATCTGAAAGGACTGAGTTGCAAGTCCATATAAACCAAGACTTGAAATAATTGAATTGTATGAAACAATATTCTTGATAGTCATAGTCTTATAAACTTGATATCCCAATTCCAAGAATCCACATTTAGAGTACATGTCAACTAGAGAAGAGGAGACCATAACTTCCAAGTGATATCCATTTCGAAAAGCATAACCATGTATCTCACTACCTGGTCGCACATTTGCCAACTGAGAACAAGCAGTCAGTACAGTGGCTATCAGTGATGCATCCGCCTTCCCACCTCTCATATTCATTTCTCTGAAGAAATCCAAGGCCTTGACGCTATTCCCACACAGCGAAACACCACTTATTAAAGCAGACCATGTAACTAAATCAGGTCTTACAAGGCTATCAAAGACGCCAAATGCTGAATCCAAACGTTTACACCTCAAATACATACTAACAAGGAGACTGCTTACATGATTGTTTGACTCTACACCAAGCCTTAAACAAAATCCGTGGATTACTTCACCTATTTTCAACACACTAGGATCATCTATAGTCATAATCAGGCCAACCATTGAGTACTCATCAGGCCTCAACCCATTTTTCTGCATTCTATTGAACAATTCTAGCCCCTTCTCCAACTCCCCAAGACAGCCACAACCTGATATCATTGAATTCCATAGGACCAAATCTGGCTCAGGTATCCCAGTAAACACCTTCCTTGCATCAGCTATACAGCCTAATCTTGAATAAGCACTTACCAGTTGGCTACAACAGATGAAGTCCCTGTGCAACCCAGAGAGCACAAGCGCTCCATGTAAGACTCTCAAGCTGCGCACATCAAAATTCTCAGAGCTGGCTCGAACAAGGCACGCAAAAGTGAAGTTATCAGGGATCATTTCAGAATGAAGCATGTCCGTGAAAAGCGAAAATGCATCTCTAAATTTGTGGGCTCTAGCATATGCTCGAATTAAGGAGTTCCAGAGGTAAATGCTTCGGTGGGGAGTTTTATCAAACAGGTTGCGTGCTGAGATGAGGTCGTCGTTTAGAGCATAGAACCTTAGAATTCTTGTAGCGTAAAATGGGTCGTGTGATAGATGAGTCTTGATTACGAAAGCGTGAAGCTCTTTGGTTCTTGAGATGGGAAGCTTCAGCTTTGAGAGTTGAGAAAGAAGGGAGTGGAAGGGAATGAACATCAGCTGATTTCGAACAGCTTCCCATGAAGGAGAGATTAAAACAGAGAGGCCGATAAACTTCTATATGGATCCGAAAACAATTACTCCCATGTCCTTACCATCCATCTAAAATTTTAATTTCCTTGTGAAATAATCATTGGTCATTGGCGAGCAATTTGTTCGAGTAGATATAGACGTAAGACGATGTCGAGGCGAGGACCATTTCGTTTGAGGCACCAAGCTTGAGAATTTTTAATCTTTTTTCATTTTGATTTACTCAAAAAATCAGTAATATTTTAAATCCAGAAGTGAAAAATCTTTTTAATATCATTTTCTTTTTTGGCAAAAACAGTTCAAACAAACACTTCTTTAACCAAATAGTTCCCCAAAATATCGCAGATGCATTTTAACGATGCTTCAAAACAAACACCACCTATCTCTACAAATGTATTTCAGACTTCAATAATTCTACAGGATGAGTTTAAGTAGCAATTTGATTTTGTCGCCCCTTTATAAATTTGTTCTTAATCTAATCCCTTCTCTACAAGAGATGGAAATCTGAAAATAAATAAAGCTAAAACTCTATTATATTTAAGCCTCCACTAATTACACGAGATTCACCCATTTCCTCCTGTTAACTTGAAGCATGATCAGCATTTGCTATTATAAACAGTAGTTCTCGCAATTGCAGTAATTGTAGTAACTGAGCTTTTTGTTATCCGGACTTCTTGTCTTCATCAATATCAGACCCATAATCCTCTGTCAACCAAATCCCTTGTTTTGGCCTTTGATCCATGTCTTCCTCTCTCTGCATACATAAATTGTGAAACGGGGATTAGGTCGGATAACATATATAGAAAAATCAAATGATCTTGAAGATAAACTAGAGCTGACCTCTTCTGGAACTTTTGTTTTGAGAGGTGTCACTTGAAATGGAACACTAGGTACATGGGATAAATGCGAGAGTTGCTCCAGCAACATGTTCCTAGCCAACGAAATAAGAAAATTGCAATGAATAGGAAATGCAGAAGCTTTACATTGAGAAAAGAAAAAGGGAATCTCTGCATACTATTTCCAAACAAGGCAAATGAATAAGCAAAGAGCTGAACATCACAAACAAATAATTAAACACAATCTAGCAATATCCTTCAAGTCGAATTATATATTGTATGACAGTGAGGGATGCAAATGCATACTTGAACAATGTACCAGTTCAACGTAGTTTCGAACGGTAATACAGGAATATTTCTTATATGTAGGCGACCACGGATTTTAATCAATTGGCATTTTATACAACAAAAATTACAACTCATTATCGATCAATGTTCAAGTTAGTAATATAAATCCTTTGTGTCTATTCCGCTCCATTTGGAACTCTACTTAATAATTTATTTTATAAGAGAGAGTAGGGGTTCTCAAAATCTCACAATTATTTCTACAGTTATTCCTATATCGACATACAATTCTGTAAGCAAACTAAAAGACTCTTGAGAAACATGACACCTAATGCGACTATACGAACACGATATTAGTCCCAACACTTATTGCTGCTTCACCAAGATTTGTCCATGATCTCACGCTGGTTAATGCTTCAAAAAGATTAAACAAGGAAAACTGCATTTACATTATACAGCTTTGACCATATATTAGATGGTATTTTCTGACAGTTCACTAAAAGCAAGCCCTAAAAGAATGATGTGAACATTACCTGATCTTCTCCAGATCCCGGGGCGAATTCTTATTCTCCATGGGTATTGGTTCAACGTTAAGAGTATAATCTGGGGCAAAATACCCGTAATACTCATTGTAAGGCAATTCATTCTCAGGCTCTACTCCAACTGCAACTGCTGTCTGCAAACATTGAAGAAGTTCAACCTTAACACAACTTGCAAGACGAGTAAAAAGTAATAGGTGAAAACTCAAAGGCAGGAAAAAACACCAAAACAGAGAGATAGAGAGATACCTCATAGCACCAGCATCGAGCAACGTTTCTAATTGTATAACCTCCACCGCCCAATATCATTAAAGGGAGATTGAAAGACCTGAGGTATCGAAGGCAATCTGCATGGCCTTTGGCAGACAAGTTAAAATAGCCCAACCTGTCTCCGGCTAGTGAATCAGCACCACATTGAAGAACAACAGCATCAGGTTGATAGACCTCCATCACTCTCTGGATTACAGGACGGAATAGATTACGGAAACTTTCATCATCAATCCCATCATTCAATGGTGCATTTAAGGCATAGTACTTCCCGGTACCTATACCAATGTCTTTGATATGCCCTGTACCAGGAAAGAAGTCCCCAAACTTGTGAAAAGACACTGTCATTACCCGATCTGTGGTGTAAAAAGCCTCCTCAACTCCGTCTCCATGGTGAACATCAATATCCACATACAGTACACGCTGCACAATAAAACTAAGCATGTTAAGAAAACACAGTTCATAATAAGCAGTCGTTGTGGCAAAGGAGATAATTGAAGCAAAAGATTCTATCCAGCTATGGCCTAAAAGCATGGTTATAGACAATTGACAACAACTAGTGAAATTGTATCAGTTGAAATCCTCAATAATTACAGAAATAATGAATTATCAATTAAGTACCGATTCTAATAATCGGATAAGTAAATTACTCGGTCCATCCAATTAAGTAATACTACATCAACAAAATATCAGAAAAGAATATAGTAATACTTCTTTCCAGACAATAATACAAAACAATCTGCAACATTATACTGAAACAAATAAAATAAGAGAAACAGAGAATCAGAATTAACACGAAAACCCATGAAGTATAGGAATACCCAATAACATATAAGAAATTCATCATATACAATAGATATATGCTAAGTAGCAATACTTTTTTTTTTTGGCGCGTAAAAGAACAAATAAAATAAGGGAAACAGAAGATTGAGTATTTACCCTGTGGACCTTGAGAAGTTCAAGAATTCCAAGAACAATATCATTAACATAACAAAATCCAGAGGCAGCGCTTTTCTTTGCATGGTGCAACCCACCAGCCCAATTGATGGCTATGTCAGCATCTTCCCGATTAAGCTTCGCGGCGGCGCCGATGGACCCACCGGCAGAAGCTCGACAAAAATCAAAAAGCCCATCAAAAACAGGGCAGTCCGAACCGACGTTGAAGCGTCTAAGATGGCCGTTGTCGTAAAGAGTTTCGGGCGAAACGGAAGAGAGAAAGTCGACGTAGTCCGGCGAGTGGAACAAGCCAATATCCTCCGCACTTGCCGGGAACGGTTGAACGATCTCCATTTTCTGGTGAAGGTAATAGTGGCAAACAAGATTGTGGGCAATGCGAATGCGGTGAGGCTTCATTGGATGGCCCTGGCCGTAATAATAGTCGCCGATGTAAGGGTCGAAGAAGTAAGTAACGCGGCGCTTTGTCGCGTCGGTCCCCGTTGAACGAAGCGATACGCCGCCCTCCACGGTGGAAGAGTCCATTGCAACTGCTGTAATAATTTTTTTCAAAGAAGAATTATGTAGAAAACAAATAGCAAGTATCTAGGGAGTAATACATTTTATAGTCAAAAGGTTTAAGGGAAAGGCTCCGAAACCTTTTATAACTCGGTAACATAAAACTATCTTTTTGTCCAAACCTTTTCATATATAAATAATTTTACTTATTAGTAGCCCATCATTTTAAAATAATTATCACATTTTGCTATTTTATTTAATTTTTAAGATTTAAATTTATATATTTAAAATTTATTATTTTTTATATATTAATATAATTAAAAAATATCTTTAATTAAATTTTATATCGTTTGACTCTTAAAAAGAATATGATCATTATTTTAAAACAGAGGAAAATATGAATGAATCTAAATTTGATGGAAATATAAATAGCAAAATCATAAAATATCTAAATTACTACTAAAAGATGTGTGTATATATAAAATCATTTATTAGGAGAACTTAACTACCCCCACTTAATATAATTATCAATTTTTGAATATGTGCATTGTACACGTACCTTATATTATTGAAATAATTTTTTATTTTAAAATTGTATAAATATTATTAAAGGGTGTGTTTGAGTTATAAAATAAAAATATGTAAAATTGATTGGGTATTAATTTTGTAATAAAATTATTTTTATATTTTTGATGCATTTGTATGCCCTTTTGTAAAATGCTGCCAAAATACAATTACCATTGGTCAACTTAAAAGAAGCTCTTAATTGGTTTGTCTATTTCAACTGTATCTAAAAAAAGACATAATTTTTTTATTATATATCACCAAATAAAACAAGAAAACAAGATTGTTTACTCACAGTGTGAACACAATAAAATGAGAAGGAATACATCAGAAAAGACATGATTTACCATAATTATTTATCATAATTTTCTTCCAAGGACCGTAGGTATAATCTATGTAACATGGAGAATTAAGTTTTAAAGAAAAATAAATTAAACATGACGCCTCTCCAAATTGCCAACTTAAATAACAGAATTAAGTAAAAAAATAATTAAAAGGAAGAAGTGGTAGTAGGGTCTTAGTCTCACTTACTCAGAGCATGCAATCAGGGATAACGCTACTTTGTGAAAATATCGATATCAATGAGAAGATCTCATCATCCCATTCCTTCATTGCAAATTTCATTAGAAGTTCTAAGAATTTATGCATATTTTCTATTGTAAATTTAAAAAAAAAATTCAATGATCATCTTAAAGTGGAAAAAAATCATATAATATTCATGATTTTTAGCATCTGACAAAGAAATGAAAATTTCCTCTAACAATCATCTTTGCAAATGCATGGCTATCGATTGTCTCCTGGTTATACTCATCTATTATAACTTTTTATAATTAATTACTCATGTAACTCTTCATTCTCCTTTTTAATTATAGCAATAAGTAAACATTTATTGTAGGTAAGGTAGAAGAATTATCATATTATAATTGATGGAGATGTGAGATGTTAATTCACTAAACATTTATAACCTATATATAGGTAAGAGAAATAAAAGGTTAAAATAGATAAAAAAGTAAACGGCAATTTGGCATTAATTTTTTTAATTGTTTGAGATCTGGGCTATTAAATTTGTAGAGGTTAATTTGTAGTAAATTGAATTATTCATTAATCTTTAAAAAGTGTAATGATGACAGGTAATTGGAGGAGTGTTTGATTGAAAAAGAGTAAAATAGTCCCTTAACTTTTAAGTATATTTTAGTAATTCAACTTTGCATTTTGAAGCTTCCGCCTTATATAATAACTAGTATATAGACATGTGTGTTGCGTGTGTATTTCAAGATATATAAATCTAATTCTATTATGTAATATTTAAAAGTTAGTTTAGATACTTAGTTTTTTTTCATCTACTTTAGTAATAAGAGGAAAATAGGAGGAAACATTTAGAACGTGGTCCTGTGCCTTTTACGCGATATTTATATATTAAAATTTTGATATAATTTATAACTTATTGCTACTAAAACTTAATAGAAGAGGAAGTAAAGAAGTAACGTTCACAATCAGCTTGGTAATTGGTCTAATATTGAAATTAATTTTTTTAATTACAACAATATAAAAATAACAAATCCTACTCAAATCAGTAAGTACTATATCAGAGATAAAATTTATGTAACCAAATTCAGTTATATGATAATATTTATGACAATATACATAGAAAAGGAATAATTATAAACATAGAGGATACTAAACAAAAGTAACAGTAATAAGAAAAAGTTATTACTCTGACAATCTTGCCCGAGTCAATTTTTGACAGCTTTCTTCATCATAATGCATGACACATCTAATTTTATCACTCAACAATCAGCTAAAGTTTATGTGAAGAAGAATTTTTTAAATTGAGAATGATTTTTGACAAAATCTAACTGTTTTCATATCTATTTTTATAAAGAAAGAAAATGAAAAGGTTGAAATAAATGAATCAATAATAATTGAAGAAAGTTAAAAGAAACAAACATTGAATAAAAAGATTGAGATAATATGCATGTTACTACAGTCTCTGAAAATGAAAGCAATATCAAGAATTTGAATAGTCTGCAATAAATGATATGTATTAATTATTTTTTTGAAAATAAATTACTTTTTAGTACTAAATCATTATAGAGATAGTGTTTGTTGATGAGTAAAATAGTCATTCAATTTTCAGTGGATATTTTGAGAATTCAACTTTAACTTTAGGGACGTCCCATTTATATAATGATATGATATGATATGATACATTTGAGTAATGTGCAAAGTAAAAATTCATTGAATCCAACAACAAATATTAAATGAAAGTAATTTTGTTTAATGATTTTTGGGGACTAAAAGTTAAGAGGTGTTACACCCCGTAAGTTTTTATCGTTTAATCGGCCTATTCGTATGTTGGTTAAGTGTTTTAGAGTGCCATATGTAAGGCCGAACGAGTACCAAGTTGGGATTTTGCGAGAGGAGGCCGAACCAAGCTATCCAGACGGGCAAAGTGGCACGGAGCAGAATCAGCGCGTTAGCCAACGTGGCACGGAGCAGAATCAGCGCGTTGAGCAACGCGTTGTCTTGTCTGCTGCCTCAAGTATATAAGGGTCTCACACTTAGAAGTTAAATTATAATTTATAAACCACGACCAACAGAGGATGGGGACGAAGGAAAACATATAATTTTCATCAAATTACGCGCTAAACACCTTCCAAATCCAAATTAACTTCGGGTATCAAAGTATAAGGCTGCAGGGAGCATTTCTACGGAGTTAGTTTCGTGAAATTCGTCTGGCGAATCGTTGTCCTGCCGAGTCAAAGTTGTTGGAATTGCTCCAAACTAGTGTCAATACGATCTCAGGCTTAAAGCAAGCATTTCTCCCTTCTAGATTTTCGAGAAATAACGAGGTTTCGACCGTGTTCCGTAAAGTTGGAATATAGTTAATATTTATATATAAAATTTTCCTTTTTGCCGAATTTAGTGTTAAAATTAGTCATATCTTTCCAGTAACACGATTTCAGTTGGGAAGAGCTATTGAATACTAATTGAAACCTGTCAGTAATCAAAAATCGGCAATCGAGGTATGTTAAGGCATTTTCTTTTGGCAAGTTAGTTTCTTCAGTATAGTAATCCAGTATGAATCCCAGTAAAGTATGTCAAAAGTATGTTATTATGTTTAGTTGTCGTTGTCAGTTGAGACTTGTAAATTGTATTGTTTCGGGCTGGATTATACCTGTATAGCTTCCGTGACCGCCCCAGGGTTAATAGTTGTGTCGATTCGCCGGCCAGGGGCGAGGATACGTCGCTCTACGGAGCAGCATGTCGTCCGCAAGGGACGAAGATGGGGATCCAGATACTCATATTTGCCGTGGTTGGCCTTATATACACCCCCGCCGAGCACTTACACCCAGGGTGTAGACATCAGGAGTCCTCCGAGCTCAGGCACAACTATAGTCAGGGGCCGAGCGGGCCCAGTTGCAGACCCAGGAGATCGGCAGGATGCTTATAGCTGCTAGTTGAGTCATATTGACCTGTATGGGGGTATATAGATTGAGATGTGCTCGCCAGGACTTATGGAGGCCTGAGCGAGTTACTCTGTGCTGATTGTACCTTCCGGCTTATGGGGGCCAGGTAAGATTTATGTTGCTTTAGTTACTGATGGTTAGACAGTAGGACGCCTCGTTTGTCAGGTATGACCCTTACCCTCCTTATCACAGTTATGTTTAATCCTTATTTCACTACTTCGGTCATCTTCAGTCCGTCTTCTTTACTTCAGTCCTTGTTAGTTCTATTTCTTACTTTCAGTTATTTAAAGTTATTGCTTTACATACTTAGTACTTGTGGTACTGACGCCCTCTTCTGGAGTGCTGCATTACTTGCCTGCAGGTGCAAATAGACGAGGAGCAGGTCCCTCGTAGTTCCAGTCAGCCGCACAGAGTCATCAGCTCCTTTCTTCCGGAGCTTGTGTGATAGAGGTTTATTTTTTTTGTTTGTACAGTATGGGTAGGTCAGGACCCTGTCCCGACCATCTTATTACTCCCAGAGGCTTGCAGATTGCATTACTTCCCTGTGGTTAGATGATATCGGCCGTGTGGGCCCATATGTGTTTTTGACTAGGTGTGTTGGCCGTGTGGGGCCCTATTTAGCTGTTGGTGGGTGGCCTTGTCGGTCATAGCTCAGTTTAGCATCGACTTTTACTTTTGAGTTATAACTAGATATCATGGTGGTCTTGTCGGCCCGCATAGGACTCTCTATGTTTGTTTGTCTCTGGTTAGCTGTTTATTTTCACAGGTGACTATAGGTCTTGTCGGCCGGGGGTTGTATTTACAGCCGCTACATAGTTCATTGTTTCCTCGATTCTAGAGTTAGAGTCAGCCCTGCACCAGAAGTGCTTAGGCTCAATCAGCTCAGCAGTCCAGGTCGTAGTAGGGCACCAGGTGCCAGTCATGCCTCCCAAGGTGGGGCGTGACAAGAGGTAAAAATGATTTTTTTATTTTTAAAAGGATATTTTTGTAATTCAACTTTTGACTTAGATGCTTCCCACTTATATAGTAATATAATATAATGATAGCAATAATATTTTTAAAAAATAATTTTCTTAATTATTTAAGATAATTAAATGAATAAGATTTTATTTTTTATATAATAAATAAGTAAAAAGAAATAGTAAGGAACAAAATTTCAAATGAATAATAAGTCAAAAGATGTTTTTTCAAATTGTGAAAAGATGTTAGAGTCCCACGCATCCGGTTTGATGTAATAATTTATTGCGAAAAAGGTTAAATTTATCTCTCTATTTTAGCTTAATAGTTAATTTTATCCTCCATCATATTATGAGGCTATATTTGCCCCTGCTGTTATCAAACTATTCACATCTATTCCTCACTGCCCTACTTCTTATAATAATCTGACAAACATTTTATGTAATTGATTAACAGCAGAGAGCAAATAAATCGACATATTTCGTAAAACACCCCAAATATGAATGAAAATTCTTATATAACTCTTTGAAATCTGTAATTGTCTCTGCTCTATATTACACCATTTGTTATCCTGATATCTTCTCATAATCTGATACTACTCTTATAGTTTTGGTTAGGTAATATTGATCAGCTGATGCAAAGATTACAGAATCATTTGCATATGCAACAAAATAGAATCATTTATGAACATCAATAATTTGAATTTTTGAAATGTTTTGCACAACTTTTTCCTAAAAAAATGACAAAATATAATGCCTGGGCCTGGCTGCTGGTGCTCAACCCATATTTTTCTTTTCGAACCATTCGAGTCTATTTTTCTCCTTTTCCAAGTTTGATATTGTATTAGTTTTTTACATTACCATATTTAGTTACCTGCAATTAAAGCTGACTCTTAAAAATAAGCACAATTTAGTAACTTGAAAATATATCAAATAACCTACAATAACAAGTTGAATCATCATTATTAATATATACTTGTCATTTTTTTGCTTCTCAACACGAAAACAAGGTTTATTCAGTAAAATTCTTTTTTTAAACCAATGACTCATGTTGAGATCACTGTTTAAGTTATATTGCAATTAATTCAACGTATTTACTTATTTATGGAAAAAATAATTTCAAGATTCAATTATTTTTAAATGTGAAATTTAATCTATTAAAACAAAATTTAGCGCTCATCGCATTTGAAAGGATGCTTAAAATTAGGGGTGACAAAACTAGTTCAAATTCGTTTAATTTGCCTGATCTGTTTAAATTCATACGGATTCGAGATGAAGTGATGTAGATGATAAATTGATTCTGAAAACACAACTTTTATCATGTGATTAATTCTACATGGGAAACTAAGAACTAAAGGTGGATGCAGCATGTGCATTCTGTAATGCTAAGGCAAAACCAATTGAACATCTTTACTTTGAGTGGCTAGCAGTCTAGAGGCAAACACCCAAGGAGGATTATCTTAAAGGCACCTTTTTGTACTAGTGGTTTGTGGAATATTGACTTGAAAGAAATATGAGGATTTTTCAGATCAGAACACTGTGTCTCAGCAGATGCAGTTGATTATAATAAATTTTAAAGTGATGGAAAATTAATTATAGTAACAAATATAAAATATGATAAAATAAAGATTTTATTAATAGATATTGTGAGTATAAATTTTATTTATCCCGTGATTATTCTCTTTTAAAATTTTTCTGTGACTTGAGGGTTATTAGTTGCGTGTTTTTCGAACTGAGAATGATTTTGACCTTTTGTGATATATTGAATCACCAAGAACATCGGGCAACACTTTGATATTTTAAGTTGATTTTGAGGAAGATCTGCTAGGATCGATAAGTAGGGGTCATGCAGAAGCTAACACTACAAACCTTGAAAGACGCCAAATAAGAAGAAAAATGAGAAATATAACAAAAGAGACACAATAATTTAACGTGGTTCGGTCAATCGACCTACATCCACAAGAGGAGATGAGTAATCCACTATATAAAAGAGAGTACAAAATATCGAGAGAAATAAGCTCACAAAATTCACTCAGAAATAAAAAATGGTTCAAACAAGAATTACACTACCACTTGTGTTCCACAAATTCTCCCCCTAAACAAAACTCTCAAAGTCCTTAAGACTACATTGTGGATGCTATTAAGTTAGGAGGAAGAAACCTCAATTTATAGAGTCCAACACCGTTTCCTACAAGAGAAAAGATTAGTCAAATATGAAAAATTTGTCCAATTATGATAAGAAAGTCAAGAAAAAATCCAATAAGATCACCTCTTGATTACCTCGCTTTTGAAAAAGACGGTATTGTAGAGAATAGCAGAAGAAAAATAGGAATCGGGGAGACCTTCTGCTAGCCCAAGATCGTTAACTATGATCGGAAGATTCAATTAAAGAAGAGGAAGCTATAAAAGGAGAAGAAGAATTTTGAGTCGAGATCTTTGTTATAGAAGAAGACTTCTTAAATTGGCTTGATTTTTGATTGGTTACAAATGTATATGACCACCCATACTTATACTTGTCTATGGATGATTCTAGATATTCTTCTAGATACATCTACAAGAAAAATCTAGTGACTTTATCTTCTACTCTAAAATATCTAGATATTTCTTTAAGATAATTATTCTAGATACTACGCTAGGCTATTCTAGATAGTACACTAGGCTATTCTAGATACTACACTAGGCTATTCTAGAAACATAATAGGAAAAATCTATAATATTCCGAAAAATCAACTTTAATTTTTTCACAAGTATTTGACGTGTTGATCTATTTGTGAATTCCAAAAATTTATGGGATGAGATGCCTCTTTCAAGAAATATGTGTTCTCTTTTATAGGTGTAAGCTAGAGTTTTAGGGTAAAGTAATCTTCAAAAAACTCTAACAATACTTAAAAATTTTAAAATAGATTGAATTCATCTTACAGAGTCCTATTTTAAATTCGATAAAAGT
Source organism: Datura wrightii (assembly GCA_035772735.1). Lineage (NCBI taxonomy): Eukaryota > Viridiplantae > Streptophyta > Magnoliopsida > Solanales > Solanaceae > Datura > Datura wrightii. Next base: position 172,232,362 of record JASDFA010000010.1, on the reverse strand, counting down.
TTGATGTCTGTATGCTACTTACTTTATGCACTAGAGTCAGACATAGACATAGGCTTTTTAGTTACATTATCTCCTTATGAGTAGTTTTTGGTTATCTGTCTTTATGTTTGTATTGTTACTGAGGTAGAAATCTGAGAAGGGATTGAATTGGTTGATTCATCCTTATTTTGTAAAAAAACTCACTCGGTAATTGATAAAAGTTTCTTTAATTGTTAAAAATCAAGGCATTTAAATTCTTATAATGTTCCATTTTAAAACTTTTGTTACATTGGAGAGCAAGATAAATAGCGATAACAAGAATTGAAATCGTCAAAAGGTTCGATTTATGGCTTAATCTGTGATAATAAATCCAATATAATTGCTTTGGAACAATGATGGTTTAATTTGGAAAGTTGGTGATCGGACAATGAAACTTGCTTAGGATAAGTTTATTTTTAAAAAAAAATTAATTGGCAGCAGGAGAATGATATTATAAAATGAAAATTTAGATAATCGACCAATTGACTAAGTTTATTCATTCTAAATGGTTGATAAAATTTTGTGAAATAAAAATAGCAAGTAGTAGGCAGTTAAAACAAAAACTTAATATTAATATACAAAGTAAAAAATTAAAATGTGTGTTTTCTTTTCTTTTAAACCCTGATGCGCTGGGAATCAGGTGAAAAAGGACTTATCCAATTAAACAAGGAATTATATTTAACCTCTTACAATGTTCTATTTTATAACTTTTGTTATATTGGGAGCAAAATAAAGAGCAATAACGAGAATTGAATCATATTTATTGTGCAGGAGATTCGGCCAATCGATATTACTAGACTATAATTCTTAGTCAGGTGAAAATCGTTAAAAAAAACAATGAATGACTTTGTCTATGATAATCAAAAAAAACAAAAAAGCAGCTCAGTTCAATAAAGCTTTCCTTATGCACGAGGTTGGTGATTGCTTTGGAATGATGATGGTTTTTGAAAAGTTGGTGACTAGAAATTGAAACTTGCTTAGGATAAATCATTTCTTTTTCTTTTTAAGTTTTAAATTTGTAGTAGGAGAATGAGATTATAAAATGAAAATTCAAATAAACAATCAAAACTGATCCTAAGTTGTAGATAAAATTTGGTGAAATAAAAGTAGAAAGTAGTAGGCAGTTAAACAAAAACATAATAGTAATATATAAAGTAAAATTGCTAAGTTCCAGATAAAGTCAACACTTTTAAAAAGAAACTCTTATATAAACTAATTATATTTTTCCCACAAGATGTGACCTTGTGCGCTCAATGAAAGCACTACCGGATGAATTCTTCCTATTTATTTAAGATTTAGTTAGCAAAGTTATTCGAATCTAATGAAATAATCAAAGAGTATATAAATTAGTTGAGACAACACCGTCATTTTCTTAAAACACTTCATTAGTTACTGTTTCTTGTAAGAGAAAATGGACAGTTTAAAGAAAGTCAGGGTTCAGGCCAACCACCAAAGATTCTTTATACTCATAATTAATCATCCTTCCTAGCTAATTTAATTTATTTAAGAAGGAGAATTATATTGTCTGCAGTAATTAAGTTAGTAGACATAATGATGCTTATAAGTTGATTAACTAGTGGGGATATATCTTGTCAAATAATTACAACCTTAACTTGAAACAGGGGGTTAGTTTTATCTTCATACCATGGTCCCAAAAGCCTTTACAAAATTTCTGAGACATTTAAGTCAAAAGTTGTAATTGTAGCGCCTTAAAGAAGAAAACATTTCCATCTTTGTCTAATCATCACGTTTAGTTCATAATTTTCCGTATTAACATTTTCACGTCCTTCATTAATTCCATATTTGACGATTTGAACAACTTTATCGAATAATTCATGGTCCACCTTTGCCGTAATTACTACGTATATTTGTAGATTTGCCTTTCCCATATTAGGACTAAAATCCTCGGATGGGTATGGATTGCTCGGTCTTATTATATGATCTTGAATAGTCCCTTCCGCACGGATTAGTTTATGGGATTGTGTTAAGTTTAAGGTCAACTTATCGATTCTGCATTTACATGGTATTAGAGTCAGGACGCTCAACCCAATTCAGTATTTACCGATGCTTTAAATATCCAGCCCTGAACGTGAGGGGCTGTGTTGAGTCATTATACATCGATGGGTATGAGTTACTTGTTCACCCCAAAAATCAAATGAAATCTTCTTACGAGTAGAGAAGGAGAGAGAACCCAAAATAAGGTGTTGGATGCGAACAAAATTTTCACATTGATAGCTGAAACTATTGGAAAACTATATATAAGATATATGATCTCTTAATGGTGTGAGGCTTTTTACAAAAAAAATGGTGCGGACTTAACCCAAAACAAACAATATCACATCATATTAAGAATATATTTGGGTTGATTTAGCTCAACAACTGATATCAGAACCCAGATTCAACAGGATGAATATGGGGATGACGGAGTGATGGGGTGTCCATCTCAATTTGCTTACCTTTACAAGCTTGGAGATGTGTACATAAAAAGAAGCTAGATTGTGGGCTTCAATTGCCATAAATACTCTAACGAGGTTGGTTGCACACAGGGAATGTAGAAAATTGACCCGTGGATCGTGAAAAAGGGCCATATGAAACTTAGTTTGAAGAGGAGATTGCTGGGTGTGCGAAAAATATTCCACATTGATAACTCAAATGATTGGGAAGCTACATATAAATTATTGAATCTCTTAATAATGTGAGGTCTCACTTTATTAAGAATGTCTATGAGCTGATTTAGCGAGGGAAAAAAAAGGGTTTACAAGGTGAACAATTCTTATAAAATTTACTGGTACTATATTTAAAACCTTTCAAATATTCTTGTTAAAATTGAGAATTTGAAGTGTACGAAACTAAAATAGGAGCATTTACATGACATTTACCTCAATTAAGACCATAGTTTTGGTATAATTTTCAGGTTTGCAAGCATCCCGCATGCAACTTTATGTGCATGAGATTAATAATTAGCAAAAAAAAAAAAAACACTATCAGATTATTTTCTTTCTGATAAAAACTATCAGAAGAGTGCAGGTACAGTACATGAAATATAAGTTTCCTTTCTGGATGGTTCAAGCAGATTTACGTACTTAATTTCTTATTTTGAAATATTCCATTAGTTGAAAAAAATTAAATGGCATATATACATTAATATTCTGTTATGAAGTTGTATATTTAACTGTTGTATGATCAATATAATTACTATCATCAATATTATTATTGCCATAAAAAGATGCTGTGTGGTAATTACGTTTTTTTAATTATTTTGGCAGAATACATAAAAACTTTTTTTAAATTTGACGCGTTTTTTTTTTTAATATCTTAAACTATCAGTACTCTTAATTATCGTCCTAAAATTAACTGTTTGGTAGCCTTTAGCCCTCTGCACCATCCATTCTAAGAAAGTGAGATACACTTTCTTTCCATATTTGACTGTTTATCCACTTGTCATTTTTAAAACTTTTTTTATTTAATTTTTCAGTAAATTTTTTTTCTAAAACTCTACTTTTTAAGCAAATAAAAAAATTATTTTGCTAAAGTAATAAAATTATAATTAATTTTTTTTACAGAGATTGTCCAAAAAAATAAAAAATAAAAAAATGATGATATAGATTTGGCCTGAAAAAAATAAACAGTCATTGCATCTTAACAAGAAATAAAAAATTTACACAATTGCAATTCCATTATTCGTGTTAAATTATTTTTTATGTGAATAAAAATGATGGGACTCAAAAGTTGTTTTAATTGATTTAGGCCTGAAAAGAGAATATCCAATAAAATTAATAGCATTTCATATAAATTAATTTTATTTTTCTAAAATGATAGAGTTCGAGTTAATTTTTTTAATCATCCTAAAAAATAAAAATACACCATTAAAATAAATAATTAAAATCTATTTTTAATTTTTTTTCATTCTCACGTACTTAAAAAATATATATAATCGCTCTTTTTTATCACACCAGTAACTCGTTTTTTGAATGCGAATTCAAACCAGCAAAACTTAAAATGGATATCAAATATAGGCCAGTGAATAGTTTTAAAATATATATTTGCACCATTAATGATATGAGATAACGTTTGGTGTAGTGTCTTTGTAATCATTTCGATTCTCACAATTAGAAGGCCATCTTTGCTTGCATGATCGCAAAAAATTATAGAAATTTGAATATACAATTTCATCTCGTAATTTAAAATTAATATTTTAAATATATAATTTTATTTTAAATTAATATTTTAAATATATAATTTTATTTTATAATTTTAAATTATGAGATAAAATCTCAAATAGAATTTTAAATCATAAGATATATTTTTTTAATTATAAAATTTGATCAAAAAAATTATATTTTTTGTAAAAAAAAATCACTCATATTTTTCTTACCAATTATTTATTTGATATATAAATAAAATTTGTTGTTTGGTGTTATTACTTTTACTAACTTTTGCTAATCATTTACTTCGGATATAAATTTATCAACTATGTAGTAGGATTATATTAAATAGTAGTACACTACAACTCATATTCAAGTTTACTTTTTTATTGAACTAAAGTTCGATCAATAAATATATTTTTTTAGGATGACTTTCTGACGCACTGTATTATACTTTGTTATAAATTTTTATTTATTTGGTAAGATTGTATGAGAATTGGAGAAATTTTTATAGTTTTACAACTTAGGGGATTTCTATGTTCATGAGAAAAAAAAAATACAACTTAAGATTCAAATTACAAATGTTCAAACAAAACTCAATTTCATTTCATATGATTTCATATTTACTTTAAAATAATTATTAATGTAGAAATTCAAGAAATAATTGATTGTTTTTTCTTTTAATTTTACCCTTATTACTTAAGTTACTCTATAATATGAAAAAAATAATTATTATATGTTTCGAAACAAATATTTATCAATTAAATTAATCAAATTATATTTTTTATTAATTTTGTTTTTAAAAAAGTTATATATATCTTATCCACGGCCTCAAGATAATAAACGTTTTTTTTTAATGATTTAAACGCCACCTCTTCTGTGGAAAAATTGTAGGATAAGAATTATTCTATGATGAAAGATGGGAAACCCCTTATACACAACAGATGGGCTGGATATATTTCAGAAGACTTATCAGGCAAGAAAGTGTCCGAAAAAATTTCCGAACCAAATTAATCGAAGATTTAAAATTGAATTAATTCGATTCAATTCAATTTTTCAATTTTTATGCTCATTATTATTATTTTTTATTTATTGGATTTTAATTTCCCTTAGCATAGATTTTTAGGTTAAAATTTTTCTCTCTTTCACTTATCGGACCCTAATTGCCCAATAAGAAAGCAATTTTCGCCTTCTAGCCAATACTTGCTAGATTAGTTTCTGAACTTTTCTTGCCCGCTTTTATTGAGAAAGAAGAGATCTAGATGAAAGGAAGGACATTTGCAACTCAAAATTTGACAAGGACAATTGGGAATTAATAGGTGGAAAGAAAGCAAATTTAAATCATTTTAAATATTGGAGGACATTTTTTATCCTTTTATGTGTTCCGTCCATTTTATATTAATTGTCACGTTTCTTTTTTGCACGCTTGTTAAGAAATCTCAAATGAAAAGTATTTATTTAAAAATAAGATTAAACTAATTTTATATATTGATCTGTATTTGAATAATCATATCATTAACATAAAATCACTACTTCGAACTCATTGAATTTGTACTTTGTATATTGTATAATCAATAATGATTATTTTTAAAAACTCTGAATATTAAGAGTAAAATAAAATAAAAATAATTAATTTTATTTTAATTTTATAAAACGATAAATATTTTTGAGACATGTATTTTTATTAAAATCTTGAATAATTGCAACAACGATATGTCTCTTTTCCACTCATGCAGAGCAAACGTCCTAGTCAAGAAGTCAAAGACAGGCTGCAGCTAGGGATGTTATTTAATGAACCACTCATTATTTCATCAATATAATCTGCAACGAAGTCGGCTGGTCCTTTCCTTTTCCTGTGAGTCCAAATATATATATATATATATATATATATATATATATATATAACCCTAGCCATAAAAAAGGATTTTTACACCGTAAAATTACCAAAAGATATCTAGAATTAACTGATCATAAAAAGCAAGTTTAGTTATCTGTAACATGAAATATATATATATAAATTACCATACATAATAATTTTTTTAAAATTACGTAAAGACAGTAAGGGAAAAAGGAATATAATATACTATGGATGAATCCTCCATCTTAACGGTGTAACGCGGGAAGCTCGAATAAATTATGACATAAAAAATATTCAATGTCATGTGTATGATTTTTTCAGTCCACGGGAATGAATTATGATCAAATCCTATTGCCAATTTCTATTAATTAGAGAAGGAAATAAAGAATTGAATTTCTTATTCATTACAATATTTATAGTTTGTTTGTTCAAAATTTTCAAATCAGCTTATTTTGAATAGTGTTTTTTCAAAAAGTGCTTATAAAAAAAGTACTTTTGGTGAGAAGCAGTTTGTGTTTGCCCAATAAATTTAAAAAACACTTTTGAATAGCAATTAGTGTTTGACCAAGCTTTTGAAAACTGCTTCTAAGTGTATTTTTCATAAAAGTGTTTTTCAAATAAGTGCTTTTGGGGAGAAACTACTTTTTTAGCTTTTGAAAAACAACTTTTGCTACTCCCTAAAAGCACTTATTTTCTTCCAGAAGCTTGGCCAAACACCTCAAAAAATTTTAAAATAAGCACTTTTCAGAAAAATAAGCACGTTATGCCTCCCAAAAGTTTGGCCAAACAGACTATTAATGAGGAAGCAATTAAGTAGGTAATACTTAGCCAGTTTGGTCAAGCTTCTCAAATCAACTTATTTTGACAAGTGTTTTTTCCAAAGGTGCTTATCAAAAAAAGTATTTTTGATGAGAAATAGTTTGTGTTTGGCCAATAAATTTAAAAATCACTTTTGAGCAACAATTAGCATTTGGTCAAGCTCTTGAAAAATACTTCTAATTGTATTTTTCACAAAAATGCTTTTCAAATAAGTGTTTTGGGGAGAAACTACTTTTTTTATCTTCTGAAAAACAACTTCTGCTACTCCTTAAGAACACTTATTTTCTCTCAAAAGCTTAGCCAAACACCTCATTTTTTTTTAAAATAAGTGTTTTTTAGAAAAAATAATCACTTTTGACCTCCCGAATCTTGGCCAAACAGGCTATTAGTTGATTAATTCAAGGAAAGTGTTATATCATAATGTTGGACGATCTCCATTTTCATATATAGTACTTGAAGTTAAATAGCTAGGAGCAAACAAAATGTAATTTAGGGTGTGTTTGACATGAAAGAAAATATTTTACGCGAAAAATAATTTTTTAAGAAAATAAGTGATTTTCTTACTTATTTTTTCATATTTGATTGGTAAAGAGAAAATATTATCCAATTAGCATTTAAAATAATATAGGCAAATAAAATAGCTCTGCACTCGACCTGAACCCCCACCCTCTACCACGGACACGGACCTCTATCTCGACCCAATGTAGAACCCTGCCCTGACCCGGGACTCAGACTCGAAGCTCGAGCTCGACCTCAATTCAAGACCCAACCCCAACTAAGACTTATGATTCGACCCCCCTATCCTCGTCTTAGGACACGATCCCCTATTTTGAACCGACCGCCTACACCGACTCGATTTGAACCAGTGATTTGATCCTAGAATCGGGACCCAATCCTAACCTGGGATTCGATCTTGACTCGAGCCTCGACTCTCTGGCTCCGATATGTCCCCGACTCTAAATCGAAAACCAACTCGAGTCCTAACCCCCTACCTCAATTCGAGACTTGGCCTCGAGATTAGATCCTAAGTTTGGGTTGGATCGAGTTTGAGGCCAAATTTCGAGTTGGGATTAGGATCAAAGTCGATAACCGATTTGAGGATCGAATTCGATGGGGTCGAGTTTCGGATCAGAATCTCACAGGGATTGTGTTGGTCAGGATCGAGGATTAAGGTCGAAGGCTAGAGCCTTGGTGGAGAGTACGGAAGGAGTGGACCTTAAAATGAATAGTGGGGTTGGGCAGGGTGAGGGAAGGCAGAGGCTTGGGCGGTATAGGTGAGGAGTAAGTGGTAGGTCAGGGGAGAAGGTGAGGTGGGTGAAGTGCGTAGAGGATTAGGGGTGAGCGAGGGTATCAGGTGCGGTTTAATTAAGTCGCATGACAGGGTGGCAGATCAATGAGCTAGCTGGAGGGTCAAGTATCAAGGTCGGAGTGACATGTAAGTGGATTGGATGGTGGTGATGGGAGGTCAGGATTAAAAGAGGTTTTGGAAAATATTTTTCTATTTTTGATAGAAAAATCAGTTTCCTTAGATTAAAGAAGAATAAATTCATTAACATAATATTTTCTAAAATATTTAAGCCAATTAAATATGAATACCAAGATCTAAAAATATTCTTCACAAAGTTGAATACCAAGTAGCACCATTTTGAAAATAAATCCACAAAATATTTACTTCAAAAAAGAAAGATAAGAAATTCATCATATGGTAGTCTATCTTTGAATAACAGTCTTGACAAAAATACCACATGAACAACCTGTAACTTTCTTACTTTAGAAATCTGCAAACTTACCTTGAATTGCTATATTTGATAATTTTGGATTTGGCTGTGAGTTTTGGGTAAGGTAAAATCATCCATCACTACATTTTTCTTTTCATCCTTTCTGGTTAATTATATTTTTCTTATACTCCTTCATGTTCTTGAAGGCTCAACTATAATAAATGTTCTTTGATAAGAGGTAAGATCACTGTTATTCTTCCATAGTTAAAATCTTTTAGATGACGAGAAAGAAGTGTTGGGTCTTTTAAAATGAGTTTGGGTTGAATTGTGAATAGATTTGGATTCAATTACGTGTGACCACCAAAAATATGTCATATATTTAATTAAAAATATTATATATTTCATATTAACTTTTGAAGAAGGTGTGATTTTAGACTTAAATTTAATTTTAATGGTACTTTTATCTAAATAAATAGAAGGAATGACAAATTTAATCCAATAAATAAAAATATAGTACATTGAACTTGAGCATATATATGTTCTAAGTCGATTCTCTTACTAAAATTACACCCACAATATCTTCAAATTCACTATATTACTTAGTTGTCTTATTATTATATTTTCTAATTCATTGTTCATTTTTTATTGCTATTATTTATTTTTTCGTAACTGATTAGTAGTGTTAAAATAAGTAACACACCACGCCATGTCAGGATGGCCGAGTGGTCTAAGGCGCCAGACTCAAGTTCTGGTCTTCGTAAGAGGGCGTGGGTTCAAATCCCACTTCTGACATTTTTTTCCTCTTTTTTTTTTTTCTTTTTTTTTCTTTAGTTCATTTGAAACTTCAACTTAACCTATTACCATAACGGCACATAGAATGTATAATATACGTTAAAGAACATTTTTAACCCTTGTCCGAACTTAAAATAAAGAAGAAAGAGAGGCTCTCTATCGAAAAATCTCATGCATCTGATCTTTATTTTATGTTAGATTTAAACAGAGGAGAGGAAGATCTTTCCAATCAGAGAAGTTCAACTGATGCAACAAAGTACCAACAAATTTTTTTTTAAAAAAAAATTAACATTTACTAGGCGTTTGGGCATGAATTTGAATTTGTGATTTGAAATTATTGATTTGGTTAAAACTAATTTGAAGCAGAAAATTTGTTTGGACATGCTATTTGAATTTCTAAAGTTATACTTTTTACTTATAAATATAAAAAATTAATAATTTATGAAAACAATTAAAATTTTGCCGACTCTTATACAATCTTAATTAAACGAGCAAATCTTAGTTCATAATCCAAATACCGAAATATTCTAAAGCGCCGCACTAAAAAATTGCATATCACCATATTTCGTTTGTAAACAACTATTTACGACTACATGCATGTTATTACAAACTCTCAAAACGCATAATTTTATAAAGATTCACAAGTCCAATAAATAAATAATAGAAGTACCTTGCTATTTTTTTATATAATCATCCTACATGGTACAAACAATCTCTTCACGTCAAGTCTATCCTTCTTTGTTTTTTTTTTTACAAAATTTATAATTATGAAGGTTTTTTTTCAGAATAAAAACTTATGGATCAAGTTTTAAATTTTTAAAAACATTGAAATCACAAATTGTGAAATTAAAATTCAACCTTTAATATGAATTTAAAATTAAAGTTTTATTCAAATATCGCACCCAAACACAAATTTAAAATTTAAAATTTAAATTTAAATCACATGATCAAACAGGCCGAAGTGCCTTGAAAAACCAATAAGAGGAGGTATAATAACGCTATATATTCATGTGTATTCCAGTGGACCAAAAAGTTATGACAATACAACTCGATCGTCATCTTACATCTATATATATATTTTACATATTTAATGTCATATTTCTATGTATGTATATTGTGGCAGGAAGACCAAAAGGGTCCACCCAAAGATGAATAATTTTGTATAGGATAAGATAAGATAAGGCCTCTATATTAAGTAGCAATGCAGCTCCCTCACCACCAGTTGGAAAAAGAAATGAAACTTGGGAGTTGAAAAAAGAAGAATTGGACTATAGAGAAGAAGGGAGAAAGTAAAATAAATTCTTCTGTTACTTCTTAAAAGTTGGTCGAACAACTTGGTGCTCGTCCTATGATTGGTCCCTATCTAAATAAAATTTTGACATTATTATTGTCAGAGAGATGTGAAAAACGAAAACAAACAAGTACCTAAATTAAAAAAAAATATAATCAAATATACTCTAGAAGAGTAATATATATCTCAAAACAGATAGTCACAATATGTCATAGGACCAGTTTGGCCATGCGAGATGAAAATGATTTGAAATCATATGAGATGAAGTTTGAAGTTTTATTTGGACATGCAATTTAGGATTTTTAATTTATATTTTTCTCTCAAGAACATAAGAACCACATAAGTTGTAAAAACTATTCAAATTGCGCAATTCTTGTACAATCTTACCAAATAAGTAAAAGTTCATAATAAAATATACTACACTATCACAAAGTCATTCTAAAAAATTACAAGTTAAGAATCGAACTTTAGTTCTATAAAAAAAAGTAAAATTAAACGTGAGTTGTAGTATACTACTCTTTAATGTAATCCTCCCACATAGTATGGATAATCTCCTCACAGACAATATAATAGTTGGCAAAAGGTTGTTTACATTTATTAACTGGATGGTTGGTAAATATAATTGGTATATATAAAATGATGGACTTTTTATTTATAAAATATAAACTTGTGAGTTAAATTTTGTATTTGAAAATTTTCATCTCATGATTTGAAATTCCAAATCAAGCTTTTTGGAGAATTTGAAATTTCATCTCATGATTTGAAATTATGAGATAAAATCGCATGTCCAAACACTGATTTCATTTCAAAAATTCAAATTGCGATATGAAATCGCATGTACAAACATCTACATAAATTAGATCTCATATACGAGCTATTACATACTATTACAATTATTTTTTCACTTAATTTGAAATTATTAAAGTTGGAGGGAAAGTGAAAAAAGTGAAAACAAGATTTTGCGTGTTTGCCAAATTTCAAATGCAACTTAAGGTTGTATTTGAATAATTTATCGCTAAACACTAATTTTAAAGTAAAATAATTTTTTTTCGAAAAAAGTGATAAATTTCTTATGAACAAACAAGTCCTTACTTTAATTAAGATATGAGTTAATATTTTAAAAGTATTCACGTTTTGTTCATTAATTTCATACTTAAACTGCGGGTGTTACTATTATCCCCATAAATTATAACATTTTCTATCTAAAACTCATCATATAATGCCATGTGATATAGAAAGTGATTTTACTCTTTTTATACCGTGTAATGACTAAAAAATAAATTTAATAAAACGAGAACAAATGAAAATGAAATTATACACATAGAATAAGATATTGAACAAGTAGTTAAATATATTTATTTCAATCATGGTTTCATATCTTATCACGAAGCAAATCAAGATCGTCTTCTCTGTAGGACAACTTCTATATACACTAATACCATTGACATTGCATAAACGAATTTTAGATTTTAAAATGATTGTTAATAATTAAATTTTAAATTTATATATAATAATTTTTTTAATATTTCACGATTTAATAAATAAAGATATATAAACGTGGCATGCAATTGACCATGTTTAGATTGATTAAAAAAAATTACGAATATTTAGTTTGTTGGCACTAATAAATAACGTGACCCGACAGAAACTTTCCTTAGAACAATGGTGATTAATTCGATTTCTATCTTTTTAATATTTAATTAATTCAAATAATAATGATATTTTATGATGTTTCCTTTCAACACCCCGACAAGTTATTTTTCACGTGTGATCTAAGATGTTTCATGGACCCCTCAAAAAAGTTTTACAGCCTAGCACATCTTTCTTTTCAATGATACTTGCTTTTTACTTCTCTTTAATTTTTTTTTCCCCTTTTTTTCCATTTAAAAATACAGATTTGAATAAATTGCCAAATTACTCCAGAAGGAAATATTCTAAGCTGCTCGGTAAACTAATTTACTCCAAAGGGAAGGACAAATCAATCATAGTTACTACATATTTATAGGCTTATTCCAATATTTTCCAAATCCGGTAACAAATCGTTGTTTATGTTAAATTCAGGTAATATTTTACTTTGACTACTTAATTATGTTTACATGTTATGTTAAAACACCAGTTTGAATTTTGTATTTTCGTGTCACTACATGTATGCCCAGATCCAATGTTTCGATAGACTTAATGTTGTATTCTTGTTACGCCAGTGCCAACTTCTTTTATTTGCATAGGAGTCTTAAGAGGTGGTTTAGTTGCTCCGAAAGGAGTTATTCATGTATTAAAATTAATATAGGTAATATTATATTTCATAATTTTTAGTTGTTTTGTATAAAATTTAACATAACATGTATAGTTTTGGTTAACATTTTACAATCTAATATAAGTAAAACATGTATGCAGTCCGTCTTAAATTTGTGTATCTTAATTTGATTTGAACACAAAATTTAAAAAAATAAAATCAAATATTTGAATTTTGTGATCTTAAATTAAAGATGCATGTAGTCCTTTCAATCTTGTAGTCTTAAATTTATCATATAAAATATTGCAACTAGATGACTTACTAAATATTGAAGAGACACTATTTTAGACAAGCCAAAAAAGAAGCAAGACACTTAAATTGAAATTGAGGGAGTATATGTTTAAGTCAATTGTTTGAAGGGCCTCACTAAATTCTTCGTATTGACGAGGTAAAAAAATAATTATACAATCAGATAACAATAACAACAACAGACCCAAGATAATTTCAAACAATCACATGACCTAAATGTTAATTGCCCAAAGCTCTATCTATGTATTTAAATAAGTTGAGAGATTAACGAGCAAGAGAATGTTAACCTCAAAAACATTGAATTGAATTGCTTACCAAAAAAAACAGAAGGAATATATACAACGTAAATGTCAAGAAAATGACATAATGATACTAATCTTGGACTATCACTAACTAAACCTAATTGCAATGTAATCATGACGTTAACCCCATGCTAATTGCTAAGTATTTGTAATCCTATATTTTCACTATTTAATTTGCTATCAAAATTTAGCATATATTCGAGCCTAATTGGTTGTTTTCCGTATATTAAAATGATAAAGAGAAAGGTAGTTAAAACAACGAATACATACAATAATTAGTACTCAATGGGAGCAGAACGAGCTACTAACAAATTGCCGAATGAAAAAAAAGGGAAAAAGAAAGACACTCTCTTCGTTTCAAAATAAATAATAGTGTTTTAATTTATTTTATTTTAAAATAAGTGGTGTTTCATCTTATCAAGAAGACATTAATAATGTTCTTTCAATTTTACCTTTATTTAAACAGAAAGATATTTATAAACTACTAGAAAACTACATCTTTTTCAAAATATTTATTAAGGTAAGTTAGTAATACTATATTTTACTTTCTATAAATAAGTAGTTTCTTAAAGAATATATTCAATCTAAAAATATCACTTATTTTAAAACGAAAAAAATACACGTATGCCCATTAAAACATGAAGCTAATTAGGTTCATTTCTATTTTAAAAAAAAATTATTTTAATGACATGATTATATAGACGACACATTTATATCATAAGTTTTAAAATTTTTGTTTTTTATTTCTTAAATTATATGCATAAAGGTGGAGGTAAAGCTTTAGATATGAATTTTTTGAAAATTCGATAATTTTCGTTCATATCTTATATATTTATTAAAATTTTATAAATATTTGATTGTAAGCTAATTATCATAATAAATTAATTTATTATTATTATTATTATAAAAACTTATACAATTAAAAATTTTAATTCGCCTAGCATTTTTCAAACACTTTCCACTAAATGAAACGATGTAGTAGTAAAAATGAACTTGTATTCGATCAAATTAAGTGACGTGCAACAATGAATAATTGTTTATAATAGTAATTAAATGTTAGAATAAATAATTCATGAAATAACTAAATTATAGTGACGGGGTTAGCAATGTATTCGTATATTCTCCATGTAAAATAAATTTTATATATATATATATAAATAGAGAAAAGCTGAGGCGGCGTGACCGTAATCTGGAAAGACGAATGAACTTAAGTCATCCGACGTGTAACTGTCGGGACACGTTAACGTCTATCAACTCACAAATCATTGATTCTTTACCCAAAAAAAAATTGAATTGTTATATATATTAAAAATAATTTTTTAAAACATAAATTATTCTAAATTTAAAAATATTTAAATAAATAAAAATCAAATAATTAATAAAAATATATTAATAAATTATATATTCAAATTAATTTTTAAAAAAATAATACGAAATCTTATTCTCCCAACTCACCAAAAAGAGTTGAGTATGTCTGTACAGCCTCCAATGTCCAGGCTGCTGCTCCAACACCCACCCCCTCCCAATGTCTTTTTTTTTTTTTTTTTGTGCCTTTTTCTTTCCTTAATTCCTTGTTTAGAGTAGCATGCAATAATAATTAACAAAAATTCTCTAACTTTAAATAAGCAGAAGTATGGGGCTAATTTTGCGGTGTAGTTAGAATTTATGAAAGATATTTAAATTTTGAATAGTAAATTAAAAAATTGATAATTGAATATATAAAAAATTAAAATTAAATTATATAATATAATATTTAATTAAATTATAATTTTTTAAAAATAGAATTAATAATTGTATAATTTAAAGCTAACATAAAGAAAATTTAAAAAAATTACAATTTTAAAGCATAGTTTAAATTTATTATCATAATTGTACTCGACGAAATTTCATCTCTTGAAATTTCATTCGATTCTAATATATTTCATTGCTAAGAAAGCTCATGCAAAAGCAAAACAAACTTCACTAAGCGAAATATAAGAGGATAAGAAAAATTCTCCTTTGTCTCAATTAGTTTTCTTGAAAGTTCCCCATGTCTAGAGGTGGGCGTTTGGACCATCAGATTGGATATGAGAATTTTGATTTGGATATTCGATTTTTGGATTAAAAAGAGTACAATCCAAATTAAATTCAAATAAATTCGGATTGATTTGAATTTTGGGTTTTGATTTTTGAGCTTTTTAGGTAGATCACAGTAATTAACTATCTCAATCCACCTAATAGTTTGCTCCTTGAAATTTATAACTCTCTATAATTAACAAGAATTGAGGCGACTCTACCGCCTATGCTGTGTATTAAACTTTACTTGCTGATGAAATATTTTACATCTTTATATTTGCTTAATAGAAAATTTCATATTGATCTAATATTATAATGGGTCATAAGTATTAATATATTGAATCTTGAAAGTTGGACTTACTAATATTAGATACATATGATATGAGTAACTGAGTATGTTGAGTATAAGGTATAAAAAAAATTTAAATTTTTGGATATCCAAAAATCCATAATACGAAATACAAAATCCATAATTTTTAAAAATAAAATTCAAAATCCAACCCAAATATCCAAAAAATTCAGATTTCGATTTAAATTTCGAATTGACTCAAACTTTGCCCACCCCCTACCCATGCCCACCTAAATTGGAGAACCTTTTATCAATATCACTTACATCTTTTTGATGTCAAAACTACAAAATGAATGAACTGGACTAAAGCAAGCAACTTCATGAAACAAATCACTTGTCACCTCATTGAGACGATCATTAGGTTTCTGAAGTTATCAATCAATAATTTTTTAAAATATTGTCACGTGAAAATGATTAAAATAGTATAATCAATAACTTTACATTGCGATCTTCAGAGTTAGCATATGGCTCATCAAAATTGAGTATCGAAGTGTGCTTGAAACAAACATAGATACTTTATCAATAAGTAGATCTCATTCATCATTTCTTAATTTTTGGAGTTTTTTTTTTTTTTTGCTATTTCAACAAGTATCATGATATTTGAAATATTTTCTCATTTTTCTGTACTGATATATTAAGATCATATGTGATTCTCAAAATATCTTTCATCAACGTAACATGAAAACAATCTCATAAAATTTTACCACTTATAAGATTATTCCAGTGACGTAATCAGAAATTTGGCTAAAGGTGTTCAAGCTTATAAAGTAAATAATTGTTTCTTTAATAACCGCATACATCAAAAATTTTAAAATCAAACTACATAATATTTAACTTTACAAGTTTGTTTTGTAGTTTCTCCTCAAATCACTATCTAAGAACTACATTTGAGATATATTTTTTGAATTTTTATGAAAGATTTTAGTTGAGCAAAGAAAATCACTCAAGGAAGTCTAATAAAAAAACACAAAGCACCATTAAAGATAACAAAGCTAAAAGGTAACAATAATGAATAAAGAAAGAAACAGAGAAAAACGAACCAAGTGACCAGCTTCACCAGCCTCCAATGAGTGGAGACGATGAGTCAATGATATTTTAAATAGATTTCTTGGAGTAATTAAAAAGAAAGTCAAAATAAAATATACTTTAAAATAAAATTAGTAAAATTATTCGTGTTTCATAGAGTAATTTAAAACCTCAATTAAATTTTAAAGTATTATTTTTATAAATTTAATCGAGATATTTTCAAATAGACATAGAAAATTAATAATGTATTAATAAAATGAAATATATAAACATCTTTGATAGAATTAGAATATACATTAAACTGCATTTTTTTTAAAAAGAGAACATGCATAAAGATTTTTTTTTAGTTTATATATATGTGTTTAAGGGGTTTAATAATATTTATATTAATTTAATAATAAATATAGATAAGTTTTTTATATATTAAAATTTATTATAAGGTAGTAAATATTTAGACTATATTGCTATATTTGAAGTTACAAAAAAAATATAAGTGAAACATTTTTAATTTAACATTTAGAAAGAATGCTTTTTAAAAAGAGAAAATAAAAGAGAGTATTGCTGTTATTTTAAAGAAATTCAATGTATATCAAATGAATAATCATTTTAATTAAAACGTAAATATCTAAAAATTATGTTCGGATTGAATCCGCAATGTGAGACCCAACTTGAAGACCCTTTGCTATTGAGCCACAATGGCCAATCCACAAAGGTGTTCAATATTAATTATATATTTAAAGTATATATATTTTTTCTTTATTTTTAATATAATTTTTTGACAAAGGGTGTTTGACTGACCACCTCGACATAACGTAGCTCCGCCTCTGGATTATTCTTATGCCTTAGCTCTTTTATCTAAAATACTTGCATCTTCAACAAGAGTATCAAGTACACCGATCATAGAGTCAAACAAAAATATAAAGTTTTCAAATGACTTGTAATGAGATCTCCAATGAGTATCATCGACTCTAACAAGACTATGTTTCTGATTCAAACATCTACCAGTTTCTAGATTACCCGTATCTAATACATTTTAAAGTTTTTTGTTTTGAGATTGTCGAAGTTCATCCATGCGTTTAAAAAAAGCTCCCAACACAACACAAGTTCTTTCACTTGAACACGTTTTAAACTGCGACAAGTGTTACTTGAAGTTGATGAGCAAAATGATGAATAAAATGAGTCGATCTATTTTATTGTCTAATCAGAATTTTAAGACCATTTATATTATATTACATATTGTTTGCTCCATCATAACATTGCCCACATACATAAGACAAACTTAATGAATGTTGAGCAAGTACGTTGACAATTGCATTTTTTTTTTTGAAATGAAGCACTAGTATCTTTGACATGAACAAGTCCAATAATACCCCCATCACAAATCTTTTTCTATCGACTTATTATAAAACAATAGTTATTTGCTTTTTGTATGATACATCAAAAGATTCATCGACTAATAAAATAAAATAGCCATAATTTAGATCCTCCATTAACATATTCGGTGTTTCTATCTTACATATAGTCATAATTTCTTTTTGAATATCTAGAGAAGTCATTTTATTATTTCTTGGAGAATTTTCTAACACAAAAGGTTTAATCTTTTCACATATATGTATTTTGAAAGAACTTCAATAAAATTATTATTGTTCAATGACGATTCACTTTCATCATGACAGCGAAGTGACAATTCTTGATTCAAGAGTAGTTTTACCACATCAATTGAAGCACTTAAACGAATTCAATATTCATGCTTAATTTGATCAGATTATTTATTAAATGAAGCACGAATAGACTTTATTGTTGCATTATGTCATCACAATTTCTTTTTGCCTGATTATTAATGTTATTCAGCTCACCAATATACTCGTTGAGCTTGTCTTTTCTATATCAATTTCTAAATTCTTTTCTTGAAAATATATCACCTCCATCTTATCGTCTTTAAATAAATAACAAGGCAAATAAATATGATGCATCTGTAATCACACTATACTTCAACTAGCCATACTCTTTAAATCATTTAGGATTATAATAACGCATTAATCCAAAAATATCTTAGTGAGGGAATTCAACATCCTTATATTGACAAGTATCAATTTGAAGATATATCTTTCTTATTTCATCACGAAGGTTTGGATGATAATTTAAAATTGGAGTTTTTCAGTAGGACTAAATTTTAGAATATTTAAATCAAATCTTTGTTTCTAAAAAAAATGTGATGGCATCTCCGATTGGTCTATCGTTTCTTCTATGTATTAGATGATTTAGATGCCGAATTTACTTTTGGTACTCTTCTGATATATTTTTTCAAATCCAATGAAATTTCAAACTGAAATATTTACTAGGCTTTCTTTTTTTTTTTTTTTTGTAAAATAAGAGAGAAGAAAAAGTAGAATGAAAATTATTGAGATTCTTATTCTCAATAATATGTTGATATTATTTGAAGTAAAAGAGTCTCCTGTTCATAGAAGAAAAAACCCATATTTCACAAATAAAAGGTATCAAACTTTATGAAAAGAACTCAATCTCTTTCGTTTTTGAAAAACATATCCTTTGCTAGACCTAATCAGAAAAGAAATGAAAATAATAAATATGTTATTTTATAATAATATTTAATTAAACATGAATCTTTTTTATAAAATTAAAACATAACTTTTAAGATTGGCTTTGCGTTTTTTGTCCATTTTAATTTCACGAATTTTAATGGACAAGCCACAAATACCAGAACAAAATATGTGGACACAAAAATCTTACCGAAGCATCATATAACTTTGTGCATACCCTTATAGCTGCGTTACTGCTCTCTGTCGTGTTGAAGGGTGAATTTGCTTTTTGGCCCCTTCTTTCACAGTTTAAGCCTAGTTTTAAAGCAAAAAGGTAAGCCACAAAATTATAGAAGAAATATATGTGGTCGTAGGAAATTGAACTTAGGCCTCCTACAGTTTTGTGCACATCTTTATTACTAGGCTACCATTATCTATGTGTCAAAAAATATTTAAAATAATATATATACTTATATATACAATGTAAGTTTTCAGTAAGGGGTGTTCGACTGACCACCCTCGCACCACTATAACTTCACTCCTAGTTAGCCTTATTTTACCAATCCTAATGAATTTAAAATTATAATTTATTTTTTTATTTTTTCATTTGAAGTTCGTACTTACGTTGATATTCAATATCTGAATTTATTTTTTTTAATTTTATTTTGAAGCAATTAAACAATGCATCAGTTAAATAAAAGTAAATTAAAATTTTAAATCAAAAAATTTCACAGCAATTTAATTTCCTCGCTATTATCAATATAACTTGGACCAACTCCTAGTACAGAGTAAACTATTTTATAATAACCGTCAATTCAAAATATAGAATTTTGATGAATTCAAAGAACGGATCAAATCAATTCTTACTCTGTTTGAAAATAATGTAGAAAAAGAGGGGATTCTATTTTCAGTATGAAAAGTCTGTGGAAAATGCTTTTAATATTTATAGCCAAAGGCAGGATGAAGAAGAGAAAATGTGTCATGGTGTCTTTTCGGTAATGGGATACCTTTTCGAAACAAACCCATAAATGCCTATTAGAATATTTCGTCAAAGCCAGAGCCTAGCAAGGGTTTGCCATCTTTCTCAACTCTTTAAATTAGATTAGAAATGCTTTTTTTTTTTTAATTTATACACAATAATTTTATCTAATAATAAACACTATCTGCTGAAGATAATTTCATACTGAAAGCTTGAATACAAAACATTTAGTTAAAGATATAACAATGCTTAAATGATGGTTCAATATATTAAGTTTTTGTTATGTATGTGCTGGTTCGAAAAAGAATCTAATTACAAGAGTCTATTAAAACTGCTAAATATTTGATAAATTCATGAATCAAACTTATAAAATCTGAGGTGCATCTTGATTATACGTCATATTATAATAAAAAGAAAAGTTATAGAGGACTTGAACTTTTTTGTTTCATTGTTCCTTATGATCATTCAACGTTTTACTCGTGATAATATTTTAGCACATTACTGTAAATAGTTATACTCTTAGATGCACTAATTATATATATAATATTTCTCTAGGATAAAATACAAAGACTTGCAAATTATTCTTATGATTATATCAAAGGCAGGGCCACAAACCCACAACAATAATGTTAGAAACTATTATCACGTACGGTTTTTGGTGAAGCTGTTCCATGAAATGTTACACAGTTGACAGTTGGACGTGAAAGCAATTTATGTTTCAATGTTTGGAAAAATTAAATAATTGACAATTTAGGACGTAGAGAAAAATTATGAGGAGAAATTATTTTAAAATTTTAATTTTATAATTTTTTTATTTAAAAATATTTATTTCACACTTAATTTTATTTAAATGGTAATATGATGAAAAATCTTTTTTTTTAAAAAAGAAATTATGTACAGAACTGCCACTTGTGTGATTAATGTCTCATTAAAATACAGAGAAATCTGTCGAAAATGACAATTTAATTTCCTGAGGTATCTGTATATATATGCCGTGTATTTTGAAGCTGTGATGACGAAACTTTGAAAATAATAGGCCGGAGAATGACATGTCATGCAAAAGCAATACGCTTCGAACATTGCCAAATAAATTGATGGAATGGTGCATGGTTTTCACTTCCTTTTTACCCACCAAGTAAATATTTATCCGGAATCCTGTGACATGTGAAATAAAAATAATAAATTTAGAATAAATTTCATATTAATTTATTTTTAAATTATTTTATATTATTATTTATGTCAAAATTATAAAATTATTATTTTAAATAAAATAAAACAACCTCACGAGATAATTCATAGTGCGTGGCAGAAGGACTATTAAGTTTTCTTTAAGAGTCAATTTTATGTCGGACCCTACACTTTCCTGAAATCTTTGTGTCGGTCGAGCTTCAAAATATTTCTTCTTCTATTTCACCCACAATATAAAAATGCCAAAAAAGTCTTCTCACATGTCTTCAGTTTCCTTTTCTATAATCTTGCTTGTTTCTTTGAAGTACTGAACTTTTATGGACATCTAAAAATGGTCCTAGAACAGTTTTTATCCAACCATAGTTTGTTCAATTCGGTTTCACAAATTGACCAAAAAATCAAAATTAATTTGGTTCGTGTTTTAATTGGATACAGCAAGGAAACATATAGTTTGAAATGCTCAAACTTGTTTAGTTATTTTGACATTAATGGTAACTATTCAATGTTAAAAGACATTGACTGAACATATAAAACGAGAAAAAAATATTCTTTTCGTGTTAAAATAAATGATGTTTTCGTTTTTTGATTTTATCTCAACATAAGTGGTGTCTTACATTATCAAGAAGATATTAATGATGTTCTTTCAAATTTATTCATATTTAAATAGAGAGAGTTTTACATAACGAAAAAAATGCTAAAGAATTGCGTCTTTTTCAAAAAATGCTAAATAAAACTATATTTATTTCTTAAAAAATATGTCTAAATTAAAAATATCACTTATTTTAAAATGCAGAGATTACTTCAATATGTGACGATGATGGTGCTGAATTTGAGGTTACAAGATAGAGAGCTAATACAAATTAAACTCATGCTTATTAGTAAAATTAAATAAAGAGTCCAATTAGCTGCCTATCAAATAGCAACACCTGTCGGTACGATTATTTCTGAAGGAAAATGATGTAGGCAAATGAGTAACACTTCCATAAACTCAATCATACTGTATAATTGCGATTATTAAGCTAAAATTGAATACACTTAACTGTATTCTTACTCTTAACAACCCCCTCTACACAGAAGCACAACAAAAGTTCTAGATACCAATTCGATTGCACTCAATAATTCCAATTAATACTTTATATTTGTATTAAATAATTTATAAAATAATTTATTCAAAACACTATAAGTCAAAATTATGGATCCCCCATCTTGCTTTATAGACTTCTTTTTATCTTTTATATTTCTTCTTCTGTTTTTTTCTTTTGTGCAAGAAGCTTAGAGATATCTTAACATTCAATCAAGTCCAATTCCAAAGCATCACCAAATTTGCTTCAAAACCACTTGATTTGCCTCACCTATCTTCTTATTCTTTTTTTTTTCCTCTCTCCTCTCTCTCTCCCTCTCTCTCTTTCTCTCTTAGCTTGAGGTCTAAGTATTATTTCTCTCTAGACTTGTTAAAATTATTGATTATTTTTGATATTTTCCTGTGGTGCCTTAATGTTGATGACTTTATAATCTCGCAATTCCCTAAGTAAATTATCTCAGATAAAGCTATAAGACACGCAGTCAGTCACTGTTGAAAACAGAAATACTCAGTCAAAATAATGGGGCGCCATTCTTGTTGTGTGAAGCAGAAGCTAAGGAAAGGATTGTGGTCGCCTGAAGAAGATGAGAAATTATGCAATTATATCACCAATTTTGGTATTGGCTCCTGGAGTTCAGTCCCTAAAGTAGCTGGTAATTAATTAACAACCTTTTTACTGTTTATTCTCTGCTCAATTTTTTTTTTTTCATTTTGGTTCTATGCCGGTAAAGTGGCGGAGCAGAAGTTGAATAATTTTTGCTCAAATAATATATTTGTGTTAAGAAATCCATTGAATATGCATAAACATCAAATTAAAACTCAATTATAACCGCTTGAAGTAATGATTTTAAAAATCAGAAACTATAAAGTTGAAATTCTGACTCCGCCTTGCTAGCTGGCGGCTATTAGTACTTTTTTTTTTCTAATGCTGTGAAATGTTGCAGGTCTGCAAAGATGTGGAAAGAGTTGCAGATTGAGATGGATAAATTACTTAAGGCCTGATCTTAAAAGAGGAATGTTCTCACAGGATGAAGAGGATAGGATAATTAGTCTCCATCAAGTTCTTGGAAACAGGTCATTCAAGTTCTTCATATAAAACAGAGTCTCATTATGTTTTGGTTGTTTAAATGGAGTACTAAATATTTGATTTACTTATATGGCAGGTGGGCACAAATTGCTGCACAATTACCGGGGAGAACGGATAATGAGATAAAGAATTTTTGGAATTCTAGTTTGAAGAAGAAGCTAATGAAGCAGGGGATTGATCCAAACACCCACAAGCCACTAAGGGAGAATCAAGTAATCAGAGATGAAGAGAATTGTACTAATAATACCTCAATGTTGCCGCAGATACCACATCTTAATGAAATGGACCAACCATTTCACATGACTAATAGAAGTTTCAACAGGGTGCCAAATGGACAACTAACAGAATTAGCTTCTTCAAAAGACCAAATTGAGAGTAAACAAGTCCTTGATCTTCTGTTTGTTCATGAATTCCAATCCAATGCGAATCCGAACGAGTATGATTCACAAGTGTTAGCTCCATACCAGCAAAATATGAGACCTTACGATCATCATCATCAGAACGAATTCGAGGAAAATCCAAATTATGGCTTTTGTTCAGGATCAAGTGTAACAAAATTAGAACATGGACAGATGACAGAAACTGATTTTGCTAGCAGCTCAACTTCAAGAATGAGTTCCAGCAACAGTTCAAATATGTATCAGATGAACCGAATGTCGGAAAAAAGTGAAGCTTTATCATGGGATGTTGAGAACAAAATGGAATCTCTGTTCCAGTATCCTTATATCGAGATCAAGAATGAAGAATTGAAGTCAAGTCCCAGCCAAGAAAGAGAGCTCTATGGTCACAGTTCTGAAGATTTCATGAGTAATTATCCATTGAGTTCCTTAACTGAACAGATAAGTGAGGCTAATCTAGATGTCTTCCAGCAAATTTAAACTGTAAATTCGATTGTTGTCCTTTTTTTTTTTTTTTTTTTTTTTAAATTCTTGATTTCCTATTTTCTTCTTCCCTATATACATATAAATATACAAAGGTGCTATAAAATAGGATGGTGAGTCTTTTCTACTACGTTTTTTTTTTTACTTCACAAAATTTTGTTGTCATGTGAAATATTTTCTTTTTACTGTCTTGTCTCAAAATTAAGATGGATAATGTTTTCCAACACTTTCTTTTTATTACGAATTAGGGTCTTGTTTTATGTGGTCGATATTACATCGTTCCTATTTCCTTTCAACTAACTTTCACACACAAAACAATGTCGGTATTTAGTACAATACTCCCTCCTGCCGGCTGCCTCAGTCTATATTTACTTGTGCATGTTTTACTTTGACAGTTTTATTAAAAAATAATAAATAAAATAATAATTTTATTAAATCACTTCTGATTATTATATGTTGAGAAATAAATTAGAAATAGTTATACTTTTTCCTCTCAAAATATTTGTTGTACTTGTTAATGATAGTTATTTCAAAATATTTATCATTTTAGAAGTTCAAGATAACTTTTATTATTTTTCTTCATTTTATCCTTAATAGTTATTGTTTTTAAAGATTAGAAATAACTCAATTATGGCACACATACAAATAGAGTAAATACTCAATGAAGACTGAAAAGTCCCAAAATAAGGTTTGCTTTAGCAAAAAAAAAAATCCCAAGACAGTGTCGCTTTAGAAATTCAAGACAAAATTAGTAATTATTTTCAACTACATCCTTATATTAGAGAACTACTTCTTCTTGATAGTGCTCAACTCTAAAGAAACATCTAATAAATAGCAGTAACTTAGTAAACTATACCGTGCATTTATTGTTATTCTTAATGAACATGAAATAAGCTAAAGCGACACTTATTTTGGGATGGAGGGAGTATATCTTAAAACACAAATAAGGATAAAATAGTTAAAACACCTCTCTTAATTAATATTTTTTAAGGGCCGTTTAAATGAAAATAATGTCAAGTATTTTGAGACAAAAAGAGTAATACCTAGCAGTAAGGGTAAAATAAATATAAAACAATAAATTATCTCTTGATTTTTTAAAATGAAAAAGTAAAAATAAATATCTATTTAATATAGCGAACAAATAAAAATGGATGAACGGCATATTTCTTTAATTGATTGGGATTCAAAAAAAAAAGTACTCGAAGTTAAATTGAAAAAGGGTAAATAAATTGATTGGGATTCAAAAAAAAAAAAGTACTCGAAGTTGAATTGAAAAAGGGTAAATAAAAGTTGAAGTTGCGATTGTATAAAAACCGCAATTGAAATTTTGTAAGTAGAAACCGGAAAAACTCTTAAAATTTATTTTTCAAATTCCATATTCCACGTCTGAAGTTGAAATAACTGACCAGTTTGATAAATAAACATTTATTTCTGCATGCTGGACCTGAAATCATGAAATGTAACAAATTATACATTGATCAATTTCAAAGATTTGCGAATGCAGCTCTTCAACCAATATTGATAGGGATAGGGTTTATTACATATGTAATTAGTCTTAGAAAGCAGTAAAACATTGAACAATATTAGCACAAATAACTTGTTTCTGCATGCTGTTTAGACACTTACTCTGACATTACACTTGTTCCATAAATAGCACATAGAATGCTCTCTCTGCTCTCTGCAGCAATGCAGCACTAGGGTTTGAAAACCATGAAGATATGTGAAGAAGCAGACACTTCTACCTCATGGTGCGACAATTCCCCTTCTGAAGAATGATTCTCAACAGGCTACATGCATAAAGTTTGAGTTACAAATCCCAATACAATTTTGATTGTTAACCAATTTTTTATTTATGCTATAACTGCACTCGTGTTATTATGTTTTTGGTAGGAGTTCATCATTACCACACTGAATTTTCCCGAACTGCACTAACCTCACAGTACTGGATAGTTATATCAATCTCTGCATGCCTTGGTCCATTCCATAATCAAATATCATAATGCAAGGATATGCACAACATCAAGCAGAAGAGTTGCAGGAAAAATTAACTGCCAGAAGAACAGTGTTGACTTATACATAGCTGCTGAATGTTTAATCTAAACATTATAAACAGATGGATTGCACCCCTATGATGGAATTTTCCATTGTTACATCCTCTAAAAATTGCTCACCAAGTAGTATCGAAATAAGACCAGTGAGAAGTAATGTCACTTCAAATCTGGACTCTACAGTACCAACGAACTAACATCATGCTAGATTCATTTGGCCTGGAAATAATGAGAGCACCAAAATGACGATACTGATCCTCCATTAGCGGCTCAAATTTATTCAAGAACTGGCTTCATTCCCTTAAATATCCATAGGAAGGAACTTATAATAGTTAGCAGGATGCATCTACATCACATTGGTTGGGAGAGTGTGACAAAAACTCCAAGATTTTGGTTTTCTAATATCTCAATGAGCATAATCAGCAAGTTAAGCTAGGTGATCTTCAAGACTATAAACAACCTTTAGACAAACAATGTAACATTTGTTTAGGTTTGATAAACCTTGATCGTCACAATGCATAAAGAGGTGGAGCCGGGACTTGAAGTTTATGGGTTTGAACTTGCCACCGAAGCCATAGCTCATTTTAGTTACTGGGTTCTCAACTAAATATTCATACATATTCAACATATTTCCTAATACAAATACAGTCTGAACAAAAGCTACTGGATTCAGACAAACTCATACATAATATTGTAGCTCCGCCCCTAAACACACACCAGTTTCAAAGTGCAAGGTTTGAAGCTGAAAATTCTGCAGGAGTACAAAATATGACTTTGTCAGGACAGGGCTTCAAACCTGATTATGTGAGAAGCATGGCGTGCTAAAGACATTCTGCTTGGACAGGAATCCCAATGATTAAGCATTAAGCCTGTCTATGCGCATGACCTCCAGTTTGATAAAGAGTAAGATGGTGGATCGCCTTGGCAAACAACTCCCGCAAATCAGGATGTTGAGAAACTACATGACGAGCAGCTCCCTCAAGGATGCTCAGTGCTCTGGCTTGCTCAAGGGCCTTACTATTACCAACGTGCAAAGCAAGGTAGCACAGCAGTAGAAGCTCATGCAACTGCCCTCGGTCATACCTCAGCAAATTCATCAGCTTTGGTACTCCATCAAATTCAACAATTGCCTTCGAGTGCTCCACGCGATTAAAATTGTCTGGACATGCAAATTTCCCCAAAGCAATACATGCTTCCACAGCAACATCAGTATTTCTATGCCCAAGTTTAGCCACTATATGCTCAATGATTCGTGTGTCCTTTGCAGGAAATGTCCTAGACAATGACCCAATCGCCTTAATAGCCGGAATCATCAATGGAGCGTCCGTCTCCTCATTTATCACCCTCAATAGCTGATCAATAACCGCCTTTCCAGCAGGTGAATTAGACTTGAACACTGCTCGTCTAAGTTCAGCATTAGACTCTGCCACTGCTGCCAATTCCATCACTGTCATCAGACAGTTAATCTGCAATTCCCCTTTCTCCTTCTCAATAATCTTCGCCAAACAAAGCAAAGCCTTAGTCTCAGTAATCTTCCTGCTATTTAACAAACTGCCTTTAGCCAATTTCCACAGTGCCATTGCACAGCTTACCTTAAGCTTAGCTTTCACCTCAGGAGGCTCCAATTCCCTATCTTTATCTTTCTTATTACCATAATGCCCGCCCTTGCTACTCCCATCCATAGAATTAGAATGTAAACTAAAATTATTCCTGGCCATCTCCTTATTTATTTGAACTAAAGAATGTAAACTAGGAGTCTTACGGGGCTGTGTGTCTTTGGGTTCATCCAGAACTACATCCATTCCCAGATGGATTACCAAGGGCCTCGTTATATTCTCTCTCCCAAATTCTTCCTGCGCATAGGAGTCCAAATCAGCCATCCTCGAGACCAAATTGGCAACTTGAATTTGAACTCTCATGGGCGCTTCCGCAAGCACCTTGACGATAATTTGAACACCAAGATCATTTGTTATTGCCCTCACTCTTTCCTCATCATCAGCCAAGTTGTACAAAGCAGTGGCCGCAGCAATTTGAGCTTCTGCTGAACTGCTTTCCTTCAGTAGCTTCAGCAAAGGCGGAATTCCGTTCTCTTCCACAATCATTTTCTTGTTGCGGTCATTATCGCGAGCTAGGTTAGCTAATGCCTGAGCAGCGTCAATTCGGTACTGGAGATTACCCATTTGAATAGTAGCGATGTAAGACCAAACCCAAGCCATAATAGGGTCGTTGCTGGCAATAGGGGGAAGGGAAAGTGTCGGGCCAGCATCCGGGTCGAAGATGGAGAGCAGCCACGTGACATCGGCGGTGGAATTTTCCAGAAGGGTAGAGACTTTCCGGAAGTCAGTGGTGGAAGTGATGGCAAGAACGTGGCGGAGGAGATTGGTCTTGTGACGACACTTGCGGACAAGAGCAAGGGCGCGGTCAAGAGTCTTGGTGACTTCGGCGGTTATCCGGCGGATGGGCCGGTCGTAGAGGGACTGAGATTGTGAAGAACTGGTGAGGCGAACGGTCGCTCGGAGAAATTGGCTGAGCTGAGTAGCGTGGCGAGCGAGCTCGGCGCATTCCACTTTGGACGATTCGGCTTCTTGGGCAGATTTAATGACTCTGTCAGCAAGTAGAATCGGAAGTGAAAGCTCTTCTTGTACTGATTTCTCTTCTTCCGCCATCAAATTTTGAGTTGTTATCTTGGAATTGGTAAAGGGGTTCGAAAATAGGGAAAGAGAACGTAATTAGAAAATCTAGCAGCAGATTTTTAATACAGCAATTGAGAGACCAGCTGACATAACTTCCTTTTACTCAAAAGAAAAATAATGGGGGCACTTGTTCTTTTTAAACAACTTAATTAACATTTCTTTGTTTAATCGATTTCACAGTACTTGCATAAAAGTATTCCGTATCAAACAGTGGAGTGAATCATAATTCCACATGAGTCCATGGATATATCTCTTTCGGAAAAATTCGCGTGGCAGTGAAGTGATGACCAAATATTGATAAAGAGAAGAATGAGTCAAAGAGCTTGAAGGAAGTGGAGAGCATTGAGCAAGAATACGGTACTATAGTGTTGTTGACATATACGAAAAAACTTATCTACTTAAATATAAATAAGAACGTAAATAAAAAATGGAGAAAAAAAAGATAAACATAACAAATTTTTTTATCCTTTTAAATATCTTCAAAAGTTGAATTTATAAAAATAAAAAAAAATGAAAAAAATTAATTATACATCATTAAAAAAAAAGAATTTAAAAAGTAACATTTAAAGATAAAAAGTTATGGACATGCACCATTCACACCCCACTTTAGTATAAATAGAAACACTCCTATTATGTATTGATAAACGTTACGTTTTCTAACACGCTATCTCTAAATTAGGGAAGTCGTGGCAAATTGGCAATTGATATCTGAACCCGTGATGCTCTTGTGTAGTTGTGTCACATGACCACAATGAGCTAAAAGTTTCCTCTCTAATCCAACAAAAAGAAAAAAAATGTATAATATGATAAGACTTTTAATATGTTCCATCTAAGTTTACTTCAGACAAAAACAAGCATAAACCGCGTCAAAGACATGACTGTTCTCCCTACTATTCATAAACGCGTATTTCACTATGGAGAAAAAAAAAATTTATACTCCGTATGTAAAAGTAGAAGTTTATTTGAATGGTCTAATTTTAAAATTATGAGTTTGAATGAAACTCTTTTGAAGGCGTTGAAAAAATGTTTATCTGAATGCTATATATCTTCTGTATGTTATTCTCCAGAGAATCGAATGGAGAAAAATGAGAATTACTGTATATTCATTTGATTGGCTCCAATTATATTACAGAATAATACTAAAGCACAAGTGTTGAAGATTGAAATTTGAAGGGGTCAAAGGACAACTTTCTGACTGCTGGGAAACTATGAAGTTGCGTTGAAATGCTGGAGTAATATCAAGGAACTTTTGTAGCCACTTGATTTATTCTTTCAATTTAAAACATCACATTCACTTTGTCTTGTTGCACCAAACGGAAAGTCCAAAACGATCGAGTCTTCGTCGACTTCATTACAAAAATGATACAAACTTGTAGACTGGACTTGATGGCCTAGGCCTGGGAAAATTAAATTAATGCTCACAGCGTACAACATTAGTAGTGAAAACAAAGACTAGCACTCAATACTACTATAGTTTTTGTGTAAAACAGTATTAGAATTGAAAGGGTTTTTTTCTAAAACAAACAATAGCGGCGGCAATTGGAGCGGGGCAGAGCAAGTCTTTAACGGGGAGGGCAGGAAAAAATTTAAATAGGGCGGGGCGGGGCGGAGCGGGTTGGGTTAGAGAAAAATATTATTTTTAAAATTTTGTTAATGGGGTAGGGCAGGGTAGGGTAAGACTCAATTTTTTTTAAAAAAAAAATTGAAATTGTCGGTAACAGTTTATACCCGAAAGGACATGATCTTCTTGCGTAATATCATGTCAATATTTTAAACGATGGAAGGACCATCGTCTTTAGACATAGTCTTGAAAGAAATGAATTTTCTTATTAAAGTATGTTTTTGTTTCTTTTACAACAAAAATATACACTTATTATTTCGTTTTAATTTATTTGTCTTATTTACTATTTAAATAATTTAAAGAATCTTTTCTTTGATCATAATTTTTTCAAATATTTTCTATATATTTTGAATGGTAAACAATTATGACTTATAGTAGTTTTTATGTAATTTCTAAATATGTAAATTTTATTTTTTTAAAACTGAAAATTGTATGTTCATATTCAGACCAAACATTAGTTAGTTTAACCTTCATGTTCTGAATCAAGCCAAATAAATTATAGTAAAGAATAAATTTTACTTACCAAATTAGAATAATTTATTTTTGTAAATTGAAGGATGAAAAGTGAGACGTCTCCATAAAATATTTATCCAATTAACTTTCATTTATAGATGGTAAAGAAGTTAAAAAAAAAATCATGTTGCTAAATTGAAAAAAAAAAGATAATATAAACGAAGCGGAGCGGAACAGGGCTTAACGGGGCTTGGCGAGGCGAGTTAAAATCTAAATAGGTCAAAGCTTGCCCCGGCCTAACCCGCCTCATTGCCATCCATAGCAAACAATATCATATCCGAATGGAGATACATGAATGTTCAAAACAGACGCATCCAAAAGTTAAGTTGCTAAATTTACGTTTGCTGAATAAGGCGTTGTATAAGTTAAGTAGCATAAATTTATGTTTAGGGAACAAAAGTTCAACAACATGAACTTGTGTCTTCTAGGGTCGATCTGTGTCTGACGAATTTTTTTTTAATATTAGGGCATGTTTGAAAAACCACCTAATAATTGAATTTGAGTGTAATTGAATGTAATTACACAATTTGGCCTGTTCATTTGGCTAGATAATTATATCTCCACCAGGTAATTGATATAATTACAAGATCACTTTTTAATTTCTACATTTTTATTATCATTTTAATTTATTTTCTTTATTCCTAACATTTTAATTTCTTTTTTATTTTGATTTTTTTATTTTTTAAATTTTTTTTAAAAAAAATTGTTTGACGTATTATCTTTTATTTTCTTTCTTTTCATTTCCCAACCTTTACTTCTTGTGATCCATTTAATTGCTTCCCTTATTATTTCTTATTTTTTATTATTTTCTTCATTTAATATAAATACGTTATTTTCTAGTTTTTAAATTAACATAGAATTTCATTATAAAATTTTATTGTTGAATGATGTCATAGACGTGTTTATTTTTTCTTCTTTTGAATTATATTTATTTTAAGTTATATTGAAAATTGACATAAGAGTACTATGTCTATTTCTTAATTTTGAATTCAAGTTATATTTTCAGTTCTAATTTATTTATTTTAGTATTGACTTGTTTCATATTGCTTTCCATTCATTTTTTTTTGGTTAGAATTGATATTAATTTTGTCAAATATTTGAATAATTTTACGACGTTATATTTATAATGTTAAACATGCATTTCATGATTAATTTAATTAATTAAATTAAAATATTATTAATTTGAAAATAAATATCAATTATTTCTTAACCATATTAGTTAAAACTATTTATTAATTAATATATTTTTCAGAGACGATATGCATCTTAAATACCTATTTGCTATCATCTATAAAGACAAACTTGTCAAATATTAATTTTTGATAAATATATTAATTTTTGATAAATACCTTTTATTTTAAAATTTTAATGTAACCGAAAATTGTACCCGCGCGATACTATACTATGTAATTACTAGATTATTTAATTGTTACTGCAAATTAAAAAACAGTTAACTTATACCTCCTTGGCTAGCAAAATTAAATTACAATTAATGATATTTTAGACATAAATATTTTATTAAATAAACTGTAGAGATAAAAACTAAAGCCATAAATATGAAAGACAAAAATTAAAAACTATAACAAATAAGAGCAGTGCGTGCAAAGACGCTATTGACCCAGTTGCAAAATTCCGAATTAGAGACCAAACAGGAATCCTATATATTAGAGTGGCCTAACAAAAGTCCTTTGCCAAATTCATGAAGAATATATTTCCCTATCAACTTGATGTAAAAAATTGCGAACGTGAGATTCAAAACGTCCTTTACAATCCATTTCAATACCAAATTATTGAGCAAGCAACAGCCAATAATAATATAAAGGTGAAATCTATCATCGGTTGGATTATCAATCTCCAATTAAGAGGAACCACAAAAAATTTGTTCCTAAGTCGTTTCGTAACTAAACGATCTCTAAATCTGCATTTGTCTTATGCTTTAATTAAATCAGAGGAATTGGAACGCAGAGCGCTACAACACTACTAGCCACAGATTATTAAGCTAAGAGTAAACCTATTATTAACAAAAAAATATGTAGCATTGTTGAATCACTTTACAAGGCAGCTTACTACTTCACGCTGCAACAAATCTACACAGAACTCATGTAGTATTTTTTTTTTCAAATTGGAATTTGAAACCTATATTGGCAAAGTCTGTACCAGTTGATTATCCGCTAAATCTCTACTAAATGCTTTAATAATAGAGAAAACATCGTCTATAGGTTATCATACTAAGATTTCAATATGTTACCTGAAGCAGCAGCTAAACAAGTGCAGGCAGGACTCCAGGACAAGACGTGCATGCATTGAAGAGATAGATTGAATGGCCATTGAACCTTTTCCACATAAAAGGGTGATGGAAGAGCACACAACAGATTAGGCACAGTATAATGTCAACAATATATTATACTTTCATTTCGTAGAAACAAAAGCAGACTTCCTCCCATAATTGCACTTGGTTTCAAGGAAAGGAACAGACAATAGGATCGAGTCAAGTTTGCAACTTAATCACCCAAGATCATTCCTCATTTTCAAGCCTTCCATTCCAATCTAGTCCTAATATCATCCTCCATAACAAGAATGAATCCCAGCGGAACATTGTGTTGCAACGCATTATAACAGGCAGTTACAGACTCATGTCCAATTCGACATTCGAGTTTCAACCAACAAGAAATTTGACTCTACATACTTCTATCCAACTGACACTTTACTAGAGCAAGCACCATCTTCGGAGCTTTGTAATCAAACGCCACAACGCAAGATAAAGCTTGCAGCAAAAATATGAAATCAAGTACCACACTTTTCATTAATTGGTAAAAACCCATACAAGACTTGCCAAAACTAAGATAATTCCAAAATAAATGATAAATCCCAACAAATATTGACACCGCCTTCAGTAGACTATTTTATTCATCTAAAACGGATAGTCACTAGTCAATCACACAAAGCACATCAGTCCGTCGTGAATGATAAAAGGCAAACCAAAAATAAGGGTAACACCTTCGCAAATAAATAGAAAATTATATGCGAAAACATGATATGACAAAGAACTCACAAGGTAAGATCTCATCCAATTGAACAAGCAAAAATCATAGTCAATATCCGAATGTATTTCAAAGTAAAAAACACAGTGATACTCAAGTTTAAACATCCCTTAATAATCAAAAAGAAAACTGAAGATAACTAAGCCTTAATCCCAAACGAGTTGAGATCGGCGATATGAATACCAAAACTACTAAGAAAAGCAAACCTAAGCGGTGAGCACAACAGCACCACCAGCCTCCTTAATCTTCTTCTCAGCATTCTTTGAGATGAGCTTAGCCTTCACCACAACAGCCTGGTTTTCCGGCAAAACACCCTTTCCCAAGACCTTGAAGTAACCGTACTGGGTAACATCGATCAAGGGGGCACTGCCTTTGCTAGCAGCAGCCTTGTCCTTAACCTCTTGAGGGACAAGTGACCAGAGCTTGTCGATATTGACAGTGGGGCAATAGAATTTGTTGCGGAGTTTGTGGAAGTAACGCATACCGACCTTTCCGAAGTAACCAGGATGGTACTTGTCGAAAAGGATACGGTGATGGTGCATACCTCCGGCATTACCACGACCACCTGGATGCTTCCTGTGCTTACCGATACGCCCGTGTCCGGCACTGACGTGACCGCGCTTCTTCCTGTTCTTCTTGAACCGGGTCGTCATTTCTGCGTCGGCTGCGAAAGAGAAGGAAGGGGATAGGGAATGGGGAACTAGGTGAAAAGCCCTAGAGGAGTGTGGTGAGATTAGGGTTTCAGAAATTTATAGATGGAAGACCTTTTTGGGCTTGGGCCTCCTGTAAGCTTTATCTTGTTTGGGTTTTGATAGATCTATTTATTGATTGATAAAAGGAAAAGCATATAAATAGATTAAAAATTAAACTAATTACATAAAAATACAATGTTTCATGCTAATTATTGGTAGTGCCCAATTGGTACAAAATAAGTATAATTCATGCCTCACTATGAGTTTGAAAGTTTTCGCACATAAGATATCATGTCAGTATATGAATATACTGTGATGGTATCATGAGTATACCATGTTAATATATGAATATACTGTAATGTTATCACGCATGATTAAAGAGTGTAATCCTGAAAAACTGTTCATTCTTCAGCGATGTCATGACAGTATATGAATATAGTATGACGGTATTATGAAGGATTTAGGAACCCGTTATTCCTAATGGACTGTTCAACCTCAATGATACCATGGCAGTTTATGAATATATTATGAAAGATTACAAAAATGAGATATTTTTTATAGTTAACTAAAGAGATATGAAAATAAAAAATAGAACCATATAAATATTTTACTTGGACAGAACAACCGTGTAAGTTCCAATAGATAAAAGGGAAATTTTAGGCTTCGGCCCGCTGCCCCCAAGAACCACATGTTTTCCAACCTTGTGTGTTTTATTCAGAATTTGAATCTCTAATCCAACCTTCAGTATTTTAATGGGCAAGTTATATATATTTGATTGATAGGTCAAAAATATATGCATTGAAAAAACAAAAAAAACTTATAATTTTCTATTTTTCTTGTCGAGGGCCAAATTGGTCACAAAAGTAGTAGTTGAACTAATTTTCCACAAAAAAGATAAAATATCCACCAGACATCATATTTACGTTACTGAGGGTCGTTTCCACCTTATAATAAACAATTTTGCAATTAAGTATAACGTGAAGATTGATTTCCAAGGAGACAAATATAAAAAGATGATTTTCAGGCAAATACTGGAATTCCTTAAAGTAACCAAAGACGCTGTCAACGTGTCAAAACTTAATAAAATGTACCTAAGTTGTCGAATAAACAGCTAAGTAAACCCAAGTTTTATCTACATGGATTACTGACGAGTCCATCACCAAAATTCACCATATTTTGAGAGGAAAAAAGATATGTAAAAGCTACTTGAAACGTCGCATCTTGCTCAATGAATTTAAAAGGGTACAACTGTAACACCTGACAGCATAATATTGCACTTCCTGCATATCCCAATTCCTAATACGTGCTCACATAATGAACCAAAGACTAAAATAAACTAAAATCAATCCTCTTTCGCCCTAAGCAAACAGAATACACAACCCCCCAAAATTATGTTTAGTCTACATATCCTATAATAACTACTAGACTCAGTAACTACCAAGGCCTTCTTGTACCGCCGAGAGGAATTACGTTAGATCCAGATTTCTGTCCCCGGTTCCCAAAGCTACCTCGTCCTCTGGACCTGAAATTGCTTCCTGCAGTAACAATGTAATATCCAAATAAATCAATTCTTTATATGTATTTTGTGTATACGGTTTGGGATTTACATGCATCCAATAGTTTTAACAACTTGTGGCTTTGAACACAAACCTCCAGTGCTAGGACCACTAGACCTTGCTAATGCAGAAAGTTGAGGAGGAACAATTTGTCCTGCCTGCTGCAGGATCTTAATAAGCTCCCTGGTAAACTTGGCATTTGCATGGGTGAAAAATGTAAATGCAGTTCCTGTTGCACCTGCACGTCCAGTTCTGCCAATCCTATGAATATAATCCTCCAGACTTGAAGGGAAATCATAGTTGATAACACACTTTATGTCCTTAACATCTGCATAAAATGAGACAAGAACTCAAGTCACACCCAACTGGTGAAAGAGTAGATACTTGCAACCTTATCCCTGCACTACTGAGATCCAAGTGATCATATGTAAGATAACACATTCCTCACATAAATGTGCCCACCTTAACCTGGCAGGGATAAGGAGCAGCTCCACCAGAACTTCCAAAATCAAATCCACTGACACAATATTCTTGCATGAGTCTACCGGGCTGTCAGGACAACCAGCTCCATAACTGTGGATGGGCAACGTTAACCTCGACCTTACTTAGACAAAATGACGTGAGCCATACCCTTTGACACCTTCATTTGACATAAGCAGCTAGAGTTTCAAGTGTCACATTCTATACCAGTTTCCATTTTCCTTCTTATACCTATTCTTCACAAAGGCGGTCGGGGATATGTTTTAAACCAAAATTAGTTCAGCCAAAAGAGTCCACATATCACATTTATATCCACCATCCTACTTTCTAAACGTAGAAAAAGGGCAATTGGCCATTCATTCAGCTTGAATGCTCAAATGCTCCACTGATCAGCAGGGCGGAGTGGTGCAATACTCTGTCCCCATAGTATCATAGCCACCCAACAACTTTCTAATGTAGAAAGAAACACAAGCAGCTATTCAGTCAGCTTGTGTGCTCTAAGCATGGGGTGACAAGTGTAATACTCACAAGTTCCTATAAATTTCCATTGACTAAATAAAAAAATTACATATTTCCAGTTAGCACATAGATGTAAAAGAAACTGCACAGGTAATTTTACTGGCAAAGTAGTAAAGTCGTGCAATTTCATGTCATTCTCTATTGTGAGGATAAGACAATCAGAAGAACAATCTACAAGTTTTTGGTGTGACGCTATGACAACAGACATTAAACATCACTTGCAATTGTATGACAAACTTCAAAGGCTGCATAAACAAAGTCCACTAATGAGAATAGGACCCTCTCCATGCAGCCTTTATAACCTACTCCTGATTTATCTCAGGTTTTCTGAAACTGATTGACCTCTATCTCAAAACTTTAGAATTCACCATCTTGCAAATGACTCTTTCAGCACTCTAATTTTCTAGTGTATTCCAACTTAAAAAGTGTGTTCTCACATTTCAAATTAAATGCCCGATCTCTAGTTTTCTTGTGACCAGACATCCAATATAGACTAAAAAAAGGAAGTCCATGACATGCAACTAAACTACCCAATACAGACCAAAAAAGGAATCATCATCTTTAGAAGCGTGTAACTTTTTAATTCTCAATTCCCGTACATTATTACATCATCATAGGCTCATTATAAGAGCAGTTTCATCCTATTTAAAATCCATTTTTGGAGATTGCTCGAAAGTTGGTCACATAATATGTCTAAAAGGGATCAGTATCAAATTTCTACCTTTAATCTTATCAAGAGATAAAACTCATTAACTGAAACTATGTTTGGATAACTTTGTTTGGATAACTTGAGAGATGATATTTTATGTGTTCAAACAACTTCAACACCAACTGACACCAAAACCCTATCAAACTGCAGTTAAACACAAAGTGTGGTTTTTAACTGTGGATTTTAAATAAAAAAAGAGGACCTAAAGTGTGACGTGTTTACTTAAGCTCCTGCTAAAGTTCTATTGAAACTCAACTAATGGTTGTAATATTGACACTTCCCATAAATCCTATATCCTCTCTCCTGCTCATGGTGCAAAAACACTGGTATTGTGGTTAACGCGCCCCTAGGGTATTTTCCCAAACCACAGATTATTTACTCAGGAAAGTTGACAGCAGCCGGAGACTCGTTACCTCTAGTGTGAAAGACCTAAATGGACAGACTAAAAAAATCCTAATCCTTAACATGATTGGTCCTACCAAGACCACGTGCAGCAACATCAGTGGCAATCATTATAGGACTTCTGCCACTTTTGAAATCAGCCAGGACCCAATCCCTCTCATCCTGGCTTTTATCACCATGGATGGATAAAGCTGGCCACCCATCCATTCTCAACTGTCTTGTGACTTGATCACATCCTTTCTTTGTTTCTACAAATATTAGGATTCTGCTTCCATCCATCACTTCTTTCAAAAGCAAAATCAACCTGTGGTATCAGAAAACCATGAACAATCAAATTTATACAGGATACCCATAGAGTAGCATATTGGTGGCTATTAGATCATACCTGCTATACTTCTCCAAATCTGTGACAACTTCAATGACTTGCCTTATAGATTGATTTGCTTTCAAGTCTGGAGACCCAATGATGACCTGACAAGTTGAGCACATTTAAACACATTCCAAACCCGCTTTAAAAACACTGATGTTGCTTGTGACGCACTGATATGTTAACACAATAAAGAGTTTAGCATTGTATATGGCTTCACTATTTACCTTATAGGGATTACGTAGAAACTGCCTAGCCAAGGTTTCAACCTCCTTGGGCCAAGTGGCACTCCAATACAAGGTTTGTCTATCTGGTCTAATCTGCAGTATCACCACAAAATATTTTAACCTCAAGACTCTGAGAGCTTCTCTCAAAGGAATTTTCCAGAATGATGCAATAATTCAAGCACACCCATAACAAAACAGACTAACAGCAAGACAAATGCATGGTAACACGTGAGTCTCTGAATCAAATTTAAGAAAGAGATGACATTTTCAACCTATTTTGAACAAAAAGCATAGACAATTAGGAGGACTCGAGAAGCAGCAGAACCAATTTATCGCACATTTCAAACAAAGTGGAAGAGACAACACATATGAAATATCCATTTTTCACACATAGCCATAGGAAATGCAGGAGCTCAGTATGTGAAACATATGAAATATATGGTTAAATCCTGCATTAAGTTACATGACAAGAGCCAGAAGTCATCTGAGACGAGCCCAATCAACAAGGTAATGTCCGAAAAGTCAACGATGACATTGTTTGCCAAAGTTTAAAGCAAACTGCCAATAACTTCCATCAACATACCTCAACTCATGAATTTGATAAATATATTGTTAAAAGTTAAAACCACTTCAATGACTTGGAAGAGAAAAGTTACATGAATATGTTGTATCTCCATTACCCTTTTAACAAAAGAATAGAATCTCCCTTACTCCTTCAAACTTTAAAACATTTCAACACGCACAAAATCTAGCTATCAGCAAAATTTCCATATTTAAGGTGCAAATCAAGCAAGCAAATTAGTCAAGAAAACTTCCTTCTCTCACATATTATTCATGGTCCTAGTAAAATTTATAAACTGAAGTGTGATATGAAGAAATTGGCAATACATTCTGTTTTCTGTTCATATAATGGCTCAAAAGGTTGCTATGTCAACCCTAGGAAAAAAGTTAAACCACTGCAAGACCAAGTTGAACGAAAAGATACTCATTCTGAACTGTCAGAGACAGTTCCACTCAATGCACTCTTGTAGTTGCCTGACTGGAGCAGGGCCCAAATAATATCCTGATTTTTCATTACAGTGAACGAACATGATGAAGTATTAACACAAATGAGGACACAAATGATTATTGAACTAAATTGTGGATTGTCAAGAAATTAAAATCATAATGGAAAAAAGAAAGAAAAGATTGTGCATGCCTGGGAAATTAGTTTTCTTATTTGAGGCTCAAACCCCATATCCAGCATTCGATCAGCCTCGTCCAATACGAGATAAGTCACTCTTTTCAAGTTCGTATGTTGAGCTTCCAGCATGTCTATTAACCGACCAGGGGTTGCTATCACAATTTCAACTCCTGACATGAAGGTTCATAAAGCTCTCTTAATGTCTTTTTGAGCAAGAGCTAAAGTAGCTCCTAATAATACTGTTTTAAAAGCAGCTTCCAAAAAGAGATTTAGCACTAACAAGTAACAAGTTACTGAACAATGAAACCAAATACCTCTTTTAAGATCACGGATTTGAGGTCCTTTTGGGGCACCACCATATATGCATGTACTTCTTATGCTGGCACGCGATCCAAATTTGACAGCTTCTTCTTGAATCTGAACAGCTAATTCTCTTGTAGGTGCTAATACTAGCACGATTGGACCATCACCTTGTTCTGGATTTGAGAGGGAAAGAAAAGATCAAAATGGAGGCCCTCAATAAAAACCAGCCAGCCTGTCTAAACAAATTTTTTTAAAAAAAAACGGAAAAGTGATACTAACCCAACCGTGGTTGGGCACTGACATGGACCAAAGCCGGCAATAAATATGCCAAAGTCTTTCCAGAACCGGTTTCAGCAATTCCTATTAAGTCTCTGCCCTTTAAAGCCATTGGCCATCCTTGCGATTGGATAGGTGTTGGTTCAACAAATCCTAGTCTTGAAATAACCTCGAGGCAATAATCTATCACACCAATTCAATCAGAGAAATATCAAAATATTTAGCTAAATTCATTAATACATTTAGGTCTCCGGAAGCAATACCAGGAAAGTTCGCCTCATGGAACATCTGAATTGGCCTAGGGACATCATGGCCTTCAACAGTAATCTCACGACGTGCGCGATAGAGAGCAACATCCTGTTCTGTCATTGACCTAACAGAGTGATTTTCAACATAAAAATTCTTCTCAAAGGGTACCAGATTACCAAAGTCCTGCTTTGGAAGAGTAAGGTTGTCTAGATCATCACGTGATCTCCCGTGCCTACCTCCTCTCCCACCACTACTACCACGGCCTCCATCCGAACTAAACCTTCCACCTCCACGACCACCACTGTAGCCTCCATCAAAACCCCTACCACCCCCTCTCCCACCACTCCTACTTCCACTGTAGTTTGCTCCAGCACCAAATCGCCCTGGCCTGTCCCCCATACCACCATTAGCCACTCTGTCAATTCCTGCACCTCCAAAGCCACCGGACCGGCCCATATCCGACCCTCTTGAAAACCCACCTTCAAAAGGTGGATATCCGCCACCAACGCGTCCAGATCCACCCATACCCATACCCCCTCTAGAACCAGCGTCCATAGGCGGTGGACCCCCTGCCTGAGGACCGCCATAAGGAAGCTGCCCACCACGACCGTAGCTAGCCGCAGCTCCACCCGGCATAGGCCGTGGATACATGGAAGGCTGTGGACCCATAAGGTCACTGCAATCCGAGAATCACAAGAAAATAGTGAATACCGATACAAGATTCAAACCTTATTGCAAAGTGGAGTAATCTATGAATTCATAGCTTATGCAGAAACATATGAGTATGTATAAATCAAGAATTACAGAAAAACATGCACCTGCGTCGCTGGCGATAGGAGCCTGAGTCGCCGTATCTGGAGTCGTAATTAGGGTAGCTCATAGTCGCAAGAGAGAATTAGGGTTTACGGATTTGAAAGCTGAAAGGGAGGCAAAGAAAGTGGATTTTCCTCTTCAATCGTGTTTCCCTCCTCTCTGATTTGTGTTAATCTTTTATTCCTTTCTCTCAAATGTAATATTTGCCTATGAGATATTTTCTGAATGACTAGTACATCTTGATTGGATGGTTATTACCTATTTTATTTATAGGTGTCAAATGAGGGGCTGGGTTGAATTTGGGTTGAGTTAATAAATTGATGGATTGTTGATCTGCTCAAAAGTTATTTGCACCTAAACGGGTTGGATTGAAATGATTTAAAATATGAGTCATAACTTAATTCGTCCAACTCTAATTAAGTTTTAATTGCTTTATTTGTTCTTTTACAATCTTTTGATAACTTATAAAATTAATATTTTTTTATTATGATTAAATATAACATATTAAATAAAATAAAATATCTTTTTGAAAATATTTTGATGAGTTTTCTCATAAATTAATTTGAATCAGATATCAGCTCAAACTTTGATAAACTAAAATGAGTTGGGCTAAAATGGCTGAGCTAATAAATGAGCGGATCAATTATCAGCCCAAACTTGAGCAAGTTAGACAGTTTATGATCTCATGGGCTGATTTTGCAATCTCTTTATTTAAATAATTATATTTTATTCTTTATCCTGCCTTTTGATGTTACCGTGGAAAATGATACAATCTATCCAAAAGTTATAGTCAATTAAAATAATATAGTATAATAAAAATATAATACAATACTATCCCATATATTATAAAACAATATGTGACATTTATCCATAAAGAGCGTTAAAGTTGGTAAATTTTAGTTATTCTACTAGTATTCTGAGTTGGGTTTCTTTGTCACCCTATTTGTTTCTTATTTATGTAGAAGAACTATCAGTATTATTGCACTCCGCTGAGCAACAAGGTACTTTACTTTTAAAAGGGTTGAAGTTAGAAATAAATGAACCTTCAATTTTACATTTGTTCTTTACAAATGACTCGTTTATCTTTTATAATATAGATATGAATAGTATTTCTAGACTTAACCTTATATTAAATACGTGTGCGAAGTATTTAAGACAAGTGATTAACCTTAAGAAATTTGCAGCTTGTTTAGTCAAAAATACTACAGAGGAGGAAAAATCAAGATATTGCTCCTCACTTGATAACATTAAATTG
The DNA here is from genome assembly GCA_035772735.1 of Datura wrightii. NCBI lineage: Eukaryota > Viridiplantae > Streptophyta > Magnoliopsida > Solanales > Solanaceae > Datura > Datura wrightii. The sequence continues at coordinate 172,188,744 of JASDFA010000010.1, read as the reverse complement.
TGTACAAATGGCGAATTTAGGATTGTCTGTTGTGGTAGAAAGATCTAAAAAGATATTACCTTTTATAAAAGAGAGAATTTTGTCTAAAATAAATAGTTGAAAAGGAAAGTTATTGAGCAAGGCAGAAAAAAAGGTCTTGCTAAATCTGTCTTAGCAGCTATCCTTTCTCATGTGTTATCTTGTCCTCAAATACTTGAAGGATTATGTAAGAAAATCGCAAGTATATTCTTAAATTTTTTGTGGAGCCAAGATGATGAGAAGTGGAAAATGCATTTCAAAAGATGGAAAACCTATGTGAACGAAAATTTAGAGGTGGGCTAGGATTTTGAGACTTACAAACTTTTAGTATGGCTCTTCTAACCGAACTAGCCTGGAGTATTTTGAATGAATCTGACTTGGTAGTTTTCAAGTACTAAAAAGTAAGTATTTCTTAAATGAGTCTTTGTAACATGTAAAAGTTCATCAGATAGTATTCGAATTTGAAAAAGCATTTTACAAGGACGTGGACTCTTAGTAAAAGGTGTTAGATGGAACATATTTAATGGTGCATCAGTGAGAATATGAAAGGACCCATGGTTGCCTCGAGACTGTTTATTTTATCCGTTTGGTATGATTAATGATGTTTCACATAACTTAAAAGTTTATAACTTGATAGATTATTATACTAATTCTTGAACACCTAACTCCTGAATAATATATTTAGTGAGAAGGATGTCAATACAATTCTAACAATTCCAATATATCCTATGGAAATTGATGATAGAACTATTTGACATTTTATAAAAATCTAGTAAGTAAGAATTGAAGTCTAGTTATCACCTAGCTAAACTACTTCTTTCAAATAATTGAAATTTGGCTAGTCAACCTAAAAGTAGTTCCTAATGTTTCCTAATTTCTTTTGGAATCAACTTTGGTCTATGAAGATTAAGAACAAGCTGAAATATTTATTTACGAAAATGCATCTTAAATACTTTACTAATTAGAAACATTATTGCAAAGAGAATTCAAACCATGAATTCCATTTGTCCTATTTGTGAATTGGATCCAGAAACCTTTAAATGTATGTTTTTTTTTTTGAAATGTCCAAGATCCATAAATGTGTGGAAAAGAAGCCCAATCCAATGGCCCTACTTGTACCTTTTTTTTCAGATTTTTCAACCCGATGATATAAACTATATTTGAATACTATAATATTTTCGAATACTAATATTTATTGCAATTGTCAATATTTATTTTATGAATGATTTAAAAAGCTAGAAATAATTATGTATTTAGTTCCTTGTTACAAAGTAATGCTGAAATTTTATCATGAGTTTTATCTGATTTTAATGAGTTTACAAATGAAATAAACCATGCAAACAATATGCGATAAAAGCGACAGGTTGTAATTAACCCCAATTCACCAATTATTTTTTTAGAAAATGTATTACTTTATATTAATGTAGGCGTGGTTCAAAATACTCAAAAAATGAGTATTGCAATGGCAGCCTTAAAGGCTAATGGTAATGTGTTTTATGTCTATGGTAGTCCAATTCATTTTGTTGAAAAAATCATGATAAAGCAATTCATGTTGTGGTGGAGCAAGAATAGAAGAAGATATCAATATTATCAGATCTATCAGCGATCACTCAAATACTTAATAAGATAATGACTTCTACGTGGAATGTTATTACTGTTGTGAGGATATTTGGTATCTTAAATATTATTCAGATGATGTAGCTTTTTATACATAAGTAAACGTGACTACACTTGTAGCCATATATTAGCTAAGTTAACCTTATCAATATTTCATTAGGTCTCTTGGTTGAGAACTTTAATTTCTAGGTTAGATTGTCGACGAGTCTTCTTACTGCTTTGTACAACTGACTTCTGTATGATTAATGGTTATTAATTTTGCGTTAAAAAGAAAAATACTAGTAATACTTTGTTTTTTCTTTTTGTTGTTAGTTTTATTTAGATTTCTTTGTTCCTTGTCAAATTGTACGTATTGGCAATACCAAAAAGAGAGGATTTTGATTTTGATTTTGATTTTTTTCTTTTGCAAGTTTTTTACAAATACTATAGAAATTAAAAGGCTACTAAAAATAAAAGGAGAAGTAATTTTCTAGTCCTCGATAAATATCTTTTTAGTTTTATGATTTTTTTATAAGAGATCCTCATTTTTACACATAAGGGATTTAAAAATATCATTTTTTTTCTATTCAAATTATAAAAGGCTAAGAAATCTCATTATATAATATTTTATATATATATATATATTTATTTATATATATATGTATGTATATATACTACTTTTTCTTAGAACATTTTTATTTTTCAAAAAATTTGTTTGAAATTATCATGTACTTAAATTGTGACAAATATGATATCGAAAATGATATTTAATAGTACACGGTGGGACAAACTTATGAATATTGAATCCTTAAATTGGGATATATGACATGGCTTACGGAGGGAAAGTCGAGTTAAAGTATTAGTGGACTTCTAATCTGGCAAACTTCTGAAAGAAGAAGCATATAATATAATAATACCTTAGAAAACTCTTAAATTAGAAAGGAAGAAAAAAATGAAACGTTATACAAAAATACAAGACAGAACACAACTAATTACATGGTAGCACATTTTTTGGCTCAATGGTAGCATAACCTTAAAAACACATCCACGAGATCTATTGAGCCAAAACAAACAATACTTATGAGTCCCAAACCTAAAGGGTAAAAATTGGCAGCAAAAATTTCAAAATGGATAATTATTTATGGGATGTAACAAAAGAGGTAAGACGTGGCATATGCCATGATCGGTTAATCGTTAATATTTGATCGTGATCTGTACCACGACCATAATTAAAATTTTTTAATTTTTCCTTCTGGATCGTGAACAGCAACACGACCCACAAAATTCTTTTAAAAAAATCTTTTGGTTCCAGGTCGCTCCCGCTCCACAATCTATAATTGAAATTAAAAAAAAATATCATTTTGGTCGTGAACGTGTCCACGACCGTGCCCCATTTCACAAAACAGTTACAGAAAAAAGCTTCAAAGGCAAGTTAAAAATATTTTAAGTAGTGGAGTTGGAATAATGAAGTACTTTTAGCCAAATAGCATGTTAAAACTTAATTAATTAAAAAGTATTGTTGGCTTTTCCTCAATAATTTCAATTTCTTTTTTTGCAAAGTAGCTGAGTTTTTTGCCCTGGTAGCTTATGCAGCAGTACAACTAAGACTAATGTAAGAAGTAAAAACTAATGTAAGAAGTAAAATTTGTTTTGGTGCAATAATGTAAAATAATTAATTAGAAGAGGAGATTAATTATTTACTCTCTATTGATATTTGAACAATCATAACATCGATTAATCATTAAGGTGCTTGTAATCTTCAAGAACAATAAACCACTAAGGGGCTAAAATAGAATAATTTTGTTTTGTAAAACGATGATTACTATTAAAGATAAAATGGAGTAATTTTGTTTTGAAGTTTTAAAAAGCCAATTACTACTAAGGATAAATGAAATAATTTTGTTTTGAAGTTTTCAAACGGCAATTACTATTAAAGATAAAATGAAATAATTTTGTTTTGAAGTTTTAAAACGACAAACACCTCATAGTAATTGTTATCCTTACTACAATTATTCACATTCAATTGATTGGATTGACGATACATTCTGTACTTTGCTTAAAAAAATCAAAAGATCTCATTTAGCGAAGTATTGAATGTATCGTCAATCTAATCAATTAAAAACCCCTGCTAAGTTCTAATTAATTATATTACATTATTGCTCCAAAAAAAATAAATTACTACTTACATTAGTCTAAGTTGTACTGATGCATAAGCCACCGGGGCAAAGAATCCAGCCACTCCCCCCCAAAAAATTAAAATTGTTGAGGAAAAGCTAACAATACTTTTTAATTAATTAAGCTTTAACATGCTATTTGGCTAAAAGTACTTCATTATTCCAACTCCACTATTTAAAATATTTTTAACTTGACTTTAAAGCTTTTTCTATAACTGTTTTGTGAAATGAGGTATGGTCGTGGACAGGTTCATGACCAAAATAATTTTTTTTATTTCAATTATAGGTCGTGGAGTTGGGAGCGACCTGGAACCAAACAAAAATTTCAAAAAATATTATGGGTCGTATTGCTGTTTATGACCCAGAAGGAAAAATTGAAAAAAAATAATAATTATGGGTTGTGGTATTAATCGCTACCAAAGATTAACGATTAATACCATTTTTCTCAAACGGATTTATATACTGGTCGTGACAAGTGCCACGCCTTACCCCTTTTGTTACATCCCATAAATAATTATCCATTTTGAAATTTTTGTTGCCAATTTTTACCCTTTAGGTTTTGGACTCCAATACTTATTGTAGATTTTGACGGTGATAAACTAGTTACTTTGAAGTAACATATATTAGATTGAAAGTTAATATAAAATTATTATAAAAGAAAATTAGATGGTAAAATAAGGTCTGTTTAGGAAGAAAATAACATTGTATGTATAGATTATAATGCATTGAATTCTAACATGTTGTTTCTAAATGCTCTTTTGATGTGAAATTCCACTATACTTTAATCTGATGAAAGGAGATCCAATCTTTAGAAAGAAGAATCAGATTGTGTAGAATGACTAGATTTCAAGAAACTAAATTTTGTTGTCTATGTCAATTTTGAAAGCATCACTGCCATAATTAAAAATTAACTTATTGAATTTGCTTTGGAACTTGCCACTAGCCAACTAGAGTATTTTTCAGAGGAGGATGAACGGAGTAGATCTTTTCGGATCAGGCTGAGGTTTTTCTTTTAATGTTTCTTTGGGCTTTAATGATTTGGTCCTGCTGGAGCAGACAAATTCATTTATGCAGAATCATAGAATATAGAGATATTTGCAAATATGTTTTATTCTTTATTTTGGTCTTATCCATCAGAAGTTTTGTTGAGTTATATGGGTCGACCACCTTACTCAGGACCAGGTCCCTCTATCAGGTTACACAGAGGCAGAGACACATGTACACGAAAATACAACAGTAAGAAGAAGACACACGAAGTTTTACGTGGAAAACTTCCTTGCTCACTGGAAGTAAAAAACCACGACCTACCTCGTAGGATTTCTCAAACTCCACTACTAGATCTGAGCAACAAAAGTTACAAAACCTAGTACACAACTAAGAGGTTAACCTCCTAACCTCCCACTTGTAATACCTCTATTACAAGACTTCAATATTCTCTACTTCAGCTAAAACTCAACTGAAATACAAGGCTAACTCTAGCCAAAATGTCTACTAGCTCTAGCAGACCAGAACGAGAAAAACAACTCATGAAAAACAAGAAAATAAAACTTGTACGAAATACAAGGTTTCTGTTTTGCAGTGCACTTCTTCTCCTTCAATGGCAGCCTCAAAACTTGAGTTATTTTTCTTTGATTCTTGCTGTGAAACAAGGAAACAATGGCTGCCTTTTGAGAGAAGAATAAGCTTATTTTTAGATCAATTTTTCTGAATGATTTCTCTTGATGGAAAGAGTTGTTGGGTTCTATCCTTTATATCTTTTCAGCTTCCTTTCATCCACATGGGTAGAAGGAGAGTGTATTGATGATACCCACTAGCCACATGGATAAAAGGAGAGAGTAGTAATGATACCCACTAGAAAGCTCTCTTTTTGGTCAAGCACATGTGACCAACTTGGCCTAGGTGCTGCTATGATTCCATGCTGCTCTGTTGCACACTATTGTCTTCACCAACTGACAGCCAAAAAGCAAACTTTCCAACTGTAAAGTCTTTTCCCTTCCAGCTCAAAATTGAGTCACACCAGCACAAGGGATCAGGTCCCTGTATGAGGTTGACAGCATCAAAACCAGTAATCTAACAATTTCCCCCTTTTTGATGATGACAACCTTGACAACCTTCTTTGCACATTTTATCTAACACACTTCACAGTCTTCCCCCTGTCAGCATAATTCCCCACGTCTTAGTATCCGCGTCTTCCCCCTGTCTTAGTATCCCCTGTCTTAGTATCTTCCCCCTTTGGCATCATAAAAAAGAAGAGAACAGTAAACCAAGACAAGAATGCATAGATGAGTTAACTCATGGCCACTGGGGCAACACTGACACTAATGGAAATAAGAAAGGCAGAAAAACAAATAGACAATAAGAACAATGCAACAGCCAACCCCTGCAATCAGAAAAGTATTACATTATCACTTAGCATAACAAAAGAGAATCATACAAGAACTGTCCATAATCGTGGGAAAGAGTGTAAAGCAGGAAGGAGATAAGAGAGCAGGAAAATCATTTAGAGTCGGGTAGTCTGGGTAAGAGGGCTGAGAGGCGATCATTGAAGGTTTCATGGGTAAGCAATTTCTTAGTCAAGTCCTTGACCTCAACCTTCAGGGCTTCATTTTCTGCTTTGAGAGGATCACTGACAGTAAGCAGTTTTTGGTTTAAATCTTTAACCTCAGCCTTTAAAGCTTCATTCTCTTCCTTGAGGGAGGAGATGGTGCCAGGGTCCTCTACTGGGTGCGCCTTCAGACAAACTATTTCAGCCTCATTGGACTTCTCTTGCGAGGCAATCAAGTCCTCTTCTCTGCCCTTGGTAGAAGTACTTTATTTACAAACTCAAACAGCAGTTGATACACACCCTTCATTTGTTTCTTGAGAACTCTCTCCCCTGTGACTCTGTCAAGCTTGGCAATCATGGAAATAAAACGCCTTTGCGCACATTCTCCATCGACAGACCTGATCCCTCTATTAGGAACCTTAAGGATGGAACTTAGAACCTGCTCATTTATCATGAAGGTGACTCCACTCACCTTACTGTAGATCTTGGTACCATTATCAGCAAATTCCAGCTCATGATAAAATTTCCTGACCTCATTCTCATGTAAAACAGGAACTGGAGGAACAAATAAGTGTCGCCAACTTTGGTAATTGACCATTTCCACCAGCTCAGCCATGCCTTCCATGTCACAAATTTCAGGATCAAATACCCTGCCCCGTAACACCTTTTGGTTCTGCAAGATAAGCTGCCTGGCTTCCTTGGACAGCTCAGTAGACTCATTGGTCCTATATCTGGAAGAAATCTGGTGAGTAAGAGATGGAGGAATAGGAAGTTTGAAGAGGTTATTTGCAGAGAGCAGTTTAAAGAGATGAGAGGAAAGATGGAAGGTGGAAAGGGTTTTAAGAGGGGTTATGACACGTCTAATCAGAGAGACTTTTGAACTGGATGTAGATACAACACTTACTTTATGACCGGATACCGGAAGAAACAAGCGGTAAGGGCAGTTCTTACAATATTCTCAAGTTATGTTTATAAGTGACAAAGTAATACTGACCTGATAGGACCTGGTCCCCTTATGAGGTTGAACAGGCAGTCCAAAGTCCCTGACTTGTCTAAGTCCAGCCTTCCTTACATCCACCATGCGTGTATACCTAGGGAGGTATATAACTGAGTTAGACGCATCCACAGCAAACTAGCAAGGATACCTGCATTCAGATCATAGCCAAAAACGAGAGTCAACACTTAGATAGAGAAGAGGGAGAATTTAATTCATTTTGATTAAGCCTAGCCTTAATCTGTTTTTATCAAACTGGTCCCTATTCAAGGCTTTGGTAAAGATATCTGCAATCTGATCTTCTGTCCTGCAAAATTCCACACGAATATTTCCCTTCTCAACATGGTCTCTAAGAAAATGATGTCTGATGTCAATATGCTTAGTCCGCTTGTGTTGTACTGGATTCTTAGCCATATTCAGAGCACTGGTGTTGTCACACATCAAAGGGACACACTCGGTCAGGACTCCAAAGTCTTCCAGTTGCTGCTTAATCCACAGTAATTGAGCACAACATGAAGCAGCAGCCACATATTCTGCTTCAGCTGTTGAGAGTGCCACTGAATTTTGTTTTCTTGATCCCCAAGAGACCAGTGAAGAACCCAGAAAATGAGCCATGCCTGAGGTACTTTTCCTATCAACCAGGTACCCAGCATAGTCAGCATCAGAATAGCCAATAAGTTCAAAGGAACCTCCAAATGGATAGAAAAGGACTAAATCAGAGGTCCCCTTAAGATATCTGAGAATTCTCTTAGCAGCCTTCAGATGAGATTCCTTAGGACAAGCTTGGAATCGAGCACACATACCCACACTAAACACAATATCTGGCCTGCTGGCTGTTAAGTAAAGCAGGGAGCCAATAATGCCTCTGTACATAGTTTCATTTACTGGAGGACCGGGTTCATCATTATCCAGTTTTGAAGCAGTCCCAATGGGAGTGTCAATTGGTTTGGCACTTTCCATATGAAATTTTGTGAGCAGGTCCTTGATATACTTCTGCTGACTGATGGCTGTTCCAGCTTTGTCCTGCTTGACCTGTAACCCCAGAAAGAACATAAGTTCTCCCATCATACTCATCTCGAATTCACTTCCCATGAGCGTTGCAAAATCTTCGCAGAGTGAATCAAGAGTGGCTCCAAATATAATGTCATCAACATAGACTTGAACAATAAGCAGATTTCTTCCTCTTGTTTTGAGAAAAAGAGTGTTGTCAATTCTTCCTCTCTTAAAACCATTATCAAGAAGAAATTTTGATAGTCTTTCATACCAAGCCCTTGGAGCCTGTTTCAGTCCATACAGTGCCTTGTCCAGCTTGTATACATGATGAGGTCTATCAATATCCTCAAAACCAGGGGGTTGTTTCACATACACTTCTTCCTTCAAGTACCCATTTAGGAAGGCACTTTTGACGTCCATTTGAAACAATTTAAATTCCATGAAAGAGGCAAAGGCAATCAGCATGCGAATGGCTTCCATTCTGGCTACTGGAGCGAATGTTTCATCATAATCAATCCCTTCCTCCTGGTTGTACCCTTGAACAACCAGTCGAGCCTTGTTTTTGACGGTGACCCCTTGCTCATTTAGTTTGTTCCTGAAGACCCACCTGGTTCCTATAACAGTTCTATCAGATGGTTTTGGAACCAGGTGCCAGACTTTACTTCTTTCAAATTGATGCAGCTCCTCCTGCATAGCATTCACCCATTCCACATCCTTCAGTGCCTCCTTGATGTTCTTGGGCTCAATCTGTGATATGAAGGCTGATGAGGCAAATGTGTTTCGAGTTTTGGATCGGGTCTGCATTCCTGAGTCCAATGGAGACATTAAGTTGTCAAGAGGATGAGAAGATTTGTGTTTCCAGTTAGATCCCTTTACAACAGATTCTCCAAAATTGGAACCAGTTCCAGCAGATTCTCCAGAATTGGAACCAGGTCCCTCTTCTGGGTTGCCTTCTGCATCATCTTCCTTCTCTGCCTCCTCTTCTCTGATGTGTTTTGTTGCTTCATCATGAGTGGTCTGATCTCCATTCTGCAGGGAGTTCTTTGTGATGTCAGTTTTTTCAGATGAATCATGATTGACATCATCTCTTTGGAACAGCCACAGTTCCTCAAATTCATCCGTACCCAGTGCTTCTGTGCTCTTCAGCTTCCCATTTTCATCAAATACGACATGGATGCTTTCTTCAACACACTGAGTCCGTTTATTATAGACTCGGTATGCTTTGCTATTTAATGAGTATCCTAGAAAAATTCCCTCATCACTTTTGGGATCAAATTTCCCTAGATGGTCCTTGCCGTTGTTTAGCACAAAACACTTGCATCCAAAGACTCTGAGGTAGTTCAGCATCGGCTTCCTTTTATTCAGCAGCTCATAGGGAGTTTTTCCAAGTAATGGCCGAATTAGACACCGATTGACCACATAGCAGGCCGTGTTGACAGCTTCTGCCCAGAATGACATTGCCACACCTCCATCTATGAGCAATGTTCTAGCAATATCTGCAAGAGTTCGATTCTTCCTTTCAACTACTCCATTCTGTTGTGGAGTCCTGGGAGCAGAAAAGTTGTGACTGATTCCTTTGGCAGCACAGAAAGCTTCAAATTTGGCATTTTCAAATTCAGTTCCATGATCGGACCTGATCCCTGCAATGTTGCAGTTCAGCTTTACCTGAATTTGGTTTGCAAATGACTCAAAGGTGGGGAATGTTTCATCTTTAGTGCGAAGAAACATCACCCAGGTATATCTTGAATAGTCATCAACAATTACAAGGATCAGCTTCTTTCCTCCACGACTTGCAACCTTTACAGGTCCACACAGATCCATGTGTAGTAGCTCCAGGGGTCTGGAGGTGCTCACTTCCTTTTTGTTCTTGAATGAAGACCTGGTGTGTTTCCCTTGAACACAAGCATCACAGATCTGACTCTGAGCAAATTTCACCTTTGGGAGTCCTCGAACCAGGTCCTTGGATACTAGCTTGTTGAGAAGAACAGAACTTACATGTCCCAACCTTCTGTGCCACAAGGTAGCTTCATCCTCCACCACGCTTAAGCAGTTAAGCCCATTTCTAGCAGCTGAATCAAGATCAGCAACATACATGCTCTTGCATCTGTTTGCGGTCAAAACAACTCTTCCTGATTGAAGATCTGTCACTGTACACTGGTCTGAAACGAATTTGACTTCATTTCCTTTGTCGCAGATTTGTGAGACACTCAGGAGGCTGTACTTCAGTCCATTTACATAGAAGACATTTTCTATGGCATGGGCAAGTGTCTTTCCAATCTTCCCAACACCAAGAATGTGTCCCTTTTTGCCATCCCCAAAAGATACTGAGCCTCCCTGATATGCCTTGAGTGAGAGAAAATTATCAACATTTCCAGTCATGTGCTTTGAGCAGCCGCTATCCATATACCATTTCCGACTGCTTTCTCTCACTCCTTCCTGCACATATAGATTATAGATTAGACTTGGGAACCCATTTCAGCTTGAGTTCCCAGTACCGAGACAGAGGATAAATCAATTTTCTTTTGGACCACTCAGGCAGCCAGATCTGAGACATTTTGGAACCAGATCCCCTTATGGTCCCTAATTCTCCTTTACTAATCACCGTCTTTCTTAAGGCTGCTTGCCTCGATACACAGTTAGACTTAAGGTGCCCATTCCTACCACAGTGTGTGCACAACAAATTATCAGGATTAGATCCATATTTACTGTGAGGATTATAAGGAGGACTACTTTTCTTATAACCTAACCCTTCACCGGAGTTAGATCTTTGTCCGGTTAATTTTTGTAAGATCTGTGAAGAAGCATTCCATTTAAGCGATCTCTCAAGCTCAGCATTCAGTTGGATCACATTTTTCTCAAGCTCAGTGTTTCTTTTCATTATTACAGTGAGCTCATCTTGTGACCTTTTCAGTTCAGCTTCGAATTCTTTTTGAGCATTTTTCATGTCATTAGTCCCTCCCTTTTTAATAAAGGCATTTTGCTCATTGACTAGCTCTTGACATTTCTCTTCTAGTTCTGCCAAACTTGAGATCAAGTTCACCTTTTCTAGCTCAAGTTTATCTATATATTGATTCAGACTTTCCTTTTCTTTGGTAAGATCATAAAAAGAGTCAATTAACACACAAGCTAGCGACCTCAATTCTTTCCCATTATAGTCTTTTAGATTCTTTTTAATGTCAAGGAAAGTTACCTCTTCATCTTCATCTCCATCCGAATTTGCCATGAAGGCAAACATTGAGTCAAAGGGTGAGTCATCATCCTCCACAGCCATCATAGAAGCATCTTTCACAGCATCCTCCTTATCAGATTCATCTGAGGAGTTCCCCCAAGCAGCTAGAGCTTGCTTGACTATATTGTCGGCTGCAGCTCTTCTTCTGAACTTGTCAGGGACTCGGTCCTTCTTCTGGGCCTTTTCGGCAGTGGTTCTCAGATACTCCTTGTAATCCATCTTATGCATCGGACAGTCCTTGATAAAGTGACCTGGTTTGCCGCATTTGTGACACAGATCATTGTAACCAGGTCCCTTGTTCGAGCTTGTCCTCCTAGGAAGGCTGTCACTTCGCCTAATCATTTTCTGAAACCTTCTTGTTAGGTAGGCCATATCTTCATCTTCTTCGCTGGAGCTTGCTTGAGCTCCTTTAAGAGCTAATCCTTTGTCCTTCTTCAGCTCACTCCTGCTCTGGTCCTGCTGCCTCTTGAGCTCATAGGTTTTTAAATTGCCTATGAGTTCATCCATCGTGAGGACTTCCAGATTTCTAGCTTCAGTGATCGCATCAACTTTACTCTCCCAAGACTTAGGGAGGACACTGAGTACCTTCCTGACCAGCCTGCTTGGCTTGATCACTTCTCCCAAACAATAGAGCTCGTTAGTGATGGACGTGAGTCTGGTATGCATCTCTTGAATAGATTCACCTTCCCTCATGGAGAACATTTCGTATTGAGTGGTAAGCATATCCACTTTGGACTGCTTGACCTGACTGGTCCCTTCATGAGCGGTTCTGAGACAGTCCCATATTTCCTTTGCAGTTTCACAAGCAGAGATTCGATTATATTCATCCGGACCAATACCGCAAACAAGAAGCTTCTTAGATTTGTAATTCTTTTCTATGAGTTTTCTGTCATGATCATCAAACTCCTTTCGGGTTTTGGGAATAGAGATGGTTGTCTCTCCTTCCTTTACGGTTTTCATTGGCACATAAGGTCCATCCAGTACCACATCCCACAGCTCACAATCTTCAGCCATGATGAAATCATGCATTCTTGTTTTCCACCATCCGTAATATTGGCCATTAAACCTGGGAGGTCTGGTAGTAGACTGTCCTTCTTCTAAATTTGGTGGTGCTGCCATATTTTACAGGAGTCTTTCTAGGTGTTAACCTTTTAGAAAGCACCTGCTCTGATACCAATTGTTGAGTTATATGGGTCGACCACCTTACTCAGGACCAGGTCCCTCTATCAGGTTACACAGAGGCAGAGACACATGTACACGAAAATACAACAGTAAGAAGAAGACACACGAAGTTTTACGTGGAAAACTTCCTTGCTCACTGGAAGTAAAAAACCACGACCTACCTCGTAGGATTTCTCAAACTCCACTACTAGATCTGAGCAACAAAAGTTACAAAACCTAGTACACAACTAAGAGGTTAACCTCCTAACCTCCCACTTGTAATACCTCTATTACAAGACTTCAATATTCTCTACTTCAGCTAAAACTCAACTGAAATACAAGGCTAACTCTAGCCAAAATGTCTACTAGCTCTAGCAGACCAGAACGAGAAAAACAACTCATGAAAAACAAGAAAATAAAACTTGTACGAAATACAAGGTTTCTGTTTTGCAGTGCACTTCTTCTCCTTCAATGGCAGCCTCAAAACTTGAGTTATTTTTCTTTGATTCTTGCTGTGAAACAAGGAAACAATGGCTGCCTTTTGAGAGAAGAATAAGCTTATTTTTAGATCAATTTTTCTGAATGATTTCTCTTGATGGAAAGAGTTGTTGGGTTCTATCCTTTATATCTTTTCAGCTTCCTTTCATCCACATGGGTAGAAGGAGAGTGTATTGATGATACCCACTAGCCACATGGATAAAAGGAGAGAGTAGTAATGATACCCACTAGAAAGCTCTCTTTTTGGTCAAGCACATGTGACCAACTTGGCCTAGGTGCTGCTATGATTCCATGCTGCTCTGTTGCACACTATTGTCTTCACCAACTGACAGCCAAAAAGCAAACTTTCCAACTGTAAAGTCTTTTCCCTTCCAGCTCAAAATTGAGTCACACCAGCACAAGGGATCAGGTCCCTGTATGAGGTTGACAGCATCAAAACCAGTAATCTAACAAGTTTGTTAGCAAATAAGAATTGGACACATCGCTAGTTAGTTTTAGAATAGATACCATTTTATATGTATTAAAATACAGCTCAAAGTGTACAGAATTAAATGCAGAAAATAGAAGGAAATTTTTATATTGTGTTTCTTTACATTTTCAAGTATTTGTGGACTACAAGGCCTGATACTGTCGTAGGAGAAGAAGCAGTTCGTACGTGGAAGAAACTAAAGAAAAAAGAATGTTAACAAATTGGTGATCGTAAGAACAAGCCCTTATGTCACGGGCTCGGACTTCCAGCACGCTCCGGAGGCCCGTGCGGCGCCTCGCCTCGCGAGGCCAGCCTCTCTCACCGGGACAATACACTGGTTTCGCCCTGCCACGGGCTCTTCAGGAGAACGGCTCCAGTTCCCGACCAGGTTTGTGCAGGGTTGGCCAAGTCCCCTCTTCACCGTCAATTCAGAAGGGGACACAGACGTTCCTACGCCACACCTTTCTGAAGCCATTCTATCAGCATCTTGAGCCATCCACCAGCAACTGTCCGCCATAAGATACCCCAATATCTAGGGCGTGACACTTAGCTACATTGTGATTGGAGGATTCTAGACGTCACTGTGAATGGTGGCATTTAGATGGCGTAAATTTCATGAATACCTAAAAGTAATTATTTTTTATTTTGTTATATAAAAATTATTTTATTTTTTTATTCTTCGCAAAAGTAAAATTTTATCAAAATGTAAAAGAAAATAATAAAAATATTTCTTAAATTTGATGATATGTTCAAAATGATCTCTCGAATATACTTTTTGAGCATTTTTGGTCCATTATTTTGTTAACTTTTTTTTTTATTTCATATATTTAACAAACTCTACCTACTAAATTTAACGAATTTTTTAAAAAAAAAGTAAAACCAAAAAAAAATTTATTTATCATTAACGTAAAATAATTACATTTTTCACTTACTTACCTTTTACTAATATATTATTTTGTTTAATTAATTATAAACGTCTTTTATTTTTTTAAACATAATATTATTTTGTTCATACTATTAGTACATTTGTTAAGTAAGTAAGTAAAATAAATAAATAAATATAATTTTAAAATTATTTTTGTAATAATTTCTGTGAACATTATCATTAACATATTGAATATGTGATCTAAACTATGATATTTTTAGTAAATAAGAGTTATTTAAAAATAAAAGAATAAAATAAAATTACTTATTATAAAATATATATATTTTTTAAAAGAGTTTGGGATGAAAGATTTTTTTGGAGGAGTCGAGGATGGAGTTGAAAGATTTGTTGAAAGTTTAAAATGATGGCATGTTATAATTTTTAAAAAAATTATGCATAGTGTTTCACTTCTTGATATTTCATTATTTCATAAAATAATCGCTTTCAAGTAAACCTCATTTTTACTGGGATTTATACAATTGATATCTTAAAGTTGGTGTCTACCGACAACGAAGAAAGCAAACACTTATTTTTAATTTTAATTTTTATTGAGCAATAATAGTGAATAAAATAAAGTGAAACTTGGAGAAAAATCTCTAAAGTTATTCTAAAAATAACATAAATTACACCTAACAAGCTACACCAAATTGTGCAATAAATCAAAAAAGTGAAAATTGCAAAGGAAACACATGTAAATGTGAATACATATTAAAAAATTTTCACGGTCATCTAAAATTTAATAATCAGAGTTTGTTAAGTATTTGATAGAAATCAAATATGCTCACATTTAGTAAACTTAGTACCTAAATTGCTCAAAAATATATTTAAGTGATTATTTTGAATCTATCCTCAAAGATAAAGGATATTTTTGTTATTTTCTCTCACATTTTAGGCAGAATTTTAATCAATTTTTATCAAAATCACATTTGTAAAAAGATAAGACAAAGTTAAATATTTTTTATATAATAAAATAAAAAATAATAACTTTTAAGGAAAAAAACACAAAATTGAAATCCATGCGAACTGTAAGAGAGTTAATGATATGAGAGAAAGGTAAGGAGATGGAGAAAAGGGCCTTGGAGTTGGAAGAAATTGGATGAAGAAACTACTCAAAGACCAACAGAATCATGAACATAAATTGATAAATGAAATGTCCTCTTTTTTCTTCTTTTATTATATTGTATTATTGCATTGTCATTTATTTATTCAATTAAGGAAATGTTCTCTTACTTTCTCCGTGCCCTTTGATCACCACAGGGCAATATTCCTGTCAGACACCCCATTGAGACAAGAAAATAATAAAAGAAATACAACTCGCTATGGGTCCCCTTCCATTAATCCAAGGAAAATTTCCAAACATATGCATGATTCTACAACATTGTAGAAAAAATTATGCACAAAAGTTGTGCGATACCTTTCAAAATTGTGTAAAAGCACCTCCAAGAGAATGAATTTATCCAGGCATATCGTCGAACACCCTTGGTGCATCATTTATGCAAATTGATACTCAAAAACTCCATAAAAATTACTGGTGCACTAAATACACATTTATATTCGTTCCAGAAGTTTCATCTCCATTAGGTGTTCATCCTCCTATCCGGCGAAAAAAAATATGCATATTCCTATATAAGTATCAAACAAGAACAGAAAAACCATGCAGGTAAAAAAATAAACCAAAAAAAAAACTTCAAATAAGATGAAAAACCATCACATCTCTATCAAACAAGAGGCCAAAAAAAAAACATAATTACAAGGTGTTTAGGGCAATACATCATCCAACTAGATAAACACAAACTCTTGACCACCATCTCCCTCCCCCAAAAAAATACCCAAAAGTTGAAAATTATTTGTTTTTTTAAGTAAAATAAGTTAAATCAACATTTTAAAGAATATTCTAGAAATCTAAAACCTTGAATTTCAACTTTAGACATTATTATACTTTACAATGAAGTCAATAACGGAAGTTTCAAAGTTGGGGGGCCGAACCAAACTAGCATGGACCACGCGTTCTCCTAAGTTGCCGGCGCACAAAAAGTTCTCCCTTTCCGCCACGCTAATTAATTAAACACTTTCATTTTCGTCCGTCTGCGAGAAAGGGTTCTTTGAATCGGCAGCCGAGTCAGCAAATTCTTTAAACCGGAGATCGAGCCGAGTCATTTGCCAGCAAACCGGGTTCATCGCCTTTCGGCTCCAAGCATTTGAAGGACGGCATTTTTACTGCCACTCTCACGCTGCGTGATGTAGACCCTTCTTCGTTATCAGCCCTTGCTTTTGGGGACTTCATTGATGGACCTCTTGAAAAGAATGGGGGTGCAATCTTGAAAACCCACCGGTCCGACTTTGCTTCCTGGTCGGACTGGTCAATCCGCCTGGATGACCTCGCACCCATGTTGCTTCCCTCCCCCATACCGGTTCTGTACCCTCTCGTAGAGCTACCATGTCTTGGGAGCGTGGCTGCACAACTCTTTGTACGGTTAAGTAGTGCCCGGTTCATTACCTCTTTCCTAACATTCTCCGGCAATCTTAGAGTATACCGGTCCAAATTCTCCCCTGGTACCACCAATGAATGGCCGGTCGAATGTGACCTAAATTTGCTGAACACCCTTGGCATCTTTACAGAAAAAGACCTCGGCGGCCGGTTCGACGCGTTGAAACTCAAATTTCGCTTAACTTCTGGTCTAACAGAGCTCTCTTCTTGCTGTAACATCAAATGTTCATCTCCCTCTATTTGTATCGAAACTTCGTTATTTTGCTGCAAATTCTCTGTCCCTCCCTGTTCTTGCCCTAATTCACGGTTCACCTCAGGAGCTTGAACCGGCGCCGGTTCATCAGATTGAGGAGTAAGATCAGCTCGGCAAACAGGGCAAGTCACATGAGATTTGAGCCAAGCATCGATACATTCAGGGTGGAACACGTGATCACACTTGGGGATCAAACGCAACATTTCGTCATCTTCAAATTCGTTCAAGCATACCGCACACTCCAAAGCGCCCTTCCCAATATGATGATCCTTTACTTCGGCGTATGTAAAGGTGGGGAAAGTCTCGATGACCGAATTTTCGAGTCCACGAGTGGCAGCAGCTGTGCGGCGTCGCATGGAGAAGGTTTGGCGGATGCTACCGTTAGAGGCGCCGCGGTTGCGGATGTAAATTGAGAAGAAGGCAACGAAAAAAAGAGCAGCTATAAGGACGACTATGATAATAGCCATTGCGGGGCTAACACTCGGGTACTGGAACCGATTCTCGGATCCAGGGGAATTTGATGACTGCGCCGACGCCTTTGAAACGGCCTGACATGATAATACGAAGAGGAGGAAGAGATCAGTGGGAAGAGTTAAGCTAACCATGGCTCATATACTTGGAACTTTGAAATGTCCCCTCTGCTTTTCAGTGAGAATTTTAGCCGGCCCAAGAAACGGTTATATATATATATATATAATGGAAACAGAGGGATAGGGAAAGAGTTTTAACTTTGAGGCAGGAAAAGTCAGTTGTTGAAAAAAATAGGAGAGAATTTAGACTTTAGGGGGCGAGGGTAAAGGCAGCTTCTTGGATTGATCTGGTTAAAGGACTGGCTGCTTCGATGTTCTAGAACTTGAGCATTTGCGGTCATAATGGGTGGCTCAAAGTGATTGGAGTTTTTAAAATTGTTAATTGTTGTAGCTTATTTTCATTATTTGGGCCAATTGTGATAGTATTTGTTTTTGAGTTATAGTCACTATAGAAATCAAATTAGGGCTGCTACTGCTTCCGTTTGATTACATAAAAAGATATAATTAAATTATTCAAAATTTGAATAATCTCGTATTCCTTTTCGTTGTTGACGTAACTAATTTTAATATTTGCTGGATGTACGATCGATTGTCTGTATATTTAATTTATAATATCATTTCAAATTTAATTACTTCAAATCATATTTAAATTATTATTCTTATGGTTTCTCTTTATAAGTTAATTTTTAGTATTTCTTTTATAAGTGCAAAATAAATTTTATAAATTATTAAACCTCTTTAACAAGATTTTTAAGTTTTAATAAAAAAAAGTGTTATTATCTAACTTTTATAGCGACTTTCCTTCGTAAATACATTTTTTTAAAAATTATTTACTCATTTAGAAACACGTCTTTTGAAGAATATAAGATTTTTGAGAGTTATGATTCTTACACTACACGGTAATCAAGATTTGAAGATTTTGTTGAGCAATTTAATTAATTTATTTTTCATTCTTCATTCTCTTGTTATGTATTGAATACTTAAATGTGATGTATCAATTTATTCTTCGCTGGAATCTTGTTTATGAAAATATTCTAGGACTAACTTCTCATATTAATCTCTAAATTCTCATTTAGAGTCGAGAAATACATTAGATCGTTACTTGAGAGTGATTTCCCTTGTATTCATATTTGTGGCCATTGATCATTTTACTTGCTTTCTAGGTTAGTTTATAAAATTCCGCATTAGTTTTATTTTTTCTCAGCAAACAAAATATTAGAAGTGTTTCGCTTAACGTAGAAAGTGCTAATTTCTTAATTACTTAATTTCCTTTATATTATCCTCTATCGAATTAGATTCTGATTCATAATTGAATAAATTATATTGCATGTGATCATGTATACTTTTTAACTTGAGAAGTAATTTGAACGTTATCATATGAAATTTAGCAATATTTTTTTAAGAAAAATATATCATATTGCAATAATTAGTTAAAATTTCCTTCTCTTATTTTTATTTTAATTATGAGTTTCAATTTTAATTATTAAAATATCTTATACGAAAATTTTAGTTATGATTCTTTAAATTCTTTTTTTTTTTTGCTTGAAATGTACTCATTATTTTATTTTTTGAGTCAATTTATTATAGGAAAAGGGTCAAAAACATCTCTAACCTATGAGAAATGACTCATAAATACCCTCCTTTCACCATTTGATCTAAAAATACCCTCAACCTTTAGTTTTGGCTCAAGAATACCCTTCCCCTTTTACCTTTTGATCTAAAAATATCCGTAATCTTAAAAATATAATATTTAAAGGTTTGAAACTTTATTTTTCTTACTTTTTATTTCAAGAATTGATAAAATTAATTTCTAATTAAGGTGATTTAGAAAGGTACTCATTATATATATATATATATTTTAATTTCTACTTTTTCTGTATTTTAAATTATTGATTGTATATGTAAACCATATCGGTTTTATTAATTTCTAAAATAAAAAATAAAGAAAATAAAATTCAAATCTCTAAATGTCACCAAGAATCAAATGTCATCCTAAAGTTACCAAATCTTTCATGAAGAATACAATTTAGGCTTGACAATAATGATGCTAACTTTTTATTTTATAATATTTAGCTATTTTAAAATATAAATAATGAAAAAAATCACAACATCATTTAAATTGCAATACAATACTTTTATGATTTAGCTTTTTTTTGTTCCTTTCCAAATCCTCGCTTATAAGCCTAGTTAGATGTATCTTGTTCACTTTCTTCACTCATATTCAAATAATATAAAGGAAAATAGAAAGAACAAAATTAATCTGTTTATAATAAAAAAAGACAGATCAAATTCTAATTAGTAAAATTTTTTACTATTATTTATTACTTTAATTATCTCATCAACTTCTATATATTACCAACATAAATTTTATTTAAATATAAATTTCATTTTAATAAATTTTTATGATATATATAGCAGTTAATATTCATTTTTCATTTTACTAATCGAATTTGTTCTTTTTCAATTCAAATTTTATCTTATATCTTATACATATATTTTTAAAATATTTATGTAGTGTAAAAAATGTAACATAATTAATATAAAATATACATACAAAATATGTATTTAAAAATTGGTTATACTAAAAATGAAAATAATTAAAATAAAAGGTGAAGTTACCAAAATATTCATATAAAATTGTGTAACATATTGATTTTTATAATTAAATATTATTTCAATAATATTTATCTACTAAAAAATAACTATACCAACTAATAAAATTAACCAAAAAAATTAAAAAAAATATAAACTGCGAACCATAACTTGAGCACTCATTTCTCTTATATTAAATTCAAATTATATTAAATATAGAAGTAACAATTAAAGTATCTTTATTTATTTTAATGAATTTTCTATTCTATCAAAGAAAATCAAGAAATGCGCAATTAAATTACAAGTAAATTATTTCATCTGTCGAGAAAGATCATCAACCATTCAATCAAATCGAACATATATATATTTTACTCAACTAGCTTAAAATATCCCATACTCAATTAAGTAACTCATTAATGGTTGGTACCTGTTCTTTTTATTTTTTTGGGATTTAAAAGTATAATAACAATAACGAAAAAAAAAATATAGTATATAAAACTTTCCCTCTTAACAAAAGAAAAGAAAAAAGAAAAATAACATTTAGCTTCTTTTCTCTTTTTGGCTATTATGTGTTAGGTGTGAGTTATTCTTTCTAAATATGAAATTATGCACCTTTTCTTATATAATTATTTCAAAATTTATTTTTTATATTAATAATAATAAAGTTATTTAACTAATTCTAAAAATGATATAATAAAAAAATTAAATTTAATTGTACCGTAATACAATATATTACTTATTGTACCTTAAAATTATCATAAATTTCATTTGATAATAGTTTCAAAATGAAATCATAGGACTTATATATAACTAATAAAATTATTGTTGATAATTAAATTTTATATTACAAAAAGATAAATAGTCTATTAGATTTATCATTTAAAATAGATAAAGTAATTTCATAATCTCCCATATAGATTATTACTCAATTATTAACAATTAAGAGCACCGATCCAAATTATGAACAAAATTGTTTCATTTTGAATAGTTCAAAGATAAATTTGTCCCTTTTTCCTTGAGCTTGTTTGGATAGCTTTTTGCTTGTGGCTCGTAAGTCAAAAGTCATAAGTTAGAAATTTTAACTTATAACTTTTGGCTAATTTTTATTTCTTTACCTTAAATACAAGTGCTTAAAAGCACTTTTTAAATTTATCTAAATTATTTAAAAACTATTTTAACTTAAAAACATTTAAAATAAGTCCATTCAAAAGGACTCCTTATTTCCGAGGGATCCTTAATAGAAAAAGTATTTTTGAGTTACTTTGATTTGTGGAAGGATATTTTCATGTTTGTTAACTAACTGTGAAAAGCATTTTTATTCCAAACGAAACATGTAACCAAGTTATTATATTCTAAATAGGGACAGTTTTGACCTTTTCTTGTCCTTATAAAAACAATCTTTTGATTGACTAACTGGGAATGATAAAAATAATTACAGTTTTTTCAGATCATCCCAATGCTTTTCTGGTTCCGTTATATAATTAACTGCAAACAAAAAGAAAATATTTAGAGAGTTATTTAATTCTTTGGTGATATCATACGTGTGATCATTAACATTATGTTACGTGTTTATAAATTAAATTACGATTTAAATCTGTTTAATTAAGTCTAGCACACGTCAATTCGTTCAGTCAGTCGCGTACAACTAAATTGATTAGGACGCCATATGTGATAATGCTCGATTTTAATTGACCAAATAATAATAATAATAATAGTCCCATGTGAGAAATGTTAAATGATATACATAATCAAAAATTGGTTGCAAATGTAGAGAGGAGCCTTGTGGCATCCAACTCTTTAGGAATATAACCATGTGCTAACTTCAACCACTATTTTATACGCATGTGTGTATGTGATATGTGTTTATGTGACTATTTCTAACAACATTTTAGGATCATACTTTCTTTTTTCAGAATAGTTACCACATTTTAATTTCGAGCGCTAATATAATTAATTTTAAAGATAAGTTATATTAGATTAATTTAATTTTTAAAAAAAATTAAAATATTGATATTTAATAATTATACATAGAGTATTATAAATTGTAATTCTTTTTCATATCAATATGGTGAAAAGATACATCTTAAAATATTGATCAAAACTCATATAATTTAACTTTCAAAAAGAAAATTGTGACAATTAAAAGAGAACGAAAGAGTACCAAATTACTCTAATTTTCTAGACAATATTCTAGAAAAATTTCACGTATTTTCCTTTCTTTCTAGTGTGTTAAATTACGGTATTATTATATACTTTCTGCATGGTTGAGATTCTTTTCTTATTCTCTATTTTTTAAAATTACAATCTACTTGTGGTACTGTTGAGGAAAAAAAACAGAAGGCCAAATTTGATAGGCAGAAGAAGTGCGGGATTTAAGATGAAGACGTTGATGAAGAGTTGAAGACAAAATTTATTTATATATGTTGGGTTTGGACTCCCAACTATGTGTTTTTAAATGGCCCATTTTTGGAAGAAAAGTCTTCAGCCCATTTGTCCACCTTGAGGGCTAAAAAAAACCTCAGCACCATCCTTGGGACAACAGAAAAATCATTTTCATTTTCGCACAAAAGAGAGAAGAAAGAGAGATTGCCCCTGTGCAATTCCGTGAAAAGAAGGTCCGGTGTTTGCGACGATCGGAGGTCCAAATCTTATCCGATCGAGCTGAAATTTTAGGAGGAGTCAGGGGACTCGTTAAGCTTCAATCTGAACGGTGGAGATCGAATTCCAACGGTTAGATTTTGATTTATAAGCTTCGGACCAGACTGCTGTTTTTGTTGATTTTTGTGATATTTGTTTCTCTATTTTGATTCTAGTGCCTTCGTAGTGTTGTTAAGGGCTAGATATCATTATGGTGTTGTTGGATTGTTGATTTGTACACTCTTTTGGTGCTAGTGGAGTTGGTTAGACCGAATGGTCTCGTGGTTTTTTACTCTTTCACGTTGAAAGGGTTTTCCACGTTAAAATCGTGTGCCTCATATCGTTTGTTTTGTGTTTGGATCATCTTGTTGCTTGGTTTGTTGCTTGTTTGTGCTTCTCACAGATTCTTTCAAGAGGGGAAAGTGTTGATCTTGGGCACAACCGTATTTGTGTTCTTTCTTCCCCGACAAGTGGTATCAGAGCTTGAGTTATTTTGTTATTTGTCTTGATTGAATGATGGAGCCGAACTATAGCAGGATGATCAGTTTGAATGGCACAAATTATCACAAATGGAAGGGTAAAATGAAAGATTTACTCTTTGTGAAAAAGCTACATCTTCCGGTCTTTGCGAGTCAGAAGCCGGAGTCCAAATCTGATGAAGAATGGACTTTTGAACATGAAATGGTTTGTGGTTTTATTCGACAGTGGGTAGATGATAATGTTTTGAATCACATCTACAATGAATCTCATGCTAGAACTTTGTGGGAAAAGCTTGAATCCTTGTATGCATCAAAAACAGGGAATAATAAATTATTTTTGCTCAAGCAGGCGATGAATTTGAGATTCAAAGAAGGTTGTTCTATTTCTGACCATTTGAATGAATTTCAAGGGTGTTTTGATCAGTTGTCTGACATGGGTGTAAAATTTGAAGATGAGATTATGGGACTTTGGTTGCTTAATACCTTGCCTGATTCTTGGGAAAATCTTCGTGTGTCCTTGATCGGTTCAGCTCCCGGTGGTACAGTAACTATGGAGTATGTGAAAGCTGCTGTTCTAAATGAAGAGGTGAGGCGTAGAACTCATGAGACATCTACTTCAAAATCTGATGTCTTGGTTACTGAAAACAGGGGGAGAAGCAAAGACAGAGATCAAGGAGAATATAAAAGAGGCAAGAGCAGGAGCAAGTCCAAATCGAAATACAAAAATGTTGAGTGTCATTACTGTCACAAAAGGGGGCATTTGATGAAAAACTGCTTCAAGCTCAAGAACAAAGACAACAACAAGCCAGAAGGGAGAGATGGTGAAAATGATCGCCACGTTGCAACCACGACTCCAGGTGATTTGATAATTGTTTGTGATACCGACTTGATTAATGTTGCCTTTGATGAAACAAGTTGGGTTATCGACAGTGGTGCTTCTTTTCATGTGACGTCGAGGAAGGATTTCTTCACATCCTATACTCCAGGTAATTATGGGGTATTGAAGATGGGTAATGATGGTCGTTCAAATGTTGTTGGCATTGGAGATGTTGTCCTGGAAACTAAAACCGGAATGAAGTTAGTGTTGAAGAACGTCAGACATGCACCTGATATTCGCTTGAATCTGATATCTACCAGTGTTTTGGATGATGAAGGTTATGTCAGTACCTTTGGTGATGGGCAATGCAAACTCACTAAGGGTTCTCTTATTGTGGCTCGTGGGAAGAAGTGTTCAGGTCTATACTGGACCAATGCTTCCGTCTCTATTGATTCTGTCAATGCAGTCGAGAGTGATAGCTGTTCAGAATTATGGCACAGAAGACTTAGTCACATCAGTGAGAAGGGACTTGATTACTTAGCCAAGAAAAATCTTCTTTCAGGAGTGAAAGCTGCAAATTTGAAAAAGTGCAGTCATTGCTTGGCTGGGAAACAGAATAGAGTTTCCTTCAAGAGTCATCCATCTTTCAGAAAATCAGAGTTGCTTGAACTGGTACATTCAGATCTTTGTGGTCCTATGAAGACAAAGACACATGGTGGTGCACTTTATTTTGTGACATTTATTGATGATTGCTCGAGAAAACTATGGGTGTATGCATTGAAGCATAAAGACCAGGTACTTGGGGTCTTTAAGCAATTTCATGCTTCTGTTGAGAGAGAAACAGGAAAGAAATTGAAGTGCATTCGAACAGACAATGGTGGTGAATACCTTGGTCCATTTGATGAGTATTGCAGACAATAGGGTATTAGACACCAGAAGACGCCTCCCAAGACTCCACAGCTCAATGGTCTTGCAGAAAGGATGAACAGGACATTGGTGGAGAGAGTCAGATGTCTGTTGTCAGAAGCTCATTTGCCTAAATCTTTTTGGGGTGAAGCTTTATACACTGCTGCACATGTGATTAACCTATCACCTGCTACTGCTTTACATGGAGATGTTCCTGATCGAGTATGGTATGGTAAGGATGTTTCTTACGATCATTTGCGTGTATTTGGGTGTAAAGCTTTTGTACATGTGCCAAAGGACGAAAGGTCCAAATTAGATGTCAAGACGAGGCCTTGCATCTTTATTGGCTATGGTCATGATGAATTTGGCTACAGACTTTATGATCCTGTTGAGAAGAAGCTTGTCAGAAGCCGTGATGTTATTTTTATGGAGGATCAGAATATTGAAGATATCAAGAAGATGGAGAAGTCTGAGTCTCAAAGGTATGATGATCTTGTTGATTTGAATCCAACTCCCGTGTCTCATATGCCTGTTGTAACCAATGAAGACCAGGTTGATGATCAGAATCAGGTTCAACATGATTTTGTCGATGGCAATGGAGAAGAAGATCCACATGAGGTACACAATCAACCTCATGAGGATAATAATGAACCTGCAGTTGTTCTCCGGAGGTCTACCAGGGAGAGAACTCCTTCTACTCGTTATCCAGTTAATGAGTATGTGCTCCTCACTGATGGGGGAGAACCTGAGTGCTATGAAGAGGCTATGGAGAACGAGGACAAAGAAAAATGGGTTGAGGCAATGAATGAAGAAATGAAATCATTGCATGACAATCATACTTATGAGCTCGTCAAGTTGCCCAAAGACAGAAAAGCTTTGAAGAATCGGTGGATTTACAAGTTGAAGAATGAAGAGGGTGCTTCATCTCCACGATACAAGGCTAGACTTGTGGTTAAAGGCTATAGTCAAAGAAAGGGTATCGACTATGAAGAAATATTCTCTCCAGTTGTGAGAATGTCTTCAATCCGAGTTGTTTTGGGTCTTGCAGCCAGCCTTGATTTAGAAGTGGAATAGATGGACGTGAAAACAGCATTCCTTCATGGTGATCTCGGGAAGGAAATCTATATGGAGCAACCAGAAGGCTTTGTGGTGAAGGGCAAAGAGAACTATGTTTGCAAGTTGAAAAAGAGCTTGTATGGCTTGAAACAAGCTCCAAGGCGATGGTACAAAAAGTTTGAGTCTGTGATGATCGAGCAGGGATATAAGAAGACTACTTCTGATTATTGTGTTTTTGTGCAGAAGTTTTCCGATGATGGCTTCATTATTTTATTGCTTTATGTTGATGACATGCTTATTGTTGGTCATAACTCTATCAGGATTGCTGAGTTGAAAGTAGAGCTTAGTAAGTCCTTTGCAATGAAGGATTTGGGACCAGCAAAACAAATTCTTGGCATGCAAATCACACGTGACAGAAAGGCAAGAAAGTTATGGCTATCTCAAGAGGAGTACATAGAGAAGGTACTTCAGCGATTCCACATGGAGAAAGCTAAAGTGGTAAGCACACCTCTTGCTACTCACTTTAAGCTTAGCTCTAGGCAGTCCCCGTCTAATGATGCTGAGAAGGCGGACATGCGACGTATTCCTTATGCATCTGCAGTAGGAAGTTTGATGTATGCAATGGTCTGTACGAGGCCAGATTTAGCTCATGCAGTTGGTACAGTTAGCCGTTTCCTTTCCAATCCTGGCAAGGAACATTGGAGTGCAGTGAAGTGGATTATGAGATATCTCCGTGGCACATCCAGTTTGAAACTTTGTTTTGGAACCAGAAAACCTGTTTTGAATGTTTACACTGACTCAGATATGGCAGGAGATATTGATACCAGGAAATCCACATCTGGTTATTTGGTTACCTTTGCAGGGGGAGTTGTTTCATGGCAATCTAAACTTCAAAAATGTGTTGCGCTGTCTACTACAGAGGCTGAGTTCATTTCAGCTACCGAAGCTTGTAAAGAGCTGCTTTGGATGAAGAAATATCTTCGTGAACTTGGTTTTGTGCAGAAGAGGTATGTCTTATATTGTGACAGTCAAAGTGCTATACATCTTAGCAAAAATCCTACTTTTCATGGCAAATCTAAACATATTGATGTACGTTATCATTGGATTCGAGATGTGCTTGATCTCAAGTTGTTAGAGTTTGAAAAGATTCACACAGATGATAATGGTTCTGATATGATGACAAAGGCTTTGCCGAAGGGGAAATTTGAAGTTTGTCGTTTGATTGCCGGTTTGGCAACTTCCTCCACATAGTCGGGAGGGGGAGATTTGTTGGGTTTGGGCTCCCAACTATGTGTTTTTAAATGGCCCATTTTTGGAAGAAAAGTCTTCAGCCCATTTGTCCACCTTGAGGGCTAAAAAAAACCTCAGCACCATCCTTGGGACAACAGAAAAATCATTTTCATTTTCGCACAAAAGAGAGAAGAAAGAGAGATTGCCCCTGTGCAATTCCGTGAAAAGAAGGTCCGGTGTTTGCGACGATCGGAGGTCCAAATCTTATCCGATCAATCTGAAATTTTAGGAGGACTCAGGGGACTTGTTAAGATTCAATCTGAACGGTGGAGATCGAATTCCAACGGTTAGATTTTGATTTATAAGCTTCGGACCAGACTGCTGTTTTTGTTGATTTTTGTGATATTTGTTTCTCTATTTTGATTCTAGTGCCTTCGTAGTGTTGTTAAGGGCTAGATATCATTATGGTGTTGTTGGATTGTTGATTTGTACACTCTTTTGGTGCTAGTGGAGTTGGTTAGACCGAAGGGTCTCGTGGTTTTTTACTCTTTCACGTTGAAAGGGTTTTCCACGTTAAAATCGTGTGCCTCATATCGTTTGTTTTGTGTTTGGATCATCTTGTTGCTTGGTTTGTTGCTTGTTTGTGCTTCTCACAGATTCTTTCAAGAGGGGAAAGTGTTGATCTTGGGCACAACCGTATTTGTGTTCTTTCTTCCCCGACAATATATTTGATACGCAGAAGAAATGTGTAATTTAGAGATGGATCTCTTCGTGAATATCTTATCATTTAATAGAATTGTAAGATGTTTTTTTAAGGAAAAATGTGTAGTCTTTTTATAAACGTGAATTAAGGGGTGGGCATGATACGATATTGAAAATTATGGTTTGGTAATTTTAATTTTTGATATTTAGAAATTCTATACTATTATCATATTATATTGGTTCGGTATGGTTTGATAATTTTAACTTTGATATCGATATTTTGCGGTATGATAAGTCGGTAGTTATACTTATTTGACTTCAACTTATATATACTCATATAACAAAGAACTTTGATTTTAACTTTTCAAGAAAATGTCTCAATTATATTAGACTAACAATTACCCTCGTTGGCCAATTGCACAAAAGGAATATTTCAATCACGATAGAGTAGTTAATTCTATTTGGAGTAGGCCTAAAGGATCAAAACTATTCAAGAAAATTTAGTACTTTTGGATAAAAAATTAGTTTTGATCATGAAATCCCCTATTAAATATAAATTAACATTAAATTAAATGCTATGTAATTTGTATTACTAAACTAGTTTATATTTAATAATATTAAATTTAATATAATTGGATGGTATATATTATACATGGATGGTATATATTATTATGAAACTTTGATGCAGTATTCAATATTTTAGTTTTTTTTATTAAATACAAAATATCATATCAAATATTAAAAAAAATTAAAATTCATACCAAATACCATAATCTCTATACCGTGGTATTAAAAGTTTTGATTTCGATACGATATTCAGTATATACCTAGCCATGCCCACCCTGCGTGAACTAGAGTTTAGGATAAAAGTAGCCTTCAAGAAAAGATCTTAAAGTTTGAAGATGAATTTGACTCATCTGGTAAAGTCCTATTTTAAATCGGATAAAATTTTAATATTCTAAATCGGATAAACAATTAGTTTATAAGTAGTATAAAGGTACAGTAACACATCATTTTTAAACAAGATCTTGTAAAAATATACTATACAATAAGCAGAGACAATATTGGAGAGAAACTGATTATCTGTTTAACACTAATTTGAGATGGCGAAATTAAGTAATTTGTAGTGCTAAGCTATAAGCCAAGAAGGGATGAGAAATTAATTTTCAGTGCTATTAATAACCAGCTGTAGGAAGCATTTTCCACTCATAATTGAGTCAGCTACATAGAGATTATCAGATATTTAATCTAAAAGTTTAAGATAAAATATCAACTTAAACCCGACCATTATGTTAGAAAATTGAAAGTACTGCTATGCAGGGGCGGACATATAAATTAGTTACGGATCAAGGTGAACTCTGCATCAGTAAAAATCTAGTAAATATGTACAAATCTCAAAAAGTTTGAACCCATAACTTATATTGTTAGTAGGTTCAATGGCATTTCAAATTCATAAAAATTCAAATTTTTAATTTGCCCACTGACATTAGGACATTAAGAACTCGTAAAGCAGGACGCTAACTCTTCTCTTATTTTCTTCCTAGGTCTCCATGGAACTTGGGAGAAAAGCACATCCATTCAAATAAATTCCTGTTAGATTGTTTAGCAATCTCCGGTTGACTCCGGCTATGCACAAGTGACGGTGGATTGCAACTCCCTTTTAACTGCAACACTTGATCCTTCTTAGTCTTTTTGCCTTCTTCACCAACGATGTTAACCTGACAGAAAGCCGGTGCATTCTTTTGAACATATTCTCCTACTCCTTGTCCCTTCATCACTCGTCTGGAACGAAAGTCATAAAAATAATAAAACTCTTAGTCAGTGGCGAAAGCTAGAAATTTGCTAAGAATATTTATATACATATCAACAAAAGTAATTTTGAATGGTATTTTTGAAGACTGTTGAATTGACCACCCTTTAGTTTACGTGGCTCTGCCACTACTCACAGTTGTTGCATATCAGAGAAGGATGTTTACATGGTGGAAAGTGATCGCTTAGTTCCAATGACGAGGCTGGTAACATTAACAACAGTGATTAGATCAAGTAATGCTTTGGCTGGTGATTTGCTCTCCACAAGTACAGTATCTACTGGTACCTGCAGCCCCCCAGTTATTATTATAAATTAAAAATGTCAATAAGAGTGATCAATGTCTGAAATTGGGCAAATAATGTACTCACTTTGGCGTCATTGCATAGGCGGATGTATTTTTCCAAGAGATTCTTCCGCCTGTTGCTCTCTTCATTGATGTAGGCTTGCACCTGCTCTCTGCTCAGTTGGCTACTTGATAACTTGCCAACTTTCAATACAAAATTCAAATTGTTAAACGAGTTGGTCAGCAGGTCCTCTGTTATTTTTGGCTTTTACCAGATTATGTTTTCCCCTAACTTGCTAAGGTTGAGGCAATGGTAAAAAAAACATCTAAAGTATCATGGTTTTTTGAGTTTCATATCTGAACTTTTAGGTGTATAGGTTTCCTACTTAGAACTATCACCAAATGTTTATCAAAACACACTTCAACTATCAGCTATATGAGTTTTCTACCTTAAATCTCACCCTTGTTTAGGTAGGAAAAATGAACAACTAATAGTTTAGATATGTTTCGATAAACATTCAGTAATAGTTTAGATAGAAAATTCGCACGCCTAATAGTTCATGTATGAAACTTGAAAAATCATGATATTTTTTACCCTTCATTCACTAAAATTTGATCAAGAATTATGGTTGAAATATAGTATATGACATACGCAATGTGCAAGCAATTTATTTACCTCCACTAGGCTCTTAATTGACAAAAGACCAGATACATTGTGACATAACTAAGTTTCTTGTAAAGGTAGGTAGCTTTCAGTTTTTTCCTTAGATACTACAAGGTTAGAACTCAGAAGTAAACATATTTTGGGTTGGCTCACCTTGAGAGAAATTAAACATATTTACCAATAATTTTGAGAATTGATATTAACACTGCGCCAAGCAGCTTCCCATGATGAGGCTCCTACAGCAGTGATACATGAAGGACATATTTTGTACCAGCAGTATCGATCCATTATCACAATTCAACCTGTATACAGGTTTGTTTAGGGTTCTAAGGCTTTATCACCTATCTCAAATTAATGTTTAATTTATATGTTTTGGCCAGAAGCTATGAATTTGTACCAGAACGTTAAATATCCTAATCATGTAATTGAAAAATACTGTTCATGATCTTGAATTCCCTATTTTGCTTGATTTATTGATTATCCTAACTTGACATTCCCCTGTTTTCTCTAATACATCATTCCGTAAATCTGTAGTAATCAGAAAAAAGCAGTGAAGAGTTCTGCAATTTTGCTATTGTCGTCTGTGCTAAATTTTTGGAAGAAAGCATCAAATTCACACACTAAAACTGAGAAGTAGAGGTTACCTGGTGAAGAGATGTAGGTAATGGGAGGAAAAACATGCACAAGGCAAACGCGAATTCCCGGAGAGATGGCATGATCAAGTGCCCATTGAAGAACATGCAAATCATTTTTGCCAACTGCTACATAAACATCATTGATCACTCCTCCATCTTTGTTGTTGCTAATTACTTCACTCTTGCTATCTTCTCCGATCTCTTCGATTTCCCAAGACATCTCTTTCTCAATAAGGCTATACTATGCAAGCAGTGAATTTTTAGTCTGATCAGTCCTCCATCTCTATCTACCAGTCCAAAAAGGAAAAAAAGGAAATGGCTTAGTGGGGACTGGGGATAAACAATGGGGACTTAAAAAAAAAAAAAGGAAATAAATATTAAATGCTTAAGGAATTGGCTGAATATGAGGTAAAAAAAGCAAAGGTCGTCACTTTCAACGACACAAAGTAAGGAAAAAAGGTTTTATTTTTTGTTTCCTTCTTTTTTGTCAAGATTTGCAGGCTTACTGGACATGCCACATTCTATGTACCAACTGTGCCTTTTGTTTAAGGGGGAAAAAAAAAAGAAAAAAGAATGAGAACTTTGCTTTCTATTTCTCTAGTGAAACTAGCTTTCCGCCCCCCTATTTTTTCCCATTGGACCGACCTCAGATAGCGATCTAAGAGGGAGGGAATATATTGAATCATGTAGTTTCTTTTCTACAGTGGTTTTGGACCATACCATGATGTTCTAAAAATACATGCCAATTGGTAGCACTTACTACCATTTAACTTGCCTTTCCTGCTAATGATGTTTTTCCATAACAATGATCTTTCTCATATGCAAGATAACTCAATTATTCTCTTGATATGTGAAAAAATTGTGGTGGGAGTAGGAATTTCTCAGGCAAGACTTGCATTAGGTTTGCTACAAGAAAATAAGTTTTGGATTTATTGATGATGATCTTCCTTTTTGTACAATTTTCTTGATCAACCTCAATTTACTTATAAGCGTAGAGCACTCTCTTTGCACACAGAAAATCAGTATGCCATATAAAAAAAAAATTTCATCCAAAATTGTACTTCCTTTGTCCCAATTTATGTGACAAATTTTTTATTTTTTAGTCAGTCCAAAAAAAAAGACACATTTTTATATTTAGTAATAATTTAATTTTAAAATACTTATTTCACCTTTAATGAGATGATTTCTAGCCAATCTATGACGTGTTTATTGACCACAAATTTCAAAACTCTTCTCATATTTTTTAAACTTAGTACCCAGTCAAAATACATTATATACATAAATTGAGACGGAACGAGTACTATAGATTGAGAAAAAAAGTACTAGGAGGCTAATTATGTCAAAGTTTTGGAGACCTCCAATAGACAGATTAAGATTATAAACATCGTATGGTCAGTAGTATCCCTGAAACTATTTGGGCTTTAAGCAAAATTCTATGGTTATGTTTGATTTTGGCATCAGCTAGTATGACAATCAGACAACAGAAGCTAAAACTTGAATCTTTATCTTTAACCCTGGTTTGGAACTTGGTTCAAAATTTGTCTGTTCCTAATACATGCCCACATGATTTCCTTGGGTTTTTTCGAGAAAACATTCCATACAAGCATGGCTATTTGTCCGTTTGCTAATACATGACCCCATCTTTCTTTTATTGTGCATCTAAGTTGTTCCATTCTTAACTTTTGATCAGGTGAAATAGTAAAAATTTCACCAAGAAGCAATTCACCCTTCTCAAACGCAACGTACAACTCTTAATGTGCTCTCCTAGTGTGCTTATTACCCCTTTCTTCCCACCATAAATCGTTACTCGTTCAAAATTTTGACCTCCACTTTTAAAACTATCCCATCCTAAGATATTGCTGAATGAATTAATCTTATCAACGTTCATGAATAATAAATAAAATTATAGATTGAACCGTCAAATTCAAAAAAATTTAATTCTATCATAAAACTTTATATCAGCTAAATTCAGGAATTGGAGATAAGCAGACTCGAACTGCTGACATCCACCTCATGGTAAACCACTTGCCTCTAAGGCCATAATTTCTTTTTGTTTTTCATATTGAAAAAATAATAGAAATGAGAGATATTAAGTTTTTTATCATCCTAATATTAAATTATTTTTTCGCAAGAGCTCTCCTACGATAGAGCTTAACAACCAAATCCAGAATAAATTAGTGTGATTTGTCTACACCTTGGACACTAGTTAGGATTATTTTTTAGCAAGAGCTCTCACACAATAGAGCTTAACAACTAAATTCGGAACGAATTAGCGTGATTCGCATGCACCTACGACACCAGAATATCAAACAATCATAGTGCTTAAACTGTACAACAAAAGTAATCACCAGTGTTACTCTACCAATACATCTCCAAATGCTGTCTTCAGCAACCACCTGGCATATACTTTATAGCTATTGTTCATCTACTTTCCAAATTGCTTTTACTATTCATCCGAATTTTCAGTTTTCTCCAGTGGTGCATTACATGTCCTACATCTGTCCAATTAAAGAAGAAACGAGTCAAATCTATTGAATTGAAATGACTCTCTAACTATGGTTAATTATTTCCTCCCTTCCTCTCTCATCAATGGGCAGAACACCCAGAGCCTCTTCTGCTCACTTTATTGGACAAGTGTAGAACATCTAATGCATCGCGGAAGAAAACTGGAGAGAAGAAGTACTGGATTGGATCTTGATTCCACTTTTAGATACACAGAGAGACGTATCTATTTAGGTGCAAATATCATCCTAATTGATTTTTTTGATCATCTGACTGAGTTGCATCCATTTGCCGGATCATCACTTCTTGTTGGAGTCTCACATCCGTGGGTTAAAGTGTAGTTGGTCTTTTTATAGTCTTTAACACAATTCTTTCCCCCAAGCTAGCTACTTTTAGTGTTGATGTTTGGTTCAAAATCTATATTTTTATATGCATATCAAAATCTATCCCAATTTATTAGTTACTGCGTGTTGGATCCGTTT
Organism: Datura wrightii; assembly: GCA_035772735.1. Classification (NCBI taxonomy): domain Eukaryota; kingdom Viridiplantae; phylum Streptophyta; class Magnoliopsida; order Solanales; family Solanaceae; genus Datura; species Datura wrightii. The sequence continues at coordinate 172,154,076 of JASDFA010000010.1, read as the reverse complement.
GAGTTAAGTTTTGGGTGTGAATTGGGAAATAGAGAGAAATAAATTAGAGGGAAAAGAAAATTAGAAAAGATTCTTTCCCAATGGTTGACATTCCGAACAAACACCACCTGAACAAGTGTTTTCACACCCCTTCACTTCAGATCTTTGGTTATAAATAAAGGTCTTTTTCCTTCATTTTTGAAGCATTTCTTTTAGACCTTTGCTAGCAAATTTAAAGATCATTCTGCATATTTTGAAAAATCAAAATTCGAGTCTATTGTGTGATTCGTTACCGTTCTTCGAGTTCGACAAAGTTATTGGTGTTTGAGGTACTGGTACGCTATTAACAGGTTAATCCGTTTTATCCTGGGAGGAAGTAATCTAAAAACCTCGAGTACAGTGAGGGGATTAAATTCTTTAAGGACACACTGTGAATTCTGTGAAATTGAATATTATTCTTTTTTTTCCTTTACATATTTTGAACACAGACCTCCTAAAAGACCCTCAGTCTTATATTGTTCACATTACGGATACAAAGATATGGACAATTCTCCTCTTATCATTAACTTTTGAGTTTGAATTAGGCGAGAAGCCCATATTTTTACACTTGTGGTATATTCTCTAGTAACTGACATCACCAAAAATCTTTATGCTGGCCCAAGTAGAAATAAACTTTTACCGAGAGCTTTACCAGTTGCCTTCTGTCTATCGTGGATCTGATTTCCCTCAATGAACAAAATTATAGTCAACCAGCTAGATTAGAGTATCTTGTTGGATGGAAAAATGAGATAACATAAGCTGTAGCAATAGTGAGGGTGGACCGTGGACCATGTACCCACTACTACTGCAAATTGGTTGAATGGATGTGCTGAAAATAACATCCACTCAGCAAGGAAAATAAGATATATTCCTCATGCTGAAAAGTGAAAGCCATCACAAATGTCATAAGTTGATGGCATCGTTATCCATCGCCATTATTCTCACCAAAGACAGGTCTAACTTGTTACGTGTTGTGTAAGATTTGATTCCAAATTTGATGGATGGTGCACACCGCAACAATAATTTCTTTTCTTTCTGGTTGTTCAATCAATAATGGGGCAATAGACACCTTGTTACTGTAGGAATGGCGACGGGGCAGGGTAGTGCGGATTAAGTCTTCTCCGGCTAAAATTTTCCACTGCTCCGTCACGCCTGTCCCGTTTAACCCATCATTTATAACTTTTTTTGTTATCGAAACTAAATACTTCTCTTATTTTTACCCAGTTAACATCATCTCTAACTTCTGTAAATATCTAATTTGTTCGTCTCAGATTGTTGTAATCATTCTTTAATTAATTTTCTTTGCAAGAATTTAGTGACTTAAAAAGCACAAAACATGGTTAATTCACAACAAATACACTTTTTTTTTATAACCAATAGCTCATAATCGAAGTAAGATATCCAAAATGAACTAATCTCATTTTCAAATCCTCCAAGCAGATGATAGTTTGAAACGAAAAAAGATGAGATTTTTATGATCCAAACATCTAAATTGCTTAGAAAAAATGGTCACCGTAAAGTGTTACCTCCAATTGCAAGACATTTTCCATATAAAATCAATGGGATTAAATCTTCTTTATATCTTATAAAGAAAGACATCATTTTGGAGCACTTATGCGTTTGGGTTGTCCACAACACCTATTTAAGCTGCAAATATTTGATGTAAAGACGCATTAGAAAGCTAACAGAAACAGGCGTTAATCTCCTTTTTTTCCTAAGAGACCACTTTATTTTTAAATTAACAACAAGTTGATCTACTATCTGTCCTATTTTGTTTCAACTTTTCAAAAACAAATTTATTTTACCCTCCCCTGCCCCATTTAAATGTTCCTCTGCCCTGTCCCATCAAAGTTTTGCTTTCCCCGCCGTTTCCTAATTGTCATTTCTGCTCGTTAGTAGCTAATAGTAATAAAGATAGAGTGATAAATTGGTAATCCATTTTAGCAAGCATTTGGACATAATTTGTTAAATTTTTAATCTATACATCATTAGTTATTGTATTTTCTCTCAGAGTAAATTTCACGGATGGTCATCCAACTTTGTGTTCATTGCTGAAAAGTCACTTTTATTTAATTTATTACACAAAAATTATTTAACTTTGTCTCATCTTTCACAAAAGTAACTTTGACAAAATTTAATTAAAATCCTACCTAAAATGGTCCCTTAAATATACTTTTGAGCAGTTTTGAAACTTTAAACTTATCAGATGTGAGCACATTTGGTCTCCATCAAATACTTAAGTTAATTTTATAGAACTATGAAAAACATATTTGATATGGACTCACATTTAAATGTGTTTTCTTTGCACTTTTAACTTTTTTAGTTTATTGCAGGATTTGGTGTAAATTTTAGGTGAGAATAATTTTATAGACATCTACCCGAGTTTCGCTTAATAACGGTGACCTTCCATATGACATATGATACCACACTTACTTTGACTAGTTTTTATCTTTGTAAAAATTCCTTTAACGTATTTATCATTAATGCAAAATTATATACTTAAATTTATTTTTTCATATTAATACTATTTTGTTTAATTAATTTTATAAACATATTTTATTAGTTTTCGCTCTTTCGTTTATTCTATTCACTATTACTGCTCAATAAAAATGAAGAGTAGGTGTTTCTTCTCTTTATTGTCGTTGGACACAAATTTAAAGGTATCGATTGTATAAATCCTAGTAAAAATGAGGTTTAGTTAGAATCAATTTATTTATGAAACAATTGAAATATCAAAAGTGAAACACTTTGTATACATTTTTTAAAATTTTCAGCATGCTATCATTTTCAATTTTTAATAAATTTTTCAGTTCTGTCCTCGGCCCCTCCAAAAAATCTTCCATCCAAAACTATTTAGATTTTTTTAATTTAATAATAAATAACTTTATTTATTTTTAAAAAAATTATAACTTTTATTTACTAAAATAATATAGTTTAAGTCGCATATTCCATTTGTTGATACTAACGTTTATAGAAACTATTATATAAATAATTTAAAATTTATATTTATTTACTTAATAAATGTATAGATAGTATGAACAAAATAAAATTATGTTAAAAAGAAAAGGAAAAACGTCTAAAAATTAATTAAACAAAATAGTATATTGGTAAACGGTAAGTAAGTGAAAATGTAAATATTTTACATTAATGATAAATAGATTTAAAGATTTTATTTATTTATTTATTTATTTTTACTTGTTTTTCTATTTTCGTTAAATTTATTAGGTAGAGTTTGATAAATATATGAAATAAAATAGGCTCATTTTTTAGTAAAATAGTGGACCAAAAATGCTCAAAAAATATATTTAAGAGACCATTTTATACCTACCCTTAAATATAAGGGATATTTTTCTTATTTTCTCTCACATTTTGGGTAAAACTTTAACTAAATTTTGGAAAGATACTTTTGTAAAATATGAGAGAAAGTTAAATGATTTTTATGTAATAAAACAAAAAATAATAACTTTTGAGTAATGAACACAAAGTTAGATGACCACCCATGAAATTTACTAATTTTCTCTCCATAACTTGCTTCTAAACGAAATGTAACGATTACTTATGTCTCTAAACTGTGGTGATTATTAATGTGGTTTACATACAAATTATGCAAGTATCAGAATATATCAATTTATTTATATGGTCACTAATATTGAAGGATTGCCATGCAGTTACTAGTAATGAAAAAGATTTTTATTACAAGAAATATTTATTCAAAAAGCATTTTTATTTCATATTTTATTCTGTAATAAAATTATAAATAAATTACTATATGCGGATATTATTTAATATTATCAATCAGATTCTGACAAAATTATGCAAAAAAATATTTCTCTTATCTAACCAACCACAAGTGGCATAAATTTATGCGTGAATTATTTTTCTAATCCCTCTAACTACATATATTTGTGTTACTTTATGCGTCAGAAATTATTGGTTTTTGTTTGTTTGGATTACTTTTTCAATTCCACCAACCAAACGACCAGTGTACTCTATAAAGACAACAAATTCGTTATATTCTAAGCACAGAGTCTGCTCTTCATGAAACATGCCTAAAATTTCCTCTCTCCTTAAATTGCTACTTTTCTTGATATTTGCTGGATGGGTATCTCTTTGGCTTCTCAAGCCCACCCAACTATGGACTAAAAGTTGGAAGATTGCAGAAAAAAGGGCATCAACCTCATTCTTAACCCAATCTGGTGAGGTTCTGAACTTTTGATTCCAAACTAGAATGACTTGTTCAATCTTATCCCCAAGAAGAGAGTTCATGTTTGTTTTTTTTTGGTTTCCTTTTGAGGTCTTGCAGGTCTTAATTTTGCTGTCTACACCTTTCCTGTTATTGCTATAGCTATAGTTGGTTTTGTTTACTTGGAACTGAAACAGAAGGAACCCACCAGCAGGTATATATGCTGCTTTTTTTTTTAATAGAAGCATACTAATATTTAATATTGGAACTTTCATGCAAATACTTGCTGAATTTGGTTGACAGGAAAGGAAGATCTCCACTATCTGTTCTCTCCAATCCAATATTTGTGAACAAGTACCTAGGCATTCTGTCTGGTCTTGAAATCCTTGTTGTAACTCTATTCATCATCTTTCTAGCATGGACATTCTATGTTCGTATCTCCAATGACTTCAAGAAGATGGTACCAATGAAATCGTTCACTTTGTCAGTGTAAGTATATTCCTATATTCCATGCAAGATATGATATATAGCATCATTTGCAACAAAAATATATCTGGTAATACTTTCCAACTTGGCCCTTTTCAGATGGCAATACAAAATATTTAGAGTGGCAACCAGGTGTGGTTTATTAGCAGAAGCCTGCCTAGCTCTTCTTCTTCTTCCCATCTTGAGGGGAATGTCAATATTTCGATTACTTGGCATCCAATTAGAAGCTTCCGTGAGATATCACGCTTGGCTTGGGACAGCAATGATATTATTTGCCACATTACATGGTGGAGGTACTTTTCTAATCTGGGGGATCAAACATCACATTGGAGATGAGGTAACCTTCTGTGATCATTTTGACCATTACTTCCCTTTTCAATTTAGTTTGAATATATGTGTCTACGCCTTGCTACTATCTAAGTCTGTTTTATGTGGGGAAAAAATAGATGTGGAAATGGCAAAAGACAGGACGTATTTACCTTGCTGGGGAGATCACTCTTCTTACAGGATTGGTCATCTGGATCACATCACTTCCGCAGATTAGAAGGAAAAGATTCGAGATCTTCTATTACACACATCACTTGTATATAGTATTCTTACTATTTTTCCTGTTTCATGCTGGAGATCGCCACTTCTACATGGTTTTCCCTGGCGTTTTTTTGTTTTGCCTTGACAAGATACTCCGAATGATTCAGTCAAGGCCAGAAACGTATATTCTCTCCGCTCGAATCTTCCCTTCCAAAGCCATTGAGTTGACTCTGCCAAAAGATCCAAGTATAATATCAGTAATCTCTTTCCAATTTAAAATAGCTACTGATATGCTTTCTTAATTCTTAAGTGGGTCTAATAACCTACTTAACACACAATTTCAGGGTTGAAGTATACACCAACAAGCGTGATTTTTATCAAGATTCCAAGGATTTCAAAGTTTCAGTGGCATCCTTTTAGCATAACTTCTAGCTCCAAAGTAGATAAACACACTATCTCTATTTTGATCAAAGCTGAGGGATGGTGGACAAGCACTCTATGTAATATGCTAGGTTCAAAGCCTGATGACATGAGGCTCTTTCACGTAGCAACAGAAGGCCCTTATGGACCTTCATCAATGGACTTTCTGAGGTAAAGAAACAATGTTCTTTCATGTTTATTTTAAACCAAGTTATCTTTATCTCTAATTACTTTTTCATCTTTTCCCATATATAATTCATCTGTTGAATCTTCTGCAGATATGATAGTCTACTTCTAGTTGCAGGTGGAATTGGGGTTACGCCATTTTTGAGCATTCTGCAAGAAATTGCCTCTGCAAGAAGTAACAAAAATGTATTACCTGTAAAAATACAGCTTGTCTACACTATAAAAGATTCCCAAGGCATCTGCTTGTTAGATCCAGTTCTACCGCATGTTTTCGATGCAGAACAAGGTTATCTACAACTGAAAGTGTTTGTGACACGTGAACATCAACCCGATAGATCCCTCCGGGAAGTGCTAGATGATGTCTCTAAAATACAGAACATTCATTTCACCAACAAGCGTCCCAGCTATGCAGTATATGGGCTTGAGAAGTTACAATGGATGTCCGTCCTCCTTCTGGTGGCGTCTGTTGTTTTTCTAGCATTCCTTATCATCTCCAACAATGTTTTTATCAAGCCTGATAAAAAGTCATCTGAACAGAAAACTGCTACTTCAGTAGTGGACATTCTTCTCATATGCTCGTTTGCATTAGCACTAATATCCAGCACCTTAGTGGCTACCATATGGAGATGGAAGAGGCTAAGAGAAGAAATTCCACCATTTCCTGAAAAAGAAAGGAAAGCAGTGAAATCAAAAGAAGCAAACAGAGGTTTCTTCGATCAACACGAAATCCATTTTGGAGCAAGGCCAAACTTTAAAGGTGTGTGCCAATACATCAATGTCCCTGCTTTAACTATTTAACTTCCAAACTATTGGCCTTCTAACATGTTGAAAATTGAACAGATATCTTTTCCCAGTTTGCTAATGAATCCAAGGGATCCAATATTGGGGTCTTCGTTTGTGGGCCTGAGACGATGAAAGCATCGGTAGCTACAACTTGCCACCTACAGTCTAACGGTTTCCAAAGTGGAGGACAAGATCATAAACCATTTTTCAGCTTTCACTCGTTAAATTTCACTCTCTAATACTCATTGTGAACATCCGTCGAGCACATTGTCTACAAATGAACTTGCGAGCTACATTCTAACGGTTTCCAAAGCGGGAGGACAAGATGCTTTTCTCACTCGTTAAATTTCACTCTCTAATACTCATTGTGAACATCCGTCGAGCACATTGTCTACATATGAACTAAATAAAAGTCCGGCCATTACGTAAACGATTCAGTACTAACCTGTTACGGAATGTCCTGCTTGTGGATTTGGTGACCGTATACATAGTAATTTGAATTTTTTTTTTTCAAAAAAAATATTAGTAGTCTGTCAGAGAGCCAAGAGACCACCCCAGACCCACGAGAGGCCTGAGAACGATCCTCTACTGCTCAGAGAACCCAAGGGGCCACTGAACATCCGTCGAGCACATTGTGAACATCCGTCGAGCACATTGTCTACATATGAACTAAATAAAAGTCCGGCCATTACGTAAACGATTCAGTACTAACCTGTTACGGAATGTCCTGCTTGTGGATTTGGTGACCGTATACATAGTAATTTGAATTTTTTTTTTTCAAAAAAAATATTAGTAGTCTGTCAGAGAGCCAAGAGACCACCCCAGACCCACGAGAGGCCTGAGAACGATCCTCTACTGCTCAGAGAACCCAAGGGGCCACTGAAGCCATTAATCACGCTCTGATCTCATGACCATTGTTCATCCACCAGACTTGGAATCCTGTCTCCTTAGAACTCAAGGATACAGTGGTACGAGCCTATAGAACAGATCCTGTTCAAGTAAGGTCGTGCCCAAGTGCTGCAGTAGGTAGTATTTTAAATGGCTCATTTCTGAGACCAATTAGCGATGTGGTAAAGAGGGACTTCAATCGCTTATGACAGACCGTGTCGTTAACTAGCAAAAACCAATGAGATCTGCTCAGATTTCCTCGTCAGTTAAATTAATAAACTGAATAGTAGAAAGAAGTAGTTTGCTTTGTCGTTCTTGGTTTTTATAGAACACAATCAATTGCTGTATATGGACTATGGAGCATCAAATTTTAGACAGAAATTATCCCCCATATCCTCTCCCAAGACTTAAAACTATACTGGAACTCACAAGCACAGAGGCGAGAGCCGCGAGACTCTGATTTAGTAGTAAATGACATACCCTTAGTTGATTCCTGCTATTCATGCCTAAATTGATATCAGTTGTCTTTGCTATTTCATTTTAGTCCTAGCTGATGATCGAAGTTTGTCAAATGCCATTATGAAATTCAAGTCATGGATGATTAAGAGAGATAGTACGAGAATGAAGATTCGCAGTAAGTTAGACCAGTTTGGCCCTTTTCCCTTATCCCACAGGAGTAGTGATCTTTTATGTGTATATAGACATTTGCTGATTGCAGCGGACGCTCACCTTTTTATGTAGGGCAAGAACAGGGCAGTTTGATTTATCTTGGATAATGATAGCGATCTCCCTTTTAGCAACGTGTTTGAACAGCATATCCACAACTATTTGCAGCTAATACTAAGGGCCCGTTTGGCCATTCGAGATGAAATATGATTTGATGAAGTTTAAAATTTTATTTGGACATGCAATTTGAGATTTTTAAGTTGTATTTTTTACTCATGAACATAAAAACCCCATAAGTTGTAAAAACTATTCAAATTGTCCAAATTCTTATACAATCTTGCCAAATAAGTGAAATTTCATAATAAAATATAATACACTATCTCAAAGTCATTCTAAGAAAAATACAACTTAAAAATCAAACTTTAGTTCAATAAAAAGTAAAATTAAACATGAGTTGTAGTGTATTACTCTTTAATAAATTTGACTGGTAAAGGTTGGTGGGAGTAAATGGTAAATATTATGTCTAATATAATAGTTGACAAAGGTTGTTTATATTTATTAAATAAATAGTTGGTAAATAAGTTGGTATATATAAAATAGTGGATTTTCTTTTACAAAATATAAACTTGTGGGTTAAATTTTGCATTTAAATCATCTCATCTCATGATTTGAAATCCCAAATCAAGATTTTTGGAGAATTTGAGCTGAAATGGCTCAAAATTTCAAATAGCGATCTCATATCGCATGTCCGCCTACTAAGTTTAGAGTTTAATAGCTTTGTAAGAAGAATATAAAGAACCAATCCTTAACCAATAATTTCAAGGGAAGAAAAAGATTCAACAATGAAGGAAACAGAAGTACAATATCTATACAGCCGATAGTGGTTTTGATTCCTCACTTGACCAGTCGCTTCTATCTCTCATGTTGCTTTCCATAGGTGTTTATTCAGCTAGCAACTCATTTGGTGTTGCATCCACATTCTCACCAAGCAATACAGCAACCACCTCACTCATAGTAGGTCGTCGCAGAGGATCAGGGTGACAACAAGTCAGTCCTAGTTTCAACATAGCTTCCATTTCTTCCTGGGAAAACTGCCCCTTAATCCTATCATCTGCTGCCTCACATAACCTCCCTTCCCTGTACTTCTGTCTAACCCAATCAATCAACACTTCCTCTTCCTCAACCACAAACCCTGTGTCAATCGGCCTTCGCCCGCATGCCACCTCCAACACCACCACCCCAAAACTATAAACATCACTAGCGGCAGTTGGGTTAGCTCTTGTCACCACTTCAGGTGCCAAGTACCCTAACGTACCTACTACCCTAGTAGTATTAGGGACACCACCGTGAGTATACAACTTTGCTAGCCCAAAATCACCCAATCTCCCTCTCATTTCACTATCTAACAAGACATTGCTAGATTTAATATCCCTATGTACAACTACTTGTTCCCAACCATGATGCAGATAGTTCAACCCCTCAGCAACATCAGCTAGGACCCTCCTCCGGTCTACCCAATTCATAACCTTCTCAGGCTTATCGAATATCCATTTATTCAAACTCCCATTAGGCATGTAATCATACACAATCATAAGTTCATTCCCCTTCCTACACCACCCTCTCATTTGTACTAAATTCTTGTGTTGAAGCCTTCCAATAGTAGATATTTCAGCCATGAATTCCCTAATTCCCTGTCTTGAGTCATGATTCACACATTTCACTGCCACTTCTGTTTTATTAGATAGTGTTCCCTTGTATACTTTACCAAATCCACCAGCCCCAAGTAGCTCATCTTTAGAGAAACCTTTTGTAGCTTGCCTAAGCTCTTCATATGAAAATCTATGAGGCCAGTACTCAAGTTCCCAATCTTCAATCACATCATCTTCTTCCTTCTCATGCCTCCTCTTCCACCAAAACCAATAAAAACATAAACAACCCAACACAGTCACCACAGAACCAAGAACAATCCCAGCAATAGCACCCGCAGCTAAAGAAGCCGGAGAATTTTCCAGCTGAAAAACCGGCAAATTCGTAGTATTAATATCCCTTGCAACTCCAGAATCACTGAAACTCCAAGCTAGAAGTCTTTGCGCCTCAACCCATTGAGTCTTGGAAGCAGAGAACCCCATATACATCTGGGCAGACGTGTAATTTGCAAAAATGGGGTTTCTGTAGCTCAACAAAGTCCTAACGGGCCGTGGCATACCTGCTGGAGCTATGGTAACATTAATCTCGAATTCAGGTCCATTGAACTCGATCCAAGCATGGATATTTTGCCCAGTACGCATATTTAAAGGCACAAAAGAATCACTATCATTACCGGAGGAAATATAGTATCCAGCCGTTTGGGTAACAACAGATTCGATGCTGTTGAGATCAATCCCGATGTGGTTTCTATCTGGGTCATTAAACTCCGGGTTACGCCCCGTATCAAACTCGACGGCGAGAAGTGGGGCCACCGTGTGAACGGTGGCGTTAGAGAAAAGTCCAAAGTATTGACCGGAGAGGGCATTGGGTGGGGAAGTGGAAGCAGAGAGAACAAAAGCAAGGCCAAAGCCGGGACTAGAGGAATCATCGGGGAGTACAGAGAAGATGAACTGGGTAGAGAAAGAGGAGGAAATGGAAGTAGAATTGGAAGCAGATTTGATAGGAATTTGAGATGGGTAAAAAGCGCGGCCGAGGGCGAACTGGTTGGAGTCGTTTGTGAGGCGGATCACTGGTGGCTCAAGTCGGGCATCGGCGATGAGGTTGAGAGCAGGGGTGGTGTTGGCAGTAAAGGAGTTGAAGAGAAATTCGACTGCAGAAATGGACGGTAAGATTGTAAGGTTGATGAGAATGAACAGTAATGGTAGCATATTTTTGGGATTTGCATGAGAGACGAAGAGAATTGTGTGAAGGAAACTGGGAAAAAAGATGTTAATGACATGGTACTTTGAAGGGAACTAGAGACTGATGCTGTTTCTGTGAAAACGATGAAGATGACTTAGCTCTTATCATCCTTTGACTAATTATTTTGGTTCCTACTCTTTCTGGTACATACTCTTTCTAACAACTATTACAGTCAACTAAACAATAAACAAATATAGGATTGAAGAAAAGCAACTATTCCTAATATCTTTTAATAATTAAAACAATCCTTAACTAATAATTCATGTACTATTGTTTAAAGCATAACAACTCACATTAACGATTCATACATTATAATCTCCCGCAAATAAGATCATAAATCAATCTTAACATTGTTTACCAAAAAATCAGATAAAATTAAATTTATAGCTAGATGAAAAATAGCGTAGTAAAATTTAACTTATAAAATTAGTATTAGGTAATTAAGAAAAATTAATATTAAATTGATTGAGATATAAATGATAATGATTAAAATAACTGAAATATTAAGGTTCAAAGCCGTTAGTTAAAATATGATGCCCACAGTTAAATCGTAGCTTTCGGACCCAGTGTATCTGTACGTGGGCTCCTGGCAAGCTTTCCTTCGAAGACTATAAGAGCAAAATCAGTAAAAAGAGAGATTTGAGAGATTTGATGAGGGGGGTTTAGGATGAACTCGTTCATTGAAAATTATATTGTATAGATAAAATTAAATTTTAAATTTATGTGTATATATTTTATAATGAATTTTCATGACATAGTTGAAATGATGAGTTTAATGGTCAAGGGGTTCAATTTTGCTTGGGTCCTATAGTACGTCCTCCAATGAAATTATTTTATCTGTACAATATTGTTACATGTGTCATCTATTAACCTGTCGTGATTAGCGGAATCCTTGTACAATTTCGCCCACATGTAATTGTCCTTCTTCGTGAGATCGAGTCATGCGTTGGCATTCTCTTTGAACGGTTTACTTGATTCAATCTCATAATTGATGTTTTCAGTTTCGAATGTATGATAACTTTCACTCCACGAGGCACCATCTTACCTTATCCATGTGTCTGATATAATTTTCCCCATACAAATAGTCCAATGACAGTAACAATTAGCGTCATTCGGTAGCTAATTAGAGTTATACATGTATTAATAATACATGAATTAGTTATGAGAAATTTGTGTATTATTTTATGTAGGAATTAGTTATGCAAGGTTAAGTTATTCATCTATAAATTATTCATGTATTACTTATTCCACCTTTTATCCTCCATAAAATAATACATAGATTCTCTCATAACTTATGCGTGTATTAATTAGTTATGCAGATTTCTAAATTGCAAACTAAACACCGTATTAATTTTATACATGAATGCATTACCTTCTAACCAACTACCAAACATGATATTATTTATGCATTATTTAATACCTGCATAACTCATCTCTAAACCAGCTACTACACGACCCCTTAGTTGTCCTGCAACATAGCTTCATGATAATGTAGTGGTCAAGAATTTATAATTCAAATTTTAAATTGTAACATCACAAATAAAATTTTCAATTTTTTATTCGTTGGATCTTTTCTACTCCTTTTTTATGCCCAAAAATAAAAAATAAAATTGGGCACAACAGAATATTAACCCTGCTATAAGAATGAGATCTTAATATTAATTCTATGTTCACTTATATTAATAATAATAACATAACTCAGAGAGCGGAAAAATCATTCAGTAGCCATCTAATCAAATGATATAATTGACAGCTGAAACGGAACATGTCACGTTTGGCTGCATCTCCCTTTTAGGAAATAGTTAGATAAGATTCTCCAACTATTTTGCGTTAAAAAATAATCATAATTCATAGTCATATGATGAATGAGTGATAGACATTATTAGACAGACGAAAATACTGTTAAGGACAAAACAGAAATTGATTAACTATAATTTGATTAAGTAACATATAACAAGAAAGAATAACTAGAAAAAAATAGGAGTAATTATCTACAGTATTGGTTTGATAAGAGAATAAAACCATTAATTCAACTTCACCTATTTGTGATTTACAGCCTTAATTCTTAGAATACATATTATTTAAAGGTTCGAGATCTATTAACGTGTGGAAAAGAAGTCGATGTCTTTTGGCCTGAGTTGCACAACATCAATTTTTTTTAGTATGGCAGTATAAATTATATTTAGATACTAAATAAATTTTCGAATTCTAACCCTTTAATGTAATTGTCGATATCTATTTTATGGATGATCTAGAAAGCTACAAGTGATTTTGCATTTAGTTCTTTGTTATGGAGTAATGCTGAAGCTTTATCAAAAACTTTATCTGAGTCTACATATGAACTAAATAGTTCAAACATCATGTCACAGGAGCAGCAAGATGTCATTAACCCCCACTTCACTAACTATTTCTCCAAAAAGTATATATGTTACGTTATGTTGATTTAGGTATAATTCAAAATATTCGTAAAACGAGTATTGCAATGAATGCAGGCTAATGGCGATATCCTTCATCATATGGTAGTTCGTATTATTTTGTTGGAAAAGTCATCATAGCTATTGGCAGTTCAAAAAGCAATTCATTTTGCGATAAAGCAAGAATGAAAGAGTATAAGAATGTGGTCAGACTCATCAACTATAACTCAAATGCTTAATACGAGAATAGCTCCCTCTTGAAATGTAATTTCTTAGTTATTAAAAATGCAATGTTTGAAAGTTGAACTTTGAAACTTCAAGGTGAACTTTGAACCCCTAAATTAAGAAGTCAACCTCTAGTATTGTATTTAGGGGATCTAAAATTTATATATATACATTTTTTTAAGATAAATTTTATTATGCGGTGCAATTTTTTTATCCGAACACCCTTGAGCGCGCATACATCTGCCCCTGGCTATAAATTAGCTAAATGAACTTTATCCTTATTTCATGAAGTTTCTTGGATTGAAAATTTTCTAATTTAAATTGTAAATAAGAGTTCTTACTGCTTTGTACGTACAACTGAATAGTTTTTAATGAATGTATATCAATTCTAATGGAAAAAAGTTTTTTTTTTGAGAGGTCCAACATTTCTTTCAACTCTACGAGACGGATATCGAAAGTGGAATCGTTCAATTCTTCTAGTGGAATCTGCAGAGTCTTAAAAATTTAAAAGAAACGCCATATTTGTCAAATATATGGGCTATGGCACCAACATTTTTCTGGTTTGAAAGCAGAGATTGCAAATATTTTTAAAAGTCAGCCTCGAAAAGTTTTGACTTTCTCAAAGATCAAGTCTTCATTCGCGAATTGGTTTTTGATAAGCGACATTTAATGCTTTATTGGTTTCTTCTACATATTCTGCCGACTATTTTTCTTTTATCAACCAAAACAGGACATTGTCATATACAATCTGCTCACACAACTCTCTTAATCCTTAATTTTTCTTTTATTCGTGAGAACTTAAATTTTATGTTCTTACCAAACTTCACACGTGTGCCGGTTTTCACACAGCATATTTTTTTTGAGAGATGTCATGGTTTATACTATTCGTAGATGATATAATATTAATTGATGAGATACATGATCGAGTTAGTGATAGCTTTGGAGGTTTAGAGACAGATCTTAGAGTCTAAAGGTTTTAGGTTGAGCAAGATCAAGACAAAGTACACGGAGTGCAAGTTAAGTGACCCAACAGATGAGACGGATATGGAAGTAAAGATTGATACGCAGATCATCAACGAGAGAGGAAGCTTCAATTATCTTGGATCGACAATTCAAGAAAATGGGGAGATAAATGAGAATGTCACACATCGTATTGAAGCATGGTAGATGAAATGGAGGTTCCATCCAGTGTCCTCATGTGATAAGAATATGCTTGAGACATAAAAAGAAGTTCTATATGATAGTTGTTAGACCAATTATGTTGTATGGGGCAGAGTGTTGGTTAGTCCAAAATTCACACATTCATAAGATGAATATAGCATAAATGAGTGTGTGAGTTCAGTAGTAGAGATAAAATCAGAAACGTAGATATACGTGACATGGGGAAGTGCTCTCACTGGTGGATAAGATAGGGGAAGCAAGATTGAGACGGTTTAGATATAAAAAGGAGGAGAACAGATGTCCTACTAAGGAGGTGCGTGGGGTTGATAGTGATAGCTATAAGGAGTAATTAAGGTAGATCGAGAAAGAATTGGGAACAGTGATTAAATATGGCAAGATACAACTTCAGCGCACCAAAGATATGACCCTAATAGAAGTATGGAGGCTGAAGATTAGAATAGAAGGTTAGTAGGTAGTCAAACGATTTTTCTCTTTTCTGTGAGAGAGCATGGTTCTAGTATAGAGCACCTTGTCTTGTCGGTTCCCTCTTCTACTTAGCAGTACCATTAATTAGTATTATATTATTATTTTATTCTTTAATTGTATTACTAATGTTTTTTTATTTGGATTATCTTTACTGTTTTTGATTTTCTTTTCAACAGTATTTTCGCCATAGTTTTTCTCTTGTACTTGTTAAATCTATTTTTAAAAAATACTTTGCTGGAGTCGATGGTCGATCGGAAATAGTGTTCTACCTCACACAAGGTAGGAATAAAGTCTAGGCATACCCCATCCTCCCTAAACTCTACTTATGAAATTATATTGAGCATGTTATTGTTAACTAAATTTTACACGTTTAATTAATGGGCTGAATTTAGTTATATATAGATTTGTTGTCGCGTATATGTATGAAAAAGTCCTCCTAGTTACGACCGCATATGTGTTTCACGACTTGCTAGGGCTTTTCTCCCAAATAGTCTCCTGAAAGTTAGGCCAAAGTTGGAATAAACCGTGTAATTGTCTAGTCTAACGGAGCCAAGCCCAATTACCGTCCGTTGAATGAGTGTCACTTTTAGAGCGGGAGCTGGGGACAAAAGAGACACAACAGCTTCTGAAGAAGGGTAGTAGAAGCAAATGTCATGGATCCCATCTCTAACCCATCCAAACAGAATATGCTTTATTTAATATTAGGCTATTTATATTCGTTACGCTTAAGTAATGTGCATGAACATCAACGTGTAGATTCCTAGACTTTAGCAATTCCCATTATTCCCTGTTGACACTGTCGTTGGAGTACACATCATGGCCATTCCATTTTGCAGTAGTACTACCATCCACTGATGCAGGAGCTAGCCTAGCCAAATTGAATAAGAGGACAATATTGGTCGCCTCGCCTCACATATTCAATCTCTCCCTTTTTTTTTTCCTTGTAAATGGAACGCAGTGGAATGAAAGATTTGTCATAAAAAAAATTTAAAACGGATACCTCCTTACTGAGGCAATGAGCTTCTAATTTTATTTTTTAAAAAAATTATATTAAAAGAATCTTGTTGGAAAGTCAATAAGATTTCTTAAAAAAAATTAATTAAAAATTTTTATTAACTGTATAATAAAATTATATTAAAATAAATTATATTTTTTGTTATCACATCAAATAAAATGTTTTAAGAAAAATTAGAGAGCCTCGTTGACTCTCCAAGGTTCCCCTTGACACATTTTATCAGCTCTTAGAAATAATAAGAGTGTCTTGTCTAAAATTAACTTGTTTACATTGATAAATGTGCTGTCTTAAAACAATAAAATATTTCCTTGGGATTATATCATTATTTTTAAGTTCCCAAGATATTCTTTCAACGCCACCTAAAATCTTCTTCTATTTATTTAATTAATTAATCACAGTTTTAAAATATTTTGTAGTATCTGATTAGGTCTTTAAAAGAAATACAACAATAAGTATTTAGCAAATGCATTCAATAATAAAATAATGTTAAAAGGTCCATTATACACTTAAAAGGAGTCGTTTGATTACTGATTAAAATTACGTAGGTATTAATAATATATAAATTAGTCATAAAAAAATTTATATATTATTTTTTATAGAGATTAGTGATATAAATTTTAGTTATTTATGTATTAATTATTTAGGTATTAGTTATGTAGCTATTAGTTATGTAGCAATTATAATACATAAATAATTAATTATTAAATATTTAATTTATTATAAAATAATATATATTATATACAAATAAATAAGTAAAAAAATGTTATAAAATTATTATATAATTAAATTTTTTTAAAAGAAAAAACCGGAGGTGTAAATGTACACCGAATTAAAAAAAAGTGATTAATAATGATTTTATATATATAACATTTATATTATCCCAAAAAATAAAAAAATACATTAAATAAAAAAAAGTAATAACTAATTCTATTTACACGTAATAAAGTCAATTTTTTTAAAAAAGTATCAAATAAAAAAAAATTAAAAGTAAATAAGAGTGAATGTGTAATTTTATTATTTTAATCATATATAACTAATACTCACATAACTTATTCCATCTTCTACCCCGCATAAAATTATACATAGATTTTCTCATAAGTTATGTAAGTTTTAATTATGTAGAATTACTATAAACACAGTCAAACATTGTATAACATTAATACGTGAATAACTTTTATACAATATTTAAAATCCACTAATCAAACATTGTATAAAATTAATATATGAATAACTTTTATCCTATTTGGTAACCAAACATGGTATAAAATTAACACATGAATAACTAAGTTATTCATGTATTAAATTGAGTCTTATCTCGTAATTAAACGACCCCTTAGTGAACAAGTTATTTAAAATTTGTTAAGGGAACCCCGTTGGACAGCCAACGAGGTTCTCCAACTTTATTTTTTTAAATCTTGTTTGATGTGACAATGAATTTTTTTTTATTTCAATAGAACTTCGTTGGACAGCCAACGAGGTTTCTTAATTTAAAAAAAAAAATTTAGAAACTTCGTTGGCTGTCCAACGAGGTTCTCTTAATATAAATTTTTTCAAAAAAAAAAATTAGAACCGCGTTACTCTCCGTTTTGGATACTCAAAAACGTCAGTGTCTATTTTGGAAAAAAATTTTCCTTTGTAAATGGAACGCAATGGAATGAAAGATTCGTCATTTGCTCCCCTACTAGGTGTGGCAAAATTATACTCCCCCAAAAAAGATGACTTATCTAATCCGTTCAAATTTGAACAGATTAATGACTTAATTATTTATTAGCCGATTCAATCCAACCAAATGATCAGGTAAAGTTTTATCAACATATTTTTTAAAGAGAAAAAACATTCCTTTGCTTGATATATTATATAAAGTCATAATAAAAATTAAAAAAATTATTAAGTAATTAAATAAATTATAAAAGAAAAATAAAATTGGATAGAGTTCGGTAAGTTGAGTTATGCGTCATTATTTAGTCAATTTTAATTCAATTTATGTAAGTTCAAGAAATAATATATTTTTTTTATTCATTCAACATATTTTAACTTGCTCAAAGTCAACATAATTCTTTCATTTGATACCACTGTGCCGATTCGGCTCGCAGCATTATGCGTTTATCAAATTAAGTGTCTCCGATCTGACCGGCTTATAGTTTGTTTGACCAAACTTTTAGGAGGCCAAAAGTGCTTATTTTAACAATTTGAGGTGTTTGACAAGCTTTTAGGAGAAAATAAGTGTTTCTGGGGGAAGTAGCAGAAGTTGTTTTTCAAAAGTTAAAAAAAAATACTTTTGAGAAAAATACACTTATAGCTTGTTTGGCCAAACTTTTCGATAGCTAAAAGTGCCTTTTTTTTTCTTCTAAAAAGTGCTTATTTTTAAAAAGTGAGTTGTTTGGTCAAAGAAAGGAAATAAGTGTTTTCACGGAGTAGCAAAAACTTTTTTTTCATAAGCTAAAAAAAGTAGTTTCTCCCCAAAAACACTTATTTAAAAAATACATTTAAGAAAAATACATTTAGAAGTTGCTTCTGACCAACACTACCTTTTTAATAAGCATTTTTCAAAATAAATTGATTTTAGAAGCTTGGCTAATAGACTATTATAAATACTTTCAAAAAGTTTGGTCAAATACCAATTACTTCTCAAAAATACTGTTAAAATTTCTTGGTCAAACACAAACCAGTTCTTATCAAAAGTACTTTTTTGAAAAAAATATTTATCAAAATAAATTATATTTAGAAGTTTGACCAAATAAGCTATTAGTCCAAGAGATGTGACTAAGTCAAAGGTTTGTTTTGCATTGTAAATGTCCAAACAATAAGATATGAATGAACAAGACCTCATTTATTTTCATTAAGATTAAGACGTCTCAATATGAATGATTAAGACGTTGTCTCTAGATCTGAACACTGAATGATTAAGATTGTATGTTTTTCAACATCTAAATGTGCATACTTTATTTATTTGTAGATATATTAAATCTACAATTTTAAAAAAAATAATTAAATATTAAAAATATTAATTTAATAAAATAAATTTGTTATTTGATAAAAAATATAATATTTATGTTTGTAAATTATGGTAGAGATAGTTTGTTGTGGAGTCGTGGTAATGATTGGTGTTAATGGCTAGTAATTATAGTGGTGATAGTTAAGTATTGGTGGTGGTGATAGTTATTATGATGGAGGTGGTAGGTGTTGTATTGACTGACGTGATGGTGACGGTTGGTAGTAGTGGTTATGATGGTGAAGTTGATTGATGTAAGTAGTTGATAGTGGTGGTTGACGATGTGTTAGTAGTAGTTGGTGGCGATGCTATTTGTGATGGTGAAGATGATTGGTAGTAGAGATTAGTCGCAGTGGTAATAGTGGGTTATAGTGGTGGTAAAGGTGGTGGTGGTTGTGATGATGATGGCGGTGGCGGTAGTTCATATAATTCTAATGATGGAAGTGGTATATGTAGTAATGACTAACAATAGTGGTCAGCAGTAATGGTGGTTGTCAGTGGTTGTTGTGATGTTAGGGGTGGTTGGTGACGGTGATGGTGGTCTAAGGTCTGAACTATTGAGATTCAGACCTCCATTAAGTACAAATAAATGAGGCTTTAGTGTCTCTATAATCTGATGTAAAACAGTTATCTTTTTCTTTTATTTTATAGTGAAATCTGTTTGGATACGCTCAAACTAATATTCCTTCCATTTTATTTTATTTGATCTTTATATATAAAATATATTTTAAAATTTATTCATTTTAGTAAATCAAAAAAAAATTAAACTTTTATAGCATAATTAATAAAATTAATTTAATAAATTGAATTTTTAATAAATATATATTTTTTTAAAACGTTGAATCAATATAAATCAAATAAAATATAACGTAAGAAATACGTTAAGATATTACCATAATTGTACCATTGTAAATTTTAACTTTATTTCTCAACCTTTAATCCTCATCGCCACCTCAGCTACCCCCATAAATAGAGATGATTTGAATAGATATTAGCAACTCTTTAACCCGAATATACTACTACTACTATTATTATTATTATTATTATTATTATTATTATTATTATTATTAACGGCGCACTTAGATACTAATTCCGTAAGCTCGCTCTGATTAGTGGTCCCATGGTGATACGTAAAGAAATCTATCAAGAAATTGGGAGGAGAAGCATCACATCACATCATTTTTCATTATGCTAAAAATTAATTATTCTTTACCTCAAAAGTTGGGAAAAGAACTTAACGGTTAATTAGAAGGATCAAAATCTACTGCCATCATCGACAGCTATCATTTTGTCACTTGGAAAAAGATTTTTTTTTTTTTTTAAAAGGCAGAATTAAAGCTTCGATATTAATTCATTTTGCTGAGTAGGACAATGGAAATGTCACTTTGTTTTAGTGAAAGGTATTCAGAATAAACAGATACCGCAACTCCGAGTCAAAAGTTCAGTACCCACTAAAAGGCATTTTTGGTAATTTCTCTTGACATGAATATGGAGCTTCCCTGATATATTAGCTCATAAGTAAGTAGTCTCTTTTCATTCATAGGTAAATCTCGTTAGAATACTTATCTATTATAATAATATTTTATTATAACGATTATTTTTTAAAATTAATTTAGTATTTTATATTTTACTTTACTATAACAATATTCTATTTATAATAATAATAACATTTATTATGACGGTACACTTTTTACAAAATTACTCCTCTATAAATAGTTATACTTAAATATTATATAATAATATTTTATAAGAAATATATTAGATATATACAATATTTATGATAATCATCTTTAATATAATGCACATAGTAAATTTTAAACAAAAATGTCTAAAAAGAAAAAATTATATCTAACATAACTTCATGAAGAAAGGTTATTGATGTTTGCCCCTTTTACTGTCACACTTTTTTTTTTTTTTACTTTTTTCGTTAAATTGATTAACAAATATACTTTTTTTTTGACACACAAAATCATTAAATTAATTTTTTACATAATTTTATTTATAATAGTTAAATAAAATCTAAACTTTAAGCGTCAATATACATATATAACAGTATCTTACTGTAACAGTTATAAAATTGTCAAACAAATATTATCACTATAACAAAATTTTATTATATTTTTCTAATATTAATTTAAAGCAAATAAATCGAACAGACGATAAAATAAAATCTTAACATACCTTTACTCTAATTCAAAATCTATCTCTTTAGATCGAATACTTAGTCCGATTGAAATATATTTATAAAATTATTATTATCTTTTATTTTCACTTGTATAAATAAACATTAGAGTTTTAATTATTATTAGTAATATTATTTTTTTATTATGCTAATTTACTTCATTATAGAGCCTCATTAACTTATATACTCAATCAGTATTTTTTATTTTATTTTATTTCCAAAATTTAATATTTACTAAAAAGAAAATTATTTCATAGATTAATATATATATATATATATATATATATATATATATGTTATAAACATATTTGTGTTGTAGTGAATGTCTATAAAGGTATTTGTATTATACTAGATATATGTGTTTATATCATTGTGAAAGTCTATCTTTTGGAGAAAAGTTAGGAGAAATTATCCCTATAAATAGAGGGGTTCTCCTTCATTGTATTTAATCCAATCAAAGAGAAATAAGAACTTCTCTCCTTCTCTCTTTCTCTACAATATTCTTGTTCTTTCTTTATTATTTCATAACACGTTATCAGCACGAGTCTCTGCCTTGAGCACTCACTTTGAAAGATTTGAGGTAAGAAAAATCAAAGTTTTCTTAGAAAGATGAAGGTTAGTATTTCTTGATATTTATGTATTTACTAATAACAATATCGATTTTGTATATGAACTTGAGGACGACTTATTGATTCACTTGGCAATTCATGTCTCATAATTGTTCCAGAAGAACAATATTGTGAAAAATATATTTGTTCCAGAAGAACAATATAGTGAAAAATATAATTGTTCCAGAAGAACAATATTGTGAAAAATATATTTGTTCCAGAAGAACAATATAGTGAAAAATATAATTGTTCCAGAAGAACAATATTGTGAAAAATATATTTGTTCCAGAAGAACAATATTGTGAAAAATATATTTGTTCCAGAAGAACAATATTGTGAAAATATATTTGTTCCAGCAGAACAATATTGTGAAAATATGTAAGAGAAATCATCTATGCATACCTCGATTTGCTCCCGAAGTAGCAATATCTTAAAAGAGGTTTTAAGCTATCATACCTTATGTGGTTAAGGCATATTTAGATGATCATGTTCCATTCCTGAAGAATGAGAAATTGAGAACTTTGATAAATGTTACAAATATAGATCTAATACAGATCTAGTCCCTGAAGGGAAATCAAAGCATCAAAAATCCATATGGATGCAATGGGTCTTGGAGACACCATTAAAAGTGAAAACAAAGCATCAAAAATGCATATGGATGCAATGGATCTTGGAGACACCATTAAAAGTAAAAACAAAGCATCAAATCAAGATCGTGCTAAGGCTATGATATTCTTGCGTCATCATCTTGATGAAATTCTTAAAATTGAATATCTCATGATCAAGGATCCACTTGTTTTGTGGAATAGCCTAAAAGAAAGGTATGACCACCTGAAGATGGTCATCCACCCAAAGGCACGATATGATTGGATTCATCAAGACTATACGTCTGTTCATGAGTATAGCTCATCAACATTCAAAATTGTTTCAAAATTGAAACTATATGGAGAAACTATTTTGATATGATTGAATATGTGGTAGTATACAAAATTAATTGAGAGCTCCGGAAGAGCTAATGTATTACTACCTGAAGGAATGAAATTGTTGTATTAAGTCTCAAAAGGAAACTTATAAGTTTCAATGACATTGAAAAAAAAATGAGACTATAAATTATGGGAAGATCTAATATCTTCATGCTACTACAATTGAAGCGGGTTATAAATATTTATGTAAAAGATTACCCGACGGTTTTTTTATTTGTAGTACATAAATATGGGTATGATGATGAAATCACATACGAAAGTAAATCAGAAGTTTACTGAAATAAGTTGGCATACCGGTTGGCCATCCCGGTTCAAATGTGATACAAAAATAATTGAGAATTCACGTGGCTATATGTTGAAGAAATATAAGATTCTTCAAGAATTCTCTTGTGTTGCTTGTTCTCATCATAGAATGATCTTGATCAGCTAAGATTGGAATTATATTCCCTGAGATTTTGGAACTTATAAAAGGGTGAATATGGGCCCATTCACCTACCATGTGAACCGTTTGCTAACAGATGCATCTATGAAATGGTCACATGTGTTTTGATATCACTTGCAATTGATTTTTGTAAGGTTGTTGCTCGAATTATTATACTAAGAGCATAGTTCCAAATTATAAAATCATGTTGATAATGCTGATTCATATCTATGTTGGTTTAGCGAGAATTGTATGCCTCCAGTTATAGCTAAATCATTGATTATGAGAATAAAACTCCCAAATAAAATTTGGTATGAGATATGTTTATTTAACATATAGCAACACTTGAATGCATCAAGCCAACAAGGTTCCCCTATTACAATTGGTCCAGGGTCAGGACCAAATAATTCCATCTAAAATTTGAATGTGCGATATATGATTGAATTGCCCCACCACAACGCACAAAGATGGGTCCCCAAATGAGCTTGGGGAGTAAATGTTAGTTTTTCTAACATTAGGGGGAGAAATGATTAGCAACTGAAAATTGAGTGTGGGATGAATTATCTAGATCCTCGGGAAAAAGAAAAGTTGCAAATGCTCCAATGGAAAGTCCTTGAAGGATAGAGTCTATGAGACGCCTGAAGCGTGATAGACCAAACGGTTCCAAATATAGAACTTCTTGAAAAAGAAGAGGAGCAAGTGATTAAGATGGTCATAATGATGAGGCAAGTGCTTTAAGAAAGCACCACGACATAACACTTCATAAAACCTTGGCAAAGGTTCAGGTACCTGAAAGTGACGAAAAATGAAGAGATCTCAATAAGTTATGTCGCATTGGAACTGATCGTCGACGATATTTTTGATACAATATAGTGCGCAATATTGTAAAAGATTGTGAGGATCTGAATTCTACATCTATTAAAGCATGCTGATGTAGAAATAATTATCAAGTGAAATGATGCGTATTGATAAGCATAAAGCTTATTGGACCTGTAGTCTAGACACTAGAAGATGTCATGCATTTAAATATTAATGAATGCTATCACTTGATAAAATTTATATGAAAATCATGAAGGATTCAAAATGCCTGAAGCATTTACAAGTTTCTTTAAACTTGTTCATAATTCTTATATGAGGAAATCCTTGGTCCTGAAGTACCATATCTTACTGTGATTGTTGCACTAATATATTTTGCTAATACTATAAGGCATAACATTCGGTTAATTTGTTAGCAAGTCTGGATCTTGTTGATTATGCTAATGCAGGGTATCTATCTGACCTACACAAAGCTCGATCTCAAACTGGCTACGTGTTCATATGTGGAGGTACTGCCATATCTTGGAGATCTATAAAGCAGTCTCTGGTAGCTGCTTCATCAAATCATGCTGATATAATAGATATTCATGAAGCAAGCCGAGAATGTGTGTGGTTGAGGTCCATGATACATCTCATTAGAGAAAAATGTGGTTTGAATTGTGACAAAGTACCCACAATTTTGTATGAAGATAATGCTGCATGCATAGCACAACTAAAGGGAGGATTCATAAAAGGAGATAGAACGAAGCACATCTCACAAAAGTTTTTCTACACACATGAGCTCCAAAAGAATGGTGATATCAATGTGCACCAGATTCGTTCAAGTGATAATGTGGCTGATTTATTCACCAAATCTCTACCAACTGCAACTTTCAAGAAGATGGTGCACAAGATCAGGATGCAAAGATTCAAGGATGTTCTCATTAGGGGGAGTTAATACGCGCTGTACTCTTTTTCCCTTGCGAGGTTTTGTCCCACTGGGTTTTCCTTGTAAGGTTTTTAACGAGGCAGGCAAAATGCGTATTATTAGATATGTGTACTCTTTTTCCTTCACTAGATTTTTTCCCACTGAGTTTTTTCTAGTAAGGTTTTAACGAGGCACATTATCTATCAAATAGACATTCAAGGGGGAGTGTTATAAACATATTTGTGTTGTAGTGAATGTCTATAAATGTATTTGTATTGTACTAGATATATGTGTTTATATCATTGTGAAAGTCTATCTTTTGGAGAAAAGTTAGGAGAAATTATCCCTATAAATAGAGGGGTTCTCCTTCATTGTATTTAATCCAATCAAAGAGAAATAAGAACTTCTCTCCTTCTCTCTTTCTCTACAATATTCTTGTTCTTTCTTTATTATTTCATAACAATATATATATATATATATTATGATTTTAAAAAAATGAAAGAAAGAAGATAAAGCTGATAATGTATGTGTAAAACAGACTTTTAAAAAGTTAATTAGGATAAAGGGGGAGAATGTCTACTATTCGAAGTTGAGGGGAGAGTTTAATTTTTAAAGCAAACTTTGGAGGGGGTTAAAATTTAAGCGTCAATATGCATATATAACAGTATATCACCGTAATAAATATAAAATTATCAAACAAACACTATCACCATAATAAAATTATATTATATCTTTCTCATCTTAATTTAAAGTAAATAAATCAAACAGACGAAAAAATAAAATATTAACATACCGTTACTCTAATGCAAAATCTATCTCTTTAGATGGAATACTCAGTCTTATTTTAGTAAATTTATAAAACTCTACAAAACTAATCGACCACAAAAAATTGTACAAACGCATTGACTAAAGTTGCAGAAAAGAACAAAATTTGGTAGAGGAATTAATTACTAATGAAACTAACGTACACAATTTGTGGCATCTTAAAATTTGAAATTTGATTTGTAACAGAAAGTAGGGGGAAAAAGAATACGCTATCCTTCTTACGTGTGTAAAAGTGCAACTCCAATAAATAAAATTAATGTGTAAACACAATTCTTGGGAAAGGTAGTGTGTGTTTATTTTGTCAAATATTCCAAGATACCCTTTCTTATTCATATTATTACAAGTATATTTTAGAAGAGAAATAAAGCATAAGACATCTAAAACAATAAATTCGAAAAGATCAAAAGGTGCACAATTATTCCAAGGATTCCCCTCTTGTTCATATTACATTACAAGTATTTTAGAAAGAAAAATAAAGCATATGCCTAAATCAAATAAACAATAACTTTACAAAAACAAATATATACCTTCGCTCCTTATTTACTTGCCAAATGCGAATATGGGGTGTGGGGGGAGGGGGGGGGGGATAATTTTCATATTGTATAATAGCTTATTAAAATAATAAGTAATTTTTTTTATACATTTAACTAACAGTTTATAATTATTTTAATCTGCCAAATATGCAAAGCCCAGAAAGTAGCGCTCCGCAAATTAATGGTCAAACTAATAATCTGAATTGATAATTAGGTTATTAGATTAATAACTCGGATTATTGGTTTAACAATTTGATTATCGGTTTACTGTCTCAGGTTATTAAGTTATTAGTTCGGTTATCGGTTTGATCATTTTTTTTAATGGATGAACAAATAACCTGATAATAATTTATTAAATTATAATTCTAGCCTTCAATATATAAAATATTCAAGCAATAAGGTGAATTGGGTGTCAATGACAAGTGAATGTGATGTTATTCAAATCTAAATTAAAATTGATTGCTTTAATTGGGCTAATTCTATATACTCTTTCTCTTTTCACCACTTCTTTTTCTAGCTAAACATACTTATGACTTATGAAAATTTTCGTGTGAGATGTTAATGATTAACCCGATAACCGAACCGATAACGATCAATAATCAATTAATTAATAACTAATTAATTGATATCTTAATATTTCTTTAACAATTTAGCATATCTATAGACCGATAACCGATAAGTTAAACCGTTAACCTTCAAAACGAATTCAAATCAATCCATACACATCCCACAATAAAAAAAAATATAAATGATGGGTTATCAAAATAATAATCAATATACATATGATATATATAAAATATATTATTGAAACATATGTTTTCGAGTCGGCTAAAACAAAAGGGTTAATTTTATTTTTCCAAAAAAGATAAACAAAGGGAAACTCCAGTCCAAAAGAAATTAAAGAAAAATACAAAAGATGATGTTTGAGACTGTACATGAGATTTTATCTGTGTGAGATCATTACATTATGAGCAGATTGCTCTTTTAGTGATTTTAAAAATATTATATAACTAGTGAATTTATCTTGAATTAAATAAAATTAAAATATAATTATATAATAATTATTATTAATTTTAATTAAAAAATAATTTTTAATTAATTAATTTATTTATTTTTTGTTTTTCAATTGTAGAATTATTATTATTTTAATTATATTTTTTATGATTGATAAGAAATAAGAAATAAAATTTAATATCAAATAAAATAATATATTTTAATTTTGACTATATTACAAGGTAATATGATAAATGCGTAAAATTTTAATCTGCGCATTTTAATATTTTCTTAAAGTTTTTAATAGAAAAAATTATTTAATAATTTTAAAAATTTAATTAAGAAAAGATCAAAAATAAAATAAAAGGACTCTTATTTAATGGTATCCTTATTACCTTCTTGGCTTTTTAAATTTTTTTGAATTATTTTTCTTAGTTATGGACTCTTTTTCTTTCTTCTATTTTTTCATTTAAATAATTTTCTTATGTAATTCTATCCTTCACCTATTTATATTTTTTATTTTTTTACTTTTATTCATTTAATACGTTCAAAAAAAAATCAGTAATTATTATTATCATTCATTAAAATAATCAAATTATTAGTTCGCTTTTCTCCTTCTATTAATTTTATAAAAAAATTTAAAAATAATATTTTTTTCTTAATTAAATTTTTTCATATGTTTTTCATAATTTACATAAATATTAAACACCAAAAAATAATTTCAGAAATAATTTTATTTACAATTGGTTATCTTTTTTATTTCCCATAATTTTAGTATATAAAAAACACATGTTGATAAGGTATATTAACCAATGTAATGGTTTTTTTAAAATATACTTTTTGTTAAATGCTTTTATCAATGATTGCTCTTATAATTTTATACATTTTTTTTCCATATTTATCTTATTTTTATGTGTATTAATTAATTTGTATCATCTTTATAAATAACAATAAACTATACATATATAACATAATAAATTTAGAGAGCTCAAAAAATTAAAATTTTGTCATCCTCCTTGTCCATCCAATAAAAATAATCATGAAATATTTGTGGAGTTTAAGTAGCATCAATTATATATAGTTATAGATTTAATTGCTCTTTCAACCAAATATTATATTATTTCTATTGTTAAAGGATTCACGATCTAACCATCTATTATATTAAATTAGGCTTATATAAATCCTTTTTAAGATATAATTTATATATTCATACCATAAGTTTATAATTATTTACAAATTTATTTCTTTTTCATATATAAATCAAAATAAATTTCTATTAGTATGATTTTAAAGTATTATAAACTTGTATCTTAAATAATTGATGGTTATGAATATGAAAGTTTGAGAGTTATGATTATTATTAATATTAATTAATAATAAAATTTATTAAAAAAATATTTTTATAAAATAAAATAATTAAAAATAATAATAAATTATATAATTAAAAAATAAATACTTTTTTTAATTACAGAAAGGTGCCACTTTATTTTCTTAAAATCTTTCTTTTTTATATATATACATTATGGAAAAAAAAAAGTTGACTTTTATTATTTTTTACGTAGCTTATAGTTTTGTAGGTTGCTTTTCCTATGTATGTGAATTGATGCTAATGTTTTTACCCTGTGCCTAGAGATTTAAATATTCTTTTTGAGATCCAATGAGTAGACTAAGGTGTTATACCAGGTCAATAATTTATAACATGTAGCGTTTTTGATCTTCATTTACTATTAATATATTTATAATTTATTGAAGATATGATTTTATTGGAGTAAAAAGTTAATAAACGATCGAGAATTATATAATTTATTTTTTAAATATATTTATTATTTCTTTCTTAATACTATTTCAGTCTTTAATTATTATTATTTGTTATTATCTTCACTTGGGATTTTTTTCTTTGGTTACTTATTAATGTTGTTAGTGTTATTTTTTAAATTATATTTTACTTAAATTTTTTTGTTAATATATTTTTATACTATTTTTTACTTAACTTTTTTGTAAATATATTTTATACTATTTATATATATATAATTTTAATTGAGAATATATTAAAAGTTAATTTATTTATTCTCACAAAGACAGGTTAAGGCAGGGCCTGCTGGGCTTGCTTCTCATGAGATTGGGTGAGGGAATCAGAAAGGGTCTCAAAAACCGGGCGGGCGGGCTTTTGGGCACACGGAAAAATGTAAAGTTAAGATTATATATGTATTATGTTTACATAAAAAATTATTAATAAAATTATATTAAATATAATATTATTATTTGTCGGGGGTTACTTGTCATGTGTGGTTTAAAATCTAACTGGAAAGTGGGTCACGACAAATCAATAGGAAATACCAAAAATAAAGGAAATATTGTATAGAACAACGATAATTGATGGAGAAGGTAAAATTAACAAACCCCAAGGCAAGGGAATATGTGAAGTGGGGTCAAAGGAGTTTTATTTTAGCACAGAGAAGATGACAAAACTGGCAGGTTTGGGTTCGTTGAAGACTCGGGGGATGGGCAGTGACCCAAAATACAGATCGGGCCAAATAAATTTCCAGTCCACCCAGCCCTTTCTTGTAGCTCCACGAATCCTACCCGTAAGCCCAACAGCTCATTCAGTTGAGCCACTCATCCCATCTTGAGTGGACCATCCGTCTTTCAAAAATGCCCAAATCCCAAGACAATGTAACGAATATCCGAATATATATAAACCCTTTGCTTTACTTCTCCGCTTTGAATTTTGGTATAACAAAATTATTAAAAGTCCTCACGCGCCGCAGACTCTATATATACAGCTCATTCCCTAGCCTTATGGTTCTTGAAGGTGCCTACAATCTCACAGCATCTTCTCTCTTCTCTAGAAGCTCTTCCTCCCCTTTCTTCTCTTCTTTTCAACTCAAATTACTTTTTTAATTCCCTTACCTCGTACTCAATTCAAAAGTATGAACTCTATGAACGGTACACGTGCGATCAAATTTCTGTATAGTTACGGCGGGAGAATCATCCCCCGTCGATCTGACGGCAAGCTCCGTTACGTCGGTGGCTTTACCAGAGTTCTCTCCGTTGACAAGTCTATTTCTTTTGCAGGTGTGTTCATTCATTCTTTTCCTTTTTCTTCTTCTTCTTATTATTATTGAATTAGAGTTGTTACCGTATTTTGGGAGGGAAATAGAGCCTGATTAAATTGACTGATGCAGAGTTGATGTTGAAGTTTGGAGAATCGTGTGGATCGTCTATGACTTTGAAGTGTAAGTTGCCTACCGAGGATTTGGATGTTTTAGTATCCATTACCTGTGATGAGGATCTGATGAATGTGATTCAAGAGTACGATCGAGTTGCGGCGTTGACGAATCAGGAGATGAAGATCAGAGCTGTTCTGTTTCCTGTCAACTCGGCGAAACAAATCTCTCCTCCGACATCCCCAATGTCGTGCTTCGATTTTCCGGCATCGAGAATGAAGCCGGGAAAGGTCAGATGCTTCTACTCGCCTCCGTCATATGCGGCGGCGGCAGCTAGGTGTTACTCTCCAGTTTTGGGATATCCAGTCGGCGGAAGGAAAGACGGTGGGAAGTTTTATTACCCTTGCTGTGACCGTGGAAGCCCTAGGCAACTTTACTATGTTGCTCATCGGAACCAAAGCCAATAGAAATTAAGTTAAGATAAATAAAAAAAGACGAAAGAGAATTATTCAGTCGCTTCAGGACGTATATGAGTAATTGAGCGCACAGACAAAATGAAGCTCCTCACGGGAAAATCCAAAAAAAAAAAAACGAAGAAAATATATATCCCTTGAAGATGAATTATATACAATTGACATTATGCCGCCTGATTTTTGGGTTCATTGAATTGGATTGTACATTATTTGAGACTGCAGTTCAATTCAATCGTGAGGTGAATTTGACAGATTTGAGATATCTATTAGTAATTCAAGTCGTGTGGATTTCCTGAGTTTGCCCTTTTTTGGACTCGTAGAATGGCCGTTAGGGTTCGCGTTCGCCGTCATACGTTCGTTGGCGACTGGCGTGTTGCTTTAGGATTTCTTTTTTGTTTTTTAACTCGTATGTTCGGCCCAATCTTTTAGGGCATCTTTTGGGACCTCGATTGATTCCATAAGGGCCCACGGAACTGGGACCATTCCCTTGCAGACACTTGTACTAATCTGGAGTTTGGCACTCGTGTTTAGACGGCACGAGTGACTGTAGGTTTCAGCTTCACACACTTTAGGATTCTATATTTAACCTTTTCTCTTTTAGGGTAATTTTGGTTGGAAGGTGACTCCATCTGCCCTGGCGTTTTAATTGTTTTTCCTTTGTCTGTTCCTTAATTTGTGGGGTTTTAATCCATTCCTTATTTAACGCTTTTACTTTTGAGATATTTCAGGCCCATTTGGCTTATTTTCAGCTGGCAAAAGCAACAGAGGAGCAGGTTGCGTGATTCGTTCGTCGTGGAAATAATAATTCAAACCAAAGGGATTTATATCAAATATAATATTAAACCTTTAATTAATCTTTAACTAAGAAGAGAACTAGGAAAAATTGAAACAGTGCTTTAGAGGCTTGAGCTTTCCATTGATTACTCTATACTATTTAATGTTTGAAATATATAAAATTAAACTCAGGATAGATAAAAGATATTAGTGTTTCTTTAAAAAATACGTTAAAATTATATTAAAATGTGAACTCTAAAATAGTATAGGAATTAAGATGAAAATGAGTGGTTTGGACGACTCAAGGTGCAAGCAAGTACATGGATTGTTCGGGGCATAACGTGTGCAGTGTGGACACAATTTGTTGGGCCAAGTAAAGTTAAAATATTGCGCTATAACTTGTGTAAAATTTGTTTAGGTTAAAAATTTGATAAGTTAATCAACTTAAATAAGTCCAAATGTAGAGGAATATTAGTAGTTGATTTGACCAGGGAGCAACTTGGGGCAACTAGAAAATTCAAGGAAAAAATCAATGTTGGGTAGAACGGCCTACTTGAAGAGATTGCTTACATTGAACAAGTTTTATGACTAATAAGTTTGTTGGCAACAGCTGGAATATTATTAAGGCATAATAATAGGGTGATGAGGGATTTGGCCCTAGTCGTCTTTGAAAGGCTGTATAATACTTGGGATTGTCTTACGTGGGAATATGCTCATGCTAGGAATAAAGCTTAATTAGTTAAAATGAAACTGTTTGAACGCACGAGGAAATAAGATTTTTTATTCTTTTATAATTTGATAAACGAAAATAATTTTTTTTAAATTTTTCACATGTAAAAATGAAAATCTTTTATAAAAAAGTTATAAAACTAAATTTTTTTTTGTAAAGGACTACAAAATTTTGTTTTGGTGGGATTAATTCACTAAAAGAAAAAAAGTAATTCGAGTCAATTTTGAAATAATTCATTGCCTTTTTTTCTAAATTTTTTTCCTGTCAAAGTTGTGGTAGGCTAAATTAAATAAGTATGAGTACAATTATTTTGTTTAATAATATAATTTGGCACTTTATGAGGTAAGCAAGAATATTTCATAAAATTATTTTATTATACCTTTTATATGATGTGATAAGTCCACAATATTAGTATAGATGATCTCAAAATTAGCTAATATGTCAGATTAAATATAAGATAAAGCTATCTTGTATTTTATTTCGAAATTCACTATAAAAAAAACGACTCAATTCTTCAATTAAATGATACGCAAATGAACAGAAACAATATGAGTTTCACTACATCTTTAAACAACAGCGGACTTAGAATTGAGGTGTGTAATAGGTTTAGTGGAACTCAATAATTTTAATTCAAGCTTTTTATTTGTATTAAATACAAGCCATATGTTTTTAATTCGGCATAAAATGAACTGTAGTTTAAATTCGAACTCGAAATTATAAAGTAAAAATTTTGGTTGTAATCACGTAGTCAGACCAAGATTTAGGCCATCATTAATCTAACGTGTCTACATCTTTAAACTAATTTATGTTTTGATTGTTTCCCTAAGAAAAAGGAAAAGAAAACTCAACCATTTTTCTTAATTTTCCCAGTGTTGTGCAATTGAATGGAAGGTCAAAGAGTGCGCTTAACTGATTGCTGCTGTTCTGTATACAAGCTTCTTGTTCAGAAACTGACCAACCGTTATGTTCAGTACTTTTAGAGTTTTAGATGACTCTTCATTCTAATAATCGCAATTTGAGTTTCAGTCAAGATAAATGTTGGTGTCCTGTTAATCAGAAATATAAAAGAAATTTTAAAAAAAATATTTTGAGCCCATAGATTATGTGTTCTTACAAAACTCTGCAAAATTAAATGATGCAGTAAATTACATGACACTCGCTTTGTTTTGAAAAATCACGTAGAAATGAGGTAGGGAAAAAAGTGTTCAAATTTCGTTATTTTGATTTTTAAAATCTAAGGCAAGATCTTTGTATTTATAGATAAAGAAAAAGTGAATGGAGAGGTGTGATGTCTAGTTTTTTTGATACTCCCTCCATTTTAAAATAAGTGGTATTTTTAGCTTGGGCTAGGGCTGTGTATTGATTGATTCGATTTAGTTTTAAAAGCTATCGATCCAACCTATCGGTTCTCGATTTGTAGACATGCTAAACTGTTAAGATATCAGTTAATTGGCTATTAATCGTCATCGGTTCAGTTATCGGGTTAACTATTAAGATCTTACACGAAAAATCTCATACATTATAAGTATGTTTAGCAAGAAAAAATATCATACATTACACGTATGTTTAGCTAAGAAAAAAATAGGTGAAAAAAAAAAAGAGTATATCAAACTAGTGCAGCTATGACAATCAATTTTAATTTTGATTTGAATAACATTTCATTCACTTTTATCGACACCTGATTCATCTTTTTGTTAGGATACTTTAATATTGAAGGCTAAAAATATAATTGAAAAAGTTATTATTGGATTTTCGGTTCATTCGTTATAAAAGTGATCAAATCAATAATCGGATGCCCAATAACTTGAGACAACAAATCAATAATCAAAATCAATAATTCGAATCATTAATCTAATAATCTAATTATCGGTTCGGGTTATTGATTAAACCGTTAATTTGCACAGTTCATATCTTGGGCACACTCCTTAACAAAATTACTTAATCCCATAAAGTAAGATGTATTTTTACTGACTTACCCTTAATAAATACCTCAAAAAAGATATTTCTTTAATAATTTGTTGATTATGTGAAATTCTCTTTATTTAAATAGGGATAAAATTGCTATTCATGAAAACCCCTTGTTAAGGTTAAGGGAAAAAATGAAAGTACACTAACTCATGTAATATCTTTTTGATTATGTAAGATACCACTTATTTTAGAAAAATAAAAAAAAACTAGAAACTTTGCATATTTTTTAAAAAAGGGA
The DNA here is from genome assembly GCA_035772735.1 of Datura wrightii. Lineage (NCBI taxonomy): Eukaryota > Viridiplantae > Streptophyta > Magnoliopsida > Solanales > Solanaceae > Datura > Datura wrightii. The sequence continues at coordinate 172,119,118 of JASDFA010000010.1, read as the reverse complement.
GTACTAATTAAATTCCAAAGATATATACATTCATTCACATTTTAAAATTGGGAAAATGGTCAAAAATTAGCCCTTAGCTTTTGTTTATAAGCTAATTTGTTTTTGGTTACACTGAAGGGCTAAATATACACCATCATTAACAAAATAAATAAAAATATTTCTTAATTGGATGGAATCTTCAAGTTGATTTAAAACATTCAATTTTAATTAAATTATCCGTATATTTTTTAAACTCAAATTTAATTTATTAAACTAAATAAACACAAATCAAATTAAACCCCAAACAAATATTCATCCAACAAAATTTCGAAAAGGAAAAAAATGATAGTACGGTGAAGAAGAATAAAATTTCTAAATTAATATTACTTCCGTCAACAGCAGATATGAGGAAAAATTACAACATATATAGTATATCATGATTTTTTTTTCCTTATTCCAAAAACATAAAAATAAAAGCAACCAAACAAAGAGCTCTATCTTTTCTATGGATAATCATAGCAACAAAATGAGCATTCATGGCACAACGAAATTTGGCCCTCCGTCGGCTGACCGCTTGCTTCTCCCGCTACGTCTCTGTCTATAAAAATTCCTATTTTTTCTTCTTGAAATTCTAAAGAAAAATTAAACTATTAATTTTTTAAAAATTAAAAGAAAAAGAGATTAAAGAAATATGATGTATGCGAAATTGAACGACAATCATGAGTTTTAGCGGAGGTGGAGATGAAGATGATAAGTTTTTTTAGATTTAATTTAATTTGTGTTTATTTAGTTTAGTGTGTTGGATTGAGAATTTAAAAGAAAAAATAGGTAATTTAATTGAAATTGTTTAAATCAACTTGAGAGATTTTATCTGATTGAGGGACTTTATTAATACCGAAATATATTTAATTTCTACACTATAATGAAGAATAAAATTAGTTAATAAATAAAAAGAAAAATATATTTTTGATTCTTTTACCTTTAAATTTCAATAATAAATATTGAAGATAAAGATTGAAAATAAATGGAAAAACAAAAGTAGAAGAAATCAAGACCTTTTTTTTTTTTGGACATTTACGAAAGAGTCGAAATGGAAAATTGTCTACTTCTACATGATCCCAAGAAATTGTCGATTTTCGTGATACAATCAACTGCAAAAAGTTTTCTTTTTTTTTTTTAAAGTAAAAAAAAAAAAAAGCAATTTGAGAATTTGAAATGGTTGAATGGCTAATGTAGGACACAGCCTGTACTAGGATAATTGATAACACATTTTCAGAACCCACTGCCTTATCCAAGTTTGGATTAGTTTTGAGTAAGATAGACCCCTTTCCCTCCTAACATGCAAAGTGATAATATATTGAATTGCTCCTCTCCAAAATAAAGAACCTTAGAAATATTTTATTTATAAGGAATAAAAGGGGGCATGACATCAAGATTGGTCCCCAAAATGCATATGACCGTATTCTCTACCACTTAATTAAAACAGATCATCTAATTAATATTCTTAGAATAGGTTTAGTGATTATTTTGCTTCAGTTGCACTCTCCTACTTTATCCGTCATTACATTTATTTTATAATATCGTTTGTGGACATTAATGACGACAACAACAACCAGTGGCGTTGATATGAGTCGACTCAATTTATTCAGACTAATTCATATGGATTTTTAAATTTGATAGATCTGATCGAGCTAATATATATAAATTGTATTATTATGTATTTATCAATGGATACAGTTTTTTTTAATAGAGATACATATTAATACTCTTTGATTACAATTAAATACACAGTCTTTTATGTCTTTTTTTAGAATTTATTTGTTAAAATACATATATTTGGTTGTATTTATGATACAAATTGTTCATTTTATATTTTTATAATTCAAAGAATGAAAAGTATATGATTATGGATATAAATCACTTTTTCAGATTTTCTTTACCAGGTGTTAATATAAAATAAGAATTCCATCCGTTTTTAGAGTTCATTTATTTAAGGAATGTAATAATTATCAATTGAGTGAATAATGGTAACTGATTATTTATGTGAAACATAATCCCTAAAATCACTCACCTAATCAGATTTTGTATTTGTATTTGATGCATTTTATCTATGATAAATACGACATATGACACATAAAATATTGTCATTTTATGTAAATAAGTAAAATGTTGCTACTTAAGCCTATTTTTCACTCAAAATGTTGCTATTTCTGTAATTAAATTTTTTGGCCCACAAGCTGACCCAACCCAATTCGTTCAAGTTTCACGGGCCAGCAGATTTACTCAGACCAGACTAAAAAATCTCATATTAAATGGGCTTAAAAAATCACAGCCCAACCCTATCAATAAACTGGACCAATCCACTGGATCTAACCAACTAACAACAAATCAACAACATTATCAAGTGAAATAAGATCGTTTACATACAGAAATGACAATCTTTTATTTTTCTGTGAACATTGACACAAATCATGTAACATTAATGGGAGAGGAGCTATATTCTTTTAACTAGCCATCAATCTTAAAGGGTTCAGAATAAACTAATCTTGATTTTTCTATACACAAATATCATTCTTTAATTGTATCAATGATGTAGATAATGTAGAATATACTTAATCGTCATACCAGAGAATGAAAGAAGAATTAAACAAGCAAAATAAAAAACAAAGCAAAACCTTCCGACTTCATTAAATCTATGCTGTTCATCAGACATTAATTGCATATATGAGATATGAGGATTCAGAGTTTAATCGAACTCTTCATTTTTTATCATGAATTGCCTTAATTTGTATCTCCTGCTGGTTACTTAACAAAATCCCCTCTCTTTCAAAGTAATGTAGAAATATAAATCTTTAAATGGTTGTATCACCCAAAATACATAATCAAACATCATATATGATTCTTCTCCGAGAAAGTGCGAAATTGGGGAAACGCCAACCATCTCCCCTTGGCTTACACAAAACACTGGAACAAAGCAATATCTAAAGACTGTTCAGCAAATTTTAGAACCATGAGCTGCAAAGTGCAAAGCAAACCATAGATACACTGCACATACAGATATAGGAAGCCAAACAAGGTATGTCAACCAGTTTCCTGCTCAAAGTCATCACCCTCTGACTCCTCGCCATTGTCTGCATCATCATCCTCTGCTTCATTGTCAAAGTCTTCTTTATCATTATCTATGTTAGTCTTCCCAATTACAACTAAGTTGCTGTTCATCTTTCTGATTTCATTACACTGCAAATTTACAAACATCAAGAAAGAAAAGTTAGGGAGTTGGTAGTACTTGCCAGTTGAAAAATCCAAACATGGATCAATCGGCCCAATATACAGTCAAAAAATAAAGAATCCAACGTAAGACAGCTTAATTCTCGAAATGAAGCCAGACAACATGTGAGACAATTCCTTCTAAAAAATGAGGCGATGAAAAATGAAGCAAGAATGAGAATTACAGAAAAGGGAAAGAAGACAAGCTTAACAGACTCGAGTTGAAACAAAGCAAGTAAATGCAAATCTGGATTCAACCCGCCAACTATTTGATGCATGAACACCTTATCCTGCTATGATTTATCAGGGGCTACGCAAAAAAACACGCTCTCCTATCTTCTCCCATATCATGCTTTTTTAATTCTCAAATTTTAATGGTATTCCAATATGGGAGAATTAAGACACCGGCCAGAGAAAAGGTCAGGATTCAATCTCTTCCAAGAAGCTTCTCTTGCCTTGTGAGCAAGTCTTAGTGGTGTAACATTGAAAAACTGAGACACCATGTGGAGAAACAGCCATAATTCTTAACCTACATAATAATCAGAGTAATACATACATATGAACATTATTACAATATTCTTGCACAGCTTAATCATAAAGGTTCTGATCTTAGTACTTGCTATCAGCAACATAAAGAATGGAAGTCTTGCGCGGGTACTTTTCATCATTTAGACAAACTAAAGTAATATACTTAAGGTGGGAAAACAGGTCCCACGAAAGAGTTAGTATGAGTAATGTGAGGAGGCTCAATCTCTCCAAAGAAAAGTTTCCGCACAAGTAACTTTAGATTCCTAATGCCCTTAAAAACATAGGAAATTCTAGGTAGGAACTACCACATTAGAATACTAGGTAGATCATCTTCTCACAAAAACTTAAGAGCTCAGTTCCTTTTCTTACATTTCCCTTCTAAGTAGCCTAAGCATTAAAACATAGCCGCCAGCTCTGTCTTTTTCTGTACAACCCAACAGATAGAGATGTAGAATGATAGCCACTCTGTCTCAGCAAACTTTTCCTACATGATTGCACTGTACTCTTGCTGCTTCACTTTACATATAAGAACGAATGTGTGCAAGCACCTCCATGCACTACCCAAGTTGTTACTGCCAAGACACCATCTCCAATATCTGAAGTTTCATAACCACACTTGGTAAAACTGGAATATAGTGTTTAGATAACTTGTGAGCTATCACAGGTTACCATATCTCTATAATTAGAAACATTATCACCTAAAATGTTGTAGCCCACCCCAAGCTCTAGGGTGCAAGCTCAGCAAACACCGATATAGTTTGTATCCAACTCCAGCTGTGTAACTAAAATATTATTCCCTCCGTCTCGATTTGTTTGTCTTATTTTTCTTTTTAGTCCGTTTCAAAAAGAACGTCTCTTTCCCTTTTTAGCAACTCTTTATGTTCAACTTTCCACATGACATGCTTAAAATCACAAGATTAAAAGACATTTTGGTGCATTCTACGTATATTTAGTTTAAGACCACAATATTCAAAAGTTTTCTTTACTTTCTTAAACTTCCGGCCAAGTCAAAATCAAACAAACAAATTGAAAGGGAGGGAGTAATAAGAATACAGGGTGAACTGTTCATATGAGGAAACAAGTTCTAGAAGTCTTAACATTTTTTATAACCAAGAAATTCCAGAGGACCATGTTGTATGGTTCAAACTCGGTGGATAATGGGTTTCCCCAGTACCCTTCTCCACTTAAATATCAAGCTTTTGTCAATTGCAACATTTGAACCTAACCTACACATCACAATCCACGCTCTTGCAACTAGACGAAAGCCCTCAGGACAAAACTAGTTCTAGAAGTCTTGGTAGACAAAAGTTGCAGAGTTCAGCAGTTCATAGACAAAGGCATGACGGGCCAGTCCCAGAAGTTTCACGTTATGTTAGAAGGAGTAGGTACCTAAAATGGAAATCTTAATACACTAACCCAGGGTAGAGTTTAGTGAAAACTGAGAAAATCCTCTAAATCAAGAAGAGAATTGTACATGATGTAAAGCTGAAAGTAGGAAAGTAGTCATAAGATGAAGGTCTACTCACTTTAATAGAAGATTTCTCGAGAAACTGCTAAACTACAACATGATTTTGTCTCCCTTTGTTTCACCGTAATTCATTCTTTTTTGTTTCTACACCCTCCTTCCGCTCCACAGAAATCCTGTATTGGCCTTATTATTTTCACTGGCTTGAATAGCTAGAAGTTAGATGTTGTAGTGCTCTACTAAACTGCCAACTTAATATTTAGTTGTTGGCATCCAACACATGAGTTGGCGATTATAGTTAGTTATATATATGGCATTAGGAGAATTTTTCCCTCCTAATTTCTTAAACCCAATCAACTAATAATTTAACAGGTCGTATATCAGTAATTTAAATGACAAACCTTCTATTTAGGTAATTGCACTAGAACAAATCCAGAAATAACATCATACATAAACTTTTTGAACCGGGAGCAATTAAGTTCAGATCCATGAATACAATTTTTATTTTTATTTTTTATGTGTATAACTTACTGATGTATATCATCAAATAATGAAACAACAATTTTGACGAGAAAGAACTAAATACAGGGATAATTGAGGCCAGAAGGGACATATAGACTATATAAAAAGCTAAAAGAAGGGTTATAAACACACAAGAAAATACATTAATATAAACATAAAGGACTTCTGTGCAAAATGAAATTATGAAGGCAAGTGAAGAGGAAATGTTTGAAGCATTATGTATATATCCTGGATCTACAGAGAGCTTCTCTTCATCGTTCTATTTATAAAAATGGTGTTCAGTGACTCAGTTTAACTTGAATGCACCTCTATTTTTCCACTAGGTATATGCTACCTCCCACCAACACAATTAGGGGGATAACTCAGTCCACCAAGGCTTAGACAAATGGAAAAAATCACTTAGTGTTTTTGGTATTAGCTGGCCAATTTGAACCCTGGTTTCTGAAGTTTGCACCCATTTCATTGACCATTAAACGTTGCACTACATCTTTGTTGTGCTGGGGGTCTATCAGAAACCGTCTCTCTATCCCACAAAGGTCTGCATTTATCCCACCCTCCTCAAACCCCACTTGTGGGACTACACCAAGTATTTTGTTGTTATTGTACAATGCATAAAATATCATTTCACTCTCTGTAAGAGAAATTTTCTTTGTTCTTAATCCCAGGGAAGAGGCCCATTAGAAGAAAGATCCTATAACTCAAGAGCCTTGTGCAGTAGGCGTTCCGTCGGCATTAATTTTCATCTTAACTTGACAGGGAGCTGTCACTATCCTCATCATAATTACATGAGCATCTCCAATTATACATTTCTGTTTCTTCCAAACACCACATCACTTAAGAGCACACAGTTGGTTCATCTTTCTTTTGTATAGTTCATTTGTTGCAACAGAATAATAGAGAAACCTAGAAACCATGTTCCAAGTTGCTTAAGTCTAGAAATTTAACAAGGATACATTTACTTTGAGATAAATATTTCTAGTGCTTATGCAGTCCTATTTGTGGCTCCCCATCCTCTTAAGGTTAGTTTTATGTTGTATGTAGTATCACATTCTCCATAGAAGCTAGTTCATCTCGAACCCTAACACATACAAAAATTCTTTCAAGTAAACATCATGTATGTTATAGATACATATTTTCCAAACGGTATCAATGATACACTCATTATACCAATTAAACAATAATTAGGAGAAGAGTTGAGGAAAAGCACTTTAAGCTACTTACCAATCAAAACAAAAAAGAAGTATCCCATGTTACTCCCCCTAGTGATTCTCAAAGAATGAGACAATTACTTCTCAACATCTATAACAAGTCCTAATCAGCTGTTGATGCCCTAAGTCTAAGATACGTATACAAGCAACATTATAATGAGATTCTGAAACTGTTCGGAGAGGGAGAGAGAGAGAGAGAGGGGGGAATGGTGGACCTTTTCTTCAAAATCAGATTCCTCCATGGCAAGGAGGAGTTCGTCGCTCTGAGGCTGGGACCACTGAGCAGGGAGCAAGAACGACGTCGGAATGATCCGAGTAGAGCATGGGTACTGTAGCATGAATGATGGATACTGCAGCATTTTCCTTTCCTTTCTTCCTCGCCCTCTATTCCTGCTTTTCTCACTCTCTTTCTCGAGCTTATTGAGTTTCTATTGGGCCTTGTTTGTTTGGGGGCCTGGAATTTTTACATATATATACAAAATTATCGGTATATTGAGACACATATACATATAACCTCCAATAAATATTGACATATTTTTCCAAGAATACATTTAGAAACTGTCTAAAATATTTTGCATTGTACAGCCATCCAGTTGAAACCAATTAGACAATCCGAGATTCTTAAAATTCTCCTCTTAATTTCATGTTTGAAGTATTTTTCCCTTCCAAAAATTAATATATCCATTTTGTTTTGGATTCATGGAGTGTAGTTGAAATTCATTAGAATCATGGGCTAGGCAATAACAATATTTCATAAGAATTAGAAGTGATTTAGATCAAGTAAAAAATCAAACCTAGAAATGCGACGTGTGTATGTCACTTGTATATCGAGCATATCAATGTATAACACATATGGATTTTCAGGAACGTCATTGTGACGTGAATATCATGTTAAATATTCATAATATTTACAGCTAGTTTGAACCTTCTTTTGTGGCAATCTTTTGATTTTTAGGAATTTTTTGAAACTCTCTCTCACATGGACAAAAAGTTTTCGAAATCAAAGTTGTAGACGTTGTCCAATACATGTTTTTCCTTGGGGAGAGGAATAATCAGAATTCCCATGAAGGGCATATATTCTATTCCTTGCCACAGAAAAATGGTCATCTATCTTTTCTCCATAATAATTATTTGGAATTTGAATTTATTGGTTTGATTAATATGATTTTATTAGAATTCTCTCAACGATCTCTTTATCAGGAATTATTTTTATTCTCAAGAATAAAAAATATCTGATATTTGATTAATGCTTAAACTTTCAAGTTAAATACCTTACTTTTAATGATCTCCTTGTTAGAAGTTTATTTTTATTCTCGAGATTTCAATACCAGATATCTCATTAATAATTAAAATTTTTAAGTTAAATTGCTTAGCTATTGTTAAAATAATAGAAGCAGTGAAAAAGATTCATAAAACCTGTGTGGATTAATTTATTTTAAGTGCTTTAAGTTAAAATAGCTTTTAAGAATTTTTATAGTATTTTGGATAAATTTAAAAATTTATTTTAAAGATAAAATAACAAAAATAAGCTAAATATTATAAACTAGAAATTCTAACTTATAACTTTTGATTTATAAGTCATGAGTTACAAGCTACTTCAAACAAACTCAGATTCTAGTAATTTAGGATTTTATTTATTTTACGTTCGTTAAAAAAATAATATAATTTAGTAAGTTATTCTTTTATTAAATATTTTTAGAATTAAATACTATTAGAAAAATATTAATTTTTAATATATAAAAATATAATTGAAAATAGCACCGGCTAAAGCCTAAAGCAAGTGCAAAAATTTTTAAGGCCTCAAAATCACTAAATATTATGAAAGTTATTTATTGTGAAACAATATTTTTTACTCAAAAAATTTCATTTTTTTTTTCAAATAAATTATATGTTCAATCATATTAATGCTTGTATTCCTATATAATTTTAGTTTCAAATATTTATTTTTTAACTTCACGCGAATACCGAACAAATGAGCTATAAATAATTTGAAGTACAAAGATGTATATGAGTTTTTATCAAATACTTCCTCTATTTTAATTTAGTTATCGTAGTTTTTTTAAAAGTTCATATTTTATATTCATAAAAAGGTCTAATCCTACTTTTTGTTCCAACGTTAATGACATTTTCTTATAAGAATAATATGACATATTTATTGCTATAAGATTCAATAAATATTTTGATATGTTATACACATTCTTAATTTAAAACAATTACAACATATTTATTGCTATAAGATTCAATAAATATTTTGATATGTTATACACATTCTTAATTTAAAACAATTACATTAAAAATCTTTTATATGTCTAAACTTCGTGTTGTGTCAATTTAGAACTTATAAAAATGAAATAAAAGTATAAAGTATTTTTTAAGTCAAAATAGCTTTTAAGCATTTTTATAGTATTTGAGTAAATTAAAAATACTTTTAAGCACTTATTTTTAAGGCAAAATAATAAAAATAAAGCAAAAATCATAAATGAAAAATTCTAAATAGCTTTTGGCTTATAAATCATAACTCATCATCAATCTAAATAGCCTCTAAATGAAATACATTTAGACTTTTTTTTAAGATTTAACTTTAGATCACATATTCCAGTGAGCCGCATTTGATTGAAAATAATTACTCTCTCTATTTTAAAATAAGTGGTATTTTAATTTTTTAATTTTATTTCAAAATAAATGGTATTTTACACAATCAAGAAGACATTAATGATGTTCTTCAATTTTACCCTTATTCAAGAGGAGAGAATTTTACATAATCAAAAAAATATTAAAGAATAATACATCTTTATTTATTATGGTAAGTGAATAAAAATATATTTCTCTATTTTAAAAATAAATAATTTTTTAAAAAGTTATAACCAAATTAAAAGCTTTATTTATTTTAAAATGGAGAAAGTACAGTCTCTTATCATGAATTTTTAAACTAATAATTATTTTACAATAATTTTTTCTTGTTAAAACTCTTATTTTGAAATGAGAAAAGTATGTTTGTATTATCCACGAGTAAATTACCGCTACGTCTAGATAACAACTTAACCGCCTGGTAGCTTTTAATCAATGTTGCAATCAAGCTTCGCCTAAAGAAGTTGGCAGCCCCTCTATTCCATGTTGGCTATTTATTGCAAAGAGTTTGAATTAGAACTTAAAATTGGAAAAATAAAAACATCTCAACTATCCTATTATAATTCATGCCATGACAGTTTGGTTAAAACTTTTCTTTTCTTTTTTCTTTATAAATCGAGTCAGTGTTTTTCAAAGTAACATCCACTCACCACTTCCTCTCCCATGCCAAAAAAGAAGATAAAACTAAAATGCTATCCAATTCCAGCAAAGTCCCCCATTCTAATAATCTATACAAAATTACAAACCGCCTCCTCTTTTTTCCCAAAAATGACATAACCTCCATCCATCGTGTCACTTTCCGCATAAGCCCACGTTTCTTCATGGCTTCACCATGAATTCTCTCTCTTCCTCCTGCAAGTTAACCACCCAGAAAAAAGATGCACATGCACTTCCTTTCTCTTTCTATTTCTACATTCCTCTCTCCTCCGCTGCAAAGCAAAATCGTGTCCGCCAAAACAAAAAACCAAAAATCTGCAGTTGATTGAAGAATGAGACTTTATGTGTATTTGTTGGAGGGCAAGGATTGGGCAGTGGAGGATTCTTATGTGAAGTTAAAAGTTGGCAAGTTCAAGTCGAAGACTAGGGTGTTGAAGAATACGAGGAACCCTATTTGGAATGAAGAGTTCGTGTTCAGGGTTCACGACTTAGAGGAAGAGCTTGTTCTCTCTGTTTACCAGCATCGTGATAATTCTGGAATTTTTAATGTTTATGGGGATTTAGTTGGTAAAGTGAAAATACCCGTCTGGTCTGTTGCCGCTGAGGAAAATCAGAACTTGTCTCCCACTTGGTTTTCTCTTCAAAAAACCAAAACTGCAAAATCTGTTGACAAGTATTGCGGTTAGTTTCTTATGCTTTTTCATCTCTCTTCATTTAAATTAGTAGAATGAAAGACCGAACAGTGACAAGCTACAAAGGATGTAATTTTTAAATGCGTGACATTTTTTAAAGTATTTGGACTTAATTTGATAAGCGTCTCAACCTCAATGAGATTGAAAAACTGGTATAATCACTATGAGCAGATGTTGATAAGTACAAATGCAAATGACCCATTATGATTTCTCTCTTTATGTGCGTTGTTTTATTAGTTACCTAATGATACCTCTGCTTGTACTAATTTTCCAGAGAATCATAAAGCAGGTTAAATAATCATTTTAATTTAGCTAGTGATAGTCTTTTATCTCTAGTAGTTTAAAAGGGATTATTTTTACTGGCATCTTCATAGATAGAATCCCAATCTTTTTGTGGATATTGAATTGTCTGTTGGTTTGATGCTTTATTTTTGTACTTTGTGTTCCTTAATGGAGTAATGTTTTGCCTTATCGATGCAGGGAAGATTCTTCTCACTGTTTCTTTACATGGGAAGGGCAAAGATCTATCCACTAACTATGTCGGTTATGCAAATCCAACAAATGATCCTTCTAAAGAAATTGAAGTGGCAAGCATTTCTTCTCAAGATTTCCATGGCTTTGCAGGTCATTCCAAGAAAATTTCAGAAGGGAAACACTTAATAAAGAATATTGCTTGCCATTTTGAGAAGCTTTTTGGCAAGAATGAAGAAGCTAAGAAAAGTGACGAGGAAGAATCGAAGAAGGATGATTCTTCTGACATGTCCACCATCACATCTGACTATGAAGACAGTTTGGAGGAGCCTCCGGTCAGCCATAGCTTTGAAGAAGTGATTGAACGAATGCGGCCAACCAGTGAAGATAAAGAAATGCCTGGGGACCTGCAGGGTGGTGTCCTGCTAGACCAGACATATGTTGTGCCTTCAAAAGATCTTAACATGCTTCTTTTCGCTCCTGATTCACAGTTCAGGAAGGATCTAGCAGAGTTGCAGGGAACAACAGATGTTCAAGAGAGTCCTTGGACATGGAAATCAGATGACATGTGTGTAACAAGAGTTGTCACCTATATTAAATCAGCAAGTAAATTAGTTAAGGCTGTTCAAGCCACAGAGGAGCAAACATATATTAAGGCTGATGGAAAAGAATTTTCTGTTTTTGTCACTGTAAATACCCCTCACGTTCCATATGGAAGTACGTTCAAGATTGAGTTGCTTTACAAGATAATGCCTGGCCAACAGGAACCTTCTGGTGAAGAATCCGCACGTCTAGTTGTATCTTGGGCGGTTAACTTCTGCCAGAACATTATGATGAAATCAGTGATTGAGGGAGGAGCCAGGCAAGGATTGAAGGAGAGCTTTGACCAGTTTGCTGAGGTATTAGCTCGCAAATTGAAAGTTACAACTTCAGAATTTGTCTTAGAGAAGGATCGAGCTTTGGCATCTTTGCAGACTGAACAGCAGTCAGATTGGGAAATGGCAAAGGAGTACTTTTGGAATTTTACAGTAGTATCCACTATTTTCATGGTTTTGTATGTCTTTGTGCACATTTTATTAAGTGAACCTAGCAAATTACACGGACTGGAGTCTCATGGTTTTGATCTGCCGGATAGTGTTGGAGAAATTATCACCAGTGGAATATTAGTCCTTCAATTGGAGCGGGTATATTACATGGTTTCACGTTTTGTAGAAGCTAGGCTGCGAAGAGGTCTTTAAATATGTCCATCATTTCTTTCTTTGACATCTTTTGTTCTTGATGCACAAAATGTTTTGTGCGTACTTATGCTAACAGATTCTGGTTTTGACAGGAAATGATAATGGAGTCAAAGCACAAGGTGAGGGATGGGTGCTTACTGTAGCTTTGATTGAGGGAATGAACTTAGCTTCTTTGGACCCAACAGATTTCCCAGATCCATATGTTGTCTTTACATGCAATGGCAAAACAAGAACTAGCTCTGTCCAGCTTCAAACTCTTGACCCTCAGTGGAGTGGTGTGCATTTATTTATCATTTTCATCCTCTTTTTTTTGTTGTTGTTAAGTTCATATGCTTACTTGATACTTTTGCAGAGATATTAGAGTTTGATGCTGCAGAAGAACCACCTTCGGTTCTAGATGTGGAAGTTTTTGACTTTGATGGTCCATTTGATCAAGCTTCATCACTTGGACATGCAGAAATCAATTTCCTAAAACACACCTCTGCAGAATTGGCCGATATTTGGGTTCCTCTCGAGGGAAAGATTGCTCTGTCTTCTCAATCGAAGCTGCACTTGAGGATTTTTTTGGACAATAACAATGGAGTTGAAACTATTCGAGACTACCTAACAAAGATGGAAAAAGAAGTTGGAAAAAAGGTAGGTTTATGTCTTCTCTGTTCTCTCCAAATTGTTTCACATTGTTAAGGACTAGAAATAGTCTAAACAACCAATTGGTATGCTTGGCAGTTAAACCTTCGGTCTCCACATAAGAACTCAACGTTTCAGAAAATTTTTGGACTGCCTCCAGAAGAATTTCTCATCAATGACTATTCTTGCTCCCTCAAAAGAAAGATGCCATTACAGGTTCCAGTAGAGTATATGCTACTTATTCTGTTTAATCTTTAAGTGATTTGTGGTCTTTGATTATTGCTTCAATGCATTACGATGATATCAAAATCTGTTAATATGAATTGATAAAGCTAGCTTGTTCAAAACTTAAGGGGAAGACGGGGGTGGGAGAGAAAGAAGAAAATAAGCAAGGAAGAAAATAAAGAAAGAAACTGAGAAAGCAGTATTCTAGTCCGATTGAAATCTTGGTGTTAAATATCATTCACATCTGGAAGCTTCCGACTCTGTGATACTTCACATTACCGGAATGCTTTGCTAAGTAGCATTTGCATATTGTCAACAGACAGGTAAACTACAAAATGAAACTGTACCCATATAAATAGACCAGATGGCTTTATTTTCTTCTAGTTTGGACATGTGTGGAATGTATACATTTTTGTTCAACTCCACATATATTTCTCCTCCTTTCTTGTAGTTTATTAATTTTTTGTTTTTAACACAAGTTTGTAAATATTTGATCTTCAACTTCTAGGGATTGAAATCTAGCATAACACTTAATTTTGTGACTGCTATTGCAGGGGCGGATCTTTCTATCTGCCAGAATTGTTGGGTTTTATGCGAATTTGTTTGGTCATAAAACAAAGTTTTTCTTCCTATGGGAGGATATCGAGGATATTACTGTGGTTTCCCCATCATGGTCAACCATGGGGAGTCCTGCACTTGTGATAATTTTGCGCGAAGGTCGAGGTGTTGATGCTAGGCATGGTGCGAAGTGTCAAGATGAAGAAGGCCGACTGCATTTCTGTTTTCATTCATTTGTCTCATTTAATGTTGCAAGCAGGTATTTTGGGGAAAAAAATTTCTGTTGTCAATGTCAAGAAATAGAACTTACATTTGATATCACATTATGTTTCAATTGGGAAGATTAGAAAAATATTGTGTTGTAGCAGGACAATCATGGCATTGTGGAGAACAAGGACACTGCCTCTGGGTCAGAAAGAACAAATTGTAGAAGAGCAGCAGGAAAAGGATGAAAAGCTTGCATTGTCTGAAGACACTGCATCCTACTTGGTTGTTGAGGATGTACAAATGTCCAAAGTCTATTCTACAGAATTACCTGTCACTGTAAGTTTTACCATGTGTCATTGAGTGATAAATAAGTGTTTTAATTATATATGTCCAGGTTTTTGATACTGGCAGGTTATGGAGTAACTTATCTACTTCTTTCCATCTGCCTTGTGGAATTTGACCAGTCTAGACTAGATCTCTCTAACTAGGGCCCTTCGGTTTTTGCTGGAAAATCTGTAGGTTAAATCACTGATGCGGATGTTTGATGGAGGAGACTTGGAGCATAGAGTAATGAGCAAATCTGGTTGTCTTAATTATGCCACGACTTCATGGGAAACTGTAGCTCCCGATGTTTCTGAGAGACAAGTATCTTACAAATTCATCCGCTTCATCTCTGTCTTCGGTGGTGAAGTTACAAGCACGCAACAAAAATCTCCTATTGCAAATGGTGCTGGATGGATCATCAATGAGATCATGGCCCTGCATGATGTCCCGTTTGGTGATCATTTCCGAGTACGTTTCAATTGTACATTACCGTTGGTCAATCATGTAAAATCGGGATAAGTTGATTAATGTTTATTTCTTCAACTTTTCAGGTACAATTTAGATACCAGATCCAGAGCTTTACTTCTGTACATAATTCATGCAAGTGTGATGTTAGTGTTGGTGTAATGTGGCTAAAAAACACCAAATTTGAGCAAAGAATAACTAGGAATATTGTTGGAAAATTTACCACCAGAGTGAAGGATATATTAGAGTTGGTTGAAAGGGAGATATTGCTGTCAGGTTGAGATTAACATTAGAGTTGTGATGACCAATGAATACTATCCTAACTTTTCACACTTTATGACTCAGCTTCTCATACCATTGATTCAATCTGGGTAAACTCGAATTTATGTAGCAATGGACCAGAGAATTTATCTCAGGTCTTTATTCAATTTCACTCCGTAAAAGAACATATGGAACATATTCTATACAGATTGAGACTCCCACTCTTTCTGTCTAGATAAGAAGCAACCGAAACAGTGTCTATTAAAACATCAAAGAGTTACAAAAAACGGTAATGGATAATTGAAAAAAGATTCCTATCTATTCAATTTCAGAGTCGTCATTTAATTTTGGTTGGACTACCTTTTGTAGGATAATCCAAAAGATTTATTGGTTGCCTTTAACAATTTTATGAAATAAGGCGGAATAATGTCTAATGTCACTTCTAAATCTTAGAGAATTCACTGTCACTTCTAAATCTTAGAGAATTCGAGTGAAGAGTTAATTTTAAGAAAGGAACAAGTCAGTCATTAAATCACCAAGATTGTGATATGTACCATTTCATTTTTTATCTTTAAATAGTTGTTTTAAAATTTAAGTTGGTTTTTGATATAAAATGCTTTAATCTAAATTTCAGAAGAAATACATTGATTTTATAAATTTTCAACCTTACAAATGTTCACATAATAGTAAATCACTTAACCCTAACATTTGATGCAAATTCTTACGAATTGAGAGCCTAAGTGATACCGAGCAACAATATGTAAAGAACTACAAAACAAAACAAATACGCATAGGAAAATGAGTTGGGATTGGATAATTCACCCCAAACAAATAAAACGGATATTCTTGTTGAAAACAAAACAAAATAATGGAGATAGGGAGAAGAAAAAGAAAAGGAAAAAATAAGATGCGAAGGAAAGGATAGAGATAGAAATACAGAGAGAGAGAGACAAAAGTAAATAAAAAATCAAGCCGCGAAAGAAGGATAGAGATAGAGATATACAGAGAGAGAGAGAGAGAGAGAGGGGAGGAAAAAAAAAAAAGGAATCGAGATGCGATCTTACCGTGTAAAACGGTTATTCATGGATTAGTTCGTCAGCCGGCGCGGCCTGGCCTGGCCTGCTTTTATAGTTGACGCAAGCTATAGCACAGTCGCACATCACTCAGCGCGCTGCTCTTCTCTTCTCTTCTTCACAACTCAAAACCCCCTTCCCAATTTCGTTAGATAATAATCTCCAGCAGCCATGGATCCGAACCCTTCCAATTTCCCAATTCTCTCCTACGTCATGTCCAAGCTCCCCAGTATTGGTCCTAAACGCACCCCCGCCGCCGATGAATTCGACATCGAACAGCCCCAAACCCTCCCCCAACCTCCTCCTGAACCTCACTTCGACATCACCGAGCGTATGCCTCATCTCACCGACCCTAAGGTCGTCAGCGCCATGCGCTCAGCCGTTGCTGAAGTGTCACAGACACGGTCCATGCTCAAAACCCTCGGCGAGCGGCCTTTTCACGAGCTTGTTGATACTGCCAAGGTGAAGTTAGCTGAGATCGAAGCCGACTTGTCCAAACGTCTCGAGGAGATTGTCCTGTCGCCGCCTCCACCGGAGATGGACAGGCAGAATTGGAGATTGGAATTGGCTGTTAAAGAGGACGAATTCCGCAAGGCTGCGGAAAAGGAGAAAGAGGAGTATAAGGCGTTGATTGCTTTGGATGAGTTGCACGAGGCGTATGAGAAGATGTTGAAGGATGCGGAACAGAGATTGGAGAAGATTTATGAGACTGCCGTTGCTGGTGGTGATGTGGAAGCAATTGAACACTCTTCTGGTGAGAAGAGTTCTGAGCTGAAAGAGGAAGTCAATGAGGAAGTGATCGGAATTTTGCAGGAGGCGTTAGGGAAGAGTGTGGAAAGGGTTGATTTGTCCGGCAGGCAGCTGAGGATCCTGCCTGAAGCTTTTGGGAAGATTCGCTCCTTAATCGTGCTTAATTTGTCCAATAACCAACTTGCGGTATGCCCTGGTTCCAAAATCCCTACACCTGAAGTTATCTTTCATGCTTCTTTTCCTCGATTCCATTTGCTTGAATTTGAACTGGTGGTCTGTATTAATGTGTCAACTGCATGATGCCTTTGTTGCATTTCCCTGTCTTGCTATACTGTAAATAGAACTCCTAATCATACTTTTACCCCGATGTGTCCATACTCCGTAGCTAGATGGCTGAAATATGGTGAGGTGAGAGCCATGACAATCATGCACGTCTTTTCTTTATCTTTTTGGGGTTTTTTGGATACAGTACTCTATTAATTTTTATCTGAAAGTGGGTCAAATGCTAGATAAAATGAAATTCTGGACTTGTGATGTACTACTGTGATTGAAGTTTCTGGGAGTAAAATGAAATACTAGAAAAAATTCATTTTGGACTTGTAATATACGAGGGGTGTCTACTAATTTTCAGTGTAGTTACTCTATTCGTTCTCTGTTGACTATACCACTCTTTGGAGAGTCTTCTTCTAGTTTTAACTCAAATAAATGTATACTAAATAAAGAAAGAAGAAAAGACTTAACAGACATATTTTAAGCATTTGGTGATCTGAATTATTATCAATGCCTCCCCATTGCTGTAGCTGATCTTAGTGGTTTGCTTAGTGAGCTTGGAATTGTTGCTGATCATTAAGAGCTGTGTACTTTTGTAGTGGTAGCAATACATGTCAACACGCAGCTTGAAGTATGCAAATTTATGTACCTTCTTACTGATCAACAATAGGTGTCCTCTCTTCTGGTTTCTACCAAGTAGTAAATGCTCAGTGTGATGGAGATTAGCATAATCTCGTCAAGATTGAAACTGCCCATTTAATATACTGGAATGGCAGAATCTCTGAAAAATATAGTGGAGTATGGTAGGGAGAAGTGGAGGAAGGCCCTATAATAAATGAAGTAATGGAGCAAAGCTAAAGATTGGGAAGGTTTCAGAGCTGTGCGCGCTTTGTAATTTTTAAAGCACTGTCTTCGTGCTGTTACATACCATTTATAAAATATCATTAACTTATCCAAAAATAATAATTCGGGAAGGTTTTGTTTTACAGGATTTTTCAAAATCCTGTTTCATCTATACTTTGGTGTAATGAAAAAGTTCCTTGATACATGGATAGTTAGGTAGGATGAGGATGATTTCTTATAATATCTATGTGTAATGATATCCCTATATTTTTTACCATGGAAAAAGAATTAAAGGGGGGAAATCTGGAAAAAGGCCAATATTGGTGGTCAGATTGAGCAAAAATGGTTGCATCTGTGTTAAAAAGGTAGAATCCCAATTCTAAATAATTAGAATTATGATTTTGGTTTATTGATTTGAATGTCTTTCGGCGAAAGTTCTGATCTTCATAAAGAGTAAGTTTGAAGTGCAGATTATAAGTTCTCTTCCCCTATACTCTCTCTCTATAACCCCAATAAGTTAAACATTGCCTTTACCCTGTGTTTCTAATGGCCTCTTATTTGTATAGAGGAGGAATTTCAAATGTTTGAACCTATGCAAAAGTTATTAGTTGGTCTTATAACCTCTCCTATATTTTTATGTTGTGGATGCGACCTCAAGTTTCTTGTTTATGGTTACATGTGCATGTGTATGTTAGTGAGTCAGTGACAGCGACTTGAATGCTAGTTTCATTAAGCTCAGTTGATCAAAAAAGAAAAGCTTTGAATGTCGGTGCTAATAAAAAGATAGCATTGAATTGTGGTGCAATTTTTTTGAAATAAGTAAAAAGAAGCATGATCATAAGAGATTTTATTTGTATATCCACTGCCTTTATTTCTAAAAACATTACATACTTCCTTTTCAATAAAACATGTTTCGACTGGAACCACAGTATCGACCAACAGAGGTGACATCTCTTAGAGTCTAAGTAGATCATATTGGCGGAGCTGTGAGCCTGTAAACCCCTATATTGTTGGCACATCCATGTCAAATGCTTAGTTTGATATTTCATCACACGCCTAGAAGTATCAGAAGTTTGACAGAAATCATGTCGTAGATGAGCTATATAAAACTGCAGGTCCTGTTGAGAATAACTGCACTCTGTTTGGGTTTTAATAAAAATGTATATTTCATACCAATGACTTCTTTCCTGGTAAAAGCTCCCATTCTTTTTGGCCTAAATAAAGAACATATATTTCATCCCACTGACTTGTCGGAAAAAGCTTATGAATTTTTATAGGAACCTTTTGGAGTTTTTTCCTGACATGCTCTTTCTACCAGTTTGATTAACTTTTCTGTTGTTGCTGCCAGCATAATTTGAAGTACTATTTACTGTTACTTGCTCATACAAGTGCATTTAAAGGGTTTACTGCTTTTCAGTATTTGAGACACATTTTTTCTTTTAAAAAATAAGAATCCATCTTAAAAAGAAAGAAAATGCTGTTACTACGTGAGAGTCAAATTGTTTATTCCTGACTGGATTTTTTCAAACATTTTTTAAATACTTATAAATATTACAAATTATAATTGTGTTATTTTTCTAGCTTCTATGTATGCAAATCTATTACAAAAATTTAAGAAATCAATATCCAAATTCACACAGAATCAATTATGCTGAGCTGGCACTTTGATCCCGATCATTCTTTTTAGGAAGGAAGAACTAGTTATTTTGTATCTTCACTATGATTAGATCATATAATGGAACCTGTGGATGTGATTAAAAGGGGATTTGGTTGCTTTTAACTGTTGAAGGTGCAAGAAACTTGAGCGCCTATTCTAATTTCTAATTATTGCCTGGTTCCTGTTCGTGTCCCTTTTCTATTCTAGGAAAACATTATGCATTGCATTATTTTTTCATTCCTCCACTTTGTTTCTTGAAGAGCAAGAAAGGATAATATTATTCTGCACTTTCGTCTCCCTGATAGTTGTCTTCGAGTATCCAAGTCTCTGAAGAAAAGTAGTACTACACTCCTTCCATTCCAATTTATCTGTCTTTGTTTTCCTTGCTTCTGCTGATCAATTTGACCAATTTCAAAGTTAAATCTGGTATAGATTGATTCGTGTATTGAAAAATGAAATTTAGCTATTACTACATGAAAAGTACTAGAGCTGCAGGTTTCCTTGTATGAAAGCTCAATTTGTTTGACTATAGAGAAGCGAAAAGGGACAGCCATTTTTACTAGAGGTAGTAGTGAGCCTTGAATACTAGCCATTTCATCATTGCATCAAGGCACAATAACTATTACACCAGAGGTGCATTCTTCCAGGCCCTCTTGTACTAGGGAAAGGTCCTCTCAATGCTCTAACGCGCACACCGGATGTGGACGAACTGTCTCATGATGTTCTGAACCCAGTTCATGTACCGGTTTAATGGGCGAACAGCCCAACCCTTGGAACATACTAAGCCCGAAGCGGCGAAGAGCCTAAACGATATGATATCGTCAAATATCATTTGAACCAACCGAAAATTCCATTACTGTTTGGCTGAATTACAGAAGTTCATAGCAAGTATAAAGCTCTAAAATATTTACTTGTTAATTCTCATGGTATAGGTTATACTTTCTCTTATACACTTGAAGCAATAATTTTGACTACCTTAAAACCCAAACCTGGAACTATGTCCATTATGACTGTCACTGCTAATCTATTCTATTTAGAAAACCAGTGGTTACTTGATCATGAAGGTAGTTGTGTTGCTATATGTGCTACCACATAATCTTGTACAGTGGATACAGATGTTATTAAAGTTTGCTTCTGGTTAACAATATGCATGATGTCCTGGTGCTTCTCGGGCACTGCCAGTTAATTGCATCATTTTCCTCATTGTATCCACTTCAAGTTTCTTCCATCTGCCAACTGCAGCATTGTTGTTTGTGATGGTTGCATGATAACAAAAGCAAGCTGTTGTTTGGCATTTCAAATGTTTGTAATTTTCTGCTTCTAAATTTCTGGGGAAGAACAGGTGATTCCTGATTCAATTGCGGGCTTGGAAAACCTTGAGGAGTTGCATCTTTCTTCTAATCTTTTGGAATCGCTGCCAGACTCTATTGGTCTGTTATTTAGTCTGAAGATCTTAGATGTCTCTGGAAATCAGCTTATTGCTTTGCCTGATAGCATTTGTCATTGCAGGTAATAGTGGTTTAAAAATGAGCAATTTACCCTTTTTCCCAGCCAAATACACCAATGTAGTTTTGTTAGTTCTCTCAGATACTCTTTGTTATGGTTGTCTTTGCAGGTCGTTAGTGGAATTGGATGCAGGCTTCAACAAGCTTTCTTATTTGCCAACAAATATTGGGTATGAACTGGTAAATCTAAAAAGGCTTTCACTTTCTTTTAACAAGCTCCGTTCCTTACCCACTTCTATTGGTGAGATGAAGTCCCTGCGCCTTTTAGATGTGCACTTTAATGAACTACACGGGCTTCCACGTTCACTTGGAAACTTGACAAATCTTGAGATCCTCAACCTGAGCAACAATTTCAGTGATCTAACTAAGCTTCCTGACACAATTGGTGACTTGATAAATCTAAAGGAACTTGATCTGAGCAACAACCAGATCCATGAACTGCCTGATACAATTAGCCAGCTTGACAACCTGACTGTGCTTAAGTTGGACGAGAACCCTATTGTGGTACCTCCAAAGGAAGTCGTAGTGGAAGGGGTTGAAGCCGTAAAGGCTTATATGATTAAGCGGCGGCTTGACATACTGTTGGCGGAAGAGCCACAAATTATGCTTGAAGAGATGGGGCAGACACCAGCAGGCTTAGTAACTCGAAGTACCTCCTGGTTGAGTGGTGCTGTTTCAAATGTTCTTGGAACTGTTGCAGGGTATTTGGGTGGTGGAGGGAAGTCAGATGCAGACCATTATCTCAACCAGCAGTTATGATTTATGAAGCTGATGAGGTCTTCCTTTAATCTTTTAACTCGTCTATGTTATTTTCGGTTCAAGGTTTTCATGCTTTTCCGATGAAGTTTGAAGGAATATGGCTGATATCGGACCAGCTACACTTTCCCATTTCCCTGGCATGTTTTTTCCAGTTTGATGTGTGAAGAGACGATGGATGCTGGTGTTTTGCAGTCTGCTTCCCTAAGATGTTTAGAAACTTTTTACTTGTTAAAAAGAACATTTATATGTTACGATAATAATACAAACAAGTGCTTTTTGCTCTCTAGCCTCTAAAAGTGCCCGTGTTGGAACATTTTTATCAAGAGTTGAGGGGGTGTGGGGGGTTCACTGCAATAGGTCCAATAGCAGAGTGAGCAAATACATCTCTCGCGAGTGCCTGTTTCGCAAAGGTGTCGAATTGATGCTAGTTCAATACTACTTCCGTTTTCCCGCAAAAGTGAACAGGATATGGGAATTGCACAATGAAATATCTGTCAAATGTATGAGTTGTTGCACCTCGAAAATGGTGTTTTCTTATATATCATATCATGCCTATATTAAAGCTCGAGGAGACAGCACTACTAACGAGACAAATTCACATTCAAAAGTGATCATCATTGGAACAAAAGACTAATTGACGTTCAAATCGGTGGAATGATGACTGCTATAAAAAAAATTTAATTTGGTGATCATATAATTCCTTATGTAATTATACATTGATATCCAAATTAATTTTCATTTCTTTCTGAATTTAATAAATTTTCATTTTGCTAAACTAGTATTTGTATTTTCAAAATACTAAAGGTGGAAAGTCTCTGATGGGAGTGAGAATTGCAACTGTGCCTTGGAACTTAAGCGCATGAATCATTATAGATCGGGTTTTAATTAATGCCCATGAGCCAACTATAGTCAACTAATGAAATGGCCTAAAAATACACTAGAATGTTATAGGGGTTCAGGCATATCTAGCTCATTAACGCGTCTTGCAGTTGCAAATAGTGCCTGAATGCGTCATACTCTTGAATAGTTAGCAGTTTAGCACCCAAAAGACATTAGTCACACATGGAGAGAATATTCAAGCATAATAAAATATTAACATGAGTCACATTCATCTTCTTCTTTTTTATTTTATAGGATATTGCCTTGGACCAAATCATTTTGTCAGGACCAATTACATGATATAATAGCGACATATATAACTCAATCTTGAAACCTAATACTTACATTAATCACTGTGCACATTGTGTTTGGTTTTCTTCTTAATTTTACTTTGATTGTTATCTGTTCTTCCCATAATTTTGCGGTGATACAATAAACCATGATCGGCGAAAGAAACTCTGAATTCCTTCTTGAATTTCCTCTTCTTTCTAACATTAATGAAAAGGATCCTGTATATGGCAACAAGGGATAGTGTGATATGTTTGAGACTATTGAAGAGCTAAAGAAGCAAATGGAATTAGCAGGACCTCTGGTTCTTGTCGGTTTATGCAGTACTTTTTGCTGTTGATATCTCTCATGTTCGTTGGTCATCTCAGAGAGCTTTCTTTTTCCAGTGCAACTTTAGCCACTTCTTTTGCTGGAGTAACTGGTTTCCGCTTCATGGTATATACAAGTCTAACTCAACTCTCAATAATCTAACTCATTACGCGATAATTGTCCAAGACCATATAAAGAGACAATAACTCATTCCCTCAAACAAACTAATGTTGGCCATTCATTGTTTAAAGTACTTATGGTTCCATTTACTATGAAAGCTAAGGACTTCATTTCATGGTTTAAATGATTAGATCTGATCATGCTTTCCCTTTTAGTTCTTGCTTTAGTCATCTATTTTTGATATGTTGATACGTTATGACATATTGGACATTTAAATTTATTCTGCAATATATAACTTGGAATGGCGAGTGTACTGCAGACATTATGCGGACAAACCTATGGGGCAAAACAGTATCATTTGCAAAAGGGGTATGCTTGTAGTGGTGGCAATTTCCATCCCCATATCGATTGTTTAGGCATTCACAGGGAATATATTTGCTTTCTGTGGACAGGACATTGAACTTTCAATCCATGCCGGAGTGTATGCTCGTTGGTTGATTCCCAGCATTCTTCCTTATGGACTCCTACAATGCCAATTAAGGTTCCTGCAAACACAAAGTAGATTCAAACCACTGCTGATCATTACTGGATTCACAAGTTTACTTCATGTCTTCTTGTGTTGGGCATTGGTTTCAAGATTGGGATTTGGAAACAAAGGGGCGCGCTCTGTAATGCCATATCATATTGTATCAATGTGCTGATTTTGGCGCTTTATATAAGGTACGCATCATCATGTGAGAATACATGGACCGGGTTCTCCATGGAGGGTGGGAAAAACCTTCCAAGTTTTCTCTCATTAGCAATCCCTTCAGCTTGTATGATCTGGTTAGTTTCAGTATCCTTGACTATCCTTCCAATTGTTTTCTTTTGTAAAAGTCATATTAGTACAAATTTCTCCAACTTCTTTCTGTCTTTTGTATAGTGTTATCTGACATGACCTTCTGGACCGGGACCAAAAGCTTGGAGCAATGGTCCTATGAGTTTCTGGTGCTCATGTCAGGGCTGCTTCCTAATCCAAAGCTCGAGACATCTATGATGGCCATCAGATTAGGTGAGCTGAATGCCAAGAACAAAAATATGAACCAATAATTCGCATTGGTATTTCCATATCAAGTTTAATTTGATTCATTACATCAATATTCCCTCGGTTTAGTAGTGCAGTAAAGTAAGTTGCCAGAAAATCGTCGTTTTCTTTTCTGACGAAAAGGAAAAAACCGTGTAATCACTGTTTAACGAGTTAGGCATTCTGTCTTTCTTTCTCTTGAAGTCAAGTATGGAGAAATTGAATGAACCGGGAGCAGGAAGACCTAAAGCAGTCAAGTTTGCAGCACGGGTGCTTACTGCTCTGGCTGAGGGCCAGCTACTAAGTGGAATAGCAGTTGCAGCGAGAAACGTGTGGGATATATGTACACTAACGAAGAGGAAGCGGTGAAATATCCGGCTGCAATCATGCCAGTGCTTGCATTGTCCAATTTAATGGATGGAATCCAAGGGGTTCTTTCAGGTAGGAACTCAAAACTATCTAATAAAATTTGAAGCCATATGCTTTGATCAGAATAGTTGCTTAAATACAAAATTAACTCTATTGATGATAACATCAATTTAAGGTACTGCAAGAGGATGTGGTTGGCAGAAACTTGGTGCACTATTCAATTAAGGAGCCTACTATGTTGTTGGACTTCCTTGTACAGTCATTTTGAACTTTTGTCTTCCACCTTGGAGCAAAGGTAATAAGTTTTTCACTTGTAAATGTTAACATTCATCATAGAAATTATAAAATTATCCTTCTTCTACAAGATATGTAGATAGTCGGAGATATACTCTTGAGGCTTGTAATTGTTTCTTTTATGCGATGGTTATGGGAGCAGGGTCCTTGGACAGGAATTATAAGTGGAAGTTTGGTCTTCAAGCATTATTTTATTTACTTATTACCCTGAGGATAAATTGGAGCTTCAGGTAATTTCAAATTTTAACTTCAAATTACCAAATTATAGGTGGGAAAGGAACCACCGCTGTTCTAACAAGAAATTGTCTTGTGTTTATACTATGATGATCAGGCAACGAAGGCTATGTGTACAATACAAGTTTCTTGAAACCTCAGAAGCTATTGATGTCATGATTTAGGTTGTTTCTAATCTTTTTTTTGTCAAAGCTTCAGCTTGTAATGCAAAAATAGAAACAAGTTTTGTCATTTGTGTTACTCTGTACTCTAAATGCATTTGTTGTAAGATTCACCAAAGGTATATATACAAGGCATTCATACTGAGAAACTATACGACACACTGTACTACTTATGGAGTCCGAAACTGACAAGCTTTTTAGTTGAAGCACAACAAATCATTAGCATAAATCAAACACTGGAGTCAAAGCAATTTTGAGTTGGTTAATTGGGTGCAGGCGGAGTGGTCTGGTCTTGAACGCGCTCTCACTTGGAAGTAAAATTTGCGACAGTGGAGAACTTTTGAGTGAGAATCATTATTTCACTTGAAATACTTTTCAAAAAGTATTAGTAAAAAATATGGTCAAACCAGTATTTGCAAGTATTGATAGCTAGACTAGTACTTGCACCCATATTATTTAATTAAAAATTGATACCAAAATGAGCTTCTTCAATAATTTTTTTTTTTTTGCAACTTCAACTCGAATATTGTCTAAACCCCTTTTAAACTTTAGAGTAACCAGGTGGATAGTACTATTCAAGAATAATTTAGTAGGGTTTGGACAATACTTGAATTGAAAAATGTACTATCTAGTAGACCAAGAATATGTGCAGTAATAATATTTGGCTAAAACTAGAGTCAGCTAATGAAATAGCCTAAATATTCACTGGATTAATGTATAGGATTCAGACATATCTAGCTCAATAACGTGTGTTACAGGCTATGTATGCTACTCGTGAATTGCCAGCATGCAGAAGACTGAGTCACAGATATGGAGAGAATATTTGAAGCATAATATAATATTAGCACGAATCACATTCATCATTTATTTATTATATACTTAAGTCACTCTCTGGATTAATGTTGGACCAAATCACCTAAAAGTTTCATCAGAAATAACTAGCTGCTGACACAACTCAATCTTGAATCCTGATACTAACACACATAAAAAATGATATATATATATATATATATATATATATATGACCAAAAATAAATATACTTAGTTGTGACCCAATTTCAAGATTCACCACTTTGTGTTTGGTTCTCTTCTTTACCTTAATTGTTATCTGTTCTTCCCATTTTAATAAATTGACCATGATAACTGAAAGAAACTCCGAATTTCTTCTTGAATTTCCTCTTCTTTCCAACAACATTGAAAATGGTTCATGGAATCCCAAAAATCGCAAAAAGGGGTGCTGTGATATAGCTGAGGCTATTGAAGAGCTAAAGAAGCAACTAGAATTAGCAGGACCACTGGTTCTTGTGAGTTTTTTGCTGTATTTTTTGCAGATGATATCTATCATGTTTGTTGGTCATCTCGGAGAGCTTTCTCTTTCAAGTGCAACTTTAGCCACTTCTTTTGCTGGAGTAACTGGTTTCAGTTTCATGGTAAGAAACTAATTGGAACTTAAATTAGATTGAATTATTTAATTTTCTCCAATTTGTCTTTATGATTGTCTGAAAAGGACTTCACTAGGTTTCTTTGGTGACTTAGTTCGATCATGTAATCATTTTGGTTCTTTTTTTGTTCCTTGTGGATTGTCTGTTTTTGGTTTGTGCTATGCTACAATATTGTGATCTTAAAATTTATTCTGAATAGCTGGGAATGGGAAGTGCACTGGAGACATTATGCGGACAAGCATATGGGGCAAAACAGTATCATATGCTTGGGATACACATGCAAAGAGGTATGCTTGTATTGGTGGCAATTGGCATCCCTATATCGATTATATGGTCATTTGCGGGGCATATATTTGCTTTCTGTGGACAAGACATGGAAATTTCAATCCATGCTGGACTATATGCTCGATGGTTGATTCCAAGCATTTTTCCTTATGGACTCCTCCAATGCCAACAGAGGTTCCTGCAAACACAAAGCAGACTTAAACTGCTGGTGATCAGCACTGGTTTTACGAGTTTAATTCATGTGTTGCTGTGTTGGTCACTGGTTTTCAGATTGGGAATGGGAAACAAAGGAGCTGCGCTCTGTAATGCCATATCTTATTGGATCAATGTGCTGATTTTGGCGCTTTATATAAGGTTTGCATCATCATGCAAGAAAACTTGGACAGGATTCTCTCAGGAAGGTGCAAGAAACCTTCAGAGTTTTCTATCATTAGCTATACCATCAGCACTTATGGTCTGGTTAGTTCTGGTGTCTTTACTCTTAAAACCATCTAACAGTAGAAATTTCTTTAACTTCTTTTGTGTTTCTTTTATTGTGTGATCTGATATGGACCTTTTCGGAATGGACAAAGCTTGGAGCAATGGTCCTATGAGTTTCTGGTGCTCATGTCAGGGATGCTTGCGAACCCAAAGCTCGAGACGTCTATGATGGCGATCAGGTTAGTACACAATGTCAAGAACTCCATCGATAATGAAAATAGAACCCAACAAAGGGGTTGGTGACCTTGAGTTGGAATTTTCGGCATCAAAGATTAATTTGATCCAATTCATCACAAATGTTAAAACTCTTTTTATCTTTCCCAGCCTAAGTACCAGTTCTCTGGTCTTCAGGATTCCCTTCGGATTTGGTAGTGCAGTAAGGTAACTTGCCACAAAATCATCTTTTCCTTTTACTAGGTGCAAACTCGAAAAGAATAAGACTAATATTGTGCATAATCACTATTTTCACAATTTTTTTCTGTTGTTTGTTCTTTATCTTGTGGCAAAGTACGAGGATATCGAATGAATTAGGGGCGGGGAGACCTAAAGCAGCCAAGTTAGCAGCACATGTTGTCCTGCTTCTTGCTGTGTTGGAGGGCCTACTACTAAGTGGAATAGCAGTTGCAGCAAGAAATGTGTGGGGATATATATACACTAACGAAGATGAAGTGGTGAAATATCTGGCTGCAATCATGCCAGTGCTTGCATTGTCCAATTTCATGGATGGAATCCAAGGGGTTCTTTCAGGTCTGAAATCAAAACCATATGCTTGTAATTAAAAAAAAATCAGCACTATAGTTTGCCTAAATACTAAAATTAAGTACATTGATGATAAAATTAATTTTAGGTACTGCAAGAGGATGTGGTTGGCAGAAACTTGGTGCACTAGTCAATCTAGGAGCCTATTATCTTGTTGGACTTCCTTGTGCAGTCATTTTAACCTTTGTCTTCCACCTTGGAGGAAAGGTAACAAAATTTTCACTTGCAAATGTTAACATCCATCATTGAAATTTATTTGAGAGGCTCATATTGTTTCTTTTATGCAATGATCATGGTAGCAGGGTCTTTGGACTGGGATTATAAGTGGCAGTGGTCTTCAAGCACTACTTCTTCTACTTATTACCTTGCGCACGAATTGGGAGCTTCAGGCAAGTTCAAATTTAATTTTTACATACAAACTATATATCCTTTGCAATTTGATTGTAGCAGAACAAGAACCACTTCTGACGAGAAACTCTATAAATTTTGTTCAGGCAATGAACGCCAAGTGTAGGGTACAGGTTTCCGAAACAGCTGCTGTGTCATGATTAAGAAGTTTCATGCATGCACCTTAACTATTTCATCGAGTACTTATTACCTCCCTCCATCACATATCCACAAAGAATTCACCCATTATTGGAGAAAATTGTACCTAAAGAGAATTTGATATCAAACAAGGGATTAAAGTTGTTTATAGATTTAAGAAGCATTTTGAGTAGGGTAATTAGTAGAATACCACGAGAAGGTGAGCAGAGAATGAGAGGTAGAAGGGTGAATAAGTATCAGCTTACTGTTGCAGTACTACAAAAAGTGAGTTAAATACAGCACTGATTCACGCCCCCCTGCTTTGTTGGAAATCTTATGGAAACTACTTGATAAGGAAATTTAATGAGAATTCTCATCGCTTGAGGCATATCAAAGACACCGTTTTTATGGATATTTCACTCGGTGTAGGTGTATGCACGATAGGATATGGGAGAGCTTTTTTTTCCCCCCTCTTGATCTTCTTCTTTTCAATAGAAAGGGACAAAAGACTTTATATATATAGGTGAACAAGAACCAAATCATCACCATGGAATCTCATTCCAAGAAAGAGATTTAATATGCTATGGTCATTAGGAAGATTAATGATAATTAAAAGTCTGTTACAAATTCTAAAAGGAATGCTAGGAATTGTTTTAAAGATAATAGTCAATTAAGACTACTCATGGAGTAATAAAGGTTAATTAATAGCTATTCAAGGAGACAATGAAAGTCATTTAAGAAGGAATTAATTGTCTTACCATTATAATTGTAGACATAGCAATTTCTTTTTGAGATATTAACAAATATTTTTTCAACATGCTTTTGGTGCTACAAATATATTTGTCTGGTACGATAGTTGTTATATTTGATGGACATTTATTTGTTTAGTTAGATATATGGTATTTGAAATACACCGATCCAACTACTTACAGATTGCATTGGGTAGGCTCACTGGGGTGTAAAACCCTCCTACCAAAAGATGAACTTCCAAATGTTTTTTTTTTTTTTTCTTTACGTGAAGAGCGAAAGGTGAAAAGTAAACCTGAAATATTATGATTTTTCGAGTTTCATACCTGAACTATTAGGTGTGAGAGTGGAAGAGTTCTACGGAATTAATCGTTCACTTTTCCCACCTAGAGTGACATTTCAGTTAGGAAACTCACGCACCTGATAGTTGTTGTGTGGTTCGATAAACATTTGATAATTGTTCATGTAGCAAGCTCGCACAACTAATAGTTCATATATGAAACTCAAAAAATTGTAATACTTTAAGTGTGTTTTTGAGTATTAACTCTTACATTAAAGTAGAAATTGTCCGATTTGAAAATTTTCAAACAAGTGACGATAATGTTGTTGGAATTATTATTTCTTAATCAACAAACTGTCTCTTTCGAAACACTTTGAAGAAAGTTAAAAAGACAATGGTTCACCATAATTCTGATGGCCAGCGGATTACCAAGTAACCTAGTTCCAAAAGTTAATATTTTCTCTTCCACTATAGAAAAGTAAACAAAAATAGAAAACTTCAGGAACAATTTAAAGAATAAAAAAATTGAGACTATACCATAAGAAGGGTTTACCTTAAATAGATAGAATCAACCTAACAATCAGGAACATCATCCCTTTTATTTTGTTATAAAATTAATTAACTATATTCTATAGAATATCATTCTATATGCAATAATATTTTTTTTTCCAAAAAAAATTAGTATAGTGGCAGTACAATCTTACCAAAAAAAATGTACCAGCGTCTCCTAAATTGCCAACCTTACCATGTGCAGCCACATGACTTCCAATTTCTTTCTTCTTCCAAATCCTTCATCAAATTGGTTACCCTTTAAAAAAAAAAATTTAAAAGAACTTTTAATGATTAATTCAACCAACACCCATTAATTTGCTCCTTCAATTCTTCTTCTTTTACATCCATTCTCCTGAACAGAAAAGAATACAAGAAAACATGGAAATTTCAGAACAAAACCTTTTCAATAAAACCACTACTACCACGACTTGTTTGTTCTTTCTCTTGATTTGTTTCTCCACTACTACTATTATCTTCTCCTCCGGCGACAGGGAAGCCGCCTCTGTTTTCCCCTTTATTGCTGCCGCCGCTTTTATCGCCGTTGTGGTGGGCGGATTCATTGTCCTGGCTGTCAGAACCACCATTGTGGCGTGGATCACGGTGCTGGTACTCCTAGCTTTCGTCGGAAAACGCCGACGTGTTCTTGCTAAGGACGGGAAGAAGATTACGTCGGAGGTGCTGTTTCATGTTGCTAATGAAGTGCTTAAGGACAAGGGATTTGTTGCGATTTCTGGAGTTATGATTATGGGATTAATCGCAATGGCTTTGTTATGAGCGCCTTAGTAATCGTTAATTTGCTATTAACTCTCACTAATTATATTACAAATTACAACTTCAAATCCATATTTTGAATGGAGTACACATATTTTAGTTGTTCTGGCACTATGTATAAAAAGAACAGAAAACTTTGTAACGTTTCTCTTTGTTCTCTTCTAACTTTATATTTTTATTTTTTCGATCTTGCCCTAAAAATTTTGATAGGGCCAAGTTTTTTTAATCCTTTCACTGGTAACTCTCAAGTTTTTTACTTTTTCAGTGATTTAAATTTATATTCATAGAATTTTTGGCGATATTTATCGTCCGAGCAATCAGTAGCTCTTATTCTTTTTACTTTTTTGGGTCTTTGAATCCATAACCACATAATTGAAGAATAAGATGCACGCCATTTGAACAACCCCGTATTATTTTTGTGTTCACATTAAGGGGTTGTTTGATTGCAACTTTTAGTTACAAGAAAATCTATATATATTTCATACATAATTTAGTTATTTATTATAAGCTATTTCACTTTTAATTTTGCATAAAATAATACATAAATTCTCTCATAACTTGTACATATATTAATTATATTAATTTCTAAATTTCAAATCAGACACTATATTAATTTTATATATAAATAATTATTACCAAACATAATATTACTTACATGAAGTTTACTACATAAGTAATTCTCGGTCGAATCAACTACCAAACAACCCCTTGATGTAACACAGTTTGTCTCAGACTCATTACGTCACTCAACATTCTTATAACTGCACAATCATTGATATCCAATACTATATTCCCAGGAAAAAACTATGAGATGCAAAAAATTACATATAGACTCCATTTTTTTTTCTATTCCTAATAATTAATCCAAGAGTTGAGACAAATCAATTGGTATAATATGGCTGGCTGTTGTATCCTGATTCTGCAGTTGTCCACAGGCAAAGATGTAATAGTGCTTTCTCATTCGATTTCTTGTTGCCGTTTGAAGGAAGCTTCCTCAACCAATCACAGTGGTGGAGATTGAAATCCAGTGACGCGCAAGTGATCCAACAATTGTTTGCTTTTTTGTAATAAAAAAAATTGTAGTAATTTTCAATATAAATTTATAATCCAAATTTTTTATTGTATAAGCTAAAGAAAACCGAAAAAAAATATCAATCTGATTATTTTATTTTTTAAATTTAAAAATAACAAAATATTAATAACTTTTTTACATTGGGTCTTGGATGGATCCAAATGAAAACGATTGTAAGTAACGCACAGACTTACTTTATTGATGGCCCGTGAGTAACAAACTTATCTTTGATTTGTTTTTGTTACATTACTAATCTACGTGCCTATACGTCCTCCACGTGTTTTTCATATTAGTAGAAATAAATTTCATAAAAATAACATAAATTATAAAAAATATATTTGTGTAACAATAAAAAAAATTTAAAAGAAATTATAAATTTTAAATTGATAAATGAAATAAGAGTGATCCAATTTAATAATTTTTTTTCAGTTTGTTTTAATACTTGTTTCAATGAATAAAAAGGTCATAGAAATAACTTTTGATCGAAAGGTAAAAAATTGTTCGCCTTGACATGAACACTTAATGCATGCATTATACGTATATATAAATTAGTATTTTCTATATATTTAAAAAAAAAGATGAATAATTAGTTAGTTTTATAAATAATGAATTGATATATAAATTAACAAAATTATTTGAATATCTCCAATGTCAGGACTTTTAATATAATTCAAATAAGAAAAGATTAAGCAAAATTTTAATCAATTTTAAAATACTAAATATTAGGAGTTTTACCTTTTATAAATTAGTAAAGATCTATAACAATTAAATAACAACTAATTGCAAAAAATAGTGAATGACAATTTTATCTATTGTAGAATCTTTTAATGAAGGGCAAAAAGTTTAGTCAACATTTATAAGGATCTTCATGTTTATATCTACAAAGAATATTTTGGTAAGTCAATAGGAGTAAAATATTATGCATATATTGAATGTTAGATTAGTTAATGAAATGTAAAAAAATTACCAAAGATTGTTCTACCCAAAGATTATATTGCATTTTCAAATGAAACAAAATTATTTTAAAAAGTAACAGTGAATTGTAATGTTGTCATTGAACCCAGCATCAATAACCTTATTTACTGGTACAAAATTACAACCAACACCATTAATACATCCGTTTATGATGTAACAAATCTTGTCTTGTTGTAAATATTTTTTTTCACATTTCAATATATAATTATTGAAAAGTATAACATGAACTTTTGTACCCTGCAAAAAATTAAACCTTAATTGTCAAAAAACATATATATAAAAATATAAATATATAAAATATAATAAAAATAGATAAGAACTCAAACATATATTTAAAAATATAAAATATAATATAGAATATGAAACAAAAAGAATTATTACCTCTTCATCAACTAATGTTATAGTCATTCTTGTGCCTTCCTTTGTTCATTTTTTATACTTTTTCACTAATCTAACTCCAATTACTAAGACTTTTATTATCCATTGAGAATCATATCGCCTTAGGTTGTTGATTGACTTAATTTTGTTCACGAAATTCTTTTTAAATTCCATTACAATATTATCTAAAATAAATTGTGACAAGAGTTATAATTATAATAATTTATAATTTTATCAAAAAAAATTATTTTATGAGATGAAGAAATTACTTTACTTAAATAGATGATACTTGTGGATGTATGAGTACATGAACAATGTCAGTTATAAATAACACAAAATTCTAAATCACAAAGTATCAATTAAGACTCAACTAAAGGAGATAACATACTATTGATATTAGACTCTACTAAAGGAGACAAACTAAGTTAAATTATTTTGAATACAAACAAGCTGACATAGCAATTACTATTGTGTTTTTCAAATTCGCAATATTAAAAAATTTCATAGCATGAAAAAAGAAGAAGAAGAGAAATTAACACGAAAACTTACAAGGTTGGAAATTGAATCAAAAGTATTAATGTAAAAGAGTTGATAAATTAAATTATGCAATTATAAATTTATTTAAAAAAATGAAAGAATTTATAAATCAAAAGAATTTGAAAATATAAGAATAGTAGGAAATTACTATTAAAAAAAAATTTAATCAAAAAGGAAAAAAAATTATGATTATGAAAAAGAGAAAAAAAAAACTTTTGTAAAATTCCTACAATCAAAAAGGAAAAAAAAAAACTAAAAAATTTCCAAACTTAAAAAGGGAAAAAGAATTTCGTGGAAGTGTTCTTCTTTTAAAAAAAAAAATTAAAACTTTTAACATTTACACTATAAATAGAGTTATGCCACAAATAGTAAATATAATATAATAAATAAAATAAAAACAAATTCGTTACTATCAAAAAGGAAAAATAATTCGGTGAATTTTTTTTTTTAGATTTACACCACAAATAGAGTTATGACATAAATAGAACACCTAATATGATAAAATAAAGTGGTTAAAATAATTAAAAATAATAATTTAAATAATAATTGTATAAAAATAGTAAATGACAATGTTGTCTATTGTGATGTTTTTGAACGAAGGACAAAAAATTCAATCAACATTTTTAAAGGTTTTCACACTTTTAATATAATATATAGATATTCGTTGTAAAAGTAGTTTGATAATTTTTTAATATCTCTAAAATATTAATCATATATAAAAAAAATGTATGTTAAAAAACAATAACTTTTTAAAAGTATATTTTAGACTTTCTTTTTATTTTTAATTAAATACATGTACCAACGTTTTTCTCTTTTTTTATTTTCAGTGAAAGTTTTTGAAATCAAAATTTTTATTGATTCAAATTGAGTTCTATCATATGTTGAATTAATTTTATTATATTTTTCTCAATTAAAACTTATATGGGCTAACTCACTAAAAAAATGATATTTCAATTATATCAAAAATATTTAATGCTATAATTATTATATGGTGACATAATAAGTTAAGTCATAAATAAAGTAGCATTTAAAATTAAATAATTTAAAGTCTTGATACTAAAAAACTTTTGTAGATGTTTCTGCAAATTACCATACAAAAAGAATTGAAAAGTTAATGAAATTATTTATTTTTCTTATTTTTAATCTTTCCTTGTCATTAAAAAATGCAAGTTAAAAAATAATGTATTTTTAAATTTTTATTAATTTAATTTTTTAAAGAAATTTATATTATAATTTCTTAAACATGTATGGAGTTTTAATATTTCATGTTTACCTTAGCGTTTTTGTACTAAAATTATATAAAATGCTGTTTATTCCATTTTTTCTAAAACATTTCAATATCCAAAAATGTAAAAGTATTCTCTTATTTGCAATTATTTAGTACTACTACTATTTGGAGAGTTTAGTCATTTTTAGCTATATATGAAAAAAATTAATGTAATAATTAATCATGTATTAGAGTAGAAGGAAATATTACAATAATATTTTTATTTGTGGATAATAAATTTCTTAGAGAAACGAAAGATAATTTGCAATGATTTTAATAAATATTTCCACCTAAAAGAAAGATAACTAACTTTTGGATCAAATTTATATTGCAAAAAAAACTTCAAATATATTCTGAAGTTATTCGAATAAGTCGAATAACACTTTAATAATGGGGTGATCTGTCACGTCCCATCTTGGGAGACGTAATTGGCACCTGATGCCACACTGAACCTAAAGCTGATTTAGTTAGACATATACATTTTTGATGCATACCAGAAACACATAATTAAGTAAACAATCAAGTATATCTTGGCTTAAAAAAATCCTTGACCAACAAGGATACAATATAAACACCTGCACGGATATTTAGCTGACCCAACAGTTCACAATAATAATATCTTATGCGGAGCGATAAGACCACCATGTTATCTAATCAGATAAAGCGGAAAGTAAACATATATACAAGGGTCATTAAGGCCGTCAAACTGCCTAGACAAAATAACAAAGTCAATATGGCCAACAACGTACTCCTATACAATTTCATTGTCTGCAAGTCCCTAAAGAATAAATACTTGATTTGGATACGACCCCGACCTACCCAAAAAGACAATACAACAAAAGACAGGCAAACCTCTAAGTATGGAAACTCTGAAAAAGAGGAGCTGACCAATATGCTGAGCCTGAACTGCTACTGAGGAGGTCTCTAAACCTGTCTGTCAGAACCTGCATACAATAGTGCAGCGCCCTCAGGCTCGGGCGTCAGTACAATAATGCACCGAGTATGTAAGATAATAACAATGTTGGAACTGAACTGATAGTAAAAACTGAATGTAAACAACTGTAACAATAATAGAATAACCCAAAAGATCTTATCAAGTTATACAGAAAACTAAACAAATCATAATCCAACAAGAACCTAACCAGGCCCCTATAATCCTGGTAGGTACAACCAACAAACAATAATCTACCTGAGCCTCAATAAGCCCTGTTAGGTACACCTCAATATACATATCTCTATTCGTAACACTATAGCCCCGTAGGCAAGTTGTAATTGTATCTTGAACACACTTGGCTCTTGTATCTGTATATTGACCATTCTAAGCTCTTGTAGCTGTATCTGGGCCTTTTGGGCTCCTGTAACTGCACCCCGAGCACACAATGCTCTAGTGAGGGTCAGTGATGCCAACACAGGCATAAAGGAAGTCCATGAATAAGTAGACTTCAATGTGGCTTTGCGGGCTTCGATATGATCCTTCTAGACATTTTATAACTCTTATAAGCAAACTATAGCCTCATAAGCAAGGTACACTTGTCAATATCCCTTATAGGTAACCTGTAAATAGGACCATATACATGTATAGCTTAAAGAGATAGGCCCAAACACTAATCGTTAACTCAATAGCCAATGAAGGCATTAAACAATCTTCTAATCTATCAGCAAGCAAGGTGACTTTCTAAGCGACCTGCACGACATTCTGTACGTAATATCGAACTATAAGATCACTAATAAATATGTGGGATACCAGCAACTCACCACAATAACTCAAAAGGCATCCATGATGCTATTTATCCAAAGGTAAAATTACAACTCTAATTCTTTAGCTCTATAAGCGTCAAGATACGCCAAAGGCGCGTAGGCAAGCTATGTAGTTTATAGGTGTTACAATCACATAGTTTCTATGCAAAACTAATAAATATACTACCAATATTAACATGAAATGCTAAGAAGCTAATTACAAAGCCCTTAAGGCATCGAGAAAATAACAAACTATGAATAGTCAACTAAGCGACAACAATTTAGACATAAAGACTTTTATGTCGCTTGTAACATGTGGCAGCAGCTCGACAAGATCAATCCGCACAAGTGAAGCTCATATAAACACACATATATAACTCCAGCAGCCAACTCGATCAACAACTATTATAGCTTCGAGTATTATGGCGATAAATAACAAGTCGTATCAACTAAATGATGAAGAAAACTTGCCGAAAAAGGTTCCGCCATAACATAGCTCGTAAGAGATCCACTAGCTCGATTATTCTCAACTAATCCTTCAATTATATAATACAACATAATAATCACCACAATATACAACTTCACAGCCACACTAAACAGTCCACAACACAATAAATGGAAAGAATTTTCAATGTCGGTAGCCGTTTCGATATATAGCGTATAACCTTTGAATTAGCGATGGAGGGAAGGTTAGGAACCCTTACCTTACAATCTACAAGAGAAAACAAGTCATAAACAAACCTCCTCAACAATCTTCCCCTTCGAAGAACTCGCAAAGAAAGTCAAAATTGACAAAACAAATGCGTGCTAGTTGTTCTTCACGATAACCCCGACTTTTTACCTCGATTTGAGGGAGTTTGGATGGTGGAATCACCTATATTGAACCTTGGAACCCTAGAGGAACCATGGAGAAGATGAGCTGGTATTTTAGGAACTATTTGGAATGAAAAAAGTACATCCAAGATGTATAGATATATTCCCATATATGGGATCCACCTCTACGTGCCTGCTTGTGCAGTCTCACGAAAACACGAATATCTCTCTATTCTGAAGTTGTATCAGTGAACTGTTTTGTGTGTTGAAAACTAGACTCATAGACCTTTAATTTGATATGTAGTAGACCCTCTAACTCTTTATAAATTGGGAGAAAACTTTGAGACATATGACCCAAACTTCAAAGAATTTCTGAAAGTAACTTTCAATAAATTTTGCTGATGTTTGTTTTATAATTTGTTCAGCCTCAAATCTTGATATATGGTAATTGAGTGATTTGAACACTTTATAATACATTCTTCTTATGGTATTAAATTATACGAGGTATTACATGATCTTACCCTATTTTTATTTAAAGTGAAATTAATGTCTCTTGGATTGACCTGGTAGTAAAAATATTATTCTATTGGTAATTGCAAGTGAAGAGCCAAAAAAATAATTAAAAAAATTAAAACTGACTAAGTTGATCATGCGTCATTCTTTACACAGATATTTATATTTAATCATGCTTGCTTGTTTGTGGGCCTCTGTTTCCATTTTAGCTTTTGTTTACCCTTTTCTTTCTCAAACTTTTTTCTCTTTTTCCTCTTTATCTCCGCCAGCTGATTAATCTGCATAATTTCGAGCTCCTCTTTCAATTTATCGAATTATAGATTGTATTAATTAGTTTAGCCTTTCACTCAAAGTAATATTTTAATTTTTAAATTATTGAATCTAATGATAAAAATAGCTCATTCCGGCGAGCTTTCATTTTTTTCGATAAAATTTGAATGATATTCATATCTCTCATCCTAATCCCTTTTTTAAAAAAAATAAAATACTAGTATTGCTATGAAAATGACAAATTTAATTGATTAAAACCTTTTTAAGTTTAAACCCATTTTTATAAAGCTAGCTTTCATTTTTCTCTGAAATTATAGTATCATCAATCACCCATATGATGTCTAACCAATAGCAGTATAAAAATCTGGCATTGATGTCACAGGAAATGAAAGTAAAATGTTGAAAGAGAATTTAAAAAAAAATAAAGTGTGATAAAAAATGTTACAAAAAACATAAAAGAGGTAAGATTAAGTTATATCCAACGTGGCAATATATGGCTGAAACATAAACGGGGAGTGTGTAACACTAACACCCCTTTTGCAATTTTTTTATAAAGAAAATGGTCATATATTTATTCTTTTGTAAAAAAATGTTAGTGATCTTTTGGTCGAGTGTATAAAAATAATGTAAAATAAATGTATTAATAATATTTGTATTGATAATTAGTTATGTTTACGTTGGTTATTCTGAGGTTATTTCTTATGCAGTGTTTGGTTTAGTGTGTTAAAAATAACATTTATTGCATAATTTATTTTAAAAAATTATTTATTTATAAAAATACTCTCCATAAATAAGATAGAAAGGATGTGGAAAAGATTTTGAGAGACAATTATATTTTTAACCATGCTAA
Organism: Datura wrightii; assembly: GCA_035772735.1. NCBI lineage: Eukaryota > Viridiplantae > Streptophyta > Magnoliopsida > Solanales > Solanaceae > Datura > Datura wrightii. The sequence goes on along the minus strand of JASDFA010000010.1, from coordinate 172,078,969 downwards.
TATTTCTTGCATTAACAATCATTACATTAATTTCAAATGTTTGGTTGGTAGATTTCAAATGTTTTATAAAAGTTATTCATGTTAATTTTATGCGGTGTTTGGTTATGTTTTAATAATTCTACGTAACTAATACTTACATAACTTATGAGGAAATCTATATATAATTTTATGCCGGGTAGAAGGTGAAAAGTTATGTGGGTATTAGTTATACATGGATTAAAATAATAAAATTACACATCTACCCCAATCAATTTACTTTTAAAATCTTTTTTAATTTGACATGTGAGTACACAATTTTTAAACTAAAAAAATTATTGACTAAATTTTTTTTAAAAGGGTTGTAAGCCCTCTTTTATTAAAATTTAAAAAAAAAGTTATATTACTTTTGTGAAAAAAAGGAAGAATTTTATACTATTTGTTTACTTATTTATTTATTTGTATATATATATATATATATATTAATTTATAATAAATTAAATATTTAATAATTAATATTTCATGTATTGTAATTTCAATAACTATAAATTCTACATAAATAATATCTGCATAACTACTACTTGCATAACTAATACCTACATAACTAATAAATGAATAACTAATTCCTGTATAAAATAATACATAGATTCCCTCATAACTAATTCATGTATTACTAATACCTGCGTAACTCTAACCCATAACCAAACGACATCTTAATGCATTAGTTATACATAGTTTAATACCAAATAGAGTGGATAACTAATGATTGCATTAGTTGTACATAGGCTGAAAAAGTGTACTAATCAAGATATTAGTAATACACAAAGCTAATGCTTGTATTATTTTTTCTACTGTACTCAAATTAGAACATCAACGGAATAAATAAGAATTGTTATAACAACAACGGAACATTATCGCAATAACAAAAGTTTAATATTAATCTAGACTAGATTTGAGCATTCACATTCACCGGAAAATTTTGAGTTTTCATTTTTTTGTGGGTCCGGTTAAAAAATTTAAATGGGTTAGTAGATTTAATTGGAAAAGAAAATGTGTCACATAAGTACAAGAACAAATATGATCCTAAAATTGAATGCAAAGAAAAACTATGCTAAAGATATGAAGATTTAACGGCATATGAATAAAAATGACTTTTTTTTAGAGTACAAGGACAAATATAATCCTAAAGTTGGATAAAAATTGCAAACATAAAAAAAGTATAATATAGGACAATATAATTTCTTTGTGAGAGTACAAGATCAAATATAACCCTAACATTGGATGAAAAGGATAAATACGTTAAAAAAATATAACGAAAGACAAATATAACTTACTTGTGAGAGAACAAGGATACATATGATTATTTTTCGTTTATATATATATATATATATATATATATATATATATATCAAGGAAACATTAATTTTACTTGAAATAAAAATAAAAAGAATAATATATCACCTTAATTAGTTGAAGTGTACATTTGATTTATCCAAACAATTCAGGGTGCATTCTTTTCCTTTTTTCTTTAGTACAAAAAAGAGTGACATAAATTTGACAGAAATAGCTTTGGACAATATTGAAAAAGCATGTCTTTAATTCCTTCACATAACTACCAACACAAGTGAGAAGCTTATTGAATTTGGATAAAGAGTGTGTCCAACATTAAGGAACAAAACTAAAATAAAAATCTCTTGATAGGATATTGTATCTAATAGGGAAAGACTCAAGATGCTGTTGATGTTATGTTACTGATTATCATCAATCACCATCAAGAAAGGTGGAAGACCTACAGAAATGAGAAGGAAACAACCTCTCAAGAGCCATTCCTAGCTTAGCTTAACAATATCAAATTATATATATTAAAAAAATATATATTATGATTTTAAAAGAGTGAAAAGAAGCAGACAAAGTTGATAATGTTAGGGTAAAGTAGAGATTTTTAAAAAGTTAATTAGAATAAAGGGGGAGAATACTTATTGTTCAAAATTGTAGCAAAAGTTTAATTTTTAAAACAAAATTAGGGGATAGAAAACGATCTTCACCCATAAATTATAATTATGAATTTATCGTATTACAAAATATTAAAATTAAATTTAAAAGGATCAAATCATATCAAAGTAATTGATACAGTAATAATACAGAATTTTTAATAATAAAAAATTTTAATACGATATCGTGGCGGAACCCACTGTATATATCATGTTCTCGCAAACAGATTTATTATCCGTTCGGCTATGTCTTGGAAGACTTTTTGGTTTCCTTAGCCCTGTAGATTTCTTTGGAACCAAGAAATAATAAAGTTTTAGAAAACATAAAATTTAGTAAAAAACGAAAAAGGCTAAAAAAATATCGGAGCTCCGGCCCACAAAAGGTAGTATAAAACTGATAGTCTTGCGAAAACACACATAACGCCTGGGTTTTCTTTTTAGTGAGAGAAGCGCGGCTTACGGTTACGCGTGGATTCATTGCGTGAGATTACTCTTCTCTTCTTCTTCCGCTTCTGTTTCACCGTTTATATCGCTTACTTTGTTGAATTGTTCGTCTTGTTCCTCCGGAATTTCTAGGGTTAGGGTTTTATTTTCATCTGTTTGTTCGTATATATAGTGATTTCGTACTTAAAAAAAGGTTCTGCGGGCTTACCTGGAACGCTACCGACTGTCTACTGAATTCTCACTCTACCTAGCCATGTCTATGGAGTCATCTATTGTGATCAAGGTTCGATTTCTTGACTCTTCCTATTTGTTTATTTTTAAAATTGTTATTTATTTTATCGGCTCTCACATCGTGTTTCTGTTTTGAATTAATGAGAACTTCTATCCCCCCCTTTTTTTTTGTTGTGTGTTGTTTTTACTAATTGATCTTATTAATTTCGGATTTTGGTGTAATCTTTGTCTAACGGCTAAATTTAAGCTATTTCTCCTGCAAATCGAATGAGTTGGGACTTTTTCCTTTCGTGAACGGACCGTGGTTAGTCAAAATTTTACTACTTCTGCAAGTAGTTTGTTCTCTTCACGATTGTTTGTGCTTATTTTTTTTTTAAGAATTGCTGTTCATTCAGACTCAAAATCTAGTTTTCACATGCAAAATATTTGGGGTTTCGTTCAAATGTAATTGCAACTTTTGCGGTTGGTTGAACTTTCAATTTTGTAATCCTATTTGTGGTTTACCTTTTCCTTTTTGTGCCTTGTACTTGGTAAAGTATTTACATTTTTATACATAACAGTAGTTTGTTCTCGATAAAAACATCCCGAACTTCTTGGTATATGTTCTGTTTATTTGATAACGGTGAACCCACTGCATCCTACCTAGCTTAAGATCAGGCAACGGGTAACCATGTCTGCCAAGAGTCCAAGACTTGGACTTGGACAGATGGGAAGAAGTAACTGCTGTTTTTGCTTCTGCTAGGGGTTGAATCTTAGATCTCATTCTCAATTCCACTTTATTAACCACTAGTTTTTCTACTTGTTAAATAATATTGCTAAGCTATGGCAGATCATCTGTGTTGGGTTTGGGTTTCATCTCTTTTGTGTGGCTTACTTTAGCGTCTTTCATGATTTGCAGGTCAAGTATGAAGAGACACTCAGGCGATTCAATGCTTGTGTCATCAATGAGAAACTTGATCTTAACATTGTTGGATTGAGAGACAAGATTATTCAACTTCTCAATTTTTCTCATGATGCTGAACTCACACTAACATACATTGATGAGGATGGCGATGTAGTAACACTTGTTGATGACGAGGATCTGCAGGATGTTATGAGGCAGGGCCTGAATCCCTTGAGAATATCTGTGAGGTTGAATGCTGCCGAAAGAAGTGGCAGACCTTCAGCTCTATCTAGTGGAAATTCTACTCCTTTACGATCACCTCGGGTCCAGCCTCCATTCCGAAACTTGAATTCCCGTGTTTCTGATGTTCTCAAGTCCGTTCCAGAGCCTCTGCGTGAATCTGTGATAAAGGTCTGTTCTGACCTGACTACAAGGGCCTCATCCTCTACTCCCATCCTTGCTGAGCTTGTTAATGCTATGTCCGAGCTGGGGCTGTCTTACTACCATAATCAGGCTTCAGGGCCTCAGCCTGTCAAAGAAGCTGGCTCCCACAGTGGAACATCTAATGGAAATACTGTGAGTCCTGATGGAGGAGAGCCAAATGTTAAAAGTAGAGAGCCATCCCTGAAGAAGAACGGGCCTCTCACAGCACTACATGATGAGGAGCAAACATTGAAAACTACAGAACCAAAACCTAAGGCCTCCGATGAAGCTGTAGATGCCTCAGTCAAGCTAATATCTAAATCAAAAACTTTGGAAGGTGATCGAACCGAAGCTCTGTCATCATCATCCAAAGGTCCTAAAGCTCAGACATCACTGGTAAACAGTGAGGAGAAGGATAAGAAATCTGGTGTTTGCCATGTTGGTGGAAAGAATATTGGCTTTTCATATTTGAGTGCCTCACCTATTCCACCAGAAAAGCCGTCTGATGAGCAGCCCAGCAAGGGTCATCCAGTAGCTAAGCCGGTTGATTTGGGCAGCTCTGCAAGTTCCGCTAAATTGAAACAATGCAACTGGGATTCCCCTAATGCAGATTTCAGTGGCAGTTCAATTAAGATGCCTTGTGGTGGCTTCACTCCTTCACGTCTAGTTCCACTGAATACTGTGAATGATTCCTGCAATGCAGGTTCCAGTGGCAGTTCAATGAAGATGCCGTATGATGGTGTCAGATCTGGTGTACATCGTCTAGTTCCACTGAACCCTGTGAATGAGTGCCCATTTTCTGGGGTGCCAACAGTAAATAACCCTATCACACCTCAGAACTTCTTCTTTCAGCTCCCACCTAAAAGGAGCCATAATCACAGTGATGGGACTGGGGCTATTTTCCATAAAGGTGTCCGCTGTGATGGTTGTGGGGTTCATCCGATAACTGGCCCTAGGTTCATATCTAAAGTGTAAGGACCCTGTAATTGTATTTATTTCTTGTTTTTTTTTTTTGATCTGAGGTGAACATTAAATGATATAGCCATCCTATGCTCATGTAGAAAGGAGAATTACGATCTCTGCAGCGTATGTTTTGCTGAAATGGGAAATGATGGTGATTACATCAGAATGGATCGTCCTTTAACTTCTCATCCCTTGTCTTTCAAGGGTTTACATGATCTGGTAAAAGAAGTCATTTTCCAAAGTTCTCACAACATTTCTCTGTTTCAACTTTATAACTCCTTTTTTTTGGGTGTCTTATAGCATGGCAGGTTGCGTCCCCCAACTGTCCCACAAGTCTTGAGAGGCTATGGGTTGAAACCAGGTCGGCCAAAGATGGACAGCCGCTTCATACAGGATGTCAATATCCTGGATGGAACCATCATGGCCCCCTTGACTCGATTTACCAAGATCTGGAGAATGAAGAACAATGGTAATCTCGTCTGGCCTCAAGGAACTCAGCTTGTTTGGATTGGGGGAGATAAATTAACTGATAGATTCTCTGTTGAATTAGAGGTGAGAAGTTCTACAAGAAATTAGTTGTTCGTGCTTGTAATTCCCTCTTGTTGACAGTTGCTGAATTAATTATCCAGAAAATTTTCACGATATGATGTCGTATGCATTGCAGATTACTACAGCTGGCTTGGCTGTTGACCAGGAACTTGATGTGGCAGTTGATTTTACTGCTCCTGAGCATCCTGGTAGGTATATATCCTACTGGAGGTTGGCTTCGTCTTCAGGGCAGAAATTTGGCCAGCGTGTATGGGTGCTTATCCAGGTTAGTGTGGTTTGGTTGCATTGATATCCTTGGTATGTTGATCTAGTTTTGATGTCAACAATGTTACCTCCTTGCTCATGCAGGTTGATGCTTTATTAAACCTGCCAAAAAAGGGGTTGGTCCATGAAACTTTCCAGGAGTTAAACTTGAATTTACCTCCTCCCAGCAGTGGTGTGTCCGGACCTGACATTATAAATGTGAATCCAGAACCTCAGAATGTCCTTCCTGAGCCTAAGAGCTCTAGCACAATGGAGTTGGTTGATTCAGTGGCTGAAGTAAACCAAAACAAGGAGCGGGAGGCCAAGTTTCCTATTAATGATAGCTTGTTGCTTGGTTTTGGTGACAAGTCAACTTCTCCATCTGCTCCTGGTTCACCAATTTCATATCCAATTATTGATTTAGCTGAGGAAGCACCAGCGGATTCTTCCGTGGCACCATCAGCTGCTGTAGCTATGCAGGCACCGCTCCAGGATGTCAGAGGAAATAACGAAGTTGAGATGTCCCTCCTCCAGGAGCTTGAGGAAATGGGTTTCAAGCAGGTAGACCTGAACAAAGAAATCTTGAGGAAGAATGAGTATGATTTGGAGCGGTCAGTTGATGATCTCTGTGGTGTTGCTGAGTGGGATCCTATCCTCGAAGAGTTGGAGGAGATGGTAGGTTGATCGAGACTTCGAAGAAAATTTTGGAAGTTTCAACCTTTTCTTTTCCCTCCTGTTACTTGTGCAAGATATAATTCTAGGTTGACTATAGTGATTTTGTGAATGCAGGGTTTCTGCAACAAAGAAGTGAACAAGAAGCTGCTTAAGAAGAACAATGGAAGCATCAAGCGTGTTGTCATGGATCTTATTGCTGGAGAGCAGTAGGAGAGATTTAATAATCTTATCCTATAGTTTGGTATGAATAAAGGGTGGGATGCAACATGATGGTTCTGGTTACTGTTCGTCTACTATGTTCTGGTTACTGTTCGTCTACTATGGTTTGACAAACTCTTGAAGTTGTGTTATTACTTGAAGTAGCTGTGTAATATATACTATGGTTGTAGTCGAGTATGGGAACATGTGGTATTTAGTATTTAATGAATATGAATGTTTTTCTTACTAATAGCCACTACTAGGCTCAGGGAATTCTATCTTCCTGTTAAAAAGTGTTTGAGGCTTGTATCTAATATCCGGGCATCAGGTGCTCTTTTAGCTTCATTGGCAAGCAGTTCTGATTAGGTTACCGGTTAATAGTTCTTCATGATCGGTCGTATATCAAACATGAACATTAAGCCATTTAGTCTTGTTGCGTGGTCTTGCTACTTCTGCCCCATTTCCTGGGAGCAAAAAGTGTGCAACTTTCATATATTATTAGCGGAGTAGTAAGTACTTGTATGATCATGCCAGCGGAAGTCCAATCGTAGGCAAGTGTGTAGTTTTTACATGAGCTGGAAGAGAAAGGGTGTACTTCAATTTTGGGCTGGAATTTATAGACTACTTGAACTGCAATGGCCATAAGAATAGTTTTTCTAGACGATGGAGAACAATCTTGCGCGTATTCATGTATAAAGTTGGGAAGATTTCAGTGGGTAATTATTTTTCTCATCCGAGTATATAAACACTTGGAAATGAAAAAACAGTTTAGCTTATGTTCTCAAATCAATTGAGAAAGAAGGAAGCTAATGAAAACTACTCTTTTTACAGTCTTAAAATAGATAAGTTTCGCGTTGGCTGAAAATATGGGGCAAACATCAGGACGGGGAGTTTACATTAGTTAAAAACTTGTTCTTACCTAGTTTACACCTAGCCAATCAGTCCTTGAGTATGGCATTTTATAGCTAAATGATATTGATTCGGTCGTCAAATCCATAGCTTGTCTTAATTGTTGGATTCATAATTAAATATTATATGCATTTCATGAATTTTTTAAAGGTGTAAGCAAAATTTACTGGATCCGTCTGAATTCGTACTTAGTACTTTTTTTAAAATTAATATATATATATACAAAAGAACATGGTAAGCATTGCCTACCTACTTAGATTGGAACAGGCTCCAATCTGTGGAATAAGCAGGATTTCTAATTAGCTCCCAAAAAATTTATGGCGAAACATTCAAGGGACATCAAAACTATAAAATCCGTACAAACATCTGTTAATGGAAAAAGAATTCTCAAGTGTCTTCCTTCTAAATGAAGGAAATTGTTACTTGTCCATCCTCATTTCTCCTTTAGCATATTTTTGGGAAGTCTGTTGCAATCATTAATCAGAACTTTTTCTCTGCAATCCAAACCCCATTTTGCTAATGCATCCGTCACCTTATTGCCTTTTCTAAAACAGTGTTGAGTACTCCATGTATCAAACTTCGCCATCTGAATTTAATATCTTCAATGATCTCCCATAGACTCCAAGGGGATCATGAATCTCCTTAATCCATTCTTTTGTCTCGAAAGAATTCACACGCAACCACCAGCTTTCCCAAAATAAGGGGATCCTACCTATACTATAGTCAAGTCGTTTGCCTATCTTTCTGTAAGTAATTTGTAGTCACTTTACACCTCTATGTTATAAGCCCTTTACAGAAACACATATTTAATCCATTTTTAAACGCTAGAGCTTCAGCCATATTATTGGACATAGTTCCCAGTGGCATTGCAAATGCATAGACCATATTTCCTTGATCATTTCTTTTTATTCCACCTGCCCCACTTGATTCAGGATTACCTTTAGAGCATCCATCCACCTTCATCTTGAAAACACCAGCCTTGGGGAGTATCCACCTAATAGCCATAACAGATTCTTGATGTCCAGAGTGGTCTAGAAGTTTCAAAAATAGCTCCCAGGAGATATATGGAGGAATTTGAGGAAATTGCTTATGAGCTATCATCGTGAGGTCCTGGCATATCTGATAGATGATTTTGTTGGCTCTCATAGGAATGTTGCCAAATCTGCTTTTGCATCTTGATTTCCAGATGTTCCACAGGGTGATACTAGGGATTTGGAGGCTCGGGTTAAGGATTGGATTTCCCCCTTTATTCATCCACCAACTCATGATCACACTTTTTGGCCTGTTATTGATTTGTACACCAAAAATATTATTGAAGTATGTCCATACTTTCTGACCTATCACGCTTCCAAGAAACAAATATCCTTGATCTTTTTGCTGATGATTATAGCAGCAGGAACACATAGAGGGTAAGCTAATGTCAAACCTTTTTGAGATCAACTGAAAGTATTTGGTTGATAAACTTCCAACTGGAAAAGGACATTTTGAGGGGAATACTTTTGGACCATATCATCTTGTTAGTGTAAGTAGTGTTGTGATGCTCTCTGATGCTGTTTGATGCTGATTTACAAGAGAACTTTCCATCTGCACTTGGGATCCAAATATGTTGGTCAGGCAGATTAGGAGATTTAAGGGTAATCCCATTTATGAGAATGACCATATTAAGAGGAAGCACTTTTTTTAGTTTGTCCATATCCCATCTGCCGTTAATAAAATAATCAGCAACTTGCCCTCTAACAGAAGTTGAGGCTTCACCAAAATTTGCTAACCTTCCTTTTCCTGTCCAGTTATCCCACCAAAAATTGGAACTGCCACTATTAACTTTCCATTGTATCAAATGCTCCATTCTGTATCTAATTTTCATCAGCCTTCTCCAATTATGAGATTGAGTATAGCTCCATTTTCTAGCAACTGGATGAATTCTTCTAGCATGCTTGCTCCTCGGGAAGTCTGACCATAAGTATTTTTAGTTCTGAACTGCCACCATAGCTTTGCTCCCTGCAGTGATCTGATTCCAATACCCCCTTCTGAAGTTGGTCTGCTAAGCTTGTGCCATGCCACCCGGTGGCGCTTATTTCTTCCTTCTATGTTACTCCAAAGGAAGTTAGCAAATCTGTACTTAGTACACTAGCTTCGATCCTGATTTTAATTGATCACTTGATTAAAATAACTCAATGTAATTGACGTAAACAACATATCATTAGATACTTAACTACAAGTAGTATACAGTTTGGTATAAACATTCCATGTGAATAAGTATCCATCATTTATATAGCAACATTTTTCACAAGCTTCCCATTGACTAATGGATCATTCTCCTCTTTTCAAATGCCCAAGTGTAGAAATGTGAAACACGTTTCGAACGCCCGGTTTATTGTATAGAGCTAATAAGGAATCATATCAACCCTTGAGCAACGTAACATCTGTTCGAAAATACTTGCAACAATACCTCCAACTCCAAGTGTCTCATAAAATCTATTCCTGAAAAAAGTTGAGCCCTTTTGATTCTCTTGCTGATATATCAACGGTTGGATACTAACTAATGAGAAGGAATCGGATTCAATTGCAACTCACTTTGGAATATTTTATACAGTGTGTTTGGGCCTTTAAAATCTGTGCTGTTCAAGCTCCATTTACTCTGCAGCAAGAACAAATCGAGGAAATATGGGATCCAAGCAGTACTGGAAATCAACTAGTAATTCGGATGACGAATACCTGGATCATCTTAAAAGAATGGAGAAATCCCCAACAATGCACCCCGATATTCCTTTCTACACCAACATCTTCTCTGTTTTCAAAAACAAATTAAGTTACAAAGGACAAAAGTCTAGCTTGAATCGTCAGATGGAGTCACAGAAGAAGGTCCAGTTCGCGGAAACTGCTGAACTGAACAAGAATGATAAAGAGAAGAACATGGGGCCGCAAGCTGATGGCTACATCAACCAGAAGCCCAAGAGTTTTGAGCTTCACAAATGGAGGACTTTCAAAGTGTCGTCTTAAAGGCTTTCCATCTTATTAGCACCCCCTCTTCTTCAATAATCTTACATAGTTTGCTTCCCAAAAGAATAAGAGAATATTTCATGTTTACCTTGTTGCTGATCAGTAGATTTGTACGTTTGATTTGGTCTAATCTAATAGAAAGTATAGTATTATCTCTTAAGTTACCTGGTTTCCGTTTTGGCGAAACTTCCATTGGCCTTTTCTGATCCAAGGCTTTCTATTCTTTGCATTCCTAATTATCAGAATAAAGCTATTTAATTGAGTAGAGGAAGAATGATATATTGATCCTTGATGTGTGAATCTCTCTAGTCATGTCAAAAGAGATGACGAGCAGGATCAAGAAAACAAATCCGTAGGTGGAAAACTAACCAAAGATAAAACAGATCACGCCTGCATAATTGCTGGTTGAGGACAAAGAGAACTACATTGGAATAACTTAATGGATTAGCATCAGAACAGCAGCTTTCTTTTCCTATTCATCGTCTTGTGCAACTTCAAGAGCTTGATGTATGTATGAAAAAGTTCAGGTAAAAGAGGAATTAAATAGCTCAGGAGACAGCAGAAATGCAATGTCTTAAAAGATGATTTTAGCTCGATTTGTCTGACAAAGTAGACTTGGCTAGTGAGATGATTGAGATCTTTAAACCGTTATTTACACAACCTTTTCTGTTTTCACAAAGATATAATAGTTCCTTAGCAGCTAAAATTTCTCACAAAGGAAAATTAACAGAATATGTTAGATATTCTGGCGAAATGTAATGTTTAGAGCTGCCAAAATGGTTTTAAAAGAATGCAAGCAAGCCAGCTAATTCTCATTTCACTCGATTACAATAATTTAGTGTAATTTGATGCAAACACAAGACGTGGCTAAGACATATTCTACCCATGATCTTGACCTTAGGTTAACATCTGTTCCTAAATACTTGCAAGTTGCATTCATGCCTCCAAGTGTCGATAACATCTGTTATCTAAAAAAGTAGTGCCCTTTTGAAGTCTCTGCCGAAATATCAACAGAATCAGCTGTAAGATACTGACTAATGAGAAGGAATCGGATTCAATTGCAAATCTCAGCATCTCTCTGTCCCTCTGGAATATTTTAAGCAGTGTGATCGGGCCTTTATAATCTGTTGCTCAAGCTGCAATACTCTGCAGCAAGAACAAGGGCGAATTACTTGAGAAAATCAAGAAAAGATGAGATCCATGCAGTATTGGGAACCAACATCCGATGATGAGTATCTTGATCATCTTAAAAAAATGGAGAAAACCCCGACCATGCACCCTGATATTCCTTTCTACCCCAACGTTTACACTGTTTTCAAAAACAAATCAAGTTATGAAGGACAAGAGTCTAGCTTGAATCATCAAAAGAACCCGGCCACAGAGTCACAGAAGAAGGTCCAGTTTGCGGAGTCTAAGGAAACTGCTGAACTGAACAAGAAAGATAAAGAGAATAATGTTGACGCGCAGGCTGATAGCTACATTAACCAGAAGCACAAGAGTTTTGCCCTCCACAAATGGAGGACCTTCAAAATGTCATGTTAAAGGGTATCCATCTTGTTGGCTGCACCAGTCTTCTATTACTCTCTCTATATATATATGTTACCTCTATATGAATACATGCCTCTCTTAGTCTCTTACAATCAGTTTATATCCCAAAAGAATAAGGGAAAATACTAAAGGAGGAGCTATATCTTTCATGTTTATCTTATTGTAGCCATAGAGATCAGTAGATTTGTACGTTTCATTTGGTCTATCTAATAGAAAATATAGTATTGTGTCTTATGGTTATCTGGTTTCCATTTTGGCAATCACTTCCATTAACCTTTTCTGATCCAAGGCTTTTTATCTTTTGCCTTCATAATTATCGGATAAAAGCTGTAACAATATAGTGCAAATATTTAATTAAGTAGTTCGAAGGATATAGATTTGATTCATAATTAATATTGCTGCAGTACTAACTATTAAGTAACAAGCTGATGAATGTACGAGTCTCTCTAGCCATGCCAAGAGAAATGACGAGCAAGAGCAATAAGACAAGTTCTATTGGTCGAAAAGTGACTAAAGACATAGAAAGATGATTAGTATTAAAACAGATCACCTGCAAATATGGTGGTTGAGGACAAACAGAACTATAATGGAAGAACTTAATGGATTAACATCAGAACAACAGCCAATATCACCGAAAGGTTAAGAGTATTAGGACAAGAAACGAGTTAATGATGAAGCAGAACTTTTCTTTCATCCTTATGTATGTATGACAAATTCAGATAAAGGAGGAATTCAAAAGGTCAGGAGAGAGAAGAAATGCAACGTCTTAAAAGATGATTGTAGCTTGCTTCGTCAGACAAAGTAGACTTAGCTAGTGACTTTCAGATCATTATACATTTGCACAACCTTTTCTGTTTCCCCAAAGATGTAATAATTCCTTAGGAGACAAGATTTCTCTCCGAGTAAAATTAACAGAATATTTTAGATGCTTTCCCTTAGAGCTTTTCCAAAGGAGTCCAGAATCTGAATTCTTAGGACACCACAAACGTCGAATAGTATTGTCACCACGAATATTGGAAAGGAATTGTAATTTGAATACTTGCAACCAAGATAGAACATCAAAAAGCTATGTTGTTGGAACTCTTCAAAATGCTGCCGAGTGCATGCAAATCCTCCAAAAGTAATGTATTTTTGAGGATCTGATACAGGTGCACCAAAACTTTTAGAGAGTCCAAGCAACATAGATAAAAAGTGACAAGGTGCTCTATTATCAGGAATGGGAAGAAGAGTAAAACATTGTTTCTAGCAGTTGATTCTTATCTGGTAAAACTACTTTTTTATCTAAGTTCCATCATGAAATTGAATAGAATCTAACCTTACTAATATGGTTAAAACGAGGTCAATAGTTTCAAACTTGAAAGCGTGCAAATTACGACATGTTTATTCTTCCAAGATAACAGAATCCGCGATCTTCTATTGGATGGATGGTGCTCATCATTCCCAAGACCATAAAGTTTAGAAACTTATCCTTTAAGCTCTTCAGTAGGCTTATTCGTCTTCTCTACTTACTGGAATATCCACTGTTTGATACAGACTAAAGGGCAAGGCATCCGATTCAAGGGCAATTTTTCATGGTCTTAGATATCTAATAAGAATACTCAGCACAAATATTCTGTCTATAAAATGCTGTACTTGTTAAAGGATTAGCATATCAATCAAACAAAAAAGGAAAAATGTATTGGAGATCACTTCGCCCTTCCATTGAGCAGCCTTATTCGGAGAGATCTGGTGAGGATTACATTGCTCGCAGAACAAGAATGCCATTAGTTGAATCTGCTGTATACAGGTACCCGAATGCCCACATCATGATCAACGAGGAGAGATTCGTTTGTGAAGAACAGCGCAGTATGTATGGGAATTCTTGTAGATACAACTTTCCTAGTGGAAATCACCATGGTTATCGTGCTCCTGAAGCTCAAAAGAAAGTCCACTTTGTGGAATGTGACAAAACAACTGAAGTCGCAGAGGAAAAGTTTGATAATGAAGATGATAGCTTCATCCAAAGGAATCACAAGAACAATATGCATGGCAATCAGTATAAACACAACTTTCCTAGTAATCAGTATAAACACAACTTTCCTAGTGGATATCACCATAGCAATCCTGCCCCTCAAGCTCAAAAGAAAGCGCACTTTGTGGAGTTTGGCAAAACCGCTGAAGTTGGTAGGAATGGGAAACAAGAAGTCACAGAGGAAAAGGTTGATAATGAAGCTGATAGCTTCATCAAGAGGAAACACAAGAGCTTTGAGCTTGCAAAGATGGACACTTTTAAAGTCTATTAAGCGTACAACTAGTTGCTTGGCAGGCAATACAGCTTCGAATGATCATTAGGTCATATTGAATTACTAGTATAATAAATGTCTGTCTTAATGGCACTTGACATTAGACTGTCTTCACAGTTCTGTTTACTTATAATCTGTATGCAAGTACTTGATATGTAATGAAATTTGAAGTTATTAGTTATTTGCTCATCCTTTGCAACTTGTTCATCAAATAGGACTGGCTTTGGTATCATCCAAACAACTTAGTTTTTCTCTCATCTAATTTTCGCCAGCATCTTCTAACCCATCTAAACTTAGAAGAAGCAAGCCTCATTTTCCAGTTAGTGAAAAGAGTCGAGAAACATGATTGGTCTATTTCAACAATATCCTAAAATTTAAAAGGTTATCCATTTTATGAAAACAAAAGCTTCCACTTTATTCTGTTTATCGCAAGTAACATTTAGCAAAAAAGGGAGAAAGCAGAATCCTCAGGTCTTGAAAGTAGAAGCAGCAATAAAGCAATTAAAGACATAGAAACAGTTGTTTACTAAAGATTTAAGTTGTATATATTAACAAGTAAAGCAATTTTACACTATTACTGTAGCCTTGCTGGTTATAGCAGGTAATTTACTGTATTTTTCAGGTTACCAAGTCAAATTTGACATACATAGTTACTAGTTATTGTAGATCAACTTAACCCGATGATATAAGAAAACTATGTACTGTCCGTGCACATAAGTTAAGACTCATTAATAGTTGGTTATGAATTCCTTTATTAAAAAAAAACTGCCTATCTGTTCGTTACTGTAATGTCCAGCTCTTGCACACACACGCTCACAAATTACTACCCCCCCCCCCCACACACACCCCACCTCTTCTAGGTTAGGAGGGCACTCTCCTGGTCCACAAAGGTCCCTTCAAGTTCAAATCTTGCAAGAATCTTCCTAAACAAGGTACAATAATTCAATAGAGGAAAGGAAACACCATAATTTGCAAATATTTCCTAAATCTCCTATCTCTAAGGCATATGATTCGATGTCTATATAGTGCAGTTCAATCAATCTTCTAGATGATTTGAAAAGTGTAGGACTTCGATTCGCTGGACGGCAATAAAAAAGAAAAAATCCCCACCAGTGGCTAAACGCCAGCCACAAGTTTTTTCACTTATTCACCAAACTAGTGGATGTAGCTGCAGGCTTCAGCACAATGCATCTATTGCTGCCCTCAGCCAAGTGATGTCATGGATAAGAAAAATCTCGTAAAAGAGGTAAAGAAGAATCTGCATATGCGAAAAAACAAAAAATAGAGAAACAGAGCTCTCTTGGCTTCTTTTAGAAAAAGGAGAGCAAATTTTACATATTACTACTACTTAGAAATTAGCTACAACAAATCCTTATCTGGTGTTAAATCAGCTTCGTTATATCTTCTTGAAGACGCCCTATTGAGCAAGTTTCTTAAGCTATTCTTACTCTCTTTCCGCTTCTGCCCAATTCGGATTGGCTCGTCCAATGGATGGTCTAGCATTAGCCCAGCTTCTAACTTTTTGGACACATTGAGAATCTCATAAGAATCCCAAAGGGACTGGCTGAAATCCCAGCTGCCTGTGCCGCCACATTCCCTGGAGGTTGCCCTGTTCATAGCTTCAAGCTTGAACCTTGATGGCTTATTCTTGAAATTTTGGCGGTGGGCGTCGAATTCAGCAGTGGTCCTACGGCTGCTGGAGTGGCCATGCCAGGCCTGTGCCACTGCCTTGAGGATTTCAACATCATGTTGTTCATCTTGATGAGGCTGAGGCTCCTGCTTTTTCTTCATAGTGTGTTTAGAGTGACTTGTCTTTTAAGTCGTATGGGCCACCGTTATCTTGAGACAAGAAGAACCTCATGTCATGTTGGGTTACTTTTGGCGATGGAAACTTGTCATCGCAACTCTATTAGTGGCCTTAAAGTTAGGAAGACGTACTCCTCAATAGGGGAGGTAGAGATAATAAATTTTTGCAACACACAAAAAAAAATTTATAGATATCTATGTTATTCTATTTTAGTTTTCTAGAAAAATACTTATTTGGCACTTAATTTCATCACATATTCAAGGATAAGTTTAATAGAACCCTCTATGCTTGTGACATATTTTCTTTATCTAATATAATGGTATATAAATATTGAATTGCGGAGTCAGTACTAAATTGATAAAATCAAATTAAAAGTTTATGTAATAAAAGAATAGGGTCTTACGTTCTTGAAAATGTAATCCACGACCTCAGCTTATTCTAAAAGATAAAAGAAACAAAATAATTACAATTCAAACTACATTACATAACTTCAGATCTTCGATAAAAGAGCATTTGAAAAGGCAATTCTCACATTTAGAAAAGTGGTTTAGAAGTTCTTTGGTGAATCTATTGAAGGTTAAGACTAATTTTACATGTATCACCAAAATTAGTCCTCTCCTAATAACAAGTAAAACTCAATGGTCAATGAATGAGTCAAAAGACAACATCCCTAAGCAGCTACAAGAACAGTTTTAAAAAGTTAAGTGACTCTTTTGACACAGCATAAGAGCCTCAAATATATTAGTCAGTAACAACTAACAACAAGAAAGTCCAAAAGAAACAATACAATAAATGGACTAGGTTCTTTGTGTCAAATTTAAAAGAACTTCACAGTGATCAATGGTAAACAAAGTGAAAAGTAATGTCAACTAAATTTTCAACCTGACAACATATAAACACATAAATTAATATTGCATGTGCCTGAGTCTGCATAAAACAGATGAAAATGACACGATGGTCAAAGCTGAACTTCTCTGCTGCGTGTTGCTGATTCTCAAACTTACGCAGCTTCTTAGCTTACTCTTCCCCAAAATCGACTATTCAGAGTCTGAAAATGCAGAAAGCAACAATTTATAGCCAGGCAGTTTTCAACTGCCCTTGAACCAACAGAATATTAGATTGCTAGTTTCACAAATTCCATCAGTTTCTTCAATTATCAGGCTGGCAGCAGAAGCAGAAAGAAATTTAGGCATTTCTGCACAATCAAATTTGTTGCTTTTAGAAATGAAGCGCATCTACTAGGGTCGTTCAACTCGTCAATTGAGTAATTTATCATTGGCACATCTTTTAGAAATGAAGTGTATCTACTACGGTCCTTCCACTCGTAAGATTTGGCAACACTGGAGATATTCACATCCCAAGTTCATGATATGACATTAGCTGCAGAAATAAATCAAACAGACATACCTACCAACCAATATCATGCCGCAGCGGAATAATAAGGGGCAAAGATTGCATCCTTTCAACTAAATTGGTTGGAATAATGGTAAAAAGGAATATTTGATATAAAAGCTAAACAGAAGAGGTGAAAACATCAAAAATCATGGAAGAAACTAAGGATGTCACACCTTTTTCTTAGTCATTTCCACATCATCTACAATCACTGTAAGTGAGCAACAATAAGTACTGTTTATTATGGGTGTGTTATTCATTAGAAAGCATCACAGTGCTGAAATTAAGCTTAACCTTTCTCCTACATTATCAAGCAAACTACTAAATAGGAGCATAGAATCCTCCAAGAAAACCAAGGAATCCAAAAATTGGGCATAAGACAACTCCAAAAGCCTTATGTAATTCTTAATTGCAGTATTTGGATCTTTTATGTTGTCCATACATACTACTTTTAGTTTGTGTTCCTACTGGTGCAATGGCACTTTCATATGACATTCTAATTTAAGTTCCACAAGAAAGCCTACAAGTCATCTTTTTGAGATAGGTAAGAAGCCTACAAAGTCATCTTTATAGAAAAAAAAGAAAAGAGATCGCGTGTTCAAAAAATTAACCTGCATTAAATTTCTTAGCAGAGCAAATGAAACATGCTTCAAGGGTTTTCCCAATATATGTGATATTATGCCACCTCTACCTATGCAAATAGCCAACTAAAAAACTATAATGCCATTTCAGCGTCCCTTTTTTCCAATATAAAACCAGGAGAACAATATACTTCCTTTTGTATCTCTTCAATGGCTATAGATGAGAGATCAAGAGTGAAAAAGTTCAAACCTAAACCTAGGCGTACATTTACAGTGCAGGATTATGCGGGAAAGGAGATAGAGTATCCGCAAAAATCACCTAGAAGGGGCAGTTCAACAACACGTATCTCCATGGATCAAAGCAAGCAATCTTCGCTCAGCAAGAAATTCATATATTTTGCATTCGTACTTTCAAATTCACTTCTATTAGTTGCCAAAAAGAGATTTACTAGCAGCGAGAAGATGAATTCTTGACAAGATCGTTGATATTTAACCAACACAAACTAGAGCTAACTTTGCAGTAGAATTAGTGTGTAAAAGATTTTGCACGAAGCACAGCTGTAAAATTATCAGCTTTTTTCATAGTTCTACAGTTCTAGCTAACTTTGCAGTAGTTTTAGGGTGCAAAAAACTTCGCATGAAGCTTAGCTGTAAAATTATCAGCTTTGCTTATAGTTCTTCTCTTCCAAGAACATTGAAGAATAGGTGATTGATATTGTATAGCAAGTCCATGCCAGTAAAGAAAAGGTATCTCTTTTTTTTTTAAAAAAGTTTGTCTGAACAAGATACCTTTTCTTTCAGTAAAGAGATGGTATCTTTTTTAGACAAACTCTCTTTAGCTACAAATACAAAATATTAAACCTGAACTAGTGAAAAGCTTTTAGAGTTTCACAATGTCATTGGATATTCTTCAATTAGACAGAGATAATAACTTTTAGTCTGATTGACTGGTTAAATATCAGCTGAGGTGCTCACTACAAAATCTACAATTTTGTCAAAACTACAGCAACGGGAACTAAAACCTGCCGAACAGTCACTGAATTTAATTACCTTGTTTAGGCACCAAAACCTGTTTCCATCAAGCAGCTTGTGCAACAGCCTACAATTTTGTGTCTTACATTCTATCAGATACTTTGGTTACTCTAGTTTGCCTCTTTGATGACTTTGACTCTCTTTTTTTGAAACAAATATAGTTAACTGTGGTGTATGGGCCAACTTGCACGCACCTCGGCTAATCCCACTGATACCAGCTACCTCCCACCAGTGCAGTCGGGGCCAGGTTGATGACTTTGATTGTTCTGTTCAGTAGTTTTCTCTGGATGCGGCTCATCATGGTTTCAGCTAATGGCTTATAGTCTTACATTTTCCGTCGAAGGTTGTGAAGCAATTCTTGAAAATCCAAGAAATGATAGAGGAATAAAACAATCTGGTATTAGTCTAGATTGGTGAGAATTACAAATTGAAAATTTCAGGTGTGCAGGGTATTATTGAATTGGCTGATCGCAGTTAATTTCTATAAACGTGGAATATATGTAAAATTGTGATCACCTGAGACAGAATAGCACTAAATAATGAGTCTCAAGGCTCATTGCACAACAACTGCGTGACGCAGCAGAAGCATGTGATGTGATCATTTTGCCACTTCTATCAAGTAACTACCATAGCATATAATTGTGAAATAAACACAATGAATACAAGGAAATCACCCTTCTTCAGGTTCTGAGAGGAAGATCTTTCAGAAAGATGTGAACCTGGCAAGATTTTTGTGCGTATTGATTGAAACAGCTAATAGCGTGACATCCAGAGCTATCTGATTAACTTGGGTATTTGTCTTTTCAAATTGAAGATCCTGGCAAGGTTAGCATCAGGAGCTCTTCTCAGATGCTAACCTTTATCCTCCTCCCAGATTTCACTAATTGCACTTGTGCCTAGGCAGAATTCGAGCTCTCCCGGGGGAACCTTTTCACTTTTCCGCTGTTAGAAGTTGAAGAACCAAAGAGGCCACAAATTGCTGGGTGTTGGCGAATATGATGTGGGCACTTGTAAAGCAGATCTTTTGCCTCAGAATGTCTACCTTCTGCAAAGAAGGACTGGAAAACATGTTGGTAGGCCGAAACAGATGGATAATCCTTGATGCTCAACGCCTTCAAAAACTCCACCGCATCTTCCACTGTTCCTGACTTTGAAATATATTGAAGAAACGGTTCTGGAAAAGGTGGATAATTGTGTTTCTTCATTCGTCGGAGGAGATCTAGCGCTTCTTCGAGTTTCCTGTCCCCTAAGAGCTTTTGAATGATAAGTTTGTATGTTGCTTGCCATGGGCGCATTTGAAACTTATTCACCATCTCAATCAATAACTGATATGCACCAAAAACTCTTCTTTGACTTAGAAAACCATTAAGTAGTACATCCAGCAGATCAGCATCTGTATCAACATTCTTCTCCATCATCTTAGCAAAACAAAACAGCGCCTTATCAACTTCACCAGCAAAACAATGCCCTTGTATCAAAACAGTCCAAGTCTTGATATCTGGAATGCATCCACATTCTTCCATAACATCTATCACATTTGAGGCCTCCTCCAGCCTCCTCAGTTTGCACAGTCCATATATTAATTGACTGTAGGTGATGTTGTCAGGTTCAAATCCTGCATCTCTCATAGCTTCTGTTATCTTCTCTGCCTCCTCAAATCGCCCCAAGTTAGTAAAACATCTATGAATGACATCATAAATAATCTTTGAGCGTGAATGCCCTGCAGCCTCAAATTTTTCCACAACTCTAAATAGCAAATCAAGATCTGAGGGATGTGACTGTGCAATGGATCTTAAAAGAATATTGCACTCACCAAGTGATGGTTTAAACTGACCATCCATCATCAGCTCATATAGTTCTACTGAATCTTTCAACATCTTAATCTTCTGAAAATGCCTTGAGATCTTTATGTATGTATCAAGATCTATTTCAAAACCCAGGCTCTTCATCTCTTTTACCACACTCCAAAACTCTTCAATCGACTCTTCTCGGCAAAGAACCCTAAGAATCCCATTATAAGTAACGGTGTTGTGCTGAAAACTTAAATTCCTAGCAACCCATTTGAAAAAGTTGAAAGCTTTCAGCGGATATCCTATTTCTCGAAGTTCCTTCAACACCCTAAGCACAAAATTATCCGACACAGAGAGTTTCATCTCCCCTAATTGTCTCTCCACCTCAATTCCCCATTCTTGTTTCTTAATCAATTCAGCCACATCTTTCGCCAGATCACC
Source organism: Datura wrightii (assembly GCA_035772735.1). NCBI lineage: Eukaryota > Viridiplantae > Streptophyta > Magnoliopsida > Solanales > Solanaceae > Datura > Datura wrightii. Next base: position 172,057,611 of record JASDFA010000010.1, on the reverse strand, counting down.
CATAGCATTTTCTTTAATCATCCTCCCATAGAAATGCTTCAAAGCAGTGGCATCAGTTTCCATCTTCAAATTCCGAAAAATAGAATGAATTGATTTATACGTTTCCTCATCAATATAAAACCCGTTCTCTTTCATTTCCTTAATAGTAGTCCAAAAGTCCTTCATTGAATCCCTGTTGGCATAAATTCTAAGCATCAGACTGTACATAGAAGAACTAGGTTCAAACCCCTTTTGCTTAACAACCCATTTCAACAAATTCCCAGCCTTTCGCGGGTCTTTATCGAGTTTCTTCAACAGATACATAACAGCTTCATGGGTCACCGGAAAATCAATTTTTCCTAAATCCTTTTCTAACTGTTTCGACCAGTCGTTGGATAGTATAACGTCAACAAAAGCTTCAGGTTTTGACGAAAAGAAGACATTTTGACGGGCACCGAGAATACTAGTAGAAGTGTAAATTTGCGTGAGAAGGGAAGGAGAAAGGTAAACGTGCTGAGTCACCTGATGGTTGAGCGAGGGAGCTCGTGAAAGCTGAGTAGAAAACAGCGAATTCCTCAATCGAAGAGAACTAAGGATTCTCTTGCCGTGATTCATGGCTGCCATGGTCCCTTCAAACAGATACAAGGGAGATGCATAAACCCTTGAAAAAACCTTGAAAGGGGTGGGACAGAAATTTTGTTAATACATGTTTCGGGGGTAAAATGGTGAGCACCCAAAATAATCCCTTATCTTTAGCTTTATACTTAAACTCATCCCTCTTCTTTTAAATAGAGTACTAATAGTCCTTCAGGTTTGAAATATAGGTGCACTGTCCCCTCTCTCTAACATTTGTTTACTATTTTTAACGGTGAGGTAAATAACCAATCAAGGTTTTTCTTTTACCAAGCGTTGGGAAATAGAATTTGAAATCAGTATTATTTATTAAAATTTTAACTTTAATTTTAAATCTAAAATTTTTTAAAATATAATTTTAAATTTTAAACTATGATTTTAATATAAAATTTGACTTATAAATTTTTTTATTTTACAATAAAAGCAGTCGGGGTAGAAAATCTTCTCTTAAAAAGATAGAGATCAGAGATAACAAAGAAAGGTATTCGGTTCGAAAAAGATATGGCGGTCAGAACAACTTCAGTCCAAAATTGACTAAGGACATAAGCAAGCTACAAGCCTTAGCAACCACTTTCCTGCGGACCTTATAAAAAAAACAATGAAGAAAACAAGATACTGATGCTAACTCGCTAGTGCTAGCGCACTACAGCTTTTCATCCTCCTGCAGGTCCCTTCATTCCCTCCGCCTTGCACGGGCTTAAAAGAGTACCTAAGGCGGATTAGTGGTTTATTTTCAAAAGAATTTATTTTACTGTAGCTTTTAAATAGCTAACGGCTAAGCCACTAATCATTCAACTAATAAAATAAAATCGATCATTAACCTAGTATAAGACAGAGAGAATATAAGCTTGCAACCACGAAGGTAAAAAAAAGTATAAATAAGAATCCACTACATAAGAAAAACTGAAATTAGATCTCTTCTCTTGAGGTCTATTGGGGCTTTCTCGAAAGGCTGGCTTTATCTCTCGGTGTGAAGGCTCTTTCCTTTTCTCTCAGAGGGTTGGGCTGCTCCGGAGCACTGGCCCCGGTGATTGCATGGTCAACAAATTCTTAATTTCAGAATTGTGTAAGGGGCTTATGGCTCGAGATCAAGTGAGGGTGTTGGAGGAAGGGGCTTCAATCTGACTGATTTATTTGGAAACAGTTCCTCTGGTAATTTCGAAACCGATCTCAACCAACCGGCCCCCGACTCTCCTAATCCTGGTGAACCCGCAGCTCCTCCTATTGCTAAGTCTTATCATCCCTTGCAGGAGGATGGAGAGAGGCATCGGGGGTTCAATGATCGCTTTTCCATAAATATTATTGGGTGTCCCTTGCTCGAAGATATTTTTGAGGAGATTATTGACACCCAATTTCGAACAGAATTCATATTTTAAATTTCACAAAAAGGATACATCTCATTGTGAAGAGAATATTTGTACCGTGTAGGAGAATTATATCAACCAAAGATGAGTTACTGATATTATTGTTTATTGGACTGATAGATCTTTATAAGATTATGTGTATTCGAAAGTTTGTAAATATGTAATCGCAAGCATTTATCTATAAAAGAAATACAGAGATGTGTGATTTATTATTTCAGCACCTTGGGATATTCTGATATATTATTTATGAATTATGATTTATACATTTGGTAAAATTGTATAAGAATTAAGAAAATTTTGATAGTGTTCATAATTTGTGGGGTTTTCATGTTTATAAAAAAAAATACAACTTAAAAAATTTAATTTACTTCTCCAAACAAAATTTCAAGTTTAAATCAACTTGATTTCAAATCATATTTTAAAATTATATCCAAACAAGTCCATATATTTTAAACGATTACTAAAAATGAATGAGGTGTCATTATACATATTTATTAAGGGAATGATTTAAAAATCCTTATACTTATTTTGATTTATTATTTCGATCCTTCTAATTTAGGAGTTTTATCCGGACACTTCTATTTGTTACTTGATCAAAACAAGACTCTTAACCTTGCTACAATGTGTAGCTCACTCGTCCGAAAATAGATGACATGTGACATCCACGTCACATAAATTAATGTCATGTCATAATTATCTTCTTAACTAAAAAGTTTTTTTAATTGTTAACGAAAAATTAAATAAACAAATAATTTTTCTATTTATTTTCTATTTCTAGCTAAGTATTAAATTTCAAGATTAAAAAAGTGTCAAAATTTAAAAATAAAATATTCTCATTTTCACATATAAGAGATTTTCATTTTTATATAAAACGTGTCTTGAAATACCTTCAATCTTGAAAAGTTTAATTTTTAGAGATTTGAAATTTTATTTTCTTTACTTTTTATTTTAGTAAATTAATAAAACCGATAAAGTTTACACAAATAATAAAAAATATAGAATTTAAAGGTTGTTCTGCATATTTAAATGTGAATGTTTAGTGTATTAAATTTTTGATTTTATATGCAAATTATATCGATTTTACTAATTTCTAAAATTAAAAGTAAAGAAAATAAAATTTAAACCTTTAAATATTAAATTTTCAAGGTTGATTTAGATCAAAAGGTGGAAGGGGTATTCTTCGTCCAAAAATAAGGGCTGAGTGTGTTTTTAGATCAAAAGGTGTAAGGAGGATATTTATGAGCCATTTTTCATAGATTAGGTGTATTTTTTACCCCTTTTTTCGTATTTATAATATTAACCTTTTTGTCAAACATGCATTCCATGTTTTTAAAAATGTGTAGTTTTAATATTTTAAGTAATTAAATTAAAATATTAATAGTTTAAAATGTATATATTAATTTTTATAATATTAGTTAAAAATAGGTATTTATTAATTAATATATTTTTAAGAGAATATATGTAATTTAAATACCTAATTTAATATCATTTGTAAAAGTACATATTTGTCAAATATTATTTTAAAATTTTTATTTAACTCAAGCAGTACGCTTGTAATTCCACTGTAATTATATTATAATAAGCAAAAAATATTATTATAATTATTATACTGCATAATTATTAAATTATGTAATTATTATCTTAATAATTATATCAATTTCAATTATTAAATTATTAGCTTTTCAAATAAACCCTTAAGAATTATAGTATGTTATTTAATTTTATAAGCTTAAGTCAAAATTTAATATGGATGGGTTCTCAAAATCTTATTAAAATTCAATATTTAAATTATTTTTCCCATTTAACCAGTGTGCGTGTAATAAAATTGCCTGCAAGTTGAATTACATGTCATTTTTCAATGACACATAAGAAACAAAATGTTAATAATTAAATTAAATTAAATAGGATATTTCTGCAAATTTTGAAAAAAATTTCACAATAACTTTCTTTATGTTTTCTCATAAATTGAGCATCAAGTTCATCCCAAAGACCAGAAAATCCTTCCCCATTTAACTTGATTTTCGATTACAAATTTACAAATACATACTCAACAAATCCCACTCACAATTTTGAATTAATTTCTCAAATTCAAGACCCATTTATTATTGTTCAAGCTTTCTTAATCTTATCAATAGAGTTTTTAAATCCTTCAAGACTCCCACTATCAGTATCTGTTGTTTTCGTTATTTTGAACAGTAAGCAAAAAGTAGAAGAAATCGAAAAATCATTAAAAAAAATAAAAGTTTCGAATTCAATAGAAAATTGTATTTTTTTAAAATATTTAATCTTTTTATAATTGTCTCGGGTTATAAATTAATTTCTCTCAGGATAAAATGGAACACTACTCTACAATACCGACAATGGAAATTGTAGAAGTTCAGCAAACTCAACAAACAGAGTAAACCACAGGACACTTACTTTTGCTTTAGAAAAACCTAATGTAGATTTTGAGAGGGGAAGAAGAAGATTAGACAATTTTATTGCTTTGCTGCGTTTTTCAGCGATTGAAAATGAAGCAAAACCTCTGAATTTTAAAGACAATGAATTGGTAAATTGGGAGGTGCAATCCAAAAGATGTTTTTTTGATGCAATCCAAAAGATATGTTTTCTAATTAATCATTCACATCTTAAAACCCCAACCGTCTTCACGTAAATCAATACGCATACATCTTTGAACCCAGCTATCTTGCTCCAAAAATAAAATAAAAAATCTACTAAGTATATAGGAACTCATCATTCCACTTTGTTAAATCTCTGGTTTGGTGGTTGTCTTGATGCTTGACATCAATGTTTCATTCAATTATTTTCAGTGTTCTTAAACTCTTAAATTCAAAATATAAGATTTTAAAATATTCTCAAATATCTCTATTATATTTCAAGAATTCCCTTTTTCTGCTATTTAAGCTTTTGGGAGTAACAGTTCAAGTTGAAAAGCTCGAAATCTGAAAAAGGTTGGTGATGAAACTAAACACAAATTCTTATACAGTGTTTTAAATATGGTTGTGATGTGGTGGAAGAAGAGGGAAGGGTTGAAAATTTTTATTTAATTTATTTTTTCTGAACATAATACTTTTTAATTAAATTTATTATATTTACTTATTATTAAAAATGTCACGCCACACGCTTTATTTGAGTCAAAATATTCAATTGACAAAATCGAAAGTGTAGAAATCGAAATACAATTCAAAATAAATACAAGAGTATTTCAGATTATTCTATTTAAAAATTATTTCAAATCATCTCGCATCACGCGATTATATTCTGAAACGAGGTAAACGAATATTTGTCACTGTATTTTAGGACTTGCATATAGCTTGCTTTTGTTAGGTGCATATCTCTTAATTTTATCGGTTTCTTTTTTATTGTTCAGCATGTTTTTTGAAATATGTTTAAAATATCTTTTTGTGATGCATTTGGGGACTCGATTGGTAGCCGATACGGGAAGAAGTTTTAACTTTTAGTTTCTCTTTCTCCCCTCTTTCCCTTTCCCTTTCCCGAATTAATTATACTCAATAAGATATTAGTCATTTATTTGTAGTACATTATTTTGAATGTTATAAAAAAATTTCTTTCTTTCTTTAAAATTTTGATGAAAACATTTCATATATTTATTATGTGTGGGATGTTTTGACGGATTCAATCACACGTGTACTTTGTTCGACTAAGTCATTCAATGCCCAAGTATACATATGTTAATTCCTTTCTCTTTATGTTAGACAAAAGGGTTTGTAAGACATGGAAAATGGTAAATAAATTATATCTTAATTAAGTGTATTTTAGTTCGACTAAATCATTAAGTGCCCAAGTATACCTATGTTAATTGGTTCTTTTCTCCTTATTTTAGAGAAAAGAATTTGTAAGAAGTGAAAAATTTTCCATTGTTTCATCCATAATAATTAAAAAAAAAAAGACTTTGGTATAATTGATTCCTACGGCTGTGGAGTTGAGATCCACAACTTTTCAACATCATTTTTATATTTTAATTAAATGTATTTTGTTTAGTACACTCAATATAATAATGTTATGTATTTAGGCTTTGTTCTGACACGTACTACTCCCATTCCTCCTATAACAAGTAATGTATGACTAAAAATAAAAAATATATAAAACATGAAATTAACTAAAAATAAGATGAATTGAACTAAATTAAAAAAAGAAAACATAAATTAATTTATGATTTAATGACATTCTTATTCCTCAAGTCAATTACAATATCTTGCATAAACCTATAAATTTTTATGTATCATCCTTTCAATAAATTGCTAATAACCAAAATAATACCAACAAGTCCTTGAAGATTCTCACTAGCAGCTTTTAATTGAGGCGATTCAGCAGGGGGTTCTGAAAAATTGTCATCACACGTAGAAGGATCATCCAAAGCAGCAGAAGCATGAATATTCAAACCACCATAGTCTTTAGATTTCAAAAGAGCTGGTAATCCTCTAAGATCATCAACAGCGTCATTATAATTCTCCAAGCACGAATCATATCGTATCTTTAATTTTGGATCTGTGGCCTGCTTGAGCAACGTATTAACAAGATCACGCGCAGATTGTGCATTCTTTAGTGATATGTCGATTGAGATAGTCGCAAGGCCTTCAAGATTTGCATCTTTGGATCGAGAATCCGCCCTTAAAGCCGATAGACATAAAGCAGGCTTTTGTGCTTTCGAACAAACATCGTCTATTAGATCGGCTTTCACAATTGTTAATGTGAAAGATATTGATAATAGAGAAAATATGACGAATGAGGCAGAGTTATATGAGAATGCCATTTTGTATGATCAAATGTTTTTGTTCTTGTTTTTTGATATGCACTTTATATAGCTGTGTCTTCCAATTGAGAAATGTATGGATTTAAAGCGTCCAGGTTTTTATGGAAAAAAGATCAAGTATTTAATTTCATAAGATTTTGCTTCCTTCTTGTTTCATATTAAATTAAATTGATAGCAGATTTCACCCATTTCCATATATACATGTCATGTTAATAATATACTATTTCGTCTAAAACAATTGGAAAATCAAATTCGGCTGTCAAACAAAATGTCTCTATTTAAGTATAGACATTATTACAAAATATTTTATATACCTTTCAAAAACTAAATTAAGGTACATTTTCATGTTGAATAAAATTTTAATTACAATTAATAATATATTTTTCACAAGAATAAAACTAGGACCTTCAAATCAATATTCCTTTAGTTTTTGGTAATTGCAATTAATATTTTGAAATTTATTATTGAGTCAATATTACCATTAAAATAGCCTTTTGTTCAAATTACAAGTCACTTCAAACGGTCAAATATTATTTGAATAGTAAATATGATATATATACAGTTAATAATTTACCTTTTTAGATGACAATAATTAAGTTCTTAATTCAGAATATTTCGTGTTCAAATTTTTAATCAATTCACAAGATCAAATGATGTTTAAGGGTCTGTTTGAAAAGTCACTGTTTAATTGAAATTGGTGTAATTATTAGGATAGTAATTACACAACTTAGTAATTACACAGTATAGTAATTACGATTACCTGTTTGTTTGCCATGATGTAATTACACTATAATTACAAGTGTATTGTTTGGTTGCACAAATATAATTACACAATTAAATTAATTTTTAAAATTAAAAGTTAATTATCAAAAATTAACTTTACAATTAGATGGTTTATATATAACTTTGCCAAATTATAGCTTAAAAATAATAGGTCAAATATTCGACATTCAATTTCAAATAGGTTTTCATAATTGCTATTCACTTCTTTTTTAAAGCTCACGATTCTAACTTGATCACCTAATCAATAATTGTGAATCAAACATTAGTTTAACATATCAAATTCATTTGAGTGGTGAAAATTAGATTTTAAAAGTAATTCACTGTTGTTAAACAAGTTTAAATAAGTGGGTTTAAATTTCAAATGTGATTTTATGAGAAATTTTGAAGTGGGTGTTATTTAGACTTGTTAGAAATACTCTAAGGAGGTTGTTTATAAAATTTGAAGACATTTAAAGGAGATTTGAACAAGTATTACATTTTTATATAAGACAAGTACATTATGTATATATGTGTATAAAAGTGTATAACAGCGTTCAAGAGATATTTATACACTCATATATACTTTTATATACTACTATATAAAATCTGATTTTGTCCTCTTTTTTTTTGGCCCCTTTAATTTTCTCAAAACTAACTCAAGTCTACTCCAAATTACTTCAAAATTTAAATTTGAGTTCCTCTTAATATTTCTACAAAGTGGTTCGACCAACTTTGTAGTGTTGGCCAGTCAAGAATACTCACATTTAGAAGATAAATGTAGCAGATATGAGGATGCTTAGATAAACGTGTGGGTATAATAGGAGAGATATGATTAGAAACAAAGTTACAGGAGACAATGTGGAAGTGGTCTCCGTGGCAAACAAGATGAGGAAAGCGAGACTGAGATGATTTGGGCATGTGAAGAGAAGGTGCGTGAATGCGCAAGTAAGGAGGTGTGAGAGGTTGGCTATAACAAAAGTTAAGAGGGGTAGAGATAGGCTGAAGAAGACAGGTCATGACACAATTTTAACTTACTGAGGGCATGACCCTTGATAGGAAGGTAGAAAAGTCGAAGATTTGAACAGAAAGTTAGTAGGTAGCTGAGTGTTATCACACTTTATGTGGGAGAGGCAGAAGGCTTGCCTCGTCTCAACTTCTCCTTATTAATAATATTATTTAAGAATCACATATATAGTTTCTTTGTTCTTCCGTGCTTATTGTTATGTGTTGCTCCATTTGCTTTGTGTCCTTTTTTTTTTTTAAATAATTGTGCTTCAAATTCTTCTTTTCTTTTGCGACGGGAATCTATTGAAAATAATCTCTCTGCCCCATAAAGACAGAGGTAAGATTTAGGTACATCCTATCCTCCCCAGATGTTTTTTTTTAGAATTAAACAATACTAAAAAAAACTACATCTTTAAAAATAATTGCAAACTTTAATTTTGTATTAACAGTTATTTTTGGATAATTTTTTTAAACTAAAGCAATTATTAATTTAAATGGAACAATATAAATTAAAAAATAATTTTATAAGTGGCAAGAAGAGAGTCATAGAAAATTGCTACTGAATCACACCAATTACAAAGGTCTTAAGTGGAAATGGTCTTAAAAAAATGTGCGGGCAAAAATGAAAAGGAAAAAAGAAGAAGAACTTGCTATTTCCTTCATATCATACGTTATTAATATACAACTTTTTGTTGGTATTAGAAAATGGACGATCGATGCACCTTAGGAAACATGATTCGCCCAATTTTTTTTTTTATGTTTGGACAAATTAATGATTTATTTATTTATTAATTAATTTTATTTTTTATTATTAAAAATAATAGAAATTAGTGCTTGATAGATTTTTTAACTAAATAAAAAAATCAATCGCTAATTTTATTGAACAATGAATTATTACAAAATTATGTTAGCTATGAGTAAATTTGTGATGAATTTGTAGTGTTTGATCTGCTCAATTTAAATCATCTAAAAGTCAGTTGAATAATGATGATATACATTGGCGAAATATAATTATTAGTTGATGAAATTCATGTTTCAGTTTAAAGATTAATGATACCTCTTTGTGAAAGTTTATAAGTTTTTATGTGCATACTGATTAGTGAATCTTATCTCGACACATGATGATGCTATAACTTACATGAAAGTCTATAAAAGAAATCGATAAATTAAATTTTTAGTAATTTAATTTATTTGATTTGTATCTAAATCTTAATATTTTAGTGGAGTAATTTAAAATTTATTATTATAGAATTAATTTAAGAAAAAATAAATTAATTTCATAATAAAAAACCTCATTAATTAATTCTTTAGTTCCTGTTACGCTTGAATAATTATAATTTAACTGAAATTAGTTTTCTTAATGGAAAAAAAAGACCTATTATTTACCTAGCACGATTGGACACAACTTTACCTAAAAAAAAACGAAAAACGTGTAAGAGCAGTTCTCTACACTTTTTGAGTTAAGTTTTTGTCTTTCTTGCAGACAGGGTCTTATTCCACCATTGAGAATATAATTTATTGGGAAAAAAAATATTTGTACATACAATTATTACGTAATTTAAAAATTATTTGGACAATACAACAGAAGATTAGGACTGAAGAGTCATATTCTCAACAATCTTTGTTCATATTTCAAGAAATATTTTGATTTATATTTTATGTATCTCAAAATTATTAAATATTTAAATTACATATAAATTATTTATCAAATTACTTCCGAGTTATGCTATTGTCCAACAGATTTTATATCGTATCTAAAAATATCATTTAGGCCCCCATGTTGTTTGGAGTTCAATTAATTCTTCAAACTAGAGCTGTAACTTTTTCTTATATTTGCAACTAAAACAGCCATTAGGATAAACGTGAAATTAAACCGCGCAGGTATGTTATGTTGTTATCTTATATTTCAGAAATTACTTTATTTTTACTATGTCAGAGAAAAGGTTTGAAGCAGCTATTCGTTGACATGGCTTCTTGCCAATTAAGGGGTATTTTTGATATATCAAAAATTATTTATTTTGATTGTTTTGTACTAGATGCTGCAATGATATTATATTGTTTCTATGTTAAACAAAAATATCGTAGCATATTTATTTCTTTGCAGTTCTTTTAAGTGATTAATCTAAAAAAAGTGGGCTCTTTCCGAATTTTTACCTGATGATTGCATTTTTTTGTCTCCCTACTCGGCAAAAGTTAAGTATTCTTGCATAGTATTTTTTTTTAATTTTTAATTTATGTAGTATATTTTCGTTAAATACGAAATTTAAAAAATATAAAAAAAATTTAAAATTTATGTATTATAAATCATCTTATTAACAGGTGAAATGAGTATTTTAGAATTACATTATTGTTATATATAGAAATGTGTCATTTTTTTAGACTGACTAAAAAAGTGTATCACATAAATTGAGACAGAGAAAGTAATAGTTATAAGTGTCTCAGTGCTTAAAACGTTAAATAAATAGATATATTGGTGAGAATTCTTTTAAGAAAACTTATTTTTTTTGTTTGAAATTACTATTTTATTATTTAAATTGTATTTTAAAAAGTTATAACTGACTAAATTTTGTGATAAATAAAAAGAAATATTTTAACAAATAAGTATAATTAAGTAATGTTTCTAACTATAATTTTGTGATCAAATTAACTAAAATATGTGTACAATTAATGAAATAAATTATGCTGATTTTTGTTGAAAATTTTAATATTAAAAAAAATAATCAAGATAAGTATTACATTACCAGAAAGACATTTTTTTTAATGTATTAAGTTTTCAATTATGAAACATGAAAATAGTTAAAATAAAATAAATTAGTAAATACATAATTATGATAATTCAAGTAAGTAACGATAAAAAAACGTATTTTGTACCATATTTGTCCATATTATATCAAACAATAGACACTTATAATTATCACATATATGAGATGTTATAATTTATAATAAATATCTAGAGATTAACCGCATGCTTCAAATTTTATAAATATTTTCAGAAGATGAACTGTATTGATTTAATGCTAAAATAACTTTTGATATTTTTGCATTTCAAATTATGTATATATGTGAAATTTTAAAAAATTTCATATTTTAATCTAGAAGAATGATCGTTCAATTAATATTCTAAAATTAAAAAAATAAAATTTAATTAATTTTGAAATATTGGTTAAGATTTAATTAGTAGTTTAAAAAATTACTATTAACATATTTCTTTCAACAAAAAGAAAAAACAAAATCAAACCCCTGTTTTAAAAACTTTTATATGTCGAGACGTGACCTTTTTTTTTTTTAAAAAAAAAATTCTTATAATTGCATAAAAATAAACTTTTTAACATATGCTGGGCCGTGCTGACACAAGCCTCATAATTCACTACAACAAATTCCGTGTTTTGTGCGACTAAAATCGCTACAATATGCCGGCCTCTAAAACCCTTATCATTTCCGGCGATTAAATGTGTCGCTATAAAAAATTATATTTCTTATACTTTATCACCTGACGATAAACTGACATTTCCCCTTCAAAAAATATTTAAAGCAAGTTTGTTATGATTCAAGCTGGTCGTAGCTGTTTTATTTGGTTTCTTCAATTTATTCTTTTCAGTTTTAGTTAGAGGCCGAAAATATTTCTTTAATAAACTTTTATGGTTGCAATTTTAATGCTACATTCATTAATAAAAGTACCATGGCATTTGGAAGGTTTTGTATGGTAAAATTTTATCGGCATTCGATGTTTATATTAATTTAATAAATAAATTATAATATTTTTTTACATATATTTTTATTACTACATCATAATTAGTTAATCTTGTTTTAATTTATATTCTCGGCCCCACTCCCAATAAAGTACAAAAGAAAAGAAATGTAAGTGCTTGAACTAAATTTGAAAAGGCGAAACATAAATTTATGATTTCATGACTTTCATATTTCTCAAGCCGATTACAATTTCTTGCATAAATCAATAAATTTCTCTGTGTATATATATATATATATATCTATCATCCTTTCAATAGATTGCTAATAACCAAAATAATACCAATAATTCCTTGAAGATTGTCACTAGCAGCTTTCAGTTGAGGCGGTTCAGCGGGTGGTCCTGAAAAATTGTCATCACATGTAGAAGGATCATCCGATGCGGCGGAAGCATGAATGTTCAAGCTGCCATAATCTTTAGACTTCAAATAACCTGGCAGTTCTCCAAGATTATTAATAGAGTCGTTATAATTCTCCAAACATGAAACGTATCGCGATTTTAATTTTGGATCTTTCGCCTGTTTAAGCAATGTATTAACAAGATCACACACGGATTTTGCATTTTTTTGTGATAAGTCTATTGAAATAGTCGCAAGGCCTTCAAGATTTGCACCTTTAGATCGAGGATCTGCTCTTAAAGTAGATAAACATATCTCTTTTTTAAGTGCTTTCGAGCAAACGTCATCTATCAGATCACCTTTCACGGTTGTTAACATGAAAGAGATTGATGGTAGAGAAATTATCAGAAATATGATAAAGTTGTATGAGAATGCCATTTTGTATGGTCAAATATTTTTATTTCACAAACTTGTGCTGGGATAAGCACTTTATATAGCTGTGTCTTCCAATTTGAGATAAGTATGTAATTAAGTAGAACCTACTCATATTTAGTTTCATAAGATTTTTGTTAGATTCTTGCTTTAAAGTTGCCATCGAATAATATAAGCATATTTCAGCCGTCTCCATAGATGTCATGTCAATAGTAGACGCACACACACATATTTGTAGAATCATAAATATACTTTGATAGTTAAACAAAACCTCTTTATTTATATACAAATGCTATTGTATATTAAAGCACGAAATTCCGAAACAAAATAATAATCGATTTCATAATGCCTTTCAAACTAAATTAAGTTGCATTTCATGTTGGATAGAAATTTAGTTACAATTAATAATATTTTTTTTGGTAGAACTAAAATTTATACTACAAAATTTTGGATATTTAAGAGTCGTTTAGCCATAAAATTATTATATAAATTTTCTTTTTGGAATAATTTTTCAATTTATTTAAAACTCAATCTTTAAATTCTACTTAAAGTTGTATTTCAAATTTAAAAAGACAGTTTATAATTTGTTTTTCGATTCACTTTTCATTTTTGAATTGTATTGAAGTACATTCAAGCATGAACATTATTCTAATTATTTTTTGCATAAAGTATAATCAAAGATAACTCCATCTTAAACTCCAACTCCTTTCACCTTTAAAAAAAATAAATATCTGAAATCTATGACCAGATAAAAGCCTACTAATTCAGAGGGGTTAATGAGTTTTTACACACTTCACCCTATATCTACGGTGAAACGAATTTAGTCGTAAGTGGTGTTTACACCTAATTAATTAATGAATGAATGCATGATATTTATTTGATCATATACAATTATCATTTAATTATATGGTTAATTTATGTATCTTTATTTTCATTTTATTAATAGCTTATTTGATCAAACTTCTAAAATCAACTTATTTTGAAAGAGTGTTTTTTTCAAAAGTATTTATAAAAAAAAGTACTTTTGATGATAAACACTTTGTGTTTGACCAATAAATTTAAAAACCACTTTTGATCAGCAATTAGTGTTTGGCCAAAAGCTACTTAAAAGTTGAAAAATGCTTAAAAGATGGTCACCTCTAAAAGTGTTTCTAAATGTATTTTTCTCAAAAATATTTTGTGCATAAGGGCAACTATTTGTGCCTTTTCACTAAGACACACCTAAAATCCGAATAAACACTCATCATTGATTATAAATTTAGAGGCCTTGTTGTAGATTCTACACACCGAAAAACAAAATCTTCTTCCTCTTCTTTTTTTGGGCATTATTTTCAAAAATAAAAGTAAGTATCAAGCATGATTTATTTCGTTCTTTAAGTTTGTTAAAGTTATATAATTTGAAATGTCGTCGCTGTTGTAGAACAATTTATAACTCCATTATATTTTGGGAGGAATTAATTTAAAAATCTTGAACAATAATGAGAAAATTAAATTCTTAAAAACACAGTAAAATTTATGAGTTCAAAAATTTATTTTATTTAACTAACGTATTGTTCTGGTTTATATTTTTAATTGCGTCAAATACAGAAAGATAACAAGACTCACATAATTAGTTGAGTGATTACATTGCTTATCTTTTGGAATTGAACGTACTTTATCCTCTTGTTCACGAAAGGGTTAAAGATTTAAGAGTGAGATCAATTATTTTCATAATTAAATGATTACCATAGGCTGCATTCTTCATAAGTTAGGTGCTATTTGTGATCCCTCCATATTATATAAATTGTTGATAACAAAAATGTATAATAGGAAATTTTAATTTTAGTTGACTGTTTAAATTTTCATTTTATGAGAAGGGTTTGATTTTTCATTTTATAATCGTCATTTTATCTCCTAAAAAAAATAAACAAGGTCTTTAAAGGATTTTATTTTACTCTATCATTATTTTAATATTTAAAATATGACACTCCGATTATCCAATATAGAAAAAATTATTTAAGCCTGCATAATGTTTGTGTTTCAATTTGCTTAAATCTCAATTAGTTCTTCAAACTAGAGCTGTATGATCTTTTCATATTTGCAACCATTAAGATAATAAGCATGGAATAAAGCCGTATATGATGTGCTGTAATATAATTTTTGTATTACAATCTCATGACTAGCTTAGTAGTTAATAAGTATTTCATCCGTCTCAAAATATTTGTTGTATTTTTTATTTATACACCTTTTAAATTAGGAAATGTTTTTTAATATCGAACACACCCTAAATGACTTAAAGAAGTCTTTCTATATTGAGAAATGAAAATATTATTATAAATATATTTCTACATAAATCCAATTGAGTGTTATTAAAACGCTTTTTAAGTGTTGAAACTTATTTTATAAATAACCAGTTATGTGTTTGGATAAAAGTGTTGAAATTGAAAAAAAAATTATTGATATGTTTAGTATATAAGTGCTATTAGATACTTATTTTGGGTCAAATGATTGAAATGACTTTAAAGTTGTTAACACTATAAAAAGCGAATTATTATGATATTTTTATTTCTAAAATAATTAAAGTTTAGATTAATTTATATTTTTGATTTATTTTTAATATAAACTAATTATTTAAGGTATTTTTAATGTTTAAAATATATAATTTGAATAAAATTAGACAAATCTTCACTTTACTTTTTAATAGGTGTATAGTTCTATTTTTCATTTGTAAAATCGAATATAATAATTTAAAATTAATACTACCTCAAATATTTTTTCTTTTAAGATTTTTAATTATTTTTCTTCTAATATGTACAAAAAAATAAAATGTTGTCAAAGATTTGAGTGAGAGTATTATTGGACTTAGGAAAATAAAAAATTATGGGGATAAAACGGTAAGTAGTTTGATTAAACTTAATAACTTATAAGCCAAAAAATCAAAAATTAATATCTACCAACTTTTAGCTTTTAGCTTTTTAAAGCACTTTTTCGTAAAATCAAACATTATAAAAGTTAAAAATGCTAAACCAAACACCCTCATCATCTAACACGTTTGGCGAGGTGGCTCCGCCCTAATACACCCCTCCCCCTTCCCCCTCCTCCCCACCCACAACCCCTCGTGTAGAAAAAGAAAAGAAATAGAAGTAAGACATATAGTAATTCATTGTTGGTGAATATACCCGTAAATTATAGTTAAAAATAAAATGATCAAAAATGAATAACTAAATGTCCAGGCTGAGACATGGATAGTTAACTCTCTTGAAGGAGATTCAAGCCCACTGCGGTAAAATTTTCACCGATTCAGCAGTAATATTCTTGACTTGTCCCCTCCAGGATATATATAACAACCCAACAACGTCGTATGACTCAAACAACTCTGGATTAGTTGAAGAGTCCAAAGTCCACCAAAAGAACACCTTCCTTCAACATAAAAATTACTCTCTTTTTGTATAGTAAATTAGTTGAAGATTTATAATATTATTCTTTGTCCCAACTTTCTCTTTCATTACTACGACAATATTTTCCCGCACTTCTCATATTTTCATACATAATAAAATAATCCGCATATCACAACTCATAGAAGAAACACGTCTATATATAGGTGTAAGAATTTCTAATTAAATAACAAAGTAGTGGGTTAATAATATTGTAAAACATGGTTGGTGGTGGGTAATTAATGGTAGATTATGATATTAGTGGTTACATAAGTTACACAAAAAATAATGACCATTTTCTCCATTTTATTGCCACTAATATGTCAAGATATAATGTACTTTAAATATTATAAAACCAATATTAAAATGCACATATACTTCAACACTCATGAACTAATTTTAGGATGTTTGATTAAAAATAAGAAACACTCCCTCCATTCCTTTTTGATAGTCAAATGACATGAACTTTGACCAATATTTAAAAATGTGATTTTTCGTCATATAGATATGAGAAAAATTATAACTTATAAGTTTTTAAATATCTAAATTTAAATTTTAAAATATCAAATTAATATATTCTAATTTAACTTTAAAAATTAATGTATAGTTTTTATATATCTAAATTTAAATTTTAAAATATCAAATAAGTGTATTTTAATTTAACTTTAAAAATTAGTCAAATTTGACTTTTGGAAATCAAAATATAACAGTTGTTATAAAACGAAAGGAATAGTATATAAGACGTCTAGTTTTCCATTATTGGAACAAATGTAATTAATCGCTTGAGCTAGATTCGAAAAGAGAAGCATATATTTATGATTCATATAACGTTCACATTTTCAAGTGAATTACAATGTCTAGCATCAGTACATTTCTATGTATCAATAGATTGATAATAACCAAAATAATACCAATAAGTCCTTAGTTAAGTTTAACAATCTTAAGCAGCTTTAAGGTAAAGATGACATTCAGGCTCATAAGAAGCTCTTGTCGCCAACTACATCGGAAAATGCAAGAAACTTTGAATTGGGGAGTTATACATTTGTGTATTGATAAGACCGTTTACTATTTCTTGAAGCTCAATCTCTCCCCCGGATGAACCATATAGCCAAGAGAAACCATGAACCAGAATAGAAGAGCTTGCCCCACCCATGAGTAAATATTTCATAGTAGCCTCATTAGACCGTACATCTTTCTTGGTATATCCAGATAATAGGTAGGTGGATCTATCTTTCTATTCATATATATTACTAAGAAAAATGGATTTCTGAAGCTTGTAACTAACAACTTTCAGTTGGGGCACTTCAGCGGGTGGTTCTGAAAAGCTGTCATCACACGTAGAAGGATCTTTCAAAGGATCACTCATCTCCTCATAGTCTTCATACCCCAATAGAATATATCAACGTTTCAAGAACAGCATAGGCGTCTTCATAATTATCCCAACATGAATCGTATCGTTTCTTTAATGTTGGATCTGTGGCATGTATAAGTATATTTATTAACAAAATTACGTGCGGATTCTGCATTCTTTATTGATATGTCTATTGAGGTAGCTGCAAAGCCTTTGAGATTTGCACCTTTGGATCGAGGATCCGCCCTTAGAGCCAATAAACATATAGCGGGTTTTTGTGTCTTCGTGCAAACGTTTGGCTCTCACACTTGTTGACGTGAAGGAGATTGATAGTAGAGAAACTATCAGAAATGGGGCAGAGTTATATGAGAGTGCCATTTTATAATTTGTTACATAAGTACTTGTGTAGTGACAAGAACTTTATATAGCTGTTCTTCCATTTTGAATTGATGTGTGCAGATCTTTATATGGAAAAAACATCAAGTAAAAATCTACCCATATTTAATTTCATAAGGTTTTGCAAATTTCTTGCTTCATAGTATATGGGTAGTAAAAATTAATACTGTGATCAATAGCAGATTACATCGATCTCCATTTAGATGTCATCTCAAATGATATTTACACATATATACAGTATCAGCGAAATGTGGTTTTCTTTTTATTTTTATTTTTACAGTTTTAAGACAAATTTATAATTTTGTTATTTTACTAAATGTCTAGGACTCTGGGATCAAATACAAAATTTCCTATTAAATCTTTCCTAATTTGATTTTTTTTCTAAAAAAAGAAATTAGTCATCTCCACTACTTGGAGCATATCAAAACAGGGTTCAAAAACACCCTGCACCTACTTGAATAATGGAAGAGGCTGCATCCTAAGCAGATTTGTAGGATTTCATGTTAGCTCTCAAAAAAAATATATCTAGCTTAAATGGGAGGAAATGACTTATAAACCTCACCGTTTTAACAAAAAGATGATCAAGGCACGTCAAAGAGTTCTTTAGAGATGAGTTTGGCATTCTGTCAAACACTAATATTTGGAAACACATCTAAATATACAGATTATTATTTAGGGAACAGTTTCGCATTTACAAGTCTTTTTTCAACTACCTAGAGATTTCAAGTTACAGTATCATCAGATCAAATTTACTACCACTAAAGATTGTGGGCAAAGTAAAACTCTCCAACACAATATTTAAATTCGTTGAGCCCGAAAATGAGTACAGACATCGGGTGGATAATAGAAGTGACCTCAAATATTTGACAAAATATATATATGAAGAGTCATAATAAAAGTGCTCTTGTTATTTGAGTCTTGAATGAACTTGAGAATACCTTTCTAAAAGTATTTTTGAAAAACTCTTCAACTTTCGAGGGCTGTGTGTTCTTTCTGAAAGGAAAGAAGGAAGTATGATAACTTGTGAAATTAAACCTAAAAGAATTGGAAAAGTTTGTGAATATATTGAAAGATGATTGAAGACTATTATGAGATATAAGTTCTTCCTTTTATCTATTTCAATTAAAAAGTTTACCCTTTTGTTTTATAATTCAAACATAATTTTTAAAATAATACTTATGTAATTTTTGAAGAAAATTATTCATTGAGACAAGGTGCATGTCTAAATGCTCTATCTATACGACATTAAAAGTGTGAAAGTTCTTAGAAATGTTGATTGGTTTTGTCCTTCGTTAAAAAACATCACAATAAACAAAATTGTCATTTACTATTTTTATACAATTATTATTTTAATTATTTTCACCATTTTATTTTATAATATTAGATTTCCTATCCATAACATAACTCTATTTACGGTGTAAATCTAAAAATAAAAAAAAAAATTATCGAGTTTTTTTCCTTTTATTTTATTTTTATTTAATATATTAGATTTTCTATTTGCATCATAACTCTATTTATAATGTAATTTTTATAAAAATAAAAAAATTTCACAAAAAACTTCCACGAAAGTTTCCTTTTTGATTTGATTTTTTTTATCTTTTTGATGGCAGGAAAGTTTTATAAAAGTCTTTCTTTTCCTTTTTCATAGAGGCAAAATTTTTTTTTCTCTTTTTAATAATAATGTTCTAATATTTTTATATAAAAAGATTTATAATTACATAATTTAATAAATGAATTACATAATTTAGCTCAATTAAAATAATATTTATAAATTATGATCACAGTTTCAAATAATTATAATATTTAGCTTTATTCAATTTATTAGCTATTTATCTACTTTAATCGTGCATTTGATCCTTTTTATTATTACCCAACATAAATATATCGTATTATATATAATCAATTAATCAATCATCTCCCTATAATTCCATCTCTCTCAAATTATCCAAATTTTGCAGAAATCATCTTCAACTCACATTCTACACAATTCAAAAGATTTCAAAAAACAAATCAGATCAGGATTTGGTCGCGTAACTTCATAAAAATCGAGTCTTGACGAGTTTTGTGTTTGAGAAAGAGGACGGGACCAGAAGAAGTTGTGGGAGGGTAATAATGACGGATGTTGTTGATTGAATTTCACCATGTTTTGGAGACAACCTTCAATCGGACAAGAGATTTCAAGGGAATTCTAGAGAAAATTGACTTCTTCTTCTTATTCTTTTCTTCTTTTGTCTCCATAGCAACCGCCATGTCCAATCCTCTATCTCTTAATGTATATCAGTATATATATTGACTCAATACATAAGATATATCAAATTTTAATTTCGGTAAAAAATATTCATAGAATAGTTTTCTTAAAAAAATTATGCATACTAGTATGAAAAATACAAATACAAATATAAATTACAGTTATTCTAGTCTAATTATATATGAAATATTGATAATTAATAACAACTTGATTTAAGGATAAGTACAAATATAAATATTAATTTAAACTATTTTCAGAGTTCATATCTTTCAAAATCTATTTATATATAAAATATTGATAATTAATGACAGTTTGATTTAAGGATAAATACAAATATAAATATTAATTCCACCTATTTTTAGAGTCCTATCAATATGGAATCTTTGAATTTTAAAAATAGCTTGATTCATGGTAATCATTTTTTTTTAAAATAAAATTTATAAAATCTCTCAACATAATAAATGTTGTATATGTATTTGATAATTTTAGATAATAAAAATACAATGGATGACACATGAAATATTTTTTTAAATTACAAATAATGATAATGTTACTATATAAGTCTATTTTCGATCAAACTATGACCATTTATGTAAAATTTCTCTAATTTAACTCATCAACTCTATTTCATCAATGCATTTGATTCAATTCTCCAACCTTATATGTTTTCGTTTTAATCTATCTTCTTCTTTTTTGATGTTATGAATGTTTTTTATGTTGTGGATTTGAAAAATTACAATATATAATAATTGCTATGTCAGCTCAAATATTTGTATTCAAAATAATTTAACTTAGATTGTCTCATTTAGTTGAGTCTAATATTGATATTATGTTATCTGCATTAATTGGGTATTATATTGATATTATGTGATTTAGATTTTGTGTTATTTATAACTGACATTCTTTATGTACCCATACATTCACAAATTTCATATATTCAGGTAAAGTGTCTATTCATCTCATAAAATAGTTTTTTTTAAAAAATAAAATTATAAATTATTATAAGTATAACTCTTGTGCATAAATTATTTTAGTTAATATTGTAATGGAATCTGAAAAGGATTTCGTAAATAAAATTATGCGCTTAAGGCGATATGATTTTCATTGATAATAAAAATCTTAGTAATTGGTGTTGGATTAGTAAAAAAATATAAAAAGATAACAAAGGAAGACACACAAATGACTATAGCATTAGTTGACGAAGAGATAATAATTCTTTTTCATATTATATTTTATATATGTATTTAATATTTTTACATATATGTTTGAGTTTATATTTTATGTATTATATATATATATATTGACTTTTAAAAATTTATTTTTTTACAATGCACAAAAGTTCATGCTATACTTTTCAATAGTTATATATTAAAAAGAGAAAAAATATATTTACAACAAGACAATATCTGTTACATCATAAACAAACACATTAATAGTATTATTCCTAATTTTGTATCGGTAAACAAAGAGATTGATCTTTGGTTCAATGACAATATTATAGTTCAGAAATGCAACTATTACTTTTCTACTATTACTTTTTCAAATAATTTTGTTTCGTTTAATTTAAAGATGCAATACAATTTTCCAATGGAATAATTTTTGGTAATTTCTTTAGATTTTCATCAACTATTCTAACATTCAATTTATACATAATATTTTACTCCTATTTACTTAACAAAATATTCTTTGTATTAATTGCCACCTCTATTATTATAATTATATTAATTGCCACCACTGCCGTCATCGCCGCCGCTATCTCTACCACCACTATCACTCACTACTACCATTGTAAACAAATCTCTACTACTAACCATCTTCACCATCACAACTAGCAGGACTGCCAACTACTACTAACACATAGTCTATCACCACACATTTTTCAGCCGCCACCATTAACACTACCAACTATTAACATCAACCAATTTCACAATCACAACCACCACTACCAACCGTCATCATCGTGTCAGTCACTACAACACCAACTATCCCCATCATCAAAACTATCACCACTACCATTAGTAGAAACTATCATCACAACAATTACTAGCCACTAACACCAAGCATTACCACAACCATCACTAAAAAATCATATCCACCATCACTAGCAAACATAAAGATTTTATCTTTTTTAGCAGATAATAAATTTACTTTATTAAATTAATATTTTTTTAATATTAATTATTTTTTTATTTGAATTGTATATTTAATATATTTATAAATAAATAAAGTATGTATATTCAGATTTTAAAAAACAAACAGTCTTAATCATTCAGTGTTCAGATCCAGAGATAATATTTTAATCATTCAGATGTGCATTCAGATTCAGATGTCTTAATATTAATGAAAACAAATGAGGCCTTAGAGATAATCATTTATCAATTTGAAATTCAAGAATTTTCTTTCTAAATTTTTATATTGTTATACAAACACATCTTTTAAATAACATTTATGCTATTTTTATAAATATTATTTATACACAAACTAATTATTTTAAAAGCACAAAATCTCAGGACAAACTATTGACTTTTACTTTGAAAACTAAATTAAGTTACATTTTATGGGGGATAAAATTATAATTACAATTAATGCGATTTATTTTTGGTAGAACTAAAATTTAGTACCTCTGAATCAACCATAAATTTTCCTTTAAATTTGGCAATTGCATTCTCTATTGAGTAGAGTATACTTGCAATTAATATTTTAGAGATTTAGATTAGAAATCATTTGTAATGTCAATAATATCATTAATCGATGCGTTTGTTTTTTTTTTTTTTAATTTTTTTTTATATATCTTTTTTAAAATAAAAAGGAGTTCTATATTACTAAAGTGGTTCCACGACTCTAAGCCATATAACTTTTTTTTACATAATATATCGATAAATACTTTAATTTGGCATCAATCGAAAAATAAATATTTTATTTTGAAAATACGTATCTAAACATTTTAACTTGATTTAAATTAGCTCCGTAAACACAGTTTTCTAGATGTGCGTTCTAGAAATGGATTCAAGCAATATAATGCTTCATTCTATTTATTAATTCAACTCATTTTGATCCGCTCAATTTAGTCCAAATAATGACTGATCTGATATATATATGTATTTCAAATTGACTATGAGAAATCTTGTGTAAAAAAATTATTTGATATAATACATATAGTCATAATAAAGAAAAATATAAATTATGAAAAAATAAATAAAGAAATGAAAACTTAGTAAAAGTTGAGGGTTGTGTTTTGATCCGATATTAACCCATTTTGACTCAATCCAAGTAACTTTTGGATGGATTATTAAAGATAACTTACAGCCCAATGCCTTCAAACAATCTAGTTTATAGATTATATACAAAATATATAAATTGTTTACTTATACTAAATATACATATACAGTGTATATGTTATGTATACTTGAACCAATTTATACATATTTTATAAATTAGTTGTCCAAATAATATATATCAATAAGTATCTCATCTCTCGTTTATTAACTCAATTCAGTTTACCCGTTCAAATTTACCCAAAAAACAAGAAAAAACAAAGATCACATGAAAGGTTATGTTCACCTATTTAATTTATGGACCTTAAAAACAAGTGTTAAACTAATGACTTATCCACTGCGAGCAGCTAATAACTGAATCCATCTAATTTGAGAGTCTATAACTCCAACATTATTAGTGCATAATAATAAGACCATTAACATGAACTTTCTTTTTGAACACTTTGAGAAGTAGTATCACATAACTAATTGAAGACGTTGTTTTGTAAAGACTTCCAAAGATAACCACATATATTCATTTCTATCCCTCGTTGTTGTTAATTAATATAACCCTTACAAAAAATTGACAAGAACCAGAATAACATCGATTAGTCCTCGAAGCTTGTCACTTGCATCTTTGAGTTGGGGAGTTTCAGCTGGTGGTTCTAAAAAACGGTTATCACATGTAGAAGGATCAAGTATAGCAGCAGAAGCATGAGCACTCAAACTGTAATAATCTTTAGACTTCAATAAGCCTGGTAATTTTTCAAGATTATTAATAGCGTCCTCAAAATTCTCCAGACACAAAGTGTATCGCAGCTTTAATTTAGGATCCGTCGCCTGTTTAAGCAATGTACTAACAACATTATATACGAATGTTGCGTTCTTTTGTGATAAGTCTATTGAGATCTTCATAAGGCCTTCAGGATTTGCACCTTTGGATCGAGGATCCTCCCTTAAAACATAATAACATACATCCTTATTTTCTGTTTTTGAGCAAATAGTGTCTATCAGATCGGCTTTCACATTTGTTAACGTGAAGGAGATTGATAGCAGAGAGACTATCAAAATTGTGGCAAAGTTGTATGAGTGTTCCATTTTGAATGGTCAAATGCTTTTGTTTCATAACTTGTGTTGGTGATATGCACTTTATATAGCTGTCTTTTAATTGATGACCATGTTGAGATAGGTGAATAATTAAGGTGGACAGGAATTTATGGGAAAAAAATTAAAGTGCAATCTAGTTACATTTAATTTCGCAAGATTTTGCTAGCTACTTGCTTCTAAATTTTATAAAGTTGTGATCAAATAAGATTACAGCAATCTTCGTAATGAATAGGACTGTCAAAATGGACTTGGCACATGAGGCAAGCCCAATTCAACCCGTTGGATAGTTCAGACTCATGTAGAAATTTTCAGCCCATTTAAGATCTGAGGCTATTAAGCCCAACCCCAATCAGCCCTTCAGCCACATAAGCTGGGCTAGGATGGCCCTTCAGGCCCAAACTAAATGAAACAATTAATTAATTTTAACATAAACATATAAAAATAAAAAAAGATTTAAAAAACTTAAACATTCTTTTTACAACTGAACATAACATGGTAGAATATTGTTATAAATTAAAAAAATAAAATATAACATGAAAAAACGATTCTAATGAAATGTTATTATAATAAATGGTTGTTATAATGAGATTTGACTGTTTTACCCAAGTATGAGTGGCTTTTATCCTCCCCTATCAACTAAACACGCCAGTGGAAGGTGGCTTTTGATTTTTCTTTTTTTTTTTTAAAAAAAAAAATACGATGCCAACAGTTGAAAGAAGGAAGTTTCTCAGGATGGTAAAATTTAAGTAATTACTAACCTAAAGTCGTCCATCAATTAATTTATATTGAAAAGTACAAAAATATTATCATCAACCCCCAATTGAATAATTGAAATCTATGATCTATATGGTGTATTTGATAAGTTTATGTTCTTAGATGAATTTGATTCACTTTTGAAACAATTGGAAATATAATCCTAGTTCGAATTAACAAGGTGGCAAATCATGGTGAACTAGGTAGAAAGTAGAAACTGAAACACCCTATTTGTTTTCTTTTCAATTCTTAACTTGTTTATGATATTCGGGCTTATTATTATTGTTGCGAAATTCCACTATACTTCGAATGCGAAGAATAAAGTATATCACATGAACCTACTTTAATTTGAAAACATCACAGAGATAAGGAAGGAAAAATAATTCAAAAATTTACATTTGAATTATGAGGCAAAACATCTGCATTTATAGCGAACTAGTAGAGAACCTAGTGTCGGGTGAAAAAGATGCAATAAATAATAATAATAATAATAATAATAATAATAATGAAAAAAAAAAATTGATCCAAATTAAGTCTACCCAATAAATTTTCCCCTTTCCTCCAATGTGTGACAAGATCGCTCTAATAATTTTGTTTATTTTTGTGGTTTAATCTGAATATATTAGTTTGGTGAAAGGCAAGCATGCTGATAGCTGGCAAATTAAGTCTTCTTCATGGGATCATATTCCCTCAATTTTCTTTGTTACAGACTAATCACACCGCATCTTTTTTTACTTTTGTATCTTTCTTTTCCGACCGGAAAATATTTATAGGAATTAGGAAATAATATTTGATGAATTCTACTTTAACATATACAAAGCAGATGCAGATAAAGATATAATTAAATTTAATGAATTCTACTTTAAGGTTTTCAGCATGGATGAATTCGTTGCTGTATTTATAAAATTATAGGTTTATAATTTAATATTAATTTGTTGATATTTTAATAGCTTTCACATATATGCCTATACTTTGTGTTCAAAATATCAAGTTCATTTGAGTCCATAACCGATACACTACATTCCACATTGCATATAACATGTAGAAAACTTTCACCTTTATTTCTTAAAAAGATTTAATAATGGTTTTATCACAATTAAACTATATATATGATTGTAGAAATTACTGTCGGGAATCTCAGCTGCTCAGTTGGTTGACTATATGAATTTTGATTTTATTAGTGAGTGAACGTCGATTCCCCACCTTGTAATCTCATCCCTCGTTAAAAAAAAGAGGCCGCTATCTACATAGCATAATGTAGATGATATTTTTGTGTCTGCCTGATGCATCGAGTTTTAATTAATTTGAATTCGGCAGCATAAGAGACACTAAAGGGAAAAAACACTCTCTGCACATATTCTTTTGATCATGATTCATGAGGCTCGATCCCGATACCTTTAATCAAAGTGAGGGAGAAAGAAGGGGTGGGGGGCAACCACTAAAACTAATTGGGGCCAGGAGTGAAAAAGCTGTAGAGTGTAGAGATGTTACCACATCCTTTTTCCAACAACCAACCGAAAAAAGGGAACACAAAAGAGCCAGAAATTCAAACACCGTTTGGAAGAAAGACTCTTTCTCAAAAAAAAGCCCCCTAACTTTTGGGCACATATACATTTCCATGCGCCACAAGAGAGAAAAGCTTTCCACTTTCCATCCTTTTTAATTTGTCTCTCTGTGGAAACGTGCCCCCCGCTTCCCCACTGCTACACTAAAGAAACAATCCCTGCATGCGTATTTTAGGATCCACCCTTCAACCTGATTAGGATATATAACCTAACACAAAGCAATTAAGCTAATTAGTACAATATATGCGTGTTCTATAATTTTTACCCATCTATGCATTGTGTATATATATATATATCCTAAGTGAAGGACTTTTATCTTTATCCATCACCATGGTGGCTCACTTTATCAACTTGTGTTTCCGAGATGAGTGGGAGATTAGGGCTAAAAATTTTGGTACATCAATCATCACGGAGAACAAAGATCATGTGTCGAAATCCTCTGAGATCAGCTCAACAGACTCACAATTGGATGATTTTGGAAGCTCACCAGGTGAGAGATCGATCCAAAGCCTTTTCCAAGTTAAAATCTTGAGAGAAGAGTGATGATGTGGTCGTTTCATGCAAAGGGGAATTAAGCGCTCCTGGTCCGATAACTTGTTACCTTCTTTATTT
The DNA here is from genome assembly GCA_035772735.1 of Datura wrightii. Lineage (NCBI taxonomy): Eukaryota > Viridiplantae > Streptophyta > Magnoliopsida > Solanales > Solanaceae > Datura > Datura wrightii. The sequence continues at coordinate 172,029,878 of JASDFA010000010.1, read as the reverse complement.
GCTGTTGTAATTGCTTCTTTTTTATTATTACTATTATTTTAACTATAAGAGTGAGAGTAGTTTTATCTAGTGCATGGATCTTGATGAGGCATATAAATATATAGCCCTATTGTTCACATTTTATTTTATTTTTTTTCTGTTTCTAGGTGTTGATTCTAAGTTCTAGTGGATTTACATTTTGGCGTTAATTGTTGTCTTATGCAAATAAATTTGGAGGTATCGAATAGTCTTAATTATTCATTCCTTCTGCGTTATGTTCTGTTCAATTAATCTTTTAAAATTTCCAAATCTCTTTCAGTGTTACGTAATTTTCTTTTTAAGGATTTGATTGGTGGTTGGAACATAAAGTAACGAACCCAAAATGAAACCTATTCTTTAGTTCTTGCCACTTAGTTTAATTTGTCCGCTCCAAATAAGGACTTGTGGAGTCACCAACCTGCAGAGGTGTTTACTCGAGGGTTCTTCGAGGTAGGGGTGTTCATTAAAAGTCGAATCAAACTAATCGAAGAGAAAAAAATTGATATTTCTTTTAGTTTGATTTAGTTTTGCTTTTAAATTTTAATAATCCATATAATTTGGGTTGGTTTTGATTTTAAGCAAAAAAATATAGCCGAAAAAACTACTACATAAATATATATTTAAAAATTATAATTACAAATCAAATTAGAAGGTAATATAAAGACAAAGAATTCGATTACTATAAAGGCAAACACCTAATCAAGTATGTAAAAGATTAATATGTACGGTAAAATTTTAGAAATTTTATATTAATTTTTTGCACTCTTGATTAAGTGTTTCATGTTTGTCTTTGCAGTAATCAAATTCTTTTTCTTTACTTTTTAATTTGATTTGTAATTTTTATTTTAATAATGCAAGAATCTATTTCATGTTCAAAATTATTTATCGTTTAGTCTTTTTTATTATTCATTATTGTCTAATTCAAATATCTTCAAGATATCTTGGTATATCACAATTAAATCTTTAATTTTTGGTACAAAAAGTTTATTGTAAATTTTTTAATTATATTTCTTAGAAAATGACTAAATTCTTGAACAATATGCATATGATTTTTTGGAAGGAACTGCATATATATTATTTCTTAAAGAATAGTTGATTTGATAGTATTATGTTAGAATATAATCAACCTAATATGTGCTTGGGAAGCATATGATCATATATTTTATATAAAAAAAAACTTACAAACATCGAAAATCCAACAAAACTAAAAAAAATCGACGCAATAAAAAAAATAACTTAATTAGGTTGAAATTGGTTTCAACATTTGAATAACCAACTCATTTAATTTGAGTTTCTTTGAGTAAAATTGACCCAAATCTTTGAACTATTTCTGGTCGAAATTTATCTGGATGAAGGATTGTAATTTGCAAAATCTAAAGACTATAGTAATTTTTAAATGGATGTATCCTGCAAATGCATGTTATGATGAGAGGAGTAGAAGAAAGAATTGAAAGAAAAAGAAAAAAGGAAAAGGGAAACATAGTCGAGCTGCCAAGCTAGCTTCAAGTAGAATTAATTGATAGGAAAAAGGGAAAATAATTATCATATTATTAAATGATCTCGTGGCATTTTCTTTAACTGAGTTTCATAATATTCTTATTTGAAAACAAAATGTTGGCACTATGTTTGGTGGAAGACAATTACTGATCAGGCTTTTCTCAGTGAAAGCACTTTGTTTTTCAGCATGCTTATCTTACTATGCCCCGTTTACACTATGTTTGGGTGTGGCAGTGTCCCCCCTATTTTTGGTAAAATTATTGACTAAATTGATGGTTCAGTTTAATTATTTCATCTAGAAAGGTGTAAAAGAAATTTCTTGAAAAGCTTTTTGTCTTCCAATTTCAACTGAACAGTTGCCTTCTGGATACAGTAAAGAATAAATTTTGGGTCTAGTTTGTGAAGGATGGATCGGTACATGGACAATTTAATTTGGGAGCCCATCATCGTGTGATATAGGTGTAGTTTTGATACCATATAAAAAAATGAATTTTGGGTCTAATTCAATACCAAAAGCTAGCTTGTGAGACGATTGCCCAAGTCCATATAAGGATATTATCAATCTCATTAACCACCTATATAAGACTTTTTTAATTCTTCAGGTAAATATATAATTCTTTCATGGAAATTTTATCCGTACCAAATATTCATATCAAATAAAAAAGTACATGATTGGTATTTGCGTGTAGACTTCTCTCACTTAAATATAATTGACTAATATATAACCTTACTTTATTAAGTCAATTAATTCTGATATAAACTGATATTATTTAGTGTAAATATTTAATGCGAGAAAGTTTTACCCCCAAACAATTATTTTCACCGAGAACAATGCGTCAACAGAACGTTTTTTTCTCATTTTCGCGGGAGGGGGACAAATATTTATCATTTTTTTTGTTAGATTAATGACAAATTACAAAGTTTTGTAATTAGTGTATATATTTAAACTGAAAAAGGAAAATAAGTCGTTTGTTACAATTAGTTAAACACACATGGTAGCTAATCTGAAATTCTTTTTAATCACTGTAGTCTGTAAGCTAAGTTTATAAAATTTAAATTTGAAAAAAGACATGCATCATGTCAGCTGACCAAACATTGACCGCAATCTTGTACTTTTACACATTAATGGAACATTATTCAAATTGACTACAACTTTCATGATTAGTTAAATTTGTTACTGCTGTTTTGTGATTTCTTTTTGGTTGATATACAGAAATTTGTTAGCTGGAAGAATAGTACTTTGCCTAGGAAACCTGAGACAGCTTTACCTATTGCTAATCGAAACGTCATGCTACAAAAGATACACGAGTTTTTTTTTTTTCCTCATTTGCAATCATTAATCCCTATAATGATTTATGATTTTACTCCGAGTCACAATTTTTATTATGAAATTCAAAATATAAAGAATTAAATGTAGAAAAACTCAAAGGGATTAATATTTACTATATATATCGAGCAATTCTGATTTCGCACCTGATTTCACTAATCGACCACTTTCTTTTTCCTTTTTCAAAAAACCAAAAATAGTTGTAACAAATGTAGTCATTTACTTAATGAAATAGTCTCAAGGTTGAAGCCGGAAGCATATAGCCACTATCACATGCTTCCGGCAGCAATAATTTCTACAGCACATAAAACACAAAGTTCAACCCTAAATAGCTGCTTAAAGTACGGTAAATGACATAACTTTTAACATATTTATAAATGAAAATTAGTCAGGAATCAGAATTTAAATTTAATACATTCGATCTTGTTTACCATCAAACCTATTTAACTTTTGAATTATAGGTTCAAAATTTAATATTTATTGAAATTTTAATAACTTTTTACGTATATAGAATTATATATATACTTTGTATTAAAAATGCTGGACTTAGTTGAATCTGTGGCGAATATGCTACGTCTGCCTCTGGGTAGTCTCTGGTGTTTTTACCATTTCCTGAGTAACAAAAGAAATCTTACATTTTATTATCTCACTTATACAACTAATTGGGTAATTCACATTAGAACATTATTTCATGTACCAAGTAACCAAGTTCTAGGTTGGTAGGCTTTTATTTGAAGGAACATATTCGCCATTTTTGGCCCAAATTTATTAGTAAGGCCCAATATAACATGTACCGGTTAGAGACAAGGCCCATGGATCCAATTTTACAGTTCTCTCTCTTTTTCTTCCTTCTTTTCTTTTGGCTGCCATAAATAAACTCATAGGGAGATACCACTATGATAGGCTTAATACACAACCTAACTCTTTAAATTTACGAGGATATTTCATTTATATATTTGAACTAAATATTATTTTAATAGATTTAAACTGTTTCAATCAGATATTTTTTATTTAAATTTCATTTTTGTTTGCGTGTATTTTTGTTCGTTTATTAGGTAGTTAAATTAATCAAATAAAGTATATTATTTTCTTTAATTATATATATTCACCTCAATAAGCTATTAAACTCCAAATATTTTTTTACTTGAGATTGATGCGTAAATTAAAAGAGATGATATATTTTATGTGATAGCTTAACTATCTATAAACTAATGAAAACACACACGATTTTTTGTTCAAAATTTAAATCGAAAGTGTCTAGTGAAATATTTTATCAGCAATTAAATTATTTAATTGAAACATGACTTAATTCACATGTCTAAATTGAATATCCTGCTAAATTTAAAAGGTTAAATATAAAGTTAGCATTAATTCGTACTTCAAAGTATTTAAACTAGCTAATCAGGGAAATACCATATAATACATATTATCATTAATTATCTGGTCTTTGGAGCTATAAAATAGGATGCATTTGGTACGAAGAAAAATATTTTTCCTTAAAAAAGTGTTTCAAGAAAATAACACAATTTTTTATTTATATTTTTGTGTTTAATAGATAGGTCAAAATATTATTTTAAAAGTATTTATATATAATCTAGCCAAATATTATGGGAGGTAAGGGTGGGAGCAAGGGTGTGGGGTGGTGGGGATGGGGCTACAGGTTTGGGGCAGTGGCAGAGTCAGAAATACCGTTAAAGGGTGTTCAAGATTTAATAAAATTTTAATCTATATATTTAACATAATTTTTCATATACATAGTATAATTTTTTGACGAACGGTGTTCGGCCGATGACCCTAAGATGTGGCTACGCCACTAGTCTTGGTGCCAAAATGAGATAAGTAAAAAATAGAGAAAATATAATCAATATAAAATGTTACTTGTGAAATTTATTTTTCTTATTTTCATTAAAAATTTTAGACAATCATAACATTAAAAAAATTAGAAGAGAATGTTTTCCTCCCGCCGAACACACCTGTGGTAGTCGCACAAATTTATTATCTCAGAATTGTTTACTGAACTAAACATGTTTTTCCTTGGAGGAAAAAAAGGACCCAAACATTGTTTTATATAAATAAAGAAAATGCTATTTTAAAATTTTATTCTACTCTATCAACGGGGGTTTAGTTTTTATGTGTGCGGGGTGTTGTGGGCGGGGGAGTGTAGAATTTTAAGTAGGGGTTTGATTATAAGTTTTAAATATTATTTATTTTATGTAAATTTATAAAGTTGAAGTTGAAGATGAAGGTATATTTTATTATAGTTTTTATAAAAAATATTTAAAATAATATTTACGTTTAAATAAATTTAAATAAATTTTTAAAAATAAAAAATAGATTATAAATTAATTTTTAAATTTAAAAAATATAACTTTAAATTGAATTAAAATATTTTTTTATCGTCAAGTGTTCAAATTTAACTTTAAAAAAAATATTATGGACAAACGGGGTAACAGAACTCTCTCACTTTTCGCACACCTAACCCACCACAAGTAGCAGAAAATAAAAATATTTAAGTGGTTGTTTGGTCATGTGGGGCACTCTGCACCGTCCCTTGTGTTAATTAATTAAGCGACAATAATCACTTAGTCCCTGTCTTTGACATTTAAAAGTATATTTAGGCCAGGTGTTGATGTACCTCCTCTTCTTTTTTTTTTCTCTCTTCTTGCCATCATATCTACCTAATTATTATTTTCGTCATCAACTTTTTAGGTACGCTACATTCTTTATTTCATAATTTATTTAAACTTTTATATTTACACAAACTAGTTTATTATTATATTTAGAGGTGTTAAATATGCGTTGAATTAAATTTCAACATATTAAAATGAACACGAGCCGAACTTTATGTCCTAAATTTGCAGTCTTTGGACGATTTCTAGCCTCTTTCTTTTTGAATCTTTTCAAAATACGTTTAGCTTTACTTTAGCAAACTAAAGAGAAGAGCTGGCCCTTTATTGAAAAGTTTGTCGGGGCAAACTATGCAAAATAATATAAACTACTATTTGAACATATGGTTTGCTTTTGTCATAAAGGTTTTGTGATAAGCAGTATTATATGCTTCAATATTAAGTTACATTTTGATTTAAACAAAATTTGTTTTGGGAATTTACCATTTTGACGGCATGAAAAATGTGTTAACAAATCTAACTCAAATAATTAGATTGAAGCATATATTAATTTTATTAGAAAGGATCATAGGTTAATCTTCACCAATAACATATCTGTTTTTTTTTCTTCTCAATTTATATTGGCTATTGCTCCTACTATTTGTGAATCAACAATTACATTTGTGTGTAAATGGAATTTTACATTACACAACAATCAACAAAGCTTACAATAAAAAATAATCATACTCTTTATTTTTTACAAATTTTAGCCAGTATAATCACTATATATGATTACTACGAATATACTAAGGATTGTTTGATTATTGGTTAAAAAGTGAATTATTCATATATAAATACTAATATAACTAATTAGTATCATGATTTTAATTACTACAACTAAAATCCAGCATATTAAGTATGATGTTTGATTACCAATCGATACGCATAATTAATATATATATAAATTATAAAAAATTATATATAATTTTATATAAAACTAAAAAAATAACTAAACTCTATATAATTAAATTATAAATAATTAATAATCATATTATTAATACATGCATAAATTTAACCCGACACCAATGACATATAGTACAATTTATTTGGAGTATTGAGAGTGCTGGCTGCTGTCTTTAACTAGCTTTCCTAGTTTCAGTTAACAGTGAGAATTTTGTCAGTGAAAATTTAACATGGAGATAGGGACACGTGTAAAGAATGTATTAATCTATCTTTTGTGTGTCCAGAAAAGCTTTACCAAAAAAATTGACCCCACGCACCCACCCACCTTTCTTTCTCAATGTATATAAACTTTCCACCGCTAAAATACAAAATAGTACAACACAACATCCCATCATCTAAAACAATTTAGAAGCTCAACAGAAGCAGCGACACTACTTTTTTCCTCTTCTTCTTCTTCTTCTTCTTAAATCTAAGGAAACCATCTCTGTCTTAATTACTAATTTTGTTTGTTTGGATTTAGGTATCTTATTGAATAAAATCTGAAAACCCCTTTATTCTTTGCTTCGATTTGAAGAAGCTGACTTTTACTACTTTGATAAATTCAAGAAGAAAAAAGAGAGAGAGAGACAGAAATTTGGAAAATGGATGTGGACTTTTGGGCTGCAAGAATAAATTCAGCAAGGCATAATCTCTCTGCTGTACAAACAAACCGTCTCAGCAATTATGGTATTTTTTGTCAAATTGCATCACTTGTTTTGGTCTTTCGAAATATTCTTGGACTTCTTGCCATGTATTGCTTCTGTTACTTTTGTTAGTTAAAATTTCTGCAATGGCTTTTCATTCCCCTGTCACTGTGGTTTTTAGTATGTTTTGAGTATTTTGGATTAAAGTAGATGTTTTTTCTCTGTTGGATTATTCATTAATTGGTAAGTTACACACTTTCATTTCCCTTCTTTGTCAGATTTAGGAGTAGCATCCTGTATTTTACTTTTTTCCTTTTCCTTTTCTCCAACTTTTGCCCTCTGGGGATATGTAAGATGCTGCTCAGTATGCATCTATTTTCTTGATTTGTTATTATGCAACTCAATCGAAGCTTCATGGATTTGTGCTCGGAATTTTTGTAGTATTCAAAAAAATGATAGAGAACTGAAGAAGATAGGCAAAAAATAAAATGGGATGACACATGATATAGAAGATTTCTTATATATCTGGATTTATCAGTTTTCTTTGCTTTCTTCATGAATTGGGGGTTATATTTTAAATGAAAAAATGAGTCAGACTTCCAACATCTACCCTATGGATGGATTCATTTGCCATTCAACTTTATTGACTTGGAAAAGATTCAAACTTCCAACAAATAACCATGGGGTGGATGACTTGCTATTCCACTTATTTATGCCATTTGCTTTCATAACTCAGTTCCTAAAGTGCAAAGCTGATGATGGTTTCTTTTGGAAATCAAGCAGATAGTCTCTCAAATGTGGATAATACAGAAGGGGAAGAGGATGTAAGAGCCTGGTTCCCCTGCCCTTTCTGTTATGTAGAAATTGAAGTCCAGATGCTTTGCAACCATTTGCAAGAAGAGCATTGCTTTGACTTTAAAAACGCGGTAATGTAGACATCTGATGATGGTTTCTCATGTTACTTTCTTGAAGAACAATTGTGTTGTGTCAAATGAGAAATGAACAGTCAAACATACTATATGCTGTTTTTCTTGAACAGGTTTGTCCCATATGTGCTGCAACATTAGGTAAAGATCCTCTGGGGCATTTTACAGTACAGCATGCACAATCAGTGAAGGTAAGCTTAGTTGACTGAAAAGTACACAAGTTTTTGGTATTAGCATCTATTCGTAACCAAGCACCTCTATTCCCACCTTTCTTATGCAGAGGAGGAGAAAATACCAGAAGTCGGGCTTCTGGAATAATACTACAGCAATAAGTGGCAAGGACCCCCACGAAATAAATTCGTTCTTCTGCACAAATTTAGGGGTTGGTCGTCACAATATTCAAGAAGCTGCTCCTGATCCCCTTCTTCTGCCATTTCTCTGCAGCATGGCTCCATGTGATCCTAAAGATGGTTCACAAGCTAACTCTGCTGGCAGTGTTGCTGGTACTCATGATGTAGAAAGGTAACTGTTGAGGAAAATTATTTTGATATGCAAGCTTATAATTATCAGCTTTCCTGCAAATTTAACGTAAAACAAACTGGAATCGTTAATGCTAAACGTGAAATAACATGTTAACGAACTTACAATTCCTACTAAAATAATGTACCTTCCTGTATTAGTTGTCACTGGAATAAGCAGAGAATCTATGTAGGTGCTGTTCTTTCCTTCTTTCTCAACTCAAAGCAAGCCAACTTTTTGACAAACCAATGCATGCCATTCAAAGTAGATTCAGCTTCTTTCTGGGTGTATCATCTTTAGTGCTCCCATCATGTTGAAGTTTGGACTTATCGTCTTTGGCATACGAGAAGACAACCAGGTACCAGTAGCAAAGAATCCTTAAGTGAGTAAAAGATGATCAACTGTGGTGATGAAAGGGCAGTGATGGACACATTAAACATGAAACAAAGGTACCATGGCTTGAAATGTCCTGTGAATTCTACCCTCAGCCCTTTGAATTAAATGTTGAGTGATGCCAAAATGGACCATTCTGAGATATCATTGTTGTGGCAAACTATTGCTTAATTTGAACATGCAGGAGACTCTAGATTATCAGCAATTGATGCGTCCAGATTGTGGATGTAATTAGTCTAATTATATAGCTAGACAGAGTATTTTCTTTCTCCTATATGCTCCCCAGCCCACCCCCACCACACACGCACACACAAAAGAACAGTGCAATTATATCATGGCATTGACAGTAGGATGACAGAAATCTATTTTCTTCTGCAGCAGCAAGCTGCCAGTATGTGATCCAGCCCTGGAAGAACAGTATGAAGAGAAAAGGCAAAGAGCTGCGTTTCTTCAAGAGCTTATTGCTTCAACTATCTTCTAAGACATGCATAACCAGACGGAGATTCAACATAACGAAGAGAACAGCTTTAGAACATGTGCATGAGAATAATGGTTCACAGAAACATATATATATATATATATATAGTTGCTTATATGTATCCCACTACTAGTTAAAGCCTCGCATTTCTAATAACTTCATTCATGGCTAGAAAGTGTTTACACGAACACATATGCACTGCATAGCATTTGTATCCAAACAATATAAGTGCAAACTGGGAGTTTTCAAGTGTGTTCCTACATTGGTTAAGTTTAGATGGTACGGATTAATTTATTCTCCTTTCCTAAAATGTTTGTTCTATAAATTCTTCATTGTCTGCCTAACAGAAGTTGGCAAAACTAGATCTAACATAGACGGATTGAGTAATCTAACATTTCTTTAATATGTGTGGATTATGAACTCCTATAGCTGAATGGCAAATCGAACCATTTAAAAAGTAAATCTTTTGTGTGAAGGGGCTAAGTGTTGTAATTAGAAAATGAAGTTCTTGCTGGACAAACAGTATCATAATTCTACATTCAAATTGAAGCTGGCTTACGTCAATATTTTTCTTTCTCCCTTGCAACTCATAAATCACCATCATAGTTTTAGAAGGCCAAAGTAAGTTCAACTCTATTCTCCTTGAAACAAATTTCTCCCTGAACATAGTCATTGATATGTATAGGAGAATGTATATAAGCACATTTGTTTAAAGATGATAGCTCGGGACGAAAAGACTAACAATGGAAAGGGCGTTTGGAAGCTGTGGAGCTAAATGGTAATACCAGTTAGCAGAGAGACTAAGCATGATCATCACTTGTTATCATTTTTCCAATTCTTGAAAGGTGCTTAAATTTGACACATCATTAAACTTTGGAACTGAGTTATTAGTCTCAATAGACTCATAGCTCAGGAACAAGCATGTTGGCCTACCAAAAGACTCCACCTACTTTTTAATTTTAATAATTGTGGTGTCTAGGCCTGCTTATGCACCTCGACTTATTATATATATACATGTTGCCTCCCACCAGAATACATACTGGGTAACTCTCCCGAAAAAACTCTACCAATATTAATTGCTGGTTCTCCATTCTTCTGTCGCTCCAAATTGTACGTTTCAGTTTTGATTAACTCAATAACACAGCTATATTCTAATCATATCGAATAAAACTTCTCCAGAGAAGCACTCTTTCCCTTTTAACGGCTTCTTGTGATGAGAGCCGACTACACTTTGGGATCAGCACCTATCAAGTTACATTGGTTGCTCGCTGTACATATGTTGTCAAGCATAACTCAAGGTAAATGGTTACCAAGAGACCGAGGTTTACAGTAAACGATACATGTCTTGATATCAAAATCCAGCTTGGTTTAACTGAATTACGAAATAATTGGTCAAGAAAAAAGCCATTGAATCACTAATTCAGAAAAGATCATATCCTGTGGTAGCACCAAAACTAAAGAGAGCTCCAACAGTATACACACCATCACTATGATCATCAACAGGTAACCAGATGTATCAATCAACCAAAAACACCTCAATTCCAAACTAGTTTCCACACACTTACGTCTAGTAAAATTAGCAAAGACGAACCAGAATATCCAGCACAAAAAACAACCCTGTTACCATGGATGCCTCAATGGCAAGTAAACTGACAAACACCAAACACTGCACAAGGATGGTCCATATCAATATAACTGGATTTGGCCCTTTGGAATATCTATGCATACTCTATTCTCATTATTTTACATCTTTTTTCAAGCCTAGATTTCCAGCATACAAAACAACAAACCCAGTAGCATCCCATATTAAATAGCTCTTTGACAAATCAATGTTTCCAACAGTGAAAAGTATTGAGATCAATGGTATTGATCACCCACGTGCATTCAGCCCACATCATTTTCTGGCTGAATACTGACAAAATGCTCCTTGAGTTTTTTCTATCATCTTTCCTTGCCCAAATGCTACCATTGCTTTGTAAAATGAATACCATTCTAAGTAGGGAAATAAAGATGACGAGCAAAGTGCAGAGCCATGAAACTTATCCAAGCAAGTAACATATCATGCACAAAGATAAAGGTCTTGCAAGTAATTCTATCCCTCTATTTCGTAGTTCAGCAATAATAGTTATGGTCGAGATGGCAAAAAGAAACTGATTGCACTCTTAGTGATAATATTTGTACTTGGATTGTAAACCCCGATTTCAATCAATGAGTGTACAGGCATAACAACTAGTCAAATAACCCTTGCAACAATGGCATAACTCGGGTGACATACGAGTGGCTTAGCAGGGAAACAGAGGAAAAATGTGGACTTAACAAGATTTGCCATCACGAATGACATCAAACCAAAAATAATTGCTGCTCCACCATTCGTGAGTTGTGACAACAGGAGTTTTGCTTGTTTGATTCAAAACAAAAAGACTGCAAAGCTGCAGTTGATAGGGGGCCATAGGAAAAAACTCAGTTCAACAGCTTGACTTACACCACTTAAAACAGTATATATCAAACTTTATATAACAAATTACTTGCTATGACGTTTATTTCTACCAGATCATACAAACAATCAACTCCGCAATAGAGGTCGAAACCAAGATCCACTATTTGTCTAGAAAGACAACCAAAATTATCAAATCCAGAGGCATCAAACACAGTCATTCATTAGCTCAGCCTAGTAAAACATGCTTTATAATAGCCAGTGAGAGCATCTTGGGAGCATAATTACAGCAACAAGCATGAAAATGAAAGTTAAGTTCAACAAACTGGTTTTTAGACCTACTATGTTGTATGGGGCAAAGTGTTGGTCAATCAAGAATGCTCACATTCAAAAGTTGAAGGTCGCGGAGATGAGGATGCTCAGATGGATGTTTAGGCATACTAAAAGGGATATGATTAGGAACGAAGATATTCGGGTAAGGTGGGAGTGGCCTCCGTGGAAAACAAGATTGAGTGAAGTTAGCATGAGATGGTTTGAGCATGTTCAGAGGAGATGCACGGATGCACTCGTGAGGAAATGTGAGAGGTTGACCAAAATGGGTGTTAGGAGAGGCAAAGGTATACTGAAAAAGAATTGGGGAGAAGTAATTCGATAGGACGTGGCTCACTTCCAACTGACTGAGGACATGATCTTAGATAGGAAGGCTTGGAAGATTTGGAGATTGAAGATTAGGTTAGAAGGTTAGTAGGTAGTCGAGTGGTGTAGCACCTTTAAGGGGGAAGTCAGGGGTTAATTACTCCGCTACTTTCTCTTCTTAGTTGTATTACTATTTAGTACTGAGTAGTGTTTTTTACTTCATTTCATTGTCACTTGTTGCTTTATTGGTTGTATCTATCATGATTCTTTCCTACCGGTATTTTTATAATTGCTTTGATATTGCTATTTTATTGTCATATTATTCTTGCAATTATGTTTCAATAATTGTTCTTTTGAGCCGAGGTCTACTGGAACAACCTCTCTACCTTAAGGTAGGGCTAAGATCTGCATACATCCTATCTTACCCTCCCCAGACCCCATTTATGGCCCTATTTATAGGATTACACTGAGTAAGTTGTTGTTGTAAGCATGAAATGACAACCGGTGTGAGCATTTTTTGAGCATTATTACAGGAACAAGCATGAAGAATGACACAACAGACCATCTCATTCTGAGGTTAATAAGCAGTAGGTAAATGACACCTTTTTGTAGGGTAATTTCTAAGTAGCTCATCTAAATACATAAGACCAAGGACTGACGAGTTCCGACACAGAATCAACTGACCATTCACAGATGGTTCAACTCAGAGATTATAAGGCACAATTGAAAATAACAATTAAGCATCACTAAACAAATTGTAATGAGGTTCAACTACATACTACTTACACGGGAATCTCACATTCATCAATTCTAGGTTCTAAACAATATAGGTTGTTAAAACAAATATCCCAGTTTTTTTTTTTTTTTGGGTGTTTCCTAACATCATCGATTTGTAAAAACAAATATCAAATGCACCTAACTTCATTGGCATGTTAAAGTCGAGTTTCAAACAAAAGTATGAATTTGTCCTGAGGGAAACTAAAGGTGCACAACAAATGTTCTCCTTCCTTTCAAACAAATGAAAGTTGAAGCAGTAAACTGAAGCAAACTCGCAAAGGTACACTAGCATTGACTTATAACAAGATTTCTTCAACTACCCTAGGATCTAAAAGAAAAGAAGTAACCAAAAAGTTGCATATATGACAAACGGATTGAATATATTGCATGACAAGGGGCGGACCATTTTGAAGGAAAATGTGCAGCTGCTCGTTGATCACTCAATAATTTTCTGAATGACACCAGCTCCAACAGTCTTTCCTCCTTCTCTGATGGCAAATCTCATCCCCTGCTCACAAGCCACCGGCATAATAAGCTCAACCACCAAGTTCACACGATCACCAGGCATGACCATCTTAGATTCTTCTCCTTTGTCAGTGGTAATGGACGTAACCTTCCCAGTCACATCAGTGGTCCTCATGTAAAACTGAGGCCTGTACCCTGAAAAGAATGGGGAATGCCTACCACCCTCCTCCTTTTTCAGAACATACACAAGAGCTTCAAACTTGGTGTGAGGAGTGATTGTTCCAGGTTTTGCCAACACCATTCCTCTCTGAATATCAATCTTCTGAATACCTCTCAACAATAATCCCACATTATCTCCAGCCATTGCTTCATCCAGAATCTTCTGAAACATCTCAACCCCAGTCACGGTAGTAGTCCTAGTGTCTCTTAATCCAACAATATCAACGGTGTCTCCAATCCTAACAGTTCCTCTCTCTACCCTCCCTGTTGCCACTGTACCTCTACCCGTGATTGAGAACACGTCTTCAATAGCCATCAGAAAAGGCAACTCAGTTTGTCTTTGCGGAATAGGAATATAACTATCAACATTGTCCATTAACTCATAAATCTTATCAACCCATTGATTTTCACCTCTCTTAATACTAGGATTTGCCATCAAAGCCTCTAAAGCCAAAAGAGCAGAGCCAGAAATGATAGGAATATCATCACCAGGGAACTCATAACTGGACAAAAGCTCTCTTACCTCCAACTCAACAAGCTGAAGAAGCTCTTCATCATCAACCTGGTCTTGTTTGTTCAAAAACACCACCATGTTAGGGACACCCACTTGTTTTGCAAGCAAAATGTGCTCTTTGGTCTGAGGCATTGGGCCGTCGGCACCGGAGACAACAAGTATAGCTCCGTCCATCTGAGCAGCACCAGTAATCATATTCTTGACATAATCAGCATGACCAGGGCAGTCCACGTGGGCGTAGTGTCGGTTCTCAGTCTCGTACTCAACAGTAGCAGTGTTAATAGTAATCCCACGAGCACGCTCTTCTGGGGCGGCATCAATTTCGTCGTACTTTTTGGGAGCGGAATTACCCAAAGAGGCAAGAGCCATGGTTAAAGCAGCAGTAAGAGTGGTCTTTCCATGGTCAACATGGCCAATAGTACCAATATTGACGTGGGGTTTTTTCCTCTCGAATTTGCCACGGGCAGCGCGGACAGTAAACCGGCGTTGGTGGTGGGTGGTGGGAGAAGATGTGGCGGGGGAGTGGAGGAAAAGGGTGGAAAAATTGGGGGTAAAGGAAGAGGATAGGATAAGTTTGGTTGGTTTAGTGGCGGAAGGAAGAAGGGGATTGGAAGAAGAAGAAGAGGAATAAGGGTTTACGAGCTTGGTAGAAGAAGTGGCGGTGGCAGCCGCTGCTGAAATTGAAGCCATGTGGAAGAAGGGAAATTGAAGTTTAGAGAGAAAAAGAATTTGGGAATTAGAAAGAAATTGGGGGAGAAGTTGGAAGAGAAGGGGATAACAGTGTTATATCCTTGGCATGAAAAAAATAGGGCCTTCAATACAGTACTCATTTTGAAGGGGATTTTTCTATCCATTTCTACCTATTGGATAACACATATGAAATCCAATGTCTTTATGTTGCTGTTCTCCCGAATTTAAAATCTGAAGTATACTCAAATTTTCAATTACTACTTGGTATACAACATTAAATCATAACAATTCTAATTTTCAGGAAAATGAAATCTCTTCCTTTTTATTAATTTGAATAAAATAAAATGATATTTTCATATCTTTTATTTAAAAATTAATGATTTTTTATATATAAATATAAGATTTTTTTATAAAGAAATTATAAAATTATAAAATATTTATAAAACCTAAAAAAATCATGTCTCTTATTTTGAATAATTTATTCATTATCGGCGTCCCTTTAGCCTTTAGGTGTAATAGTAATATATTGAGTCTGATGTTTAAATATTATCCATGTGTGTCTATATCAAAACAAATAACTTTTTAAAAAGATTATCTTGAATGTATATTTGGTGGAAAGGAAAATTGAATATGCTAAAATCAAGAAAAAACTAGTACTTTCGAGCAAATGAAACACACTTGAGTACAAAAAAAAAAAAAAAGGTAAACGAGATTATTGTGACCCATTGGTTGTCACTGACTACAATAAATTTGGTGCAAATGCTATTTGCAATTTTCATGATCGAACGATTAGGCAACATAGTACAGAAATGACATAAGTTTTGGTGATTTTTGCACCAGTAATGTCTTGAAGGTGAGGGCCATTTCGGTGGCTAAAACAAAAGAAAATGATTGAAAGTGATTCACTCATTAGAGTCTCTGTTTATGCCACGTTTGTACTTCAGGTACTCTAATTTGAGACTTTCCAACACTGGTGTACAAGTCTCCGACAAAAGATTGCCGTTAGTTGTATCGCAATTTGATCGCCCGTTTCTTTATAAATTTGTCCCTTTTTCTTTTTTCTGTTTTACAGCAAAATATCTTTAAACCCGTCTAATTGTCACTGCTTCGAGGAGGAAAAGCCAATTACTTTCCGGTAAAAATAAAAATAAAAGGGTGAATATAGTTCTTTACGGGTCTATAGAACATGATTGATAAAATTAAAGGACGTGTGAAGGTTATATCTCAACAGGCGTGACTTCAAACCAATTAATCTTTGCTAATTACAAATGTAAATATATACAAGTATACACTTCGCGAAAATGAAAGAACCTATTGTTGCTGCAGCTCGAGGCATCTCTTCCGAAATACTAAGGGATCCACTCGTTGTCTACTATGTCATGGCAACATTAATTTGAATATGTTGTCCGAAAATAAACTCACCGAAGGCAAATTGAAGCACAGATCACTCTCCCACTTCCTCTTTCAAAATTACGGCAATTCCCAATCCTGAACTGACGCTGCCCTTGATAGAGCTGAAATAGTGCCTAAATATAGGTCCATTCAAAACACTTCCAGCTACTGAATTTTGTTTGTCACCACTGCCAGCAACTCTAATATTTTTCAGCATTCTGGAATATCTTGAAACCTTTAAGGATAAGTAACATGATCGGTAATAACAGTCAATCAAAAGTAATGTAATTGGCACAATCAATGAACAACCTCAGTTATATTCACAGTTCAATAGAAAATAATAAGACAGCAACACTTACATTTTCAAGGAGGGGCTTGGGCCTTCAGAATTTGAACTGGAGCAGCCCATTTCGTTTCGTAGACTATGGGGAGATATTTTGTGACCACACATAGCAAGCACTCCACTGCGTATCTCAGGAGGAAGTTTGCTCATAACATCTGAGATAGCCAAGTCATGTTTCTTTCTGAGCTCATCTAGCTCCTTGCGCTGCTCGTCTAGCAGCTTCTCAAGTTTCTCCGCAATTTCTCCAATTTCATCTGAACATCTGTTGCTGATATGATTTTTTCTTTCCCCTAATGAATGATGCTCAGCCTCAGAAGTTAAATCAGTAGATTGTTTATTATCACTTGAGTTTGAATCTGGAATCACACCAGCCTCTTCATCCATACCAGCCTCTTCATCCATATCATTTTCAGTTTTACTATCTTCATGCTCAAAGGCACCATCACCTGAGCTGCTTCTCTCTTTCTGGCTGACAGGTGATTGTTCGTTTTCTTCAGTCCAGCTACTTTCAGGAATTGGTGAATCTGCATGTGACAGGTTTGAAGGCCCCGGTCTGAGTGGAGAGCTTGCACTACTAATTGTTTTGGGTGAATCAGACCAGTACTTACGACCTGAAGGAAGTCTTTCCAACACAAGACCACCAGAAAGAGTAGAGTTCATTGTTGAAGGGGAAACGTCATCACAAGCTCCAGAGGTACTGCTCTCAGAAGGAGCAACTTCACGAGCTTCAGAGGCACTGCTCTCAGAAGGAGCAACTTCATCATTGATGTGATTGCTAGAACATTGTTTTGGTGCCCAATCTGGGATATATGACCGGATTTCAGAATCAATCATATCAGCAATAGCGAAGACGTCTTGATCTGTCAGGTCCAACTCCTCAACCATTTCACTAGCAACAGCATTTGCTGTATCAACTTCAATATCAAAGGGGAAGTGAATATTCCTAGTATGACCTGAGATACAGGGCAAATGTCAAACTGTTGAAGTGATTCATCTTAGTTTGGTGGAGATAAGGAACAAGGCATAACCTGTTGAATCAGTTATTCGCAGTTTAAGAAAAATTGTGTTTAGGTCCTTTCTCTGGCCCTGCACTGTGAAATCTCTACTTCCTTCAGGCACAGGGTCCTGGAGATTTCTTTCACTGTCAGATGGGTCATCACAGTTACCAGCATGCCTGGGGTGGAAACTCAAGGATCTAGATATGCTTCCAGAATCATCATCTGACTGGAGAAAGGGGTCCATCAATAGTTCCTTAGCAGACAGCCGCTCAGAAACTTTTGCAATACATTTTTCTATAAATGCTTTAACTTCAGGATCCTTTACTTTTGCCAATGATGCAGGCCTAATTCCCTTCAAGGGTGGTAGGTAGAAAATCTTAGCATTGAAAATACAAAGACCGATCCAAGAAATTAAGCGGCAACAAAACCAACTTTAAGCAACATATATATCCTTTGATCAATCCATAAATATCAAAATTACAGTCATAGAAGAATTAGTAATGTTAATTAATACTCAGGATGAAATCATCAATGTAGGACCCCAACCAATAGCATCCCAAAAAGTGAAATAAACAATCAAAAAGTGGACTAATATATTGTCTTTCGTATTTTAGCTGCCAAACAATGAAAATTGATGAGTAACACTCCCAGGCTTTTCTTTGAGTCATAATCACATATAATAAAATAAATTACTTCCACTATAGCTTTATTTAAGTGGTAATTTTTTTTAAAGTAGAGTTGAAATTTACTGTTTCAGAGAGGAAGTAGGCCCACAATCACTGATAAGTTTGAGATTCTATTAGGAAGTTCTTATCCCTTTGAAGTAATAAAATATCAAAATGCTATGAAGGTAAAGAAACAATATTTCACTTGAGAAAAGTGGATGGTATTTTGAGATGAGAATGAGAGCCAGATGGAGGGTGCAGAGTAACCTGCGCTAAGTACTGAAAGTACCTGATCATCACAAGATAAAAAAAGAAAGGCATTCCCAAAAGCCCGAGCATTCTTTATAAGTGTTCTTTTGGCTCTGGTTTTGGTACTAGAGAATCTTTTCCTTCTTTTCAGTACCACCCTTATGGTTTTGCCCACATCTCTCACTCTATCATTTGACTTGTTCAATCTCTAAGCACTTATAGGCTGAAGGCTTTTGGTTCAAAGGCGAAAAAACACTAGTTGATTCTTCCCATTCCGCCTAAACCTTGATGGGCAGAGTTTTGCGGTATTTGTGCTGGTTGGAGATAGCAGGTATCTCGTGGAATGTTCGAGGTCAATGCAAGCTGTCCAGACACCACCGCTATAAAAATGAAAACAAAATAAAAAAGAAGATATTTCTTTTGGTTCGAACTTCCAACTATGTTGAGAACATTCAAGGTCCTGCATTTAGCCTTACTCATGATTATACATATGTAAAAATTTCTAATTTATTACATGTCTATCATGTAAAAACGCATGTTTCTGGATAAACAAACTAAATGGGGTAAAATGTATTTATTAAAGCACTCAGAGAAGTCTTGACCGAGTCCACATACTAATTGAATTTAATATTTGTTTATCTTGACAAATACAAATAGCAAAGTGCTTATGAGACGGCAGGGCACATCATTCAAAATATTATAACTGAATTACATACATAATTACAGGATATTTTATCCCCTTATTAAAGAGAATAGAATGTACTCCACTAATCAGAGAGAGAGAAAATCTGATCTCAAATGGGGTTGGATCTAAATGAAACAGTTGACGTTTCTTTATTCTTCAATGGTAAATAAACAATTTGACACTAAGATAGAAATACCCAAGGGAGAGAGGCTTCTTTTGGGTGAAATTGAGAATGATAGACTTTTCTAGAAAGTTGAAATTCCATGAGAATTCCCTGCTGGGAGGGGTGTTATAACAAGAAATATGACAATTATCTTCAAGTAATCCAATGACAATGCTTTCAGGTAGTTTTGGAAATAAAACCAAAATGACTTTCCCACAATCAAATCAAAAACCAAAAGAGTTTCTAATCCAAACACAACCTTTCTTTAGTCCACTTCATTCACAAATTGAACATCCAGTTTTCATAATGCATGGCCATTGAAGTAGGAGCTGAATACCCATGTCTTACGCAAGGACAGTATCAGGCCCAAAACATACATTTGTTTCAAAGAGCGAAGATTTAAGTTTTCAGAACTCCAGAATGACCTTTCTATAAATTCTCTTATCTCTAATGTGCAATATCAAAGTATCTGATGAACACTAAATAGTAAAACTCCTTGCTTGTAAGTAGGCATTATTTCCAAATGTTATAAAACATAAATAAGGGGATCTGATTTGATAAAGTGAACAATTTCTTCTTCTTTCACCTCATAAATGGAAATATGATGGAATTTCTTAGATTCCTAGACACAAATAACAATTCTACCAGTAATTCAACCTTTGCCTAGAAAAAAGCCAGCAATTGCAGCGTGCTGGCCCTATTAAATGGCCTTAAGTTGAAGTATCAGGACAAAATGCTGCCACTAAGCTGTAGAGAAAATCTAACCACTGTGCTTGTTCTGATAACTAAGATACTGCATTAAATGTCAATAATGCACCAGCATCACTTCGAAGTATGCATTTTAGATATAGACCACGAAAAGGGTAATGCCCTCTATAGGGATGGGAAGTGAAGCCTAATTACCACCCATCCAACAACTTAAAAATAAAATAAATAAATAAATAAATAACTAGAAAACACGAAGATTGAAAGAACAGCGAGTAACGCCCACCCACTACCCACCACCCACCACGCGAGGAAGGCCAAACAGTCTTTGGCAGCAAACTGAGATTAAAGTAGACAATGAAGAATTCTGAAGGACAAATGTCAGGCGAATGCAACTTACAAAAACAAATTATAAATTGAAGATAACATACTTTAGAGTTGTCAATAGTTTCACAAATATATTTCTGAGTGGTAATCTAATCAGCAACACGAAATTACCAATGAATGATTAACTGGACTTCAGTGCAATGAAGATTCATCTCAGCAATATCTTAGGTGAAGGAAGCACTTGACCAATGGATTAGGAAACACTCTTTGTCGTATGGTGTCATTCTTATGTATACGTTTTCTTTTTGCATATTATTTATATGTGTACTTAGTAAAATTTTCCAACTAAGCGGGTCAGATGATATCCCTTGGTATAATGTGAATCTGCCCTTGAACCTAACATCACGGAGATTCGGGGTTTAAGCGCGTCTCACGCGAGCAGTTAACACCACTAGTGGATTCCTATATTATTAACACACAGCAGAAGTGAATATCAGATGGCTTGGTGAAGGGCCTGAATGTGACCATTTCTCTCCTTTTGTTTCAATTTTTCTTTCCAGAATCTGAATGTGGAAAACCATGCTTCAACATCTCATTAACCATCAATTTTGACCCTCCTGTCCATTGATTGGGGTTGAAAGAATTGCTTGTCAATGTAAAACAAGCAAACTAACCAGCCTTCTAAGAAAAACATCATATATATCAATCTTCCTATACTTATATAGGCAATATCAACTAGGTGAAATTAAATATTAATTATTGTTGTTACACTGCACTATGTCTGAGTAGGGATAAGTGCAAGATTTAGAGAACCTCTAATTTTAGAAACTTCTTAAAGCACCTTAAGAAAGGTTGCTTACAGTGTTGGAATGAAATGGATCTGAATAGAGCTGAATATAAAGAGGATGCATACTGGTGGTTCCAACTAGTTTAGTATTGACCAAATTTATTGTAATACCAAACAAACTTAATCAAATCAAAATTTAGCAAAATTGAATTGAACCTAACTGATGTATGCTTGGTCACCTTTGGTTCTTCAACCCCAGCAGTGTAAGAACCAAAATACTGGAAACAGAGACAGCCATTTATGCAGTTCCTATTCTACTATATGAAGAATGTCCTAGTAAAGTTTGAGGGCACAAGGAAACACAGAACATAATAGATGGAAAGAAAGAGATGAATTCTTACTGCTGTCACTTTCTTATATATCTGGGCAGCATTTGCACACTCAACATATGGATACTCAAACGTCACCAGCTCCAGCAAGCACATGCCAAAAGCATAGATATCTACTAGCTCATTATATTCCTCCTCATAAAGCTCTGGTGCCATAAATTCTGGAGTACCTGAGATTAAAAATAGAATTGCACTGGTAAAAAGACCATCTGAATGACACTAACAATAGCAGTCTTGGATAGATGCAAAAGGTAGCAAAGTGGACCAAGACCTCACCAATGACACTATGAGCTGAACGAGCCTTACGGAGAATTGCTGCGAGTCCCAAGTCACCGATTTTCACCTCTCCTTGGTTACCGTTGACGAAAAGATTATCACACTTGAGATCTCGATGAATAACTGGAGGGTCGTGACCATGCAGATATAACAGTCCCTCCAATATCTGCCGAGACCAATTCTTGAGTGCCCGCAAATCAACCTTCTTATGTTTTTTGCGGTATCTGTGTAATCATACACAATGAGCAGCTCATAATATGACCTTTCCTGGGGAGGAGGTGTTGAGCAAAGGACAGAAGAAAAGAACAAGAAAACACAATTATCACATACTGTCTTAAATTCCCAGAAGTGAATATTTCAGTAATGATGTTGATATTCTCAGTCTTTGTGTCAACCCAAGAGTTGTAAAATTTGATGATGTTCTTGTGCTTGAGGGTTTTAAGCAAATGAACTTCAGAATAAAGACGCTCCAAGTCCACAGCATTCCTCAAGAGATCAGCAACTTTAACTTGGTTCCAAGCTACTTCTATTCCCTCCAATTCATCAAATGCTCGATATCTATTTCCCGATAGTAAGTCAAAAGAATTGACAAAATAGCACTTCCCAACAAACATCATAGGGAGAAAAAAAAATAGGAATGGTAAACAAATCATATGCATGTAAAGGTCTTAAAGGATACACTTTCTTAAAAGCTCCTTTTCCCAGAACTTCTTTGTACTGCATAAAACAAGAGAATCAACTCCATTAACTCAATCGCAGAGTGTAATTATCATGAAACCACAGTAAAAGAAAAAGGATTACTAGTAGAACCAATAAAACCAGTAAATGTAACAATATTATCATCAAATCAATAGTAAAGCAGTCAATGACCGAAGCAGATCAGTCTGTGTGATAAATAAGCCAAATTCTGTGAAACTAAACTATAAAGAGAGTTTCTAAATATGGAGAACTGACCCGACCGTAGCGACCAGTAGGATCGAGCTCTACGAACTCGGGCTCAGATTCAGAATCGTCCGGTTCCTGCTCCGACGCCGAATCCTGGTGCATTCTCTTCGTCCAAAGAATCGAAATGACACAAAATTCAGAACCCTAGTTCTTCAATCGACTCAGATCAGTCAAAAATAGCAAGAAACTATCCCTAATTCAACACTGTTATCCACAATTCAGCAAAAACAAAAGCAACAATTTTGATTACTCTGTCCTTCACGTATTTATGGACTTTACGTAGGTTTTGGTGAGTGATGAATCGTGTAAAGGAAAAAGAAGCAAAAAGAGGGCAACAAGGTGGTTGTGATTTTTGATTCTGAAGCGTATAAACGGAGGGAATCCGGCTAACTGATTGTGACCGACTCACTCTCACCTTTTCTCCTTTCCTTTTTTTTTTTTAAAAAAAATTTTGTATTACTCCTATTCCAGCTTTTTTATTAGTCAACTCTGGAAGCTTATGAAATGAACCCAAAAAAAAAAAATATCAGGATAACTATGGCAAGTCAATGGACTTGGATCCTCTCTTTTGCTTTTCTGGATTTTAAAGTAGCACATTTGTGGAACTTTAAGGAAACATTTGGCAAATACAGCCAAGTAATTGCTCATTTTCTCTCTCTAGTTCCCCTGGCTAAGTGCCAAAATAGTATACCTTCCGTTTTAATTTGTGTGGTCTAATTTAATTAGACATAAAATTTAAAAAATAAAAAAAGTTGTATGAATTTTTTATTAAATAAATAAGATTTAGTACGAGTATAATGATTTATTAAATAAAAGAAAATTTTTGAAATTAATTAATATATATATATATATATATATCGTATAAATTGAGATAAAAAATACTTATTTTATATATATATGTTTTGGGTGAAGCAGTTGAAAATTATGTTTTGATTGATAGATTGCGTTTCCTTTTTTTTTTAAAGTTAAAAGTAAAATAGGACAGATGAACAAAGATAAATAAATGAGTGATGTTTAAAACTTTAAATTGTAAGAAAAATGTATTTTTTGTTGCTGGACGAAAAAAAAAAAGATAAATAAATGAATGATGTTTAAATTGTTTTTTTGTTGCGGGACGAAGAATTAAAAAAACTTACTCCTATATGAGTTAAAATTTGAATTTGATATCTGAATGTATTAGAAGGTGGCGCAACATGAAAAAATCTAAAGCAGATTTTTTTCAATAGATATAACATCCGACATAGTTCTACATTGCGATTGGTGAAATTACTCCTACTCGTTGAAGGTTTGGAACAACATTATAGGTACATTTAGCTCTAGAGTGATTAGACCGGAAATAAAGTTTATCAATGGTCAATCTAGATAAACTTCAACGGTAACTGTTTTTAGAGAATTCAAACTTCACTCAGAATATGCACGTAATGATTTCAACGTGCATGTAGTGCCCATTAAAAATGGCTTGAATTATGGAGAACAATATTTAGGCTATAGATATATCCATTACTATACAATAATTATACTACTCTCACAGTTGTATCTCAAGCTCTCACGCGCTCTCCAATTCTTATTCTTTCGATGACATTGCCTGATAATCATGTAGAAGAATGTTCAACAAAAATTATTTTCTTCCTTTATTTTATTATTTTATAATTTACAATTTTTAAATATCGCTTTAATTATTTTCCTCTCTAGCAAAATATATAGTATTTATTCATTATAATTCAAGTGTCCTTAATTTTCTAGTATAAATTTAATTATTATTCTGAATTACTGATTTGGGGATAAATAATTCAAATCCTATATTAATCTATTATTACTTTAGTTGTGTAATTAAACTATGTTTAATCCATCCCTTTTGTGAATAGCTCAAGCATATTTGTACAGTTTATCCTAAAGTAGGCAGTAAATATATCATAATTGTAATATGACTGTCAAATTTTGTCAGTAAAGATAATATATGAGAAAAAACTATATATTTTAAAATAAAGTAATTAAAAGATTTATCATATGAAATAAAAATGAGCAAATATTTTACCATTGATGCCCTTAAATTTAGTAGATTATGATGTGAAGAGAAGATTTATCTATCTTCATAATAAATTTTTGAAAAAAAAGTTGAAATACAAAAAATGCACGTTAACGAATTTCGAAAGGACACTGATGTATTCTCATTCAAATTGCGTGTGCAGGTTGTTTAGCCTTGAGAAACTCCATTTGTATACTAATTTATATTTGAAGAGCACCAATTATATTATGGAGTCGTGAGAACTTTGAAAAGGAATATATATAGTCAACTTATAAACTAATAGTGAAATTTTCCACGAACATACATGCATTATACAAAGACTTAATATGAGCATAATTTAGACATGAAAGCAATATATATTTGATTTTTATTGCAGTATGATAGAGATTTTGTTTAACTTAAATTGATTTAGATCAGAATATTCCTTTTTTTTTCAGTCAAGGCCCGCAAAGGGTATAATCATCTTTACAAATGTGAATATTTTCTTCGTTTTAAAATAAGTTGTGTTTTTAGTTTGAGAATACTTTTTAAGAAAATTACTCATTTTTTTAGAATATAAAATATAATTTTTCTAACTCACTAAAAAATTTTGAAAAAGATATAGCTCTTTAGTCACTTCTTGATAATATAAAACTTCTTTTATTTAAATAAGGATAAAATTAAAAGAACATTGTAGTGTCTTCTTAATTTTGTGAAACATAAAAACTTATTTTAAAATAAAATAAAAATATCACTTATTTTTAAAATAGAAGAAGAATAGATATTGTCGATAGCTCACAAACATATAATGGGCCATTAGATGGTCCAAAGTAATCCATCATTTTATCTACCATCTTTTCTTCCGGTGACACCTTCTATTTATCGATTTTGATTTTTTCGCATCATATATTAATTTGCTTCGATCACTTGTTAGAAATAATTTACGGATTATCAAATTCTCATAAATAAAATGAAAAATGAGTGCATACAATTAAAATAATCAAGATCGCATTATTTTATTGAGATAATTATTAATAAAAAATTATCAAAAATCAACATCAAAAGAGGTCTTTTTTTAAAAAAATAATACTACTAATAATATCGACCTCCAAAGGTCGTGTTTTTAGCGTCAAAAATCGAAAAAATGCAATTATGCAAACCAACCTCCTAAGGTAGGGTTTTTTTAAAAAAAAATTAAAACTACAAAAAAACAAACCTCACCGAGGTCAGTTTTAAATTATTTTTCGCAAAACCCTACATCCAAAATATTGGCTTCCTGGGAAGTCCATTCCCAACATGCTTCCACTGGCTAACCTCCCAGCGGTAGTAGAAATTCTCCCGTTATCTGGTCAAAGACTGAATTAGATGTGAGATCTACTCCACGAGGAATTGTTCAGGCATAGATGATATCATCAATGGTTTAGTGATAGAAACATATCCTACCATAGTAAAGATGAGGGTTCGAAACCTAGATAATGCATTTTAATATTTTGTAATTTAAAAAAAAAGACCTCATGAGGTCGAAAAATACCAATTTCATGAGGTTGTTTTTTTTTCCAAAAAACTCAAATTTACAAGGAAAAAAAGCTTATACAAACTTGGTGTTTATATCAAATTGATGAATATGTGCTCTCCGCAGTAGCGAAGCCAAGAATTTTACTAAGTGTGTTCAAGATTTAATATATATTTATAAGTCATATTTAACTAATACACATAATATTATTTTTTATATATATAATATAATTTTACGACGGAGGGTGTTCAATTAACCACCCTTTCATCGCAACGAACTTTTATCACTTAACCGTATTAACTACTAATATATACGTTAAGTGATCTTGATTTAACTAGTAACTAGTTTGTGAGTAGTGTAATAAAACAATATATGCTAGGGCAAAGTTAATTAGAATATATGGGGAAATAAAATAAAGCAGGGAACATTGACATGTGCTAAACCAAAATGATTGGGTTGTATATTGACGTTTTCTTCACTGGATTTTCAGTGCTCCATCCCCAGTTGTTTCAACTGTACCCTCTTTACAAGTATCTGTTTCTTTCTTCTTTTAAAAAAGAATTTTGTGTAGTCATGAGATAAATGGTCACAACTAATAAGAGCTGTTACCACATGGCTTTTCTCTTAAAGGAATTTAATTCACCGACACCAATCCACCATGTATGTGAGGCGGAATCATAATTTCAAGTCTACATTTAAGGTAGAAAATAAATTTTTACATTCATTCTTCTCTTTTAAATATTTACCTAATAAAGAATTATTTCTTTCATTTTAATTTTTATTTAATTTTATTATTATTTAGCAGTTAAAAAATATTTCTTTGATCATAATTTTTTTAAGTATCTTCTAAATAATTTAAAATATTAATTATTATGATTTATATAATATTTTCTTATGTAATTTTTAAATATATAATTTTTATTTTAAATAATTAAAGATTTTATGTCCAAATTCACACCTAACGTTAATTAATTTGATCCTCTCTCTTATTCCTAATTAAGATAAACAAACTAATCAAACAGAGGGAGTAATATCTAGGTGTCGGTGCACTCACTATGCATAAATGAAATTTGCGCAATATTATTACTCTATTATAACACGATAAATAAAGAAAATTATTTTAAGTTATATAGACGCTTGACAAGTTATGATGAAAATATTGATGCTATCATTTATAAAAATATATGGAGATGCATGAAATTTTTTCATTTTAATAAGATGGGGTCTTGCAGTTAAACTTAAAAATAAAAAAAAGTTTTTAATAATTTTTTTAAAAAAAATAGATTTTACGCGATGTGAATTAATTATATTAATGAATTTCAAATAACAAATAGTTTGATAAATAAAAACGCCGTTACTGCTTTAAAATGATCAATAGACTATTTCTTTTAAAGTCTTCTTCTATATTGTTTTTTTTTTATATATATTTTTATTTTTTATATCTCCTTTGTTGAAGATCTATCTTAGCCTTTCACGTAATTCAGGTGGTGGTTTTGCGTGGGAGAGGAGCATTAATTCGATGGGGCAAAAAAAGAGGCAAATTAAAGAGATTGGAATATAATTTGATGGATGTCATTATCATTAATGGAATAATTCGCCGCACAAAGTCATAATATCCGCAGGGAAGAAAATGAGGTAGGCCATTTTTCGTATTCCATCTTCTGTCGCAGTTTATGTAATACATTTTGTTTTTTAGTTTATTTTTTTTAAAAAGTAATATATTTTTATATTTAATAATAATATATTTTTAAAATATTTATTTTATTCTTAATAAAATAATTTATAGCCACACAAATATTTAAATTATAAATTTTAAAATTTTTTTTATACTTTTTAAATTTTATGCTCAGTTAAAATACATTACATAAATTAAACAAAGGCAGCAGCTGCTTAAAGGAACTTGTTTCAAA
This sequence comes from Datura wrightii, assembly GCA_035772735.1. Lineage (NCBI taxonomy): Eukaryota > Viridiplantae > Streptophyta > Magnoliopsida > Solanales > Solanaceae > Datura > Datura wrightii. Next base: position 172,001,381 of record JASDFA010000010.1, on the reverse strand, counting down.
GTTCGAACAGATATTACGCAACACTACATGTGGCTGTTTGGTTTTTGGATCTGCTGACAATGACCGCAACCACCTATAGATTTCTATTAAATAAGGGGAGTGAAGATTTATTTAATCGTTGCAAAATTTCATTTATACGATTGAATATAACATATTTGATATTGAGGCGTAATTTTTGTTGAATATAATCTCTAACTTATCATTCTGAAACAAGCAATGGTAAGGTTTCCAATAACTATTATTGCATTGTATTACTTTTATTTTATTTTAATTGTTAGGACAAGATTTGCATACACAGTAAGAAAAAATTAATAGGTATGATAATTTGACTAACATAACTGTATTAATAATTTGGATGAGTTTAAGTACTAAGAGTAGAATTAAAAAAAACATGATCTATTATCTCTTGAATTTTGAAACTAACAAATATCTTAAAATAAGTATATTTAGCATAGCTACCGATTAAAATGAAATTGAGAGAGTAATTTGCATTTCTCTATTTGAAAACTCCTAAAATGCCGTATGTATATTTGAATAAACAAAAAAGGGACTGAAATATATAAGAGCAGAAAAAGGAAGCATTTTCCTGTACGGCACGAGGCACTCTTATCTCAGGGCCGTCCCAGTTTCGTTGTGCAAGCTGATCAAATGATAATATTGGGTTATTGACACTATACTTAACATGAATGGGCTAAACATCATTCCTTCTCAGGGAAATATTAGCCCAAAAGAATTAGGCCGACATTGCCTATTCAAATCTTGGTATTGGGTACTGTGCTTACATGGCCTTACAGATCTTGTTTGTTGGTTGGACTTTTTATTTAGGCTCAAAGTCTCAACTTTCAGATGCATTTAACTTTTAAGAGTTGCACAGACCGCTTTTCAAATAGACTGCTTTCTAAATACTTTCTTTAGCCTGGCATAATTTATGCGATATTAAAATATAAAAATATAAATTTATGTTTAGTAACAAAGTTTTAAAAAATGCAAATGATGACCCAATTCATATATGCAGATGTGGACATTCTCTTTTATATTTTGTTAAGTCATGGTTTTTGCAATGGAGTGTTTTTATAATCACTAGAAGCAAGTAAAGTTAATCGGGCGAAATTGCTTTTACGTGTTGTCTTGGAAGGCTTTGTCGTTTGTAACTTGTAACGACCCCTGTGTTTGGCTAATGTCGTGTATCATCACTACTTTTGTTAGAGTAGTTATTAACCGTTTTTGACACTTTTGTTGTTGAAAATTTTCACTTACTTACCTTTTTACACGAGAACATTTTTCCTTCTCTACCATGTGGAAGTGGCCTTTTGCCCAGACTGGAATTTTTCATGTTAATCTTAGTGCATTGCTGTTTTCCCTTTCTTGTCTTTCTTATCGCTTATTAGTTATTATAAAAATTTGACTTATATTTACGAAATGTAGCAAGATTTTTCGGTTTATAAAAGTTTTCTTTACAAAGCATATACGAAGTATTGCTCAAGGCTAGAAAAAATCACTCGAGGCATAATAATTTCGCTTAAATTTTTGTGTATGAAAACTGTATGAAATATATATATCTCACTCAATGCTTATAATTTTTTCTCATAATTTTTGTATATGAAAACTGTATACAATCGCCATGAAAATATGTATATTGCGCTCAAGAATTAAAATTTCGATCGTAATTTCGTGTATAAAAAAAAAAAGTATAACTTTCATACAATTTTCATATAAATTTATTACAATTACATCACACATGCAAGCTCAAAATACAATTTTCAAACAAGCTCAGCATATAATTGTAATGCATGTTTAATAAAATTCGAATATAGCTTCGAATTCTAACCAATTAGGACTGAAATTTTGTTCACAACTAGCTCAAAGTCTCAAACCTTGTCCAAATAGTATCTTATTTAGTTATAGGATGTTAATTTTCCTTTTAAGGGGTAAGTAAATTTTTAAGAAATGTGGCGAAACTAAAATTAACATATTATATAGATCAGATGAAGTAGTATTAATCACAGGAGTGTTTGACTAAATTACCCTAACTCTTTCTTAAATGTGGAATTGATTATTATATGCAGTAAGATTGGAATTGAAAACAAAAATTGATGCCTTCGAAATTAAAATGATAAACATTTTGGACATTTTTTCTTTATAAAATGATGGACAAAAAAGACTGAAAGGGAGCAATACTTTAAAGTTTCACAACTAAATGCAGGAGATATTTCCTACTGTCTTATAAAAGGCAACCATGGCACTTCAAATCAGGATGGTAATTTATTAGAACAATAATCACGTTTTATGGGGAAATATAATGATTACATGATGTTTCCCTTTGCATTAATCTTTTCATTCATTTGAATTAGTCCAAGTGTTACTGTATTAGTTGTGCTATTTCTACTATAAAAAATCTTGGAACTTGTACTAAATCAAGCTCCCCTAAAATCTTTAATTCATGAATCATGATTCCCTTTGAATATAGATCCAACACATGATGATGAGCAGTCTATTTGTTATCTTGCTCCCATTTTCCTTTTGTCTTGAAGCCAAGGAACAAAACAAGATTTGAGTTGGACCAGATCTGAAAACACTTTACCTAATTACACTGACTCATTCTGCTTTGTTTCAATCCCCTACCTAGATTCCTCTCCTATTCCTCTTTTATCTTCAAAAAAGAAAAGCTTTTTCAACTAACTCTGAAGGATTCAAATAATAATACCTTAAAAATATTAATAATTTAGGACAAGTGTAAATTTATAGGACAATGAATCTTTAGAAGAGTTCCAGCAAACAAGAGAAGGAGGCAGGAGGTTTTAATCAATCACTAGTAAGCTCAACGCCTCAACCTAAGAAAATAAGTAGCAACACTTCTATTTGTTACACGAACGAGTTTATTTTGACACATAGTATAGATTTATGTGTAAAAATTTTAATAAAATTATAATAAATAGTATATATATGAATTCATCATTTTAAAAATATAATAAGTTCATGCAAAAAATCTTAAAAATTGAACCATACAATATAAATTTTAAATTTGCCCCCGACAATACAAAATTTAATTTGACTAAAAACTAAAAAATCTATTATTATATGACCTTAATTACAAAATCTAATTAGAAATGATTAAAGAAACTAGCATATATTAAATTTTAAATTACTAATTTTAGTTTAGTTCCAACAAACTCAGATGTCAATTATAGTACATCTCAAGGGAAAGTGTAGAAGTATGTGAAGAACCATTCATTGGGAACCCCATTTTTTGGTTTTGACTGGTCATTGTGTGCATAAAAATTCTACTAACTTAAGATCTGGTGAAGAAAACTTCTCTGCTTTTTCACCCTTGCATGGAAATGAGTATTTTTAACTGTGACATAATTAAGTCTACCATGGGTTTTAAAAAAAGTTGTCTTTCTGAAAAAGCATTTCAAAAGGAAATGGGGTATAACCAAGTAAGCTGCTAGTACTTAAATAAAGAAAGCCAAATAGAAAAATGAAAATAATAATAATAAAAAAATGACAGGAAAGATAAACATTAGATTATTGAATATAAAAGGGGTTGTTCTTTCACTCACTCTCATTCATCTGCCATCTATTTGCCAGTTCAGATACATATTTTTTATTATTATTTTGTTTCATCAATGCTGCCAAGATCACCTTTGGCGGCATCTGTGACTCTCAACTTTTAATATCTAGGATTCTTTCCTTATGCCAATACTCATTTTCAAAAATAGTTTATCCTCCTAAAAACTATACTACTTCTTTCTTATCCTTTTGATAGGCTCTGTGAGATAGTCAAAGAAGCCAATCAAGATTCATCAGCTAAATGATGCAAGATTCAATCCCTGCTTGCTTCTCAGCAGGGGAAAAGTTAACAGATGATCATGCTGCAGTAACCAGGTCAGGGCAAAGCATTTTTATGTCCGTTTATCGGACGAAAATTGCTGATCAGTGCCGGTTAATCACAGTTACTTGGTGCAAGAACTTGTTGCTCCACGGTTTATCAGTGTCAGTAGAAGGGTCAAGTGGAGATGGTCAGTATACTTGTAAGGTAGAGCTAAAGCCCTGGTACTTCTGGAGGAAACAAGGTTCAAAGCACTTTCTTGTGGATAGTAAGCCAGTTGACATCTTCTGGGATCTTAAGGCTGCTAAATTTAATGGTGAGACAGAGCCAAGCTCAGAGTACTATGTAGCAGTGGTTTGTGATGAGGAAGTTATTCTGCTTCTTGGTGATTTGAAGAAAGATGCTTATAGAAAGACAGGCTGCAGGCCAGCACTGATTGAACCAATTCTTGTATCAAGAAAAGAACATATTTTTGGCAAGAAGAAGTTCTCAACAAGAGTTAAGTTCCATGACAAGGGCAGAATGCATGAGATCTCTATTGAATGCAAGAACAGAATTAACAGCAGCGGAATTTCTATGGATGGGGTCGATCCAGAAATGGAGATAAGGATAGATGGGAAATTGTTCATACTTGTGAAGCATTTGCAATGGAAATTCAGAGGGAACGAATCGATTCATCTCAACAAAGTGAGAATAGAAGTTTATTGGGATGTTCATGACTGGATTTTCAATCCTGGTTTAAGGCATGCTTTGTTCATTTTCAAGCCAGTTCTGTTATCCACATCCCCTTCATCAGTATCTGAATTATCATCACCGCCATTCTCTTCATCGACATCAACTCCGTTATCATCCCAAACAGGGAGCTCTGGTTCAATAGAGGGGTTACATTCAAGCAACTCTTCTGATTTTTGCCTGTTTCTATATGCTTGGAAGGTAGAATGAGAAAGTTACATGGAGTGAATATTGGTAATTGATGGTATCATCACTAAAAGCAGCTAAAAAAACATAATGGGTGAAAGAGAAAAATGATATTCATGTCATGGCCTAATTGGGAAGGAGATTGGGTTGACAGCTGAGAGAGGAAAAGAGCAAGGCACATGGGAACAATTTGGGGGCCCAATTAGCATATTGTGGCTGGAAGGTAGTTACAGCTGTTTATGAAAAAAGAAGTGGGCATAATTGGACAAAGACAGATTGGATAACATAACATGCCCAATTATTTTCCCAATCTAGAGGCATCTCCATGTTCGTTTACTCCCACAGTTTTCTTCTCTTTCTCAACTCTGGTTTCTGATAAGTGAGCAATTATTTTTGTGATGCTTTTGTCTTCTAAATTCTATATATACAGAAAAATATTGAACACATTTTGCTTCGCTGTATTTCTGCATTTCGTGTAACTAACTGAGGTAAAATGAACTATGTGAGTACCTAATTCAAGAAACATAACAAGGCTTTTACATACTTTCAACTACTAAGATGACAAGTCCATAGCAAAATCCTTAATCCATACAGAAAATAACCAACATCTTAACTATATAATATTGCAAAGAGTTTTCTCTTCCTTTATACAATTTATTGTGCAATGATTTGATGATCATTAATTTGTCATCTTTTCTAAAAAGGATGTGGGCAGAGGTGGAGTTGAAAATGAGAAACCTCTCAAGATAAGACAAAACAAATGATAAGGGATGGAAGATTTAATACTCTAGAGTTCTACCAGAAATTCACTGGCTCAGGCCAATAAAACAGGTGAAAAGATGTGCAAGAGACTTTACATCATAGCTTTTCTACAGTCTGGCCAGTATCCTATTTAAGGTTAGCCTATTTATAAGTCTGATTGATAACAAACTGACAAGTTTGGTCAAGAAAATTTAATCAAAAAATGTTTTGACTATGGCATTGTAGTATTATTTATGTCTGGATAGACCTTTTTACATAACTGTTAAAAAGAATGAAACAAATAAAGGAAGTTGGAATTAAGGAAACCGGCCGTTATTCAAGGAGATGATATTCTTGAACATGAAGCACTTTTATGGGAAGAAATCAGGTTACATAAAGATCTAGTTTTTCGTGGGACACAAATTAAAATAACTGAAAAAACTCATGTTCAAGATGGATACTGACAACTTCACAAATTAGAGCAAAATATGTTCTTTTAACCAGCAATAACTATCGATCTCATCAATTTTCGCAGAGATAATGTTTAAGTGAAAAATCAAGCTAGACAAATGCTTAGGATGTTTATGCGTTCCTCTGATTGTTGTGTCAAATTTGCCTACTTTACTGGTCTAGATATCATGTATGCAGCGGAGAACTGAGCATGAGTAGGGTAGATTCGGTTCATGAAGTTATCACACTACTTATGCAGGAATTATAATTCAGGGACTGAATATGTGCTGAAAGATAATATAAAGATTGTGGTAGAAGAAGAATCTAGAATTAACATTACTAGCTGGTATACTTGTAATTCGAAAAGAAAGAAGTTAGTATACATACACAAGTTTTAGGTGCTCTTATTCCTATTTCATATTATATCTCGTATAAAATCACATGTAGATAAATTCTACCATGAGGATTAAAAGGTCAACATAAATTTAACACAAGAAAAAAATCAACGAAATACAATCCAGATATAAAAACACTGTAGCATGTGGAAACAGCCTGACCCAGACACCAAAAAATTAATTAAATAAGACTAACAACCAAAACAGCTCTCCAAACATTCAGAAAATTTCCAATTAATGTTGGTTTTTTAAAAATAAAAAAATAAAAAACAAAATTCACTTTCCATCGGCTTGACAGTTCTCAGACTAAATTTGAGCATTGGATGATTGAAGGTACTCATATTTTAGCAGATTTAGTAACTCACTTCCCAAAGCCAAACCACTTTGCTAAGAAGAAGGGCTTGTTCTTACCACGAGAAGCATCGGCTGGTTTTGCTGGTGATGCTGGAGGAGCATGTATAGGTGATACTCTAGGTTTACCTAGTAGGAAACAAAATGATTAGGTCAATTGATCATTGAAATGTTGACAAATATATTATTCTATCAGGTGTTCCAAAAGAGGAAAGGAACAATGAAAAATAACACTAACTTTTATCTTTTATGTTTTGGTTTTCTTTCTATTGCAGTGAGATCAGTAGCTAAAATGGTCTCATATCCTATCAGTGCAATGTATAAGCACATGGATTAGTCCTCCATACCAACGAATTGGAAATAACTTATTTGATTTTGTGGGAGCAATGATGTGTTACCTTATAAGGTATTGTTGCAAAGTCATTAAAGGATTATACTTCATTAGACTAATATTGGTAAGAAACTAGGCAGAATCTTTTTTTGCAGAGAATGTACACAATATCATAGAAACTCTCCAGGTTATGTTAAGACAAATTAATTCTGCAAGAGAATGATGAGTAATTTATTGACAAAGGCTAGATGATGATCTTTGAGTGTGACAATTAGTTCAACTAAAATCAACATGAAGTGCATAAATGGATAAATGAAGTACCTGTGTTTGGAGACACTCTATTTGTCTTCCCATTCTTCACATCTTTAGATATCTTATCTGAACTTCGCGTATTTTCTTGAGGAATGGGATTCCTCTCCAAGACCTGATGTGCTCTATATTTATGGCTACCTGCAATCATCAGTGGTAATTCAATTGTGGGGTAAGCGACACAAAAGTGAGTGTTAGACAAAATCATGCCAAGTGAAAATAAAGCTAAAATATTCAACAGTGAACTTACTCTCAATGGGTGAATTTCCATAACTCTGCCTCATGGCTTCAAAGAAACTATCATCCTTCGGATCTTGCATCACTGCAAGGAAAATTATAAACTTGTATGGTAAAAATGTTGTGAATATGGATCATAATATTACAATAGCTGCTATGGAAAAACATACATTGGTCAAAGAAAGCATTTCTGTAATTAGGGGTAGAGCCAACTGATAGCAGCTGAACTGCTTCTACATCTCTTGTCATTGACACCTTAGAAGATGCACTTAAGTTCTGTGTGTCTAAAAGTATGCCTGCGAGCTGAGAAGTAGAGTGTCAGAGATCAACAAGTGCTTCTCATCTGCTTAAGTAGAGTGAAGAATTGAGCTTATTTAGTACCAGAAGCTTTTTCAAGATAGGCGTCTGAAGTAGGTCATAAGCATCCTCGCAGTAATTGTCCGTAAGAACAGTGCACCCTGATACTGCCTACATGTATGACAAATGATAGGAGAAAACGTTAGAAAGCTTCACCAAATTATATCTTTTGTTTAGGAGAGCATGCTATAAGTACCTCTCCATTAGTTTTGAGTATGTCTTCCCCAACTACAAGGATGCTTAGCTGCTTAGCCAACAGCAATGTTTCCAAATCAACCTGCTCAAAACCAAAAGAAGAAAACAAAATCAGCATTAGCTCATAAAAGGAAACAGTCCCAAATGCTTGCAAGTGGTATAACTTGCAAGATCTGTTCTGACATTCTAGGGAGATTAAATATTCTAGGTACTACTAAATGATACACAATTAGATCTTTGGTTGCAGTCCAAAAAAGTAGGAACATACTAATCTAGAAATCAATGTACAAACATGATATTATATAAGTTTTTTCTCGTTAAATCATGTCGAATTGTGTCTCCCAAAGATACATAGAAAATCTGAGATAAATGTTTCAGTTTACCTAAGTTTTTTCTGGTCCTGGTCACAGTTCACTAGTATAATACATCATTTCAAAACATTAACTTCATATCAAGAGCCTCAAGATCTTGCTACTAGTAGAATACCTCATCAGAAAAGAGCAGAGATTTGGCATCAAGACCAACAAGGTAAAAAAGCCATGCCGCTTGCTGCTGCTTCAACATTTTTCCTCTTGTCATATTCATCACAGGAACCACCACCTGAACTGTATTTGCATCTCCTCCTTCTCGCTCATTAGCCCTCGTCCTATTTTCTAACAACCAAGCATAGCAAATTGCTGCCATCATTGAGCTTGTACCTACAATATTCAACTCAGTCAGTGAAATAACCGAAACCTAAAGCAAAAACACACGATTTACCAATCTAAAATTGGAAGAATATTAGCTGGAACTCAACTGTTGGAAGGTCCCGAGAGCACAATTTTCGCTTTCCCTTTTATTTGTCCACTAAAAATGTTGTTGATTTTGTCTCTCTGCTCCTTCAAGAACCGATTCAATTCCTGACTCTTCAAATCCTCCCCCTTGACTTCATCTCTGTCCACATTGTTCTTCAGCAAAACCTTCTCGAAAGAGCACGTGGATGCGGAGATGGTCCTCCGATGAGCCGACTCTACCAAATTCCTCGGAGGCGAAAGGATCGGATCGTCTGGGATCGAGCATGTCGTAGATGATATCGATCTCCGGTGAGAAGATTCGATGAGAATTTTGGGTGGAGAAAGTGGCTTGTCGTCTAAAATATGTGATACACTGTCCTTTGAGCCAGTGGCGGGAATTATGAAAGTTCGTTTTGGAGAATGGATAGACTGCGGCTGAGGTGCATTGGAGTTTGTATGGAACCGCGTCCGGCGACTGATTGGTTGGCGGGGTGGGAGGGTGAGTGCGGGTTGTTGCTGCTCATTGTTGGGCTTGGGAGAAGTGGGCTCGGATGTGCCTGTGGCGGGCCCGTCATTTGGAGGTTTGGAAATGTTGGAGAACCAATCTTGAACGTTTGATGAAGGGGATGTGCCGGGTGAAGGAGGATCAATTAACGGCTCAGATCTGTTGCGGTTGTGTTTTGCTGTTTTTGAGAGGATTTCTTCACTGAAGCCCCCCACTGATCTATGCCTGTTTTTCCAGCAAAGAAGATCCGTTAAATTTTGTAAAAATCAGAACTTTACCTTTAGATTTTAAAAAAAATTGGTGCCAAATAGGCATATTGACCCTTAAATAATATTACTACATCCCGTGACGGATCCATAATTTTTATTAAGAAGATTCAAAATATAAAAAAGTAAATATACGAAAAAGACAACAGAATTCTACATCTACTCTATAGACATAAAAAATTAATTTTGACATTATATATATAGTATAATATTTCGATTTAAGAGGTTTGAATGAACCCCTAGGGTCTCCTAGCTCCGTCCTGACTACATCACAAGGCTAACTGGAAAGAAATTGTTTAAATTTGTTGTTTACATAAAATTAATCCACTATAATAACATGACATGTCTCTTTTGCTTATACATTTTTATTATTTAATCATGATTAGTTAATGTGTATATATACCTCCATTTATAACTTAACTATGATAAATTTATTTAGTTTGCCGTAAATACCGAGTTTGAATAAGTTTAGTCATCTAACATGCATGCTACATGTTTGTGTGTCAAAACTGATCAGAGCTTTAATCAATAATTAACATTTTAATCAATATAATGCTTTTTTAGAAAATAAGTTGTGACTCGTGAAGTAGTTCATAAACTTGGGCAAATTGTGAGAGATCACGATAACTATTGCTCATCTCTTTCAAGGTATGCAGTGTAGATGAGGTTCTAATCAGTTGCACACAATTCAAATGCTTGGGATACATAAATAAAAGAAAGTGACATGATAAGATTGATTATTAACAAAAATAAGATACTGCTATTTTGTATCATTTGGTACAAACTTGTTAAATTTGTCGGAAATATTTGTTGTTTTCGTTTTCAAATTGTATACTTTAGTCATAATTGTACAGTTCCATTATTGGACTAAGGGCAAATCAAATGTTTGATTATACAAGAAAAGATGAGTTCTTAATTACCTTCTAGCAGACCTAGAGAGGGGATCTCTGCCTTCAGTAGGAGACTCTGCAATTCTAGCATGAGATGTTGCGAACCTAGGGGAAGCAACTAGCCGCCCAGGGGGCGACTCACTTCCACGACCAGGAGATGAAGCTACCATTTTCTTAGCTTCCTGAAGCCACTCCTGAGTTAGCCTGCTGCTGACACTTCGTGTGCTCGAGTCGAAATCGTCTTCATCGTCCATCAAATTCGTGTTAATTCCCTTTAGATTATAGGCTTTTTTATCCGGACTTGGTGTCCCGAAAAACATGTCATTCATAAAATCAGTTAAGTCAGGGACAGGACTAGCAGGCTTTCTGTTCTCTGCAATTATCCTCTGTAAGCTCTTTGACGATCCTCTGCTTTCGTTCGACAGGTTCCTGTTGAATCTCTTCTCCATCGCGCGATTCCACTGGTGGAAGCAAATCTCTGATACGAATGGGAATGCAGGAAATTCTTAGCTGAACATAGAGACAGCCTTGTAGAAGCACTGCAAAAATAAATGAATAGCAAATGTTGTAGCATTTAGCCGGCACAATGGTTCGTCTTTTCTGGGTGTAGTCTTGTGAAAGTCCGCATCCTTGGGGGGTTTGCCGCGTCAAATAGGCGAATTCTAGGAAGCTGCAAAAAAGATTAATCCTTTCATGTCCAATCATCTAGCTAGTTCCATTATGGCTGGGAGTTCTTAATTTGTAGTAATACAACATACATTCTCGCAAAACCATGTATTTCAAAGGATCTTGCCAAATTAGCCATGAGAACATAATTTCTTTAATTTGTTCAAATTTAAATAACTTAATTATTTATTAATTTAACTCATAAAAATTAGACTAATGTAGTTCAAATTGACGATAAATCTTATTAAAATATTTTTAAAAAAATATAATTTTTATTTGATATGTTATGTATAATCATAATAAAAGGGAAGAACAGTTTTGTTAGATACTACAAATTATAATAGTATAAGCAAAGCAATTTAAACTTAGTTAATCGGGCTGGTTGGATTATGATTCGCATTTTAACTCATTTCAAGTAACTTTTGAGCGAATCAATAATCCGTCCATTTTTTAACTCAATCTATTTTAACCCGCTCAAATTTACCAACACCTCTATATTTTACATCATCAACGAGGAGCCATGTCAATATCGCCTTGATGTGATATTGCATGTCACTTTAGGCGGGTGAGCCTGCTTGGATTCCATGATCACGGAGAACAAGAGGATTAATTTAAGTTGGGTCATTTGCTTAAATGTTCTTAATTGGGAGAGATTTTTAATTTCTTTTTCTTAAATTCTTACTCTTTAATTTTTATCATTCACCACTTTAAATGAGGAAGTAGATAATTCACTTATTACCTTATCATTTATATAATCCCTGTGTGACAGAAACATGAAATGTTAGATTCTTATTTTGGAGTGTTATTAAATGTAAACAATATGATAAATTTAGATTATAGTAAAAAGGGGGTCAAAAATGCCATTAGCCAAAAGAAAATCGCAAGGCAAGAATAAAATTCGCAATGCATAAATTTTTGTTCAATTTATACCTTAAGGCATTAATTCAAACAGGTTATGTCTTAATTTACACAAGTTATACATCAAGGTATAAATTAAGTAGTATGAACTTGTGCCTAAGAGACATGAGTACAGTAGTATGAACTTTTTCTCTGGGGCAGAAATTCACAAGGAAAAAACTCGATTACATGAATTTCTGCCCCTAGGCACAAGTTCAATAACATGAATTTATGTCTTGAACTGAACTTGTGCCTTGGGGCAGAAATTCAGTATCATAAATTTCTGTCTACTAGGACTAACTTATGTCTTGCGATTTTTTTTGCCTAGCGAATTTTGTTTATCTTGCAATTTTTTTAAATATTTATTAGGGATATTTTTGTCTAATTTTATTACTAAAAATATTGAAGGATAAAAATTAAAAACCATCAAATTGAAGGGAAAAAAAATTTAAAAACACTCCAAAATAAAGACAATCAGCGCAAAAATTTGATTAAAGTTTAGATAACTAACCACGAATTAAAGAATTTGATTATAAATAAACTTTTAAAAGTGTTTAGGTAATTAAAACGTTGTCCGCGGAGAGAACAAAAATAACATCAAGGTAAATATAATTCTTAGGTAGATATATAACTTAAAGATAGGCTTTGCAAATTGGTTGATCGCATTCTAAGGAGTGAAATAGAGGGAGTACAAGCTAATTATCAGAGCGCTCGGGTTTAACACTCATGATAAGCCAAACATATATGTACTCAATAGAGTATATTGCTGGACCTACTTCCGCAGAATTTAGTGGAAGCAATACAATAATAACCAACTTTGGACATAATTAGGCAAGAAAATAAAGCAGTACGAGTATATATCTAGGTATGGGCCTCTCAACCAGCATTTTGTTTCAGCTGGTTATGGGCTAAGCCTGGAAAACCAGAATCAGAAAAAAGCCCAATTCACTCGACTGAGCATTTTGTTAATAAAATCATGGGTACTCTACTCAATTAGGATTGTTATTTAACTTATACCTACTTTTCAAATTATTATTGTGTGCCTACTCACTTTGGAACATTCCATATATGCAGTTTCGGAAGTTAGGTTTGGTAAAATACCTAACTTCAGGAGAAAAAATGTCTCAAGTAAAATTAGTTAGAATTTCAATTCAGTCACATTTAGCTTGAAGTTTGAATAAAAAAGATTGAACTTCAATAATATGTAATTTAATTATATGAAATTTTAGACGACACATATTTAATTATTTCGAAGTACATAGATTTATAAATTTTTTATGTATTATGTGTATAACTTATAACTTAACGGTGATCCTAAAATTGGAATATGCGCGCACTCCAATTCATTTTCCTTTGAGTTTCACCTTAGCATTGATTGAGGTTTAACACGACGATGTCAAGGTGTCGACGACAAGAGACTATAGCTTTTGCATGTTATATCATTTATTTTTTTTCCTTCGCACTTACGTTAGATAATAAATCGGGTATATAGAAAATGTGAGCACGGACGTCAACCGTAAGCGCTGTTGTAATGTTCAGCCGTTCATCAGACCAAATCAGAAAGAGATAATGCACTTGTTACCCTGTGCAAGGAATTGCATTTGGGAATTTGTGTATTTAATTCGGGTAGGAGTATTACTCTCATCGTCCCAATAGTATTTAATAGTATTTTATTTTTCTGTTTCAAAAGAATATCTTTATTTCTATTTAGTAAGTTTTTCAATTTTAATATTTCACCTGACAAATTTAAGATTACAAGATTTAAAGAACTCTATGTATTTTTAATTTTAAATTACAAGATTTAAAAATCTCTCTATGTCAAACTTCGTGCCTAATCAAACTAAGACACTTAGGGATTGTTTGGTCACTGGATAAGGGTAAAAATAATACATGAATAACTTAGTTATTCATGTATTAATTTTATATCATGTTTGATTTTTAAATAGGATAAAAGTTATTCATGTATTAATTTTATACAATGTTTGATTGGTAGGTTCCAAATGTTGTATAAAAGTTATTCATGTATTAATTTTATACCATGTTTGGTTGTGTTTTAGTAATTCTACATAATTAATACTCACATAACTTATAAGGAAATCTATGTATAATTTTATGCAGGGTAGAAGGTGGAATAAGTTATGTAGGTATTAGTTATACATAGATTAAAATAATAATTACACTTTATCCCTAATTTACTTTTAAAATCTTTTTAAATTCAATCTCTTTTAAAAAAAAATTATCACTTTCTTTTATGTATCCAAAATTAGTTATCTTTTTTTTTTTAATTCCGTGTACTTTTTTTCGATAATATAAATATTTATTTGATGTATTTTTTTTTGTTCGATATATATTTTTTATTATTAAGTGTACATTATCCTAAGTTCTAACTACACAATAACCGTTCAAGGATAAACATAAACAAAACAACATTACAATAACTATACAATATCCAGAACGCTTTCAAGGATAAACATAAACAAAACAACATAAATGCTATACTAAACCAACTATTGGACTGGAAGTAGTGTTCCAATACGCACCTATACTTGAACAACTAACGGTGCTTTTTTTTCTAATATGTAATTATACAATAAAATTCATCATATTTATTTACTTATTTATTTATAAATAATATATGTTAATTTATAAAAAATTAAATATTCAATAATCAACAATTTATATATTATAATCTCTACATAACTAAACCTTATATAAATAATACCTACATAACTAATACTTGCATAACTAATACCTGCATAATTAATATATGAATAACTAAAATCTGCATAAAATAATACATAGATTCCCTCATAACTAATTCATGTATTACTAATACCTGCATAACTCTAACCCATAACCAAACGACCCCTAGGGGCTGTTTGATTACGGGATAAGACTCAATTTAATACATGAATAACTTAGTTATTCATGTATTAATTTTATACCATGTTTGGTTACCAAATAGGATAAAAGTTATTCATGTATTAATGTTATACAATATTTGGTTGTATTTTTAGTAATTCTACATGATTAAAACTTACATAACTTATTAGGAAATCTATGTATAATTTTATGCGGGGTAGAAGGTGGAATAAGTTATGTGAGTATTAGTTATATATGATTAAAATAATAAAACTACATATTTAACCCTATTTACTTTTAAAATCTTTTTTAAAAAGTTGTACTTTATTACATGTAAATAGAATTAGTTATTATTTTTTTTATTTGATGTATTTTTTATTTTTTGAGATAATATGAATGTTTATATATATATATATATATATATATATATATATATATATATAACTTTATTGATCACTTTTCTTTTATTTGGTGTATATTTACCCCTCAAATTTTTTCCTTAAAATAAAATTCAATTATACAATAATTTTACAATATTTTTTTTACTTATTTATTTATAAATAATATATATTATTTTACAATAAATTAAATATTCAATAATCAATAATTCATGTATTTTAATCTCTACATAAATAAACCCTAAATAACTAATACATGAATAACCAAAACCTGCATAAAATAATACATAGATTCGCTCATAACTAATTCATTTATTACTGATACCTACATAACTCTAACATGTAACCAAATGACCCCTTAAATTAAGACGAAGGAAGTAGTAGGTACTAACTGAAAATTTAGTACTCCTTTCGTTTATTGGACATTTTCACTGTACTAAAAATATAGTTTCATTTTTTGTATGTCAAAAGATTTTCTTTTAAAGAAAAATCTAAGATTATACATCAATTCATATAGACATTATAACAAGATATTCATATTAATTATTATTTATAAAGAGACATATAAATAGGCGTTTGTACATACGATTTCATCTCGTGATTTGAAATCATGAGATGAAATCAACGCTTGAACATACGATTTTATCTCATAATTTTAAATTATGAGATGAAATTCCAAATTCTCAAAAGATCTTGATTTAGAATTCCCATGAGATGGACTTTTTCTAAATATAAAATTTAACCCATAAGTTTATATTTCGTAAAAAAATCCACCATTTTATATATACTAACTATATTTATCAACTGTATGAAATAACAAAGAAAGAACAAGAATATTGTAGAGAAAGAGAGAAGGAGAGATGTTCTTATTTCGCTTGATGGGATGACAATGAAGGAGAACCCATCTATTTATAGGGACAATTCCTCGTAACTTTTCTCCAAAAGATAGACTTTCACTATAATATAAACCATGTATCCATTACAATACAAATACATTTATAGACATTCACTATAATACAAATATGTTTATAATACTCCCCCTTGAATGTCTATTTGATAGATAATATGTCTCGTTAAAACCTTACTAGAAAAAATCCAGTGGGAAAAAATCTAGTGAAGGAAAAAGAATACACATATCTAATAATACGCATTTTGGCTGCCTCATTAAAAACCTTACCAGGAAAAATCAGTGGGACAAAACCTCGTAAGGGAAAAAGAGTACAACGCGTATTAACTCCCCCTAATTAGAACATCCTTGAATCTTTGCATCCCGATCTTGTGCACCATCTTCTTGAAAGTTGCAGTTGGTAGAGATTTGGTGAATAAATCAGTCACATTGTCACTTGAACGAATCTGTTGCACATTGATATCACCATTCTTTTGGAGCTCATGTGCGTAGAAAAACTTTGGCGAGATGTGCTTCGTTCTATCTCCTTTTATGAATCATCCCTTTAGTTGTGTTATGCATGCTGCATTATCTTCATACAAAATTGTGGGTAATTTGTCATATTTCAAACCACATTTTTCTCTAATGAGATGTATCATGGACCTCAACCACACACATTCTCGGTTTGCTTCATGAATAGCTATTATCTCAACATGATTTGATGAAATAGCTACGAGAGACTGCTTTGTAGATCTCCAAGATATGGCAGTACCTCCACATATGAACACGTAGTCAGTTTGAGATCGAGCTTTGTGTGGGTCAGATAAATACCCAACATCAGCATAACCAACAAGATCAGAACTGCAATTGTTAGAATTATATAAGCTTATATCGGTAGTCCCTTTTAGATACCGTATTATGTGTTTGATCCCATTGCAATGTCTCTTAGTAGGAGCAGACTATATCTTCAAGACCAAGAATTTCTTCGTTCTTTTAAATCCTTCAAGGATTTTCATATATCCTTCAGTCTCTCTAAACATGAAAATAATTTCATTATGCGCATATCAAGTTTTTCATATATTGTCAGACTTATGAGAAACCTCAAAATAATTGCATCCATCGTAGGAGGACCTCTCCATATAATAATGTCAAGATTTGGGCAAAATTTTTATGCCACAAGAATCCATTTATACCCACTGGCATTATACTTGAATTGCGTATTTTTATTTGGCCAATCATTTATCTGTACATACGTTTTGACATATTTGAATTCAAGATCCTCGTCAATATATAATATTGAGCGCTACATTATATCAAAGGTATCATCGACGATCATTTTGATATCAGTTCCAATGCGACATAACTTATTGAGATCTCTTCATTTTTCATCATTTTCAGATACCTGAATCTTTGCCAAGGTTTTATGAAGTGTTATGTTGTGGTGCTTTCTTAAAGCACTTGCCTCATCATTATGACCATCTTAATCATTTGCTCCTCTCTTTCTTCAAGAAGTTCTATATTTGGAACCGTTTGGTCTATCAAGCTTCAGGCTTCTCATAAATCCTTACTTTCAAGGACCTTTCATTAGAACATTTGCAACTGAATTATAAAATAGAGTTAGCAAATATATCTGGCAATTGATTTGCAATATTTTGCAAGTGAATTATCTATTGAACTTTAAGTTCACTTTTTTTCCCGAAGATCTAGATAATTCATCCCACACTCAATTTTCAGCTGCTAATCACTTCTCCCCTAATGTTAGAAAAACTAACATTTACCCCCAAGCTCATTTGGGGACTCATCTTTGTGCGTTGTGGTGGAGCAATTGAATCATATATCGCACATTCAAATTTTTAGATGGAATTATTTGGTTCCTGATCCTGAACCAATTGTGATAGGGGAAACCTTGTTGGCTTGATGCATCCAAGTGTTGTTATATGTTAAATAAACATATCTCATACCACATTTTATTTGGGAGTTTTATTCTCATAACCAATGATTTAGCTATAATTGGAGGCAAACAATTTTTGCTAAACCAACATAGATATGAATCAACATTATCAACATGATTTTATAATTTGAAACTATGCTCTTAATTTAATAATTCGAGCAACAACCTTACAAAATCAATTGCAATTTGATATCAAAACACACGTGATCATACCATAGATGCATCTATTAGCAAACGGTTCACATGGTAGGTAAACGGGCCCATATTCACCGTTTTATAAGTTCTAAAATTTCAGGGGAATATAATTATAATCTTAGCTGATCAAGATCATTCTATCACGAGAACAAGCAACACAAGAGAATTCTTGAAGAATCTTTTATTTCTTCAACATATAGCCACGTGAATTCTCAATCATTTTTGCATCACATTTGAACCGGGATGGCCAACCAGTTATGCCAACTTATTTTAGTAAACTTCTAGTTTACTTTCGTATGTGATTTCATCATCATACCCATATTTATGTACTACAAATAAAAAAAACGGCGGGTAATCTTTTACATAAATATTTATAACCCGCTTCAATTGTAGTAGCATGAAGATATTAGATCTTCCCATAATTTATAGTCTCAATTTATTTTTTCAATGTCGTTGAAACTTATAAGTTTCTTTTTCAGACTTACTACAATAATTTCATTCCTTCAAGTAGTAATACATTAGCTCTTCCGGAGCTCTCAGTTAATTTTGTGTACTACCACATATTCAATCATATCAACCCCATTAATAGTTTCTCCACATAGTTTCAACTTTGAAACAATTTTGAATGTTGATGAGCTATACTCATGAACAGACTTATAGTCTTGATGGATCCAATCATATCGTGTCTTTGAGTGGGTGACCATCTTCAGGTGGTCATACCTTTCTTTTAGGCTATTCCACAAAACAAGTGGATCCTTAATCGTGAGATATTCAATTTTAAGGATTTCGTCAAGATGATGATGCAAGAATATCATAACCTTAGCACGATCTTGATTTGATACTTTTCACTTTTAATGGTGTCTCCAAGACCCATTGCATCTATATAGATTTCAGCATCCAACACCCGTGAAAGGTAGTTCTTGCCCAAACTTTGAAGGGCAACGAAATCAAGTTTCGTAAGGTTAGCCATATTAAAAGAAAGAGAAAAATAATACCTTGGCCTTCAAATTTTGAGACAATAGAGTCGTAGAGCAACAATATCACCAAGGAAGTAATACATCTTTCGAAAAAGAAATTTTAATTTTTCTTACCTCAGATCTTTCAAAGTGAGTGTTCAAGGCAGAGACTCGTGCTAATAACGTGTTATGAAATAACAAAGAAAGAACAAGAATATTGTAGAGAAATAGAGAAGGAGAGAAGTTCTTATTTCTCTTGAGGGAATGAAATACAATGAAGGGAGAACCCATCTATTTATAGGGACAATTCCTCATAACTTTTCTCCAAAAGATAGACTTTCAGTATAATATAAACACATGTATCCACTACAATACAAATACATTTATAGACATTCACTATAATACAAAACTATTTATAACACCAACCATTTATTTTAGATATAAATAAAATTTATTGTTGGTATTATTACTCGTACTAACCTTTGCCAATCATGTGGTAGGATTATATTAAAGAGTAGTACACTACAACTCATGTTCAATTTTACTTTATTGAACTAAAGTTCCATCAATAAATATTGTATTTTTTTAGAATGACTTTGTGATAATATATTATACTTTGTTATGAATTTTTACTTATTTGGTAAAATTATATAAGAATTGAGAAAATTTTTGATAATTTTCACAACTTCTGAGATTTTTATATTTATAAAATAAAATTATAATTTAAAAATTTTTAAATTACATATCTAAATAAAATTTTAAATTTATATCATATGATTTTATCTAGTATGATCACTTAAATAAATGAAAGTCAACGAGGAAAAGATAAGCTTCCGTACGTGTAAATGATAGCCGTACATACAATGAACCTGCTCCCCCTTATTTTTGTCATCACCTTCTCTGATATGCATGTTATTTTTATTTTCAGATTGTTGAAAATAAGTTCCAAAGCAGGAAAATAATTTTGAGTATCTTAACTAAATAATTTATTTTAGTCAGTTCTGATGGTGGATCTGTTCTTATACATATAGCTTTTGCCTTCACTAATATCAAGGACGTTCTAACTGACAGCCTTCAAATCTATAGATAAAAAATTTACCAAGTGAATAAATATATAAAGTAATATCTATTTATACATATATTTTTAACACTTAATTATGATTAATTGAATTCTCCTTGAGGGCCTTTTTATTCATGTGGTAAAAAATAAGGGCAAGTTATATGTTATATTCACTGGATAAATATATATGTATACTAATATACTATTCTCTCTCTCTCTCTATATCTATCTATCTATATATATAAGATATATTACTCAAAAGAACCGGCACAATACGCCTAATCGATTAGAATTGAAAAAATTCTGTCCCTATTGTTACAAACATACGATTCATGGGGAGATAAAGAAATAGAGCGAACCAAGTACCTGTGTCTTACCCTTTCAAGGAAGGGCAAAAAATGACATTATATATATAACATATTTAAATATATATATATATATATATATATTATTTTAATAAATTGCTATTTGTATTAAATTCTCAAAAAGTAATTAGATCAACATGAGATGTGCCTTCAGCTGATTACCTTTAACTTTGTAATCAAATATTCATGCTATTGATATAATTTAATTTGTAATAGTAAATTATTTTATTTTATTTTCGAACTATCTGATCATATTTATTATAAATACTTTACCGGTAATTTAGTCTGATTATGTACAAAAAGTTATGCACAATATGTACACAAGTTGAACTACTTTCAAGTTTTAAGTTATGTCAAAATATAATAAATTCCCTTTAGAGCAGCCGTATTTAACGTTGAGAAGAACCCCGTATATATATATATATATCAAGATTAAATACAAAGTAACCCTAAGGGATATAAATATTTTATTTTTTCATGAAAAATAAATGTGATTTTTTTTATATTTTTATGTCTAATATGTAAGTAAAAAAATATTATTTTAAAAGTATTTTTATATAATTTAGATAAAATATCATAGGAGATGGGGTGGGGTAAGAGGTGTGAGATGAAAATGATCTGTATTGGAAGGGTGAGAAAGACACCATTAATATCCGATGTTATGACAAATTTATTTTTTCTTATTTTCACGCGAAAAGTTATTTTCCTCATTTTTAAGAAATTTATTTTTAAAAAAAATATTTATTAAAATTTTTGACCAATTGAATATAGAGGAAAATATTAGAAGTATTATATTAGTTGAAATTTCTTCAGCCAGATGCTTTAAATAATGATACTTATAAAGTAAATTATTCATACGATTAGCGATTTCTCATAATATATACCCCACCTTCTGCATCAGCTGATAGATCAACCATCCTCTAAATCACTTGATATTTTTTTTTCTCGTGTTTTGGGTCTTTCCAAAGCATTAGGGGACAAACCTCTTAAGCCAAATTATTATTTTTAATAAGCTTAAATACTCATATCGAATGTGTCGAAAGATCGCAATGGATATTACTTCGAACAAATTATAAATTCCCCAAAAATATACATATATATTCATCTAAACCAAGGTCAACTTCTAATTAAGCTCTTGTCCAAACAAGTAGTTCCCAAAATTATAAATTTATTAGTCTGTAAACCGTCACAAACTTACCCTTTGAACATGGCTTAGGGACCATTCACGCATTTATTAGCTATTAGAGAATGACACTATATATCTTATTAGTAATTGTTTAATTTGCATCCCTTATTGAGGTCTGAGAGATAGCTAGCTGCCAGTTGGGCTTGTGTTTGACTTCTTCTTTTATTTAATAAATAAATATTCTTTAAGAAATGGCCTCCTTTTGCAGCAAATATCTATATAAAGCAACCCATCTTGTACTAAAAGCCCATCATCAGTTGGGATATTTCATTAGTTTCTTTAAATTCGAGTTTTCTTTCTCTTCAGTTGTTTGCAAGGCAGTGACCAGATTATAACAGGCAAAATGGCAAGTAGTCGTGCTATTTTCGTGGCTACACTTGTGATATGTTGCTCGCTTGCTGTCTGTCATGCTGAGATATTGTTCTCTACCCTCAAAAGGAGTCTTGAGGTGTCTGTTTCACACAGACAAGGAGGTATGTACTGTTACTCGTCCTTTTTATTTAAGGGGAAAATTAACTTTTTAGGTAAATAAGTTTTATGGCCTTTTTCATTTTTACACATTTCATTTTGTACATAAGAGATCTGGTAAGGGTCATTTTTCTTCTATTCATTTTGTAAGAGATCAAGAGATCTCATTTCCTCTTGAATAACCATAGTTAAGTGATAAATGAGTACATGCGGATACATGTTATACACTTATTAATTTGATGTAAATACCAGATATAAGTAAGGTTTTACCATTAAAGTCTTGCATCTTTGGGACAAATTTCATTAGCATTAGCTGTTTAAGAGGAAATATGATCTCTTGGCTCTTATAAAATGAATAGAAGAAAAACCATTTTCATATCTTTTATGTACAAAAATAATATTCCTTCATAAAACTATATATATATATGACCTAAAAAGTTAATTCTCCATTGTTTCCTATTTGTTTCAGAAGAAACAAAATAAAAATTAGAATAAAAAAAAAGAGATGAACTTCGGATTAGAGTAAGGACACGCTAACACATTCCCAAGTAAAATTGCTAGTGATCGAATATCGATGTCTAAGCTTTGAGGTGATTCCATTAGTTGTCTTGTAATTATCATTTTGACTTCATTTCTTTCCTCGTAATTAATTAAAGCTATCAAATGAACTTGATAGAACGATTTGTATGATTAAGAAATTAGATACATAGTACATACACAGACGGTATATATAACAAATGATTTTATATATATATATATAATTTAATTCGTTATAACGAGTAACCTGCAATTATCTTTTAATTAAATTTGACATGATTGTATCAAGATTTGTACCCATATAGAAATCATGAAAATAATATTTTCTCATGATGTTTTCAGTACTGATGGCTGGGGAAGACCAGCTCATACTCAAATGGTCTATCAACAAGACACTGTCAGCAGGGACAGACTCAACCTACAAGTCAGTAAAACTGCATTTGTGCTACGCACCCATCAGCCAAAAAGATCGTGCCTGGAGGAAAACAGAGGACCACCTCAAAAAGGACAAGACTTGTCAATTCCAAATTGATACCTTGCCGTACAAGTCCTCTGGCAACATTTACAACTGGACAATCGAGAGGGATGTCCCAACTGGTACTTACTTCGTCAGGGCTTATATTTTAAATGCTGAGAATGAAGAAATTGGGTATGGACAGAACACTGATGACAACAAGGTAAACAACCTTTTCGAGCTTCAGGCAATTAGCGGACGACATGCCACTTTGGATATTTGCTCTATTGTCTTCTCTGTTTTCTCTGTTGTGTCCCTCTTTGGATTCTTCTACAAGGAGAAGAGAAATGCCAGGGCAAGTAAGTGATGATGATCATGGATCTACATGAGTGGTGATGATGTGGGAAGGAAATTAAATAATCTCCTTTGTTTTTCTGTGTATCCGTAGACTTTTTATTAAGATAATGTATTAATTAAGTTTAATACTGAGTTTGATGACTCATGATGTGTCATGCGTGACATTATTGTTAATTACGTTCTTGTTTTAATTTATACTGTAATGTAATGATCAAAGTTTCTTTTTCAATTTTTGGCCAAGTTGCATTATAATTTAGTCCGTTGATTTTCTGGTGGTTGGACTGTTTTCTTTTTTAAATTTAATTTTGCAAATTTTTTATATTCTTTTCTACTTTATGAGTCGAAATGACACATGATAAGTCGTCGGAAGATTATGAGATTGTACAATAAAGTAGAATGTGTTATAAATATTATTACAAGCAGCTTACGAGTAGTTTACAAGCCGATTTCTATATGCTGTTTATAGTTAGCTTTGTAAGCAATAACTTATTAGAAGCAGCTTACGAGTAGTTTACAAGCCGATTTCTATATGCTGTTTATAGTTAGCTTTGTAAGCAATAGCTTATTAGAAGCAGCTTACGAGTAGTTTACAAGCCGATTTCTATATGCTGTTTATAGTTAGCTTTGTAAGCAATAGCTTATTAGAAGCAGCTTACGAGTAGTTTACAAGCCGATTTCTATATGCTGTTTATAGTTAGCTTTGTAAGCAATAACTTATAAATAATTTTACAAGCTGCTTTTGTTCTTCTATAAATAAAAAAGTAATTTAATTAATTTATACATTAATTTGAAGTTAAATAATATATCAATCTCTTGCTATACTTATCTCAAGTATATTTACTTTATAGTATTAACATGTAATGCACGCTAACTAAAACCTATTAAAAAAATAAAGATTAAAATACTTTTTTATCGTGACTTTTATTGAATTATATGTAGCGTAAAAATTCCTTTTCAGTGTGTGTGTATGTTTATCACATTTCCTAATCCAAAAGCCTTCGTTACCAACGCTTCGTTACTTTAGATACTTCTTCCTAAATATCAACAACTAATTAGAAGTAAGATTTTCATTCAAGAACAAACGACTGAAATTTACATATAGAAGCTGCTTTATATTATGCATTTATTAATTTAACGTAAATACGTATATTTTTTTATAGATTTTTGATACTTCGTAAATTGGCCAAAGAATAGACCAAGATATATATATTTTTTTTTTAAAGTTAACTTTATTCTTATAACAAAGGACTTATATAGGTCCGACTCCCCACCTCTATATACATATAAAAAATCATAGAAGGTTGGGAAGCCAAATATTTCTTTCTTATTTCTGTTGGATAGGGAGAATTTCAGAAGAAGAAGAAAGTATAGTCACTTGTGAGTATTGGAAACCCTCCTGGGTACTCTTTGGACCTTGTAGGAAAAAATATCATGATAATCTTTCATTTGGAGACGTGAGTGCAACTTGTTCATCATATCCAATTTTATTAATTCGATCGGACGCCCTCTCCTTAATCTCAAATTCCAGTAATTAGTCTTTGACTAATAATTTTATCATGTTACTTTTTAGATAAAATAAATTCAATGCCCTGAAAAAATGTATTGAGAGATGATATAATTAATAATAAAGATAAATTAAAAATTAAATAATATATTATTTTTAAATTTATTTTTAATTGAATAAATAAAAATAAATATTTATTTTCAGTATAATAAATAAATAAAAATAGAGGGGGGAGTAATTATCACTATCTCTGACACATTTTCTTAAAATCAGTCTTAAAAATATATGATATATTTTTATATTTAATAATAATTTAATTTTAAAATATTTATTTATTTTTAATAAAATAATTTATAATTATATAAATATCTAGAACTTATTATAAAATTTAATTATTTTTGAAAAAATAATTTTAAACCTGATATCTAATTAAAATGAGATAACAACCAAAAAAAAGCTGAATATTCTCTTAATCTTTCCATAATCATCACGATAGTGAAAGATTCCAACCCCTTTTATCATATGTCGCCCAACCTACTATGTCATACTCGTAAAGTCGTAATTATAACAACACATATAAATACTTAGATATTTATTTTTATATCAGCATACTTTAACAAGGATGGAATTTAAATTATTACATTTTTAAAAATATTACGTTTTATATTATATTAAAAATATCTCGGCTAGTGAGATATAACTTATTATTGATTAACAAAGTAGCCACTAGTGGGGTCAACGAAGTCGGCTAAAGACGTAATTGTCGGAGCTTGCACTCTCAGAAAAATCACACAGGGGTATTAATTTTATACCCGATTTCAAAAAAAAAATGGTGCTTTTAGTTAATATATATCTTTTAAAAAATATTTATTTTTATAAAAAAAAAGATATTTTTATATACTTATTTTTAATATATATTTTTAAAAAAATATAAATTTTTAATATTTTTTTAATTATATAAAATTTTTTTTATTTAAATAAAAATAAAATTAATATTAATATTATTTTGATCATATAAAATACTAAATTATCACTTAATTTAAAATAAATTAAAAAATTAAAATATTCCTTAATTTTGAAGGGGGAAAGGACAATTTAATCAAAGTTCCACCTTCAATAGGCTTAATCGTCGTAACCTGGCCATTGGGGAATTCGATGTTTCAAGAATTTAGTGGTGGAGAATTTCATGTAGACGGGAGGCAAAGTGTTCAAGGGGTAGTAAATAAGAGGAGTTTAATTAATTGTCAAATTCTTTTTTTTGTGTGGTTTAAATATCAAATTGAGGTTCAAAATGAGGTTCTTAATAGAAAGGGTAAAAGTAAATATTTCACAAAATTTAAGGGTAATTTTGAAATTCTTTTTCATATTTCTTTTTTATTTTTTAATAACTCCATTAGGTAAAAAAAAAAATATAAATGTAGATTGTTTAATAAAAGATGCATAATGATAATAGTAAATAATTAAACAGGACCGGAGGGGAATAGATTATTTCTTTAATTTCAAAATCATGTTTTTGCTTTTGCAAGTCATCTGGGGGCAGGCATAACAAATAATAATATTAAATAACTATATTATGGGTATCAAAAAACTTGGTTGACTGGATAAAGTCGAAAGTTCCTAGAATCTTCCTCCAATAATCATATACTGACAGAGATTCCGGCTTTTTCAAAATTTCTCTTTAATTACGAAGGAGAATATTTTTTTTAAAATTAAGTAAATTTTTGAATGTAATTTTTGTGTTTGATATATAAATAAAAAATATTATTATAAAAATATCTATAGTCAAACATACTAAAGTTAGAGAACATTTTCAATTCATGCGAAACACACCCTTAAGTGAAGAGTCTAAGCCCCCTACTTGAGGCATTAATTTAATCAATATATTTTCAATATGAATGAGGCTCAAATAACAATTTTTAATTATTAGACATGAAAAACAAATCAGTAATTCATCATCATTAGGCCACGAACTTCATCCCCTCTTCACCCATAGTGCTAATACCTACCATCTAATAGACACCACCAAATAAAAATATATATAGTTTGCCGCTACAATAAATAATATATTTTGATAATAATTTGTTTAATTAGAATTTCAAAAAAGATTTTATCAAAAGAGCTTGTTGCAACTAGCAATTTATATTTACTAATCAATATAAATATTATTTTCCCAACGTCAGAGCAACAATTTGATAGAGGAAAATTGAAAACAGCTTCTGCTTGTGAAAACAACATTTACTACTACTTAAAAATATAAAAAAAAACAATTTGTTTTAGAAAACTTTAATTGGCCAAGCACTGGGTGGTGTATATTGAACGGTTTTGATAAATGTCTATGTCATTTTGTGTTTTGTCAACTCCACGTTAAGCATGGTGTAACTTCTTGTCCCATATATCGTCACTTTCTGATAAAGACATTAATTAGTGGGTTCACATCTTTTTTACTTTTTTAATTTCCACCTCCACCTAATCTCTCTCTTCCTCATACTTTGGAAGTCTAACCAAAAAAAAAAAAAACACTATCATGGCAACCTTTTCAGGCATTTTTGTCGCCTCAGCAATTGTTTTTTCTTGCTTTGGAGTCACTGCTTATGGTGCGCTTTTCTCCTCCCTTCAGCAAACTCTTCTGCTCAATTCTTCACCTTCACAAGGACAAGGTATGCCTTCTCTTTACTCAATTGATAATAATAATTAAATATATTCTGGACCCATAATTAATTAATATAATTTTTATACTCCCTTAGTAGCAACCTTTTTCCATTCTTATTTGAGTAAATAAATTACCACTGCCGGAGTTAGTAGGAGTTTAATTCGTAGAAAAGTTATACAGCAGTTTGTATGTATTTAGCAGTGCTGCAAGGTGGAGAAGGACAAGTGTCAATAACATGGTCATTGAACAAGAGCTACCCAACAGGGACAGACTCAAATTACAAGACGGTGGAGGTGAAGTTATGTTATGCTCCAGTGAGCCAAGTGGACAGAGGATGGAGGAAGTCCAACGACAATCTCAAAAAGGACAAAACTTGTCAAATTAACGTTGTCACCATGCCATATAAACCTTCAAACAACAATTTCACTTGGACTATAGACAAGGAAGTTCCTACAGCTACCTATTTCATTAGGGCTTATGTTTATGACTCCGCTGGTGAAGTTGTTGCCTATGGCCAAACCACTGATGCTCACAAGAAAACCAACTTGTTCAAAATCACGGCAATCACAGGCCGCCGCGTCACCATAGACGTCTGCGCCGCCTGTTTCTCTGTTTTCTCCGTCATCTCCCTTGTCGGATTCTACTTTGTTGAGAAGAAAAAGACCAAAATTTCCGTTCGAAAATGATCGCCCTAATGTTTATTTGCTTCTGAATCTCATATTTTAGACTTAGGTAGAAAGTCTGATGTTATAGCGTGTTATATTTGTCATGTGTATAAAACAAGTGTAACTATAGTTGCTGCTTTTATTAACTAGGGCAGGTAAATGTGACGATGAGCATTTAAGAAAGTAAGCATTGGTTGTTGGGTTAGCTATGAAAACGAAAGGTTTAGAAAAAAGGAAAAAGAAAGGCTGAGGCAAAGACGTTATATTGTCAATCAATAGTAACTTGTTTGTTCAAACACCATGGGATGTCAGAAAAGACTTTACTCGCAGGTACAATATTTTTCTTCTTTCTTTGGTGGGTTCTTTGTTTTTTCTTTTTTTCATATTTTTTCGTTGCGAAAGCGATCACTGATACTTGCAATTTTGCTTTAGTTCAACACTCTTCCAAACAATATATAGTAGTAGCTGCTAATTGATTAATGGTGATTAGAGATTTTACATCAAGGATTAGTTAATCTTTCATTCTCTAATTCTAAATTTATGCCAAAACCAAAAGAAGAAATGGAGGTAGAATGAGATGTGCACTTTATTTTTTTCCTGGCATTGTGAGGAAGAGAAAGGAGATTTCGAGTCCCCAGTACACCTTACAGATATGTGGCACTCAGGGGTCAATTTTTAAAGGTCTTCTGGAGGAAGCTGGTACCCAATAATTATGGCCTCCCTAAATGGATTTTTATCTTGAGACTGGCAGCACTAGGCAGACTTAGCACACGGGATAGACTATACAAATGGGGTGTTTCAACAACTCAAGTATGTCCACTATGTGAGGTGGAAATGAAAGCATCAATCGCCTATTCTTTGCCTGTGATGTGTCGAGGCAACTGTGGCAGAAACTGCTAAGTTGGATTGGTATTAATAGGCATACTTTGGAGTGGAATGCAGAACTACAACTGGCTACTCAATATGCAAAAGGGAGAAGTCCCAAAGTGGAGGTTTATAAGATGTTATTGGCTGCTGCAGTATACTTTACTTGGAGGGAAAGGAACCACAGAATATTCCAACACAAAAAGCAGTCAATTATTATGATTGTCAAACAGGTGATGCAAGAAATTCACATGAAAGCAGGGAAGATTGTAAGGTTGAGAAGATGGCTAGACAACCATAATTTCTATCCTGGCTAGCATAGTTTTTATTGTTTGGTAGCACTATGTTGTGAAGAGTAGTTTTGATGTCTTTTTTGTCTTTCTGCTGAAGGAGACTGGGGGGACAGCAAGTCCCACAGGGAACCTTCTTTTTTGAGCTGTACATTGATTCACTTTGTTAATGAAATCAGTTAGTTACCAAAAAAAAAGGAAATTCCCAGTTAAAATAAAGTGCATATATAAGTAATTCTTGTTGATGATATCATCGTGAGAAGTAAGTTGTGCAACTCAGCAAGACAGTGAAATTGGTTTTATAGGCCACTTACAATATTTTAAAATTTTTATATCTTTTCACAAGAGATCTTTTATTTTTACACATAAGAGATCTGAAAAAGTTATTTTCTTCTATTCATTTTTGTAAGTGGTCAAGAGATCTCATTTCCTCGAAAGAGAGATAAAAAGTGGAAAACATGTGATTAGAAAGTCAACTATGTTAGCCCATATACTTGTTAGCAGATGGACTTTAGGGTTTTAGGTAGTCTTATGCCTATATATATAGGCACCCCCTTCCCCATTCTAGTGTATTGTCTTCTATTCTCTTATGTACCTTTGTAGTTAGCCTTTTGACTCTTTCCTTTCTTGTTTTTCAATAAACTCTTGTTATATATCAACATGGTATCAGAGCCAAATAAATCGATCCTCCCCTATTGTTGCTGTTGTTGGTGGTTTGGATTGATTTGGACTGGTATTTTGTCAATATGGCTGGAAAGGATGATTCTCTCCAGTCCATTAACACTCAATTAGATGGCAAAAATTATGCGTATTGGAGTTATGTCATGAAGAATTTTCTTCATGGCAAAAATATGTGGGGCTATGTCACTGGGGTTAAATCCAAACCTAAGGATGAGAAGGCTGCAGATTTTTTATTGTCGGTGGATTTATGGGAAACTGCTAACTCCAAGGTTATCACTTGGATTAACAATTCCGTAACTCAGTCAATTGGTATGCAATTGGCTAAATATGACACAACAAAAGAAATCTGGAATCATTTGGAGAGACTGTACACTCAGTCTAATTTTACGAAGCAGTACCAGTTAGAGTACGATATTCGTGCTCTTCAACAGAATGCTATGAGCATTCAAGATTTCTATACTGCTATGTCTGATTTGTGGGATCAATTGGCCCTTACTGAATCTGCAGAATTGAAAGGTTTTGCGCCGTATATTGTTAGAAGGGAAGAACAACGTTTGGTTCAATTTTTGATGGCATTGCGTTCTGATTTTGAAGGACTGCGTGGAACAATCCTTCATCGATCTCCCCTCCCCACAATTGATTCAGTTGTCCATGAACTGATTACAGAAGAGACTCGTATCAAGTCTCAATTGGATAAAGGGTCGAAAACACCTACTACTCCTGTTGTGTTTGCTGCTTCACCGGATCAGTCTAGACCACACCATTCTCAGATTTCCAATCAATCGCGACGATATCCTAAAGTTGCGTTTGATGAGTGTGCATTTTGCAAGCAGAAAAATCATTGGAAAGCTCAGTGTCCGTTGTTGCTCAACAAGGCTAAGTCTGGTCAGCAACAGAAGAATGGACAACCACACTCCTTTGGTACTCCTCCACGTCCTCCATAGTTCACTGCTGCTGCTGCTGCACCATCAGTAGATGCTGAGTCTGTTAGCACTGTGCCTCCTTCGGTGTTGGATCCCCAGGTGTTCGAACAGTTCAGACAGTTTTTGGCCTCCAATCCTACTGCCCATGTCAGCATCCAGCTCAGGTCCAGCTTCCTCTAGTACATCAGGTATTCCCTCATCCTTGTGGATTCTGGATTCTGGTGCGACCCAGCATATGTCACATTGTTTGTCATCGTTTGGTTCCTTGTCACCCATTTCACCACTCTCTGTTGTGTCTGCCAGTGCTACATCTATGCCAGTCGAGGGTGTTGGTTCTGTTACTACTTCTCACATTGTTATGTCTAATGTTTATTATATTCCTAAACTTGCTTTGAATCTTGCTTCAGTCAGTCAGTTGTGTAGGACTGGTCATTGGGTATTCTTTTCTGATTCTGTTTGTGTTGTACAGGACCAACACACTCAGAAGGTGATTGGGATTGGCCGTAGGTTGGGGGAACTCTATGTCTTGGAGAGTCTCAAAGTGTCTATTGTTGTCGCCTCTAGCATTGATTTGTCTTCTTTTCGTTTGAGTCCTTTGTCTTCGCAGTTTTATCTTTGGCATTCCCGCTTGGGACATGTATCAGTGTCACGTTTACGTTTTTTCGCCTCTACTAGTGCTTTGGGTCATTTAAACACTTCTGATATTTCAGATTGTAGTGGTTGTAAACTGGCAAAATTTTCTGCCTTACCTTTTAATAAAAGTGTGTCTTATTCAGTTGCTCCTTTTGACATTATTCATTCTGATGTATGGGGACCATCACCAGTATCCACCAAGGGCGGTTCGACCTATTATGTTTCGTTCATAGATGACTATACTCGGTATACCTGGGTTTATCTTATGAAGCGCAGGTCTGACTTCTTTGGCATTTACAGCAACTTTAGAGCCCTTGCTAAAATGTAACATTCGGCTGTCATAAAGTGTTTTAGGTGTGACTTAGGGGGTGAATATACCTCTAGTGATTTCACTCAGTTACACCAGTCATCTTGTACAGATACTCCTTAGCAGAACGGTGTTGCCGAAAGAAAACACCGTCATATTGTCGAGACATCACGCTCCTTATTATTATCTGCAGAGGTTCCTAGTAATTTTTGGGGAGAAGCAGTCCTAACTGCTGTATATGTGATCAATCGTATTCCTACTGCATTGACTTTAGGGATGTCTCCGTTTCAGAAATTATATGGTCACATGCCAGATTACTCAGCATTACGAGTTTTTGGATGTACTTGTTTTGTTCTTCGTCCTCATGTTGAACGAAACAAGCTGGAGCCAAAATCAGCTATATGTGTGTTTTTGGGGTATGATGTTGGACAGAAAGGTTATCGTTGCTATGATCCTGTCAGTCAGAAATTATATGTCTCACGGCATGTCACCTTTTTGGAGCATATTCCTTTTTATTCAATTCCAGCTAAATCCCATGATGTTACTAAGTCAGATCTTCGGCGTATTGATCCATTTGGCATTGACATAGAGGCCCAGTTTCGGATTTAGCTGTGCCACCCGATGTGCCACCTGCCAGTGCTTCAGCCCCGCCTGTGTCTGAGTCTGATCCTGCGACTGGAGATCCACCACCTCTGAGGAGGTCTACTCGTCAGAGTAAGTCCACCAAACTACCTGATTTTACTTATTCTGCCTACTCACCCCCATTTGCTTCCTTTATTACAAACATACATCAATTGTCTGAACCTGAGTCCTATAGAGAGGCTGTGTCTTGTCCTCTTTGGCAGAATGCTATGGCTGAGGAACTCACTACTCTTTATCAGACACACACATGGAATTTGTTTACCCTCCCACCTGGTAAACATACGATTGGTTGTCGATGGGTATATAAGATAAAAACAAAGCTTGATGGGTCTGTTGAGCGATACAAGGCTAGACTTGTGGCAAAAGGGTACTCACAAAAATATGGTATGGACTATGAGGAGACTTTTGCCCCGGTGACAAAGATGACGACTGTTCGCACTATGATTACCGTTGCATCCGTTCGACAGTGGAAGATATTTCAAATGGATGTCAAGAATGCATTTCTGAATGGTGATCTCCATGAGGAAGTGTATATGACTCCTCCACCGGGTATTGCTCACCAGCCGGGTGAAATTTGTCCGCTTCGAAAAGCCCTATATGGTCTCAAACAAGCCCCTCGTTCTTGGTTTGAGAAATTCTCCACTGTGATTACTTTCCTTGGCTTTGTCCCGAGTAACCATGATTCGGCGTTGTTTGTTAGAAATACAAGTGCAGGGCGAATCCTTTTGTCCTTATATGTAGATGATATGGTCATAACTGGTGATGATCATGATGGTATTGAATCATTGAAGCATGATTTGGCTCATCGGTTTGCCATGAAGGACTTGGGCCTGCTACGTTATTTTTTGGGTATTGAGGTGGCTCAGTCTAAGAAAGGGTATCTTCTCTCTCAGACTAAGTATATATCTGACTTGTTTAAACGGGCGCGCCTTTCTGACAACGGGACTGCAGATACTCCACTTGAAACCAATGCACGGTACTCTCCTAGTGATGGTGTTTTGTTAACAGATCCGAGTCTTTATCGGACTATTGTAGGTAGCTTGGTGTATCTTACCGTTACTCGCCCGGATATAGCTCATGCAGTTCATGTTGTTAGCCAGTTTGTTACTGCTCCTACTTCAGTTCACTAGGGAGCTATACTTCGTATTTTGAAATATCTTTGTGGCACCCAGTTTCAGAACCTCTTGTTTCCCTCGACGTCATCTCTCGAGTTGCAAGCCTATAGTGATGCTGATTGGGATGGCGATCGCAATGATCGCAAATCCACCACTGGTTTTTGTGTGTTCCTTGGAGATTCTTTAATATCATGGAAGAGCAAGAAACAAGATGTTGTCTCTAGATCTTCCACGGAGGCTGGGTATCGTGTTATGACAGTGACTACATGTGAGATTGTTTGGTTACGTTGACTTCTTGCAGATATGGGGGTTCACATTTCTCTGCCTACTCCCCTACGTTGTGATAACAAGAGTGCGATCCAAATTGCAAAGAACTCTATTTTCCATGAGCGGACGAAGCACATTGAGATTGATTGTCACTTCACTCGTCATCATCTCCAGCTCAGTACCATATCGCTTCCTTTTGTTCCATCGGCCTTGCAGATTACTGACTTTTTTACGAAGGCTCAGTCGGCGTCTCGATTTCATTTCTTGTGTGACAAACTCTCAATGCTTATTGTTGTCGCATTGTGAGTTTGAGGGGGAATGTTAGCCCATATACTTGTTAGCAGATGGGTTTTAGGGTTTTAGGTAGTCTTATGCCTATATATATAGGCACCCCCTTGCCCATTCTAGTGTATTGTCTTCTATTCTATTATGTACCTTCGTAGTTAGCCTTTTGACTCTTTCCTTTCTTGTTCTTCAATAAACTCTTGTTATATATCAACAAACTATACCATTGCTACAAAGGATCCCATTCTAATAATCTAAGATACATCTGCCATTACAATGCAACTAGCAATATGAAACAAATAAGTACAGATAAGAGAGTGAAGACGCATGATTGACCAAGGTATCCATGGTTAATTTTACTAATGTATGTCCAGAGTACAACCATATTTATTACAGGACCGAAGCAACTTTTGGAACTCTACATATACAGGCAAAACCAAAAAGACACTCAATAATCTTCAAGAAGCCCTGGGGGTCAAGAATAGAGTCCAATATGTACCTCGTTCACGGAACAACCATAATATCTGGGCTAAAGCAACAGAACTCACATCAGAACCAAGTCCCACTTGCATTCATGAGAACGGTGCTTTTTCAGCATATCTTACAGTTGACATCTTTTTTTGTAACCGCGAAATGTGGGTAAACTTTACAACCTGTAGATTCTTTTATTGCAAGTACGGTCTATTGACCAAACACCATGTCACTGCTCTTCATTCTATCAGTACCAAAAAGTGATAATCTGTCATCGAATGCATCAATGTGACCAAAAGAATCAGTGCCGGGAGGGCATTCAAGAGCTGCTTCAAGGACCCGATGATGTATACCATGGGAGTCGACCGAATGTCCACCTTTATGGTCATGTCCACCCATACAGACCTTCACACAACTATAACGATGTATCACTTCCATCACTTCATCATAATTCCACAACAAAGCTGCAAAAGATGAAGCTCCAGGATCCAAAGGCAGATGGCAACACACTACTACATTTTGATTCAACTTGGTAGCTTCCTGAAGGACATGATCCAGCCATTCCAATTGTTCTTTCCCAACACCTCCATTGAACTTGAGAAACCTTCTCTCCGGTCCCACAAGTCCATCTGGACTGTTTTTGTCTGAATTTGGGTTTCTCTCCTGAAGAACTTTTAAGGCCTTCAAAGTATTTGGGTGATCTTCCGGCCAACCAATGGCGCTGATATCATAAGCATCTAGGATTACAAATCTGTATTCTGGAATTGGAGAAAAATCAAAATAGGCATGACCGTCATGGCCAGGGATTCTCAACAATGGAAGCAAGTCCTTTCGAGGAAGATTATAAAGGCAGTGATTTCCAATCATGTGATACACAGGACCATTGAACTTATCAAATTCATTAACAATTTTCTTGACAGCAATCATTGACTGGTCTTTGGGACAAAACCCATCAACAATGTCCCCAAAATTAAGAACAAAATTAGGTTTTTCTTGATTCCATTTCTGAACTGCCCTCTGCAACACACGAACACTATGCCGGTAATACCTAGGAACACCAAGGAATGAGCGGCCATCGGGAATATCGGCATACTGGACATCTGATATGACCCCAAAGGAGAGAAGTGGCTGCTTCCCCTGTGGACATAGAACTCCATTTGCATATCCCATTGCCTCCCACCCTATTAATTTGCAAGGTTAAGTCGTCAATTGAGTAGCTGGAAGAATACCACGCTCTAAAAGAGATGTAATCAAAGCTGTGGTTGATCTGAATTACTAAATCAGAGGAGTGAAGGTACATCTGAACAGTTTAAAACAATAAAGATATCAAGTACAGTTTAAAACAATAAAACTATTAACATATTTCTATTGTAAGGCTTAGTTGATTCAGAATGCAAAGACAAAACAAGGATGCATATGAAATTAACAAATACTAAAGGAGAGCAGTACTTCTCTAGGTAGAAACTTCCATTACTTAATACACATTAGATTCAGAAAGATAGAAACTAGCATCCCTGATACGAGGCTGTTTTCCCGTGCTATTATGAAGAAGCCTGTCCTGTATCTGTAACACATCCACTCTTTTGCACTCGGTGGACCGGGTTCTAGAAATCTTTACGGGGCCTGTCACTTTGCACTCAACCATGGTCTTACATGATGTACTCCCCCAAACTTCCAAATCCTAAAGTCATCTAACTTTCAGCGACTCTATGGCTGTCAAATCAGACAATCTCAGTCCTCCAAACAAATAAACACTTATGGGATGAACATTACAGTCAGAAAGAATTATTGAATTTTATTATATGCTTGTGTTTTTCATGTGTGTGTCCTTTCTTATTTTTCAAATTAATAAATATATTTATTGTTTTTATTTTTTTTGGCTCAAAATTCGCAATCTTTAAGAGAAGTACTTAACTCATGCAGCCAAATAATTTAGTCAACAATAGTCCATGATTTCATCATGGTCGCTAAAATCCTCCATCTAATCACAAAGAAAAGAAGGAAATAGTTGATTTTCATCTTAATTTCATAAAATAATACTCAGTTCATAGCTATAGGACAGAAACAAATTCAAAAACTTACTCAGTCCAGAAGGTTAACGAGCCCAGTTATAAGGGGCTGATATTTTTTAAATTACTATTATTTTTATATTTTTTTTGGTGAAGTGGGCTGGAATTTCCTCAAATCTAGTTTCACAAACCTAATTTAAGCTCGATGTTAAAGGGCATATACAAAAAAATGCCATGGATCATGATCCTTTCTCCATCTTGATATGCAAGCTTAATTTCACATTCATGGAGAAGTTCAGGGAGGGGCCAGGATTTATTGTTCAGAGCAATTATAGGTATGAACAACCCTCAAAGACAGGCCAGCCAATACGAATATGTGCTTCCTAGTCTTTTTCAAATTAATGACTACTACTACTCCATCTACCGCACATGCATCTTAGGAGCCCAACAATCGTTTTTCGCACATTTGACACAGGACAGAAAAAGGTTCTCAAGGAATGATCACAGGTTTTAAAGATTGAGAGAACAAAAGAATAAAGGCAAAATCTGGAGAGCCCTCAAAGGAGCTTCTCTAACCCAAGATAATCTCAGTAAAATGAGTTTCTAGTTTGCATTGTCAAGTGGCAACAGATATGTGGTATATGTTCCTTTCAATTTTGGGATTAATCTGGGCACTGCAAGGAAGGGAGGCAGTGGAAGGACGGAGCAGATGAAAAGTTGACAGAGCCATCACGAAAGTAGGGAAGATGATTCCAGCAAGTATTTTTTGGTGTCTCTGGCAAGAAAGGAATCTCAAATGTTTAAATAGCATTTCAACACCTAAACATGCTCTAAAGCTAAATGTCTTGTCTATCTTTTTAGTTGGAGTACTCTAACCCCTGTAAATAATATGTTGTTCCCCTCCTAGACTTCACCAGCTCACATTTTCTAGCTTAGCCCTGTCTACTTTTGAATTTTCGGTAAGCTTCCTGGACAGGTTCTATGTTGCATTGCAATGAAGCTAACATCTATCACTTATGTAACTTTGCATCTTCTTTATGCCTGCATTGAAGCAACTTATTTCATTAAAATGAAAAAGGGCAAAAAGTGTAACCAGTGTTTTAAGAAAAGGTCTGTCTGGTGGACACTCCAACAGTTACACCTTATACCATGTGTTGTGCAATATCAAGTAGCAGCAGGAAGAATATGGGAAATGAATTAGCCATTGTGGTTATTTATAGGTACTTAAAAGTTTAGCTTTTAATTTGAAGCTCCCTCATTTGGATCTTGAGAAGAGCCAACAGAACTTATGCCCTTTCACATCACTTCATCAAAGAGAAAAAGAAAATGTTTGGATTCTTCTCTAATGGAAAAGCAATTAGAACAACTTGCTAAATTTTACAGCAACAACATAAAAAAGTATAATTACAGCAAAACTGTAACAAAATAAAGCAAAGAGTACAAGAAATTCATAATCACATACGTAATATGATAAACATTTTTTGATGCATCCCCAATTATTCGTCAGAGAAGAACAACTTTAAATATTGAATTTAGCACTATCTAATTCAAATTAAGGGAATAACAGCAGAAACAAGAGGAAAAAAAAAACAAAAAAACAAATTACGAGAGAATTAAGAGGGCGAGCGAATAGAAGAAAACAGAAGCCCTATAAATCTTCAATATGAACTCCAACAGCTCAAACATATACACATCCTCATAAATAGCTCAATGTCGACTCAGAGAAAGGAAAATTTTGATTATTCCCAGAAAGTGCATACGTGGGTTTGATAAAGTTCGAATCTTTCAAGATTTTTTTGTTCTTTTTAGCAAGATTCATCAACATAAGGCAGAAGAAACAAGGAGAAATAGGCGATTCGAAAGATAAATATTAACGTACCCAAATTGTTGCTTTCAATAAAATCCACACAAACAAGGGCTTTGAAAGGAAGAGAAAAATGGAGAATTTGACGAAGTCGGTGGACACGAACAAGGACCCCACGAAGAAGCTATTCACCCAGGTTTGATTGGTCAAATATGATTTACAATTGCAACCCGAAATCTGAAAATGAGAAGAAGAAAAAAACCAAGCACGATTAAGCCTTGTCACGTGTATGACGATTAACAACTTTCAACTATCTTCCAGTAAAAAATAAAATTGCATCAGGGGAATCTATCTTCCTGTCGACATGTACGGGCGGGCGGCTTCACCGAATTCCTATATTTACGAGTTCCGCACAAAATAAATTTTGAACTGACCAATCAATCTTATTGAAAGACCAAGATGTTTTCTATAGATACAAAATAAAGCTGTGGTTGTTTACTAAAATACAAACTTAGTATCAAATTCGTATATTTTAAAATTCGAATTAACATATATCCATAAAGCTATTACGTCCCCTCAAGTTGAAGCATGGAGGTCTCAAATGTCTAACTTGACAATTAAGATTTTAAAATTGGTGTGAACCTAAAGCTTTGATAAACACATAAGCAAGTTGATGTTATTTTGAAATGTACATAAAGTTCTGAGGAAAACAACAACCCATACGGGTTCTTTTGAATAAAAAAAGTATTGGTGTACAATTTAGTAAAAAAAAAAAAAGTTAGTTAAAACACACTAAAATTTTTTATTGATAAATCATCGTAGAACCTTAAGAATTTAGCGATATTAAGCAAGTGTTGTGTTTGCGTTGTACTATACCATTTTATTAGTAAGTAGAGATACAAGAAAACTGTTTTAAAATTCTTCCTGACAACATTGCTGAAGTAAATATTTGTAAATTTTGTGTTGTTGTCACTATGAATAATTTTAACAAGACACGACTAAATTGTCTTTGTGTCATGGCAAGAAAGACATTTAATAAATGAGAGACTTCAATTTTAGACTTAAGTAAATACATTTAAGCAGTTCTGATAAAATCATCCATGATGGTAAAGAAATAATGAGACTTTGACAACAAAAATGAATGATATGGACCCAGTAAATCATAATGAATCAAATTAACCACTTCTTTAATTTTAATAGAACTAACAGAAATTAACTTCAAAATTTGCTTAGCGTGATGGCAAGCATCACAATTTTCATCTAACTTACTGAAATTAAAAGATTAAAGTTCTTAAATGAAAGACAAACATTTAAGGGACACATGACCAATGTGTTGATGCACAAAATAATTTGGTCTTTATTTGACAAAAGAGCTTAAATCAGTGCTTGACTTTGAAAATAATAAAGGTCATTCTTCAATTTATCCATGTCTAATCAACTTCCTCGTGGCTAGATCCTACAAAACAACAAAAGGAAGGAAAAAATGAGCAACACAATTCAATGTTTATGGATGGAAACAAGATTGTAGGCAAATGTTGGTACATGTAAAAAATGATTTAAGGTTATTGAAGAATGAAGAGTCACATCTCTATAAGTATCAGCAATAACAGATGAACCATCAGAGATAACTAACTTAGAATCAAAAAAAAAAAGAAACTTTTTTTCGTTAGATAAAAAATTCTTCTGACAAGTCATATAATCAGATATGCCTGAATCTAATATCTATTCTCTGTTTGATATCTTGATATTAAACAGAGTAATCAATTTTATTCAGTTTGAAAGAGCAAGATACAAAACAAACAATGTTATCTACTCCTACGAGAACACAAACTCTATACCTAGAACCCTCTTGTAAAATATAAACTCTGTACATCAAATTTACCTAATTTAAAATTCAAATTAATGTATATATGTAAGCTATATGTCTTTCTTTTTGGTTGATTTCATATTAAATTATAAAAAATTGATAATATTTCATTTAATTTCACCCAACAAAAATATACATAATTTATCATTCTATATGACCTAATATACCTTTAGATTGATCATTAAAATGTTAAATGTTCATAATCTCAAAAAATATTTTTTTTTGTCAAGATTCAGCCAGCTACAAAGTAAATATCTGTAATTAAAAATTAAATTAAATATCATAAATAATTATTTTATAATAATGTTGTGATCAGTAGGCATCATACATAGAAGATTATTCATGTTCTTCATAGTAAAGATAATACTTTTTGATTTTGAGCTTTGAGTATAAATTTTTTCTGACAGAAAGTATTTTTATTTAATGAATTTTATGCTGCATAAATTTGTCTTATCGGGCTTCATTGTGAATATGAGATATTAAATGATAATTAAAAAAATAAAAATACTTTTTTTATTTTAATTTGATTCTTTGATTTTGATTTAGAACGAAATTAAAACTAAAAAATTCTTTTGAATTTTATAGTTTTAACTAAAATCATATAAATATATTAAATACTTTTTAATTTATAATTTTATAATTTTAAATATATTATATAAAGAGTTAAAATTTAAAAATTACCAAAGAAAGTATGAGTTAAAAAAAAAAGAATAGGAAAAGTAAATTGAACCGGAGTGTTTTTGTTTTGACCAAAACAAAAAACAAACAGGGTTAAAAAAAGACTATAACCTTTTTTTTTTCAAATTGAAAGGAGAAGGAAAAAAACTTCTCATACTTTCGAAGCGCGTGTACACGTCCAACCACTTCGTTGAGTCCCAATTTCATATTCATCACTCGTCAGCCGTCAGTCACCCATAAAACCCTCTCCAAATCCTTCCACTAAAACAACTCGTTTTCAACCTTCTTCCGCCGCAACAATCGCCGCCGCCGCCGCTCGCCACACAGAGTTACGCTCCGAATAGTTTACCACAATGGCGGCTTCCGCTTCTTCCACTATGCTTTTATCTTCAAAAACCTCACGCGCCTCTCTCTCATGGAAAAACCAGCTTGCTTCCACCTCTGCCTTTGGCGTTCCCCGGGTTTCCCTCCGGCACAGGAGCCACCGTCAGTGTTCGCGGTTTATCGTCTTCTCCATGGACGCCAAACCTACGGTTCTCGTCGCCGAAAAACTAGGTGAGGCAGGGCTGAAACTTTTAAAGGAATTCGCGAACGTTGATTGCTCATATAACCTGAGTCCTGAGGAGCTGTGCACTAAGATCTCTCTTTGTGATGCGTTGGTTGTGCGGAGCGGAACAAAGGTGACCCGTGAGATCTTTGAATCTTCCGGTGGACGGCTGAAAGTTGTTGGACGTGCTGGTGTGGGGATTGATAACGTTGATCTTGCGGCGGCAACAGAGCATGGATGCCTTGTGGTTAATGCGCCAACTGCTAATACAGTTGCAGCTGCAGAGCATGGGATCGCTCTTCTCACCGCTATGGCTCGGAATGTCGCTCAAGCTGATGCTTCTGTGAAATCTGGTACGTGTATTACTCTTTTATAGGCAGATCTAGAATTTTAAGTCCAGCGAACTACCAATATAACCATTATTCTTTTGTGACAGTGGTTGGGAACTTAGTTATACATGTTCTCGAAAAACTTTCCACTAATAAACATATACCAAGTTTAAGCCGGAGTCGGTAGAGACGCACTGCGAAACTCTCAATCTTTGCCCTGTATCTTTTTTGATTTTGAATACAAATGACATGCCCGTGAATATAATCCTCCATGAGTTTATTTTTCTGAATGCGAGATATATCTTATGAATTCCATGCATTTTAGTCTCGCAAGGCTGACCAGATCTATGCTTATTACCTAGAAAGAGAAAAAAAACTGTAATTGGACTTGGTTCCTGTTCAAGTGAAATACACGAACGTATTAGCATGTATTTCAATTTTTGCTGTAAAGACAATCTTTTTAATTATATTTATTACTTTCTAAAAAGGCGAATTTATGATAAAGTCACTTGGTTTGCTCTAAATATATATACCTATTCTAAATAATTTCCTTAAATTTTCTGTATATGCTGTGATGGAGCCACGCATGTCCAAGAGGTGTCTATTTGACAGCCACCCCTTCACTAGAAATTACACTGTGGACATGAGTAATTTTTTTAATGTATATATAGTATATATTATATGTTGAATCTCTTTGACTTCATCGTGCGTTTACTTTTTATATTTTGACTCCCCCGGTAAAATTCTGCTTCCCAGCTAATATATTAAGTGTGTAATTTGAGTTGGAGTAACTTATATGTAGGATTGATTCATGACTTTCTTGATTCAAAGATAGAAATGCTTGATGAGCACGGGAATTGATGAAATAGTTGATGTAATTAGAAGAAACAACTACATACTGCCCTTGTCTTAGTTATCAGGCTTACCCGACACCTTTCCTATTATTTTGGGAGCATTAGTCGGGTACACACAAGCCGACATCATCATAAAAGATGTTCCACAGCTAATTGGTTTTATTATTTATTCTGCTGTCAGTTCTAAGGCCGCTAATTCTTTGGAAAGTCTAAGGCCGCCCTGGTCTGTTCTTCCCCCTTTAAGTATTTTTAGGATCATATCCCAAAGTATGTAACCCTCAAACCAAAATTGTCTTTAATTTGCCACTTTTGTTTTCCAGATGATTATTTGTTTGGAATAGTTGTCTGAAAATATTGTCTTCTATGGCTGCTAATGAGTTCCCCTGATATATTTGCTGCACTTGTAGTTTTGGCATAACTCTGAAAATTTGTATCATGATATGCTTTCCAGGGAAATGGCTGAGGAACAAATATGTTGGTGTCTCCCTAGTCGGCAAAACACTTGCTGTAATGGGTTTTGGGAAGGTTGGATCAGAAGTTGCTAGGCGAGCTAAGGGGCTTGGCATGCATGTCATTGCTCATGACCCATATGCCCCTGCTGATCGTGCACGTGCTATTGGCGTGGAGCTTGTGAGCTTTGATGAAGCCCTTGCTTCTGCAGATTTCATCTCACTTCACATGCCGCTCACCCCTGCTACAAAGAAGGTCCTGAATGATGAAACTTTTGCGAAGATGAAAAAGGGTGTACGGATTGTGAATGTTGCTCGTGGGGGTGTGATTGATGAAGAAGCTTTGGTGAGGGCACTTGATGCAGGCATTGTGGCACAGGTCCTGGCTCTTCGTCTTTGAGACACTCAGAAACATATGAAATAGTGATTATTTGTTGAGCTATTGTTGTCTCTATATTTCCCTCAACCTTTCATCCCTGTTGGAATATCAAGTGTCGAAAAGACATCTTAGTTATCTTCAACTTTTCCTCTCCATTGCGGGATTAGACTCTAGAATAGACTTCTTCATTGCCAGTCTATGTAATTGTACTAACATATAAATCTTGTCACAGGCAGCACTTGATGTTTTCACTGAGGAGCCGCCACCAAAGGATAGCAAGTTGATTCAACATGAGAACGTGACCGCGACTCCACATCTTGGTGCTAGTACTACAGAGGCTCAGGTCTGTGCACATTACATTCATGTATGCCACACTCTTTCTTCCAGTTCTCACATTTACTAGTACTCTCTGAATGATTGTCCAGGAAGGTGTGGCAATTGAGGTTGCTGAAGCAGTTGTTGGCGCTTTGAAAGGGGAGCTCTCAGCTACCGCTGTCAATGCACCTATGGTTCCTGCTGAGGTATATGCTTTTGATGTTTACCAGTTATCACCCTCTACTATGCATATTTCAGAGGGGGCAAAATAGAAAGCTTGGTGCAGTACTTTAACTGAACTAGCATGACCATGTAGGACGTCTTTCATTTTTCTAATTAACCTGTAATCTGCATTATTGTAGTAGAGTCCCTACCAATATCAATATGTAAAGAAGCACTTTGTCCTTCTTCCTCCGTATTTTCTTTGAAAGTGGAGTTTCTAGTTGAATGGATAAAACAAATGTATGAATTTAATTTTTGCTACCTTTGTCACGCAGGTGCTATCAGAGCTGAAGCCTTTTGTCGTGCTTGCTGAAAAACTTGGTAGACTTGCTGTCCAGCTAGTTGCTGGTGGAAGTGGTGTGAAATCAGTGAAAGTAACATATGGTTCAGCTAGAGCACCTGATGATCTTGATACAAGATTGCTTCGTGCCATGATAACTAAAGGCATGAT
Organism: Datura wrightii; assembly: GCA_035772735.1. NCBI lineage: Eukaryota > Viridiplantae > Streptophyta > Magnoliopsida > Solanales > Solanaceae > Datura > Datura wrightii. The sequence continues at coordinate 171,956,395 of JASDFA010000010.1, read as the reverse complement.
TGAGCCAATTTCCAGTGTTTTCATTAACTTGGTTAATGCAGATTTCACTGCTAAACAAAGGGGACTACAGATATCTGAAGAACGAATTCTCCTAGATGGTTCACCAGAAAGTCCAGTTGAGTTCATTCAGGTTCAGATTGCCAATGTGGAATCCAAGTTTGCCAGTGCTATTTCTGATTCAGGAGAGATTAGAGTGGTGGGTAGAGTTAAGGATGGAATCCCTCATTTGACAAAGGTCGGATCTTTTGAAGTGGATGTGAGCTTGGAAGGCAGTATCATTCTTTGCAGTCAGGTTGATCAGCCAGGAATGATTGGAAAAGTGGGTAGCGTCTTGGGTGAGGAGAATGTGAATGTCAGCTTCATGAGTGTTGGAAGGATTGCTCCTAGAAAGCAAGCTGTTATGGCTATTGGAGTGGATGAACAACCCAGCAAGGAGTCACTGAAGAGGATTGGGGAAATTCCTGCCATCCAGGAGTTTGTTTACCTTGGATTATAGGGTACTATAATTTTTGGGATCTCATTCTTTATGAAGCCAATTTTGGTGATGTTGTTGTTTACAAGTAGTTTAGTGTAGGATAATAAACAGCTCGGCTCTTCGATTAGAGGTGTTTTTGCGATATTGAGTTTTCAGTTTTGACAGTTTGTATTTCTTTTGGCTTTAAGAGAATATGAGCATTTCCTTGTTGTGCCCCCTGTTCAAACAACCGGTTATACTTGTTTCATCAGATAAGTGCCTGCCCCTCTATAACCAGAGAATTAACCTTGGGTGAGTAATGAATGCTGAATAAAAGAAAATTCCGTATCCAAGGAACTAGCTGGAAATAAAGCTTTAATGATTGAGATCCATAAAGAAAAGGAACTTGAGCCAGAGCTGTCGAGATTATGTACTGGAAGATATGCAGCATAAGCAAACCCAAAAATGCTACTCCAAAAGAAATTTCCAGTTCGCATAAATGCTACACCAGCTGCTGGACCAATTACTAACATTTTGATCCTCCTGTACTGGCACAAAATGCTACTAGCTACCAGAAAACTCAGAATGTAGGGGGAAAGGAATATAGGTCATACATTCCCATGGTGGCTACTTGCCAACTATGTCGATTACCCATTTCATGAATAGCCATGGTGAAAACATGGAATGAAGAGGTTCAGATGGGACTATATCCATTCCCCATTTCATGAGTATAACCAGGGTGAAAAAATGGAATGAAGAGGTTCAGACGGACGTGCGAATAGTTGGCATGCCTTTCACATTCGTAGCAATTCTTGACAACTGTCTTGGCATCCTTCCTTAGTGTGGCCAGTAATATCCAGTTTTGATAACTTTGTTGGCCAGACTTCAACTTCCAGCATGGTTTCCATATTTTCCGTCGTGGATTTCTTCGAGCAAAGTAAGTAGCGTCTTGCAGGCCCTACACATTTCATCAGTGATCCTACAATAGGAGCAGCCGGTATAGTTCGTCGTGCATCTCGTAGATCAATTAGTGAGATAGTAGTATTTTGTGATATCTTATATCTACCAGAAAGAAACAATTATGAATTTCTGCAATCATCCTATCTCATAACTAAGTCATGATCTTTCAAGGGATTCTGTAGTACAACAAAAATACCATACTCTATTTCTGTTTTCACTTGATAAAAACGTAGTAGAAGCAGGCGTACCCTATGAATGAAATATAGTAATCAAATAAAGATCTAGAGTCATATTGAAAAGGAAATCCTACTAAGAGCATCTAAGCACAAAACAACCAGGTCCTTCTGCTATAGCAATTTTACAAACTTTGGAAACCAATACATATGGACAAGCAAAAGCATATATTTGGCCTGCCATGAAAATGACTACAACATTATATGTTCCCAGTACAATCATCATGCCATTCTTTTATTTTTGTGCAAAAGTACTCTGCTTAATTATAGACAACACTTCCTTATAAAACGAAAACTCTTGTTCTTTTTGGGCGCGTATAGGTGGCATCCATAAAGTATCGTCTTGATGAGTCTAACGAGGAGACATGCACATATGAGTACAAAGCTGTAGAAGCCTGTCTCCTTCAAAATCCTGAAGCCTATTGTTATACCCCGTAGAATTCCCGGCACCTAGACGACCTATTCACACGTTGGTCAAGCATATTAGAAGGCCATATGTGCTAGAGAAAGGCCGGGAAAAAGATCGGACGAGGAACCCGTCGAACCATCGCGGGAGGAGCCGAGGCAGAGCCCCTCCGCGATGGCAGCGTGTCACGGAGGCAAGGCCTCCGCGATGGCTCTGTGCCACGTTGCCCAAGTTCAGGCTCAAGTATATAAAGCCCCCACTTCGGTCTAATATCATTTAACTCCTTTCAATTTCCAGAATACGCAGCAAAACAGAGGAAGACGAAGGAGGGATTATAATTTTTGTCCGATTACGCTGCCAAACGCTGCCCAAACTCAAATTAATCCTAGATACCGAAGTATTTAGCAGCAGAGAGCATTCCTACGGATTTAGTTTCGTGAAATACGGCCGACGAATCGGCGAGCCGCCGAACTAAGGTAAATAGAATTGCTCTAAATTAATGTCTATGTGTTCCTAGCTGAGAAGTGAATATTTCTCCCTTCTGGACCGCTGAAAAATAACGAGTTTTCGACCATTTTTCGAAAGGTTAAAGTTGGGATAAATATATATATCTAAAGTGACAATTTCTCCCGAATATTAATGTATTTAGTTCTAATTGACGTATATATGCATGTAGTTGGGAGAAACAGCAGAAGTACCGACGGAAATCACACCGGTCAGTCGGATACTCAGAAACCAGGTATGTAAAGTTATTCTTTCGGCAAGCCAGGAAGTACAGCTTAGAAAGTAAATAGAGTAAAGGCTATTAACCGATACCCAGCGTACAGGAACGATTTTAGTACGGTTCCAGCAAGCATGCTAGTATATTAATCACGTATCATGCGATAATCAGAATAGTAGATATTCAGGCAATACGTAGTACATCTGTTGAGACTGTATCCAGTAGTAGATGGTACATTTTATGTTATTGAGCTATATCTAGATATAATCAGATAGACAGATAAAGGCCAGGTAGCAGTTAGTCCAGCAATCAGAAATAGTGTAAAACAGAATATAGTATCAGTTATTTAATACAAACTGGCCTTGAGATACAAGAAGAGAATATGATTAGTATTTTTCATTTAAGCATGCTTGCTGTGTATGTGTTTTGTATGTTGAGACTTGTTGTGGCATGTGGGCACCCTTTAGCATCCCCACCGCCCCTGGGTTATAGCTGTGTCGATACCAGATTCAGATACCGCCACCAGCTGGGCGATGTCGTCTGACTAAAGGACGATGATGGCCGACCACCATGATAATACGGTCCAGACCACCCTGCTTGCAGGGGTAGTTCAGTTTACTCTGCGCAGAGCTAGCACACCCTGTTTACAGGGGTAGACCACTCTGTGTGCACACCTGTGCCCAGAGGCAGGAGTCTTCGGACTCAGACACAGTTTATTATCAGAGGCCAAGGCCTGAGCTACGTACCCAAGGGGGCCGGTAGGAGGAGCTCACAGTTATCAGATGAGTGGAGTGACTTGTTTTTGGTTTGTTTAGACCCGGGTAGGGGTAAATAGATTGCTTGCTTGGTTGGCACCTTCCGGCTTATGAGGGTCGGTCAGGTATTGTATGTATTATTATGTATATTGATATGTGCTAGCAGATACTGATAGACAGAAGGACGATACGTCTTCAGGTACGCTCAGTTAGTTGCAGAATGTATAAACTCTCCCCAGTTATCCTCAGCTAGATAGACTCAGCTACTTCTTGCTTAAATGTCATGTTATTGTGCTATTCGTTTCAGTTGCATATTTCAGTTTATTTTAAATGCTCAGTACATGTGGTACTGACGCCCAGCGGGGCGCTGTATTGCTTGCCTACAGGTACTCACGGACGAGGAGCCGATCCCTCGTGATTCCAGCCAGCCAGTGAGTCATCAACTCCTGTCATCCGGAGTCTGATTCCCAGAGGTGTAACTCCTTTTCTTTTGTTGTGCAGTATGGGTAGGTCGAGGCCCTGTCCCGATCATTTCTATTAGTTTCTTACAGTATTCGTAGAGGCTTGCAATCTGTATATATTCCCTGTGGTTATTTGAGCCGGTCGTGTGGGGCCGTGCAGTCTGCTGTAGCTGTTTTGTATTCCAGTTTATGTTGGCCGTGTGGGGCCTTGGGTTGACAGTAGTGGTGACCTTGCCGGTCACGTAGCTTTACAGCAGTCTTGTGTTGAGTTACAGATAACTAGACAGCATGGTGTCCTTGTCGGCCCGCATAGGTTCCTTGTTACAGGTCTGTTTCTGGTTAGCTGTTGTTACAGGTTCAGATGGCTACAGGCCAGTTGGCCGGAGGCTGTAGTTATAGCCGTTATATAGCCGATTTGTTTCTTGAAATGGAGCCATAGCCAGCCAAAGCACCAGATGTGCACAGGCTGGACCAGTTAGCAGTTCAGAGTCTAAGAGGCACCAAGTGCCGTCATACCCCCCAAGGTGGGTTGTGACAAACTTGGTATCAGAGTAGGTCGTATCACAGGGAGTCTGCAAGCCGTGCTAAGTAGAGTCTTGTCTATGGATGTGTTGTGCACCACATACTATAGGCAGGAGGCTGCGAGACATGTTAGGATTGTCACTCTTCTTTCTTATTCAATCGTGCTATAGAGCGGTACAGTATAGAGTTGACTTTTGAAACTCACCACCCTTTTTGCTCACAGATATTATGGCAGACCAGTGTGGCACCCAGCTACAGGTAGGAGATTGGATACAGCAGCGGGCGAAGGCACCAGTAGGATGCCTCAGTTACAGCCAGACTCCGCCCGGGCCGAGGGCAATACGGAGGCGTCATCTCGGCCCTCCCAGCAGTCTCCACCTCGCCAGACACCATTTGAGGCAGCACCGCCTCCCACAGCTCCTGCACCCATTTCATCTAATCAAGAGCTACGTAGTGCGGTGGTTATGTTGACTCAGATGCTAGCTGCTCAGCGTCAGCCAGCACCAGCTACAGCAGCAGAATCCCTAGGGGGGCCAGGTAGTTCCAGGGTTAGAGAATTTTTGGCGTTGGGACCCCCTCAGTTTACTGGATCAGATTCAGCGGAGGACCCTCAGGACTTTTTGGACCAGATGTAGAGGATCTTTAGAGTCATGCACGTAACCCCAGCAGAATCAGTTGAGTTAGCAGTGTTCCGATTACGGGATATTGCTGTTTTGTGGTACGAAAGTTGGGAGAGGTCTCGGGGAAGAGATGCAGCCCCTCCTACTTGGTACAGCTTTTCAGAGGCCTTCCTGGACGACTACTTACCCCGGGAGGTCAGACAGGCTCGGGTGGACCAGTTCTTACATTTAGAGTAGGGGGCTAGGAGCGTCCGTGAATATTCCTTGCAATTCGACTCCTTAGCCCGCTATGCTCCAGCATTTGTGGACACCATGTCGTCCAGAGTCCACCGCTTTATTATGGGCCTGAATCCAGAGTACATAGAGACGTGCATGACAGCTACTTTGAGAGAGGACATGGACATAGCCAAGGTGCAAGCCTTCGCACAGACAATTGAGGGCCTGAGGCAGCGACAGCGGGGTGACAGACAGGCGACTTCAGAGCAGCGCCGTAGGAGCATACCCGCTGAGATTCAGAGGGAAATTCCTAGGGGGCCGAGACCACGGTTTTCAGATAGGCCACCCAGATCTCTACCACCGGTACAGCAGCAGAGGGGCAGGTTCATTCGCCGGAGTCAGTCGGAGTCCGGTAGCAGTTCACGGACAGTAGCCTCACCTCAGCAGCGGAGGGTAGAACAGAGTAGATTTACATCCACCCCTTGTCCTATATGCCACCGACTACATTCTGGAGCCTGCAGGCAAGGCTTTCCAGGGTGTTATTACTACGGACAGGAAGGGCATTTAATGAGAGATTGTCCAGCCAGGGGACAGGGTAGTCAGGATGATCTGAATAGAGCGTCAGCAGGGCCACGAGTTCCAGCAGCCTCAGCAGGGCGCAGACCCTCAGGTTCAGGGAATAAGGGCCGAGGTAGACCAGGAGCCTCTGGCTCAGGTGCAGGCCCCAGCCGTACCTATGCATTACCGGGGAGGCAGGATTCAGAGGCATCTCCTGAAGTAGTCACAGGTACATTGATTATCTGTTCATATCCTGTTTATGTATTGATTGATCCAGGGTCTACATTGTCATATATCACACCATTTGTGGCCCGAAAGTTGGGTATCGAACCAGAATTGCTTCAGCAGCCCTTTTCAGTGCTTACACCGGTCGGTGACTCGATTACAGCTAAAAGAGTTTACCGAGGGTGTACGGTAGAGGTTGCTGATCGCCAGACCATAGTAGACTTAATAGAACTTGAGATGATCGACTTCGATGCCATTATGGGTATGGACTGGTTAGTGCCATGCTACGCCGACTTAGAATGCTGGACCAAGACGGTCCGATTCCACTTTCCGGGGGAAGCAGTGCGAGAGTGGAAAGGGAGTACACCTACGCCGAAAGGTAGGTTTATTTCCTACCTTAAGGCAAGAAAATTAATAGCAAAGGGATGTATTTGCCACCTAGTTAGAGTCCAGGACGTTCGGGTGGAACCTCCGACTCTTCAGTCTGTTCCAGTGGTCAATGAATTCCCTGACGTATTCCCGGATGAGTTGCCTGGTGTCCCTCCCGAAAGAGAGATAGATTTTACGATCGACTTGTTACCAGGTACTCAGCCGATATCGATTCCTCCTTATCGTATGGCTCCTGCAAAACTCAGAGAATTAAAGGAGCAGTTGAAAGATTTGTTAGATAAAGGTTTTATCAGGCCGAGTACTTCACCGTGAGGTGCGCCAGTTTTATTCGTGAGAAAGAAAGATGGCTCGCTCCGAATGTGCATAGATTATCGGCAACTAAACAAAGTTACAGTGAAGAACAAATACCCGCTCCCGAGAATAGATGATTTGTTTGACCAGTTGCAGGGGGTCAAATGTTTCTCTAAGATAGATCTGAGGTCCGGATACCACCAGGTCTGGGTTCGTGAGAGAGACATTCCAAAGACTGCTTTCAGGACCAGGTATGGTCACTTTGAATTCCTAGTTATGTCTTTCGGGCTGACGAATGCTCCCGCAGTGTTTATGGACCTGATGAACAGCATATTCAGACCGTATTTAGATCTGTTCGTGATAGTATTTATCGATGATATTCTGGTATACTCTCGTTCAGAGACAGATCACCAGAACCATTTACGAACAGTACTCCAGATCCTTAGAGAACGTCAGTTGTACGCCAAGTTTTCTAAGTGTGAGTTCTGGCTGAACTCAGTTGCCTTTTTGGGGCACATCGTGTCGGATACTGGTATACAGGTAGACACACAGAAAATAGAGGCGGTCAAGACATGGCCCAGACCTACCACTCCGACCGAGGTCCGCAGTTTCTTGGGTTTAGTAGGATATTATCAGAGATTTGTTGAAGGATTCTCCACTATAGCAGCACCTCTGACAAAGCTGACACAGAAAGCAGTAAAATTTCAGTGGACGGAGGCATGTGAGCAGAGTTTTCAAGAGTTGAAAGACCGATTGACCTCCGCACCAGTACTAGCATTGCCAGAGGGAACAGATGGGTATGCGGTGTATTGCGACGCTTCAGGTTTGGGACTGGGTTGTGTGTTAATGCAGCATGGTAAGGTGATTGCTTATGCTTCCAGACAGCTGAGGAAACACGAAAAGAACTATCCGACCCATGACCTGGAACTGGCCGCAGTGATCCACGCTCTGAAAATTTGGAGGCATTACCTGTATGGCGTCCATGTAGATATTTTCACAGATCATAAAAGTCTGCAATACATTTTCACACAGAGGGAGTTAAATCTGCGGCAACGTCGCTGGTTAGAATTGTTGAAAGACTATGATGTAAATATTCTCTATCATCCAGGAAAAGCTAATGTAGTAGCAGACGCCCTGAGCCGTAAGTCAATGGGGAGTTTGGCGTATTTGCGGCCCGAGAAGCGGGAATTAGCTAAGGAAATTCATCAACTAGCTGGGTTAGCCGTTCGAGTAGTGGAGACAGAAAATAACAGAGCGGTGATTCAGAATTCTGCCGAGTCATCACTAGTTACAGAGGTAAAAGAACGGCAGTACGAGGACCCTGACTTAGTCCAGCTCAGAGATAGAATTCAGGAAGGTAAAGAGACAGATTTCCAAGTGACTGAAGATGAAGTACTACGTTGTGGGGGTCGTCTATGTGTCCTGAATGTTTCAGGGCTTCGCCAGCAGATCATGCATGAGGTACATTACGCTCGTTATTCCCTCCATCCAGGAGCAACGAAAATGTACCACGATATCAGAGACATTTACTGGTGGCCAGGTATGAAATCTGAAATAGCCGAATTTGTATCTAGATGTCCTAACTACCAGCAGGTGAAAGCGGAGCATCAGAAACCGGGCGGTCTGACGCAGGATATAGCTGTGCCTATGTGGAAATGGGAAGCGATAAATATGGATTTTGTAACAGGATTACCTCGTACCAGACGCAGAAATGATTCCATTTGGGTAATAGTTGACAGGCTGACAAAATCAGCTCATTTCCTACCAGTGAAGGCTACCTTCTCAACTGAGGATTATGCCGAATTATATATTAGAGAAATAGTTAGATTGCATGGAGTGCCGGTATCTATCATTTCAGATAGGGGAGCACAGTTTACAGCTAGATTCTGGCAGTCGTTTCAGAAAGGTTTGGGAACGCAGATTAACTTGAGCACAGCATTCCATCCTCAAACAGATGGGCAGGCTGAACGTACGATTCAGACGCTCGAAGATATGCTACGAGCGTATGTGTTAGATTTTGGGGGTAGCTGGGATGAACATCTTTCGTTAATTGAATTTGCTTATAATAACAGCTACCATTCAGCTATTCAGATGGCGCCTTTCGAGGCATTATACGGGCGAAAATGTAGATCACCGGTGGGCTGGTTTGAAATAGGAGAATCAGCGTTAGTTGGCCCAGACATTGTTCGGCAGTCCGAGGAAAAGGTAAAGTTTATCCGAGAACGTTTACTGACTGCTCAGAGCCGCCAGAAGTCTTATGCAGATATGCGGCGCAGAAATTTAGAATTTTCGGTAAATGACTGGGTATATCTGAAAGTGTCCCCGATGAAAGGGGTAATGAGGTTTGGCAAGAAAGGCAAGCTTAGCCCAAGATTCATTGGGCCATATCAGATTCGGCGAAGAATAGGCCGAGTTGCATACGAGTTGAACTTGCCTCCAGAGTTAGCATCTGTTCACCCAGTATTCCATGTTTCTATGTTACGGAAGTTCGTAGGGGACCCTTCTACAGTAGTTCCGGTTCAGGATGTCCAGGTTACAGAAGAATTAACATATGAAGAGGTTCCCGTAGCTATCCTAGACAGACAGATTCGCAGACTGAGAACTAAAGATGTTGCATCTGTCAAAGTGTTGTGGAGTAAAAGGAATCGTGAAGAAATGACGTGGGAGGCTGAAGAGGAAATGAAAACCAGATAACCTCACTTATTTCAAGCCTAAGCAGGCGACAGGTATGTCTGTATTATTACTTATACAGTACCTTATGGTTGTATGTTTGTAAATGATAAAGAAAGATTGATATCTAGTTATCCAGTGGATCTTAGAATATTGTGTGCAGTGCCTGTGTTGGACTTTTCTGCATTTCAGGGTTTTGCGATAGTCCATATTACAGGGGAGACTCTGCCGAAATTTTTCTAGAAAGTAAGTAAGGAATCCTCTAGATAGCAGTGTACATTCGAGGACGAATGTTCTTAAGGGGGGAGAATGTTATACCCCGTAGAATTCCCGGCACCTAGACGACCTATTCACACGTTGGTCAAGCATATTAGAAGGTCATACGTGCTAGAGAAAGGCCGGGAAAAAGATCGGACGAGGAACCCGTCGAACCATCGCGGGAGGAGCTGAGGCAGAGCCCCTCCGCGATGGCAGCGTGTCACTGAGGCAAGGCCTCCGCGATGGCTCCGTGCCACGTTGCCCAAGTTCAGGCTCAAGTATATAAAGCCCCCACTTCGGTCTAATATCATTTAACTCCTTTCAATTTCTAGAATACGCAGCAAAACAGAGGAAGACGAAGGAGGGATTATAATTTTCGTCCGATTACGCTGCCAAACGCTGCCCAAACTCAAATTAATCCTAGATACCGAAGTATTTAGCAGCAGAGAGCATTCCTACGGATTTATTTTCGTGAAATACGACCGACGAATCGGCGAGCCGCCGAACTAAGGTAAATAGAATTGCTCTAAATTAATGTCTATGTGTTCCTAGCTGAGAAGTGAATATTTCTCCCTTCTGGACCGCTGAAAAATAACGAGTTTTCGACCGTTTTTCGAAAGGTTAAAGTTGGGATAAATATATATATCTAAAGTGACAATTTCTCCCGAATATTAATGTATTTAGTTCTAATTGATGTATATATGCATGTAGTTGGGAGAAACAGCAGAAGTACCGACGGAAATCACACCGGTCAGTCGGATACTCAGAAACCAGGTATGTAAAGTTATTCTTTCGGCAAGCCAGGAAGTACAACTTAGAAAGTAAATAGAGTAAAAGCTATTAACCGATACCCAGCGTACAGGAACGATTTTAGTACGGTTCCAGCAAGCATGCTAGTATATTAATCACGTATGATGCGATAATCAGAATAGTAGATATTCAGGCAATACGTAGTACATCTGTTGAGACTGTATCCAGTAGTAGATGGTACATTTTATGTTATTGAGCTATATCTAGATATAATCAGATAGACAGATAAAGGTCAGGTAGCAGTTAGTCCAGCAATCAGAAATAGTGTAAAACAGAATATAGTATCAGTTATTTAATACAAACTGGCCTTGAGATACAAGAAGAGAATATGATTAGTATTTTTCATTTAAGCATGCTTGCTGTGTATGTGTTTTGTATTTTGAGACTTGTTGTGGCATGTGGGCACCCTTTAGCATCCCCACCGCCCCTGGGTTATAGCTGTGTCGATACCAGATTCAGATACCGCCACCAGCTGGGCGATGCCGTCCGACTAAAGGACGATGATGGCCGACCACCATGATAATACGGTCCAGACCACCCTGCTTGCAGGGGTAGTTCAGTTTACTCTGCGCAGAGCTAGCACACCCTGTTTACAGGGGTAGACCACTCTGTGTGCACACCTGTGCCCAGAGGCAGGAGTCTTCGGACTCAGACACAGTTTATTGTCAGAGGCCAAGGCCTGAGCTACGTACCCAAGGGGGCCGGTAGGAGGAGCTCACAGTTATCAGATGAGTGGAGTGACTTGTTTTTGGTTGGTTTAAACCCGGGTAGGGGTAAATAGATTGCTTGCTTGGTTGGCACCTTCCGGCTTATGGGGGTCGGTCAGGTATTGTATGTATTATTATGTATATTGATATGTGCTAGCAGATACTGATAGACAGAAGGACGATACGTCTTCAGGTACGCTCAGTTAGTTGCAGAATGTATAAACTCTCCCCAGTTATCCTCAGCTAGATAGACTCAGCTACTTCTTGCTTAAATGTCATGTGATTGTGCTATTCGTTTCAGTTGCATATTTCAGTTTACTTTACATGCTCAGTACCTGTGGTACTGACGCCCAGCGGGGCGCTGTATTGCTTGCCTACAGGTACTCACGGACGAGGAGCCAATCCCTCGTGATTCCAGCCAGCCAGTGAGTCATCAGCTCCTGTCATCCGGAGTCTGATTCCCAGAGGTGTAACTCCTTTTCTTTTGTTGTGCAGTATGGGTAGGTCGGGGCCCTGTCCCGATCATTTCTATTAGTTTCTTACAGTATTCGTAGAGGCTTGCAGTCTGTATATATTCCCTGTGGTTATTTGAGCCGGTCGTGTGGGGCCGTGCAGTCTGCTGTAGCTGTTTTGTATTCCAGTTTATGTTGGTCGTGTGGGGCCTTGGGTTGACAGTAGTGGTGACCTTGCCGGTCACGTAGTTTTACAGCAGTCTTGTGTTGAGTTACAGATAACTAGACAGCATGGTGGCCTTGTCGGCCTGCATAGGTTCCTTGTTACAGGTCTGTTTCTGGTTAGCTGTTGTTACAGGTTCAGATGGCTACAGGCCAGTTGGCCGGAGGCTGTAGTTACAGCCGTTATATAGCCGATTTGTTTCTTGAAATGGAGCCATAGCCAGCCAAAGCACCAGATGTGCTCAGGCTGGACCAGTTAGCAGTTCAGAGTCTAACAGGCACCAAGTGCCGTCATACCCCCCAAGGTGGGGTGTGACACCTATGCTTTGATGATTGCTATGTTATGGGATATGGTTTTTTTTCTCTATGGATCCTAGATTTGTCTTTTCATGTTTGTGGCAGCAATAAGTGTACCACTGGAACAAAGCTGCTATTTCCAAAATGCTATGGAATTTGTATAGGAAAAGGAAAAGCTTCGAGTGCAATGGATGCATAGCTACTATATAAAAGGCAGAGCAGTGTGGGATGTGCATCTACCATAGGCATCATGGTTAGTTCTGTTTCATAGGTCAGTCAAATGACTTCTTTCTCTATCAATGCAATTTACAAAAGGCTGAGGGGTGACTTCCCTAAAGTGCAATGGAGGAAACTATTATGCAACAACCAAGGAGCACCTAAATGGTGCTTTATCCTATAATACCTTGCTCCCAATTACAGATTACTCACCAAGGATAGGATGGCTAAATGGAAGGCGATGGATGATGTGCAGTGTCCTTTGTGTGAGCTAGGAATGAGTCCATCGATCATCTGTTCTTTAACTATCATTGCTCTGATGATCTATGGACAAAGGTGCTAAATTGGCAAGGGAAAGGAGAAGACCTATGTGCTGGAAGGATGAAGTACTATGGGCTCAATCACTTCACATGCAAGAGGAACAGTGATACATATGCTCTCTTCAGGATGTCTTTTGGCATGCAGTGCGGATATGCTTTGGTTGGAAAGAAATAGAAGGATATTCCAAAAGCAACCGTCAAATGTTGGGGTATTGGTGAAGCTCATAATCCAAGAGATTCATCGCCGGGGTGCAAAATATAGTAGATTACTATCCTTAGTATTTCTGTAGATGGTTACTAGAAATTTGATGTATAGGCTGACTTGTTGCTAGCAGATTGGGGTTGTCCAATACTGCTAATCTTTTTTGCTCTGTAAATTATCATTATGGTAAATAAAATTTCTTACTTTCCCCAGAAAGAAGTATCTTCTCATGTGCAATAATATTGTTGTTGGCAGTTTTTATGGTTAAAAGTTTTTTCTATACCATTCTTGATCTTCATTTGTCATCTGATGGGGAAGTTGAAAGAGATGAGTAATTAGATTGATGATTAATTGAAGTGAGAATCGTTACATGTCGAGTGCGGCAAATGGTAGATCGAGTGATCACTCCATTAACAATGACAATTTTCTCTTATAACATAAGGCTTCTAGTATTAGTACATATAACTTCTGAAGATGAAATTATTGAGACAATATAATTAACTTTTTGTCCGCCCTGTTAAAACTTTAAAGTTTTGCCAATCCCACTGATCGCTTTTCTGGTTCTTATTAGCAAATCAACCACACATGAACTGCAGAGCTTCAAAATAGAACCGTTGAATCTAATTTTCATGTGATATTTGTATTATTAGAATGTCTGGTAACGATATAATTGATAATCACCTTCATGTTGAAATAAGTATCAATAACATTCTTTCTTTTGTTTGAATCAGACAACTCTTACGGCATTGCCAATTACAATCATAGTCAAAAAAAAGCCTACGAAAACTAACGACTATGGCATGATCGATGCAGCTACATAAATAGTAAATTAGTACAGTTCATATCAACTCCATTTGGCTAAACAAGGGCATCACCCGGAGATAATGTTAAACACTATTCTTGCTCATTGTTTTTCAATGATGAAATACCTTTCTTTCTTCAGTCTGAAGGCGAAGACCCCAACTATCTGACTTCAGCTTCAGGACCACCAAAACCATATTTTGTGACATCATGACAACAGAAACTACACTTCCAATGCCAACAAAATTTTGGAAAGGGTACAGCTCAAACAAAAGCCAATCATTATTTTCCTCTATCTATAAATCTACATCGTGCTAATACCAGAGAAAATAAAAAGAAACTGCATGAAACAGAATAATCAAGGCATGCACACAGCATAAAATCCCTGTATAATCCATGTACCCAGCAGAAAAAATGTGGCAGGCAGAATTCAGGACTTGCCTTGCCTGGTATAGCTGAGGGAAGTAAACTTCTGTTAGTCTAAATACCAGTGTCGGTCCAGCTTTTCTATTAATTATGCGAGCTTGATTGTCCATTATCACAAGGTTGAAGTATTTGATTGATGAGCTGCTCGGGTAATCTTTTTGTTGCCTGCAAGAGATGAGTTCAACAGAAATCACTTAAGGCTATATCCAACTGACTTGCTCTTTTAGTGGGCAACCCAAAATGGACTACTGCAGGATCAAGTAGAATGTCTCTTCAGTTGCTCAAGTCAGAGTATCAAATAGTGACTTGGGCAACAGAGTATCAAATAGTGACTTGGGCAACATGAAGCATTGTCATGCTATCTGGAAAAATTCATTTTGATAATAAAGATGAGGAAACATACCTGAAAGTGTCTCATGTGCAGAATCGGCTCACAACCAATATCCGCAATTTGTTTTCCTTTTGGGGTTTGCAAACTGAAACGCGCTGCCTCATAAGCTGAAAGTTCAGCTTTGTTATGAGGCAAGCTGTGGCAAACTCTTAGCAACGAGCTAAGAGAGTTCATCTGAGAGACAAAGGATGTAATCAAATGAGATCCCATCTTTAAAAAAGAAAAAGGTTCTATTTGGCTCAGGAAGACATCCACTACGTAACTGCACTTAACAATGTTGAAGTTTAACATGCTGCAACAAGTCATTCCATGTCAAAAATGCAACATTTGAAAAAATCTAACAATGTAGCAACAGGTCATTCTATGATGACAATGCAACATTTGAAGGCACCTAGTTTGGAGAAACCACATATAAAAAGATTGGAAGGAGAGTTAAAATGTTGAAAGATCAGGAAGAGGCTAGACTATAGTCAAAATCACTGAGAGTCTGATGAGATGCTTTGAATGAACATTCATATGGGATTTAAGATCTTTTGTTTACAAAGGTAATCATATGGGATTTAATATCTTAACAGGAATGTGCTCCATGCCAAGACAATACATATTAGGAAGTTCATTTCACACTGGAAGTGCTATTTTTGTCATTAAAGTGAGAAGAAAAAACAAAACTTGATAAATATCACCACACCATCTTAAATAACAAACATTTTGAAGAAGAAAACTGTCTAATAGTTTTCTTGGTGGTGCATCTTGCTTCATCAAAAGGGTTCAAACTGTTCATCTGTCTACCTTAATTCCAAATATCAAGGGATTCCTCATTCCACTCATTCAATAAAGGCATCTATATCATCTGCACAATAACACATGAAGCCCTTAATGTCACTTAATTTCCTAGACTCAAAAGGGTGACTACTACTTGGTGACAAACCTGTAAACCATTATTCCAGGGCTACTTATTCATCTAACTCCACTACACCCATGAAAAGGGTAGCGTGACCCTCCTGCATTGACATTATTAGGAAAAGTGAATTTTTTTTTCCGTTCAGGGGGGGCTTGAGAATTGAACTTCTGGAAATCAGGAGAGTGGCACTAGGATTCCTAAACTGTCAGGACTATTGCTGCAAAATGAATAACAGAAAAATGTGAAGCTATGCATTCAACCATAGAAAACACATTTTTTGACCAATATTCTCTGCCTTCACAGTCTCCTCTGAACATTTTTTCCTAATTATATATAATGTGGAGCATTCACCAATCCCCATAATGCACCCCATACATATAGGCAATGTGGGATACAAAGATTATTGACAGAATTCTCCAATGAAAGTAAGAAAATTCTTCTCTAATATGCATTAGGAATAAGAGTGATATTGAAGAACACAAAGAAAGACTGATTTTGTTTATCTTTTTTGGCAAATACCAACTGATTTTGGTTTATCTTTTTTGGCAAATACCAAAGTATAACAGCTATGAAATGCAACAATTGCCAGTACAAAGAAGTAGAAGAAGAAGCAGGCAATGGATGACAGATCATCAATGCTAACCTTCATATATGGACAGGAGGCACATCCACCGTGAAGAGAACACCCCTCTCCACTTGCAACTCCAGGTATAACATTGACCTTCAAGGAATCCCTCATTTCACCAAAAGTTTGGTCCAGAGATGAACTTGTAGATGTTCTTGTCACTGATTCCGATGAGACAGGAAAGACAATCTCAACACTAACTTTTGCTCCCCCAGAAGAGGGGTCAGCAGAACCTAGTAATTTACGGACTGCTGCAACTATTGAAGTAATCATTCCTGATTCCGTTCCTAAAACAAACTGAAGACGTTCATCTATGTTTCTATTCAAGGAGTCTTGTACCCTTTGTTTGATAAAATCTAGTATGTTCTGGGTAGAACCTACAACTCCCATGCCCCTTTTCTTAGCTCCCATTGCTAAGGAAAACATTTCACCAGGAACTTCAAAGTGTGCTGTAAGGAATGCATCAGAATACATTTCATTTATCTTCCCCACAACTTCATGACCAAAGAGGTGATGAACAATGCATGTCCCATCCTGAGGGGGGAAAAAGCAACAGAGGCAACAATAGGTTATTCATTAACTAAAGCGATGATGCTGAATAGCAGATCTGGACAATATCAGACAGTAAATCAAAGCATTATTGATGTTCTCAAATAAAAGCTTTGAGGAGATGAATCTTTTCCTCAGATTTTACACTTAACAAATGCTTCAAATTAAACTACCGCAAAGAATGGCCATTAAAACCTAATTCATTCCCTTAAGTGCAAAAGAACTTGAATTACCTGAAAATAATGCAGTCGAGGAAGCAAAGATTTAATGGAGAATCTGTTGTGTAAAGGATGTATCTCAGAAATTTCTTCATCAGTCATAATAGACATCTGGCTGAACAGTTCCACAATGTTTGAGCCCATGTAGGTATCAGGACCATACCACACCTTCAAGTCAGGTACTTCAGCAAATGCCTGGACAGATATTAGATGCAGCTTTCATTAGTTACGAAGATATGCCAATATTTAATCATAGAAAAGTCAAAAAGATTAGGAAGAACTTGAAACAAAACTAAAACAATGGAAGCAATTCAACCGACCTGCAGAATAGTTTGCACAACATTAGAGGAAGTACATGTTATAGTTGGAACAAGCTCGTGGGAATATGCTTTTGTCTCCAGAGAAGTATTTATGTAGACAACATGCAGAGATGGAGAAGAAATTGAAGCTGTCGTAAGATAATCCATGTATGATGGACTAGCTGCAGCTTCAGCCAAAGAGCAACCAATCCGTTCATCCGACATCCGATAAACTCCAACCTACACAAAGAAGTATTAATGCATGCAGAAGTTACTTGATAACACATAAGATATTATCAATTTCTGTAAATAGATAAGATCCATGTAAAGGCAGAAACTATCATTATCAAAAAAGACATAATCCCAAAATAACATGGTAAAACCTAAAGGCTTCGAAGATTCAAATATTGACTTTGACCTCTTGCTTTTCTACCTATTAGTCGTCACAGTGCATTAGGCTGTCCACTTTAAACTAATCTAAAATGTGGCTAAATTAAGCCCTTCCGTTGACATGGAATGTTAAGCAGAGGTCATGACATAAAGATACAAAATTTAAAAAATAACAAGCAACCAGTGTTTGCCTCTTCACTTTGTGTGTTCATTGCAATGGTCCAAAATCCAATCTCTTACCCCAAACAACACGAACTGAAATGTTATTTATTTAAGCAAAAGTGTGTCCAGTAGCACCTGAATTCATTTTCATAGTCTACCCACTACTCTTGAAGATGTAATGTATACAGAGAAAAGATCCATTTTCTTTGCAGAAAACTGGACCTTGTATACCAAGAAAAAGATTTTAATACCTATCGGTCAAGTATACTTTTGGCCAAGTTGAGCAAGCAATCCTATGGACTTTGAAGGAATTTTCAATTAAAGAACATCAACAACATAGGGAATAATTTTCACAGGAAGAGAGACAGATGGGAAAATTTCAAAGTAGGAATCTAATTAAGCAGTAAATAGTGCACTTAACATGTGACAATTCATTGTGTATTTATTAGTAGGAGAAACTGTTCCCTGCTGCTTTTTTAATGAAGTTTATTATTTATAGAAAAACATGGCCTTTTCTTTGAAAATTTTGCATATCATGTCACAGCCATTCTGGTCAAGTAAGAAGAAATCAATTACAGTGGTATTCACAACTGGTTGATCAAGCAAACACAGATCAACTTAGAAGTCATGTCATAACTACTAAGGACACATATTATAGAATACAAAACAGGGTATGCTTGTACCTCTGGAAATCCAGCTTGATCAAGAATGGCTCGCACGTTCTCTGACATGAAATCTACACCTAATACAGATATAAATTTACATCCAGATTTTGCCATATTGACAGCTGAATCTGCCATCACCAAAGAATCAGATATATGTATATGGGGCCAAAACTTCTGCGCTGCAGTTAAAACACCTTGCACCTCAGGGTCCATGTAAAAATGAGCAACAACTCCAATTTTCTTCTCTGTTAGCGCATTGACAAGTTCTTGGACCCTTGACTCATCAGGAAACAAGAACCTCGCCTGCAATTACACTAGAAATGAACTTAGGACTTTAAAGGTCAGGAAGTTCAAGGTCGCTATTACTAAAGAACAGCATCAAGGTCTAGAATTTTTATGAGCCTCACTAAATGTACTTCTATAACAAATGAAAAACAATAGTCCAGGAGAGAAAACAAATGATGAACAAGTATTTCCTAGTTGCCCCAAAGTGGCCGTGAGATATAGAACTAGTTCACAATAAAGGTCCGAGACACTAAAATTTGAATGTCAAGTCCCATATGTGTCTCTCTTTTCCTCCTATACACAGAGTTCCTTATTTGTTTCACATCGTCAATTTGAGAAGATTAACACGCAACACCTCAAATGCTAAATTATAAATAATCACGGACGAAAAGGAAACAGAAAGAGCACCTGGGCTTCAGCATAGCTCCCTTTGGGTTGGATACCAGCAGCAGTCACTACTAGAGATGGGAACGGCTCGCTTCGCGGCTTTCCTTCGCGCTCCGCCACCACAGCCCTTGTCCTTTTCTGCATGCTGACCAACACATTGTGCCATGTATTCAACCTAGATGCAGATCCTTTCCCGTTCAACCCCACAACATTCAGAGCATTCAAGTCCTCTGTTTTCAACGCTAGCACCACATCTGGAGCAGCCCCGTCAAGCAGCCAAACCAAGCATGCGCAAAACCCTTTGGTTATCTCCGAGTCACTGTCGGCCGAAAATCTCATCTTGTCCTCCTCGTCTAAACTTACATGCAGCCATACCTGCGCTGTACAACCCGGCACGCGATTCTCCGTGGTTTTAAGGGACGCTTCCATAGAAGGGAGGAGAGCGGCGTAGTGCAAGAGGCGCTTCACGCGATCGATTGGTTCAACAAAGGACTGGAATTCCGAAATCAGAAGTTGGAGCTTGGTGAAAGAAGAAGCATCCGAATGTGCGTGCGGATGAGATTGCGAAGGAAAAGAGGTGACGGCTGAACATGAAAAGGTTGAATTTGATGGCTTTTTGGGATCAGGGTTTGATGGGAATGCTGAGAACGAAGCTTGTATGCATTTCACGAGGGGTTTAAAGGTAGAGGGCCGTGTAAAGACAGAGAATGGTGCTCTCGGAATGGGTTTAGGACGAGAAAAGGGACATGGGGTTGTCGAAAAGAAAGAAGAAGAGGAAGATTTCATGGCTAAATTTGCCGCGTCCATATTAGAATTGTGTTTACAGGGATTCTTGTGTAAGCAGAGAAAGAAAAAGATTTAGAAAGAAGAGAGAGAGAGAGAGAGAGATGAAAAGGGCTTTTGCGGGTGAAGAAGAAGTTGAGAATTGAATAAGCTTGTTCTCGAAGTGCGGAAAATGGCGGTAGGGAAATGGATTTGGGATGTGCAGTAGAGAGAGAGAGAGAGAGGACAGAGGGAGAGGAGGAGGGCCTTGGAATTAATAGTAGGGTGGCGGAAGTAGAAATCCCGAGGAATCCCCACCTAATCACCCGCGAAACCGGTAAGCACAAAAAGTGCGTTAATTTCCTTAGTATAAATCTATAATCAGTTAATCACTCCTTTTGTCAAGTTGACGCTACTTCCTCCCCACCATTTTAGTTATCGCACTAATAAAAAGTGGAGAAATTTTTATAAATAAATATAATTTGAATTATAATTATTATTAATAATAATAGTTTATATAATTATAATTAATAATAAATATTTTAAAATTTCTTATATCAGTAATATAAATTTTTGAAAACTCACAGTATATTACTGATACAGTTTTCTAAAATTCGTTGTCACTAAAAATCATTTTATATCAATAATAGAATAATTCGCTTTGTATTTATTCGCTTAATATAATTTTATATTAACACTTTCTCAATTTGCTGAATACATAGATACATTCATAAATATTAGCAGATACATCATTGTCGAAAATTCAGATCTAGATCCTATATAAACTAGAAACACTCTATATGAAATCTAACTAAAAATCACTAGATATCTAGATACAATATTTATTTAGTGAGATTAAAAAAGTACTGAATTTTACTAGATACACAGATACAACTTAAAAAATATTTTTAGATACATTATTCATTTAGAGAGATTAACAAGTAGTATGTGTGTATCGATTATTTATCACTTTTATTTTATAAAATATATTTGTACCATTATTTAAAACAAATTATAAAATGAAATGTACAATAAATTGATGGTGATTGGAGAGACAGAAGAGAAAGGAGCGAGAGGGGGAGAGAGGCAAACAAGAGAAGTGGGAGAGGAGAGAGAGAGGCGAGGGAGAGAAAGAGAGGTCAATTTGTTGTGATAATAATAACTATAATTATATTTGATAAAATTTTAAAGGGAAAAGGGTTAAAAATATCTTATTTAATTTCGTATATTAACTAAATTTATCCCTCGTTATATTGTAGGTCCAAATATGAGAGAAGGGAGAATGGATTGGTATTAGTATATTTGAGATTTATTTCATACGGGTTAAATTATTTAAGTGGATTTGGCTCGGATTAAAAGAGAAAATTGTATAATTTAAGTGAAATCGGATAATTTTGATTGATTTGGAGAAATCCGTCCAATTGAATGATATTTCTATTTTAAATTTTGTCTCTTTGTCTGAAATGATGTGGTAGGAAACAAACTTGAAGGACATGATCCGTTGTGAAAGTTGTCTTTCCTTTCTATCCAACGATTAAACAAAAAAAAATAGACCAATTTATACTTTTTCCAAGGATTTTCATAATAGTAGTGATAATATTCGTTCCTATAGTGTAAGGTACAAACTTAACTAAAGGTATTTTTAACTATTTTTTATTTTTTAAAATTATAATTATATATTATAAATATAATTATTAATATGTTTATTTATTTATTTAATTTTACCTGAGCCGTAATAGTTGACAATAGTCTTTTCAGTTATATCTGAAAAAAAAAGGACTCTACCTACATTCGAAGAGTAATCGTCAATGCAGAAAAATAAAGATGGTTGTCAGCTGTGAAACATATGAACAAGTGTAAATATTATATGCTTATTGTATATTTTTTTCGTTTAAAATAAGTGGTATTTTTAATTTAGGTATATTTTTTAAAAAAAATTATTTATTTTTTTAGAAAGTAAAATATACTTTTATCTATTTGTTCTTAATAAATATTTTGAAAAAGATGTAACTCGTTAATATTGTTTAGGTTATATAAAAATTTTCTCCATTTAAATAAGGATAAAATTGGAAGGATATTAATAACGATTTTTTAATTATGTAAAATATCAAATTTTAAAATAAAATAAAAAAATTAAAATATTATTTATTTTAAAATGAAGCAAGTATTTGAATTTATTGGAAATTTAGTAAATTGTTCTTTCATTGATGTAACATGAAGTGTCAGCTATCAGAATTATTAAACAAGAAATTTCAGTTATTTTATACACATTAATGTGAAGAAAACAATGTATTCCACCAGTGAATATATGGGCAAAAATGGAGCAAATTCGTTGTTATGGGAAAAAAAAAACGAAGATATGACTCTCAAAATAAAACACACACCACATTATTTAAAGTTTGCTTTTTCCTGTGAGTGGTACTCCAAATTCTCAAAATTTTAAAAAAAGGTCGCGTTTTTTTTTCAATTATTTAAATTCCAAATAAAGTTATTATTCGTACATATGATGGAAATATTTTTCCCGAAAATGTTTTCTTAAAAGAGTTACTTATTTTTTGAAAATATTTTCATTAAAGTTAATATCAAGTTCAAAATTGAATTATTTTGATCAAGTATTTCAAAAATTGATAATAATGTATGAGTGTTACTTGATTTTCTTAAAATTGTTTATAATATGATTTTTTTTACTATTACTTGATTTGTGATACATTTTACTTGAGCAGGAGCTTTATCAGAAAATCTATCTACCTTTATAAGATAGAGATAAGACTGTGTATATACCACTCGTTCCAAATCTCACATGTAAAATTACATTGAATATATTGCTATTATAGTGTTATTTGGAACAATGGCATGAAGTGAACATGTTGATTGATATCATACACACATTCATATGAATTTTAATGGGTTCAAAATTTTCAAAACTTCTAAGTGATTTGATTTTTTGGGTTCAGAGCATATTATTTTTATATATCTAGTTCTTTTTAACATATATATATATACACACACAAGGTGTAAAAGCAAGTTATTAAGTTCAATGGAACCTTCAAGATCAGATTCATGGATTACTGTTGAAAAAAATAACTCTCGTCTAAAATTAAACACCAAATGCTACATATTTTTTTAATACTAAATAAAAAATATTTTGAGAAAATTTTAATAGCTTAATTGATTAATTTTCTAAAATTTTATTTTATTAATTTATTTTTTTATTTTTATAAAAAGATAAAATAGAGAGCATATATTTCATCTTAATGGAGAGTATGGCAAAGTAGATGGGCAAAAAAGACAGAAAAAGAAAAGTTATTCCAACTAATTTGGACCTCTGCTTTGGAGGTAATAGTAGAACAACATAAAGAAAGAAGAAGGTGAGTGCGTAATGGGGCTAAAAGTCAAGAAAAATTATACTCCACTTTACATTATAACAAGGCGGCCGTGTCTTTTGGGTTTGATTGAAGTTAGTAGGGTGTTTGATTAAATTTTTCGCAGGCTAAAAGTGTTTAAAATATTTATTTTAAAAATTATAGTGTTTGGTCAAGTTTTTGAGAAAAAATAAATATTTTTAGATAGTAGCAAAGTCGTTTTTCAGAACCTAAAAAAAGTAACTTCTTTTCAAAATTATTTATTTGAAAAATACTTTTGCGAAAAATAACCTTAGAAACACTTTTGCAAAACTTGGCCAAACACTAATTGTTGTTCAAAAGTATTTTTTAAATTTATTGGTCAAACACAACTAATTTTCACCAAAAAACCTTTTTGATAAGTACTTTTGAAAAAAATATTTCTCAAAATAAGATGATTCGAGAAGTTTGGTTGCTGTAGATTTATTAGTAGGGTTTGAAAGAAATTATTTTGCTAATAAAGGTTTCATCATATTCCTTACGTCACTATTTACGTCTTCCAAATCTTAAATATTTATATAGTTATAAAATATAAATTTTTAAGATAAAATTATTTTTAATATAAAAATAAAAACTTATTTTTGATATATATGAAAAATAAAAGAATATCACTTAGATAGTTGGAAAAATAAAAGGTTTAGGAAAAAGGTATCCTTTTTCCACTTCTCTTCTGGAAAATTCCCGATTTTTCTTCTTCTACTCATGAAAGAAAAGCAGAAAAGAATATGGGGCGTGATGAGACATACTTGGGATAGAGAGATGTATACCAAATTGCCAATTGCCTAATGGCTGACCTCAATTGAACAGAGGGGTTGGAGGAGGCTGCTCGGCTCCACGGCATATTTATGTTGTTATATTTAATAGCTTACTGAAGGCACATCTACGTCAGTAGAATGGCAAATTTAGCCCAGAAAAGCAGCCCGCTAAACCATTCCAGATATGGAGTATTATTAGTTAATCATAATAAGTACCTTAAAGAAATGGCTTTGGCAAGAAATCACTAACACTACAATAATAACATACTCAAGTTATTACGAATGAAATTTGTGGAGAGTGAATATACACACAGATCTTATTTCTATTTTTGTAATATGTTACATGTTAATGCGCATACTTTGTGCGTGAACAATACTTTTTGACATGTTACAATCTTGCAGTGGCAGAAGTCGACAGTGTAATAACTGTCCCTAATGGAGCTTGAAGGGTTAGAACAAAAAGGTGAGGACACGTTGGTGACAAACACGTCTCACGTTATTAGAACTCTCTAAAGTAGCTTTTTTTGGCTTGTGGCACTTGTGTCTTCAAACTTCGATGAAATGGACCTCTATGGCTGTGCTACTTGGACCCGTGCTCCAACTGGCTCAATTTTTTTTCAGCCACGAGAGTGGACATTAACGAAATTCATAGTGAATATACCGACGAAAATGCGATGCTCAAGTGTTTTAAAGGAGAGTAGTGAGTGGGTGAAAGTTTGAAAATACGAATCTAAATTGATTTTATATTACGCTAAATTAAGCTATTGATTCATCAATATTTCTATCTTTTTTTTTAATCATATTTGTCCCTAAAATTATCAGACCAAATATTAGTCAAAAATCAGGTGACATAGCATTCCCCAATTACTTATTAATTCTTATATAACCCAAATTAAATGCCCACCCATTCAACCCCTATAATAACCCAACCGGGATCTGCAAACAAAGACCTGCCAATTTCTGCCTCGAGCTCGTCGTTGTTTACTTTTGCATTGTAAGGGTTTACATTTTCCTCCTCTTCCATGTATCTCTCTGTTTTCTAAAGTGAACTTCTTTGTTTTTCTCTGTAAACCTGTGTGAAATAAGATTAAAAGAATAAGAAAGAAAATTACAGGAGTAATAACAACAAAGGTAAATTATAAAAATAGCATCTATCACTGTGATTGATCAATTGAATTTTACTCAAGGTTTAATTAGTTGTTGCAAACTAAGAGCTGATCGAAATGGAGATGAAAAAATTATAGGCACAGCATAGAACTAGAACACGACATTCTAACCGTACAGATCCGATTAAGATTAAAAGATCACAGCGATTGTCCTAATTAATTAATCAAAATGGGAAACTAAAACATCATTCAAGATAAAAACTCGGTTAAAATTTTATCTCCAAAAACAAAAAGAAACTCTGTTAAAATTAAAGGAAAGGCTCATGTTATAGTATATGATATACTCAGCTCTTAGTTTGTTTGCAGATCCGGGTCGAGTTAGCATAGGGGGTTGAATTGGTGAATATTTAATTTGAGTTATATAATTTCAACGGAGTTCACTTGACTTTTAATTAATATTTTATCTGTTAATCTTAGGAATAAATTTAAGCCCAAAATAAAGAATAGAGGCTTGGTAAATCAATAGATTAGCTGAGGACAATAGTGAGTACAATGGTGAATAAAATTAACCCAATTAAATTAGATAGATTAAGGGCATTTTAATTTCTTTTTCATTAAAATTATAATATAATTCCCAACATATTACTGGTCAATTTTACTCTCGCTTAATGCTGAAGCCGAATAGTGATTAAATCACAATCCTCATATTGAAATGCAGCTCATAAATAGTAAATGAGACAAGAATAAATAAAGAATATCGACAACTTACAAGATTTGACAAAATTTTAATTTTTGCCTAGTTCTCGAACACAATCAATCCACATTTATTTCACTCTAAAAGAATACAAGTGAATACTACAAGAGAGAACACTCAAGAGCCTTAGAAGATAAGAAGACAAGTCAGAGGTGCGTGACAAATAAACCAAGAGTTATCAATTTATAGGAATGAATGCTCTTGATGTCATCGATGACATCCCTATATATGTAAAATGTCAAGTTTGAAACATACGAAATCATTTAATGATTGGCAAAATTTTTACTACAAATTTATTACCTTATCTCATGTAGTAATTATCTTTTTCAATTGGGAGAGATGTCTGGGTGCACTAAAGCGGTGGATTGCTAATATGTTATATGAGCTAATCGTACCGAAGGTTCGAATCCCTCTCTTTTCATTGATGACTTGATTTGTTTTTTCAAATTTCGAAATCTTTTGTTCTTATTCTTAATTAAATATGTGGAATAGACCAAATCCTAAAAAAATTTTAAAATCAAGCAAGGAAAACCTTTTTTATTTTATTCTTCATGTCGAAGATTACGTTTGGGATCATTATATAGGAATTCAAAGATGAAGAGAGAAACAAAAAATATCACTACACATTTCATGCCAAAAAAAAGTTATCTTTCTTCCAAATATTCACACTAATTCTCATAGAATCTTGTCAATTTAATTTTGCTCTTTCATTATTTTACTCTTATATTAAAAAATTAATCCTTTTATTTATTTATTTATTTAACAAATCAAGAGCAATTTATAATTTTCTTTCAATATTACGCTGTCATTAAATAATTACATAAAGTACTAGTAGTTAAATTTAAAATTTTAAAATAACGAAAGTGCTAATTCAACATGGATCACGAAAGACAGAAAATGATTTTTGAATTTTTAAAATTTTTTTATCGTATGATCTTTTTATAAGGAATTTTTATTTTTATATATAAAAAATTATTATTTTTATATATAAAATATTTTTAATAAATTATATTTTTTATTTAAATTATAATAGAGTAAGAAAGCTCACGAGACAAGTGAAAAAGTAAAATGAAGATAAATGGACGGAGGACAAAGGAAATTATTGGTGAAATACCCACTCTATTATTAGGCTATATGGTAGCCACGCAGTCAAGAATGACAATGTGTTCGCATTGGGAACATACGAAAGCATGTCCGGTTTGGGTAGATTTTTTTCTTTATTTTTTTTAAAATTAAATTAATTATTTCTTTTGATATTAAGATCAAATTAAATATAATATATATTTATTAATTTAATTATTGTTAACTTGATTTGATTTTTTAATTTTTTAATAATTTTAATAATATTTTCTCTTTTTTTTTATTTTTTATAGAATTTTTTTTCGGCCAACTTATATTCGTTACTATCTTTATCTTTTTATTGTGACAGTCATAATTTTTTTGAATTATGTAAAAAATATCTTAAACTTTATAAACTTTAATTTGATAAACAAAATTTATAAGAAATATATATATAAAAGAAAACTAGGTAAAAATCTCAATATTCTTTTACATAAATTCTAAAGTCTAATCGTTTATTAGAAATAAAATTAATAGTAAAAGATAAAGTTTTATTGAAAAGTGATACAAAACATTTAAAATTAATTAATAAAAATTTAATGTCTTCCACGTACATACTCAGAAAAATTAAAAGTGTAATGTATTGGTTTGATTTATTTATTTTTAATAAAATCAAACGGAATCAATATTTTTAATTTTTGAAAATTCAAAATTAAATTAAATTAAATAATTTTTTAAAATAATATTAATTTATTTAATTAATTTGATTTAATAACTATGAATGCCCCAGACCCTTCTCCATTCATTGTTACGTTGTTTCTTTTCTTTTCTCTTAATTTTGTATACTGTGATCATTTTTTCTTCATTTATATGATCAACAACTATTAATTATCTCCAAGTTGTATCGTTACACAAGCAAAGACACATGTAGTAAAATCAAAGCATATGAACTTCAACAAGTTTTAAGAAAAACATATCCAGGTCTCACATGCGCTTTTCTTGCCTTATATTTTTTTATTATTATTTCATAATTTTTGAATTTTTTATTATTTAAAATAATTTTAGAGACCTTCTTTAAAGGTTTTGTTTCGTAATATTAATTTTCCTTATGATTCATAGTACTACTCATATATGTATCTTTTATTTTAATTTTTTTTATAACAATTCTTTCCTTTTATTTATTATTGATGTAAAAGACTATATATACTCTATGACAACTTTAACCTCACTAATATCCTCCACCAATGGCTCTGTGAGGCGTTACTAGAAGAAACAAAATGGATTTTATTCTGAATTTTGATTGAATTACAATCTCTTAAATGATACGTGAAAATTCAGACAAATTGGCAATGAAAAAAAAAAACTATCCCATTCATTTCAAAATAAGTGATATTTTTAATTTGGACATATCCCTTAAAAAGTTACTCATTTTTAAAAAGTAAAATAATAGAAAGTCTTAGATATAACAATAATAATAATAATAATAAGGAAAGAAGCTCTCTCGGCGCATGCTACTAACATACGCCGTCCATGGGGAGGAGAGCTCGAGTACCTACCCGGAAAGCAATAGAATCTGCATCAATGGCGGGGCAGTTGAAGAAGAAAGTTGGGTTAGTCAGTAGAGTAAGTCCGAGCTCGGAGAAGGACGTAACTGGAGGGGAATTAGCGGAGAGCTCAAGCTCCCAGTCCCTGCTTCCAATGAGAGTGGGGGAAAATCGGCAAGGAACTATTGTGGAGAGCATCCAAAGCTCACCAAAAGCTACCCAGAGTATTGATCTACAATTGCATGGTGGTAAAAGTGGGAGGAAGGTGGGTATTCTTAATTCACCAAATCAGAGGCAATCTAGGGAGATTGATACATTGGATGGGGAAAGCTCGAGGAAGTTATTTTGTGCTATTGATAATGAAGAAACAAGGCCAGATGAAGTAAACAATGAGAATGTCAGTGGTAAGTTGTCATGGGCAGATGAAGTCGAGAGGCAGCAGTTGAATCAAACGAAATCATCGGTTTGGGATAAATTTGATATAACTAAGATGAGCAATGCTGGCTTTAAATTGGAATTTGTGGAACCTGCCAAACATGGTGAGTCTTCAATTTGTACAATCGAATTGGAAGACATTAACTCTGAAGTTGAATTCTGGAAGAATGCTGTAGTCTGCTATGTTTTGGGGGCTTATCCCCCATTTGCTGTGATTAAGGGTTATGTACAGAGATTGTGGGGTAAACATGGTATAAATAAAATTTCAATGATGAAGAATGGTATTGTGTTGGTGCGATTTGATTCTGAAGCAGGGAAAAATGAGGTAATTCAAGGTGGAATCTATCACTTTGATAATAAGCCTTTCATTGTGAAAGCTTGGACACCTGATATGGAATTTACTAGGGAAGAATTGTATTCTGTACCTATTTGGATTAATTTGCCAGGACTAGATTTTAAATACTGGAGTCCGAAGGGGTTAAGCAAGATAGGGAGTTTAATAGGAAGACCTATTATGGTTGATCAAAACACTGAGAGGAAGTAGGGGCTGAATTTTGCTAGAATGTTGGTTGAGGTGGATATGAATTCACATTTACCAGAGGTGATAACCTTTTTAAATGAGAAAGGTGTTCTAATAGAGCAGCAGGTGCAGTATGATTGGAAACCCATCCTTTGTTCTCACTGTAGGAGATATGGGCATGATGCTGGAGTGTGTAGAAGGAAGAAGAACACAGGCTCTAAAAAGCCAGATCAACCTGCTCAGCATACAGGTAGCCAGACAGATGGGGGAACAGTGTTAAAACAGGGGGAATCTGCTAGTGATCAGAAGTTACAGGGGAGACAAATTGAGGGTGAGTTCCGTGTGGATAAGAGGAATAAACAAACAACTAATAGTGTGGGAGTATGGGTGACTCCACCTAACCAGAACAGACAGCAGGGGAATAAGATGATGCAGGAGAATTCTTTTCGAGTTTTAGAGGAGCTAGAAGTTGAGCCAATGGTACAAATGCCTAGGAAAGGAGGGGAGATTACCCCACCTGATTATGGATAATCTACTTTGCTGGAATGTTAGGGGTTTGAATGCCCCTAACAAACAAAAGGAGGTCATGCTCCTTTGTCAAAGAGAGAAGATTGGATTGGTTGGGTTGGTTGAAACCAAAATTAAAAGGTTAAACTTTGATAAGGTAGTACAGCATGTGTTTAAAGGATGGTGTGTTAGTAATAATCTGGATAAGCATCCAAATGGAAGAATTATTTTGGGTTGGAGACCTGATTGTTTTCAGGTTAACATGATCAATAGTTGTGCACAGGCAGTCACTTGTGAAGTATATGATGTGTCTTGCAAGAAGCTATTTGTGCTAACTGTGGTATATGCATTCAATACAAGAATGGAAAGGAGGTCATTGTGGGAGTATTTGGAGTCCACCAGTGCTTCGATAAACAAACCTTGGGTGATTATGGGAGATTTTAATTCTGTGCTCACTGATGAGGATAGGATTGGAGGCAATAGTGTTAGCAGGGCAGAGGTTGTGGATTTTCAGAATTGTATTACAACCAGTGGGTTAATTGAACTACCAAAATGTGGAAATAGGTACACATGGAGTGATAGGCAAGGTGAAGATAGAATCTTCTCAAAAATTGATTGGGTATTTGTGAATGTAGACTGGTTGATGCAGATGCCTGATTTTAATGCCAAGTTCATGATGGAAGGGATTAGTGACCATTGTCCAGTGAAAGTTGCCCCTGTGAAGGTCCAGAGAAGATGTCAAAGTTCTTTCAAGTACTGTAATGTTTGGGCTACACATCCACTTTTTTTAGAGGTAGTTAAAGATGTATGGACGCAGCATATAGATGGGTATAAGATGTGGCAGGTGGTGAAGAAGCTGAAAATTCTGAAAAGGAAGCTAAGGCAGCTTAATGGAGAACACTTCCGGAATATTATTACAGAAGCAGAAGAGGATAGAGAAGCTTTAATGATTGCCCAACAGGCTTTGCATATGAGGCCTAATGATGTGTTGTTACAACAGATGGAAAAAAGTAAGTATGAAAAGTATAGAAGATCTTCTTATCTGGCAGAAATGTTCTTACAACAGAGGAGCAAAGCTACATGGATTAAATTAGGTGATGATAATACCAGGTATTTTTTCTTAGTTATCAAACACAGGAAGATGCAGCAGGCAATAGTACAGTTAAATGACAAGCATGGTATATTGCAAACATCTCAAGATAGAATAGCTAATATTCTGGTTGATTTTTACACAGAGTTGTTAGGTACTGTAGGCAGAAATAGAAGCCCAGCATCAAGAAGTACATTGCAGAATGGTTATACTTTGGCAGTTGATGTGCAGCTTCAGCTTATAAGGCCTTACACAGCAAAGGAAGTACAGTCTGCTATGTTCAGTATTGGGAAAAACAAGAGTCCAGGTCCAGATGGTTATGGGAGTGGTTTCTTTAGAGATGCTTGGGACATAGTTGGGTCTGACATTACAGAGGCAGTGTTAGAGTTTTTCAGGAATGGAAAATTACTCCAGCAGATTAATGCAACAGTGATAGCTTTAATTCCTAAGGTGGATATTCCTCAGTCTGCCAGTCAATTTAGACCTATCTCATGCTGTAATGTTATATATAAATGCATATCTAAGATCATTTGTCAAAGATTGAAACAGGTACTACCTCTGTTGGTAAGTGAAAATCAAGCTGCATTTGTGGAAGGCAGATCATTATTGCATAATATTCTTATATGTCATGACCTGTTGAGACATTATAATAGGAAGACTTCACCAAGATGTATGATGAAAATTGATTTGAGGAAAGCTTATGACATGGTAAGGTGGGATTTTCTGGAGGAAGCATTAACTGGATATGGGTTTCCTAAGTCTTTCAGTGATCTAGTTATGTGTTGTGTGAAATCTACTAAGTTTACCATCAGAGTTAATGGGGAAGGGTATGGTTATTTTGCAGGACAGAGAGGGCTGAGACAGGGTGATCCAATGTCACCTCTGCTATTTGTGCTGGTTATGGAATACTTAACTAGAAGCCTAAGGAAGATGAGTGAGGATAATGAATTTAAATTCCATCCTATGTGCAAAACTAATAAACTCACTCATTTGATATTTGCAGATGACCTTATGATTTTTTGCCAGGGCAGAATGCCTTCTATTACCAGAGTTATGGAAGTTCTACAAAATTTCAGTGAAGCTACTGGTCTGAGTGCTAATTTGGACAAATCCCACATATTTTTGGCTGGTGTCAATGAAGAAGAACAGAGAAACATCATTAACAGGACAGGTTTCTCATTAGGTACATTGCCTATGAGATATTTGGGGCTTCCATTATCACCAAAGAAATGGGGAAAATGGAATGTCATCATTTGGTGGAAAGGATCACAAAAAGAATCACACAAGCATACTCAAAGCAGCTGTCTTATGCAGGTCGATTACAGGTAATTACTGCCATCTTATTCTCTATATATAACTTCTGGGGAGCAATTTTCATATTGCCACAGAGCATTCTGAAAGAGGTGGATAGAAAATGTAAGGAGTTCCTTTGGGGAGGATCTGAAGGGAAGAAGAAGATAGCTTTAGTAGAATGGGAAAAAGTGTGTTATCCAAAGAAATATGGAGGTTTGAACATCAAATGCTGTCGGAAATGGAATATTGCTGCAGTTGGGAAACTAATTTGGCAAGTTGCTGAGAAGAAGGATGTGCTATGGGTGAAATGGGTGAATGAATTGTATATGAAGCAGGGAAATAATATCTGGCTACATACTCCTGCACAGGATTCAAGTTGGTATTGGAGGAAGTTGAATTCTATTAAAGTGATGATGTTAAATTGGTACCAAAACAATAGGTATGTTCTGTCTTCTTCCGGGAAGTATTCTTTGTCAAGTAGCTATATTGCTCTTTTGGGAAACCTTCAAAGATTTCATGGGGCAGAACTAGTATGGAGCTCCTTTTCAGTACCTAAACATCGAATCATAGTTTGGTTGGCTTATCAATATCGATTACTTACAAAGGATCGATTAGTTAGATTGCATATAGAAGTGGACAATGACAAGTGCTGCTTATGCTCAGAGGGGAAGATGGAAACACATCAGCATTTGTTTGCTGAATGTTCTTGGGTTAATGAAGTGTTGGTATTGTTATCGGGCTGGTTGGGTATATCATTGCCTAGATTATATATCAGAAATTACTTGGATTGGTTGAGAGGAAGGCGATGGGGGCAGGGGAAAAAAGAGGTGGTTGCAGCAGTGTGCGGAGCAACTATATACCACACTTGGAAAGCTCGGAATTGGAAAATTTTCAGGGGAATGGATATGCGCTCGCAATGTGTTGCAGACCAAATTAAAAGGGAAATAAAGACAAGGTTGGAGGGTATAGCGACTACAAAGAAGGCAAGAAGAAGTATACATTGGTTACAAACTATAGTAAATAGGTGATAGCATAGTGTGATTTTGTATGTTTTGAAATTTGATTTTTGTTTTGTACTATTCAATTGTTGGTTCAGGTAATATATTCACATTTTATTACCAAAAAAAAAAAAAAAAAAAAAAAAAAGTAAAATACATTTTTATTAACTTATCCTTAATAAATACCTTAAAAAAGATGTAGCTCTTTAATAGTCTATAAATCTCTCTTCATTTAAATAAAGATAAAATAGAAAAAATATTATAAATATTTTTTTAATTATATAAAATATTATTTATTCTAAAATAAATTAAAATATTATTTATTTTAAAACCGCGGGAGTAAATAAATTTTGATTAGGTTTGAACAATGGACTGAATTATTACACGCTCTGAATTTAAAAAGAAAGTATACGTGTGTCAGGAAGATAGTATACTGTGGAACATGTCTACACTTTCTTTTTATTTTTTTCTAAGTATTAATAATTAACTTATAAATAATAATAATAATAAAAAGTAATAAATGATGTTTAATAACTAAATTAAGATTATATTGGTAAGGGAAAATTAGTCAAATCATGATTTTTCTTCATTAATTAATAATGAAAATAAAGAAGGTAATCGCAATATTATAAATACAGAGAAAAGTTAATATTACTTAGCAAAACCTAAAAGATAATTTCTAAAATTATTTATTACTATTTACGTGTTAAAATATTATTTGATGAAGTAGCAAGGTTATGACAAAATTTGTTACTCAATACACGCAAGAAAAAGGTCTAGGACGACCTCCAGTATCTCCACCCCAGCGCTTAAAGCAAATTTAAATCAAAATTGATATTTATATATTTTATTCGGTATTACTTTTATGCATAATAAATTATGTGTAAGAGTATATGTTCATTTTAATACGAAAATTATAATATCAAAGTACATTATATTTTTACATATTAATAGCTATAAAGTGGCGGAAATAATTATTATTTTTGGTGTAATTTATATAACCTCTAATGTTATAATCTCTTACTAATTACCTCGTTACACCTCAAATGACTATCCACATTCTTGACATTTATTTGTAGAAATCTTATACCTATATAAAAGATGTTTCTTCCTTGTGTTAAAGCACGGAGAGGAAGAGAATTGATCGAGAAATTTATTATTTCAATTTTAAGGAGAATTCATTCTTATCATAGGAAGCACATTCTTATTACAGTTTGAAAAATTGCGGACATCAACATATATGAGATCTCAACATCACCCCACTTCAACATTACTAAATCTCTTCGATCAAGAGATGGAAAGGAAGAGATAAATGGGTAAAGTATTTTGTACTTGCTCAATTCAAGTGGAGGAAGGTAAAAAATAATATACCTAATATTTTTATGAATAAAATGATACTACTTTTCATGAACATTTATTTCCATTAAATTCTCAAATAGTGAGGGTGGATGAAATGAGAAATATATACATCATGAAAAATGTGATTTATGCATCTTTGGGAAAATTTTAAAAAAGTGTTGCAAGTGCAGATATTAATCTTGAAATAATTCACATGTTACTAATTGCATATGAGATTTTTAGTTCTAACATGGGTGTTATCAAAGAAATTATAAAAATATGTTGAGTAGTCATTTTGACAAGCAATATTTGAGTGAGATAAATTTCATTCTTGGAATGAAAAGAATCATAAAATATGTGATAAAATTTTCTTTTTACAAGTCACATTATGTTTTAAAATGTGAATTACAATTTTGTTGATTGCACACATATTGCAATTCATTTTGATTCAATGTGTGAAATGACGTGATTAGAAAAAAAGAATATGCTATCACAATAAAAAAATATAAGATATGTGATTGATTGCACATAGTCTGATATTGTGTAAGAAGTAATTAGCAGGGATAAGCAAGTCATATATTTTTACTTGGTATGAAAACTTATGACTTGTCTTACAAAAATATATATCTTGCTGTACTCAAAACTTTTTTTATGTAGATGAGAATACTTGGTGCTATTTGTCAAAAATAAAAAGTTATTGCTAACTCTATCATGATTTATTGCTTCAACTTTAGCTAGTGAGTAAGAGAACTGGTTGAAAAATTTATTATTTCAAATATCTAATTTGAAAACAATTCTTTCTATTTGAATCAATTGTGATGGAACCAATGTTAGTGGTAGAGTACAAAAACATTATTACAATTGTAAATTCATATCCATGATGAGAAAGTATTTTGTTTTGAGATCATATTTGACTCATATCATAAACATTGATTATGCTAAATTTTGTGATAATCTCGCAAATGAACTAAACAAAGTCTTGGCAAGAAGCATATTAAGGGGGATGAATTTGAAGCCTATAAATTTCTAAGTCATATACGAGGAAACCGAACCTGGGGAGTAGAGATCCCATAACTAGGTTCAATGAAAAAATTAATCATATGATGACTTATTGTGTAGTGCACTATTATTTATTTTATTTTCTCCCTTTGATGTGAGTACATTTCTCCTGCAATGATTTGTGGAGGTTGAGTTTTAAAAAAACTCTTAATGAAAGTTTATATCTCGTATGAGTGGAGTGTCAAAATTACAGGAGCACCCTTGACAGATTTCACATATGTGAATGTGAAAGTAGGCTGATTTATATAAGAATTGGGTTTATTCTCAAAAATACTTATGAAAATCGGGATAGTACAAGGCCTAGTGTGTTGTCTATTAAAGTTTATATCAGCACTATTGATTATTATATGTAAGTAGTAATACTTTATTTCTCCTAAGCAGTAATAGTTCAAGTCTGAGACCACTACTGACTCTGGAGTAAAGATTATTGTTTTACTAAGTGGAGGATCAATGCAGAGCACAACTTACAACAATAATAACAAAACACATACCCAGTATAATTGCATAAAGTTGGATTTGTGGAGGGTAGAGTGTACTCGGACATTACCTCCACCTTAAGGGCAGAGGGTGTTTCCGATAGACTCTCGGTTCAAGGATAAACAAATCAAAACAATCTAGATAAGGATCATAACAGATGAAAAAAAAGCATATTAAAACATCATCTGAGGTAAACTATGATATAAAAAGTTCAAGGAATAATAGACAATATCGAAACTCTGCGACAACTAGTATAGACGAATTAGTTAAAGAACGCCTCTACTCCCTGCTAACCTACTACCCTGATTCGTATCCTCCATAACCTCCTATCTAGGTCCATGTTTTCCGTAAGTTGAAATTGTGAAATGCCGTGTCTAATCACCTCCTTTCAATGCCTCTTTGGCCTACTCTATCTCTCTTGAAACCAACTCTCGACAACCTCTCAACCTCCGCATTAGATCCTACGAGAATTTGCTTTTCATATAGCCGAACCATCTCAACCTTGCTTGCTACATCTTGTCTTCCACCAAGGGTACTCCCACTTTGTCCCACATATCCTCATTTCTAATTCTATCTCTCCTAGTATGTCTACACATCCATCGGAACATCCACATTTTCGCAACTTTCACTTCTGGACAGACATAGCGCACCTTTACTGTGCGTAATAGTCTCACTTATACTAAATTGGTGAACTCTCTTATTTTAATATTAAATTGAGTGGGAGAATATTGAAGTATATGTGCATTTAAATATTAATATTATAATATTAAAGTGCATTATATCTTGGCATATAAGTGGCCATAAAGTCAAGAAAATTATCATTATTTTTTGTGTAACTTATGTAACTTCTAATGTCATAATCTCCTGCTAATCATCCTATTACACCTCAAATGACTATCCACATTCTTGACATTTATTTGTAAAAGAAATCCTACAATTATATAAAGGATGTTTCTTTCTTGTGTTGATGCATGAAAAGAGAAGAGAATTATGAGAAGTGTGGAAACATATTGTAGTAGTGAAAGAGAGAGTTGACACAAAAAAAGATATTCTAAGTTTTCAACTAATTCAATATACAAAAGAGCGTATTTTTATAATAAAGGAAAATGTTTTTCTGGTGGAGCGTTGAACTCTTCAACTAATCCAGAGTTGTTTGAGTTACGCGATGTTGTTGAGCTGTTGTATCATGGAGGGGCCAAGTCAAGAGTATTATTATTGGATCAGTGAAGATTACACCGAAGTGGGCTTGAATCTCCTTAACGAGAGTGAGATATTCGAGCCTCAACCTGAATATTTATTTATTTATTGTTATTTTATTTTGAGTAAAGGTCCAAAAACACATTTGAACTATACCGTTTTGCGATTTTAGTACCTGAACTATGCGAAGTTTGCGTTAGGTACCTGAACTATCACCCTCAGGTTATAGAAAACACACTTGAGTACTGACTGGACCAAAATCATAATTTCAAATACTCCCACGTGTGTGAGTGATGTTTTAGACACTAAAAATCGCCTACATGGCATTCCAACAGCTACAATTTGCTGAGTACGCATTTTTAAAAAAAATATTATTATTTTTACTTTTAAATATTCTTCTTCTTCATTTCTTCTTCATCTTTTCTGAAAAATTGCAGATTTCTTCCCTCTTCTTCTTCATCTTTTTCAATTTATTCTTTATTTTGTAATAAATCATCTCTTCTTCTTTAATAGATTAAGTTTTATCCGTCTTTCCTTTGTCCATTACCATTAGATCTTCGAAACCCATTAAAGGGTTTGTTCTATTTGATTTTCTGTTCAGTTTCTTTTGAAATTTGTGGCTTTTTTCGTTTGATTTTATAGTTTTTTTTGTAGTAGTGTAAAAAATCTTAGTGGATTCTTTCAAAATTTATGGTATTTTTTGCTTGATTTTATAATTTTTGTATAGTAGTATGAAAAATTTTGGTGGATTCTTCAGAAGTAGATGAGTAAATTGGTAGTGGAGTTTCTGCAGTATGTTTAGGTCTTGAATTGGGAGAAAAGACGATTTTCGATTTTTAGTAAAAAAGAAAGAGTAATTATAAGACATTTTGTAAATTTATTTTCAATTTATTTAAATTTGGCACAGTGAAAATAATTATACACGTGGAGTGCCACGTAAAATTTTTAAAAATTTAAACTGGTAAATGTATCACATGCAAAAAATATAAATGTTCAGGTGTGTTTCTGTAAGATTGGAGTGATAGTTCAGGTACTAAATGTCAGTTTCGCATAGTTCAGGTACTAAACTCGCAAAAGCAATATAGTTCAGATGTATTTTTAAACTTTACTCTTTAACTATAATTTATGATATATTCACCAATATTATGTCATTAACTATATCATTCTATATTTGTAAACCTAATTAACTAGTATTTAAAAATTATGCAATACTATTGAGGGATAGCCAAAAACATCCCTCAACTATATCACTTGGGACATGGAAGCTCAAACAAACCCTAAAAAGATTCAGCACATGCATGCTGAATCTTAATATAATCAATACTACCTCCATTTATTTTTACTTATTCTATATTGACTTGACACATCTTTTGAGAAATAATAATTAGAATGACAGTTATATTATATTATTCTTGAATATAATAATTTAATATTTTAAAAAATATATCATAAAATTTATATTAGAAACTAAGTAATAAATTAGCTCTTAATTTTTTAAACTGAACAAGTAAAAATAAAAATCTATTTTTAATATAATAAATAAATAAAAATGAAAGAGAAGATACATTGCTGTTCAATTGTAAAAATAAAAACATTAACGCAATAAAGATATCTATATCTTTGATATATTCATAATTCAACATGTGAATAATTGGTTTGATAATTACCCTTTTCATTCATTTTTATTTATTTATTATATTAAAAATAAATATTTATTTTTATTTATCTACTTTAGAAAATTAAAATATAATTTGGTACTTCATTTCTATTTTGCATTTACTTGTCTCTTGACACGTGTGATGCACGTGTTTTATCGGTAATTCTATATATCATTTAAAATAATCACATAAAATTATTGAAACATGTTTTGAATAATAAAAAATAAATTAAAACATAATAACAAATGAATTAATAAAGTATAAAAGTTTAAATAAGATAATTAGAATATTATTAAATTTTGAGTTGACCCGAAATTCTAACATATTTTAATTGTGTTAATTTCAAAAAGAGTCTTCGCATTTTGTATTTTTTTATTTAAATAACTTTTCGGTGCATAAATTCTTATAGAAATTGAATTGATTGTAAGAATATTACAATATTTATATGATTCTATTTTAGAAAATCAGATGTTTTACTAAAAGATGACTCATTTAATTTTATTTAAATTTAATTATAATTATTTATCGTCAACATATTGATCAGAATGTAAAAATGTCAAAATACTGTCTGAAAGCTGAAAGAACAAACAATAAAGGTTAAAATGTGAAAAGTTAGAACTTATAAAGACATTTAAAATAGTTTATGTTTAGATTTACACAATGTAGAGCATTAAAATAAAACTCCTATTTAATGTAACTGTTAAGTAATTAAATATTCTATAATATTAAAATTTCAGTAGGGAAAAAATCGTAATTCAACTTTTAACTTTTAGAGTTTCTCACGTATATAATAATATGATTATTGACTATAGTCATTTTTTCCAGCATACTTTTTAATACACTAAATTTATTACATTCAAAAGATAATATAGTAAAAACTATCACTTTACTTATTGTTCATTAAAAATATGTCAAATTAATATTAAACATGTAAACATGAACGAAGAGAGCAACTTTTAAATTGTTTTATGAAATTCCAAGTGAGAAACTATTAATTGTAACAAGTCTTTAAATTAATTTACAGAAGTAAGAGACAAACTACGTATTTCATTAATCCACCGAAGTAAATTATTAATAATAAAATTTTCACAAAAGAAATAAACCTCGCATATATTTTATCCTCCTCATATCACACTAGTGAAATTGCACTTCATTTGTTACTTTGTAAAAGACAAATTATATATCTCATTTACACACGTTATTATATTTACTTAAATCTAAGCATTAAAATTGAAATGGTACTACAAATGACAAAAACTATATAAAATTCTTCCTATTTTAAAAAGAAGATTCTGTGTCATGTTAATCTGCACATTTCTAAAAATTAATCTCACCAAATATGTATTAGAGGTGACTTTTTGATGGCCTTTACCATCCCTGCTAACTGTTTCAGTAATAATCATGCTGAAATATTGACTGCTATAATTTTGGGAACAAAGAGTGTATCCAGAGAGGCTTTTCTAATATTCATATTGAACTCTGACTCCCTGGGATACGCTCATCTCAAACGTCAATTTCTTTTCACTACGTACGTAGATACAGAATATTAATGCGGGTTACATATGCATTTCTCCCTTTCTCTCTCTCTCTCCCCCTCTAATATCCTTTATATCTTTCCACTTCTTCCTGTCAATATTTTACCAAATGATAAGAACGAAAGAAAGGTCAATAGCTAGCTAGCTTAATACATCTTTCCACTTCTTACTCTCTACTTTGCTCCAAATGAAAGAAATGACTGTTTTGGCAGACAGTTGTAACTTCTAATAACTTTGACACTCCCAAGTGTGTTCTATATTCTTTAGGAAGATTTAAAGTTGTTACATATTCAATGTAGCAATACAAGAATACGTAGTTCACGTTTGGGTTATAGTAAAAAGGTATGTTATTGGCCATCTACTGACCTCGCCAACTGCACATAAAATAATGCAGCAAACACAAGTGGGAGAACTTAGGTCGTACTGTAAGGGGAAAATCTCATTTAACACTTCAGTAGAAGAAGCAATACTTCGGTTTACTTGAAATTTGTTAGTAATCAAAGGGTTAGACATTATCTTTATACACACGGGCATGACTTCCACAACCACTATAAACCAAGTATTACAAGAATGCCCCGCAAGAAACCAGCATGTTGGATTTATATACACTGGGACAACGTCAAATTCACTATCCCTGCAATTAGAGCATTCGAGGTTGGAGGGCACCATAGTGCAAGGGCGGCATTGTGTATGCGCAGACGAGCAAAAGCAAAATCTGGTTCTACCTCCGAAGATGATCGCGGGTGAAGAATGGATGCCGCAAGGCTTCCCGAGCAGTCAATCTTTCTGTAGGATCATATCTAAGAAGTCCTTGCAATAGATTAATAAGATCCCCAGCAGAATGATCCACATGCTGCATGATTATGTTCTGCAATACGGAACACAATCATCTGTAAATAACCGTGCAAGTTCATTCAACCAAACATAGGACAAGAATAACATCAGTACCTGAAGGCGGGCTAACTTCAACACAGCCTTAATACTATCACGAGAAGTTGCCCCTTCAGGCCAGTCCAACCGTCCTCTTCTAACATACTTCTCCGCTTGACGGCTGCATGAAAGCAGGAACTAATTCATAAATTTACTACAGAAGAATACACATCCCTCTTATTGAATCAAGCATTTATATTAGTGAAGGAGACACCAAATTCAATGTGACTTACTCCACTCTTTTCAGCATGTGCTGAGGCAGGGGTCCCAGTACCCTCTCCATCATAGCAAGGTGTTCCAAGTTCTCATGTGTTTGAAACAAAGCTTCTCCCTGAATGAAGTTACAAAATTCATCAACTGCAAACAATCAAATAGAAGGAAACCACAGTTCATCCAGATCGAACAGAGCATACCGAGCAAAGTTCCACAAGGATACACCCAACACTCCATATATCACATGGGTAGCTCCATCCAAGACCTGAAATAGATATGGTGAATTTGATGATTCAATTGAAACTAGACTACAGAGACGCGCAGATGTTTCAACTCATTACCTAAAATGACTTCGGGTGCACGGTAATGACGAGTTGACACAACATATGTCTGATTCTGACGGTCATATGTGGTGCTACCAAAATCAATTACCTTTATGGCACTCGATTTTGGGATTCTTTTATAGTAAGAACCATCTTTTGGAGACCTTGAAGAAACCTGTATTAGTTAATGGAGAAACATAAGTTTAAGCTCCCCACATATGAAAGTAACACTGACCAATCAAACAACCTTACCTTGTAGTCAGGAACCTTCACATATTCAGGGGAAACAAGAAGTATGTTCTCAGGCTTCAGGTCAGTGTGGATAAGACGCAAATCATGCATAACTACAAGATAAGGAGAATCATTATCAATTACAAGACAGAACAGTGGAAAAGTAATTAGAAATATGCATGGTTGTATTATTAGATCGGAGGTACTAATAAAAACAATGCATGCACCAATAGTGAGGAGCATTGTGCTTAATAAATGGTTAAATTCAGCATGAAGCATATCTGCATCTATTTTATATGCATGATTGAAGAAAAGAAATGTGCACAAAGCTTCTTTTACACACATGCTACACAATCCAACAGTTGTCTTCCAATCTCACGGACAAGATCAATGGGAAATGAACGGTAATTGTTTTTCCGAAGGAAATCGTATAAGCTTGGTCCAAGCTTCTCAAAGACCTGTTAAAACCATTTAAGTTCATCCAGAATTTTAATCCCCATAAGATTTGTTAGGTGGGGAAATTAATCCGTCTAAATCAATCATATACTTACAATACAGATATGATTACGATAGTCAAACCAGTTCCGTATTTGTACGCAACTGCAAGGAACAAACCAGTTCAACCACTTGACAAATAACAAAATCCCATGAATGAGTACACAGGTTAGGATAACAGTAGACATTTAACAGGCAATTACTCACCGATTGCCACCACTATCATGTTTACCAAGCTGTTGAAGCATTTCAACCTCAATCATTGCTGCATCACGATACTTCTTCATGCCACGAACAATTTTAATAGCCACCATTTCTTTCCTCTCACGATCCCAGCATTCTAGGACTTGGCCAAAAGTACCTTCGCCCATCTTACTGTGGATTTTATCTATATTTTAGGGAAATCAAAAGACTCTTAGGGTGATATAAAGCCGGTAAGGCAAGAATTCCACAGTACGCATCAATAAGATGTGTTAGCTATCTTTATTTTTTGGCAAACCATTTTTGTTTTTTGGTATCAAAATAAAAAATTTTAAAAAAAGTAGCAATGACTACCCAATCACAGTAACAAGTAGGA
Organism: Datura wrightii; assembly: GCA_035772735.1. NCBI lineage: Eukaryota > Viridiplantae > Streptophyta > Magnoliopsida > Solanales > Solanaceae > Datura > Datura wrightii. The sequence goes on along the minus strand of JASDFA010000010.1, from coordinate 171,913,073 downwards.
AACAAAATAGGAACTGATATAACATTAACTCTATTATTACTAATGTAGGATTTTAGGAAAAGGTGAATATGAAAAATCATTATATATTATTATATAAAGGCATGTAACAAAAACAATCAGATGGTCAGCATAACCAAGGCACCAAAAAATAAGCACAACTTTTTGGTGATGGTAAAGATGATTACAGCGTGATGTTAAATTCTCTCCCAGCTCAAACACAAAATGTCCGTCCTTGTCATCTTCTCTCCAAGGGGGAGAACCATTTTGAGCCACTCCCTTAATATTAAAGGGAGCGCTAGTAAGGTCTGTGAGTTGCCTTGAAGATGCATAGCTTGTCACATTCCCAACCTCTTGTCCACAAAACAATCCTAGCTGAGCCTACACACAGGCATTCCATTCATGGTATCTTAATAAAAAACTATCTTTATTATTACCTCTGGATACCTTGAAAGTTGGAAACAGAATTCACAAATGAAATAACATAAGGCAGCATGTGTTAATAATAAAGTACAAGCACGCAGGACTTGGGATAAAAAACAATCAACCAGTAACCCAATTCTCATGAATAATTAAAGTCCGACCAGAACCCTCAAAACCATACTGCAGCAACAGGCTTAGATCAAGTTTTATAATCAAATTACCCTTTCCAAATTCAAGGAAAGAGATTCCTAGAAATCATCTGCAACTTTTTAAAGTAAATAACTGGCTTATAGTGTGCAACGGATTCTTCCAATGTATCATTTCTGGGTCCAATGGAATTCATAGGTATAGGAAGAAGCCCTATCAAATAGAGATTTTTTCTTTCGAACATATTTCTGTTGTTAATACGATATATAAGGACCGCTATGTAATAATATTATGGAAAAAACATTAAGCGGAAAAACTTGCAAGTGTACACAGCTTTACTAAATAGATCGAGTTCCCGCCAATTGCAAAACAGCTGTTAACACAACTTTGATTAATCAGGCGGATTTGACATAGCTGAGATGAAAAACTTCTTCAAAATAAGTTTTTACCTTAAGAAACACAATCATTACCGACCACCCTATTTGACATAGTTCAAATACACATGAGAGCTTTTCCAAAATTTCAATCGACGTTAGGACATCCGTCGACATAAAGTTTTGGTCGAAAAAACAACTATTCATATCTAATTGAAACATTATAAATAATCATAATACCTAAAAGATAGATAATTCATGACAGATCTGATTATATAACGGTCATCAGGAAAAAAAAAGAAAGAACCGATAATATATAAGTAGTTTTTTACCCTCACGGCTGAAGAAATAAAAATCAAACCCTGAAATACAAAAATCCAGCTAAAAATACCATATTATAGTAAGAACACGATAGATCTAATCAAGATACAATAAACAACACATGAAGACCGAGTCTTTACCATACCTGATGCGAAAAAAAAACTAATCTTGATCAGATCTAGCAAAACAAAACCGAAAACAAAAATAGAATAACAGATCGAAGAATTTGAAGAAAGATCTAATACCTTTGGCGGCTCGGGAAGAACATCCCAGCCCAGACGAGCCCTCTTTCTTGGCCGCCGGTCGAGATTCGTCAGTGGAAACCCGGTCACGCGTTCCATCTCCATCGCAGAAAACTTACAAATCTAGAGGGAGAGAGTGTCTTTAGATAGAGAAAACAATTGCGCAGAAAGTTAGAGAAAGATGGAATAGTTTGATGCGAAACCACAAACCCTAGGCTATCCACCTAATATTGACCTAACAAATTGTGAAGAGTCGGTTAATGTCAAATCGTAGCCGAACACGTGTCGCACATCGTGACTTCTTGCTTTTTATTTCAATAGGCGACCTTATCACGTAATATCGGGTTGTATTCCGACTTTTAGCTGGATTAGGTGTGGTTGGCCTTTAACCATGGTTAAGGAATTTGACCAATTCTTGGGCTTCTCTTTGCTTCTAATGAACCCAACCTTAGGCCCATCAAAACTTGAGCGTGTTAAAGTATAGAAATGGGCTAGCTGATGTAGCAAATTGTGACTATGGGCTTTTGAGGTCTTTCGAGAAAAAGCTGGTAAAAAGTATAGTTCAAACTTTTTAAATAAAGGTTATTGAATGTAATTTCGAAATTTTGGGCAAGCAAATCGGCAAATCTTACATATTCATATGTTCAAATTTTAAAATATTTTATTTTCATGTGTTCTCAGACATCTATTATATAAATAATTTAATCATATAAAATATATATATTTTTTAATTTTATACTTTAATTTCGATTGAAACATGCTTGAGATTTTTACGGCTCATTGAGACTGCTGCATTAAGTTAAAGAAGGTGACATATTTTAAGTCAATTGATTTATTTACATAATGAGCGCTTAAATACTCGCACTAAAACTTCTTCAAAAATTTAAGATAAAAATATTTAATAGGAATTATTTATCACGAGTATAAGCTCAATCATAATAGATTATAACTCAAATGTCTAAATGAAATTTATTGATAAATTAAAAAAATAGAGGTATTCATTCTTACTTTATTTTATTTCTTTTTACTGCAATGCTACAATGTGCTATGCATAATATTGCTAAAGAGATGAGTCTTGAGAGAAAGTAAACTTGTAAAACACAAAAGGGCACGAAGCTTCTTACATTTGGGATATGGAGAGAAGAATTCATCATCTCCTAACGAAATAGATTGCAAGTCTTCGCAACCTAGCAACATATTGGATCTGTTCTCCTTGAATTTTTATGCTGTCTTGTAAAGCCGTCCCCTACTCCTGTCTCGAGGTGTTAAGAAGGTTCGGTTAGTTTTATTAAGTATAACAATTAGATGAGTTCGCTATCGATACGGATAAAAAAAATTTATAAAATTTTAAAACGGAAAATCGATTTTTGATTTTACCAAATTGAATATTTTGTTGAGGTTCTATTAATATTTTTTTAAAAGAAAAAATTATTAAACCTCGTTGGACAGGCAACGAGGTTTCATTAATTATTATTTTTTTTACACTTTTTATATATTAAAAAATGGATACACACACACACACACACATATATATATATATTTGATGGCCTCGTTGGACAGCCAACGAGTTTCGATTAAAACTTTTTTTCTTTTTTAACTTTTTACATGTAAACGAAATTAAAAAATATTAATTATCTTATATTTATATTGTGTGATTTAAAATTTATGTTATTTGTAAGTGTCACTCTTCGTTTACTCATACATTCACAAGTTTCATCTATTCATGTGTTATAATTTCTTCATCTCATAAAATAATTTTTTTATATAATTATAACTTTTGTGCACAATTTGTTCTACATAATCTTGCAATAGAATCTGAAAAAGATTTCGTGAACGAAATTGTGCTAAATAACAATTTAAAACGATATGATTCTCACTGGATAATAAAAAATTTAGTAATTTGAGCTGAATCAGTAAAAGAGTATAAAAAGGAAATAATCGAATATTCTTCCTATTCAATTAATCGAATATTCTTGCTATTCACTCTCTTTAGTTAAATCTACATTATTTCTTTCGTTTCAGTTTATATGGAAGAGTTTGACTAGACACATAGATTAGGAGAGAGAAAATAAAAAAACTGAGTTGAAATCATCTTATAAAGGGTAAAACAAAAAGTTTAAAATTAAGTTATTGCTAAATATTTAAAGTTTGAAACTTTGTAGCAATATTTTTTTTACCCTTTTAAAAATAGAATTCATACTAGATAAATTGAGATTTCAAAATTAACTAAATTTTATGTATTAAATTCTTCCTTATTTAAGACATGTAGAAAATATTAATATCTATGTATACTTATAATTCATGCATTTAAGTATTTATGTGTAAAAGCGGATGATTTTTTTACCTTTAAATCAAATACTATATCTAGGACATTTTTGTTAATTGAAACAGATATTAGAATAAACTGAAGAAAGAACTACTAGATGAATCAAAATATTAAACATAATCATTTATCAATTAAAATTTCATAATTTTCTTTCTAAATTCTTATATTGTTACACAAAGACAATTTATAAATTGTTTATGTTATTTTTATAAATTAATTTTATTAATATAAGGGACAAACGCGAGATGCATACGTTTAGACTAGTAAAATATAAAGATAGAGAAACTTACAATGAAAATAACTTACTTAATGTTTTATTTTTAAAGTATAGACTAATTTCTTTGTAAGAAAACACATTTAAAATATTAAACACCATAAGTAATTCTATTCAGAAGAGATGACATTTTAATTAGCTTAATTTTTCTTAATCATATTATTTTAAAATAATATTTTATAAAATTTCAATAATTAAACACCCTAAGTTCTCCCAAAGTTAAGATGTCTTTTTTACTTCAATTTAAAAGAGATTTATTATATGACTACCTCAAATACTTTTTCTTAATATTAAAAGTTAATTATTTATTCAACATTAAAATACATAATACGGTTTAATTTTCTAATATATTTTTTCTACTATGAGATGTTAAATATTTTTATATGAAACCAAATGAAAAAAATAAAGATAATTAAATTTTTACTAAAGTTATGTATATAAAATGATGAATTAATAATAAATTTATTTAGATTATGTTTGAAATACGAAGAAAAGAATTAAAGTTTATATCGAATTAAAATAAAAAGTAAATTAATCAAAGTTAAAATGAGATTAAAAAATTAGAAGAACTGACCTTTTCATCGAGGAAAGAAATCTTTTAAGTTTTGTTTGAGTGTAGAAAATCATTTAACTCTTTCAAAATTTAATTTAAAAAAGTACATAAAAAATTTATGATTTTTATTTTATTTTAAAAAATTAATAAAAAATTAAATTTTAAAATTTTTTATGTCTTGGGTCTATGCAGCTGACGGACTATATTTATCTAGTATATATGTGCACCTTTTTGAGTACTTGGAAGTCTGTCTTGGTGGCTCTCTTATTTATATAAGTTTTGAATTTTAAGAAGGCGACGACCCACTTTGGCTGGGTTTCTGGAAAAGTGAATTGAATGTCTCACAGTTGAAATGTTTGGTCAAAGATTTTAAGAAAAAAATAAGGAGACATTTGATAAATTATATATATAAGAATAATATTGAATAAAGTAACGATGGTATTAGTTATATTTGTATTAGTTATATTTAAATTATTTTTATGTATTATTTTATTTGGTATATTAAAGATTAACTAGTTAAAATCTTTATTGACTAGTGGATCTTCGTAAGTGAAAGTTTATAATAACATGTAATTACAAGTATTTGTTTATAAAAAAATATGGTAATATGTTATTTATTATAATGGTGTCTTATGATATTTCAATAATTTATTTTATGAACAATGATTGTTCTCATTTGATAAGATTGCATAAGAGCAGTATTTTCAAAGGCATTTTTAGGCATATAAAATGCTTTGGGTGCAAATGAAAGGTGTCTAGCGTACGCCCTAGAATTTGAGACGTATAATTAGCTCCTGTCGCAAAAGCATAAGCCCTGACATTGAGTTTGATTTTTATTGTTTTAAAAGTACTTTTGATATGGTTCGTGTTTTTTATTATTGATGTGATGATATTTATACTTTATGCTAACATGTTTTCATATTATAATATTTGTTTTCTAAAATATATAAATAAAGAAAGTAACTCTTATAGAAATAACATGCCATATGTATATAATTTTTTTCTTAAACATATATATAATTATGCCTGAAATTGATAGAATAGAGATTATTGGGGATCTTACACTTTTTATCCTTCTCCTACTTTGAAATATGCAAACAAAATTAGTGCCAATATTTAGTTGAGGGTGACAAGGACTAGTAAATGATGAAGCGAATGATGAATTCATTTTAAAGATTATGTTGGCTATATATTATTATTTTTTGTGTTATTAAATGTAATTAGAATAAATTTTTGGTTTATTGTGATTTGTTTAAATTTATTTATAAAATTTTAATGAAAATTTTATTTTTACTTATTTTTAGTAATAAAATTATAAATCGAAGATACTTGAGACTTCTTAGTAATAAAATTATAAAATTGAAGATATATAATAGTTATGCTCCATCGATCCATGAGACTTATGTGTCATATTTTGAAATTTAATTTTCATCCTGTATTGCATAAAACGCTTCGCCTTACGACCCTGTCTTTTAAAACATTGTATATGTGATTGAAGAAACATTAATAGTTTTTACAAATTATAAAAATTTTATGTTTATAAAAATTAATTTAAAAATTTTAAATTATATGTCTAAATAAAATTTTAATTTTAGATGAACAATATAGAAAATAAATTATGTGATTTCACAAATAAAGTTCAGAGAGATAGAGACTGATTTCAAATAAATCATGTTCAGAGAGAACTTTTAAAGCAGTGAAGTGGGGGAAAAAATTAGTGAAATAGAACGGAGATATATAGTTGGCTGAAATTAAGCATTAAGCACAACATAAAGTCAAAGTGAATACTGATGCATTTTTTTTTTTTTATTGAAGCTACTTATACATCGAGCTAGGTAATAAAGAAATCTCAGGCAAGGCATTTAACAATTTAAAAAAAAAAAAAACGAACAAAAGAACAACATTGAGGAGGAGGCTTCAAAGAAATCAAATGCGTGGAGTTGCAACGACTAATAGAGGGAATTTTCGTCTGACTGTTATCCCAAGGGCTTCATCCACATCCAAATCTTCAGCTTTTGCTCCATTTGGTAACGAGAAGTCAAAATGAAACAACATTCTTGCCAATGCCAGCTCGTTCACAACCTTGGCAAATGTGATTCCAGGACAACCTCTTCGACCCGCACCAAAAGGAATTAACCCGAAATGTAGCCCTTTGTAATCCACGGAACTATCCACAAACCTTTCTGGTTGAAACTCCTCCGGATTTTCCCATATGGTCGGATCCCTGGAGATGGCCCAAGGACAAACAAACACTTGAGTTCCAGCAGCCACGTCGTAGCCCAACACTTGGGTGTCCTTTATTGCTTCCCGAGGAAGCAACGGCACAGGAGAGTGAAGCCTTAGACTCTCTTTGATCACTGCTCTTAAATAAGGCATGTGATCCAAGTCGTCCTCTGTTACGTCTGATTTCCCTTGAGTTACTTGCCTCACCTCGTCTCTTAATTTTTGCAACGTCCTTGGATTTCTCATGAGCTCATTCATAGTCCATTCTAAAAGAGTGGAGGTTGTATCCGTTCCCGCAGAAAACATATCCATGATAATAGCTTTAATTGAATCCATTTCAACCTTAAAACCCGACTTGTTTTCTTTCTGAACCTGGAGCAGTATATCCACAAAGTCTGTTGTTGCCCCTTCCTCTTTGTCGTCTGTCACTTTCTTCTGCCTGTGCTCCTCAATAACACCTTCCAAAAATGCACTAAACTCAGCAGCCACTTTGTCCACTTTGGCGTTTAAACCGTTGAAACGGTTCACCCACGCAAGCCAAGGCATATAATCTCCAATATTAAAAACTCCCAACAATTCGACAAACTCTAACACCAATGTCTTGAATTTTTTCCCTTCTTCCCCGTCACAATACTTCCTTCCTAACGCCACCCTGCAGAGCACGTCGTTCGTCATGCTCACGAACAGCTCCGTCATATCCACAACTTGTGAATTACCAATTGATTTCCTAATCCTTTGGAGAAGAAGAGAAGTCTCTTCTTCCCTGATTTTGCTGAATGATTGGACTCTTTTGTTGTTCAAAAGCTGAAGCATGCAAATGCTTCGGGCGTTCCTCCAGTACTCTCCGTATGGGGTGAAGGCAACGTCCTTTGGGCCGAAAAAGAGCTTGCTGGGAATGCTGGACATGGGCTTGTTAGCAAAGCCCATATCTTGGGTCTTCATGATCTGGGAAGCCGCTTCGGCTGATGAAGCGATGAGCACCGGTACGCTGCCGAACTGAAGCATCATCATTGGGCCGTGTTGGTTCGTTAGCTTTTGGAGCGAGCGGTGTGGGTGCAGGCCCAGTTGGTGAAAGTTTCCGATGAACGGAAGCTTTGGAGGAGAGGGAGGAAGATTTTTCTTGGATTTTTTGGATGAAAGCTGGAAAAGTGATATTAGAACAAATGACAAGAAAAATAAGAAAGAAAAAACTGCAAATGTGGAAATCATTTTCTTTTGGATTGTAGTAAATTAGTTTTATAGTTTGCAAGAAATAGAAGAGATATTGGTTAAATGTGCATGGTTGAGAACCGGGGAGTTGTTCTCCTTTTATAGAAGAAGGCAAGCAAGATGAAGATGAAAGGGGAAAAAAATAATATAAACATGTCTTGCAGCCGATAAAGGACAAAGAAGGCGACTATTTTGAAAATGTAAAAAGCGAGAGGTCACCTAACAATTAACATATACTCCTAATTATCATATTGGTTATTAGCTATTTATACCTCTCTTTTTCGATTCATTTAGTTAGATATAAAATTTTAAAAAGAAGATTTTTTTAAATTTTGTGATCTAAAATATAGCATAGATATTTTTTTTGATAAATAAATATTTTATTTATTACCAAGTATTACATTATAGCTCGAAAGAAAATGATCGAATCTACCTATAGAGTCAATCTAGCCATACTATCATATCTTGCAACACTAGCTATGAACTAGTACCCTAGTTGCATACCGAATAAGATTTCATGTTCTGTAGCCCTCTTGCAATTGTGGCATTATCACTTCCTCTAAAACATACATCTTGAATAATAGCCTTGATCAACTTGGTTGTATCCCTTGTAGTCCCTTGAAATATTCGTAGATTTCTCTCCTTCCATAAATGATAGACACAACAGAATGCTACCATCCTGAATATATGTGTTGTTGGTTGTTTTCCTTTACATGTTGCCATCCATTCTAGTTTCCGCGCCCATCCCCTAGGCTGCCTCACAATTCCTTGCCACCTGAGCACATTTAACCAGACAAATTCTGGGCATTCAAAGAATAGGTGATTCACACTTTCCACTCCACTATTACAAAGTGCACACTCCATTGTGTTGCCCATGCTCCATCTTGCCAGTCTATCTCTAGTGTACAATTTACCCAGGGCTGCTACTCTGAATATAAATTATCCACTTAGGAGCTCCATAGTAATTGAACACTATCTTCCTCCATAATACTTTAGGGAATTGGCCTTGCAATAATCTATAGAATTTATGAATGCAGAAGTTATACATTGAGAGGTACTTGTTATAATCATAGCCCACTGCTTCAAACTACTGCTTAGCCTTCAAGATCTTCCGTAGTATTCATGATGACTGCTTTGGAGTTGTTTCCCATACTTTCCTTGCCTTTATATAATAACTATGCACCCATTTCACCCATAACTTATCCTTCTCATGGCTAAGACTCCACAACAACTTGGCCATAGTTGCCTTATTCCATAGTCCAATATCTATAATGTTGAGTCCCCCCGCAGTAAGAGGCTTGCAGAGCTGCTCCCAAGCAATGGGTGCCTTTTTACTTCCATCAACCGTACCTATCCATAGAAATCTCCTACAAGTAGCAATAATTTGTTCAATGATCTTTTTTGGCAACACAAAGATCTGTGACTAGTACTTTTGAATGGATAAAAAATAACAGTCTTGATAAGTTGAACCCTCCCAGCATAATAGAGTAATCTTGTTGCCCAAGATGTTATTCTACCTATCATTTTGTCCAGCAGTGGTTGGCATTGAATAATTGATAACCGTCTTATGCTAAGAGGCAACCCCAGGTATTTGAAAATCAATACACCCCTAGAGAAGCCTAGCAGCTGCAATATTCTCTCCTGTTGTGCTTGTGGTACTCCTCCAAAATAAATGGAACTTTTACGTGGATTGGCAATCAGACCTGAAGCAGCAGAGAACATCTTAAAGCATTCATAGAGATGATAGATGGATTCAAAATCACCTCTAGAGAATAGGAGCAGATCATCGGCAAATCCAAGTTGATAATTCTCAGCTTACTGCACTTGGGATGATACTTGAAGGCCTTATTATCAGCAAGAATTTTCAAGGACCGATTAAAATATTTCATGACAAGTATAAACAGATAAGGCGAGAGAGAATCTCCTGGTCTCAAACCTTTCTTAGCATCAAACGATTTCATAGGAACTCCATTGAGCATGATAGAATAAGAGACAGTTTTAACACAAGTCATTATCCACTCTACAAACTTGGCAGGAAAATTCAATTCAGCTAACACTTGTTCTACGAAAGACCATTCCACTAAGTCATATGCCTTTTGCATATCCACTTTGAGCATACATCTTGGAGAGATTCCTTTCCTATTGTACCCTTTTACTAGTTCATGTGCCAATATAATGTTATCTGAGATCAATCTGCTTGGAACAAACGCTGCCTGATTAGAGTCCACTAGCAGAGTCATGATATTTTGCATTCTCTTAGTAAGAATTCTAGAGATAATTTTATATAGCACTGAGCAACAAGAGATTGGCCTAAATTCCTTAACGGTAGCTGAATTTTTAACTTTAGGAACTAGCATCACTATTGTACAATTGATGACCTTATACAGCTGGCCCGTTTCAAAGAAATTGAGCACTGCTCTAATGACCTGTTCCCCAATGACTTCCAAGCTTTCTTGAAAAATACCGCATTGAACCCATCACACCTAGGTGCTTTGCTATCATCAATACCTTGCACTGCCTCCCAAACTTCCTCCCTAATAATAGGCCTAATAAGTTCAAGTTGTTGTCCCTTGGTGAGTAGCCTTCCGTTCCTTATTATTCCATGCTTAGTAGTAGGAAGTGATACAATAGCAGTACCTAGAAGACTTTGGTAGAAATTGGTTATCTCTGCTGATATGCCTTCTGTAGTAGTAATCATACTGCCAGCGTTATCCATGAGTCGCAGAATCTGGTTTTGAATCTGTCTACTTCTCATTGAGGCAAAGAAGTACTTAGAGTTAGAATCTCCTACTTTAAGCCAATAGACTCTTGCTTTCTGTTTTAGAATACACTCCTCAATTCCACTTCACTTATCTAGTTGTTCCTTGGCTTCCTTCTCTGCAGTAATAAGCTTATTTGATAGCCAACAATCTGACATCGGGGTCTGAATCTCTTGCAGTTTAGTGCTTGCCTCTTGTACCCTCCGAGTAACATTGGAAAATTCCACCACATTCAGATGTTTCATTTCAGCCTTAACATGCTTAAGTTTCCTCCACACCATACTCATGTGTTGTCCAGTAACTGATTTTGCCCATGCTTCCTCCACTTCCTGTATGAATTCCCTGTAGTCAGCCAAACTATTTATGAACTTAAAACGTTTATGTTTGATGATCGTACTATCCTCTATTTTAATGGCTAGAGGAGTATGATCTGAAAAATGCGAATTCATGACCATTGCTTCAACATGTGGAAAACAGTTTAACCAAGCAGCATTACATAACACCCAATCAATTTTGCTACATAAATGGTTGTCCAGGTGTACCTTCTTCCTATGGTCTTCATTTCCACTATCCCCGTACTCTCCATCCAATCTCTAAATGCTCTCTCTGAGAGCCACAATTGTGGAGTGCGGTCTTTACTTCTGACCAGTATTCCCCTTTTGCTTAAACTTCTGACTCATGCACTGGAGAGCCATAAATTCTATCCTCAGCTTCAAGCACTGTATTAAAGTCCCCCATAATAAGAAGGGGTGATTGGATATTAAGAGCCATTGCTTCCATTTCTGACCACAAAGGAGTTCTATTTTGAATAGTATGCAGCCCATAAACTGCAATAAAGTTGAATTCAGTCTTACTATGGAGTAAACTTACTTCTCTATATATGAATTGCTTGTGTCTGGATTTTGGTTTGAAGTCTACCTTCTCTGAATTCCACAGGATCCAGATTCTACCTCTACCATCATCTTCATTGTTATGACACTATCCCCAATTTCTAGCAACTTTTTAAAAAATATTTCCAGCATGCTTCTCTTGTACTCGATGTTCTAGTATGGCCACTAGGCTGACTTTATTCTCCCTTAAGAAAGCACTGAATTGCCAGTACTTCCCTACTTTATTCAATCCTCGCATGTTCCAAGCAACTATCATGTTGTTAAGAGCGGTGGAGGAGCACTACCAGTATCTATTATACCACCGACCATGATGCCTTCTGCTAATACTTCAAAACCATTAGTATTAGTTATATCTTCAGCCCTTGGCATCTGTGGTTGCACCCTGATGACAGATCTTCCTCTCACCTCAGTTCAGGACTCATTTTCTGATGGGTTTGCATTACCTATCTGTTCAGATACCTGAATTCTTCTCCATTGCTTCCTCTGTTGGTCTCTCTTCTTCACCTGTTTGTTCTCCCTATCTCCAGGTGGCTTAAGGGCACATTTATGCCCTACTTGTAAGCATTCATTGCAGTACTAAGGGATACAAGCATACTTCACTACCTGTTCAAATACTCTGCCCTGAGATCTATTACACTAACACTTTCAGGCAAAGGCTTGGTAACATCCATTTCGACCAACACTTGAACATAAGAAATGCGTTCAGTATTAGTGATATAACTATCAGCATAAAGCGGGCGACCCAGTCCACTACTAATCTTACTTAATGCCTATTTACTCCAGCAATTCAAAAGTAGGTTTGGAAATTGCACCCATATTGGGATGGTTCGCAGTACTTCTTCATGAAAATTGAAATCAGCAGACCATGGTTTCACTATGATTGGCATGTTGTTCAATGCGTGTGGTCCTGAGTATATGACCTCATCTCTGTCTACTATGCTGCTAAACAACACCACAAAGTATCCATCGTTATGATAATAAATCATAGGTTTCGTGGCAAAACTTCATTGTATAGTTAGGAACCTTTCTATAGTAGCTATAGTAGGATCAGTCCTTACCACATAAAGAACAACAGCCTTCTTCCACTTCTCCATCTCTGCATCAATATCGCTGCTCTCAAGCTGCACAAATTTAGCTCCATCTTTCACAATCGGGCTAACATACTCTAGATCCATACCTTTAGTCGCTAGCCTAAAAATAGTTTTGTCCAAGGCTTCCTTGCGTTCCCCTCTTGTTGTTTATCAGGTAGTACTTTAGTACCCACACCCGATTTCACTATATCACCCATTGTCGGGGTCTCTATTGCGACCAATTTTGGGGTTTTCTGTTCGCCCTTATGTACCTTACTGATTCCCCCTGATTTCGACGAGTGCGTCACTACCTCCACCCAGTAGTACCCGAAATAATCGACGGGTTACCACCAGAATTCTTAGTGGTTCGAGTTCCTGTGAGCTGTGTCTCCATGAAGTTCTTCAATGTCATTGTTGCGGCATCCTTCTTAGGTCTTCCTCTGCCCCTAGCCATCTTCTCCGACATTGGTAGCTAGCACGCTTACCGCCGATAGAGAGAGAGGAGAGAGAAAAAGTAAAACCTAAACATACAACATAGATATTTATATGATTATAAATTATTTGTCAAATGGGAATTTAAAGTTAAATTATTTTTAAATATAAAAAAATATTATTCTTTTTTAAACGAATTAATAAAAAAGATGTTGGTTATCACATAAGTTGAGATGCACTGTAAAACAAGATTTTTTATCTACATATCTATTACTTAGTTAATCATGGTTAAGTAATAAGATATAATTTTTTTAATCATTAAGATTAAATTGTTTGATTTGATAAAAACTCAATTTACATATAAGTTTGTAACTATTCGAAATAACAACAGATAAATTCTTAGAACCAATTTAACTACTCTGATAACGCAAGAAATTTTGGCAATCATGAGTATAACTGATATATCATATATACTAGTAGTAAGTTTTGTATTGATTTTTCAAATAACTACTCAATTAATAATTATTATCTTAAAAAGTTATATTTTTTTTATTAATTTTAAATTTATAAAATAATAACTATTAGTTGAGTGACCAAATAAAAAACAAATTCGTCTTAATTCTCTGGGCAGATGTTACAATAAAATTTGTGTAAATTATTATATGGAGAAAAAGTGAATGGGCCTTAGCTAGTAGATGTTACATTAAAATTTGTGTAAATTATTATAGGAAGAATACATAAAGATTCTCCTAAACTTGATGCGTTTTCATCAAATACCTTCTCAATTATTCGTAGTCTTAATTACCCCCTAACTTAGCTATTTGGTTGCCTTTAACCCCCTACCCCATCTCATCCTAAGAGAGTGATATGCACTCTCATGCTATGTTGATTTTTTATCCACGTGTCATTTTTAAGAAATATTTTTTTTACTTTTTAAAATTTATTACTTTTTCAATTAGTAAAAAGAAAATCTTTGTTAGACTCTACTTTTTAGCAAACAAAGAAATTATTTTGCTAAAACTAATGAAATTATAGTTAATTTTTTTTCCAGATTTTACTCGAAAAAAAATTTATTATTGAAATAGATAGTCATTATATCTGAATAAAATATAATAAAAATTATACAATTGAAGCGTCATTATTCTGCTAAAATTTTTTATTTCACTAAAAATAAAGGTGTTTTACCCGAATTTTTTCTTATTCTAGATTTGACCTGAAAGAAAATAAATAGTTATTGCTCTTAACAAAAAATAAAAAATTACACAATTGCAACTTCATTATTCAGGTTAAATTATTTTTTATATGAAATAAAAATGACGGGACTCAAAATTTTTTAAATTGATTTAGGCCATAAAAGAGAATACACAGTGCTATAAATAGCATTTCATCTAAAAAAATAAATACACAGTTGATACTTCATTATTTTTTTAAAAATTAATTTTATTTTGCAAGAACGGTAAAGTTTGAGTCATTTTTTTAATCGGCCTGAAAAATAGAAATACACCATTAAAATAATTAATTAAGACCTAAGTTTTATTTTATTTTTCATCCTCACATGCTTAAAAGAGAGTGTAGTCACTCTCTTTGCCACATCAACATATAAGGGATTAAAAACTATCAAATAGACAAGTTTAGGGGGTAATTAAAACTACTGATAGTTTAGGGGGAATTTGAAGAAAACGCGTTAAAGTTAGGAGGGTTTTTAGGTATTCTGCCATTATTGTGGAGAAAAAGTAGATGGGCCTTAGCTAGTGATCCAGGTTGTTTCCCTCTCGACGATGAAACTCATCTCCCATCATCTCACTACCTGACCTTAACCCTTATTATTTTGAGATCATATGTAATATTCAAAATTTACCTCGATTTAATATACTAAGATCCTCTCCCTAAGAAATTACATAGATATTACATTTGCGGCACCTCTATTTATATAAAAAATTAATTAATTTTCAGCCTCCACCTTAATATATCCGTAGTCAAATTCGGACACTTAATGATCAACTTTGAATAGAAAGACTCGCGAAGAAAATCATACTCCTAGTGTATATATAAGATAAGTTAGTCAAAACCAGTTACATTTTTTTATACAAGTTACAAGCTGAAAGGAACAAACCAATTATTCAGCCACTTCACAATTTTTTATTTAAAAAGAAAAAATAAAAAAGAGTACATAGGTCTGGATAAAATGTGGATCTATAGATAACTTTGCAAAAAATGAACCCGAAAGAATGTTGCTCTTTATCATATATAATAATATCACACGATTTATGTGTTCGTACTAACTACTAAGGTTGCAATTTCAAAAGTATGCGTAATTCGATCTCAATTTATTTATTTATTTATTCGGATAACATCTCTAATTCATCATGCTAATCAATTGATGTACACTGATTTACTTAGCAACCTCTACTAACTAGCTAGTAACAACAAATATTAAAAGTAAAATTTATGTGCTTTATATTAAACAAATAGATATTCGATATGTACTTATACATAATAACTCTTTGGTCTGATCATGATTAGATAACATATATTGTTATTACATTATATCAATTATTAACTGTGGTAAGTCGAAATGATTTGATGTAAATATTTAGTGCTGGTAAATATATACTAATATAATTAAATTTAAGGTTGCATTACGCTCAGAATCAACTTCTTTTATCGCAGACAATTATGTCTCCTCATAAAACCTAAACCTAAATATATAACATGAATTGTTCATGTGATAATTGTAACCACTGGACAAGTTTGTTAGTCGTATAGAACAAAGACAGTGACATGTTTTTCTTTGGCTATTCAATCCATTTGCCAAAAATTGACGATAAATGAAATCTGCTTTTACCAGAAATATGAGAGGAAATGCATGCATTATAGATATGGCCATCTTAATATAACAAATACAATTTGACAGAAGTGATTATATATGAGGGCCACCTAAATAATTGAGTCAAGGGAACCATCATTAAACAAAAAATATATTTTGTTTTTTTTCCAACTGAAGTCTGCCTTGGTGGCGCACTTTTAGTTAATACTCTATTTGATTCAAAGTATATGCTCCGATCCCTCAGTCCCAATTTAGTTAATATTCAACTTGATTCAAATTATACTGCCTCCGTTTCTAAACTTATGTGAAGAAATTTGGAATATCAAGGATTAAAATACTTAATTTTACTTTGAAATTTAGGTATAAATATTTCAAAATAATATTTATATATTTAAAAATTATACAAATTAATATTATTAATGATTTAAATATATTAAGAAAATTAATAAGATAATACACTACTAAAAACAATGTAAACTTGAAGAAAAAAAACTGACGGAATGAGTCAATTAAAAAATCAATCCAAACCGTTGGTTTTTATTATTTTAAAATTATAATTGTATGCACTGCTACTACCATCATCACCACTACCGTCATCAAAGTCACCGCTACTTCTACCACCACTATAACTCATTACCACTATTATGATCAATCCCTATTATATACCAACCACCTTTACCATCACAACTAGCACCGCCGTCAACTACTACAACACATTATCAATCACTACACATTTTTCAGCTACCACTATCAACACTGCCAACTACTAACATCAACCAACTTCACCATCACAACCATCACTACTAACTGTCACTATCATGTCAATCGCTACAACACTAACCACGTCCATCATCATAACTGTCATCACCACCATTATTAGAGATCGATTATCCATAGACTGTCTCTCGAACAATCTAGAATAGGTTTTAATTTTTCTTTCTTTTTCGGTTTTTAGAGATAAAGTAATACGCTTTCCCATTTCTTTTTTATTTGTTTCTTTATTCGCAGACTTATTTCATTATCATAAAATAGCCCGCATGAGCTTATTATTATTATTTATTTATTTATTTATTTTTTTTTTAAAAAGAAGCGTAGACCAGTTTGATAAACAAACTTATTTAACATAATCTTCTAATGTTATTTGAAAATTTTGAAACAAATTAATGGATAAACGTACAGCTCCTCGGAAAGAAAGATTATAATTCTAGAAAAGAAAGTTCACATATTTGCATATTATTTTTCAAACTGTTGCTTAGTACATTTGTCATCAAACTTGGAACTCGCAAATATGAATGAAATTAAACATCATCATTTTGCTGTATAAGAACTAAGTTCAGATTTGTGATTATCTCAAAAGTTCAGTTTTGCCGTATACGGCAAAAAGAAATTCCAAAATCTTACCTCCTCAAGAGTTTTGCTAGTAAACCATTTAATTGTAGTATTTAATAGTGAACAGATTTGGTTTGTTCATTTGACTACTTGATTAACCTATCGAATCATACCCTTAGATTAAAATATGAAATCATTTAAATCTTCGACATTATAGCAATTAGTCAATTCCTGACGGATATTTCGTCAGAAATCAAAAAAGCATTTGTCAGAAATATTTTTGATAGACTTTTAGTCGGAAAATTTAAATTTCCACGAGTTTTCAACAAAATTTAAGGAAGCAGGGATGCCCGAGGGAAGTGGGTATCTCAGAGATTGAAGAACTTGAGTCAATCAACTTTAGATGAAAACCCAGATAGACCGAAATGTATATAGTAATAAGTGCAGCAGTAAATTTGACGATATTATGTAACCCATTTCTTGCTTAAAGAATTTAATTAGTTTTGGTGCAAACACGTGGCCAAGGGATGAAGACCAAATATTTTTAAAAGAAAGAAGAAGAAGGGAGAGTCAATATTCCAAGCAAAAATTGTTGATTAGAAGAAAGGGACGATCATAGGAAAGAGCAAGGTCGACATACTGGAATGGGAACTGATAAGATGTTAAATCAAAGAAAAATAAAATAATTTTGAAACCATTTATGGTGGAACTTCAAATAAGTCGACTTGCAGAAAATCAAATCGCCAATTCTGAAGGTTGAATTAAGTGACATGACAAAGGGTCACAACTACCACTCTTTTAAGTCGCACCATTAAATCTCTCAATAATAATATTTTTGTTATAATGATATTATTAGTATTAGTTCTACGTATTATGTTAGTATATTATATTACATGTAAAGGTTGATTTTTATTAGTTTTTACAATAACTTTAAATTAAACTTATATAATAATTGTGTTCACATCCAATATTAACAAATATTTAATAAATTTATACTGTTCTAAAAGTGAGAAGTCAAAAGCTAAAAATTGTAAAACTAATTTTTCATTAAATATTAAACGATGATTTTAATCTTCAATCTAAATTTATTTCTATAATAATTTCTATCAGGAATATTTCACACCAGTTATTATGTGTTCTTGAAAAGATTCACCATATTTAATTTGTTTTTACTATTTTTTCTCAAAACTAATTTAACAAATCTTTTGAAAATGAAACTATTACTTCCTTTGTTTTAATATTTTTGTATAGATTTGAATTGACAAGAATTTTGAGAAAGTAATTTTTTTTTTTTGAATCATGTGGTATTAAATTGAAGATGTGTCGAACGTTGTATTAAAGTATTTTTTAATTTTACGTTCTTAAATATGATAATGTTAAAAAAGTAGAATTAAAAAGCTATCAAGAAAAAAAAAATCTTTTTCTAAACAAATAAAAAAAATAAAATTAATTAATTAAAATAAAGAAAGTATTTGACTAAAAACAATATTTAACAGACACATGTAACATGATATTCCTATTCATTGCCCAACTACAGTTTACAAAATTTACAGTTTCAACGTTTTATGTGTTACTGTAATAGTTTTTATTGTACATGAGACCTTTTGAATCTCTTATTTCTAAATGTTGACTTGGAATATTTGATCGTTAGTTTAAATTATTTAAGTGAAATATCAAAGAATTGATAGTATTATATATGGACAAAAGTCATAATTAATATTCTTTTACTAAATACACGGATAAAAGAATTCATAATTTTGAATTAGTAATGTGTACTTGTATGTTCAATTATAATTTACATACATTAACTTTTTTAATGTAAGCAATTATTAAGTATCTCTATTATAAATAATTGTTATGTACTTTTTTTTTTTCCAAATGTATATCATGAAATTAATAATGAATTACTAGCTATCACTATGAAAACACATGTCGATTAAATCGTTATACAATTTATACAAATTAAATGCTATTTTCATTCTATAAATTCTCAATACATATGCAGAAACAAAAAGGATTCTTAATTTGTATATATTAATACACTTGTCATATTTCATTTGATGAGAATTAAATTATATGAATTTTAATCAATATTTTAACATGTAATATTATCTAAATCATGTTAAAATATTTATATTAATTAACGTAAAATAAGCATATATACACATACTTCAAAATTAATTTTTTAATATATATACAGAGCCTAAATAAACATTACTAAATTCTTATAAATCCATATAGGACATATCGTAAATCGTCCCTGATTACATATTATTTAAAACAATAGAAAAGTATGTGAACAAATGATGGCATCAGAGAGGTCATTGTAAATTCATCATATATTTAATTTATTCCTTAGGAATGACTAAGTTTTAGCTATTTCAGAACTTAAACCTACTGCCAAAAACTAATATACGTCAATCTTTAATCGCTTATAGAGTGAAATAAAATATCGTATACTAATGTTCTTCTTACTAAATCTGCAAATTTCTTAAATTACGCTACCTCTCGCTTGACTTTTTCAAACTTATCGCTTTTTTTTTCCTTTATCCGGCTGCCAATCGGTCTCTTTTTCCTAATAAAGAAAATAATAGTAGTTGTGCTTAATGAACATCTATAAAAGGAGAACAATTTCATTCATCAATCATGCAGATTTAACCAGTATCTCTTCTCTTTTGCAAAGGATATAACTAATTACTACAATCGAAAAGAAAATGATATCCTTATTTGCAGGTTTTTCTTTCCTTATTTTCTTGTCATCATTTATTCTGCTACTATCGTTTTTCCAGCTTTCATCCAAAAAGTCCAAGAAAAATCTCCCCCCATCTCCTCCAAAGCTTCCATTCATCGGAAATTTTCACCAACTGGGCCTGCAACCACACCGCTCGCTCCAAAAACTAACGAACCAACACGGCCCAATGATGATGCTTCAGTTCGGCAGCGTGCCGGTGCTCATTGCTTCCTCAGCCGAAGCGGCTTCCGAGATCATGAAGACCCAAGATATGGGCTTTGCTAACAAGCCCATGTCCAGCATTCCCAGCAAGCTTTTCTTCGGCCCAAAGGACGTTGCCTTCACCCCGTACGGAGAGTACTGGAGGAACGCCCGAAGCATTTGCATGCTTCAGCTTTTGAACAACAAAAGAGTCCAATCATTTAGCAAAATCAGGGAAGAAGAGACTTCTCTTCTTCTCCAAAAGATTAGGGACTCAATTGACAATTCACAAGTTGTTGATTTAACGGAGCTGTTCGTTAGCATGACGAACGACGTGCTCTGCAGGGTGGCATTAGGGAGGAAGTATTGTGACGGGGAAGAAGGGAAAAAATTCAAGAAATTGCTGTTAGAATTTGTCGAATTGTTGGGAGTTTTTAATATTGGAGATTACATGCCTTGGCTTGCGTGGGTGAACCGTTTCAACGGTTTAAACGCCAAAGTGGACAAAGTGGCCTCTGAGTTTAGTGCATTTTTGGAAGGTGTGATTGAGGAGCACAAGCAGAAGAAAGTGACAGACGACAAAGAGGAAGGGGCAACAGACTTTGTGGACATACTGCTCCAGGTTCAGAAAGAAAACAAGTCGGGTTTTAAGGTTGAAATGGATTCAATCAAAGCTATTATAATGGATATGTTTTCTGCGGGAACGGATACAACCTCCACTCTTTTAGAATGGACGATGAATGAGCTCATGAGAAATCCAAAGACTTTGCAAAAATTAAGAGACGAGGTGAGGCAAGTAACTCAAGGGAAATCAGACGTAACAGAGGATGACTTGGATCACATGCCTTATTTAAGAGCAGTGATCAAAGAGAGTCTAAGGCTTCACTCTCCGGTGCCGTTGCTTCCTCGGGAAGCAATAAAGGACACCCAAGTGTTGGGCTACGACGTGGCTGCTGGAACTCAAGTGTTTGTTTGTCCTTGGGCCATCTCCAGGGACCCGACCATATGGGAAAATCCAGAGGAGTTTCAACCAGAAAGATTTCTGGATAGTTCTGTGGATTATAAAGGGCTACATTTCGGGTTAATCCCCTTTGGTGCTGGTCGAAGAGGTTGTCCCGGAATCACATTCGCCAAGGTTGTGAACGAGCTGGCATTGGCAAGGATGTTGTTTCATTTTGAGTTTTCGTTACCAAATGGAGCGAAGGCTGAAGAGTTGGACGTGGATGAAGCCCTTGGAATTACAGTGAGACGAAAATTCCCTCTTTTAGTCGTTGCAACTCCACGCATTTGATTTTTTAGGAAGTTGTCTTTCATGTTGAGATTTTACCACAAGACTGCTGCTTCAAGGTGGACTGCCTCCAACATACGCTAGGCAAATAGTATTCCTCTTTCCTTTTCTTTTAATTGTTACAATACACTTACTAATTACCATCTTTATTCATTCAGTGTTTCAATATTTTTAATAAAAAAGTATCAATACCGAACGACGTGAGATCTTTTTTTTAACTTATCTATTTCTCTAGTTGGACACACTTCCAGAGTTGTCTTTTTAAAGAGAGCTTGGTCCACGACTTCTCTCCGTGTCTGTATTTCTCCTCTGTACTAGAGTCTTGGAAAAGAAAAATCTAATAAACTAGCCAACAGTCACCGTACTATTATTTTAAAAAGGGAAAGAGCTAAAATATTTCTAACATATCAAGAATGATTCATAAATATTCTTTATTAATTTATTGATTTAAAAATATTTTTAATTTATTTTTTTGACTCAAGAATATTTTAAATTAATCTCTCAAACTAACAGTCTACCCTTTGATAGTTTCTAATTTAGAAAAGTCATGTGACTTATTATGATTAGCCACAAATATTATTTAATAAAAATTAAACTCACTTATTTTTAAATCCCTTATTTCACTTGAAAAAGATCATATGACTTATTATGATTGACCACAAATATTACTTAATAAAAATTAAATCCACCCACTTCTAAACTCAAATCCGCTAACCCAATTTCACTTAAAAAAGGATTTGACATACGATATACGAGTGGCGTATACTTAATCAATTTTTCAGACTTTGATGTTCATTTATTAAAGTTAGTATATTTGTAATTTGTATCAAATTCAGTCAAAGAATATACACATATATAAGAAATATGAGCTTCTATTTGATTAAAAAGAATATCAAAAAATGTAGTTTATTCATGTTAGAAACTATGCATCACGGGACAAGCATTTTAAAAAATTGACTATGACATATGAATAATGAACTAAGGAAACTTGTAGTATAAAAAGTTATATAGCTATTGCTATATTCTAAAATGGAATAAGAAAAATAAATGAGAGAATAATAGTTGAGAGAATTTTTATGCATCTTTTTAAAGTAAAAAAATGGGTTAGCAAGTTTGAGTTTAAATATTGATGGATTTAATTTTTATTAAATAATATTTGTGGCAAATCATAATAATCTATGTGGCTTTTTAAATTGGAAATATCTATTAAGTTTAGAATTTTAGTTTGAAGAGTTACTTTGGGGATTTTTGAGCTAAAAAATAGATTTAAAATATTTTTAGATCAATAAATAAATGAAAGATATTTGGGAGCAATTTTTGATAAGTTAAAGATATATTCGACCCATTTCCATTTTAAAAACATAAACTCAAGGATGATGACTCAGAATTTTAGAGGAAGTTGGCGTTTGCAGTGGGATCAATAATTCACTTGGTAGCATTTAATTATATAGTAGAGCTCTACAGCACCGGGACACCAAAAAGTTGGTATGCATTGAGAAAAGTACCAAAATGTTTGGCTTTCCTCCCTCATTACTTGCTGTTATATCCTGGATTTTGTTTATTGCGATCCTCATCAAATGGTCCTCTCACGATTACTCAATGGAAGCTTTCGGTTATTGGAAATCTTCATAAAATTGTCATTTACCCACACCGCTCCCTCCAAATGCAGGGTCACTTAATGCGGCTTCAACTCCGCAGAATTCCAGCACTTGTTGTTTCCTCAGCCAATGCAGCTCAAGAAATATTGAAAAAATCATGATTTTGTTTTCGCAAACATGCCTAAAACAACTTTTCATGACATTGTGAGAAGCATTTGTGTGCATCAACTTTTGAGTAGCACAAGAGTCCACTCATTTAATGATTAGGAAGATCACAGAGTTATGCTCTGTTTCACAACCATCATTGATCAACTTGAGTGATATTTTGAGGTCATTTACAAGTGATGTGTTCTGTAGGATTGCTTTAGGTAGTGTTAGATTACAGGTTTTGATGATGACAACCCCATACAGGGACCTGATTCCTTATACTACAAATTGAGAACAGATTTGAACTGGGCGGGAAAATTTCTTGATACAGCTGTCCAAAGTGCTTTTTGGCAGATGGTTGGTGAGGCAGCAGTGCAGCAGGGTGCAGCAGGGGCAGTGTACTTAGCCAATTAAAGAGGTTTCTTGTTTGTGTGTCCAAAACTTTCATAAGTTGACACACAAACTAAACTTATTCTTTCATTCAGAGAAATTGACTTTGAATAGGCTCATTCTTCTCTCTGAAAAGGCAGCCATTGCTTCCTTGTTCCACAGCAAGAATCGAAGAAAAAGAGCTCAAGTTTTGAGGCTGCCATCGAAGGAGAAGAAGTGCATTGCAACAAAATAGAAACCTTGTCTTTTGTACAAGTTTACTTTCTTGTTTTTTCAAGAGTTGTTTTTCTCATTTTGGTCTGCTAGAGCTAGTAGACATTTCGGCTAGAGTTAGCCTTGTATTTCAGTTGAGTTTTAGCTGAAGTAGATAATATTGAAGTCTTGTAATAGAAGTGTTACAAGTGGGAGGTTAGGAGGTTAACCTCTTAATTGTGTACTAGAGTTTGTAACTTTTGTTGCTCAGATCTAGTAGAGGAGTTGAGAAATCCTACGAGGTAGGTCGTGGTTTTTTTACTTCCTGTGAGCAAGGAGGTTTTCCACGTAAAACATCGTGTGTCTTTCTCTTTCGCCCTTATTTACGTGTGTGTGCGTTTCTGTTTCTGTGTAACCAAGTAAAGGGACCAGGTCTAGAGTACGGTGGTCGACCCATATAACTTAACAGGTAGGAATTAATCTGATGGTGAAATTGGGAACAAGTTTAAGTTTCTTCTGAAGGACGTCGTTGGGTTATTAGGAGAATTCAACCTGGGGAGCTACATCCCATGGCGCCGATGGGTAAAATCGTTTCAATGGTTTGAATGAATGAGTAAAACAGTGAACAGAATTTGATGAATTCCTGCAAGGTATGGTCAAAAAGCACTTAAATGGCAGCTAAGGCGGCGAAGCTAAGATCACAGATTTTGTATGTATCTTACTTTAAAAATTTCTGAGACAGGACAATGTATCACACCGACACTGTCAAAGCTCTCATCTTAGTATGCCTTATCCTATTTCCAATCAAATCTACAATCAATTTTCTATACCTAAACATGTTTCCTATTTTCCTTTTTGGTCTGTTTAAATAGAAATGTCTTTTTCTATATTTGGTAACACTGTAATCCAACAACTCAGACATGTTTAGAATTATAAGATTCAAATGATATTTTGATATGTTATATATATTTTTAGTTTAAGACTACCCGTTTAATCAAACTAAAGCACTAGGGAGCATGATGTTCAGTTTCTTCTTGGTCTATTTTCATAATTTCATCCAATGGCCGTCAACTTGTTTCTCCTTCCAACATCATGATATGTTTGTAGGTGGAAGTGACAAAACATTTGCTGTTCTTAAATGGTCAATGACAGAACTGTTAAGAAACCCAAATGAGGCAAGAGAAATAGCCCAAGGCAACTAGAGTATAACAGAGGATAATGTATCAAATGAGTCAAGAGAATAGCCCAAGGAAACTCGAGTATAACAGAGGATAATGTATCAAATGAGTAAAGAGAAATAACCCAAGGCAACTCGAGTATAACAGAGGATAATGTATTTGAAAGCAGTGATCAAAGAAAGCCAATTACTACATTCTCCAATCCCATTAATTTCTCGCGAATCAATACAATATCAAAGTGACAGGATATGATATAGGCATATAGCAGTAAAAACACAAGGCTTTTTACAATGTTTGGGCACTTGAAAGAGAACCCCTCGTTATGGAAACATCCTGAAGAATTTCAGCCTGAGTGGTTCTTTAGGACCAACATTAATGTCAAAGGATTTAACTTTGAGCTTGTTCCATTTGGTTCAAGGCGAAGGAGATGCCCAGGATTTGCCCTCACTTAATGAACTTGCATTGCGAATTTGGTGTTGAACTTGAACTTTGTGATAGACCAAACACGAGGGATCTGGACATTGTGGAATAGTCCGGCCTGCTGTACATAAGAAATATCCTTTGGCTATTCTTGCTACTCACTTGTTCTTAATAACGAGTCTTTTTAATTCAATTTCTTTTACTATCTATTTACAAGTTTCCATACTTTGTGAAACTTGCCCAGTAACTTTTTTCCTTGGAAAGAATAAGAAATCTGTTGAATTTGGATTAGTTTCTTTCCAACTTTTACAGATAAACAAATTTATGATAAAAAAAGACTATAAATTTATGAATATTATAGGTTTCCATTAGAAAATAATAAGTCTGAATGCTGTAAGATACATAGGTTTTCTTTCATTGGCCTGATATATGCAATCATGAGATTCTTGAAGAGTATTTGCTGTATGTTCCGTTAATTGTGATATCCTTTATCACCATTTTTCTGATTTTCTTTTCAGTTCGTAATTGAGTATTCTTAAGATTTAAGCTGTGTCCTTGATGTTTTGGGGGCTAATACTACAATGACTCAATGAGTGCTATGGCTATCTCAATGCTCGTGACTAGAATTTTCTGGTCTGTTATTCTTATATTTCTTTAACTCTCTTTTCATTTTCTTTGCCATCTTTTGTCTATTGAAGCATACACTCGATACCAGTGCTGATTAATTGTATGTAATAGGTACTATAGAATTTTAGGCAAGTCTTGAAGAAGATGACTGAAAAAACCTTGGCTTTTTTGTATTCCTGGATTTGTATCCTTCTCCTTGATGTTTACACTTCTTTTAACATCGTTCTGGAACTCTTCTCTGAATTGTTTTCTTGTGCTAACAGTAATTAGTTGGTGATATTGGTCTGTAAATTCACATTTTCCCCAAATGAATACCCAAGTTGTAGAAATAGCTTAATAAAGTCACTTTTAAATTTTTTATGACAAGAAAGTCATCAAACTATATGTGCTCGTATCTCCTACAAAGTAACAAGTTTGAAAATTTCCAAGTGATTGTTTTTGTCAGAAGTGATTTTTAGAATTATCTCCTTAATTATCATTAAGATGTTTGTTATTTATATTTAACTTGCACTCATAGTTTGATCACAAAAAATTCAAAAGTGACTTTATTAAGTTATTCCTATTTCCTACAACTTGGATGACTTTTTTGAGGAATTAACTCAACTTGCTTGCTTGTTTGAATTTTGAGTTTAGGGAAGTCATTTAATTAATGAATTTGATTGTTTTTTGCACGTGATTGAATTTGTTTTTACAGTTCGTCTGATCCATCCTTTCTCTGTCATGTAATCGATCGTCTACTTTAGCTTGTGTGGACTGTGGTGAATAACGTGCACACAAATTAAGAATCATCGATATTTCATACTAGTTCTCAAATATACACCAGTACTAGATTTCTCTCCTCAATAATACTCCTTTTGCAAAAAAGGAAATGGATCTTCCCTGGTATTCTCTTCTAATTCCTCTGTTTGTCTTCATTTTCTTCCTTCATCAATGCTTCTTTACTACTTCAAATTATCAAAAACTCCAAAAAAGCTTCCCATCATAGGAAATTTGCACCAACTTGGTTCGCATCCTCACCGTTCTCTCCATAAACTATCTCAAAAATATGGTCCTGTCATGCTACTTCACTTTGGTAGTAAGCCAGTGCTCGTTGTTTCCTCTGTAGATGCTGCTCGTGAGATCATGAAAACTCATGATCTCGTATGCTCTAGCAGACCTAGATCTAGAATGGCTGATAGACTCCTTTATGGTTCTAAGGATATGGCTTTTACTCCTTATGGTGAATATTGGAGACAAATTAGAAGTGTTGTGTTTCACCTTCTGAGCAACAAAAGAGTCCGATCTTATCATGACATCAGAGAAGAAGAAACATCAAATATGATTGAAAAAATAAGACACGAGTGTGATTCTTCTAGTTCATTGATAGATTTAAGAGATCATTTCTGTTCTTTGACTGGTAACATAATTAGCAGAGTGGCCTTAGGGCGGAAATATGATGAAGGAGAAAGTACAATTAATGCTAAGGTCACCATAGGTGAACTTGGTGAACTCTTGGGTACTTTTAACATTGGGGATTATTGAATGGATCAATAAAATCATTGGTTTGGACACCAAATCGGAGAAAGTAGCCAAAAAGTTGGATACATTTTTAGAGAGTGTGATTGAAGAACATATTAATAGGAAAAAAAAAGGGAAAATACAATACGAGTGAAGCTAAAGACTTCGTGGACATTTTGCGGGAAATTCAGAATGGAAAGGAAACTGGCTTTTCTCTTCGAAGGGATTCATTGAAAGCTCTTCTCTTGGTAATTACCATCTCTTTACTTTTTTATGTTTTTTTAAAAAGCTTTTGGATATAATTCGTAGGAATATATTGCTTCATAGTTCAAATTAAAAACTTGCTGACTTGGCATAATATAATGCCTATTAGTTTGAATTCTACAACCTCTCTGATATATTTTATTTAGTTTTCATATTATTTATTATTTAAATACTAAAATATAGAAATTCCTGGTTTATGTCCTATGTTTGAGGCGCTTTTTTTTTTTTTAATTTTAAATAATTAATCCACTCAGAGTAAAAATAGAGCTCATAAACTCGTTTTGATTTGTGTTTCTTTTAACTCTGAAGGATCCATTTACTGATGGTACGGATACAATATATACAATTTTAGAGTGGATAATGACAGAGCTTTTGAGACATCCAAGAGCGATGGAAAAATTACAGAAGGATTTGGATATGACTGAATGCACCGGCATCACCATTCGCAGGAAATTACCTTTACTAGCGGTGGCAACTCCGAGCTCTAGTTAGGTTTCTTTCCCCTCCATTTCTTATAATGTAGACTCAATCATCTTAATCACCTATTTATATGCAATACAATATAGGTTCCAACAGTACTAATGGTTAAAAATTGCACTATATGTAATAAGTGTATTGTATGACTCCTTTTTACGTGTTTTATATATCTCTTTTATGTTCTAATGCAAGACTTCTTATTTTAGCATGTGCTACAGATAACATTGATAATTTGATATGCCAAAAACTTCAAGCTATTCTACGCGTATAGGACCAGGAATATGCTTCTTTTTTTTTTTCTGGCTACGTACTAATAAGGAGTTTTGGACTAAAATCCATACATAAGATACATTTTTGTGTTATTTTAATAAACAATAAAACATTCCTGTACTATTTAAAAAGTGGCAAGATCCATTCTTCTGTTAATTTTAATCAAGAAACTAATGACACTAACAAATAAATGTGTCAAACACGTGACTTTCCCATATAATTTTTCAAATATGTCCCTCTCTAGTCCCGACCATTCATTCTAAAATAACCTAAACATTTTGGAAAGAAAAACTATAAGCAAAAACATCTTCTACATCATTACCAACTTAAATAGCTCAAATAGCAACAATCTTTTACCAAATTTGTAGTCCTTCAGTGTCACTGCTCCTAATAAGATGAAGTAAAAGTTCATAAGCTTCTGTTCTTTCTTGTTCCTATAGCGCTTAATTGGTTACTGTATTCAATTTATGTGCTCATCCTCTTTGTCATTCTGCAAGACATTTTTGTTTGCTAAGAAAATTAGAGATAACCAAAATTTACTAAGTCAATGTTAAAATGTTCATTACATGTTTGATGAAATGTTAGAAAGATTTGGAATTTTTTTTTTCTCATTGTGGGTTTGATGTTGCACTTATTTTTCAATAAGTAAGAAATATCTTGATACTAGATAGATTAAAAGAAATTGATAGTTTTTGAAGCCTCGTGCTTGACTGATGGTGGAAGGCAATTGAGGCTGGGGAAGGATATATTTGGGAAATTTTGGTGGAAAGTCAAGCGTCAGGCACGTTTATTTGTCCGTATATTAGTTTAATTCCTTGATTGAAATTAACAGAAGAATGAATATTGACACTTTTTAAGTAGTACAGTGATTTTTTTTTTGTTTATTAAAGTAACACGAAAATATACCTTAATTAAATTTTGGCTTATAGTTCAGAAACGATTTTAGCCCAAGACTCACTAATAAGCTCTCTTGCCGTTGGATAATTTAACTATATATCAGTTAGTATATAATCTATTACAAACTCATAACATGTTATGTGCCCTTCTATCGTCTTACTTTTTCTAAATTACCTCCTAACTTAATTATGCGTTCTTCGCAAAAACACTAAAAAGTTCAATTTTTGAAGGACAAAGAAGGAATAAAATAATAATAAAGAAAAAAACAAGAAAGCTGAGGAGTGTTAGGAGCTTGAGGTTTTATTTATTGAGTATTTGTTTTTGACAATTTTCTTATCATAATCGAGTTTTTCTTTTCTTAAAAGAAAAATATAATTTTTTTCATATTTGGCTAATCTTTTCTCCTAGGAAAAGATGTTAAGGAGAAAAGATGTTGGACTCCATAAATAGACGCTCCTTCCACCTAACTTAGTAACATCGACAATTTAGTCATAAGCGCTTTAAGAGTCTTGTTTAGGGAGAGAATTTGTGAGATACAAGTGGTAATGTGTAATTCTGGTCTGAACCTCTTTTTATTCTGAGTGAATTTTGTGAGGTTTCTTCTCGATATTTTGTATTTTTTTTTATATAGTGGATTATATTGTTCATTTTCTCTTGTGAATGCGGATCTATTGACCAAACCACGTTAAATTATTATGTTTTTCTCGTTTGTCATCTTATTTGACGTCTTTCGAGATTTGCTATGTTAGCTTCTGCATTACACTAGATCAGTCCAGTCGTAACAGTATTTCATTTTTGATTCTTTCTAATTTGCATTGCGTCCCGTAAAAAGAATCCTACCAATGAAACTTTTGGCCGTGAATGAATAACACAAATTTGTGGCAGTGAGTAATTCTATTATTTGGTTCAGTGTTTCTGGAACCTTTCCTCCTTGTGACTTTGTTAGTAGTCTACACTATCTGATGTTCTGAAACTGAATTTTTCTGTAGTATAAAAAGAAGAGGTCAAAAACTGTAGTATAAAAAGAAGAGGACAAAAAAGAAAGAAAAGAAAATGTAGTGAACAAAATTTGTGGTTAAAAGTTCAAATAATTTATCTTTGTTGTCATGTAATGCAAATAATAGCATCTTCACCAATTTCTGAAAATGACGTTTGTTTCAAGTTGATACTATAAACTAAAAGACATTAATCTCTAAATAGACACCCAATTCTAGTTATTTCTCTTCAAAAAAAAAAAAAAAAAAGAAAAGAAAAAAGAAATGGATCATACCTGGTATTCTCTTCTAATTCCTCTGCTTTTCTTCATTTTCTTCCTTCATCAATTGTTCTTTGCTACTCCTGACATCCAAAAAAAATTACCACCATCTCCGAGAAAGCTCCCAATCATAGGAAATTTGCATCAACTTGGGTCACATCCTCACCGTTCTCTCCATAAACTATCTCAAAAACATGGTCCAGTTATGCTCCTTCACTTGGGCAGTAAGCCAGTACTTGTTGCTTCTTCTGTAGATGCTGCTCGTGATATCATGAAAACTCACGATCTCGTGTGGTCAAACAGGCCTAAATCTAGAATGGCTGATAGACTCCTTTATGGCTCCAAGGACGTGTCCTTTAGTCCATATGGTGAATACTGGAGACAAATTAGAAGTGTCATTGTGCTTCATCTTCTCAGCAACAAAAGAGTTCAATC
Source organism: Datura wrightii (assembly GCA_035772735.1). Classification (NCBI taxonomy): domain Eukaryota; kingdom Viridiplantae; phylum Streptophyta; class Magnoliopsida; order Solanales; family Solanaceae; genus Datura; species Datura wrightii. The sequence continues at coordinate 171,881,810 of JASDFA010000010.1, read as the reverse complement.
TTATCGCGTTGTGAGAGAAGAAGAAACATCAAACATGATTGAAAAAATTCGGCAAGGGTGTGATTCACCAAGTTCAACCATAGATCTGAGAGATCTTTTTTGTTGGATGACTAATAACATAATTAAAAGAGTGGCTTTAGGGAGAAAATATAATGAAGGGGAAAGTGAAATAATAGATGCTAAGGCCACTCTAGATGAATTTGTGGAACTTATAGGTACTTTTAACGTTGGGGATTATATTCCATGGCTTGATTGGGTCAATAAAATCATTGGTTTGGACACCAGGGTGGAGAAAGTAGCTAAAGATCTGGATATATTTTTAGAGCTCGTGATTGAAGAACACATTGTTAGGAACGAGAAACAAGAGAACCGCGGGAGTGAAGCTAAAGACTTCGTGGATGTTTTGCTGGAAATTCAAAATGGAAACGAAACTGGCTTTCCTCTTCAAAGAGATTCATTGAAAGCTATCCTCTTGGTAAGAGTCCCATGCTTCCACATAGTCATTTTGCAATTGTTAATCATTAAAACTCACATAACTCAATAAATGCAAGAAAGAAAATGGGGAGTCCACCCTTTGTTTGTGGCTGTCAGGAAACTCGCGAAAAAAATGAAACTTACAAGCTTAGTTTGTTTTTTGTGTTTCTTTCTAATTTTACATAGGATTCATTCGCTGCTGGCACTGACACAATATATACAGCCTTGGAGTGGACTATGATAGAGCTTTTGAGGTATCCAACGGTCATGGAAAAATTACATAATGAAGTGCGAGAATTAGCCCAAGATAAAACAGAGATAAAAGAGGATGACTTAGGAAACATGCAGTATCTCAACGCAGTGATCAAAGAGACTTTCAGGCTTCATCCACCAATTCCACTACTAGTTCCTCGAGAATCAATAGAAGATGTAAATTTAGTGGGCTATCACATACCAGCTAAAACTCAAGTCATTATTAATGCTTGGGCAATTGGAAGAGACCCGTTGTCGTGGGATGATCCGGAAGAGTATCGGCCTGAGAGATTCTTAAATAGTGATATTGATGTCAAAGGACTAAACTTTGAGTTGATTCCTTTTGGAGCAGGTAGAAGGGGCTGCCCAGGAACCGCTTTTGCTATTGTGGTAATTGAGCTAGCATTAGCAAGACTTGTGCACAAGTTCAATTTTGCATTACCAAAAGGGATAAAAAAAGAGGATTTGGACATGACTGAATGCACTGGCCTCACTATTCGTAGAAAATCACCTCTGCTAGCTGTGGCCACTCCATGCTCTAGTTAGCTAGTAATTTTACGATATGAAATAAGTGTACTGGCCTACTCTATACTTTTTGCGTGTTATGTACATCCCTTTTTTTGTTCTTGTATGCAAGATTTCTTATTTTAACATGTTCCCCAGATAATAATATTAATATGCCAAAAACTTCAAGCTACTCTGTACCAAAAGATGTGTTGCTTCTTTTCTATGAAATCGAACCTTTATTTCTCGATGTCGCAAAGGTCATTGCATGGCCTTCTTACAAGCTCTCAAGAGCTGAGGAGATGAAGGTCAAAAATTCTACCCCAAAACATCGGTCTCTCAGTGATTTTCATTTTTGGTTATTATGTGATCATTATCTTTTTGAGTTTTGAAAAAAATGTAATAGATAATGTTTTAGATAAAATTGTAGCTTTTTCTTTGTGACCTGGTCCCCCTAGTACTTAATAGGTTATATTTTTCCTAATCCACATATTCATTCTTGATTACTTAAAATTTTACATTTAAATCTATATAAATAATAAAGCAAAGTAATAGAAAAGTGAGGTGGCACCTCTCATGAGTTAGGATTTGTATTTATTTTTTTTCTTAATTTTTTGACTTTTATCTCTTATATTTCTCTTAAAATATTTGCTGAAAATTTCATTTCATAATTCACACCTCTTTATTTTCATAACCTATATTTTTAATAATCTCAATAACTCACAAACTTTTAATTTCATAACCTTTCAAATATTTAATTTAAAAACTTTATGAATCTATGTGTGTGGGTGTGTGTGTGTGTATATTCTACCTAATTCTTATGGCTTAAAAATATATAAGTAACAATCATCTATGGAGATATTCCATGTTCATTTTCGTTTTTTCCTTTTTTTTATTAGTATATTTTTTTCTCTTTTTTGATTTTTTTAATTCTTGTGTCATAATATAGACAAACACAAGTTCATCAAGATGAAGAAGGAAGTTTGATAGCGATGTAAAATTCAACAAAGAAAGATGATCAAATTAGTTTGATACAAGTTCATCAAAAAGAAAGCAGACCACTATAATACTTATTTAATATCGTGAAATTATTAACTACATACTAGCAATAACTAGCTGGAGCATGGAGTGGACACTGCTAGCAAAGGTGATTTTCGACGAATATTGAGGCCAGTGCATTCAGTCATGTCCAAATTCTCCGGCATTATCCCTTCTGGTAATGCAATATTGAACTTGTACACAAGGTTTGCTAATGCTAACTCATTCACCATAATAGAAAAAGTAGTCCCAGGGTAGCCCCTTCTGCCTGTTTCGAAGGGAATCAACTCAAAGTTTAGTCTTTTTACATCAATATTATTTTTTAAGAATCTCTCTGGTTGGTACTCCTCTGGTTCATCCCACCATAACGGGTCTCTGCCGATTGCCCAAGCATTAATAAAGACTTGAGTTTTAGCATGTATATGATAATCTAGCAATTTTACGTCTTCCATTGATTCTCGAGGAGCTAGAAGTGGAACTGGTGGATGAAGTCTGAGAGTTTCTTTGATCACTGCTTTAAGATACTGCATATTTTCTAAGTCATCCTATGTTATCTTCGCTTTTCCTTAGGCTAATTGTCGCACTTCATCTTGTAATTTTTTCATTACTCTTGGATGCTTCAAAAGCTCTGTCATTGTCCATTCCAAAGCTGTATATGTTGCATCCGTGCCAGCAAAAAACGAATCCTATGCATTATAAAGAAAGTTATTAGTGTTTAACAAATTAACATATGAAAATTAATTAAATACATAGCACAAATGTAATAGAAATAATTTTCTAAGTCACCAAGGTTTTAACTACGAAATATTATATTACTGCGAATTATATTCAAACTAAATGCTTAAGAGAAAAACTAAACAAGACACACGCCAAAGCGGGATTAAATAGTACTAGCTAGTAAATAAGATGCTAAATTACCAAGAGAATAGCTTTCAATGAATCTCTTTGTAGAGTAAAGCCAGTTTCCTTTCCATTCTGAATTTCCAGCAAAACGTCCACGAAATCTTTAGCTTCACCCTTTCTGTAGTCTTCTTTCTTGTTCCTTATTATGCGTTCTTCAATCACACTCTCCAGAAATGCGTCCAAGTCTTTAGCTACTTTCTTCAATCTGCTGTCCAGACCGTTGATTTTATTGACCCATTTAAGCCATGGAATATAATCACCAATGTTAATAATACCTAAAAATGCAGCAACTTCTTCTACGAGAGCCTTAAGAGCTATTCCACTTTCCCCTTCATTGTATGTCCTTCCTATGGCTACTCTGCTGATTATGTTATCAGTCATACAACGTAAAGCATCTCTCAAATCTATCACTGAATTCGAAGAATCACACCCTTGCCTAATTTTTTCAATCATGTTTGTTGTTTCTTCTTCTCTCACCTGACGATAAGATTAGACTCTTTTATTGCTGAGAAGGTGAAGCATAGTGATACTTCTAATTTGTCTCCAGTATTCTCCGTAGGGACTAAAGGCCACATCTTTAGAGCCATGAAGGAGTCCATCAGCTATGCTAGATTTAGGTCTGGTTGACCAAACGTGATCGTGGGTTTTCATGATATCACGAGCAGCTTCGACAGAGGAAGCAACAAGCACTGGCTTACTGCCCAGGTGAAGTAGCATGACTGGACCATATTTTTGAGATAGTTTATGGAGAGAACTGTGAGGATGTGACCCAAATTGATGCAAATTTCCAATGATTGGGAGCTTTCTTGGAGAGGGTGGTAATAATTTTGTTTGGGTGTTTGAACTAGTAAAGAACCATTGATGAAGGAGGAAAATGAAGACGAGCAGAGCCACAAGAAAAGAATACCAAGGAAGCTCCATTTTTGTATTGGGAAGAAATCGAGAAATAGGTATAAGATATTTAATTTGGAGACAAATATTTCTTAATTATGTCGGTAGCAACCTTAAAACAAACGTAACTAAAGTAGTACCCCCTCTGTTCTAGTTTAATCGATAGAATAGAATTTGAATATCTATTAAAAAAAATTAGTAGGGATAATAATTTAATTAATATAATTTTATTAATTTTTTAAAAATATATAATAATAATTTTTTTTATATTTTAAACTAATTTTAATTATTAAGAATAAAATTTAAAAAATATAATTAATTATTTTTTAAATTTTAAAATTAATAAATATTTTAAAATAATTATTTTAATATATTTAATAATTAAAATAGAAGATAAAGAAATAATCCTTAGCATTCTGTTTGGTTCTCAAATTTCGGCCAACTTGCGTGTCCGGCACAAATTTGGCGAACACAGTTGGAAATGACCGCTCAATAAAATTTGTGAACCTCTATTTTTTATAAGTCTCAACTTATAAAAATAACAAAATTCTGTTATAACTTTATTTGAAGTTATTCTTCTAATTTTTTATATAGTACAATGTTAATTATTTTTTCTAATATATTTTTCACTTTGTACTAATATATTCACATTCAATATATCTTGGCTAAACTATTATTGATTTTAAGTAAGATTTTATTAATTTCTAAAAATTGTTTCTGTTGAGTTAACAATAAATATCAGTATTATTTCATATGCAATATATATTATAGTAATATTTAGTTTTAGAATTATATATATCAATATGCTCAAAATAAAAAGAAGAATTAATTTGAATAGTTGCTTATTTAATCGTATAAATTAAAAATAATTGATAGATGTATTTAAGTGTGTGTGTATATATATTTATAATTTATGTATAACGGTTAGGAAAAACAAACAATAAATTTGATCGATTTTTTATGTAAATGTCCCAAATAAAAATTCATTTAATTCGAATTAGGAAATTAAAAATGGGTATGGAGAATCTCCACTATATGTGTACATTGAATACGTTGAGATTACGAAAACAAGTATCTTCATACTATAACTTTACAGGACTTGCTTTCTGGTTTATGAATTAATCAAATTAAATGTGATAAAAACAAAAGTTTATTTAGAAAAATTTAAATAAAATTGAAAAGGGATTTCGTTATGACAAGTGATTTCGTTATGAAAAGGGGATGAAAATGCACTAATTAATAAAATATAAAAATTTACTTATCTTAATTTATCCACTCTTCGAATAATTTCAAATAAATCTGATCCCAAAAAAAAAATATTATTACTACTCTCTTCGTCCTAATTTATTAATAATGTTTGATCGTGCATGAAATTTTAAATAAAAGAAAGATTTTTAAAATTTACAATCCACAAGAAGTTATAGATATTTATGTGACTATAAATAATCTCACTAAGGATATATAAAAAATTTAAGTTAATTTGTTACTAAATATAAAAAGATTTTCATTCTTTTTTAGACAAATTAAAAAGAAAAGAGTATTACTTGAATTAAAACAGAAAAAATAATCTTGTATATATTTTTATATCAAAACTTGCTAACTTTTAATTTGAGGCCTAAAGTCTCATTTGTTTCATTAAAATTAATACGTTAGAATTTGAATATACATCTAAATAATTAAAATGTTATCTCTAGATCTGAACATTGAATAAATAGAAGTGTTCATTTTTTAATATCTAAATATGTATACTTTATTTATTGGCCAAAAAATACATAGCCCCTCAAACTTGCCCCTATTTTTTATTTTAGCACTCCATCCCAGCCTTATTCGATTTAACCCCCCACTCTATTTTTTAATGTTTCATTTAAGCATTAGAAATATTATTAAGTGTAAACTATTCAACGCGTGTTGATAAACATTACTAAAAAGGTATGAAATATTCAATTAAATAACGTCACATATTTTATTTTTTTATATCATCCAGCTCATCTTGGGATTTAACTCAAATACCCATTTTTAGTTTTTAACTTGCTCCAATACGAGTAAAAATAACTTATCTCCAATACGGCTTTAAAAAATCCAATTCATTGTTAATAACGCTATTAAAAATATTAAAATTTAAGGGGCTCCGTCGGGTTGTCAATAATTTTTTTTAAAACAAGAAAACTGACGGACTTTAACAAAATTGAACACATTTGTCAATTTTTTTTCCATAAAAAAGCATAGAAACTATAAAAAGAAAATTTAATATATTTTTTTTTATAGAAAATCACTAGATGTCCGTTCATTTTTACAGTGCAAAATTGCAGTTAAAGATTATAAATAAAAATAATGAAAGTATAGAAAATAGTATTTTGTGTTTAAATGAAAGATGAAAAATATAGTTGGAAGGTTAAATAAAATAAGGATAAGATGGACTGCCAAAATAAAAATGGGTACAAGTTTGAAGGGCGGGTTGTGTATATATTTGGCCTTATTTATTTGTAAATATATTATATATACAATTTAAATAAAAAAGTAATTAACTAATATAAAATAAATTTATTATCTGATAAAAAATAAAATATTTATGTTCGCTAGTGATAGTGGAGTTGCTTGTAATGGTCGTTGTAATAATGCATGGTGTTAGTGGCTAGTAATTGTAGTGGTGATAGTTGCTAGTAATGATAGCGGTGATAGTTATAACGATAGGGGTGGTTGGTGTTGTAGTGACTGACGTGACGGTGCCAGTTGGTAGTGGTGACTATAAATGATGGTAAAGTTGGTTGTTGTTAGGAGTTAACTATGTTGATGGTGGTGGCTGAAGAATGTGTGGTACTTAATGATGTGTTGGTAGTAGTTGGTGGCGGTGCTAGTTGTAACAGTGAAAGTAGTTGATAGTAGGAATTAGACACAGTGATGATAATAAGTGATGGTAATCATAGAGGTGACAGTTAATAAAATTATAATGATGAAAGTGATAATGAATGATAGTGATAATAGAGGTAACACTGAATGTAATTATAAATGTTTGAATTATTCGGTCCATTTATTATTGGTTAAATCATTAGCAATACTTATCTTGGAAATCAACTTGTAAGTTCTCTTCCATTTGTTTACTCTATACAAAATATTCTTATCTGTTCAAACTTATTAGGATAAAAAAGGTAGGAAAAAGTCAAAAAGATGCCTACCTTTAAACTTTTAATTTATTTTATATAATATCCTACAAAAAAAAACTCAAACTTTTGCGAAAAGTTATTACGATTTAATTAGTAATTATAATTAAATTAGTTATTTTCTGAATAGACATAACTCTTTACTAAAAAAATAAAAAAATTATTAATTTACAAGTGTAGTTCCTTGAATACTAATTCGTAAGAAAGTATTTAGTCGCTAGGACAACTCTAATTAAGAAGATACATTGCAAATCAAGTATGTTGAATCAATATTAAAGATCTGTTTAGCCGTGCTGGATGAAATCATGATATGAAATTATATGAGATGAAGTTTGAAGTTTTGTTTGAATATGAAATTTGAGATTTTTAAATTGTATTTTTTCTTCGTGAACATAAGAACCTCATAAGTTGTAAAAACTATTTAAATTGCCCAAATTCTTATACAATCTTACCAAATAAGTAAAAGTTCATAATAAAGTATAATACACTATCACAAGTCATTCTAAAAAAATACAACTTAAAAATCGAACTTTAGTTCAATAAAAATTAAAATTCAACATGAGTTGTAGTGTAATACTCTTTAATATAATTCTCCCACATAGTACGGATCATCTCCTCATGGACAATATAATAGTTGGCAAAGATTGTTTACATTTATTAAATAAATAATTGATAAATATAAAATAATGAACTTTCTTTTACAAAATATAAACTTGTGGGTTAAATTTTACATTTAAAAAATTCCACTTTATAATTTGAAATCTCAAATTAAGCATTTTATTAAATGAGATTTTTTTTTTCCTGATTATATATTATTTTTATATGTTGGTAAAGTTTTGTGTAAACTTATTATTCTTACCATATTTTTATAGATACATGTGTGTACATATAAATATATGTTATTAGAGAGGGTATTATATTATTATTGTATATATGAGAATTTAATCTCAAGAAGTTCATAAAATAACTTTTGTTTGAAACTTTTTCGGAATTACTACATCTCACAAAGGTTTTACTTATTCCTAACGCGAGAATTATGCAAAGTTAATCAAAAATTCACACATGTGAATATAAAGCTTTTATTTTAAAAGAGAAAATTACTTTTGTTGACACATATTTTTAGATGATTCGTATTTAAAAAATAAATTCTTAAAAAAAATATATTTTTTAAATTAAAATAATTTATTGAAGTATTTGTATTTTAATATTAAAATTAAAATATTAAAGTGCATTATTATTTTTATGTTAGTAGGTATAAATTGATTTAAAAAAAAGTGGTCAACTAACTTTTGAGTAACTCATGTAACCAATAATGTTATTATCTTCTATTAATTATGTCACTACACCTTATCCACTATCTTGACATTCACTTGTACAAGTGACGCCTTTGATTTGACTAAGCATGCTATGTCATTTTAACATGTAGCATGATTCTATATATTGGCTCATTTACTTGACTTGTTGTGCCAAGTCATTTGACATGTGTCACCAATTTGGACTTCTAGGAAGATGACATTTTGGACTTAGCAAAATAGGTTCATCATTTATAACACAAATCAATGGACTAGTCCAATGAAATTAAATTATTAATTAAATTCATATTTATTAAACTTAAATAATTAATTCAATTACATTCACTCAAATTAATATATATTGAATTTAATATAATCCAAATTTTTTTGGAATTAAAATTTTGTTACCCACAAATGTCCCTTTGCTTCAAAACTTATCTAAAAACACATTTAGATGCCAAACTTGAAATGTTAACATAGTGCATATTGAGACCAACCATTAATATGTGAACGAATTTACGTTGGATGAAATATGAGTTAATTCATTGTCCACATTGCAGTGAAGATTCAGTGAGCAATAATAACTCTCTTCCTTTAATTGTTTTTACAGCAAATTTAGTCGAAATAGAACCTCAATTCTTATAATATCAATTATAGCATAGCAAGCCACGGCGAGATAGCATAATGCAAGATAATTTTTTTTTTCCGTTCGATTTTCGTCATTTTCTCATAACTTAGCAAGTTTCTGGTAGAAAATTTATATTTTATTGTAGAAATATCAAAATTATTATCTGTTTAATTTTTCAGAAACTAGACTTCAATAGAACCACATATCCAAATTTCAGAATCAAACTCTATCAATATTGTTCTATATAAGTTTTCAAAATTAGCTTTAAGTTCTGTCGTGCCGAAAATTTCAGATATGCACGGCTTTACTAAAACTTCTATATCTTGGCGTAGGAATGAAGGAATCACAATCTGCTTAATTCTTCTGAAATTACATACGAAGGTCTAAGACATATCCGAAATTCAGAATTAAATACCTTCGGGATCATTTCAGATGATATTAGGAAGTTAACTTCAGATTTTGATGCGCCGACAGTTCCAGATTTGCTCGAGAACACCAAAAATTTGTATCTTGATGTAGGAGAATTGAAATAGCAATCCACTTGATTCTCCATAAATTAGACACAAAAGAACACAACATAGCTGAAATCGGGAGTTGGATTCCTTCAAGGTGGTTCCAGATTATTTTTTAAACTTAGCACTAGATTCTATCAGGCAGACAATTTCATATTTGCGCCACCTCATCAAATAGTTTTTTTTATCTTGATGTTGGAACGTTGGAATCGAAAAAAATTTTGATCGCTAGAAATCAAACTTTGAGGGCTTCATTCTCACCAAAAATCTTGTCTTAAGTCTATCCGAGTTGGTCTAAACTAAGTTTGTACTCAACTTCCGAATCAGAAACGTCTTGACAGGTAATAATTTTTCTTTTACTTGTGTTTTCTTATATTTTCTCTCTCTCCTTTTTAGAGAAAAGAATACTACTCTTGAGGAGAAGCTGGTCTAAAAATGACGTCGAAAACTACTCTATTCGAGATTTTACTCATTCTAGCAAGACATTATTATGAGGCAAAGATATTTCTTTATCTAAGGCAAAGGATTTAAACTGCTTGAGTCTAAGTGTCGCATCATGCGAGCCAAAGACTTTACATCGTCTAAGATAGAGACTTAAATATGGTCTACAACAAACGCCTTACACCATCTAAGCCAATGAATTTATATTGCCCCGAGGCGAAGACTTCGTATTGTCTGAATCAAAAGGCGTCATATCCTCCCAGCCAATAACTCTACATCATCATCTAAGGCAAAGGGACAAAAAGTCCAACTTACGGTGAAAAGGGGAAAAAAAATTGTCCACTTTAAGACTGGAAATTTAGAGATTGTTTTAAGTATAAACCAGTGAAAAGGGCAGCATAAGGTGTTAAGGGACAAAAATTGTCCATCTTCAAAGAGATAAATTTTGTCCACCTTAAGACCGAAAATTTAGAGACCCTTTTTAAGGATAAATCCATGAAAAGACCATCTTTAGGTACAAAGGTACACAATTGTCCATTTTATGATTGGCGAATCAGAAGACTTCGGCTTAAAAACTTGGTGGATTTGATGACCTCAATTCGAAGATATGACGAATTTAAGGCTTCAATTTGTAGAATTGGCAAATTTGAAGATTTTAACTTGCAGGTGTGAAGACTTCAACTTGACCACATGGCTGATTTGAAAACTTCAACTAGCAGGTATGGTGGATTTGAAAAATTCACCTTGAAACTTGATAAATTTGGAACTTCAACTTGCTAAGATGATTATAATCATCCATCGGAGAAACTCATTTGTCATGGAGATTTGTCCTCATTGAACCACTAAATTTTATTTAAAACCACATGAAATTTACATCAAATCATTATAAATTTGAAATACATGCTTCTCAAGATATTCTCCAATTTTTGAAACTACACACATTTTGAAATTATTTTAATATCTCAAATGCAAGTTTAAAACTTCAAGCTTCAAGTTTAAAACTTCAAGCTTCTTCCACGGTTGAATTTGAAATTGAATCTAAAATTTTATTTAAAACCACATAAAATTTACACCAAATAATTTGAGATATAAACTCTTCAACATGTTCTCAAATTTTTAGAATCACCCCCAGTTTGAAATTATTTTAATTTTTAAAACTTCAAATTTCAATTTTGAAGCTTCAACACTTAGGTGGAATTTGACATTTTAATTTATAAAGAAATTTCTACGAAGGATTGAGACGACAATCCGACGAGATTAGTCCAAAATTTGTCATCGGAGGTAGTTTAGAACATTATGTTATTTTTTTAACTGAGATAATTAAGTTTTTGAGCTCCAAATCAATTGTTGAAAATATTATAGAAATAATTTTATGAACTTGGATTCTGTCATATGCATACTTATCAATTAGGATGGAGGAAAATTTTGTAAATTTGGAGAAATAAAAAAAAGGGGGTTGGGAAGGAGGTTGTACACTTTTTCTTATTATGATTTGTAATATATTTATTATATTTTATAAATACAAAAAACTATCCAATATTAAAATATATGGTCTTAAGCAGGTGTGAAAAATAAAAATTCGTAGCTTTAAATGAACTTTAAAAAATGGTAAAAGATAATGTAACTATACATATTTTGAGTAATAATTACAAAATATATCAATATTTTTTAATTTTCAAAAATAGCAAAAAATATTTACAAAATATACCAGGTAAAATAAAAAAAGTACAGTAAAATAACTATCCCATAAATTATGCTAGTCTAGCTAACTATCTACATGCTTTTCTTGATTTGCGATATTTTTATTGTAATACAATTAAAATTTTAATTTACACCCAATTCCTATCTAAACTCTAATTTTTTTTTTCTTAAATAATTCAAAGTTATTCTTGGTATTCATTTCATAAATTTCTCCTAGATTTTTATCTTTTTGTATTTAGATTTTTGTCTTTTTGTAATTTTTTCTATACACATTTTTTTTCTTTTTCCTTTATACACAATCCATACACTAAATTATTTTGTATATAACCTGGTACAAAAAAATTAAATAACCCAGATTGTATTACCATATTTTATACACAATTCATACATTAAAATATGTATGAATTTCCTACATAGTATATACTAATATGTAAAGAACAACAGAAAAATAATTCATACCGTCCAAAAAAATACTTAGACTAATTAGATATATCATATTTTATACATAATGCATACACTAAAATATGTTTGTATATAATATGGTATTCTCTTTTAAAAATATTATGTTATTTTTTCAGGGTATTCCCTTTTAAAAAGCTATCTTGTTGGCATATCGAAAGTGTTTAAAATTTGGTAGAGATTTAGGTTGCCAATTTGCATATATATGCAGTTTTTTTTAAAAAAATAAAATTCTTGCCTAAAGAATATAAATCAGCTTGTGAAAAAATATGTATGTATTGTGTATGTAAATTGATTGCACCCGTTTATATGTAAAATGCTTTGCAAATTCAATAATTATATAAATTATGTTTATGGTCGAATATGCTTTCAGATTTTAAATGATATATGTTTAGTTTATAATATGATAATTATTAATATTATAACGTAAGTATTTAAAAATTGATAGAGATTTAGAGTATTAAGCAAGCTTAATAATTAGTAGAGATTTTAAAATATTAAGGAGAGGGAAGAAAAAGTTCTAGAGAATAAGGGTGTTAGATATTAAGGAAACTAGAGAATATTGAAGAAAGAGAAAAATATAGTTTTGATAAGTGTGATAAAATAGAATGATTCCTTTTCATTGATATAAAATAGGAATTTAACAACTAATCCAAATTTAATGACATTTTTTCAAAAAATCGTGTATTATATTTTATAAAATTTGGTAATTTGATAAATAAACAAGACTATAGGTATATGTTGTAACTAAATGTCTTATATTATTACTTGGGAAAATTTCATATATATACATAAATGGTACTCAATATTATAAAATATACCAGATTTATCAGTTTACAAACTATACCATAAGTTTTTTTAAAATAGAAAAAAAATCACTCAATTTTCGTGTGTAAAAATGGTATAAAATGTGTATATCTCGCTCAACATTCTGTGAATGAAAACTATATAAAATCACTATCAAAAGAATATATCTTGCTCAAGGCTTAAAAAAATCGCTCAAATTCGGTATGAAATATGTATCTAGTAATATAAGATCTATTTAAAAATTTATATTACATTTTTGAAAATTTAATACATCTACAACAAACATTATATACAACTTTTATACAAATTTAATACGGCCACAATAATATAAACTTGAATGGGATAATGTAAGTATCCCTTAATATATGATCGAATTTTCAGCTACACACTTTATCTTTATCCTCTCTATTACCTCCTAAACTATTTTAAAGTATAATAAATACACCTTTCGGTGCTGAGGTGGCATGCATAGAGAGTGTGCTCACTCTTGGAAGCAAGTGAGGCGAAAATGAAACTAAAAATCTGACCAACATGAACGCATGTCCCTTTTTAATTGGACATTTTACAATTAACTAGTACACATAGTTATTAACATTAAAACTTATATATTTTTAGTTATTTTTTTTATTTGTAAAATATTTATTTTCCTCCTCCCTTTTAACTTTTTATTTTTATTTTCTCTTTCATTTATTTATTTTATTTTCACATGTTATTAATTTGCATGTATTCCGAAATAATATAATATTTTCTTTCGTTCGAAGCTGGGAGATCGATACAATTCATATCAATTTTATATTAATAACACCAATATCAAAAGTTGGACCTTATGTAAATTTTAACACTTTTTTTTATACCTTGTTATTCATTTGATAAAAATATTTGAGGGCCATCCCATTAAAAAAAAATATTCTTCATAAATTTAATGTATTTTAATTTTCAAAATATTTTTGATAGCTTCGAAACTAACTTGTTTTAAATACAAGACATAAAGAATTAAATTTGAAATTAAATTAAAAAAGGCATAGAAAATAAAATAGAATAAAGAAAAATAATAGAAAAAGAAAAAACAATGAAAGAAGGCATATACAGAATGGGAATTAAAAAAATAAAAAAATAAAAATTTAAAGGAAATATACACATAGCGGCGTGTTTATATCACCACAACTAGTTTATTTGGATTGTGGCTCCACGTCAGCGTATAATGTAAGAAGAAATATCGAAAAAAAAAGTTTAGAGGGGTAATAGGACCCGCATAAAGATAAAGTGTGTCGCTGGAAATTTGCTCATAGGTTGAGGGAGTACTTATGCATTATCCCAACATAAATTCATACAACTTTAATATAATTTATTCAAAAGCTCATCAAATCTCATTAAATCATCCTAAATTTGAGATATAAACTCTCCAAAGTGTTCTCCAATTTTTGGAATCATACCTATTTCAAAATTATTTTGATTTTTCAAGCTTCATCCATGGTAGAATTCGAGACTTAATCTGAAATTTTATTCAAAATCATATCAAATCTACACCAAATAATCCTAAATTTGAGTTATAAACTGTCTAAGATGTTCTCAAAATTTTGAAATCACACCCAATCCGAAATTATTTTAGTTTTTCAAAACTTTGAAGTTTAAAAAATTCATCAATGGTGAAATTCGAGATTATAATTTACAAAGCGAAATTTGATATATTGAAAAAATAAAGGAAGAAAGAAATAAAGAAGAAGGGGCAGAGGGAGGAGGAGGAGGAGAAAAGAGATAGTCTTTTTTTTTAAAAAAAGAAGATTCATCAATGATAAAATTTGAGATTTTAATTTATTAAAAGAAATAAATAAAATTGAAGAAATAAAGAAGAAGGAAGAAGTAAAGGAGGAGGAGAGAAATAATTTATTTTTTTTTAAAAAAATATATGTTAAGTTTTGTAATATAATTGCTATATTTTATAAATATAAAAAAATATTATTATTTTTAATAATCTAAAATATTAAGTAATTATGAAAAATTTCTCTTACTATTTTAAGTATTTTTTTCAAAATCCAAATATGTGGGCTGAGTTGGCCTAGCCCTACGGCCAAGCCCAGTTTTCACGGCTCTAGCTGTAGCTAAATTTTGTGAGTGCTCAATGTCAAACTAATCGATATCGACAGCAATTAATTGCATTTTAACCATTCTAATTATAACCACAAATTTTGGGTCGTAACACTCAAATTCCGAAGAAATTTGTAGCCCAAGTAAGATATTTCTTCTGTTCCATTTTAGTTGTCTTATTTCAATCATTTAAGAATTCTTAATTAGGACCTATTGATTTTTAAATTTTTATTTATATATATATATGTATTTTAATTCTGTTATAATTATTAAAATTGATAAGTATTTTAAAATAATTATTTTTGATAAATATGACAAGTTTGGCAACTATAAGGGAATTAAATACAAATTACATTTGTTTGAAGGTTGGTCCGTACGTAAGAGATATTTTTGTATCCAAGCATATACCTATACCGAAATCTAGATTTCTTCTCAGTACTCCTAATCACTAAATAAAAAATGGAGCTTCCTTGGTATTCTTTTCTTGTTCCTCTGCTTGTTTTCATTTTCTTTCTTCATAAGTTGTTCTTTACTGCTTCAAACACCCATAAAAGGCTGCTACCACCCTCTCCTAGAAAGCTCCCAATCATAGGAAATCTGCATCAACTTGGGTCGCATCCTCACCGTTCTCTCCATAAACTATCTCTAAAATATGGTCCACTGATGCTACTTCACATGGGCAGTAAGCCAGTGCTTGTTGCTTCCTCTGTCGAAGCTGCTCGTGATATCATGAAAACTCACGATCTCGTTTGGTCAAACAGACCTGAATCTAGAAGGGCTGATACACTCCTTTATGGCTCAAAGGACATGGCCTTTAGTCCCTATGGTGAATACTGGAGACAAATTAGAAGTATTACCGCACTTCACCTTCTCAGCAATAAAAGAGTTCAATCTTTTCCGTAATATCAGAGAAGAAGAAGCATCAAACCTGATTGATAAAATCAGGCGAGAGAGTGAATTCAGTGATAGATTTTGAGAGATATGTTATGCTCTCTCACTAATAACATAATGAATAGTGTGACGTTAGGGAGGACATACAATAAAGTGGAAAGTGGAGTAGATGTTAAGGCTATCCTAGAAGAACTTCTTGCACTTTTAGGTGTTTTTAACATTGAAGATTATATTCCATGGCTTGGATGGGTCAATAAAATTAATGGTCTGGACACCAGAGTGAAGAAATTAGAAGCTAATGACTTGGATGCGTTTCTGGAGAGTGTGATTGAAGAACGCATAATTAGGAATAAGAAAGAAGAATACAGTACTACAGGTGAAGCTAAAGACTTCGTGGATGTTTTGCTGGAAATTCAGAATGGAAAGGAAACTGGCTTTCCTCTACAAAGAGATTCATTGAAAGCTCTCATCCTGGTATTTAGCATTTCTCTTACTATTTATAATTCCCCACTTGGCGTGTCTTGTTTTAGTTTTTCTTCTAGGCCTTTGAATATAATTGTTTCAAAAACTTGCTGATTTAGAATATTATTATACACTATTAGTTTGAATTCTATAACATTTCTGATATTTTTTTCTATTAGTTTTCATTTTATCTATCTTTTAATACTAAATTTAGAATTTCATGGCTTGTTTTCTGCGTGTCGAGGCTTTTTCAAAAAAATGATAATTGACCCTGAGTTGGGTGCCCTAAGGCCATCGGTTGTACGCCTAATAAATATACCACATTGCCTTACGAATGGAGCTCACAAATTCAGCTCAATTTGTTCTTTCAGTTTCTTTTTTAATACATAGGACTCGTTTATTGCTGGTATGGATACAACATATACAAATTTAGAGTGGATAATGGCGGAACTTTTGAGGCATCCACAAGTCCTGAAAAAATTACAGGATGAAGTGCGAGGATTGGCCCAAGGAAAAGCGGAGATAATAGAGGATGACTTAGGAAATATGCAGTATCTAAAAGCAGTGGTTAAAGAAACTCTAAGGCTTCATTCACCAGTTTCACTACTAGTTGCTCGAGAATCAATGAAAGATATAAAATTACTAAACTATCACATACCTACTAAAACTCAAGTCTTTATTAATGCTTGGGCAATCGGAAGAAACCCATTGTCATGGGATAATCCAGAAAAGTTCCGGCCCGAGAGATTCTTGAATAGAGATATTGATTTTAGAGGACTAAACTTTGAGTTGATTCCCTTCGGAGCTGGCAGGAGGGGTTACCCAGGAATTCCTTTTGCTACTGTGATAATTGAGCTAGCATTAGCAAAGCTTGTGCACAAATTCAATTTAGCATTACCAAAAGGGATAAAAGTAGATGACTTGGACATGTCTGAATGCACCGGCCTCACCGTTCGAAGGAAATCACCTTTGCTAGCCGTGACTACTCCATGGTCTAGTTAGTAATTTCACGATATGAAATAAGTGTACTGGTTTATTTCCTTTTTGGGTGTTTTTGTACATCTTGTTTATGTTCTTTTATGCAAGATTTTTTATTTTAACATGTTCCGTGTATAACAAAATTGATTTATCAAATAATTACGTCTCAACTAATAGAAATTATTGAAGAAAATAACTTATTCAATTTATAATAAATCTTAGATTTATATATTTTTATCATTTCACACACAAAATCACTCACAAACATTTATATGATATTTGCTGCCAGTTAGCTAACATAGTCAATGTTTGTTGAAGTCGAAATCACTCATCACACTTCAATAAAAGGAACAATCAATCCATCTGATTCACAAGGTGCATGCATTTGCTACTATCATATACCCAACCCTCCAAAGTGGTCCACATTGGGCCTAACCCGAAATAACTTCATTTCGACATCAAGAGTGAGAGAAAATAAAATTTTGACGATTTAGGTGGCAGGAAAAATTGCCCAAGTATTGTGAGTGATTTTGTCTGTTAAATGGGAAAATTAAAATTATTTTTCTGTATCTTGTTTGGGTATCTTCGTGCGACAAAAACTTTGCGGTTAAAGTTCGATTGCGTTATCCTTTTTGTCATGCAAAGCATTTTTCTAATAGCATATATAGTTTCATGATAAGGAAAATGAATATTATTTGAATACCTAAGTTCACTTCATATGATTTTTCCTCTGACCTAATTTTAAATAAAAGTTCACTAAAGTAATTAACGATATTGTTTTTGTGATTCTATTTAGTTGAACGACGGTATTCTTTGTTTTAACTATACATGATACACAGAGGCAATTTGGCTTTGTATGAGTTTTAAATTCTTTCTTTTCTCGTTTCAACTATACGTGATATATAGAATCATAGGCGAATTTAGGATTTCTAGAACATGGTGTACCATTAAAAAAAAAAGAAAAAAAAAAGTATTAAGTGGGAATTGAACCCAAGTACTCAAAATCAATAACCCAATCTCAACAAACTACCCCACTTAGCCCTTCTTGTTGCATATTTCCGACGTATAATATTATATCAATTTTAAAAATAGATACATAAAATATTTAGTTACATGAAAAAATCACAGATTCGTGTCTTCCGTAATTTATATATAAATTCGTCTCTGTACAGAGAAGTTAGGTTGTTTATGAGATTTTAATTCTTCCTTTTCTGTAATTCTATATTTATCTCTTCTCGTTAAAGTGAATAAGGAAATGTGGAGCGTGTTAATGTCTTTGTGAGTTGTGAAAATATTAGCCGATAAGAATATGATACAGTACATTTTGATACGTGCAAGCTGTTCCAATGATCTGGCTCAAGCATATATGTAGTTCAAGCTCACCCAAAAAAAATCTTCTCAAAATATTTTTAAAATATTTAATATGTTATATATATATATTAGCTGTAATAATAATAATAAAACTATTAGTTTTCTTGTTTATAATTAAACAAAAGGAAAAGGGTTAAAATTTCTCTACTTTAGTATATTAGTTAGTTTTGCCACTAGTTATACTATAGGGTTAAATATATTCCGCTATTAACAAAGTAAATAAAATTGTCTCTCAATCGGATGAAATCCTCCAAATTGATTTAGAATACCCTATTTCAATAAATTATCTATTTTTTAAAAATTCGAACCCGACCAACTAAACTAATTTAATTGTTAGCATAATACTCATTTTTCAATTAATTAATGCTAACCGATTTCAATTAATGCTAACCGTGTTAAAACAAGCAAATTTTGCAACATCATTCAGAATATTTTTTACTTTGTAAATACAATATTTATTCTCAACAAGCAAAGCATGCACAAGGGGAAGTATGACTTCAAATCAGAGGAAGTCGAGTTGATGCTGTTGTATTCCCTGCATGAATTTTAGCGTTTAATTTGGTTTGAATTTATTTAGTTTAGTGGGTCGGGTTTGAATTTAAACAAAAACAGATAATTTAATTGAAATCGGGTAATTTAAATTAATTTGATGGGATTTAATCCGATTGAGGGGCAATTTTATTTACTTTGTTAACAACGAGGGTATATTTGACCCTATAGTATAACTAGTGATAAAATTAGCTAATATACTAAAATAGAGGACATATTTCTGACCCTTTCCCCTACTCGGGTCAGAGCGTGAGCTAGTGCTGCTTTCGGCTACTGGACTTTCGCCATCTAGGGTGCAGCATTCAGGCTGCTTCGCCTAGCAGCACGACGCTTGTATTGCTCTCCCACAACCCCGTTTTCACGGTTTAGGCTGCTCCCATTTCGCTCGCCGCTACTACGGGAATCGCTTTTGCTTTCTTTTCCTCTGGCTACTAAGATGTTTCAGTTCGCCAGGTTGTCTCTTGCCTGTCCATGGATTCAGCAGCAGTTTGAAAGGTTACCCTATTCGGGAATCTCCGAATCTATGCTTATTTTCAACTACCCGAAGTATTTTGTCGATTACTACGCCCTTCCTCATCTCTGGGTGCCTAGGTATCCACCGTAAGCCTTTCCTCGTTTGAACCTTTTAAACAAATTATAAAAATACTAACTAAATACTAGAAGATTCTAAAGATTCCTCTCTTAATTTCACTCTTGATATTTGTTTAAATCTCATGCTTTTAATTTTATTTCTAAAATAAATTGGTCGATGTCAATAATTTATTCAAGAAATTGTCCGATATCACAATATAATTTCTTTATGAAACTTGTCGAAATCATAATAATCTTTTCTTTAGATATTTTGAAGCTCAGAAACAATAAAAAATGAGTGATCTATTTGATCATAATCACGAAATCTAATATAATGACAAAAATGCCGTCATAATCCCAGATTTAATGGACCGCTTTGGGTAAAAATGTTGAGTAATTTTTTTGGGAAATTTAGTGTATATATATAAATAGTACGAAATATTACAAAATATAAGAGTTTTTAATTTACAAAATAAAATATTAATTTTCTTTTATATTAAATTTACTCAGATTTTTGCTCAAAATTTTTGTATATTAAAATGGTATGAAATGTGAATATCTTGTTTAAGACTTAAAAAATTCACTCAAAATTTTGTGTATGAAAATTATATGAAATCTGTATAAAATGTATATATAACAATATAAAATTTGTATAAAGTTCATATTACGTTTTTGAAAATTTAATACATCTACAATAAAGGTTGTATACAATTTTCATACAAATTTAATACGACTATAACAACATAAACTTAAATTCATACAATTTTATTCAAAATCACATCAAATCTATATTAATCTCCAAGGTTCTCTAACTTTGGAACCACACTCATTTCAAAATTATTTTAATCTTTCATACACAAATTTCAACTTTGAAGCTTCAATCTTCATCCATGGTGGAATTCGAGATTAAAATATGAAATTTTATTCAAACTCACATTAAATCTACACCATATCATCCTAAATTTGTGATATAAACTCCCAAGATGTTCTCAAACTTTTGGAACCACACTTAGTCCGAAGTTATTTTTGTTTCTTCAAATTTTAATTTTGAAACTTCAAAACTTCATCCATGGTGAAATTCGAGATTTTAATTTACAAAGAAAAATTTGATAAATTAAAGAAATAACAAAGAAGGAGGAAGCTGGGAAGGGAGTTGGTAGTAAATACTTACTATATTTTGTAAAAAAGGAAAACTATTGTTATGTTTAGTAATTTAGTCTTAAGTAAATGTAGAAGATAAATTTTTTTATTTTTTATTGACACAATTGATTGCTCATAACTTGAATTTTATTATTGTTACAGGAGGAGATAGCCAGTATTATGATAACCTTTTTAAAAATTTGCTCGATGTGTTTTGGAGTATGCACCGTAGTATTTTGCATTTTTGTGCCAATAAAAAGGGTGCCTGTTATGCTTTTAATTATTCGAGAGCATTAATAATGACTATTTGCAATATTACCATAAAGCAAGAGGTGGCATGGTAAAGTTGGGTTAGGTCTTAGATCGAATTCTTTTTCAGGCATCAATACGAAGTCTAATACTGAATTTAATACGGATTAGCAATGAATAATCAAATAAATATATTAGTTACGAGCGATTTAGGGAGAGATTAGAGACAAAGTTCGTAAAGATAATTATACCTATATTTATTGTAGCGTTTGAACTGTTTAAATAAAACCCAACAAAACATACAATTTTATTATTTTTTAAAACAAAAATTAAGTATTCATGAGGCAGACTTGCAAGTTGGCGTCTATATATCTGTGCAGTGGAATCAATAATTTGATAAACTAGTAGGTGTTAGTTTTAATCTTGATTTCATCTTATCAAAGTAGCAAAAAATGGATCTCCCCTGCCCCTGGTATTCTCTTCTTATTCCACTGTTTGTTTTCATTTTCTTCCTTTACAAGTGGTACTTTACTACTACAAATAATCAAAAAAAGTTATTACCACCCTCTCCAAGAAAGCTTCCCATCATAGGAAATTTGCACCAACTTGGGTTGCATCCCCACCGTTCTCTCCATAAACTATCTCAAAAACATGGTCCAGTCATGCTACTTCACTTGGGTAGTAAGCCGGTGCTTGTTGCTTCCTCTATCGAAGCTGCTCGTGATATCTTGAAAACTCACAATCTCGTCTGGTCAAACAGACCTAAATCTAGCATGGCCGATGGACTCTTTTATGGCTCCAAGGACGTGGGCTTTAGTCCATTTGGTGAATACGGGAGACAAGTTAGAAGCGTCATGGTGCTTCACCTTCTCAGCAACAAAAGAGTTCAATCTTATCGTGTTGTGAGAGAAGAAGAAACATCAAACATGATTGAAAAACTTAAGCAAATGTGTGATTCACCAAGTTCAGCCATAGATTTGAGAGATTATTTATGTTCTCTGACTAATAACATAATTAGCAGAGTGGCCTTAGGGAGGATATATAATGAAAGGGAAAGTGGAATAGATGCAAAGGCCATCCTAGAAGAATTTCTTCAACTTTTAGGTACTTTTAACATTGGGGATTATATTCCATGGCTTGGATGGCTCAATAAAATTAATGGTCTGGACATCAAAGTGGAGAAAGTAGCAAAAAAATTGGATACATTTTTAGAGAGTGTGATTGAAGAACATATTATTCGGAAAAAAAAAAGAATATACAGTGCAGGTGAAGCTAAAGACTTCGTGGACGTTTTGCTAGAAATTCAAAATGGAAAGGAAACTGGCTTTCCTCTTCAAAGGGATTCATTGAAAGCTATCCTCTTGGTAAGCATCTGGTATTTTTCTACGCATTATTTAATCCAACATAACAATCTATCACCCTCACTCATCAAAGGCAGACCGAGTTTAACGTTTTAAAAGAAATGTTAGAAACTCTCATGGAATTTGTCCGGACTGAGTTTTAAGTCATGCAGAATAGTACTATTAAAATGTATTCATATTAATTTTCTGGTATGAACATGTCGCAAATCTATGCTATTTTAGATTTTATTTCACATAGTAAAGCGAAAAAAAGATGTTTGTCATTACATTTCGTGTTCATTTTCTATCATAGGATTCATTTGTTGCTGCCACAGATACAATATATACTACTCTAGGTTGGACAATGACAGAACTTTTGAGGCATTCAAGGGCCATGAAAACATTACAGGATGAAGCGCGACGATTAGCTCAAGGAAAACCAGAATTGACAGAGAATGATCTAAAAAATATGCGGTATCTGAGAGCTGTTATCAAGGAGAGCCTCAGGCTTCATCCACCGAATCCACTATTAATTCCTCGAGAATCAATGGAAGGCGTGAAATTATTAGGCTATTATCATATACCTGCTAGAACTCAAGCCATTGTTAATGTTTGGGCTATCGGAAGAGACCCATTATCGTGGGAAAACCCAGAGGAGTATCTGCCAGAAAGATTCTTAAATAGTGATATCGATGTCAAAGGATTGAACTTTGAGTTGATTCCCTTCGGAGCTGGCAGAAGGGGCTGCCCAGGAAGTACTTTTGCTATTCCGGTAATTGAGCTAGCATTAGCAAGGCTTGTGCACAAGTTTAATTTTGCATTACCACAAGGGATAAAACCGGAGAATTTTGATATGACTGAAAGCACCGACGTCACTACTCGTAGGAAATCACCTTTGCTAGCTGTGGCCACTCCATGCTCTAGTTAGGAGTTTTCCCTCCATTTCTTACTATCTACATCAGTGATCTTGTTCACCAATATTATGAATGAAACATAGTTCCCAGCATTGCTAGTAGTTAATAATTTCACGATATGTAATAAGTGTATTGGTCTACTCCCTTTTTGGGTGCTTAGCTTGCACATATATTTTGTGTTTTTTTATGCAATATGTCTTGTTCTAGCATGCTCCGCGGATAACATTTATGTTGTGTCAAAAAATTTGAACCTATTCTACACATAAGGGACAATAGCCCAAACGCATGCTTGCTATTTACTATACTCATTAATAAACCAAAGAATAGTATATACATTAAGGATCCAAAATGCAAAGCACCCAAGGCTATATTATCATTGTTATTATATTACCATGCATTGTCTTCTCTAAAACTTATCAATGTGTACGAAAAGCATTACTATTAAATTTAATAAACTCATGTTGTTCAATTTCTTAAATAATAATAATATCTTCAAGAAAGAGGTCGACATCACTATATTTATCTTTTCCTCACCAAAAGATTTTTCTTTAATTAGGTATACTCCGAAGCCCTAAGAGAATTAAGAAATGCATGATTTGTGTTGATCATATAAAGAAGAAAGTGGTCGACACCACTCATTTCTTCAAGAACTCTTGCCATGATAAAATAGGTCTACCGAACTTACAATTATATTAATTTTTTTAAAATTAAAAAAAAAGTACTCATGGGGAAATTAAAGTTGCAATTACTATCATCAACAGTGGAGAGATAATATCTCCGTTCACTCAATTAAAGATATTTTTCCCGGAAATCACTCAATTTTATTTTATAATTCAAAAGTCACTCAACTAATAATAGTAATCTCAGAAAGTCACTCAACTATTTTACCTAGAAAGTCATTCAATCAACTCAAATAAATTTTTCATTAAATTTTATTGACAAGAAATTATTATTTAAAATTAAATTTTTAAAAAATAAAAGGGTATTCATTTTAATAATTTTATTGACCCGTTCCACTTGATATAACCCATTAAAATTATATAGGTTAAATATATATATTTATCAAGACCCTTTATTTTAAAAAAATTGACATGGTAACTCATTTTCTAAAAGTTAATTGCTTTAATATCAAAACTTTCTAAAGATTTCAAAAGAAAAATATATTATATAACTAATATAGCCAATAATTTAAATGTGAATAGTATTCAAAAAGATCAGAAATTAATTTATTTTTAATTCTTATTAATTACATCCCCTTATCTCTCCATGTAAAATGAATTAATTGTAGTTGTTAATATTTTATATCTATTTCTTTCATTAAATTAGGAATTGAATAGTAAAATATTTTTTTTTTATTTTAGCAAATTAATTTAATTAAAAAATTATTTAAATTGGTTAGATGATTTTAATTTCTAGGTAAAATATCAGTAGTTTTTGCATTATAAAACAATGTTGAGTGACTTTATCAGAAAATCATCCTTAGTTGAATAATTTTCTTAGAGAAATACTTTTAATTTAGTCAGAAATGCGTTGAGCTGCAGAGGGTATTGCGAGTAGCTATTGAAACCCCAAATCTTGATTTTGTTGTATCTCAGTATTCCTTGCTACAAAAAAAAAAAAAAAAAAAAAAAAAAAAAAAAAAAAAAAAAAAAAAAGAAGAAGAAGAAGATCCCCCTGCTATTGTCTTCTACTTCCTCTGTTTGTTTTCATTTTCTTTCTTCATTAATGGTTCTTTACTAATTACACATCCAAAAAAAGTTACCACCGTCTCCAAGAAAGCTTCCCATCATTGGAAATTTGCATCAACTTGGGAAAATTCTGAGGAGTTCAGGTTATTCAGAGGAGTTCTAATCAGAGAGATTCTTGAACAGTGATAGTCCTGTCAATAGACTAAATTTTAAGTTGATTCCCTTTGGAGCTAGCAGATAAGGTTGCCAAGGAATTACTTTTGATGCATTTTCTTCATTCCAAGCTCTCTGCCACAAATAAAAAAACATCAACATTTGAGAAGTCATGACAAGAAAATAAAAAATAGCAAGAATCACAAAATTAAATATATTTAACTATAGCGTAATTAGCTTCAAGATTAGCTGAAGAAATGGTCAAGAAATAATCCATATTAATCAAGAAAATACATGACAGATCTCAAATATATTAGTTTTACCAAAAAAAAAAAAATGTTGATGTGGCAAACTTGCAAGTTAGCGTCTACAGTGGGATCAATAATTCAACTAATAGTTGTTACCTCGACAGGAATCTGTAAGTATAACACGTGGTGTATATAACTTAAACTCATTCTAATAAGTTGGTCAGGATTCTAACAACTGCTAAAAGTTGGCATATTGACAAAATTGAGTTTGAGAAAAAATGATCTTGCTTCCTCTTTCACTACTTTCTTCTCTAATCTCAATTCTGTTTATTGCCATCCTCCTCAAATGTTTCTGTAAAACACAAAAAAAATTACCTCCTTCTCCATGGAAACTTCCAGTAATTGGAAATCTCCATCAACTAAGCAAGCACCCGCACCATTCCCTCCAAACGCTGTCCCAAAAACACGGTCCCTTAATGCTTCTTCAACTAGGAAAAATTCCAGCGCTTGTTGTGTCCTCAGCTGATGCAGCTCACGAGATATTGAAAACTCATGATTTAGTTTTCTCGAACAGGGCTAAAACAAGCGTCCACGACAGGCTACTTTACGGTTCCAAAGACATGGCCTTCGCTAGCTACGGCGAGTATTGGAGGCAAGTGAGAAGCATTTGTGTAATTCAACTTTTAAGTAACACAAGAGTACAATCTTTTAGTGGTGTACGAGAAGAAGAGACGTTTCTTATGGTTAAGAAGATTCGGGGGCTATGCTCTGTTTCACAACCTTTTGGGATCAATTTGAGTGACATTTTGGGTGAATTTACAAGTGATGTGTTCTGTAGGATAGGTTTAGGTAGGAAGTATTCTGATGGAGAAATTGCCAACAAGTTTAAATTTCTCTTGAAAGAAACTGTTGGGCTATTAGGAGAATTCAACGTGGGAAGCTACATACCCTGGCTCCGATGGGTGAATCGCTTTAATGGTTTGGATGAAAGAGTAGAAATAGTGGCTAAAGAATTCGACGAATTCTTGCAAAGAGTTGTTGATGAGCACAGAGATTATAAGAGCAAAAACAGTGATGTTGGAACAACAGATTTCGTAGATATCTTACTTGAATTGCAGAGACAAGGAATGGCTGGCTTTTCTATTCAAATTGACACTGTCAAAGCTGTTATCTTGGTATGCCTTTATCTTATAACATCCACAATACATTTTAGTTCCACTGAAATTTCCACTGTTAATTTATTACTTCCAAAAACAGGACATGTTTTTAGCTGGAAGCGGCAGCATATTTGCACTTATCGAGTGGTCAATGACAGAACTATTACGAAATCCCAAAATCTTGGAGAAATTGCAAAATGAGGTGCGACAAATAGCTCATGGAAAGTCTTGTGTAACAGAGAATGATGTACCAAAAATGCAGTATCTGAAAGCAGTAACCAAAGAAAGCCTGCGCTTGCATCCTCCAATTCCAGTAATTCCCCGCGAATCAATTCAAGATACTAAAGTGATGGGATATGATATAGCAGCAAAAACACAAGTTTTTATTAATGGTTGGGCGATTGGAAGAGATCCCTCATTGTGGGAAAATCCTGAAGAATTCCAGCCTGAGAGATTCTTTCAGACGGACATTGATTTTAAAGGATTTAATTTTGAGTTTATTCCATTTGGTTCGGGGAGAAGGAGTTGCCCAGGATCGCAATTCACCCTCGCTGTCAGCGAACTTGCATTGGCAAATTTGTTGTTGAACTTTAATTTTGAGTTGGTTGATAGGCCAAAAGCTAAGGACTTGGACATTTTGGAATCAACAGGCGTGGCTGTGCATAAGAAATATCCTCTGTTTGTGATTGCGACTCCATGCTCTTGCTAGTGCTGTGTTATTGCGACTTCATGTTCTTCCATGAATTATTCTGTCATGCGATACTTATTGAATAAATATGCATTACATGATTCAATAAATTATTATTCATCGTTACAGATCTAGTATTTTAATCTATTGCATGATTCAATAATTATTATTCATCATTACAGATCTAGTATTTTAATCTATGCGTAACCTGTCCACCCCTAACTTTTTGATCACTCAATGCCTTACGCAAAAGATCCGGTTTTTCTAAAGATTGCAAGAAATACTGCAATCTTAACAATGATTTGTTATTGGAAAGCAAATAAAGTCCAAGGATAAAAGACTTAATTGCATTTTTGATAGTTTTGTATATATAAATAAATGAAATCTACGTGGTTTTGAACTTACCTAGTTTTTCATGTTAAATGAACAGAGCTCCATAATTCTGTGTCTTATTTGTTCCATAGTACAGAAAGAAGGTTAATGAGAAAATGAAAAAGAAGGTTCAAGAAAAATGTTCTCAACGGCTTTACTTACATTACATATATAGTTGAAGAGTAAAAATAAAAAAATAAAAAAATAAATTTTAAAAAAAAACTTTTGTTATACAAAAGGAAGAAAAATGGAAGAGAGAATTACACGGTGAGAAATTAAATCACTACTTATGAAAATTTAAATACCCAATCAATTGAATTACAAGAATTCCTCATATGTGGTCATTCAATTTTGAATTTGTCATATAACTTAAAATTTATCATACAAAATCATATAAAATAAATCAAAATAAAGAAAGTAGTACTATCATAAACAACAACACAAATTAGTGTTATGAAGTAAAATGTTGAAAGAGATTTTTAAAGTTATCTTAAATGTAATTAATTTATTTTAAAGTGTTATATCATATTTTTGATGCTAAATATAAATATTTAAATAAGATTTACAGCGTGTTTGGATTAACTGAAAAAAAAAGTGGCTTTTAGACATAAGTGCTTAAAGTATTTTCTAAGTGCTAAAATTTATTTTATAAATAAGTTCGTAACATTTACCAACTAAAAAATATTTAACCCAACAAGTGCTCTCCGAATCAAGCTAGATAGTCTCCTACACTAGGCTCACCAACCAACCTGGACTTTTTTTTTTCTTATTCCTACCGGATATCAAAACAAACCATAAGGATTGTTTCCAGCCATGAGTTCCCCTACGACATAAACGCTCTTGGGTGGGGTGGACCGTTCCATCAAATCTTTGAGAAGGGGCCCAATCTCGTATTTGATGGTCGGTGTGGCAATAGGCTTCGTTTCTACGACTTAGCAGTTATGTAAATGGATAAAAGCGCTAAAAAGAATTATTGATGTGTTTAGTAAATAAGTGCTATTAAGCACTTTTTTGGGTCAAAATGACTGAAATATCCTTAAAGTTGTTTACACTATAAAAAGCTTTAATAACTCTGATATTTTTATTTCTAAAATAATTTATATTATTTATTTATTTTTAATATAAACTAATTATTTAAGTTATTTTAATTTTTAAAATATATAATTTGAATAAAATTAGGCAAATCTCTCCTTTACTTTTTATTATTAGTATAATTTTAATTCTTATTTATAAAATTGAATATAATAGCTTAAATAAATTAATACTAACTCGATTGGTTTCTCTTTTTTTCCTTTTCAGATTTTTAATTTATTTTTTCCTAATATGCACAAAAAAAATACTACAAAAAGAACAAAAAGGATGAAAAGGACGATGAAAAAATGAAGGAGACGAAGAGGAAACGAAACAGACAATCACCGGAAGAAAATGAAAAGATAATAAGAGAGTTATTGGGTTTTATGAGAGTGAGAATATTATTAGAATTAAAAAATTATGAAGATAAAAGCATAAATAATTTGATCAAACTTAAATGATCTATAGCTAAAAAAAAAATATATATATATATATATATATATATATATATATATATATATATATATATATCTACCAACTTTTAGCTTTTACCTTTTTGAAGCATTTTCAACTTTTATTTTAATGTACTTTTTTATATTATCAAACAAATCAACTTTTAGGCTAAATCAAACATCTCTTTACTTTTTAATTAACTTAATCAAAATTAAATAAATTTTATATAATAAACAAAATAGCTGTAATATAATAAATTTTAAATTAAATAGCTTTTGTGTCATAAAAATAAAACTATAACTTTTATATAATAAATTCAAAAATTAGATGATCACCGACGAATAATTTGAGGTGACAAAAAAAGAAATGACATGTCTAGAATTTTTTTAGAATAAGTAGAGAAAGCAGACCCAAGGCTAATACTTGATATGGAACTTTGCGTATATATAATACTTTCTTCATTTTAATTTATATCTTATTTTTATTTATAGTCTGTTTTATTTAAAAAAAATTATTCTAATTTTTCACGTGATATATTTGATATCATAAAATTAAAAAATATTTTAGTATATTATACATATAAAAATGTTAAAGTTAATTTTTTAAAATATCATAGATTTTTCTAGTAAAATTTCTAGAATATCTAGTGTAGTATCTTAGTAAATTATCTTGACAAATATTAAGATAATCTAAATTAGAAGATAAAGTTACTAGAATTTTCTTGTAGATGTATTTAGAAGAATATCTAGAACTATCCATAAACAAGTATAAATACGGGTGATCTCATTTATTTGTAATGGGTCAATCAAAGTAATTTAGAGGAGTCTTCCTCCATAACAAAGTTCTTTACCCAAAATGTTTCTTCTTTTTTGTAGGTTTCCTCTTCTTTAGTTGAATCTTTCGATCCTAATTAATAATCTTGAGCTAGTAAAAGGTCTCTAAATTCTACTTTTCTTTTGCTATTCTTTACATAGTATCAGAGTCATGGCCATATGTTGACTTGTAAATTTTATTTCAAGATCAGGTTAGTGGTAGATTCAATTGATTTATCTATATGGATTTCAGCTGTCGTGCTAATAGGATGGGATGAAGTTGTTGAACTAGTCTAATTACAAGGTATGAAAGACATGTATGGAATCATACCTTGTTGGGGAGGATTTGTGGGATGTTGTTAGAGAGTAACACAAAGTTCCCATATCAATAGATCGAAAAATAGTAGCACATACAAAAAGTGAAAAGAGATTAATGTGAAGGCAAAATTCATCTTGAAGAGGTCCATCTCCTCCATTTTATTTGACCATATTATAAGGTGTAAATCAGCTCATGAAATATGAAGGACCCTCGATGAGTCGTTCAACAAGAAGAATGAAACTCGACTACAAATATTGGAGAATAAATTGGCTAACACCACTAGTCATTCTATTACTGAGTAATTTTTGAAGATTATATTTCGAGATTTCATTATTAAATCCGAATGAGGCTATCTTTGAAGCACGAATGAAAAGAATTATCATTCATGTATTGAACTTAGTATATATTTGATTTATTACATCTATTTAAGGACGGATTCAACAATCTTCCTTTGAGAAATTTGAGAATCTGTTATCATCACAAGAGCTACTAGCCAAACAGATGGCTGGGGCATCGGTTTAAAAAAAAAGAAAAGAAAATTTTTTGATTGCTGACAAGAGAAACTTTAAAGGAAACACAAGAGATAGGTCGTACTCTCAATCCTCGGGTAGTTCAAACTCACCAAAAAAGAAGGAAGAGTCTTCTAACAATCATAATAAGAAGCCTCTTAAATGTGATCGATGCGGCAAAATATGACATATAAAAAGATATTGTCGAGCCAGGGAGAGTAATATGACTCAAAATGAGAAAGTTCTGGAATAAGAAGACTTGAAAGGTGCTTTGTAGCTGAGACTTAAACAGTTGATACGATGACTTCCATCAATTTTGAAAGATTGAATCGTGGATTTAGGATGTTGGCACCATCTCACTGAAAATGAATCTAAATCTTTTAACTTTTGAGAATATAATAGTTATGATGTCATTGTAATAGCAGATAATACAATTCATCACGTAAAAAAAGAAAATACTGTTGTTATCAACAAAAATCAAGAAGATTTTGAAGACATCTTCATTTGTAATATCATCTTATAGTGTATGACAAACGTTGAAGATTCTAGAATACCTAGTTTTTTCTAGTTCTTATTTTTCTTCATGCTTATTAATTAGTAAATATTTGTTAACTTATTAGAATTGGTAGATAAAGCCTAGCACCCCTTTTGTACTTTTCCTATTGAGAATTATTTTAACTTAAATGAAAGACCGGTATACATTCCACTAGTGTTATAAATTCTCATTCGAAAAACTATTAATTAGAGTGAGTTGAGGTGATTCTGCTCGTGCAGCTTGCCTACTAGAGGGGCAATTTTGATTTAGGTAAAAGTATTTGTTTAGCTTATTTTGTCAAAAGCTTTTGAGAAATTGATTTTTTTAAAAAAAAAAAAGAAAAAGAAAAAGAAAAAGAAAAATACTTATTTTAGTAAATAAGGTGTTCAATCAAGCTTATAGAAAAAATAAAAAATTTTAAATATTAATAGACGTTATTTTTCAAAAACAAAAATAAAAATAAAATTCTTTAAAAATATTAGCTAAGCATTAATATACAAAATACTTTTCTAATTAACTAGTCAAACAGACAGTTAATATTTATTCAAAAATATATTTTTTAAAACAGTACTCTCGACAGAAAAAAGAACAAATTTTAAAATAACTAAATTTTAAAAAATTAACAGAGTATGATATATAGGTATAGTAGATAGTGCTCGGTAAAAGTTGCTCTTTTCCTGTTGACTTAAATACGACTGACTTTTCTATTCATCCAACCCTATGCCTTTGTGCGTTCCGGTAATATAAGGAAGTTGATGACTTTTATAAAAATCTGAAAGAGGCTATAATTTTAGGGCCTTACATGGAAGATCCACATCCACCAAAATTTTGACTTTGTTTTATAAAAATAAAAGTTGATATTAGCTGGACCTGCAGAAGCTATAAGTCGAGCATCTCTATAATAATATTATTAGTTCTGAAATTTTTTAACTGCTATAATTACTGACTGTTACATATATATATATATATATATAATTATTCCGGATAAAAAATTATATAAAATCTAATTTTTTATTTTTTATAGACATAGAAATTTTAATATCAAATCCTAAACTTAATCACACATTATATAAAGAAAATAAATCTTTTAATGATGAAAATAAATATTCATAAATATCTTCTGTCATTCAGTGTACTAAGTATCAAAATATTTGAAATCTCTAGACCTATTATTGATAAAATTAGAGATTTTATAAAAATGGCTAATTATTATACTATCGAAGATGAAAGATAAGAGTAATTTTACAAAAATTATATTATTACTGTAATAGATAAAAATACTATTATAAAGAAATAAAATATAATATAAAAAATTAATTTTGTGAAAAATCTGACTGTTATAATTAAGTGTTATTATATAAGGAAGCTATAGAAAGGACTAATTGTAGCTGTAAACCAAAGAACACTAAGCCTCAATGAAAGAAAATCACAAAAATCAGTATTGTTCTTTAATTGATTGCTTTTGTGAACTTATATTTAGAACTACAATATGTAAAAAATAAAAATTGAGATGAATGTATGGGAATATCTCATTTTTCTCATCATACGGAGCTAAACTAAAGTTTGCAAAAATAATTTGTTAGAAGTTGGAAATTGATGTATGCGCGCAAAGTCAAAAAGGATATCGAAAACAATTTAAAACCCAAACAAGATACTTATATATCCAAAAATGTTTTACCCAATTCTAGATTTCTTCTCATTACTTTTAATTGGTGAATAAAGATGGAGCTTCCCTGGTATTCTGTTGTTGTTCCTCTTCTTGTTTTCATTTTCTTTCTTCGTAAGTGGTCCTTTACTACTTCAAAGTGCATCCAAAAAAGGTTATTACCACTCTCTCCAAGAAAGCTCCCAATCATAGGAAATCTGCACCAACTTGGGTCGCATCCTCACCGTTCTCTCCATAAACTCTCTCACAAAAATATGGTCCGGTCATGCTACTTCACATGGGGAGCAAGCCAGTGCTTCTTGCTTCCTCTGTCGAAGCTGCTCGTGATACCTTGAAAACTCACGATCTCGTTTGGTCAAATAGACCTAAATCAACCATCACAGCTGATAGACTCCTTTATGGCTCCAAGGACGTGGGATTAAGTCCCTATGGTGACTTTGGAGGCAAGTTAGAAGTATTATGGTACTTCACCTTCTCAGCAGTAGAAGAGTTCAATCTTTTCGTGATGCCAGAGAAGAAGAAACGAGGAACAGGATTATAAAAGATCAGGCAAAAGTGTGATTCTTCGAGTTCAATCGTAAATCTGGGAGATCATTTATGTTCTCTAACTCACAACATAAATAGCAGAGTCGCCTTAGGGAGAATATATATGAAAGGGGAAGTGGAGCAGATGCAAAGGCCATCCGCCAAGAATTTCTTCAAGTTTTAGGTACTTTTAACATTGGGAATTTTATTCCATGGCTTAAATGGGTCAATAAAATTAATGGTCTGGACACAAAAGTAAAGAAAGTAGCCAAGAAGTTGGATACATTTTTAGAGAGTATGATTGAAGAACATGTGATTAAGAACAAGAAAGAAGAACACAATGCGGGTGAAGCTAAAGACTTCATCGACCTTTTTTTGGAAATTCAGAGTAAAAAGGAAACTGGCTTTCTCGTACTATTTGTTTCCTACTTGGTGTGTCTTATTTTAGTTTTTCTTTTAAGCATTTGAATATAATTCCTACAAATATATCGTTTCATAGTAAGAATCTTGGTGGTACTATTATAACTATTTGTTTTAATTCTACAACATTTTTGATATATTTCTATTAATTTTCATTTTATTTATTTTCTAATACTACATTTAGAATTTCATGGCTTGTTTTATTTCTCTGTCTTGAGGCATTTGTTTTTTTTTTAAAAAAAAAATTGACCCTGAGTTGGGTGCCCTTATGCCATCGGCTGTACGCACAAAGAATATGCCACACCGCCTTACGGATGGAGCTCACAAATTCAATTTGTTCTTTGTGTTCATTTTTTATTGCATAGGATTTGTTTATTGCTGGTATGGATACAACATATACAACTTTAGAGTGGATAATTATAATTTTTGAAGCATCCAATAGTTTTGGCAAATTTAGGGTCCGTTTGATTTAGCAGAAAATGGTTGGTTTTTAAATGTAAATGTTTAAAACACTTATTAAGTGCTGAAACTTATTTTATAAATAAATAGTTATGTGTTTGGATAAAAGTGATGAAACTGAAAAAAAGTTATTGATGTGTTTGGTACAAAAGTGTTGTTAAACACTTATTTTAGGTCAAATGACTGAAATGTCTTAAAGTTGTTAACACTATAAAAAATAAATTATTATGATATTTTTATTTCTAAAATAATTAAAATTAAAATTAATACATATTTATATTTATTTTAATATAAATTAATTACTTAAGTTATTTTAAAATTTTAAAATATATAATTTAAATAAGATTACAAATCTCCCTTTTTACTTTTTATTAGGAGTATAGTTCTATTTTTAATTTGTAAAATCAAATATAATAACTTAAATGAATTAATACTACCTCAGTTATTTTTTTTTTAGATTTTTAATTCATTTTTTTCTAATATACACAAAAAAATAAAATTTTGTCAAAGATTTGAGTGTCTTTAATTTGTTTTAAAAAATTAACAAATTAATTGTATGTTTTCGTTTTTAAACTATGAACGAGTGAGTTATAAATAAAGTTCGAGAAGAAGCAGAGAAGAAGAGAATTTTTCGGCGCACTGTGGAGAAGTGCAAGATACGGCCACTCCAAAGAGAAGAAGAGAAAAATTAGGTTTTTTATTTCCTTGAGGATAATTTTGAAATTAGGAAAATAGTATGAGGATAAAAAAATAAATTTGTTGGTCAAACATAACGGCTTATAAGCCAAAAAATAAAAAGTTGGGTTTCACCAATTTTTGCTTTTTATCTTATTAAAAGCAGTTTTTAAGCACTTCTTGATTTAGCCAACACTCCAAAAAGCTAAAAACTGCTTATAAGTTAGTTTGACCAACTTATAAGTTTAACCAAATAGGCTCTTAGAGAATGGAGTGCAAGGATCAGCCCAAAGGAAAGCGGAAATAACAGAGGATGACCTAGAAAATATGCAATACCTAAAAGCAGTGGTGAAAGAGACTCTAAGGCTTCATTCACCGATTCCACTACTAGTTGCTCGAGAATCAATGGAAGTCATAAAATTACTAGACTATCACATACTTGCTAAAACTCAAGTCCATATTAATGCTTGGACAATTGGAAGAGACCCATTGTTGTGGGATGATCCAGAAGAGTATCGGCCTAGGAGATTCTTGAACAATGATATTGATTACGGAGGACTAAACTTTGAATTGATTCACTTCGGAGCTGATAGGAGGGGCTGCCCAGGAATTACTTTTGCAATTGTGATAATTGAGCTAGCATTAGCCAGGCTTGTCCACAATTTCAATTTTGCATTACCAAAAGGGATAAATGAAGATGATTTGGACATGTCTGAATGCACTTGCATCATTGTTCGTAGGAAATCACCTTTGCTAGTCGTGACTACTCCATGGTCTAGCTAGTTATTGCTAGTAGTTAACAATTTCTCGATATAAAATAAGTGTACTCGTTTACTTTCTTTTTGGGTGTTTTTGTACATATCGTTTATGTTCTTATATGAAAGGTTTCTTTTTTAAACATGTTCCACATATATTAAAATTGATTTCACATATAATTACGTCTCAACTAATAGAAATTATTGAAGAAAATAACTTAATTTTCTTTAGTTTGTAATAGATATCAATCTATATATTTTTGTCATTTCACATACAAGTCACTCACAACATTTAAATGATATTTCATGCCAGTTAACTAACATGTCAACATTTTTTAAGTCAAAATCTCTCATCACACTTCAATATAAAAAATTTAAATTTCTTTTTTTTTTAAAAAAAAAAAAAAACAATCCATCTGACTCACAAGGTCTACGCTCTAAAGTGGTCCACAAACAGCCATCTCCATTGCGCCTAACCCCAAATAACTTCATTTGACATCAAGTGTGATAGAAAGTAAAACTTTGATGAGTTAAGTGGCCGGAAAAATTATCTAAATATTGTTAGTGACATCAATAAATTTTTTATTTTTGAAAGAGTGAGCAGAAGTGCATAAATTGAAATTCTTTTCTCTTAATAAATTTATAACATCAATCTCTATTGGAGTTAATAAGAAAATTTTTAATAGATTTATCAATATTCCTACTAAAGAAAAGAATGCGATTATTATCTCTTAATAAGTCTATAAATCGATTTTATTTGGAGCGTGTACGAATACTCTTGATAGACTTAACGATACTTTTCTATAAAAGGAGGATGAGATTAAATTCTCTTAATGAATTCATAGACTATACATTTGGTCGGAGTATGCAAAGTTACTCTTAATGAATTCACTCTGTTGAGTGCACAGTGGAGGTTTCATCAATAAGATTTTAACAGAATCTTAAAAACACGTAGATTAAAGGATTTAGGACACATGGTCATAAGGCATCAAAAGATTTCGATTTTTACCAGAACATAGTAATATACGTGGAGTATTTTTCTACTTCATTCAATGAACTACTTAGTTCAAGATTCGTTCATTAAGTAGTCAATGATTTAGAAAGTTTTCACTAGCTAATGGTTCAATTTCGAAAGACACCATTAATGATGCATTGTACTAGATTAATGTCTCAATTTTTTTCAATTTTTTTTGAAACAAGCGAGGGATTGTTAGAATTAATATTTTAATTAATTTTGAAACAGTTCATCCTATGAAAGTTTTGTGATTTCCAAAATAAATGAACGTGAATTTGTAAATTCATTCTTCATTTAGTTTTTTTCGTTCTTAGTTTTTGGAAGATATATTATTTTTGTAAAATATATGAACCTATTAATAACTATTACTTAATGAAACTCTTCTCTTTCAAGATCTTTCAACCTATTAATAGTTTTTCTTTTCTTTAAAAAAAATAAGCACTTCAAAAAACACTCTCCTTTGAAAATATTTAAGAGACATTGATCATAATACATAACAAGTTTATTGGCTGACTCCCTTTTTGGGTGTGTGCACACCTATTTTATGTTTTTTATGCCAAATAGAAAATTAATGCAGTAGATAGTAATTTTCAACAGTGTTGCTATTAAATATACTGATTAATAGACCATCTTGTGTAATGAACTCAAATCTAATAGGGACAGTAACCAGTTTCTCAACTATATTAATAAGACTAAAGTTTGATTGCAATTTTAGAACGTAAATGCAGCAACTCAAAAGGCAAAAGCTCAAACGAAAATGCAGAAATATTGAACGTTCTGGATAACGCAAAAGATAGAAGGATAGAGTGTAAATAAAAGAATATCATATACATTAAGGATGCAAAATGCAAAGAATCCAAGGATATATTATCATTGTTATTGTATTATCATGCATTGTCTTCTCTAAAACTTATCAATGTGTACTAAAAGCATCACTATTAATTTAATAAACTCATGTTGTTCAATTTCTTAAATAATAATAATATCTTCAAGAAAGAGGTCAACATCACTATATTTATCTTTTCCTCACCAAAAGATCTTTTCTTTAGGTATTTTTGAAGCTGTGTCATTAGTTTGATTATGATCAAGAAACATAATATAATGACAAAACAGACATAATCTCAATCCTTAGAACTCTTGTCATGTTAAAATACATCTACCCAACTTGCAATTATATTAATTTTTTTTTTTTTTGTTAAAAAAAGTATTTGTCATAACATTAAACTTAACAAGTTATCATCCACGGTGGATCAATAATACAACTTCAAGGGACTGCTGTATGGCAAGTAGGTATTACTAACTTGAAGCCCCAAATCTTTGATTTCGTTGTATCTCAATACAACAAAAAAATGGATCTCCCCTGCTATTCTCTTCTACTTCCTCTGTTTGTTTTCATTTTCTTTCTTCACAAGTGGTTCTTTACTAGTTCAAACATCCAAAAAAGGTTATTACCACCCTCTCCAAGACAGCTCCCAATCATAGGAAATTTGCACCAACTTGGGACGCATCCTCACCGTTCTCTCCATAAATTATCTCAAAAATATGGTCCAGTCATGCTACTCCATTTGGGCAGTAAGCCAGTGCTGGTTGCTTCCTCTGTCGAAGCTGCTCGTGATATCATGAAAACTCACGATCTCGTTTGGTCAAGTAGACCTAAATCTAGAATGGCTGATAGACTCCTTTATGGTTCCAAGGACGTGACATTTAGTCCTTATGGTGAATACTGGAGACAAATTAAAAGCGTCACTGTGCTTCACCTTCTTAACAACAAAAGAGTCCAATCTTTTCGTGACGTTAGAGAAGAAGAAACATCAAAAATGATTGAGAAAATCAGGCAAGGATGTGATTCTTCCAGTTCAGTGATAGATTTGAGAGATCTTTTCAGTTCTCTGACTAATAACATAATTAGCATAGTGGCATTAGGGAGGAATTATGATGAAGGGAATAAAAATGGGGTGAATGCTAAGGCAACCATAGAAAAACTTCTTTCACTTTTAGGTGCTTTTGATATTGGGGATTATATTCCATGGCTTGAAGGGGTCAATAAAATCACTGGTCTTGACACCAAAGTGGAGAAAGTGGCTAAAGATTTGGATACATTTTTGGAGACTGTATTTGAAGAACACATGATTATGAACAAGAAAAGAGAAACTAAAAACTTTGTGGATGTTTTGTTGGAAATCCAAAATGGAAAGGAAACTGGATTTCCTCTTGAAAGAGATTCATTGAAAGCTCTCCTCGTGGTAAGCATCGTGGCAATATGTGAAAAATAAATATTTAGTACTTTGAAATGAATACAAGCTCATGCAAATAAAAGTGGAGCTTACAAGCTCGGCTTTATCTTTTTCCTTAATATTATTATTTGTGTTTCTTTTTAATACATAGGATTCATTTGCTGCTGGCGCGGACACAACATATACAACTCTAGAGTGGACAGTGACAGAGCTTTTGAGGCATCCAAGAGTCATGGAAACATTACAAAATGAAGTTAGGGGATTAGCCCAAGGGAAAGCGGAGATAAAAGAGGATGACTTGGGAAATATGCGGTATCTGAAAGCGACAATCAAGGAGAGTCTTAGGCTTCATCCACCACTTCCACTACTAATTCCTCGAGAATCAATTGAAGACGTAAAATTACTAGACTATCACATACCTGCTAAAACTCAAGTCATTATCAATGCTTGGTCAATTGGAAGAGACCCGTTGTTGTGGGAAAATCCAGAGGAATTCCGACCAGAGAGGTTCTTAAATAGTGATATTCATGTTAGAGGACTAAACTTTGAGTTGATTCCATTCGGAGCTGGCAGAAGGGGCTGCCCGGGAATTACTTTTGCTATTATGGTGAATGAGCTAGCATTGGCAAGGATTCTGCACAAGTTCAATTTTGCATTACCACAAGGGATAAAAGAAGAGGAGCTGGATATGACTGAAAGCACTGGCATCACTATTCGTAGGAAATCACCTTTGCTAGCAATTGCCACTCCATGTTCTAATTAAAAGTTTTCCTTCTATCTCCATTGCTTGGTGCAGCTAATAACTTCTATGTCCACTTAGATTGCTTATCCATTTCTATTGCCGTAAATAAGTGTCGCTTTTCAATTTCTTTTTAATTTTGTGCCATGTTTTAATTACTATAATAGATGATCACTGCTATATTACATTTAAGGGTGTGTTTGGTATGGAAGAAAATATATATTTTCTTTAAAATGTTTTCGAAGTTTTATCATGTTTGATTGGTCAAAATGTTTTCATCCCAAGTGACTTTTTATCTGATAGGCAATAAAAACTATCAAATAACCAAAGTTAAGGGGGTAATTAAGAATATTGAGGAAATTTTGCGCTTGCATCCTCTGATTCCTCTGTTAGTTCCATGACAAGCTAGACAAGATGTTAAGGTAATGGGGTACGCCGTTGCAGCTGGTACAATGGTTATAACCAATGATTGGGCGATCCGAAGGGACCCTGCAATTTGGGATGATGCAGAGGAGTTTAAGCTAAAGAGATTCTTGAATTCTTAGATTGATTTTAAAGGGCTAGATTTTGGATTGATACATTTTGGTGCAGGAAGAATGGGATGTCCTGAAATTTCATTTGTGATGGCTACTAATGAGATTGTACTAGCAAATGTTGTGAGGGGTTTTGATTGGGAATTGTCAAATGTAGCAAAGAGGGCTGATTTGGTTATGACAGAACACATTTTGGTTTTTCACTCAGTGTGAGATGCTTTGATTGATGACCAAATATGATACACTTTTTTATACGATCAAGAAATGTGCATTGGAGAAAGAAAAAAAAAGGGTGCTAAGTAGCAGCAGGAGTGTGAATGTGATTAGGGTATTGGCATGTGGAAAAAGGGGGTGTTACTCTTTATTTAAAGGTATAAGTTGTTAATTAAGAGTTAAGATATGTTTATAATATGTATAAATGAACGCATAAAATAACTATTCAATATATACGTCAGAACGATTAAAAGAACAGTGTTCCTTTCACCTGGACAGATATTTTGATGTTTGGAAATTTTACTCCATCCTAATAGCTTTGGTTTTCAATTCTCACTTTAATCTGGACTCCAACCATTTGATTTAAAACGGAAAATATAGGATGTAACAAGAGAGTGACAAAGAATGAAAGCAAGCACACTAATTAGCGAATAACCAGTCCAATTGATAGTCATTTTTCATGAATTAATAAGGCAAATATCGGCCAATTTTTGCGGAAATTTGATTTATTAGCCCTTTTTTAATTTCATATTCTTTTTATAAGATATTTTTATTTTTATATATAAAAGATTTAAAATGACATTTTAATTTCTTCTATTCAATTTCTAAATGGTCATGAGATATCATTTCCTTTCAATTTTCTATTAACAGCGGCATAAACCATTCATTTTTATATAGTTTAGAGTGTATATTTGGATTTTTTTTGGATAAAATTTTATTATCTTAAGATTTAACTTTCACTGTGATACTCAAAAGCATTATAAAGCATTATTTTGAAATATTGGTCAAACAATATTTGTTTATCATATACTAAAAAATCCACTTCTCAAATGAATTGACAAAACATAATCTACTACTCTTCAAAGCAGTTTTTAAAAAAAAACTATTTTGAAAAAAAGTATTCACAAAATTTATTTATAAATAGTAGACGTCAATTACAAGGGCGATTTAACAAGGTTGATGGCCTAAAACAAAATTTTATTAGGAGGCCTTATGTATTTTTTTTAAATGTCTCTCGTATAATAATTCTTTTTAAGTTTATTTTTTTAAATGCAAAGTTATTAACCATTTTCTCAAATCAATTTACTCTAAAAAGAAATTTAACTGATGATATTGCTAATCAATCACATAACTAAAAATCTTTTCTTTTTATTGTTAATAAAAATCTTGTAATTTTTTCTTTAAAATTATTCTGTTTCAATCTATGTGTCTTATTTATTATTTGGAGAATTAAAATATATTTTCTTTGATCATGACTTTATCAAATACCTTTAAAAATATTTCAAGTTGTTAGATATTGTCACTTATAATATTTTTATTTAGTTTGCAAGTATGTAAATTTTAGTTAAATAAATTGAAAAATATATTCAAATTTATATCAAACATTAATTAAGTTGATCTTCATAATTCGAATAAAGCCACATAAATGAAATAATAACAACCTAAATAGTCATTAAAGAAAATTAGTCGTGGAATCTATTATCAATAAAGAAAAAAAAAAGGGGGGACTAAAAGAATTGGGGCCCTAAAGCCTTTGTTTTAGTAGCTTTAGAGATAGAGTCAACGATTAAAACATATTTAAAATATCATAAATTTTTAAATTTTAGAAATAGAGTTAATATCAAAACATATTTGGAACTTAAAAATAATTTTGAAAATTTTTAATTCAATAAATATTAATTTATTAATAAAAAATATATGCACTACTTATTAAATGATAAAAATATACCTACACTCCTTTTTAATATAAAATATATTTGCTTCAAATCATAAAATTTAGAAGTATATTTAACATTTTCCCAAGTAATAATAATAGGGACAAAACTCCTGTGGGTCAAAAGTTAGTGGAAGTTTAGTGATTATGAAATAAAGTTAGAAAAAGATACTAAGTCTAATGGTTGATCAGACTAAGCAACTAAGTAACTGATAATTATTAATTAACTTCTTCAAAGTTCGAATATATTTCAATAATTGAATAGGAAGAGGCTGATTCAAAATTTATAAATTTTTATTATAATTTAAAATTAATATTATAATTATTGAATTTACATTTAAAATTTTATATATATTGAGTTTGAATAAAAATACTGAATTCATATAAATTCATAATTGAAATCTGTATTTAATATTTAAGTGGGTCACGAGACGTAATTTTATGGAAAATTCCCTAGCCTTTTAGTTTCGCTAAGAAAGTTGTCACTAATTGGACTACTTTTTACAAATAATTATTCATCATCAAAATGCATACTTTACCCTCAAATATAAAACTAACAGTCTAACACTATAAACTAAACTTAACATATGAGCAATTAAACAGTTTAACAATTAATAATAAGTGAAAAGTCACATGCAAAAAGATAAAAATTCAAGTTCGATTACTTGGATATTAAATATGCTTTATAAGAATCAAAATCACATTTGTAAAGATATTTCAAGGATAAAAAGTGCTAATTCCCCCTCATAACTAATTATTGTTAAAACAGAATAAAATCACATTGAAATCACTCTCGAGATTAGGAGTGGACATGATACGGTAGATATCGAATATCATATTGAAATTGAAATTTTTGATATCGCAATTCTAATATTTTGGTGTGGTATTTAATATGTATTTTGAAATTTATTGGTAAACAATTTGATATTTGGTACTTATAAAAAAAATATCAAAATGCTAAATATCATGCTGAAAGTATAGTTACATATATAATTCTTATATATTATTATAATATTAAAAATATATAAAATAGTATTAACATAAAACTAATAATTTAAAATCGTTGATTACTATATCTTAATTGAAATATATAATTGATTAACGAAGAAAATTAGTTGTGTTTTTTTTTCTAAAATAATTACTACATATATGAGGTGTTAATTCAATATAATTGAGGCGTTTATTGAAAAAGTAAAGTCATAAATTTTTTATATATGAGTATATATAAATTGAAATTGATACAATGACCAATATACTAAAGCATATCAAATTTATTTAATATAATATTTTTTAAAATTAAAATTATCAAACACCCGAAATAGAGTAAAGCAAAGTGAATATTATCAAAGGTGACAAGTGCATACTCTGATATGATTTAATAATTGTCATTGTCAATTGATAGAAAAAGTCAATAATTAACTAAGCTTTAAGAAAATGACACTTTTAAAATGTTGATTTATTCTACGATAATAAATTGCCAGCTCAAAAAAGAAGAAATCCAAAATGAAAATGACCCATAAACTCTAGTATGTTGCTGTGTTATTTCCAAACCATGATTGGGAATTTTTTGGCGTATTGAAAAAGAATTCAATTTCTTATGTATACAATAAGTTCAAAGTCATTATCAGGTACATATAATACTTTGGTGAATTTCGTTGTGTTTATATGATTGAAAATTTGAGTTATCATACAATTTGTCCCTGAAAACATATTGGAAAGTAGGAAAACTTGACACCGTATAAATAGACCAAATCAACAAATCCCTGTTTCCACTTGTTAGCTTACCAGCACTACTGTAAACTTCTTGGAAATAGCATATTCACAAGTAAACGGGAGAATATATTTAAATATTTTTTTAAAAAATAAGTCATTATTTATTTATTTATGTAAGTAAAAAATAAATATTTGTATATATTTAAGATCACTATGAGCATGAGAGGGGGACAGGGACAGGGTGATAGATATTGTGGGCAGGGGATGGAGTGGGATGAATAGTTATGAAGGTGGGAAATACTTATTCCAATAACTATTTATTTTTATTAAGAAAGTCGTTTTCCTTATTTACAAAAAGCTTATTTTTTTTAAAAGAAATATATTTCAAATCTTTTTGATCAACTTGATACAAGAAAAACATTTCAAAGAAATACCTTTCCTCCAGTAGTGAACATCCCATTAA
This sequence comes from Datura wrightii, assembly GCA_035772735.1. Taxonomy (NCBI): domain Eukaryota; kingdom Viridiplantae; phylum Streptophyta; class Magnoliopsida; order Solanales; family Solanaceae; genus Datura; species Datura wrightii. The sequence goes on along the minus strand of JASDFA010000010.1, from coordinate 171,837,072 downwards.
AATTAGCTTATTTTAAAAACCTGCTTCTCTGAATGGAGTAAAAAATTTAGAGAAGTCGTTAAAAGCATTTAGACAATGTTTGATTTTTCCCTAAATAAATGGACAAACAAACACAAACTCCTTCTCACAAACTAACTTTCTACTTTTATTATAGACGACATTTTACTTATTTTTAAGAAGTTATTTTTCTAAAGAAAATATTTTTTTTAAATTTTTGACCAACTAAATACCAAAAAAAGAGGATATATTTTTAGAAAATACTTTTTCTCCATACCAAATAAACCCTTAAAATCAGCTTATAAGTGCTTGTTGAAAAAAATGTGAGAAATGCAAGTTTGTGTTTGACTAAATAATTTAAAATAGAAAACAAGTTTGAACAGCATTGATTCAATTTTTAAAAAGTATTTTTAAGTGTATTTTTTCAAAAAAGTACTTTCGGTAAAAACTATTTTTTTACCTTCTAAAAAATAGCTTCTTTTACTTTTCAAAATTACTTATTTTCTCTCAAAAACTTAATTAAATACCTTATTTTTTTTAGAAGAAACACTTTTGACCTCCTAAAAGCTTGACCAAATAAACTATCAGGTACAAAACATAAAAACAACGTTTTTCAAAATACTTTTTTGATGCTTTTTTATTCCTTTTTAGGATTACTTATACTCTTATTCTAGATTGCATTACATATAAAATCTTACATATATTTTGAAATAAATTCTACATGTTATTTACGCGAGAAATAGAAATAGTAACGAAATATAGAATCTTTTTTTAAAAGTAAATATTGTATTAGTAATACAAATTCTCAAATCTGGCATGGAGGGATATGAAAAAATAAAATAGAAAATTCATACAAAGTTATATACAAATTACTATCCTCAATTATATTTTCTAATATGGAAAACCCAACACAAAAATTAATTATTCTGAGCTACAACGAATTTTTAAACAAGAAAAAAAAAACAGAAAAAACTACCCTAGCACTAGCACTATGATAGAGCACAAACATACGATAATATTTATACTAAATCAAATAATTTTGTTTTACAGTTAAAAAGAAAAAACTGAGAATGACTATCAATTAATAATAATCAATATCCTTACTTATTTTAAAAAAGAAAAGCCACAAATAGAATGTTGAATAATGTTCATAGAAAATTGAAATAATAATTTTATCCATCACTTAAATACTACTCTTTGACCAAGAAAGTGAACTTACTTCTAATAAATAATAATAATAAAGTTAATATTAAATTGCCTCTTCGACGTTAGTTGTACCAAAACAAAATTAAGTGACAAATATTTTTGGGATTTTAATATTTACATGGAAATTTTCAAAGAGCTTATTATTCATGTATTTATAACTTTATCAACCTTTTGAATTTCTATACATGCATTAGATTCAGTAGAATTGATGGATCACATTTACTATGTAATCTAATATATTAACTTATTGCACCAATTCTCCATTTAGAAAACGAGGAGCCAAACACTTTTATAAAAGAAGTCATTATTATACATTTTTCATCATAAACTTCTTAAGAAGTATTAGTTTTAAGCTTTTCTACTGCTACGGGAAAAAAAGATAACAAAATTCAGCAAGCTTCTTCAAGGTTATTGATTGCTTATTTTACTTTATTTGTTTTCTTGAGAAATCTCTGTGTATGATAACAATTTGTTTTGGCCTTTCCAGACGAAATATATTTTCATTCCAAACTTTATTGTTCTTAGCCCAATGTTCTGTTGTTTTAATTTTATAACAATCATTATGTGCATAATTTAAGAAGTTTCTCAAATGAAAAGATGAACACTTCGGGTGTGTCTGGCAGAGAGAGAAAAATATTTTCTATTTTCTAGCGTTTAGTTGGTCAAATATTTCTTTAGGAAAATAATTTTCTTGAACAAATTGTCTTGTCTCATCCCCATCCTCACAACCATTTACTCCACCCCAACCCCACCACCCCACCTAACCCCTGCCCTCTCCCTTCCCCCACCCACAACAACCATCAACTTATCCCTTGTAGTGTTATTCTAGATATATACAGATATTTTTAGAATAATATTTTTTACTTGCATATCGAGGATATGACCCTATATATGAGGTTGTGAAGGATACGTATTAGGTTAGTAGATTAGTAGGAATTAAAATATTGTTTATCTAATCCGCTCATGCTAGTAGTCATAGTACTATTATGCGTAGTGTCTTGCTCTTAATTAGATTCTTGATTACCTGGTATTTCTTGTACTTTTTTGCTTTAGTTAATGTTTGACATGCTTTGTTTATTCACTTCTTCTTTTTCAGGATTTTTTTGATTTGTTTATTCTTGAGCCAAGAGTCTATCAGAAACAGTTCTCTACTTATGAGGTAGGGGTAAGATTTACGTACACTTTACCCACTCAGACCTCATTCTAGTGGGACTACAAACTGAGTATGTTGTTTGTTTTGTTTTTTATATAACGAACATAAGAAAATAAATTCAAAAAATCACCTATTTTTAAAGAAAATATTGGAAACCATTTTCCTTCCCACCAAACACCCCCTTCATTAATCACACTTTTTCTAGATTTTTAACGAGCTCCCCCCTTCAAATAGTTTCTCCAAAGATCATAACTTCCTTCTTTTAAAATTAAGATCTTCTTATTGTATAGCTTTGAATAACTATTCTAAGGCTAAGAAGTATTCTTATGGTTGCAATTTGTTTTCCTCATGGAATGACATGTATACTATTATACTTATTATTATTCTTTCTAAAAGTAAAGGGATCCAGGAATGTTTTATAAATGAAAAAGTCAAAGCAAATCATGTTTAATATATGAAATTGAGATATTCGTAGTATTATTTTATGTGTTTCATCAATCAATTTAAAATACATTTTTAAAGAATAATTAATTGAAAAAAAATACTTTTGTAAAAGTCTAGCAAGCATAGACAAAAATACAAAGTCATCTTTGCTTGGAATTAGCGGATGTGTGGGAAATCTAACTCGGATACCAAAGTTATAAAAAAGCCAAGTCCCCCAAAAATAGTTTTTTTTTTTATTTTCTCAAAAGCAAATTATGCTATTTTTAAAAAATTTGATCAAACCGCTTTGAGTATTCAATTTAAAAATGACTTGGATATAGTATAAATAGACCAAAGTTCAGTGATCTGTTGTAATTCGGAATTATCCTATTTGGCTAAAAATACACAAGTTTCCTAAGAGAAGCTTCACAGAAATAACATCAGAGACGCTACGCTACATAACAACAAAAGAAAAGCAATCGGTTGGTCCACTCTAAAGGCATAAACAACGAAAAGCTTCATTGTCCAACCTACTTTTCTGCTCTCTACTATCCCCTCACCACTACCCCTCCCCCCCCGCCCAAACCCCGTCCCCGACCGACTGCCCGGTATCGCGCGCACACAGACTGAGAGAATCTCAAGTAATGCAGCAAACATTGGGGGGCGCTTGAACAGGTCCCGCTTATTCTCTTAATTCTTTTCTTGTTCGGCGTTAATTTCCTGCTAAAATTGGGACGACCCCTTTTGTTGTCAATATGATTTGTTTTTAGATTTGAATCGCTCCAGTTTTAATATTTTCTGTTGGGTCGAGGAGTATATGTAATATCTCTAAGAATAGTCTGTTATTGGGTTTGAGTAGGTGTTCTGATTATGCACAACGTTTTCTTTATTTTTGACTTCCTCGGTGTTGGCAAAAAGTGTGTTGATTACGTTGGATTCAAGTTGCACTCTTTGACTTGAAATTTAAGTGTTTCTTGGCTTAATTTTGGTAATCTTGAATTCATATTTTGTGATTTAGCAATATTTGTTTTCTTATATTGTTGAACTTTGTTTGATCTTATAACCTGCAATTAACCACTCTGGAGTGTGGATAGAGAGAAGTGTCCCCTTCCCTTTTTGGGGTTGTAGGGTGGGTCATATACAAAGAAACTCGGTAGAATTTACCCACATTTGATTGTTCAAGTTTTGACTGCCCAAATAAGCTAATTTAATATTCAGTAAAACAAACTTGATGTCAAAACGGATTTGGTGATCAACTTTTGAAAGATATGTACTTTATTAAACTAATATTCATACATGTCTCGTCCTGTGATAGTTACTACAAATTCAGATTTACAACTTACGAGGTTGATCCGTAAATCTTAATGATTGGTTGGTGAACACGGCAGACAGGCTAGGCAGAAGAGCCTTGATGCTTACAACAGTCTGGTTTTGCAACATTTAATCTCAATATCAATATTTCCTTTGCTCCTTTATTAATATCAGCTAATCCTCCTCCTACTTCTTTCACTTGCAAACTTTCAACACATTATTTTGTTGACCATTTTAGTAGTTGCTATCTCTCATCATTGAGGCTGAAAACTTTAGTGATCTTTTTAACCTACTAGTGTTAAGATTTTACCAATCTCATCAAACTCTTTTCATGGTTTATGTAAAAATACTACCTGTTAGGAATGTGTGTAGAAGCACCCTGTATGTATGTTGTGTAACTGTTTCTGTTTTAGGAGTGTGTTGTGTACAAGCACCCTGTATGTTGGTGTGTAACTGTGTCTGTTTTACCATGGGCATCTGTCATGTTTAATTTATTGTTGACAATAAATGTAATAAAAGTTTGTCGTTAAAAGAATTGATTTGGTTTATAGATTTCATGGGTGGGAAGAGTTCAAAGAGGTCAACAACTGGTCGATATGCATCATATGGCTCCAGTTCACATTCAAGTTATCCAGGCTACCCACAGTCACCATATACTCAACCAACCTACAATTATCCACCGCCACCTCATTATCAAACATATGGTGGTCCACCTCCTGAATCAAGGAAAAGGCTTGAGAGGAAATATTCAAAGATAGATGATGACTACAACAGCTTAGAGCAGGTAGTGAAACATTTTCAATCTATGGATGGGTAAAAGGATAAATCTTTAGCAAGTTTCTGATACTTGGGAATATTGAAAATAATCTCTTCAATCTGTTTTGTTTGTTAAAGATTGTCCCTGATGCTTCTGGTCATGCTGAAAGCAATCATTTGTTCTTCATGTTATCAAGATGTTCATGTTGTCATCTGTGGAAGTGACAAATGCAAGAATGAAATTTGAATATGGTATCAGTAATATCTTAATTCATGCTGGAGTATGCAATTGTTTGAAATACCATACTTGTATGTTTTTCTGCCACTTGCAACATCTGAATTCTGTTGAACCTGATATTAGAGTGTGCTTTATTAAAGATAAGTTGAAACAATATTTTGGGCTAAAGCACCAAATTTTACGAGAAGGTTGGTGAAGAATTTTTCAATCCAACATGTGATGTGGAGCCACATTTAAGTATATTTGCAAGTAAAGGAGAAACCACTCCCTCAAGGCTAGATGTATCTTGTGTCTATTTAGTTGGTACAATATGTCAGCTGTAAATTCCCCTGAAAATTGTTTGGACTTGTGTTAGCTCCCTGATCTTAGCATAGCCTTTCATGTCATGTATTTGAGCTAACATACTCTAACTTTTTCTTATTACCTCTTGTATTCATTGCATCTGCTTGATGACATCAATGATATGTCATTAAAAAGAAGGGGAACTAACTTTGTCACTAAACCTGAAAGTACTAGTTGATACAGTTGCAGTTCACCTGTGATGCTTTTGAACTAAATCTTTTAGCCATGCCATATTGAATGCTTGAGTTGGGTAGTGTGTTTTTTTTTAATCTCTCCTTCCCGGAATGTTTTATATTGCTCTCTTTTTTGTTAATAATATAACGCACTTTCTTTTCTAGGTCACTGATGCCCTTGCACGTGCTGGGTTAGAGTCTTCGAACTTAATTGTTGGCATTGATTTTACCAAGAGCAATGAGTGGACTGGTAATACTTAAATTTGCAGTAGAATACCTATATATAACTTACAACACTGTCCATCTAATCTGTTCTTGAACTAGGTGCAAGGTCGTTCCACCGGAAAAGTTTGCATCACATTGGGGATGGTCAAAATCCATATGAACAAGCAATATCAATCATTGGAAGAACACTATCAAAATTTGATGAGGACAACCTAATTCCTTGTTTTGGATTTGGAGATGGTACTTCTCTTAACACCTAATTTCTAGTTGGATTTTTTTTAATCCAGAGATCTTATTTGATTGTGTATTTGCAGCCTCAACGCATGATCAGGAAGTCTTCAGCTTCTATCCTGACGAGAAATTTTGCAATGGATTCGAGGAAGTACTGGGTAGATATAGAGAATTAGTTCCCCAGTTACGGCTTGCAGGTCTAGCTTGAGTCTTCTCTCTTGTATTTGCCTTTTCCTTATCGTCTGCAGTGGGTATAGTTCTGCATTTTCTTCTTCAGTTCCATGACACTTCTATTTTTACAGGACCAACATCATTTGCTCCTATTATTGAAATGGCAATCACTATTGTTGAGCAGAGTGGTGGTCAGTACCATGTTTTATTGATAATAGCGGATGGACAGGTAGATATGCTGTTTCTGTAACACCACAATAATATTCTATTTTGTCACCAGATGCACTCTATGTACTCTTTTAGACAATTCCTAGTGTGTTGATACTGATTTTGTGAAGGTTTCATGCTTGTGCACTATTGTGTACAAATCAGTTGACGGGTAGTTGTAGTCTACGTAGATAACAGATGAGTAGATATTAAGATTTTGATTTTAGGTATCATAAGAAAACTGAAAGCTTTGACACTGCCATAGGCTTAAATACCTGGTGTTGCATGTGGAAAACTTTATTAAAAAAGAAGTCATGCAGTGAGTAATTTCAGATGAGCTTTTGTGCCTTCTCCATAGGCTTGGATGTGCATCTAAGTGTTTCAATAGAAAAGAGAAAGATTTGTAATGACATGTGCTACGACTATTTCAGTTAACACTGTGCTATGTTTACAGAACTTTGATGTTAGAACATTATGTGGCTTTAGCAGATAATATGACCTGTCATGAGACTAAAGGGTGTACCAATATTGGAAATAAAGATGAATCTGTGTACTCGTGATTATAAGAAACACAATATGACCAACCTGATTTACATGCAAATGTTGCAATTAACAAGTTCCAGCTAAAGTGGTTTATTGACAGCTTGACTAAAATAATAGAGACTGTTACAGGTTACAAGAAGTGTAGATACTGCACATGGTCAATTAAGCCCTCAAGAGAAGAAAACAGTTGAAGCAATTGTTAAAGCTAGGTAACTTATTACTGTAGAAAATTTTCTTTGATAATGCTATTTCCAAATGATTACTTAAAATCTATTGATCTTTATTTGCAGTCAATACCCCTTATCAATTATTTTAGTTGGCGTTGGAGACGGGCCATGGGACATGATGAGGGAATTTGATGACAACATCCCTGCTCGAGCCTTTGACAATTTCCAGGCAAGTAACTGCTGCTGCTTCTTTTCCTGTTGTTGAAGTTATTGATTTGTTATCATTTGTTGCCTTAAGTTTTGATTTCCATATGTGTCAACTAATTTTTTTGGTTTTCTTTAGTTTGTTAATTTTACAGATATCATGTCTAAAAATGTGGATCGGTCCAGGAAAGAAGCAGAGTTTGCCTTGTCAGCATTGATGGAAATACCTTCTCAGTACAAAGCAACTCTGGAGCTGAACATTCTGGGGTACAAATTTAACTTCTCATTGTTAATCTGTTACTAGTTGATACTGAAATTTAGTTTCAGTTTATTTTCTACTTCACTCTTCAGCCAGTGCTCTTTTTGTTTTCTTAACTGGTTTGCACTTTTTAAGCAGTGCTCGTAGAGGGAATGAAATTGACAGGATTCCTCTCCATCCTCCTCGCTATGGTGCAGCTTCCTTTGGCACATCAAAACCTTCACAAAACAGTAGTCACCGTCCAAGTGTACCTTCTTCTAGCGGACACAATTCAGCTGTTGGGTCAAGTCATCCAGCAAGTTCTGCAGATAATCATGTAAGCAGATTTTTTTGTGTTTGATTGAGGTTAGCTGGTTGTCACTTGTTTTCATTCTTATTTATTTCAACACTTGATAACTGTTCATAGAACCATTAAGGGCTCATTCTGAACCGATTTTGTCAAATATCAGCTTACATTCAACAGTGATCGAGTGATCTGGATTCTGTTCTTACTTATCCATCTCCATTTTCTTTTTCCTTTTCTGAGGTTTGGTACCATATCTTGATGTACTTTCCGAATCTTTATTTTAGCTAATAGTTTCTCATTTCATGCTTGGACAGCTTTGTCCCATCTGCATAACCAATCCAAAGGACATGGCATTTGGTTGCGGACATCAGGTATAGTTGTATAGGTTTTCAATTTCCTTCTCAGGTAGCAGTAGCAAAACTACGTATGTTGACAGAATTTTGTTTATTTGCAGACATGTTGTGAATGTGGGCAAGATCTGTTGTTGTGCCCCATCTGCCGGGATAGCATTCAAACTAGGATAAGACTTTACTGAGTCACTTCTCTTGGTGGAAGAATAATTTGCTGCTATTCAGAAAGCTGCTGATTCTTATATTACTTGGAGCGGTTCTCATAAATTGGTTTTTGCTGATTAATCTCAATGTCAGCAGTATCTAATGTCTTTTTATTTAAAGATGCTACATTTCAGTATTTTGCTCTGTACATATATTTTTTTTTAAGGCCACTCATTGTTCATTGAATCTGGTGCTCAGTGTGCAAGTAAATTTCTGTTTTCCACCTGTGTTCATTGGCAAACTCTCAAGGAATAGTTTCACAAAAACGTAGAAGAGCCGGGACAATGTGTGATCTTGTTTGTAGATTGAGTGAAAAAGGAATATAGTTCTCTTTCTCTGTGCATCTCTGTGGTGGTTAAATCTCCACTAGATAGGAACAACTTGTGATTGGATATAACTGTCAAGATTTTCTCTAGAAATATCTCTGTGATGGTTAAATCTCTCCAAGAAAGGGACAACTTGTGATTGGATGCAACTGTTAAGATTTTCTCTCGAATAAATCTCTTGTTCCTAGATCTTCTGATAATACGGGTCCATCTGGGATCAGATTCTCTGTGGTCGCCAGTTTTAGATGAGCCACATAATCTTCTTCTATAATTGTGTGCGAGGCTAACCCAATGAAGATGGGGTTAGAATCTACTAAGGTTTTAGGTGAACTTACTAGGGATTGGCACTGCCAATTATATGAAAACATTGGCGAAATCAAATGAAATGGTTGAAGAGTAATTTCATGACCAAGCAGACTTATGTTTGATCTAAATGCTTCTAGTTTGATATCTTAAACGACTATAATTCTGTAAGTTCATCAAGTTTCTGAGTTAGTTTTTCCTCTGTATATATTTTCCTGTAAGTCAGAATTTTAAATTGAGGTACAAACTTCATGGCATAATGGATGAGTCTGTGAGTGTGTAAAAGAATTTTTGGTGCTCCCTCGTTTAGAGATGAACTATCGTCACGCAAAAGGTTCATGTGGCCATTTAGTTAGACCAAAGAATGACCAAGATTATATTGAAAAATTGATTGCCCGTTTGCATGACTTTCTTGTCCCTATATATCCTTTCAAACCATAAGGTATTGGACGAAAATTTCTCTTGCTCTTCTTTTTGTTCTCTCATGGAGAAGCACTCGCAGACACTAGCCAGCTGCATCATCATCAGTGCAGCTCTTTTACTGCACTGTCTTATTAAATGCAGCAGAGCAAGTGCTGTGTTGCCCCACTCTACAAAAGAGAAAGGGACATGGAAGTTACTGCTGAACAACACTGGAGTGGTGGGTGCGCATATGGTTTTAACCCATTGGAACACTGTGATACTGCTTGATCGGAGCGGGTCTGGCCAATCAGGATACCAGCTACGTCATCGGTTCAATGGAACAAAATGTAAGGGCACTCATGCTGACTTGTCAGACCCAACTTGCTATGCTCATTCTGTAGAGTACAGCATTTTCAACAACAGTATCAGGCCCTTGACTCTCACGTCTGACACTTCTTCGTCTTCTGGTTCCGTCTTGAGCAATGGAAGGATCATTCAATCTGGTGGCTTTGGAGACGCTTCGCATAGGATTCACTATTTTGGGCCTTGCAAAAGTGGTGATAATTGTGATTGGATTGTGGACAAGAAGCACTTATCTGAAAACCGTTGGTATGCTTCTAGCCAAATTCTCCCAGCGAATGACAGGGTCATCGTTGTTGGAGGACGCGGGTCCTTTACATATGAGTTTGTACCTAAAATGTCAACAAATGGAAAGACTTATCATCTTCCTTTCTTGAGGCAGCATTATGACAGCAATGAAGATGGAAATAATCTTTATCCTATTGTTCACCTTTCCTCTGATGGCAAATTGTTCATTTTTGCCAACAGGGATTCCATTCTTTTCAATTACAAGCAACACAAGGTTGTAAAGAAATTCCCTAGAATCCCCGGATTGGGGTCAAGGACTTACCCTAGCACAGGATCATCAGTCATTCTTCCACTGAATCAGAAAGATGGCTTCCACAAAGTGGAGGTCATGATATGCGGAGGGGCAGCTCCAGGGGCGAATGCAGCTGCTCGAGAGGGCAGATTCTTGACAGGTCTACGCAGTTGTGGAAGAATGGTCATCTCTGGAAATAAGCATCAATGGAAGATGGAAAACATGCCAGGGCCACGCCTAATGCACGATATGGTGCTTCTTCCAACAGGACACGTGCTAATCATAAATGGCGCGAAGAGGGGTTGTGCTGGATTTAGAAATGCAGCCACCCCTGCTCTTGAACCTTACCTATACAACCCCAAGAAAACTCTTGGCAGAAGGTTTTCGGTTCTGAAATCTACTAAAATTGCGAGAATGTATCATTCATCAGCAATTCTTTTACCTGACGGAAGCGTACTAATAGCAGGGAGCAATCCGAATAATCAATACCTTTACAAAGATGTAAACCACCCTACTGAACTTCGGCTACAGGCATTCATCCCGGACTATATGCACAGGGAATACAGTCATCAAAGGCCTCATCACGTGTCAATTCACAGCAATGGCAAGGAAGGAGTTGCATATGGTAACGAATTTTTGGTTCGTTTTTTGCTGGGGAGTAAGCCTAGGTATCTGGCTTTTAGTGCATATGCTCCGCCATTTACGACACATTCCCTGTCGATGAATCAAAGGTTGTTGAGACTCAGGTGCAAACGGATAGTAAGTGATGCAAAAGGTTGGTGGAATGCTACCTTGGAAGCTCCTCCATCTGCTAATGTTGCACCCACTGGATTTTATTTGCTTAGTGTTGTTACTGAAGGGATACCTAGCTTTTCTCAGTGGGTTAAGTTCATTCACGCTGCTTCAACTTGAATTAATCATCTCATTTTCCTCTACAAATTGGTATATTCAGGACCACAAAAAACAGATTTTAACTAAGTTATGAATAGTAATGCTAATATTCCATCGATAAAATCGTTTTTGTTATGGGTGATTTATTCAAGTCATTTCATGCTAATTGATTAGATTACCTTATTATATTCATTGGTAATTTTATGATTTATCAATGAAATATATTACTCCACTGTGCAAGCAACTTTTTCCCCTTGTACTTGTAAGAGATCTCCAATGGCTCCAAATACACTGACTTGTCACGTGACCTCAACATAGTTTGGATATGTAATTGACAATTTCACAGATGTGTTTCAATATGTTATTTAAATAGGGTCTTAAGGCTGACACTTGTTTGAAAAGGTGAAATTGAAATGATAATATCGTTTAATCAAGAGATAAACTTTTTACTTAAAAAAATATTAAACTTGACACTTTATTATCTCCATTTGAACCATTATTTTCAATCAAAATTGAGAATTATAATAAGGCTTAAATGCAATCGTTCAATCGAATTGTTGCCATAAAAATTCTTCTGCGTGTATGCCAAATCTTATAGACAAAATTGCCTGGATCACGATTCAACTACTTTTGTCCAAACAAAGAAGATGAAACGAACAAAAAAAATTACCATTCAACCACCATAGTCCAAACAAAGAAAGAAATAGAAAAAGACAGAATGCAATGCATGGGCCCAAGATAAGAAGTTGGAATATGTCACAAATTTTAAATTAATTAATATGTTTCAGATTTTTATAAATTTATTTTTTGTTTTATGTGTTTTTTTTTTACTTCTTACTTATAAAGAAATTTATAAATAACATATAAAAATATTTTTAGAATTATTTTTTATATTCAAATTATAATGACTATATTGACTCATTTTCAGCATCCTCAATCCCCGCTTAAAAGGAAAAAAAATTGAAACAGCTATACGAAATACATCGTAGATATTGATAACTATGGTTAAATCTCAGAAAGAGCTCAATCTAATTAAGTTGGAACATGTCATTTCATTCATAATATGCTTCATATCTTCATTATTATTATTATTATTATTATTATTATTTTATTTTTTATATATAAGAGAAATTTATAAATAACACATAAATAATATTTGTAAAAAAATTTTTCTATTCAAATTTGTCACCACTATATTCACTTATTTTCTTCATCCTCATCCCCCGTTGGGAAAAAAAACGCTTGAGACTGTTGGATGTTATGAACCACAGGGGTTGGCAACTATGGTTAAATCCCCGAATTTTTGACATGCTTTAGATCTTATAAATTTATTTTTAATTTTATATCTTTATTATTAATTTTTGTTTTACTTTTTACATATTAGAGATTATTAAAATAGCACAAAAAAATATTTATAAAGTTATTTTTTTAATTTAAATTATAATCACTATATTCATTTATTTTCTTTATCCTCGCCCTCATAAAAAAAATTGATACAATTAAATATTATCAACCATACAATTTGACGAAGACAGCTACATTCCCCAAAAATCTCAATCTAATTAAGCTAGAATAAACATTTCTTCAATTAACATGTTTTTGATCCTTATATATTTATTTTTAATTTTATATTTTTAATATTATTTTAATTCATGTAACATACTATAAAAATTTGCAAATAACATATCAATTATTTTTTTCTACTCAAATTGTAATTATTGTATTTGTCTTTTTTTTTTGAGAAAAAAAAAAAAACGGGTTGAATCTTATTATGCGTGGCGAGGGTTGGCGGCTGCGACTAAATCTAATCACAGATCCTATGGTCCTTTGCGGGTTCAACATTAATAGCCCCTTAAGAGCAGTCATTGTGTTCCCCTCAAAGCTCGCCCTGAAGTCAATATTTTTCCTCTCTAATTGAATACTATAATGGATTCTGTAATGCCATTGAGGACCACCGCCACGGCAACGGCCGCAGTTGCAGCGGCGACGGTAAGACCCCGGTTCTCGTTTCAACTCCTTGCCAATCCCAGACCCAAGAAACCGGCTTTCTTCTTATCAGTTCCAACGACTATTTTCACGAGCCACCATGCTCGAATTTTGCCCCAATGTTCACCCGTTCGAGCTCAAGAGGTAGCCGAATCGTTGGTTTAGTTTTGCTTTATTAGGTTTTGTTTGTGACTTGAAGATTGAATGATATCATTATTTGAAATGAGGGTTTTCCTTTGCTATATGTTGCGTAGTTTATATTACTTATTCCCTCTGCCTATGCATTCTAAGATTGTTTACTTCCTTTTGCTGCAAAAAGGTGGATACTTGCTTAAGGAATGACTTTTGCGGTGATACTAGTGTTTAAAATCTCTTAAAGGTTAACCATTTTAAGGTTTTCATATTTTGTCCTCCATGCTCTGTAAGAAAATCTACTGGTGGGTATTATTTCATTTCAGTAGTTGATGTTCATATGATTTGCATATTCAATTTTGAGCTTTTTAAATCTGTAAAAAAGATATCCCATTTCCGTTACGGGATGATGTGTATACTGTAGAATTGGCCTCAAACTCTTGCGTTCAGACATGCCTCTTCTATTTGCCTTTTTTGATTGCATCACAAGATAGATGAGAAAAGCCTTTCTTATAAAGATATTCCACTAAGATAAAGCATAATTTGTTTGACTTGAAGGATGGTTCAGTTGTGGTTTCTGAATCCTCCATTTCTGAAGGAGATGCTCTCAAAATCAAGGAGTGGGAAGTAGAAAGATTCCAAGATGAAATTGCTGCAAGTCAGGGAATAAAAATTAGAAGGAGACCAACAACAGGACCTCCTTTGCACTATGTTGGCCCTTTTGAATTTCGAATGCAGAATGAAGGCAATACTCCATGTAACATACTAGAAGAAATTGTCTGGCACAAGGACAAGGAAGTCTCACAGGTATCTCTTGGACAAGAGTCTCAAATGCTCCCTGAGGGTATATATGCGATCATGTTCCTGTTTCATAATATTCTGCGAGCTAAAAGGTGATTTTTGTTTGCCAGATGAAAGAAAAGAGACCACTCCTTCTATTGAAAAAACTTCTTAGCAGTGCTCCACCTACTAGAGATTTTCTAGGAGCTCTGAAAGAATCTTATTCAAGAACTGGATTGCCTGCTCTTATTGCTGAAGTGAAGAAGGCTTCTCCAAGTAGAGGTGTTCTTCGTGAAGATTTCGATCCAGTACGTGTGTCATTTCCCCTTCATGTCAACTGAGTGCTTTAGATCTTGTACCATTTTAATTTGACATTACTTAGTTTCTCATTCCTTCTACATTGAGCTAAGAAAATCTGTTAGGAAAATGGATAAAGGTCTGATTTTAAGTAAACTATGTTGAGACATGTCGGGATATGTTATTCTTAGTTTCTCATTCCTTCGACATTGAGCTAAGAAATATCTGTTAGGAAAAAGGGTAAAGGTCTGATTTTAAGTAAACTATGTTGAGACAGGTAAGGATGTGTTATCTTTTCTTCTTTTTGCTCTGAAGTAGTTCTTGACTGGTTTCACCTCTGTTAAATTATACAAGGTATCTTATGTTTTATTTTGTATTCGACAGAACTATAATAGTTCTTAAGAAATGTGTTGAACTTCTTAAAGGCACTTGAAGTGATATAAGGTTGTAAACTATATCAAGAGGAAAAAAAATTTCCAATATTCTTCTCAAATAAAAGTAATAGTCAACTTTAGGCAAATTCTGATCCTTCTCGCAAGTCTACCAGTAGCCAATCAAATGAGAAGAAGGTGCATCATGAGACATGTATTCTAGAGCTACATTTAATTGGAAGGTTTCATTTAAGTTGGTATTTCTTTCGATGGATGAAAATCTAGAAAAAGAAATGAAAGTTAAAAAGAAGTTAATATCAGATCTGTTACCAGTTTAACATCATTCTGTTATCATTAGAGTTAATCCTGTAACTTCCTAAACACCTTAACGAAGGAAAACAATTTGCATACTGACCTACCACTTAAATTTAAGTGATATGCAGCTGGCTGGTGACAAATAAATAAGGGAATAATTGCTTTTCATCATTGACTGGATTAGTTTAAGATCATCTCTAGTTGTATGTTGGTGTAATTTATGCATAATTCATTCCAAGCTCTAAATACTTCAATGATCTAGCAGATTCCTAAATCTTTAGAGTAGCAAGTTTAACTCTCAAATCATCTAGATTCTTCTGTCTCATTTAGTTGCGTGTGGAGGGGGGGGGGGTTGGGGGGGGGGGATAGGGAACAAAGCGAACTGATTATATATCTCCTTTCATTTACATCTAAAGGAAAACGCTATTAGTTTTTAGTGGCCACTCAAAAAATTAGTATCTGAGCTTGCATTAGTTTTATGTTTCTGCTTCTTTTCTCTGGAGAAATCAAACATAGTATTCTCTCTTATTCTTAGTCAGTCCTGTAAAAGATGAAAAGGATGTGACAGCATCATTTATCAAAGTAATATATAATGTAGGATATCTTTTTTCTAAATAATTTCGCATTTGTTATTATAAAATTACATCCATAAGTGCCCTAAAACAAATTATAGAGAAAAAAGAGGGATGGGTATGTAACCAATTTCCACTTCAGCATTAAGCAAATGTGCTCTTGCTTGCTCCTCTAAGTTGTGAAAAATTGTAGTATGATTGCAGCGACCAAAATGAAACTTTCTTCCTTTAGAGATTTGGTCTTCAATTGGGACTATGTGACTTCAGGATTAGAATAGTCAGCTGGGAGAAAAAAAGGGGGGGCTAGCTTATTCAGATCCAGTCCCAGGGCATTGTTTCAGTGGCCAAATTAGTATAGCACGGATGTGTGGTAAGCGTATATCACGAGTTTGAGTCTTACTATGAATCAAACCCCTTGTATTTTAGTTGGAAAGCGTAAAGGGATGGCCCCACTATCCACCAAGCCTCTAAGCTGAAAACAACAGATTTCACTGTAAAATATTTAGGAAGAGGCAGGTTTAGGCATTTAGCTACATTAAAACATTTTCTTCTTCTACTATATATAGGGCTTCAGATTGGTACTCCTTTAGACTTAATTATCTATAAAGGTGTAATAAATGAATAAAATTCTCTGCAGGGCTTTGTTCAAATATGAAATTGCATTTTATTCGGGGATTCGCTGTTAGCGCAATCCATTGACAAAGAAACCCATCCATTAAGTTAAACCCATTAAAGAGAGTTCAAATGTTTCAGTTGTAACTTACCCTTGTTGAAATCATTGAAATGGGGATGAACCTTTCAATTTTTTTGCATGACAGGTTGAGATCGCCAAAGCTTATGAAAGAGGTGGAGCAGCATGCCTAAGTGTTTTGACAGATCAAAAATATTTTCAGGTAAAAGTTCCATTCTTCAAATTGCCGATAAGGATTATAGTTCTTTCTAGTAATTAATTTGCTTTAAGGGATAGAAAAAATGACTATCTAGTTACCACTGTCAGAGTCAGTTACTATCAGTAACTAAATTTCATAATGGACCAAAATAAGGTAAGTCTCATGGTCATCCTTAAGATGACAATGTTGAAGTTAGTTTCTTCCTATGCTTTTCTAGCAGGAATCTTAAGTTGTAATTAGGGGTGTTCATGGTTCGGTTTGGATCGTTTTTTTTTATCAAAACCCAAAATCAAACCAATTTAGTCGGTTTTTAAATTTCTAAAATCAACAAATTTATTTCTACTATCACAAGATGAATGTATCTGAATCTTCTATTATTTTTCAACACTATTCTGAAGCTTTAACATGTTTAAGTTGCATAACTGTAAAGGTTCATCACTTCACATGTCCAACATCCACACAAAAGCAATATACAACTTTAAATAGAATGATTAACTCTTCAAAAATCAAAGGAGCAAGCCATTGAAGAGTAGATAAATGTCTTAAAAAATAAAATTAAAAACCAGCAATACACCACACCACATATAGACAATTAGACTTAGAGTATTGGGTTTGAACATATTTTTTAAGAAATGAAATTGAAAAGTGTTGCAGTGAATGTGAAATAAGTAGACTAAAATCAAATTAATGATTAAAAGGTATAAGATATTTATAATTATATATGAAAAAATAATATCATATATTCAAATAATCATAAAGTTTATGTATATAATTTATCGATTCGATTTGGTTAGTTTTCAATTTTTTTAGTAGAACCAAAATCAAACCAAATATTATCTGTTTTTAAAAATTTAAAGCCAAGCCAAATCAAATATCGGTTTTATTAATCAGTTTGGTTTGGTTTTTCACCAAACCGTGAACCCCCCTAGTTGTAATTGAAGTATTGACAAAGTTGCAAGCATTATTTTTCCTTTATGTCTAATCAGGAATGCTGAAAGATTTGTATCCTTTCCACCAATCACAAAATAATAATATTTGTATCTTTTTCCTAGTAGGACCTAATTGTAATTAGTGTTGAAGAACTTTTAACTAGGATATGTTTATGTTACAGATTACCTTTCTGATAAGGAAAGAATAAACCATTCCATTTAAGTAAATGATTAAATCTGCCTGATAGCAGTTGTGAAGATAGGTGCTCTCTTATTAGTCAACCAAGAATTAGGATGTATAATGGAGTTGTTTAGGAAGTGGCATCAACTCCGAGAATTAGCTCATAGACTATTCTGATTCTTGGTGTACCGTGGAAGTGCTTCGATATAGATTGTCAATAATTTTCCAATTGCTTATTATGAGTCTGTTTATTTTGTGAATAGGGAAGTTTTGAAAATCTAGAGGCCATAAGGAATGCTGGAGTAGAGGTATGCAGATTCCCTCAAGTTTGTCGTGTACCACCTATAATATATCATAATTGAGTCCTTTACAGCTTTGTATTGAACTCAAACTTTTGCAGTGCCCTTTGTTGTGTAAAGAATTTGTTATAGAGGCATGGCAAATCTACTATGCTCGGGTTAAAGGTGCCGATGCAATTCTGTTAATTGCTGCTGTTCTACCAGATCTTGACATCAAGTATATGACTAAGATCTGCAAATTACTTGGATTGACTGCACTAATTGAGGTAAATTGTTGCTTTCTCCACACCTACTTTTTGACCATTCAATTGACTGGAAGGGGAAAATTTTCAAAATCTATACATCAATATTTTAAAGAAATTTTCTTAATTTTATCTTCATTGATGGATGTGAAAAATGTTAACTTCAGTTTCTTCAAGGTAAGTTAATATGTTTGATGGACATGAAAGATATTTGGTATGAGTTCTTCTCTTTGTTGAAAGATTGTTGGGTAACATCCTGCTTATGGCTAGGGCCAGGTGATGGACCAGGGATGACTCCTGTTGGAGGCATGATCGAACACGGGTGCTTGCTTGATGGCTTAGTTAAGAAATAAAATTGCACCCTTATAGCTTTTGACATGATGGTAAACAGTTGAACCTAATAAGTTGTTTCAAAGTCAATGTCATGGGTTGAATTCCCAGGAACATGTTGTGTGTGGTATGTGTTGGTTGGGTTGGGTGGATTGTGTGTGTGTGTGTCGGGGCGGGTGGGTGGGTGGGGGACTACAACATTCTGCCTATGGCAATCTTAGGTGATGGGGGTGACAGGGTTGGAGTCATGGTCGGACATGATGGTTGCTTGATGCGCTTGGTTAAGAAATAAAGTTGTGCGCATTGCTATCAGCTATAGCTTTTGTCAATGATGGTAAACACTGGATCCTAATAAAGATTCTTTCAATCTGCATTTATTGGTTTTTGGATTTCTACTGCATTCTCATTATAAACTTTAAATCCTTTATGGATGTTTGATATTATTCTGTCATTGCTTACATGTCTACAGCAAGGATTCTCACTTTTCCAAGAGAAAAAAGTTTCTCTTTCTGTATATTTCTTTTCCTTTAATAACCATTTCAACTTCTTGTTTTTCTTCTAGGTACATGATGAAAGGGAAATGGATCGTGTCCTCGACATTGACGGAGTTGAGCTTATTGGCATCAATAATAGAGACCTTGGTAATTTGCATAATTATTTCTACACCTTCTTGATAGACTACATGCTGCCAACTACTATAAGGAGACAAATTGAGCAGCAAAAGGTGTACATGGCCCTCTTGGGTTTGGGCGGTGTGCGGAAAGGGATGTAAGATGATAAACTAGCCTTATAAGGACTTGAAACAAAATGAACTCGAGGCGTTGGATAAATCAATCAAGGTTCCTACATTAAGATAGAGATTCGAGATCCCTGTTCACTTCCATATAAAAGTCATGCTTTATGGCTACATATAGAGCTAGGGAAAAAATGTACAAACAGAATAAATGAAATTATAAGCAACATGCTTAATCAACTGAATTTCAATTGTTTAAGACTCGCCAACTAAATCAACTTGTTGTGTTACCAGGAACTTTCAAGGTGGACATTGGCAATACCAAGAAACTTCTTGAAGGAGAGCGTGGGGAAAGGATCCGGGAGAAAGGAATAACTGTATGAACTTCTATACATCATGGAAGCTTTTGTTTTGGTAGTTTTGCTCTCTGAATAAGTTGGTGACTTTATTACCACTTTAACTCTTCAGGTGGTTGGGGAGTCCGGACTATTTACTCCAGCTGATGTTGCCTATGTACAAGAAGCTGGTGTCAAAGCAGTAAGCTGCTGTTCTAATTTTGAAATTCATAAGATGACTGCGTATAATTACTCTAAATGGGATTCTAGAGGATGATTGTGGCTATTTTCCAAATATGATTTTTCCTGGATCCTTCTGTCTTCATTTGACAATTATGTTTTTGCTATCTACTATGATTCATTCATTCTGATCAATACTGATGATAATGTTGTGGCATCTCTGTAGGTGCTAGTTGGCGAGTCGCTTGTGAAACAGGAGGATCCCACTAAAGGAATAAGTGAACTTTTTGGTAAAGACATCTCCTGCTAAGATGCAGCCAGTTGACTGTATTGCTGTTCCTTTGTGGAGTGATCTTTTTGAGATAATTCACCACAATTTTTTAATCTGTCACTCCATTTTGTATTGTTGGTCACCTGCTTGCTGCATTGTAAGATATAACGTATACACATAAGTGCGGTATGAATGGAAATGCTTAAGTTTCAGGATTTCCGTCTCCATAGATTTTATATTTCTGTTTGATACTACTTGGGAGTATTTGAACAAGTGATTCAGCTTCAGTTTAAAATATCAAATGGGTTGTAATATTTATGTTTTACTAGGTGACGTTGTGCCTAGAGGTGAATTTAGGATTCCTAGAATATTGGTGCACCACTAAAAAAACGAAAGAAAAAATGTATTAAGTGGAAATTGATCCCAAGTACTTAGGTGAATAACTCAACCTTCAAATTATGTGCATCATCTAACCTTTCTGTAGCATGGATGCCAGTTACGGCCAGCATATAATATTATATTAATTTTTAAAAATATATACATAAAATATCAAGTTTTATAAAAAATCACGAGTTCACGTGCCTCAATTTTTATACATAAAATTGCCCCTGATTGTGCCCATTCAATGCATATGTGCCCAACATAAGGTGGTGCTTATTAGGTATTCTGTAGAAATTTAATCGCACGTTTACGCAAACCTAATGGATATATGATACATGACTTCACATATCACTCTTATCACTATATTGTGGTTAATTAATACACATTTCATCTTAATCATAATAAATTTAATATAATTCGATGTAAACATCAAGTGCGGTAAATTTTTATCCTAGGTGTTTTGCGCAATAAGTTTCCAATGTTTCTTATTGGTAAATCAAGTTTAAAGAATATTTGCAACAAAATGATCAATCGTTACTATTTACATAACAATTACTTTCTCTGTTACTTTGTGACACTTTTTTAGTCAATATAAAAAAGAATAATATTTTTATATATATAAAAATAAATTAATTTTATGCATTTCATTTTATTCTTAATGAAATGATTTTTTTTAGCCACATAAATACTTCATTCTTTCTCGAACATCATACCCAAAAATCAAACCTCCTCAAATTCCAACAATTAATTAAAGCTAAACGTATTATAAACTAAAACATCCAAATCAAGTATAAAACGTCTCAAACATTCGAAAGCAAGTCTAGACATTAAAACACCGTTGGGATAATATCCTAAACCAAATCAAACAAGTAAATGTTCCAAACATCACAAGTACAACAAACTAATCCTTGCCATCAGTTATCGGACTCATCAGTCAAATGCCTGTAAGATGACGCACTAGATTCTCTAGTCGATCAAGTATTAAACGGTTTGCTTTGTGCTTTTTGGACAGCTCCTGTACTTGTCTCCGCAATGAATCTATGTCTTCCTGATTCTGCGGAGAACTAAAAGCAGCACTAGACAATCCTGACGTTGGACGGCCTAAGCAATGTCGTGATCCAAGTCCGCTTGCTCTACCTTTCTTTACACCACCAATCGCCTCCAGCAATATTGAAGCTTCATCATCGTGTGACGATTGGGTTGAGCTATCATCCTCAGAAGTGGGCTGACTTTGATGCCATTCATCCATATACCCAACCTTAAACAAAAATGATATGTCATATATAAACAAATTCATGTTAAAGAAAAATAATAGTTCTGACTCTAGGATATTACGTATGTACTCTCAACATGTGGCTCGACCAAAGTCATAGTTCTCCCTTTTTTCTTTTCCTGCAAAAACAACAATAATATGAGTACGATAAAATTTTGATCGCACTTGGTTAAAATTTTGTAGGAGGCTCGGGGTGCCTTTGCTTGGATGCTTATCTTCTCAAATTCCTCAGTGGTCCACCTTTCATTAAGTCTAGACCATATACCTTCTACCATCCAACTGGGCTTCTTACCCTCTCTCCGAGCAGTCCGCGAGATATTTTTAAGCATATCAGCAGCTTGTTTCTCAAAATTACTAAACATTAGATAATCATATTCGAGATACCATCCACGCTTAGTGTGCAAATAAGTTATAATATTAGATGCAAAAAAAAGGTAATTTGATCAATAATACAAAGAATAAATTTATCTGTACCCTAAAGTGATCCCACATCTTATTCTCTCCAAGTAATCCAAGCATCACCATAAAATAATTTAATACAACTCATAATCGCCTTTGTAATTTGAGTGCAGGAAAAGAACCTGCATTACATTTAACATATGTAAAAAAAAAATATATTTGATAATTGAAAATGTAACAGAAGTATTATTTACCCAGTGGTCACATCAGGAAAGATATGCACCCCCCCGAAAACCATCCGGCGCTTTAATCTCACCAAAAATTTGACTCTGCATACCTGTTGTTAGAATTATAGTTTAGTTGATTGAAGAGGCTAGTGGTAGTTAACAAGTTAGTTAGAGTTAGTTAGAATTAGTTAGGGCCACTAGCTAGTTAGTTAAAGTTAGTTAGTTAGTTGAGAGTTAGTTATAACTAACTTTTTCCTTCTGATTTTTCTCTTTCTTTTCCTTGGCATCAGATCATGTACAAGTATATATATCTCAAAGTAATCTACAACAAATCAAGCTTTCATTTCCAAATTTACATCACTATGTGTTAAGTTTGCAAATCTGTGTTCTTCCTCTTTCTCTTCAGTTTTCTGCTTCCTGCCTTCTTCTTCCTTTTCTTCTTCTTCTTCTCTGTTTCTTTGCTTGTCTGCTGCTCACAGCTTCCATTTCAACATGGTATCAGAGCAAGGTTGCTCGTTTCATCTCAGACTCAACTGAAGATCAATTAGTTTTGCTTTCTTCATTTCTGTTTCTCTGGTCACTGATTTCCAGATTGTTTTGTGCAAAGTTGATTGTGTTTTTTTTCATCTCACTCACAAATCCTAGCCATTCAACATAGTTCGATAATGGCAGACTCACAAGGAGTTTTCAGATTCACATGGAGCTTCAAATTCAAGCTCTGGAAGTCAAGGTTTTCTGGACATGATGAATCCAATGTACATACATCCATCGGAAAGTGCAGGATCTGCATTGATTCCGGTAAAATTTGATGGCACAGGCTACAGATCATGGAGGAGAGGCATTCTCAGGGCATTATCAGTGAAGAACAAACTAGGATTTATCGATGGAAAATGCAAGAAGCCAGATCCTAACTCAGATAGCTGCGCAATGTGGGAAAGGTGTGATGACATGGTTACTTCATGGATGTTGAATTCACTATCACCAGAATTAATGGACAGTTTGCAGTATGTGAATAATGCAAAGGAGCTTTGGGATGAGCTTGAGGAAAGGTATGACCAAACTAATGGAGCTAAGCTTTACCAGTTACAAAGAGACATTAATGAGTTTGTTCAAGGTAATCTGGACATCACTGCCTATTACACAAAATTGAGGAAGCTTTGGGAAGAACTAAGTGCACTTGATCTGAATATGCATTGCACATGTTTGTGTGTTTGTGGAGGCAAAGCTGCTCTACAGAAAACTGAACAAGACAGGAGACTGATTCAGTTCTTAATGGGCCTAAATGAAGTTTATACTGTGGTCAGGGGCAACATCCTAATGATGAATCCACTACCTAGCATGGCTCAAGCATTTGCCATCCTGACACAGGAAGAAAAACAAAGGGCAGTTAAGCCTCAAGGTAGTCGACTTGGTTTTGAATCTACTTCACTTAATGTAGGTAGATTTGGGGACACACACTCTAGGACAAACTATAGGCAGTATGGTCAGCTGAAACATACCAGTGGAAGTAGTGCAAGTGGATCTGGACAGTCATTTGCAAGTGGATCTGGACAATCATTTAATAAGTCTGGCCTCTTTTGTGAACACTGCAGGAAGTCTGGCCACACTAAAGATAAATGCTATAGGTTACATGGTTTTCCACCAAATTTTAGATTCACAAAAGGAAGGAATGTAGGTGGAAGTGCATCACATGTTCATGGAAACTGTGTGACTGATAGTCAAGAAGGATCAACTCAAACCAGTCCCAACTTGTCCAAGGATCAATATGAACATTTGGTAAGTCTTTTAACAAGGATGCAGCATGGTCAGCCAGAAGATAGTGTGCACAACAATGCTTGTGGAGCTGTAAACCTTGCAGGTATCTTAGCATGCTATTCCTCTATAACTGAAATAGGTAACTTGTCATGTAAATGTTTGAAGTTGTCTGCTGATTCCTGGATAATTGACTCTGGTGCTACACATCACATGACCTTCAATAGAACACTCTTGTCACAGATTAGACTACTACCTTATCCCTTCCTAGTAAGCCTACCTAATGGATATAAAGTTAAAGTAACTGAAGTTGGTAATGCAGTTGTTGGACCAGATTTAATCCTTCATAGAGTCTTGTTTGTTCCTAGTTTCAAATTCAATCTGATTTCAGTCCATAGCCTGGCTTCACATCTTAAAGGTATTGTTAGTTTCAATGATGCTTTATGTATAATGCAGGGCCCTTCAATGAAGAGGCCACTGGAGATTGGTAAAGCTAGAGATGGACTCTACTTTCTTTGTTCAAAATGCCACACTGGACATTCTGCCTCATTCAATACCTGCAATTCAGCTTCTGGTCTATTTTCTCCTACTTTGAAAGGATGTAATCCAAGCTCTGTAAACATTCATAGTTTGTCTTGTGAAGAGTTGAACACTGAATCTTCTGTATTGCCTGGAAATTCCTCTGTAATGACTCCTCATTCAATAAGAAATGTACCTTCTGTACTGTCTAGTAATTCATCTGTAATGAATTCTCACTCAATGGAAAATGTTGATTCTTTGAATTCTATGTTTTGTGGAAACAGTGTTGATTACTTGTGGCATAGTAGACTAGGACATGTACCCTTTGTTAAGATGAGGTGTATTCCAACTATACCTGTCCAATTTGCACCTAAACATCCTTTCCTATGTTCAGTCTGCCCCATGGCTAGACAAACAAGAATGCCTTTCACACAAAGCACCATTAAATCCACCAAAATATTTGATGTTCTTCATGTGGATATTTGGGGACCATATCATACACCAACACATGATAATCACAAGTATTTCCTTACTCTGGTAGATGATTACAGCAGAGCTACATGGATACAAATGCTGCAATGTAAAAGTGGTGCCATTCAGAGCATCAAAACCTTTGTATCTCTCATTGAAAATCAGTTCCAAAGTACACTTAAAACCATTAGAACAGACAATGGATCAGAATTCACCAGCAATGAAGCTCTTTCTTTCTTTCAGTCTAAAGGAGTCATACATCAAAAGACTTGCCCTTACACACCCCAGCAGAATGGAGTAGTTGAAAGAAAACACAAGCACCTTTTAGAGACTGCTAGAGCTTTGCTTTACCAATCCAAATTACCTTTGAGATATTGGGGAGAATGCCTTAAAACAGCAGTGTATATCATAAATAGGCTGCCTTCCACAATCCTCAATAACAAAACTCCTTTTGAACTCCTCTACAACAAGAAACCTACTTATTCTCACCTGAAAGCATTTGGATGCTTGTGCTTTCCAACTACACTCAAAACACACAAAGATAAGTTTGAGCCAAGAACAACACCACATATATTTGTTGGATATCCTTATGACACAAAAGGGTACAAGGTACTAGATCTAGCCACTAAGAAAATACATGTTTCTAGAGATGTAGTATTTCATGAATCTGTTTTTCCTTTTGCTGTAACTGCTGCTGGTTCTAATTTTGAATCTGTGTCAAAGTTTTTCTCACAAGGTTCCTCTGTTACATTTCCTAGAGTCATCACTCATGGTTGTCCTATTAATGATAATGATCATTTCTCCAAACACTACATACTTACTGTAGTTGCTGATGAACTTCCATCTGAACAACATTGCACACCAACTGTGGTTACTTATGACTTTATACCTAGGCATCCTTCACCTTCAACAACATCAGAAACTAACCAACATCTGTCACAGCCAAACACAAGTGAAGATACTACCCAAAACCTTCCTATTTCTCCTAATATTCACTCAGACTCACTACCTGCAAACCACTCCACTTCTCAAACTACAACACCACCACAAGTAATACCACCTGTTAGAAGATCCTCCAGACATCATAATGTACCAGGATACTTGCAAGATTATGCCTATATTTTGCCTAACCTACACACTACTTCTCTGCTGACCATGCCATCCAATCACCAAAAGGCCTTAACCATCTCATATCCAAACATTGAGCAGGCAACTCAACTTACACAGCATGATAGGGAACCTACTTCTTATGAGGAAGCATCTTTGAGCCCTGCTTGGCAGAAAGCCATGCAGCAGGAATTTGATGCTTTGTATGCCAATGATACATGGGATCTAGTACAGATTCCAATAGGGAAGAAGGCCATAGGATGCAAATGGGTGTATAAGATTAAGTATAAAGCTGATGGAAGTGTGGAAAGGTTCAAAACTAGGCTTGTAGTAAAGGGATATACTCAAAAGGCTGGCATTGATTATACAGAAACCTTCTCACCAGTTGTCAAGATGACCACTGTAAGGGTTTTAGTGAGCTTGGCAGTGAAAAGAGGCTGGAACTTATACCAACTAGATGTTAACAATGCTTTTCTTCATGGTGAACTTTATGAAGAGGTGTATATGGAGGTTCCATAGGGACTGTTAGTTGAAGGCAGTAACATGGCTTGCAAGCTTAAAAAGTCCTTTTATGGTTTAAAACAAGCAAGTAGGCAGTGGTATGACAAGCTATCCACCTCTCTCTGTTCAAGAGGATATGTTCATTCAGCAAGTGATTATTCTCTTTTTTATAGAAAATCTGGCAGTTCATGTGTGTTTGTTGGAGTGTATGTAGATGATGTAATTCTCACAGGGACAGATTCTAGTGAGATTCAGTCACTCAAATCATTCCTTCATGACAGATTCAAGATAAAAGACTTGGGCAGATTACACTACTTTTTAGGCTTGGAGTTCAAGTATAATGACAGTGGTGTGATGATTACTCAAAAGAAATTTACTACTGATTTACTTCAGGAGTTTGACTGCTCAGGTTGTACAGCAGTTACTTCTCCCCTTGATTGCACTATAAAACTCTAACTAGATGATGATTCTCCCACTATTGATGCTACTCAATACAGAAGACTGGTTGGTAAACTGAATTTTCTCACACATACCAGGTTGGACATTGCATATAGTGTGCAACATCTTAGTCAATTTCTGCAATCACCTAAGGAGTCTCATTTCAAGGCAGCACTGCATGTTCTGCAGTATCTCAAAGGTGATCCTGCACTTGGGATTTCACTGTCTAGCAAGTCAGATTACAACTTGTATGCATATTGTGATTCAGATTGGGCAACTTGTTCAATCACAAGGAAGTCAGTTAGTGGATACATTGTATTTTTGGGTGATAGTCCAATAAGTTGGAAATCCAAGAAACAGAATACAGTTTCATTGTCTTCAGCTGAGGCAGAGTATAGAGCTATCAGAAAAACTGTAGGAGAGTTAGTCTGGTTGGAAAGGTTGCTTGGTGAATTGAATGTCCCAATCGACTTGCCTATACCTATATTTTGTGATAGTCAAGCTGCTATTCACATAGCAAAGAACCCTGTGTTTCATGAGCGAACCAAACACATTGAGGTGGATTGTCATTTTGTTAGAGAAAAACTACATGGAGGACTCATTGGCTTGCATCATGTTTCAACAAGTGATCAACTTGCAGATCTTCTCACCAAGGCACTGCCTGGAAGCAAGCATTCACAGATTTTAAGCAAGTTGGCAGTGAATTACTCACTTCCAACTTGAGGGGGGGTGTTAGAATTATAGTTTAGTTGATTGAAGAGGCTAGTGGTAGTTAACAAGTTAGTTAGAGTTAGTTAGAATTAGTTAGGGCCACTAGCTAGTTAGTTAAAGTTAGTTAGTTAGTTGAGAGTTAGTTATAACTAACTTTTTCCTTCTGATTTTTCTCTTTCTTTTCCTTAGCATCAGATCATGTACAAGTATATATATCTCAAAGTAATCTACAACAAATCAAGCTTTTATTTCCAAATTTACATCACTATGTGTTAAGTTTGCAAATCTGTGTTCTTCCTCTTTCTCTTCAGTTTTCTGCTTCCTGCCTTCTTCTTCCTTTTCTTCTTCTTCTTCTCTGTTTCTTTGCTTGTCTGCTGCTCACAGCTTCCATTTCAACACCTGTAAAGCTTCATACATTTTGATAATTAATTCGGATAAGATTACGAGCTTAAGATATAATTTATTCTCGCCTTGAATTAAGCGAGAGCCAAAACGAGGTCAACAAGACCTTGGATCTTTGAACGGGTCTAATGGATAAGTTAGAAGAAGTTCGGGTGACAAACCTTTACATATTGAAATAGCACTTGTTGAATGGTTAAAGATTGACTTTCAATTGTTAATTGCTTTAACATGAATTGAGAAAGAATTTTATTTGATTCTATTCAAATGATTGGATAAGTTATAGGCATTGTGATTTGTTATAATAGATACTTGAAGCTAAATGCTATGTGGTTAGTTAGAATATCAAATATTTTAGGAGTTACTAGTGAATCAAAAATGATTCCATGTAGTGTTCGCTATCAAGAAACTACATGCAAGTGTAATGCTATGCTAAGGCTTGCGGGATAAAGTCCCCCGTTGGAAGGCATAAAATGATAAGCAGATGACATAATGGGGCATTGGAAAAAACACAAGAAAATGAATTATATATGTCATAGATGGAGAGGTAGTGTAACCTATAGTCTCGAAAACTTTATTCTTTCCTTTAGATTTACCTCTCACCATATTAGTACTCTGTTCATCGTTATTCTCAGATGCCATCTGTGTAATACAAACAAAGTAAAATAACTTAAGGATACTGATAAAACTGTTATAACTTCTTCAACCTATTAAAATGATTAAAAAACACACATAAAAGCTATGTTAATCTTCTTCCTTGCTTTATATTGGTCAATTTAATTTTATACCATTACTTGTTTTATTTTTATATTCATTGATTGGATCTTCTTCCTCGTTTGTGATGAATGTTTCTTCTCTCATATCATGTTGATTTGATCATCAAATTCATCATCTAGTATTTTTTGAAGTCATTTTAATACGCTACATCTAACATATTCTCTAATTCACTCTATCCGCTGACCTCTTTTTATAACTATCCGTCATTATGACTTATTCTTGCAATATATATATATATATATATATATATATATATATATATATATATATATATATATATAAGGAGTGTAATATGTACTGATTTTATATTGTGCAATGATAAATGGATCAGAGAGTCCATACACCTTAGTGTAATAATTCAAAGTGAATCTTTTTGTGTCTTCCATACAACATGAACAAGCTATTTTTCCAGCAATCAACCACTAAAATGGCAATCCATAAGTAAGAAAATTATTTATATTCCACATCAAACCAACATGCAATTTGAAGTTCCGTTTAGTTCATATTTCATATAATTCCCACCTTTGTGTCACAATAACGGTAACTCATCAATCAAAGACTAACTATATATATAAAACTTCTTGGATTACGTGAATCCGATACAATGCAAGTTAAAAATATATATGAACTTATCATACACATTTTATGCGAAAAATTATAAGGCGTAACAAACACGAGCCAACATAATATGATGCAATGAAGATAATAAGTAGAGTGAATTCATCTGCACGTAAACTCAACCTAATGTTTTTTGGTTCATTAGCAAAATCCTGGAAGACTATTAAAATGCTTACGTGTTTCTCTATCCGATAGATAATATAAATATTTTATAATACAGAAGTCATGATTCAACTATTTGTGAATTTCACAGAAAATAGAGAATAAACAAACCAACCTTTTCTTCTCAATGTATGGTATGGTATATTATATTTAAGAAATATCATAATCATATAAAGTTTTCAGGTATATAATTGATACTTTTCCATACTTCCCTTTATTTTCTTATAATGCAGTTTCAATTTTTTTGGAAAACAAACGAGATTAGAGCCAATGACAATAGAGAGAGAAATCAAATGGTCGTTAAATTATATTAAGAAAATGCATAAAATCCCTTCTAAATGTGTCCACTTATATTTTATGTATGTTTATATATCCCTGTTTTAATTTGAAGCGAAATTAATATACTTTTTTTAAAACACTATTTTTCCCTACTAATGTTCAAGAGTGTTATACACACACCTAGCACGTGTATAACAATATTTTTTAGATCATTTTTATTTCTATTCATTTATTTTATTGTTTCTTTTTAATTTTTCCTCTTCTTCCTTCTTTCTTTACTTTCTTTTTTTTTTAAAATTTATTCCCACGTCCATGACAGCTTATAGAATTGCACTTTCAAGGCAAAAGAAATTTCAGTTATCAAATTCACAACCTACACACTCCACTCATAATTCAAGGAGCTTTTCAACATGGTAGTTTATTGATGAGATATACATTTATATAGAGAAAAAAGAGGTCGTTGGAATTTGATTTCCGATAAAGATGGAATGATTTCAGTCTCTGCTTTTGAATCTTAGATTTTAATTTATAAAAGTAAGATCTAAGGAGAGTGTTTTAGAGAAAAAAAAACATTTACATTTAGTCAATTTTTTTAAAAAAAAAGGACACTGACGAACAACTTTTTAGGCCAATCAAACCCACCTATATTTACAGCTTTGTTTTACAAGGTTTAATATTAAATCTAGTAACCAATTTTATTTGCAAGGAAATTTTTTTAAAAAAAAGGGAGCGAGAATGGTCTGAAGGAGGGGAAAAGATACAGATGTGAAAAGCAAGAAGAAAAGAGAAGGAAAAATGTAAAATAACCCTTAAAATAAAGAAAAAAATACAATTAAATATACTTAAGTATATATTAAATACTTTAAATAAATACTATTTGTTATTTTTTTCTCACGCGCTTTTAAAAAATTGATAACATTTCTTTTGTCACGTTACTAATTTCACTTCAATACTAAAATAAAAGGTAAAGAAACACTCGTAAAATTGTATTGCTCAACTAAGTTGTGTGTATTTTCTCAACTATATTTTCTTCAACTTACTTAAACACTCTTATATGTTCATAGTACATAGAGGTAATAAGATGGTTGACTCGACAATTTTTCTCCATTTCTTTCCCCTTCCTATTCTTTTTCTGTTTTCTTTCTTTTAGTTCTTTCTGAAATACAAAATACTAAGAAAAAATGAAAAGCGGGCTACATGCCTGCATCTCAGGAATTGCTCCCACAACCGACACTAAATATTTATTCGTAATCCATATTTATATCAAATCATAAATTTACAACTAATTAAATAATTTAATAAAATGAAAATGCATTTTAATTAATAATAATTAAGTGTTAAAAGATTATGTATAAGTTCATGTTATGAATTTTTTTGACTTGATCTAAATATCAAATATGAGTAAATTTTTATCGAACCAACCCATCCGCATCCCATCAATTATAGTTTTTTTTAAGCAATTATATTGGAATTGTTACATTTTGAATTGTCCCTTTAGTATTAGTTTTTAAAAGGGGAAGAGAACTTCAAACAAATGAACTATTCTTCTCACAAACTTAAAAATTAGAATATGACAGCAGAGTGTCTCTTCACCATTAACAGAATAGAAGTGAGATCCTTTTTAAAATGTTGAAGGTGGCAGAGCACACTTCAGTGCTGAGTTCTTCATTAACATCTAAGATTAGTCTTACTAAATTGTGTCGATGGTTCTATCTTTGGTGCTAAAATAAAACTAACAAAGTTCCAAAATCATTACTAAAATACAATGAACAAAGTTTTGAAGTTAATTAGTTGAAGTATAGTAGTATTGTATTAACAACACAAGATTAGAAAAAATTGCTCTATTTATGCGATTTATATACACTATTAATCAGTAACCCTAAAATCCCATACTCGAGTTAATATTTTCACGTGAGCAACACATAATAATAAGAAAAAAGAACTGTATCAAAGCTAAATCTTTGAAGAAAAATGGTGATAGTTATCCAGATCTATTCAATATCTCATAGAAATTAACCGTAAAAAGGGAGGGAAACAGTGGAAGAAGGAAAAGTACACTTCAGCTAAGGAGGCTGTTTGGCTTTGAAACTTTCTAAAAGAGCTTGGAGTGATTCCTTTAATTGAAGCACCAATTACACCTCCACTGAACGGTGGTGCCACTGTGAACGGCTTTCGTTCGCTG
The DNA here is from genome assembly GCA_035772735.1 of Datura wrightii. Lineage (NCBI taxonomy): Eukaryota > Viridiplantae > Streptophyta > Magnoliopsida > Solanales > Solanaceae > Datura > Datura wrightii. Next base: position 171,804,785 of record JASDFA010000010.1, on the reverse strand, counting down.
TTGCAAGAGGTGAATCGCCAAGGAAAGAGTAGAGAAAAAGACAGAGGCGCAAAAGAGAGAGTGGGGAAATGAGGGTTTTGTTCCAAATATAATTTAAGTTTTCCGACCGCATTAGGTCGGAAAATTCAGGTCGCTAATGACTTGTAAATGTAGCCTCGATTTCCGCAAATTGTCCGTCGGTTTTTCCTTCGGAATATCAAATTATTTATTTCTTAGTATTCTTCTTCTGAAATGGCCGATTTTCTTGTATTCTTCTGCCTCCGTTCCTAATTTCTTGCCCACAATAGTTCCCAAAATTCCATTGTCGAAACCCAGTTCTTTATATTCATCAACATACTCTGTAGTAAGTCCTTCAATCACCTTACAAGCATTAATTTCGTACCCAATTGCTCGTCCCAAGCTAAAAGTAAACCATTATTGTCAGGAGGAGCAGCGGAGGAACACCTTAAAATGGCAGCTGTAGCGAGTCCATGCATCCAGGATGGTTAGCTGTTTGTAAGCAGTAAGACCCTGTTGAACGGAGTCCCCTTGAACGTCAAATTTCTCGCGTGGCATCTTCATTGACGTCTCGCTTGCCACGTTGAATTTGGTCAATACTCTTTTAGCCGGACTCAATTTGTCTTTTAGCCTCATTTGCTCAATCACCTTCCAACGGATGACATTAGCTCAGCTATCTGGATTAGTTAACACACATTTTATTTAAAAATAATTTATATTAACAGTAATTAGCAGTCCATCATTGTGAGGTTGAGTAGTGCCTTTTTAAGTCTTCGCTACTAAAACGGATAACTTCTACATTGTTCATTTCTTCTCTAAACCTTTACTTTGCTCAGGGTTATCGTTATTGTTTTGGTCGGAGTGAACACAGATCCGTGGTTTCTGGTCCATCTATCATCATATTGATAACATGACCAGGTTTTGTTATTGGTGCTTCTGGCTCTCTGCTTTTACCGTAGTTGTTTCTAGCCTGATCATTCAAGAATTCTCTAAAGTGCCTTTCTTTTAGCAGTCTGAGGCTACTTCCTCACACAAGTGTCACCAGTCCGTAGTTTTGTGTCCACGCATTTCGTGAAATTCACACATCATGTTAGTATCTCGTTGACCAGGATTGAACCTAAAGGGTCGTGGCCAGTTTACATCCTTGATACTTGTAATTATAATGTCACCACTAGTTCAACTGGATCTATGTTGAAGTAGTATTTGGACAGCCTCCATGCTTCGACGTTACTTACACCTGACGAGGCAAAGGAATCTTTGGCTAGGATCCCTCTGCTTGAGAACGATCCCACGCCTGTCTGGGCTTGCTCTTTCTATCGCCCAGTAGAATTGGTTGCTTCATCCTCCTTCTGCTCGATTTCAGCTCTTTTTTGTTATGGCGTATGGCTGGTACCTTTCCCTTGATGATCTTGTGTTATGTTCAAAATTCTTTTTTGAGAATTTGAACCCTACCAAACCATATGTGATCGATGGGGTTGATTGGTCATCCTCTGCCCAAATTCTTCACTTATACCTGTTGTGCACACCCGCCTAAGTTGTTGCAGAAAATTCTAATAGATTTTTTTTAATTTTAATGACACATTCAAACTTCTAGGGTTGAGTCCTTAGGTAAAAGCTTCGGTTGCCCCTTCATCTGGTACTGGTTGCAATAGCATTCTTTCCATTTGGAAGCGCACCGCGAATTCTCTTAGTAACTCCAAGTCGCCTTGGGCTATTTTGAAGATATCTGTTTTTCTTGCCCGAACCTTCATTGCTCCTGCATACGCTTTTACAAACACATTTACAAGCATTTCAAAAGAATTAATAGAATATTCGGGTAATAGAGAGTGCCATGACATTGCTCCTTTTGATAATATTTTTCCAAACTTCTTTAAAAGGACGAATTCAATCTCATCCAGCTGTATATCATTGCCTTTCACTACATATGTGTAAGTAGCCATATGCTCCTATGGATCAATTGTTCCGTCATATTTGGGAATGTCAGGTATCTTGAACATTTTTTGTATCAACTTTGGGGCTATATTGGGTGGAAACGGTAGTTGCACATACTTTCTTGAATTTGATCCCTTTAAAACGACGGAGCCCCCGAAATCTGATACATTCGAGTGTTGAATTCCTTCACATGACTTTTGTCCAAACGGTTGGTTAAAGCTTGAATAGTCCTTATTAGATCTGATGAGTTGCTGCTTCCTGTTCGGTTTTCATTGTTTTCATCACGAGCTCCTGTTCTGGTGTTATTAGATGATATTTGTCGTGCCAGCACTGGCTCTTGCATCATTATTTCCTCATTTGCAGTTCCATGATGGCCTTTTGTTGATTTCCGGCATTGAGAAAATTCTTGCCAAATCTATTCCGGACACTTTTTTTATGTCCGGATGTCTAACATCATCATTGTGAGATTCTGACATTTCTGAATGAGTGAGATGCCTATGGAGACACTCCTAGTTCACTGGCAACCCTGAGATTGACGTCTACAAGATTAGCTTCCACATTGGTTTATATTGTTAGAAGTGCGTTCCTGTTAGTATTTGATGACTCGATATTTTTTAATCTAGTCATTGTTCAAGATTTGATTATAGAAATACCTGAAATACCTTATAGCACGGGGAGGGAGGGGGGGGGGGGGGTCAGTAGTAAATTGACCCAAAATCGCCTCTATTATTCTTAGCTCCACGGTGGGTGTCAAACTGTTCACCCTTAAAAAATAAGATATAATTGAATTTCTAACGGGACTAAAAGGATACGAGATTGACTTTGATCAAATTAATGAATTGGATATAAAATATGTTATAAGAGAGATAAATAGAATAAATAAATTATCCTGATGGCCTGAGCTGCAAATCATGTCTCGAGAGATGTAAGCTAAAAATCAATATATATATATATATAAAGGAGATTTAGAGGCATGTTGATGTGGCATGCCTCTTTGAGCTCCATTCCTATGTTTCTTTTTTCTAATTTTTTTGACTATTTTTCTTCTTTTTAAATTTATTTCTTCAAATTGTGAGGTTATATAAAAAGACTTTCAATGAAGGAAATAATTGGACTCTTGTTCTATTATTACTATTGATTGCTTGTGTTTTATTTACCTATTTTTGGTATTTATTTTACAAATTATCTATAAAAAAATAATCATATAATAATTAAAGAAACATCAATCAATCTATATCTATATATAATATAAAGCTAGATGTTAAAGAAGTGTGCGGCACCTCTCTTTGGTCAAGAATCTTATTTATCTTTTCTCTCATATTTTTTTGACAATTTTTCTTACATTTTTATTTACTTATTATTGCACAAAAATTAATATGTCAATTACTACTCCCTTCATTCATTTATAATTTTTATAAAAAAAAAAATTAAATATCTCAAAATTTACTACTCCAACCTTTCATTTTTATAATTTCTTTTAATATTATTTTTTCCTCCCAAACATCACATGTCATATAAAAAGAATTTATGTTATCATTTTTTCTTCATTTTGTGCATATATATATATTAAAGTTAGATAAAAGAAGAGTAGTGTGACACCTCTTTTTGATCAAAGATCCTATTTTTTGGTCAATTTACCCTGTTTTTCTGTATCTCATTGTACAAGAATAAATATGTTAATTAACCATTCATTTATATTATTTAATTTAAAAACTTAATGACATTTATGTCCATTACTCCACAACTTTTCATTGCCATAACCCTAAACAATTAATATGCATGTTCATGACATCATTTGGTCTTTCATATTGTGGTCCTATAAATAAAGGTATGTTGCAAAAAATAATGACCACATTAGTAAAAAGAATTTACCCTTCATGAACATCAGATATTATAAACTTCATATTTTTTCATTTCGTGAGATCCTATCTAAGGTATTCTTTCATTCTATATTTGAAATAGTATTGTTATCATATTTACTGCAATATTATATTCATGCTTTAATTTGCTTGAAGAAAAAGAAGACTCCTGAATATGATCAGCTTGTGGGAGGAGATATCAACAAGAGCTCGAAAATTATACTTTGATTTTAATTTTTCCTTTTATGTTTTAATAATTAAAGTCATAAGAATGATGTGTTTATTGTATTATTTTTCTTTATTTATTTTTATTTTCGTATATTCTCTTTATGATTCTTCTTTAGTTTGATTTCTATATCAATTTCTGATTGTCATTAGTATATAATTTTATTTTGTTCAAAATAGTAGGTTATGACTTTGTTGTAGATTGAGTAGCTACTAACTAATTATTTTTCTCTATGGAATCAATTACATATTTGGGTATTTATATAGAAATGATCAAGCGTGTGTAATTTCTTTTTTATATTTACTATTTTACATGTTTTTATACGTAAGAACGCATATATTAAATATATATTAGATAAAAATATTATTATATATAATAAAGACAATTTTATTTTTCAAACTTCAACATTTTAAGAAATCAAGAAGATAATTGATAAAAAATACATATCAACTTTACAAATATAACTTATTTATAAAAGTCGTGTCATCTATATGCTTTTGTGTGTAACTTCTAACATGTAATATTGCTTTAAGAATGAAATTTGTCGTTATATTATTGAAAGTGCTTTATATTGTAATATTATATTTAATAAATTATCAATATCTTTTATGACCGTGCGAAGTGCAGACAAATTTATTTTGACCTTTTCCTATTTTCTCAATTTTTGATCTTATGAGATTTTTTATTTATTTATCTTGTGTTATGTTACAAATTTTAAAAGTGATTTCTTTAATCATCTTAATCGCACCTCAATTCTTTCCTCTTCTTTTTATTAATCCTCTTAATAATAATTTTATATGGTCATATTAATCCTATTAAATTAAGATAAAAGAAAGGCAAAAATTACATAAGAATTCATATAAATTGGTATGAATTTGAGGTAAACAAGCTCAATTTTATATTTTTATATTTATATTTTTTTGTTTCGTTTTAAAACTTTTTTGAGATTTTAAATAAGAAGAAAGTTATGAAAGTACTAATTTCTCATATTTTGAAATTTTTTCTCAGTTTAATACAATATCTTACTACTTTTAAATTTTAAATTTTTTTAGAGGTTTTAATTGTAGCTCCATAATGAAAAAAGAAATAGAAATAAACATTTAAAATAATATAATACATCATAATATATCCAAAATTGAAGTACTTTTTTTCTCTTTTTTTGACCTTCTTCTAATTATAAAATAACAATATCTCCTTATATTTTAAGTATCCTTTTTTTTTTATTTAATGTATTTACAAGGAGTAACTACTCATAACTCACATTCTCTTTAATTTCTATACTTAATAATATCCATAACTCTCATAATTTTTATGTACATAACCCCCGAACTATAATTTGTAAGTTTCTGATATCTTATGGTATTCCATGGAGACTTCCATTCAAGGTTATCCTTCCTCTTCTCTGTCACTTTGACTTGTAAATTAACTAGCATATAATAGGAAAGGAGTACGTGAAGATAAGAATTATTTTTCTCAAATCTATTTTTTATTTTTATGTACTTGGCCATACTTTTTATTAATTTTAATAAATTTTTCTTTACTTATGTATTATTATTCTCCGAACAAGTATAATGAAGAAGTCTTCATGAAAATCAATGTTTTGGTAATTTTGATAGTAGTGATATTTTAAATGCGTCGTTTGTGTATGGTTAATCTTTCTAAAAGTCAGTTTGCGGTTGACACTAACTTTAATAATCACATAGTGTAGTTTGATTGCAATATTTATTAGATTTCAAGAGATAATGATCTTTGATCGTTAGTACAATCGAAATAATTTGCAGATATATTGTATAGTTTAGGTGCTTTCCTCTTTTTGATATAATTATTATTTGTTTGGTATGACGGATATTAATATATATATATAATGACCTTTGATCATTAGTAAAAATAATTTATAGATGTATTGTATAGTTTAGGTTCTTTCCTCTTATCAACATATTAATACTGCTACTCATTTGGTTCTTTACGATCCTATTCTTTATTATGAAGCATAATTAATATAATTATCATATTTCAATAAAAAGATTGTGTCTACGAGTTTGATTTTTATTATTCTTGCAAAGAAAATTAAAAGATGAAATAATTATGTAGGTTATGTCTTAACAATATAATTAAGAATAATCTACCGTCTATAAATTATATAATTAGGTTTTGAAATAGTGATGTGGCACATATCTTATGCAGTCAAATCATTTCTTTTTTTCTTTTTGACTTTTTTCTTCTTATTTTCGCCATACATTTATTTCTTTTTACAAATAAAATCAATACATAATGATTAATATATTTAATGTCTAATAGATTTAAAATTATCTATAACTCATTTTTCATCTTCCTTATAACTTATACTCTTAAATATTATTCATAATTCTTGTGTGTTTCATTTTCATAATTCTTAAAAATATTTATTTGATTTGTTAAAGATTATAGTAGACAATATAATAATAAAAACACAATGTTTGCATAGAGGATCAAGTACTCCAATAAAAGATAGAGGAATTTAAAACAAAAGATATCATTTTCAACTTAATACAATACATTGTAGTTTTAAAATATGATCTCTTATTTCATTTACTTCACCACTCATACATCCTAATATTTTATTCTACTATGTACATATGAATGATTTATACTTCAAAAGAAAATCAAAGAACTTCTATTTTTGCAAGTTAAAAGAAAAATGAAAAAAACATATCATATTCCGGATGAAAATAAAGATCTACATTGTCTTCTCTATTAAATATTACATACTACTAATATTATAATAAGAAACTATTAATTTATAAAATTACTTTTATGTGTGTATCTATCTATCTCTATATATAGATATTTGTTAATTTTATTAGAAATGTGCGAAGCGCGAATCTTTTCCCCAGTGATAAAATAACTTTTGTCCATACAAAGCAGTTAATAAGAGAATGAGAATTTGCTTTTTGTTGACTCATTGTCTGATGATCCCTTTTGATACAAAGTGTTTGACCTTTATATATGATCAAGACCTTTAAAGTCTGATAATTATTCTATATTAAATTATTTTTAGCAAGTAATAAATAATTTTTTATACGGGTGGAGTAACATACGATATTTATAATTAAATTAATTGGTTCGATTTGATTCTTGTATATTTAAATAATAATTTAATTAATTTGATCATCTTTTAGTAAAAATAATTCAAATTGAATCATGAATAGTTGAACCCTCCTAGTTTTAAATGTTACCAAAGCGATCAAATTTGCAAAAAGAAAAAAAACATGGACGACATAAATTAAATGGCTATCCGAAAAGCAAATATTTATGCACTTAACCTAGTTTAAACCCAGAAAGTTTAATCTTATCAAGCTTATTAAATTAATTTAAAAAATGATCAGTCGACAATATTCACGTAATAGTTATACTTTTATTGTTTCATTCCATGTGACACACTTTATTTTTTATATATTTTCAAAAAAAATAATACCTTGTATATTCAGAAATAATTTAATTTTAAGTTTTTTATTTAATCCTTAATGACATAATTTTTAGCCACCCAAATATTTAGGACATAAATTTTTAAACTCTATGCGACAATCAAACCTCCTAAAATTCCCACAATAAAACCGTTAAACACAAACGTTTATAACAAAAATATCCAAATCTAAGTCTAGATTAAAACATCCAAAAACACCATTCAAGTGACATCCAAAAGCAAGTCTACACATTCACACACCATTCAGGTAATATCCCAACCAAATCAAAAAAGTAAATGTTCCAAACATCACAAGCACAACAAACTAGTTCCCGCCATCAGAGTCATACTGATCATATTGATGCATGTTTATGAGGCTACGCACCAAATTCTCCAGTCGATGAAATCTTATACGGTCTGCGTTGTGCTCTTTCGACAACTCTTATACTTGTCTCCGCGATGAATCTATCTCTTCCTGATTCTGCGGAGAACTAAAAGAAGCACCAGACAATCCTGACGTTGGACGGCCTAAGCAATGATGTGATCCAACGAAACGTGCTCTACCTTTCTTTACATCACCAATTGCCTCAGGCAATATTGACTTCATCATCGTGTGATGATTGGGTTGAGCTATCATCCTCAGAAGTAGTCTGACTTTGACGCCATTCATCCAAAGCCTTTTTTATACCCAACCTGAAACAAAAATAATATGCAATATATAAACAAATTCATGTTAAAGAAAAATAATAGTTCTGAAGCAAGCGTCTTATTACATATGTCCTCTCAACATGTGGCTCGACCAAAGTTCTACGATCATCCTTTTTATTTTTCACATATTTCTCCTCAAAGACCTCATCATAAGTCATAGTTATCCCTTTTTTCTTTTCCTGCAAAAAAAAAATAAAAATGAGTTGAATAAAAGTTGGATCAATTTAGTTAAAATCAAGGAAAATTTAATAAAGAAGATACCAATTTCCTTCGACGAGTCCCTGTACTAATCCCTGTACTAACTGAACCCCCGATATGCAATGCGTCACCCTTGTTGGAGGCACGGGATGCCTTTGCTTGGATGCTCGTGTTTTGAAATTCCTCAATGGCCCACTTTTCATTAAGTCTAGCCCATATAGCTTCTAGCATCCAATTGGGCTTCTGACCCTCTCTCCGAGCAGTCCACAAGATATCGTTAAGCATATCAACAGCTTTTTTCTCAAAATTACAAAATATTTTGATAATCATGTTGGGGATACCATGCACACTTAGTCTGCAAATAAATTTATAACATTAGATGAAAAAAGGTAACTTGATAAATAATATAAAGAATTAATTTATTTGTACTCTAAAGTGATTCCACATCTGGTCTCTGTCAAATATAGGCATCTCTCCAGACATTCCAAGCATCACGATAAAATGATTTAATAGAATCCATAATCACATTCGTAGATTGAGTGGAGGGGAAAACCTGCATTAAATTTAGCATATGTAAAAGAATTCAGTTATTAAAAACTAACAAATTTATTGTTTACCCAGTATTCTCATCAGGAGCGATAATCAGCCTCCACAAAGCATCCAGCATTCCAACCTGATCTCCAAAATTTTGAACCTGTGTACCTGTAAAGACCCAATTTTTTTGATAATTATGAGCTCAAGAGTACAATTTATTGGATAGTTCAACGTGCCCAAGGGATAAGTTCACAATTCGGAGCCTATAAAAGCCTAATACACCAGATTTACTTGTACTACTGCCAGATAACCCGAGAATGAATTGAAGAGGATTAATGTTTAGATTATGCAAGGCCCAAACCAAAATTCACAATATAGTAGTAGACTGCTAACAGTTGATTGATTGGTGAAATGGGGCATCACTGTAGAGACAATGTGTGTTTTGGCAGTTGGAAAATGAAACAAGGGATCATATATTTGCTGAGTGAACTCAACTGGATGCAGTTATACTATATATGTTACTATGCCAACTGCTTTCAATGGATTATAGATCACACAGAGGGAATATGCAGAATTCATTGTGGATAGAAAGAAATGTCAGAATCTTTGAGGGCAATGCTCGAGACAGTGAAAGCTTGACACGAGCAATAGTACGTGTAAGTAACCAAACGGCAGAAGGAATCGCAAAGTTATGTATGCAGCAGCTTATTTTCTAATTAGGCATATGGTACTGATCTTTGTAACACATAAGCTAGATACTGCAATTTGTCTAGATGGTGTAGAACTCCCTCTGAATATCAGCTAAGTTTTGTTTCGTAATATTGCCTAACTTTGGTGATTAATGATATTCTCATATGGCATGCATGACTAAAACATTTCATTTATCGAAAGGTGTTTGATTTAAAGGTTGTGTTCATGTATGATTTTAATCATTTCAAATGATTGTATTTTGCAAAGACTTCCCTACACATGCAAGAGGCATATAAGTAGAGATTCTTATTATATAGGTTTGATTCGCTTGAGTAGGGTAGCGTGTGGAATATCAGTCACGTGAGTTTGGATTGTAACAGTACTAGTTGGTGTAGATGTATCGCTAGATGGCGATGTCGCTGTGGTAGTGCCTGCCTCCAATATGCAACATAGACATGTCGGAGTGGATGATAACGAAGATGAAGATGGAGTGGACAATGACAGAGGCACGAAAAAGGTCCACTTTGCAGATTAACAGGATAACTCATCAGAGAAGAAGATGGAATGCTAAGTATAGACATAAAATGACATTGATTGCATGTCACTCAAAAGCATATATAGTATAATAAACAGAGTACATAAATAAAAACGTCAACTAAAAAGAATGAATCATATACGTCATAGATAGAGAGGTAGTGTGACCTGCAAGTGGAGACGTAGTGTAGCCACTAGTCTCAGAAACTTTGTTCTTTCCCTTAGATTTACCTCTAACCGCATTAGTACTTTGTGGGCGATACTTATTCTCAGATGTCATCTGCATAATACAAGCACAGTAAAACAAAAATAATGTAAAATAATTTAACAATACTAAGAAAGTTTTCTTTTTGGGGTTTTTTTTTCCACCCGAGACATTTGGTTAAGGGAGGAGGAACTCCACCATCCCATCACAAACCCTTGTTGGTTACTTCTTCAACCTATTAAATGATTAAAGAACATAAAAAGAAAAAAAACTAACAAATTAAATTTTCCCTTGCTTTAAATTGATCATATAATATTTTTCATTACTAGTTTCATTTTCAACGAAGTAATTATTTCTCCCCTGTTTTATGTTTCATACATTGATTCTTCATTCTCGTCTGCCATGGATGTCTCTTTCCTCATAATCTTGTTGATTTAAGCTGCGAGTAATAACTGAAGGATAAATTATTCATAGATATATTTGATATGCTTTCTTTAACCTGTTCGATTCATCATATATCATTTCTTGAATACATGAAATGTCATTCTGATTTGCTACATTTTAATGTATTATCAACTTCACTCTATCAATGGCACGTTATTTTTCCAACAGTCAACACTCGGATAACAATTTGTAAGTAGAAAAATCATTTGTAGTCCACTGTCCACGTCAAAGCACCATGCAATCTAAAGTTTGTTTAGGTGATGTGTCATAAGTTTTCACATCTTCCTTTATAATAACTTTAACTCATCAATCAAAAGCTACAAATAGGAAGATGCTATACGTGGCTCAGTGACTATCCGAACTTTTATTTTGTTGGTGAGAATTTGATTCTCCACCTTATAATTCTCTTCCTCATTTTCCCTTTCCTTACCCCTTAGGTAATTAAAAACATAAATTAAAAACCAAAACAAGTTTGTTTTGTATGACGTAAGTTCACTGTCCTAAAGATAGTTTCCTAGAACGCCTTACCTTATGAATAATAGTTTTCATATTTTTCATTAAATTCTATTATCAAAATTTTAACTCATATTTTATAGCACAAAAAGTCATAAACTCAACTACTTGTTAAGTTCACAAAAAATGGAGAATAAACAAATTTGTCTTTTCGGTATCTGATATATTATTTTAACATTCTTATGTGTTCATAGAGTAAGTTTTTATGGAATAAGGTGAGGATGAATGTTAATTAAACATGATTAAGCATTAAAAGGATATATACAAATGCATATTATGCATTTATCCCCAAATAAAGCTTAATCTACATTGGTACGAGTACATTTTTATAGAACCAACTCATGCCCATCCATCAATTAATTTTTTCCAGTAATTATATTGCAATTGTTACATTTTGAATTCTCCCTTTAGTATTAGTTTTAAAAAGGGAAGAGTAGTTCAAACAAATTAATTATTCTTCTGACAAACTTGAAAAATTAGAATATGATATTGGAGTAATCTCTTCACGTTAACAGGGAGACTGTATAATCTTTGAAGATGCTGAAGCTGAAGAACACACTTGTCCTTTGTGCTTTTCTAGGCGTTACCTGTAAAACAGCATAGGAAAGGGGGCCAAAATTGCACACTTTTGTGTTCAAGACTTCAGGCAACGTCCGAGGATTAATTTTACTAAACTGTATGGATGATTCTGTCTCTTGTGTTAGATAAAATTAACAAAGTTTCAAAATCATTACTAAATACAATAAACAAACTTCAGAAGTTAATTGGTCAAAGCAGACTCAGAGAGGAACAAAAAAAAAAAAAATGAATCAAAGCTAAATTATACACGGATCTTTGAAGAAAATGGTGATATTTATCCAGATCTATTCAATATCTCATAGAAAAAAACCTTGAAAGGGAGGGAAACTGCGGAAGAAGTAGAAATACACTTCGACTGGACGGTGGTGTTGCTGGATGTCGCTGTCGCAAGAGGTGAATCGCCAAGGAAAAAGTAGAGAAAAAGAGAGAGGTAAAGAAGAGAGAGTGGAGAAATGAGGGTTTGTTCCCAATATATTTTAAGTTTTCCGACCGCATTAGGTCGGAAAATTCAGGTCGCTAATGACTTATAAATGTAGCCTCGATTTTCGCGAATTGTCCGTCGGTTTTTCCTTCGGAATTTCAAATTATTATATTTTTAGTGTTCTTCTTCTGAAATGGCTGATTTTCTAGTATTCTTCTTCCTCTGTTCCTGATTTCTTGCCCGCAACAGTTGCCCAAATTCCATTGTCGAAACCTAGTTCATTATATTCATTAACATACTATAATAAGTCTTTCAATCACCTTACAAGCATTAAGTCAGGAGGTAAACGCTAAATGATGGCAGCAGCGAGTCCATGCATCCAGGATGGTTCGCTGTTGGTAAACGGTAAGACCCTGTTGACCGAAGTCCCCTTTAACGTTAAAGTTTCTCCGGTTGCGTCTTCATCGGCATCTTCCGCTGCTTTCTTCTTTGTTGCAACTTCATCAATACCCAGCTCCAGACACGTCTTTTCTCTTGGGGTTCTTCAGTAAGTCCTCTTTTTTTTTTTTTTTTTTCTCGTTTTACCAATTCCCTCTCTATTTTCGTTCCCTGTCACATGGGATGGATGTGCTATTTTATTTGCTGTATAAGCATTCGTTCAGCTAAGAGTAATGCCAGAATATTAGCACATAGTTTGTACAATTTTCCTTAGTCACACTACGAGTACCTTATTTAATGGTTAGTTCTTATGCGATTTGGATGGAAATTTTCTATTTGGCTGAGCAGCGTGGGGATGTAATGCTAAGTATTTGGACAAAATTATGAGGTTTTACTATTTGACGTAATAAAAGGATATATTTCATTTTTAGTTTCCTAAGGAAAATAGGAAAAAGATCAGTCTGAATCTTGGATCTTTGCTGATGGAAGAAAATTTAAACCGAGGATGGTTTTGGGAAATTTTATTGTCTCTGTTATTACAGAGCTATGGTTGATTCCAGGTGCAAAGTTCCCTCTTTTTATTTCGGATTTTGAATCTATAATATGTTTCTACTTTTATGACTGCATTTTTTTAGTGAATTGAGAAATTCCAATTAAAATAATGATGGTGTTTCATCAATATCTCGCTATTGAAAGTGCTAGTCTCATTGGTTAAGTTCATGTTTGGCTAGTCTCGTTGGTTAGTAGTTCCCTAATATTTTCCTTTGTGGAAATTGCAGGGAATTCCAGTTCTTATGTCTCTTCAGACACAAAATTTGGTGGATGATACCACGTGTGGGGAAATTAGCTGTGAAATCCCAATGGAAACTCAAATGCTTCGCTTGGAAGTGAAGGAAGAAAGTGCGCTCTACAACGGAGATTCTTTGCCTTTATCTGCTGAGAAAACCTTCTATGTTTTGCTATTGCCTATCTTAGAAGGGACTTTTAGAGCTACATTGCAAGGGGCATGTTCAAATGAGCTTCAGATGTGCGTTGAAAGTGGTAACTCTATGGAGTAAACTGAGCCAACCTGTTTAGTATATCCAGATGTTATAATATCAATTACTGATCTAATAACTATTTTTTGTTTTAGGCGATGCAAATGTGCAAACCACCAATGTGTCTGAGGTGATTTTCATTAATTCAGGAGACAACCCATTTAAGCTGATTAAGGATTCTATCAAGTATGTCATATTCAGGAAGAAGACTGATGATTGCCTCTTAGAAGTCAATACTAGCTTGAAGCTGAAGTAGAATATCCTTTATTTTATATTCCTTTGCAGGATACTTGAGAATCATATGGGAACATTTAAGCATATTGACAACAAAAAGGTACTGGAGTTATAGATGAGCATTTTCTGTGATAAAGTTGCAATAGGCCAAGAGCTCTTTTGCAGGGTTGATGTGCTATTCTTCTCAGGTGGCAGCACATTTGGATTGGTTTGGATGGTGTACATGGGATGCTTTCTACAAGGATGTCAATCCACAGGGGATTATAGAAGGTCTTGAAAGGTACAACATTGGAGCCAGATTTGTGAATGAACCAGATGATGTTTCCTGCGTCTGCCATTTTCTTATACATACGGTTATTCTCTTCTCCACTCAGGTTCATGGAAGGAGGCTGTCTGCCGAGATTTTTGATTATTGATGATGGCTGGCAAGAGACATAAAACGATTTCCAAAAGGAAGGAGAACCATTTGTTGAAGGATCACAGTATGTTCTCCTATATATCAGATAGTTGCTTGTCGTAATATTGTTGCTAGTTATTCAATTTTTGAGTTCCTTTTTTGTCAATGTGGTCACAGGTTTGCATCTAGATTAACTGACATCAAGGAGAACGGTAAATTTAGGGGCTTGAAACAAGACATTCCATGCTCTGACCTCCACGAGATCATAAATTTCATTAAAGAAAGTTATGGATTAAAGTGAGTCTAGGGTCCAACAATAGTTTATTATTCTTCATGATGCAAATTGGGGAAGCTCTTTAAATCATACAGTTTGCAATTTTGAAGCATTTTCATTTATGTAGATTTGTATATGTCTGGCCCGCTTTGCTTGGTTACTGGGGAGGGCTGCATCCGTCATCTGAAACTATGAGGAAATACAACCCAAAGATTGAGTATCCAATTCAATCACCTGGTAACACTGGAAATCTTTGAGATATAGCTATGGACAGCTTGGAAAAATTTGGAGTTGGTGTGATCGATCCCCAGACGATTTTTGATTTTTACAATGATCTTCATAGTTATCTTGCAAGCAGTGGTGTAGATGGAGTAAAGGTAGACGTGCAGACTCTTTTAGAAACCTTAGGGTTTGGACATGGGGGCCGTGTTGCATTAACTGGACGATACCAAGCAGCTCTTGAGGAGTCTGTTGCAAGAAACTTTGGAGCAAGCAACCTGATTTGCTGTATGAATCACAACACTGACTCCATCTACAGGTTTGAGCACTCTTCAGTTGAAATTGCTATGCAAGGTATGGATGAAGTTATTGATAATAGTTTCTGATTGAGAAGTAAACTGTCAGCTCAAAGAGGAGTGCAGTTGCAAGAGCGTCGGAGGATTTCATGCCCAGGGATCCTACTTGTCAAACACTACATATTGCTACTGTTGCGTTTAACAGTCTTCTTATGGGGGAGATTGTGGTTCCAGATTGGGACATGTTCCAGGTATGGTATCATCAGTAGAATGTGAGTGAAAAGTGATGATGGTTTAGCGTCTACTATCTTTGGTTGAGTACAATTTTCGCTCTTAAATGACTTCCAGCTCTTTTCTATAAACTGTGGAAACAATTTATGCTTGAGCTGCTGATGACTAGGTGGACTTGAGCTCAGAAAACATACTTATTTGATCACAAAAGAAAAGGCTTGAGCTTAGAAGAGCTAACCATTCTTGTTTATGTTAGAGCAAGCACGTCGCAGCTAAATTCCATGGTGTTGCAAGAGCATTAAGTGGGTCTGCAGTGTATGTTAGGTGAGAGGTCCTATTACACTATGCAGTACAACATTCTTATCTGTGTCCCGAACTTCTGCATTACTATTTAAAAGGGAACTTACGGCAATTTGATTGTTGTGACAATTTCTGCAGTGATGAGCTGGATCACCATGATTTTGAACTACTCAAGAAGTTAGTTTTGCCTGATGGCTCAATCCTAAGAGCTAGATTTGCTGGGCGGCCAACGCGAGACTGCTTATTTATAGACCCAGTCATGGATGAGAAAAAGTAAGATGTGTTTTCCTAGTTTTTATCTGTAGTTTCTAAGGGGTATTTCTTGCACACACTAGCGGTCACATGGACTTCTTAGTGGCTTCGGAGAGAAGGAGCTTCTATTGCTGAAATATTGAAACTACAACATGTAATGAGTATTAACCTTGACCTGATGCAGCTTACTGAAAATTTGGAATTTAAACAAGTTATCCGGTGTAATTGGTGCTTTTAACTGTCAAGGAGCTGGAAATTGGCCACTGAAGGAAGGATCGAGAACATCCTTGCCTCAACATCTAAACCTCTAACCATCACTGGCCATATCAGCCCTCTTGACATTGACTCTATTGGGGATATTGCTGGTGAAGATTGGATGGGGGATTGTGCCATCTATGCATTTGATTCAGGTAGTCTTATGATAACTTTCAGTATTCCAGCTTTTGTGTCCCTGCAAAATTTATTCTGTTTTGAAAAGCGAAATTTCTGTAACTGTCCATTTGTCTAATCTCATTGAGTTGTTGTTAGGTTCTCTTTCTAAATTGCCAAAAGAAGGGAAAATCCAAGTCTCGTTAAATACACTTGACTGTGAAGTATTTACCATCTCTCCAGTGAAGGTATGCCAACTGTCTGCAATGTATATGAGATTTTGGACTATTCTCAGCTAAGGAAGCTCTTTAATATCAAATAATAGTCATCATTTTGCTCCTATTGGATTGATTGATATGTACAACTCTGGTGGAGCTATTGAGGGTCTTCTTTGCAGCCAACGGCCATCAGGATGCAAGATACAAATTAAAACACGAGGCTGTGGCCGATTTGGAGCCTACTCTAGCTCAAAACCAAGCTACTGTACAGTGAATGATGAAGAAACACAGTTCAAGTTCAACACTGAAGATGGACTGCTAATTATTCAACTTGAAGGTGGTTGTGATACTAGAGAGATTGCTGTTGTCTGTTAAGTCTCTTTGGAAGTGGACATCAGATTATTTATTCTGTGTGTTGTACTTTCTCTTTTTATTTTATTCTTAGAAAAAGAAGGGTGGCCTTTGTTGAATTTCAACATGGCATTTCATTACTGTATTTTCTTTTTTATACTGATTTTGATATGCTTTTCTTGAGCCAAGGGTCTATCGGAAATGACCTCTCTACCTTCACAAAATAAAGGTAAGACTGTGTACACACCGCCCTCTCTAGAGTGGGATGCATTGGGTATGTTGTTGTTGTTGATAAGATATGCAGTGTAGATCCAAGATATACAGTGTTACCTTGGCTGTTTTTGACTGTCAATCAAGAATTCGTGAGGCTATAACTTTGAACAGCACTTCGTTGATTTAGGCACCATTATACGCAAGAGGAGGTGAATTGGATCTTTACTACTAAAATTTCTTCCAATTTTTTTCAGTAGTTTGCTAAACCTACAAAACTTAGACTATCAGGTTTTGAATGTGTTTCTACCTAGTTATTGTAAGAACAAATAATGCTGAATAAAGTAAAGAAGATGCAAACTTTTACCTGGAAAAATATAACCGATTTAGAGGTGTAAAAATCATGACTTTGACCTAAGAGATTAACCCTAATTCCTTTACCCAAACAATCACTTTGATTATTATTAACCCCTTGAAGGAACTTAACTCTGAGCTCTGGTTTGAAATAATGTTTACACCAGATTACATCCTCAAAATATACCTCTAAAAAGTGGATAGAGATTACTATTCAATAATCTAACACATGAACTAGAAACGAATTCAAAACTTGATATATATGACTATGAAAAGACACTTGATGCAGTCTGTTCCTTTGCAGGGTCCTGCTTAAGATTTGCCCACTTGAATGCTCATAATTTTCTCTCTCTTTTTTTTAACTTTAATATTTAAACGTGCATGCTTTGATTCAATGTAAACCTGAACTTATATACTTTGTCTCAGGACATCTTTTGAGTGCCCTAATCTCGTTTGAGTTTAAACTTTTACTTTTTTTAAACACAGGTAATATTGGTCATTAATCATTATCGAGAGGGAAAAATATAAAAATAAGCATTCACTAATCACTTTTTGGCTGGTCTTTGAAAAATAAAAATTATTCTAAAATCTTAAATTTTACAAGAAAACTTCATTTATTTGTGGAATCTGAAACTGCAAAACAATGACTATTTGAAGTTCTTTTCTTGTTTGTGAAATTGCTCCTTCGGTATCATGAATAAGGATAAATAATTTTGAGATTAATTTTTGAATGAGTTTATTCACGTTTGATTGGGATAAAATTTCGAAATAACATATTTCGGGATTAGTTATCTCTAAACTATAATTTTATTATTATCCCATATTGAAGAATCGTTTGACTGGGAAATAAGTTATCCCGAATTAAATTATTTCGGAAATAGTTCTCCCGAGATTGTTATTATTGATAAAAGAAATACTATAATTGTTCCGGAATAAGTTATCCCAAAACTTTATCCCAACCAAATATGAGATAAACTCATCCAAAAATTAATTTCAAAATTATGTATCTCTTATCCCTCATACCGAACGACCCCTGAGATGAAATAACAATTTCGAAAAAATTTATCCAAGAATAATTTGTTGGATAAATTATTTTGAGATTAATTATTCTAGGATTATTATCTACTCTCAATATGGAATAAAAACAACATTATATCCTAAAATAACTAATTTTTAAAATATTATTCTAATCTAATATAAAATAAATTTATTTAAAAATTAATCTCAAAATTATTTATACCTTATCAGTACTAGCCCTATGTTATGAAATAATAAAGAAAGAATAAAAATATTATAGAGAAAGAGAGAAGTTTCTATTTGTCTTGATAGGATGAAATAAGGAGAACCCTCTATTTATAGAGATAATTTCTCCTAACTTTTCTCTAAAAGATAGACTTTTATTATAATATAAACACATGTATCTATAGATATTCACTGCAATACAAATATGTTTATAATACCGTAAGACTTTTTTTTTCTGTAAACTTTTATGTAAAAAGAAAGGCCTGCTGCCTAAAAATCTTGGTAAAATCTTCAAAGGAACTAGGACCATCCGCCGGCTTCAAAACCTCTTCTCTCAACTCCACCTTATCTTCTTTCCTCCTCATAAACCCTTTCCTTCTTCACTCTACCCTAGACCTACAGATAATACCACCAATGTCTTGTCTCACCAAACCCTTATTCAAGTCTTTATCCATGGCAACCAACGGTTGCCTTATCTCCCTCCCCCCCTTCTTCACCACAACCAAATCCATTTCTTGTTCCTACCCTTTTCTCTCCACCCCATTAAAACCCATCTCACTTTCTTCCTCATTCTCATCTTCACCTTCTTTATTATCCCTTAAAAAGAGCACTACCCAGTTCCCAACTTTTGTTTCTGCAGTGGCTGCTGAACAAGATGATGACAGCACCCTTGTCCTTGATGACCAAGAACAAGGTGGGGAATCGTTTAACTTGGATTTTGAAAGTGGTGGTGATGCAGGGGAGAGTGATGACGCCGAGGCCGAGGAGTACCAAGAACCTCCTGAGGATGCGAAGTTGTTCGTTGGCAATTTACCGTATGATGTAGATAGTGAGGGGCTGGCTCAGCTTTTCCAACAGGCTGGTGTTGTTGAGATTGCTGAGGTAACAGTGGGCTAATTTCATTGACAAGTTTGGACCTTTTTTACAAAATTTTAAAATAATTAGAGCCTCATGTATCACGTGGAACTGAATTCTGTTTTTTCAGGTCATTTACAATAGGGAAACTGACCGGAGTCGTGGATTCGGGTTTGTGACCATGAGCACTGTGGAAGAAGCTGAGAAAGCTGTGGTGCTGTACAACCGTTATGTGAGTTACAATGGTTATTTTTCTTTGATGGAACAGAGATGAGATTATTCCAGTACTATTGTTTTGATTGAGCTATAAATCCATTTGTTGAAAGTAGACAAAGAACAGTTATGTTAAATCTGTGGATTTTGTTGTCAATCAAGTTGGGCTAGAAGACGCTTTCTATTAAATTTGAAACTTTTATTCTTTTTGTTGCTGCAAATAAGAACCCCCTCCCTATTTTGTCCGACAGGTAGTGCTACTAAGAATCTTTGTAGGTTAATTTTGTATTTGTAAATTCAATGGAGGCTCAAGAGTCCTTTTGCCACTAAATTGTTTTGATTATCTAATATCATGTACAATGTGAGCAAATGCTCTTTTACTTGATCAATTTTTTATTATAAAATTTCATTGAAACTTAAATATCCAGGGTAAAGGTTAACAAAACAAGTATTTGCAGTTGAAGGTGAGTTTTTGAAAGGATTATTTTGATATCCATCCATTAATGTTGTGAAAAATTGTTGTGTATGATTTTATGACATTATCTCCGTGAGTAAAATTCTTCTTTATGATAGTTAACTTTTAGTGAACAGAAGTAAAAGCATTCTGAGCTCACTACTTAAGGAAGGAAGCTGAGTTTGTTGGCTGAAATGCTTTCTTCCACTTTCCTGGTTTGCTTCTTATGTTGATAGCATGTGAAGAGAGTATTCACTCTTGATTAGCAATCTATCCCTTAGTAATGATTATAGAAGATTCATATAGTCGGAGGACCAACTAGTTTGGGTAGGCATAGTTTGATTGATTAATATTTTGTCCCAATCAAGAGGCTGTTCCTCCTGGAAATTAGGGAGAAGGTAAACGGCTTCCATAGTAGCTGCAAAGCAAGAGAGTAGGTAGATAACCCTGGAAGGGTGTGTCTTCAGCAGTATTACCACCCCTCCACTAAGAAGCATGAGCAAGAGAGGAAGTAGATAACCCTGTTTGCATGTGAATCCCCTGCTACAAAGGGCGTTCCTTTCTGGTATGGCTGCATCATTATTCTACCCTAAGATATGACACATTTGATGTATTAGCATAGCAAATTCTGTTTCTACATGTATGGCCTCTGTTAGGAAGTTAATTATAAGTGTGTGGAGAACAATATTAACTCTTCTCTGAACCAGTTTATGTGGAGTAGATTGCTTACGTCTTTTGATATTTCTTTAATCTACTAGCCTGCTAGGTATACTGCAGATAAACTAAATTTCTGGTGCTGGATATGCTGTTGGTCAAGTCTAGTAAACTAGTGTCTGTTTAAGTAACCTTGTGTGCCATACATTGGTACCTTTGCACTAAAAGAGTCCCACACACAATGTTGTTTCTTTGGACAACCATGGGGAGGCTTACTGTAGTCCTTGATGTGATATGTGTGTTTGTCTGAATGTGCTGGTCACTTCAGAATGAGTTTGAATAATAGAATGTGATGTTTTGCATGTACTATGCGCTTGCTGCCCCTTGAGAAGAGGCGGTCTGTCATACGATTCAGATTTCTTGGTTATGATGTGTGACATGTGGATACTTTGACATGTTACCGGACTATATCTATCAGCTCTTCCTAATTTTTTTTTTCTGAGGGTAGGATCTCAATGGAAGGCTCTTGACAGTCAACAAAGCTGCTCGAAGAGGATCACAGCCAGAACGTCCACCTCGAACATTTCAGCCTACTTATAGAATCTATGTCGGCAACATCCCTTGGGACATTGATGATGCACGCCTTGAGCAAGTCTTCAGTGAACATGGTAAAGTAGTAAGTGCCCGAGTGATTTATGACAGAGAGTCTGGACGGTCACGAGGCTTTGGTTTTGTGACGATGTCAAGTGAAGCTGAGATGAGTGAAGCAATCGCCAACCTTGATGGACAGGTGATGTGCATAGAGATTATGACACTCATACACATGCATGATAGAAATTGATCATTCCATGAGTTCTTTGGTCCATCCATGAGTTTGATTCTAACTGCTTTGACACCTTTAACCATTAATATGAAAAAGAAAAAAGTTAGATCTCTTTTCTTACTTTAGAATTTTAGAATTTTGATAACTTGCAAGGACTGCGAGCTAGATGTTGAACTAACATCAGTTTACTCTATAAGTTACTAGATATCAGTTCTGATTCTGACCCCCCTATATTCTGAATCTTATAAGAGGACAAAAGAATTACCAACATGTACTCCCATACTGATGATGAGACCCAATTTAAACTTTGTAGATTTCTAACTGATTAATTTATTTTTCATTGCATGCAGTCTTTCTGCACTTCTTTTATATATAATTGGCATTGTACATGAGTAGACAAGCTATGCATGCTAACTTTTCAAAAATGGGAGTATAGTTTTTAAACCTGTGTTTGTAAATTTGTATCTAATAGATATTATATTCTGTGGCAAGAGACCAAGTTTAAATTGTTAGTTCGTTTCATCTTGAAGTATGAATATGATGTCTAGATTCACTATTACCCCCCACCCCCCACCCCCACCCCCCCAAACCCCACCCAATAAAAAGAAAAAAATAAAAAAAATAAAGATGTTAAGACTACATGAGATTAGTACACTGTGGTATCATTTGGTTACTGCATCACTTGAATAAACTGTACCGAATTTTGCAATAGTGTTGAGTGTTTGTTTGTCATTTTTGGTATCCCTAGTAACAAATCCCTCTTTAGTTAATTTGTACTTCCCCCATTATTTATGCAGACTGCATTTGTTAGCAAAACATGTGTAAGAGTGTAAATGACTAAAATGGTTGTTAGAGTATTACTTGCTTAGTTAATCATTTCTTGTCATCTCATATTAGTTTCTAATAGTTCTTGTAATACTCTGGTATTGCTTTTAAAATTAGAAGAAAGCAAATCTTCAACTCTGGGAGAACTTTACCTATAGCTAATCTAGAGGCTTTACTTTAAGATAAAGCCAAACTTTACTTCGGGTTGGCGTTCTTCTTTGGAAAGAGAAGTTGCTTCCCTTACACACCAATCACCTTAGTGGTGGAAGTTTTAGCAATGAAAGCTAAGCAAAGGAATATTATATGTCAGTTTCATATTCATTAGATAAGAGATTGTGGATCCGTTTATAGTGACGACAACTGGGTTGGTATATGCAAATTTTGATATGATTGACTAATCCTATAATAAATGCAAATATACAATTATGATTATCAAGTTTATTATAATTTTACTATGATTCCTGATGTGACTTGTTCACGGAACAAATGACCTCTCTTTATATTGTCTGCTTAATATAGATGTTCAACAGTTTGTAACTTGGTTGATGGTTATTCTCATTGATGGATTCATGGTTGGCATATATTTGCTTTCTGAAATCTTTGATCTTGAAGTAAGTTCTCTTCGTTGGTGTATTTCAGACTTTGGATGGGAGGACAATCAGGGTAAATGCTGCCGAAGAAAGACCTAGGCGCAACATGTATTGATTTTGATCATACATTATTTGTTCTATTGACATAGCAGTCATAGTTCTGCAGCTTTGAGCAGTTAGGTTTTCATCGGATGTCTTTAATTTAACTATCTTCTTGTAAGTTTTTATTCGTTGATTACTTATTTAGGCACGGCAACTTTTTTTTTTTTTTTTTGGTTTCTTTATTCTGCTCTTGCCTTTTTGGAAACTCTGAAGTCGAGGATTGAATGCTTTGAGATTTTGAATTCTGTATGTGGTACTGATTTGCAATTAGTTTTAAACCTTGACGTTGGTAAAACTTATTCAGACATTTGATTGCAAATTAGATTGAAAGCTTTATTATGGTCAAGAGATTTGGTGTCCTAATTAAGCTAGTTGTCAAATGTTATATAAATTGCCTTACTGGTGTTTTGATGCAGAGACCAGAAATTGCAATGAAAGCTTATTATGGTTGAGGTATTTGATCTCCTAATTAAACTGGTGGGAATATGATAGTATATCACAGCAAACGGTATTTGATATCACAAAACTAATCTCCCAACAAAGTATTCCTTGTTTGTAATCCTAGCCAATGTTCGCATTATCTTCTTTATCCCACAAAGCTAAGGGTAAGATCTGCGCACATTTGCACATTTTATATAACAAACCCAGTCTTAATCAGCATAAGGATCATCTGTGTATGACGAATCATAGATTATATAAGCAAGAAAATTTATCGTTTACCGTCCATTTTAAAGTCAAATACCCCTAACTAACTGACTCTTTGTTTTTCTCAAACAAAAGAGACACACAATCTACATATTAAAGAGATGTCCTCCCTCTCACTTGACTATCGGGCTAAAATGTACATACAAAATATGACCCTCGAAAAATAAAATAAGGATGAAAAGCAAATTTGAGGACTCAGAAATGATGAGATCCGTGCACGCATACATCAATGCTGGGATTTAATAAGGCAATCAATTGTTGCATTCTTAACATTAAATTTAATATCAGTATATCTCCAACAACACATGTAACCAACCGATTCCTTTTGCTAGTCGAGAATTATATTATGGACAAGCCAGATCAACCCAGAGAGCAGAAGGAAAAGAGAGGCAATAAGCTTGTGGTGCAGGTTTTACAGGAGGGAACTTGCATGGAATTTAATTAAATTCAGAAACATTTAAGATCGTTCATTCTTTACAAGCTAAGAGGGGAAGCTGTACAAAACATCAAACTGGAGTGCCAAGAAAAGGAAAGCTAGTTATAAATGGAGAACCAAGACTACCATCACCAGAGACAACCCACTTTATGAGCCCTTTATTTGCGCTTCTCGACTAGTCAGTGGAACATAACGGACGGAAGTCTCACTCCGAGTGCTTATTGAACCATCCAATTTCTTGTCTATAACCTTGAGGTCTTGGAAAAAAGTACCCACTGGAATCACCATCCTTCCTCCAGGCTTCAACTGGTCGATGAGGTCCTGTGGAACATCAGCTGCAGCTGCTCCAACGTGAATAGCATCATAAGGTGCATGCTCTGGCCAACCCTTCCTCCCGTCTGCAATGAAGCACAAGTTACCAAAAAAACACATTTGTCAACACAATCGAGAAAAGTCCCATGGTGGGGGCATGTCAGACTTGAAAAAAGAAATAATATCACGCAACCATCTGTGAACACAACTACTTTGCTACGTCGAATGTCTCCTGAACAAACTATATGAAAATGCTATAAAACCATACCACCAACATGCAATGAGAGGGACCCCTCTTTTAATAAAGGAGCTGCTGCACTCTTTTCAACATTCTTGATTGACCATGCAACCAACTCTGGTATGTGTTCCACACCAACAGCTCGACCTTGGGGTCCGACCATCAGAGCGAAACATGCTGTGAGATACCCGGTTCCTACAAGAAACAAAACCTATTAAGAAACCGAACGCTGCAACATAATTAGCTTTGACAAGAAAAGGTCATCCTTTATTCATTCAAACAATCAACTATACCTCACTCCAAATAGATAGATTTCACTCCTTAACACCCAACAAGAATACATTCAAAAAGCAAATCAGTATCTCCCAAAATTTTCCATGTGAGGGAAAGTAAATATCCATTAAGTAACAGTGGCATGAAAGTCAAAACATGCTAACTGCACATTTGACTAATTTATTCAGTTCTCTCCCCAAAGCTGATTAGACAAGACATGGCTCACCCGCAGCTTATCGAGGAGATTATCGTAGATAGGAAGATATGAAGGTTGACGATTAAGGTAGAAGGCTAGTAGGTAGTAGACCGTCGTCTAATTCTTATCAATAATGCTATTATTACTATCCTACTATCTTATTTTTCGATTTTAGTATTACCTGTTGATTCCTTTGCTTTAGTTATCCTATTATTTATTGTTGCTACTTGTTCTCTTCTTAATTGCATTTAGCATAATTTCTTTGCTATTTTATTTGTTTTACATGCTTGATTTTTGCAATGCTTTACTTGAGCAGAGGGTCTTTCGAAAACAATTTCTCTACCTTCATAAAGTAGGGTTAAGACTACATACATACCACCCTCGCCAAACCTTACACCGGGTATGTTGTTGTTGTCTCTTCAAAACTCCAACTAAGAAATTACAATTACGGAAAATATTTATTTATTTAATTTGATAACCATAATGTCCGGGCCAGCTTGTGCGCGCCTCAACTAGTTCCACAGGATACCTGCCATCTTCCACCGACAAGAGGTACCAGATACCAGGTAACTCTATTCATCAAGACTAGACTAGAATTGTTGCAGAGAAAATTTATATTAGTGAGAAAGCTAACTTGAACACAAACCTTCTCATTACATAAAAATAACTTCTCAAAAGCTCATGGTAAATGAAACTTTCACTTATAGCTAATCCAGGGAAAACTTATCCAAAAAAAAAGAAGTTAGTAGAGAAAGACCAACTCCTCATTCAGAACAAAACAGAAACAAGCAAAGACAGTTCAACATTATCCTCTTCCTCTAACCAGACCCTAGATTTGATTCTTTCACTTCTATCTAATTTCGACCCCTCAAATACCCAATGATTTTTAAGATTTATATACCAAACTAACACAAGCTATTAACTGTTCATCCAGACAGGCAATCACACAGAACATTTTGATAAAGACTAATCATGCGAAACATTTAAAATCCTACTCAAAATATTTTTCACATTGGATTAGAAGTTTATTTTTAACATTAAGATCCATGGATCTCATAGCACAAGTGTAGAGTTGATACTATACATCAAACTGTTATGCTTGCTGCTAGATGGCATTGGTTTGACATGCAACCACAATACAAGGAACTTGGAAAACGAGAGAAAAAAGCTGTGCAGCAAAAATGGTTCACTTTCTCAATCCACTCATGGTCTTGATACATGCTCACAAGACAAAAGTTATTGACCTCGGGAAAATAGAAACAACCGAGTCCAAAACATTGAGAACCAACAAGCTGCTACTTAATCGCTCCCTGGGTGCATGCACAAATGTCATTTCTGATTATCTATCCACATGAAAAACCAGGCAAATTATGAGAATGACCCCCTTAGATAGCTCTATAAATAGCATCTCACTTATCCATGGGAAAGCACAACTCAATCATAACATGGACAGCTGAATGTTTTCTGAGTTGTTATCATCTTTTAAGAATTTTTATTGAGTTATCACAATGGAACCTCTTATTATTTTAACAAAAGGAACGGTATCCCAGATATTTGCTAGCTCTATCTGTGCTTTTTGACACCTATATTATATATGTACTCATCTTAAAAGAACTAATGATATCCCCAATTATTAGTTCACAGAAACGAGTGAGCTCAATATATAATTACCTGAACCAACATCAAGAGCATGCATGCCAGGCTGCAACCTGTCCTCCAATAATTCAAGACACATAGCATGCATATGAGGTGCTGAGATAGTGGCATTGTAACCTATACTCATGGGGCTATCAACGTAAGCAGGAGTACCCTCAGGTACAAACAAACCCCTATCAACAGTTTCCATTATTTCTGTTACTTTCTGTGATTTTATGACTCCATATCTTTGCAACTGCTCAATCATTCCCTTGTTTCTGTTACCACCACTTCCACTCCAAAAATGCTGTTGACAAACACAAAACAGAATTGAAGTAAGAGATAACAAATATGCCCATCTGGTGACCTGCTCAAGGTTGACCGGAAAACAGAAAAAGATGCACTTCAGTTAAAACATTTGAATTATGCGACAAACAGATAAAGATGATGTAAGATTTTATTCATAGAGGTTGATCAGATAATGTATCAGGAAGATTTGCTTGCTAAGATGTCCAAGAGTATGACAAGATTAGTTATCCAGGCACCCCAAATCTGTCCTTTCTGTTCACTTTCTCACTGAAGCTTGAGAGAAAACCCCATTAAAAGAAATTCATAGTTATCTCTCCCAGGACATTCTTTAGATTGAGCCTCTCATTTAGGAACACTCATACAATCCAGTGCAATATAATAGCCAAAAGGATGTGAGGCTTGTCCAACTATTGATAGCGAGCAGCTTGACTACTCCATCACACCCTGCTACCTCTCACCATCATAGGTACTTGATCACTCTTTTATCAATGTTTTGCTTTAAAGCGGAAGGGAAAAGAATGCGTACAGCATATCAGCTTATTAGATTCTATTTTGATCTCGGGACACTGACAACTTGAGGGGGAGAAAACAAAACCACCAACCTTCTGTACTTCTCTCAGACCACCTATTAGATAAGGGTTCGGCTAACACCCGTGGCTGATTATATTCTGAGACAAACTTAGCCAATAATCACAGTAAGCCAAACGCAAAAAACTCAGAAAGCCCTCAAGACACTGATAATGATACTTCCACATCACCACAAATTGGAAAACGTCGCAAACGCCGAGCATTATACTACACGGATGTGGTGATGTATACTCGGATTTAAATTGTTTCAAGAGACTTCTAACAAAAAATCCAAAGAGAAACAAATCATCCGAAAGAGTTCCCAAAAATAACTTTTATTCCAATTCACTGTTCGGAAATTCACAATCACAACAGAGTAGCAGGAAATAAATCATTTAAAACCAGTAAACTATAACAAAACAATTAGAAATATCAAATACTAATGAAATTACTTATCCGTGTAAGGAAGTGAGGTGCCGAAAAACAAAGAAACAGAGAGAAAAAGTACCTCCATTCGAAAGAAGAGAGAGTTTCCCGTGAAGAAACTGGGATTTGGGACACGGCAAAAGGATGAAGAGAAGAGGGGCAAGGTGGGAGAAGTTTGGCGTTGAAAGCTATTGTGTTGGAGTTGGTGAGCGTAGAATAAAGAAGTGTGCTTTAAAGGCGCACGGTAGCGGAAACCATACGCTATAGCTGACAGAGAATGTAAGGATATTGAAGACGGCATTATTCAGTCTCGCTGCTTCTCGATCCTTTAATTTAGCATTCTCCTGTCTCTTTACTCACTCTTCTCTTCCCACGTGTCTTTCTCCATCTTTTTTTTTCTCTAATTGGGCCTTAAAATTTTATCTAAGTGGGCCTTCTCTAACTTGGTGGGCTTTTTCTGGCCCAATTGTTGTCCATCGAAAGCCACATGGGTCAATTTTCTTTAGAAGAAATAGGTAAACCACAACTTTTCGGAACGTTAATTAATATTTAATCATTGCTCAAAATTATTTAATATTTTAGCCATTTTTAAATAGCAAATACCCCTAGCTAAAATTCTAGGTAGATTTGATTTTGTCCTTTTATCATTTTATTTTTATTTTTATAAGAGATCATTATTTTATATATAAGAGATTTATTTTTACACATAATAAATTTAAAAATAAAAATTCTCCTATTTAATTCGTAAGTAGCCATAAAAATTATTTCCTCAAAAAATCCAATCAATATTGGAGTTCGAAACTTTTGCAGGTGAACTCTAACATACTATGCTGAATAAAGTTTACTGAAGTTTGAAATGTACAATTGAATTTTGGGAAAAAATTCTTGAAGCTTGAAATATCTCCTTCTCGATTTTGTAGGACAGTCTCGGATTTAGATAAAAACACCTTATGATTTCACCTAGTCCAGGTAAGTCTTTTGCAAGAATATAAGGTAATTAGATTTTGGCAATACACCTTAATATATGCTCTCTCTCATTTAATTGAAATCTCGTTGATTTAAAATGAGTTAGATGGTTAAAAATATATTTGAAGTATCATAGTTTGTCAAGTTTTATATTGAATAATCAGGTGTGCGAGTTTCCTACGTAAATTATCACCAAATGTTTATCAAAACACACCTTAACTATTAATTATTCTTTTTCCTTACCTGAAATATCATCATCGCTCAGGTAAAAAAAATAAACAAATGATAGTTGAGGTATGTTTCGATAAACATTTGGTGATAATTCAGATGGAAAGCTTGAACATCAATAATTCAAATATGAAAATTGAAAAATCATAATACCTCCAAATTCTTGTTATTCCTTGGGGATTCTTGATTGGTGCTGAGCTAACTATAGTGCAAAGCCGAATCTCACCCCTCCCCCATTTAAAAATACGATTATTGGAAAGAAGTAATACATCAATTAATCAATCAAGCCTCTATCTTAAACTAGTTCTGAGCAAAAATATACATATTCTGTTTTACATGAACTTCCATTTCATTTTAATGTTGCCAATTTGGGCCAAAGCTTACAGTAGTATGTTTGGTACAGGACAAAATAAAAAGTGATGTACGATTTTCTCAGCAAAGTTGGAAGATCTTGGAAATAGTTCCTGGATGGGAACCAAAAGAATCTTGGGAAACAATATAGCTTGTTTCTTCTTTCTTACATTTATTAAAGTTAGAAAATTGAGGACTCAGACTCCAAAAATCTCTTTAGAAAATTAAAGGTGTTAATTAGACGGATTAGATTGAATTTAAATGAATTAAAATAGATTAAATTAACGGTTTATTGATTCATTCAGGTTGGAGGTGGGGCGGATCGGATTACGGTGGGGTGGGTTGGGATGGAGAGTGGGTTGGATTGTTCTGATAACGGGAAGGAGATAATGTAACTTGTTTTTCCTATTTTTATTAGTTAAGTTATTTTTCTTATTTTCAAAAAAAATTGTTTTCCTAAAGAAAATATTTTTTTAAAAAAGTTTGATCAACCAAAAAAATAAAAAATAATAATTTTTTTCGTATCAAATACACCTTTAAAATATCATGATAATGATTAAATAATTTTTTGTAATTACAAAACCACTCGATTTCTCATTACTCATAAATTCACTAGGAAGAAACAAATGAAACATTGTTTATGACACTTAAACAAAGATGAGTTACTCTTCAGTGACAAAAGATATTCTCTTGTAAGATTTCGGTGATACTTAAATAAAATGGATGAATTAATTAATTAAAGTAGAATTTAGAAAATTAATATAATTTTTTACTTTATCCAAAAGTGACGTACCACTCCATCCTCCTTACTCGTCACATTTATTACGTCCAACTCATAAGAACGAAAAATAAAAATATAATATTCTTCGTGAAAACACCGAAAAGCTACTGCAATAGAAAACTTAATTGGATTTTGGTAACACTTTATCAAGTGCTCGCTTTTGTTCAAATGTGAAAAAATTGCTTAATTACTTCCGATCTGTCGATGCCAATTGTTTGGTACTCGATTTCGTTGTAATGAATGTGACATTATTTAATTAAACACAAAATTTATAATTTAAAAGAAATTTTAAATATTAAAGTGATTATAGATCATCATTTTATTAAGATTAAAATAAGATAATTTTTAAATATAAAAAAATGACATTATATTTAAAAGAAAATAAAAATAAAAATGTGTTATATAAATAAATTAAACTAGAAGAGATTTTTTATCTTTCTTAAGTTTTAGTAAGTTTGTTAAAGTTAAATCCAAAAACGAGTAATCCCTCGTATTCCATAATCACTTCGAAACGTCACCGTAACACATGAAACATGCTCTTCAATTCTTTCCAAATTTTCACAATTAACTTTTACCCCCAAACAAAGAAAAACTCATTGGAAATAATTTAATTTTCGAAGATGATCCGTTACTTGGAGTAGACAACCTAGTCCAAGAAGTATATCATCTACTCTTGTGACTCAAATTAAAGTTTCAAAGTGTTTGTCTATTTTTTTCCTTCTTTTTTGGGATGTGCCCTAAAGGGGCAAGTGGTAGTCTAATTAAGAATAATACTCTTGTCACAAAGAATTTATGTATATAATAACAAAAGGAGTAAAGGTCATCCCTACCCATACCTATCTTCTTTATCATCATATATGCTATAATAGGTCAAATGCTTCTGGTTATATCCGAATTATTAGGAGGGGCGAAGTTAGGGACACCAAAGATTTTATCGGAATTATTTGTATTAAAAATTTGTATAAATAAATATATAAAATACATAATTAAAATTATTTTTTTATTTATTTAAAATTTAAATTTCTTAATTGAAAATTGTGATTTCGCCATCAAATATATATTGCATCAATGAACAACAAACGGTTGTGATAAACCCTATATCTTTTATTAGAAGAAAAGTAGTATTAATGTTCTTTAATTTCTCGGCTAACAATCAAATCTAGGAGTTGTGGACTTGCAACAGTCAAAATCAAGAAATATTATATGCTTTAACCCTGTAAGGGGATTTGTAAGGGTCCACAATGCAGCAATTTGTTATGTGCTTTTGGCATATAACATCCTCTTACAAGCAAGGTACTTGATTCAATTTGCCCCCAACCCCACCACCCCTTTTGTTCATTCCCATCTTTAATTCTCCTCACTATATATAGCTTGCATGCATAGTTCACTGAACATCATCATCCATCGAACCAAAACCAGTGAATTAATTAGTCCTTTTCTTTTTCCGTTCTTATACACAAAGGCCAAATTAGAAAAATGGCTAGTCGTGCTTTGGTGCCTGCAGCAGCTCCAGTGAAGCCCACACATCAGGCAACGTCTAGGCGAGAACGCCCTGTTTTCTCATTGTCGGATGATCATGCTCTGTCCAAAAAAATCCTGGATAGTCACAATCCTGATGGTCGCGAAGTTGATGTTAGCATCATCCTCCACGTCGCCGAGGAGATTTTTCAACATGCCTATCCTGCTGGCATTGATGGCGTGCTTGACGTAACATTCTAATAATACATTTTCTTTTCTATAGAACAAAGTTTTGCTAGCTCTATCTTGGTTTAGCACTAACTTTTGGGGTGCAATGCTATATGTCTTACCAGGGCACTCATCATCATGAAGACAATATTGAAGCATTGAAGTTAGAAGAAAAGGCCTCACTTGCTTTTGATGGCATTCTCGAAGGATTGGCTTATATCATACACAAAGTCTCTTGCGAGGTTAATTAATATACAATTGCTAAAATCTCCTCCTTAATTATGTAATCTAAC
Organism: Datura wrightii; assembly: GCA_035772735.1. NCBI lineage: Eukaryota > Viridiplantae > Streptophyta > Magnoliopsida > Solanales > Solanaceae > Datura > Datura wrightii. The sequence goes on along the minus strand of JASDFA010000010.1, from coordinate 171,772,163 downwards.
TGATGCGGTGTTGTAATAAGTTAAAACTATATATTTTATGTATGACTATAACACATTTGGCGTTAATAAAAATGTATTGCAGTTGACATGCAAGTGCTCAGGTGGAGGGGATACCCATTCAACAACAATGTCAATCTTAGGGATGCTCTCTGGCAACCAATGGGACGCGAAACTAGTCCTATCTTTAGCAGCATTTGCCATTACCTATGGTGAATTCTGGCTGGTGGCTCAGATGTTTGCCTCTCATCCTTTGGCCAAATCTGTGGCTCTTTTAAAACAACTGCCAGATATCATGGAACACCATGCTAGTCTCAAGTCCCGATTTGACGCCATCAACGAACTCATCAAGGCCATTTTGGAAGTAACCAAACGCATAATTGAATTCAAGAAGCTTCCATCTCAGTACATATCTGAAGATCAGCCACCTCTGTCTGTCGCGATTACTCACATCCCTGCTGCTGTTTATTGGACTATTAAAAGTATTGTTGCTTGTGCTTCCCAACTTACTACCCTCCTTGGAATGAGCTATGAGTAAGCCTCCTCTGTTTAACCATAAGTAATCTTTTTTTGGTCTTACAATTTGGTCCAAATGGAAGTAATTAACAATTAATTGATGCTGCAGGATGATAGTAGCTACCACAGCAGACACTTGGGAAATGTCAAGCTCAACGCACAAGCTGAGAAACATCAGCGATCACCTCAGAGCTGAATTAGACCGCTGCTATCAGCATATTCGTAAGTAAATTTAACTTTGAAGGAGAAAAAAATAAAACGATCCAGTAAAATATAAATAATCATAAATATTGCATTTGATCATAAAGAACCATAAATCCTTCACAAGGAATCAAGAAACCGTCATGAAGTAACAAAATCAGCACTAAAATGTTGGGTAGTAATTGGATTTTAGATTTGTATCTTGGAATTTTCTGCTGGGCTTGTATTTACATCAATGTTCCGTGCAGAGGAGAAGATGCACATCGAGTACTATCAGATGCTGGTGCACCTCTTTGAGACAACACAATTTGACAACATGAAGATAAACAGGGCGATGATTTATATCAAGGATGATTTACTTCCACTTGAAATAGGAACCACTCACACGAGGGTACCGCTCAAAATTTATTTAATTGATCCTGAAAGCTTGACTATGATCTTCCTTTATTTTACTTTTCCATGACTTGTAAAATTCAATTTCAGGCTAGTATTGAAGTGCTGAGAAGAAAGACTGTTCTGCTTCTGCTGTCAGATCTTGACGCTAGCCCTGAGGAGATATTAGTACTGTCCCAATTTTACATCGAGTCCAGGGCAAGGCCAGAATTTCAATACGAAATAGTGTGGCTTCCGATTGTGGATCGATCAAAGGGATGGAGTGAAGCACAGGAACATAAATTTAAGGAGCTGCAAGCACTTATGCCTTGGTACACATTGCATCATCCTTCCTTGTTAGAGCCAGCAATCGTCAAGTTCGTCAAAGAAAGGTGGCATTTCTCCAAGAAAATGATGCTCGTAACCTTGGATCCCCAACAGGGCAAAGTGGCCTGTCCAAATGCTATTCACATGGCTTGGATTTGGGGAAATTTGGCCTATCCCTTCACTATTTCAAAAGAGGAAGCCCTGTGGAGTGTCGAATCTTGGAGACTTGAGCTCGTCGTGGATGGCATTGATCAGAATTTAATCGAATGGGTAAAATCTTATACTAAGATCCCCTGCTATTTTTCTTCTTAGACTCGCATGCAAGAACCATTGGCTAAGCTAGAAATTTCACTAAGGGTATTTAAAGTTTGATAGTAAATATTTATAAAAAGTAATTTTTGACCTATATAGTACAATATAATTTTGTGCGAAAGGGTGTTCAACTGGTCATTCTTCACTGGCAAGTACTAATTCTTTAGAATCTTGGTTTCAATCAGATGACGAGTGGGAAGTACATCTGTATATATGGAGGAGAAGACATTGAATGGATTCGTAATTTCACAAAATCAGCACGAAGCGTGGCACAGAGAGCTGGGATCGACCTACAAATGCTGTATGTAGGAAAGAGCAACAACAAGGAGAGAGTTCGAAGGATCAACAGCATGATAACCGCAGAAAATCTGAGTTACTGCTTGATGGACTTAACATCAGTTTGGTACTTCTGGACAAGAATAGAGAGCATGTTCCACTCAAAAATGCAGCTGGGGAAAACCATCCAAGAGGATAAAATTATGCAAGAAGTGTTGACAATGCTGAGCTTCGACGGAAGTGATCAAGGGTGGGCCCTTATAAGCAGAGGATCATTCGAAATGGCCCGAGCCAAAAGTGAGATAATCACCAAGACATTGAATGATTACACAATTTGGGAAGAAGATGCTAAACTTAAAGGATTTGTGCCTGCACTTATTGATTATTTCTTGCAGTTGCACACTCCTCAGCACTGCAATCGCCTAATTCTGCCGGGACTTGATGGTGACATTCCTGAAATGATAGTGTGTGCAGAATGTGGAAGGCCAATGGAGAGGTTCTTCATGTACCGTTGCTGCACTGATTGAGGGGTTATTTGTTTCTGTGCAATCTATTGCCTGATAAATAATGCAACTTCTAGTTCTCTATGTTTTTGTTTGTCCAAAATAATTGGTTGGTCTTTTGTACCACTTTTGTTTTTATTATATGCAAGTCATATGTTGTAATGTAATTGTCTGGCTCTCAAAGGATCCATGTCTTTGATCAGCTCTAGACTACTATTTGAGTGTGTAATAATTTATAGGTAATGAAATTGAGGCACGTCTTTTTTAGTTACTTTTTGGTCTTTTTTTTAAAATAACTTCCATTGAAGAGTCTTCATCAATATGATGGTGTGTGTATATATAGGGCCAAGGAGAAATCGATTTGTTTTTTTCTTGACGTCAAGTGATCATGTGGTTAGATGACTAGGTGTAGGATTCATATATTTTATTACAGTAACCAATTGACTCGAAAAGTATAACTTTAAATTTTAATAAACTAATAAAATGATTCACCCCCTCCCATTTCAGAAGTTAAAAGAATTCATATATTTTGGTCATCGTAAAGTCAATCGTTTTCAAAACATTAAAGATAAAGGACTAAGCCGCGTCAAAATTAAGGTGTAACTAGATTCAGATGGCCTTGTTACCGCTTTCCCAAGCTTACACAATATAAAATTTGTGGCTTAATATAAATACAGAAAACTCTAATATTCGAATTGATTCTGTAGGTAGTTAGTAAGTAATTCTTCTAATTAAATCTTTTCATTGAAGTTCAAGTTGAACAAGTTACTTCCTAAGAATTATCAACTACAGTAGTAAGAGCTCTGCGAATATTTTTTTTTTCAACTGACTGATTTCACAAATTGTCAAGGAAAGAGGAAAATTCTGCAAAATCTGAGTTTTAGAATAGTATAAAATATTTTTTTGTTTTTTTGTGTCATGTCAAAATGTTGAATTTTATAAAATTTACTGTCGTATAAGCCGAGTTAGTATAGAGAATAACTCTTCTTACCATTTGTATATCATACAAACTCATTCGCAATCGATATTTACACCAGCAGGCACAAACTAATAAATATACATAGGATTTTAGCACTTAACCATAAATATGGTACAGTCGAAAGAGTACTAGAGAAGTTCTAATTCTAATAGTTTTCTCTCCTTTTTATGATCGAATATTTTTCTCTAGTTTTTACCTTGTGTTTAATATTCGTATGTAGTTTGAATAAATTCAAATATATACATTATAAAATTTATTTTTGAGAATGGTATTTCCAACGAAATCTTTTTCTATTCGCAAAGATTTGAATTCGAAACCTGTAATTACTCTTATTTGTTTTGCCATATCTCTTCCAAGTCTTTTCTTTGTTATTCTTTTCTTTATTCGTCGAGCATTTAATCTTTGCTCAAGCCCGTGGCGTGTGTCACGGGGCATAGTTGGAATAAAATATGAAGAGGAAAAATAAAAAGAAAATAAGGAAATGAGTTTCACTTTCAGTCAAATAAACGTGAATGAGCATTACAGGCCGGAGTCATAAAAAGGGATTACCTCACGTACATGTGTTACATGAGTGAAGATTGTTAAATCTTTTACTGTATTTTGGATATACGAGGATTTGTCCTGTGTCCACACTTCCTTTCTTAATTAACAAGCTTCTAAGTTCTAACAGGTCAAGCCACCCAATAAACAAACACAAAGTTATTGACTAGATTCTTTCACCCTATTTGTTTATTTTACCATCGAACATTTTCTGCTTTAAATATTCATAGAGTGCTAATTAACATGCAATTCGAGCACGTGGTCTACAAATGTAGAGATAATTTAAAGGCATATCTAAATACGTACTTTTTTCTCTATCTTCCGTCTCAATTTGTTCAACTTTCTTTTTTTAGTGCGCTATAAAAAAATATTTCTTTTCCTTTTAAATATTTTTTTTATTTTAATTTTTCAACATTAGTTATATTTTTAATTTAAAATCTAATCTTCATATTAAATTAAAATCAGGTAACTAATTAAAATAAAAAATAGTATCATTTTGATCATACAGCTACGTTCTTCCGACCAAAATCAAAATGGTCTAAACAACCCCCTCCAAGAAAAAAAAAAGATTTTAATTATGTTTGCTTTCTTGGAGAAACAAGTACACTCCAAAATTAGGGTTGCAAGTTATATTCCACAAAAATCAAGAAAATTGCAGCAAGTAATTGTAGATTTCATTCCAAAAAGAAATGATTTCGGTCAGATCGAAAAAAAAAAAAAATTATATAACTGCTCATCTAACTACTTAATCTAAAAATAATCAGTATATATATCGATTAAGATAAGTAAACAATAAATTCAAACCAGCTAATTATGTAAAGATATCAAGAAAATGAAATCAGAGAAGACTTGTAAAGAAATGAATTTTTGGCCTAACGCAATCACTCATTTCATTAACCAATGATGTGTGACTTTGTTTCGTTCTTCCGACGAAAATTCACTTCTTTCCTACATGTGACTCTTCTAAATAGATCAATTTGAACAAAATTGGGGCGTGGGGACTCTTCTATGTAAAAAGGTGCATATATGTTAATAGTGATACAATTTTTGCTTACATATGACTTACATAAAAGACCGCACTACAAAATTAAGAGATATTGTAAGTACCTAAGTGGAAGTTCCTGACTAATTCAGCGAACATATAGGTCAAGAGCTATTAATGCAGCATACATGATTTTCCAGAAGGTGATGTTTACTTCTCCACTAGGGCCACATAAATGACCTCAACAAGTCAAGCGCATTATTTACTACTTCACAGTGTTTGGCACTCTAGCACTCTCTTTTGATTCCAACGAATTCTCCGGTCAGCTTCATATTCATCTTTATGACACAGATGGATTCTGTAAACTTTGGAATGTTAAATGTTACTTCCAGAAAAGAGAAAAAACTTTGGAACTTTACTTAGATTGAAATTGGGTTTCTACGAAACAAGATTAGTTTATGTTCTTCGAATCTTAAGGTCTGTTAAAGTTTGTTGGAGGCTATTCAACTCTAGCTTACACTTTTTTCTCTAAGAACCATCCTGAAAATTTCATAAACTCATGAAATATTCACAAAAATATCAAATATTATCTTTCTCAAAGTCAAAGAGGAAAATAATATTTGATATCTTGATCTCTTTTGTGAATATTACATGAGTTTATGAAATTTTGACATGCATCTTTAATAAATTATGTACTTCTTTTTGTAGGTGTGAGCTAGAATTTAGAATGGAATACTTTTCAAAGAACTCTAACAGACCTTAAAAATTGAAGAACATGAATTAAGCTCATCTTGTAAAAATCCATGTTAAATTCAGTAAAATTTTGATGTCCACGGACACAATTCGGCCAAAGCTCAAAATGAGTGAACTGAAGGATAAAATCACCTGCATAAATAGTACATGAAATGATTTATAATACAGAAGGCATAAGATTTCCGAACATGAACAAATTTGTCCGTAAACATGTTTGTTTAACCTTCTAATCCGCAACATAAAGAGAAAAGGGATTAAAACCCTCTGGTCCCCAAATTACGGGGTAATGCAAATGGCAAATGAGGAATTTCACAGGTCAACTCATGAGGAGAAGGAATTAAATCCATTTGGGACCCTGGACGACTTAAGTTTTCCACACGTTCCCAGCTTGACTTGTGAAGTATTGTTTTACTTCTAGTTTACCTTCAGTACCAGCACTCTTTTTATAGAACCACCAAATAAGCACCACCAGTGTGGTGCCTCATCCACCTCCCAATTCCACCACAAAACTGCCGGAAACAGCCACTAAATGGCCTTCACGGCCTCGCATATGCACCTTTCTCTTTTGTCGTTTTTCACTCTGATCCTTCTTGTTCCAGCAAGACTCAACCTTTACTCACCTGATCGCAGTGCCCTTTTGCTTGTCCAAAAAGGCTTAGGCATCTCTGCTCAACTCAATGCTCTTGATAACCCATGCAACTCTGTTGGAATATCATGCGAACGTCGACTCACAAACAATTCGTACGTGCTAAGAGTTACAAGGGTCGTCTTCAAATCCTATGGGCTGAAGGGTACTCTATCTCCTGCCATTGGCAGGCTTTCTGAGCTCAAAGAACTGTCCCTCCAAAACAACGAACTCTATGACAGAATACCTGTTCAAATTGTTGACTGCAGGAAATTGGAAATCTTGAACCTTCAAGACAACCAGTTTTCTGGCAAAGTCCCATCTAAACTGTCATCTCTAGTCCGCCTTCGAGACCTTGACCTAGGCTCTAATGATTTATCTGGGAACCTGAACTTCTTGAAATACTTCCCTAACCTTGAAAAACTATCCCTTGCTGATAACATGTTCACTGGCAAAATGCCTCAATCACTGAAATCTTTCAGAAATCTCCGGCTCCTCAACATTTCAGGGAATAGTTTCCTTGAAGGTCCAGTGCCTGTCGTGAGTCAAGTTGAGCACTTATCAGCAGATTTAAATCGAAAAGATTATGTTCCTAAGCGTTACATTCTTGCTGAGAACGCAAGAAGGCCAAGTCGCGGCCCTGCAATGGCACCGCAGTCCAATTCAGGATATGCGCAAGCTCCAGGACCTACAACAGTTGTAGTACCAGTAAGGCACAAACATAACAAGATCAAAAGGAAGGTAGGCGCCTGGATTCTCGGATTCTTCGCTGGAGCTTTTGCCGGGTGCTTATCTGCGTTGGTCTTCGGGATGCTCTTCAAGTTGCTTATGTTTTTCATCAGAGGGAGCATTAATGATACAGGCTTAACAATTTTCAGCCCATTGATTAAGAAAGCCGAGGACTTGGCCTTTCTGGAGAAAGAAGACGGATTGGCATCACTAGAACTCATCGGGCAAGGTGGATGTGGAGAAGTTTATAAAGCTGAGTTACCTGGAAGTAACGGAAAGACCATTGCGGTAAAGAAGATCATACAACCCCCAAAGAATGCTGCAGAACTCACTGAGGAAGATAGCAAGGCTATGAATAAGAAAATGCTCCAGATTAAATCAGAAATCAAAATTGTAGGTCAAATCAGACATCGGAATTTGCTTCCCCTACTGGCACATATGCCAAGACCAGACTGCCATTACTTGGTCTATGAGTACATGAAAAATGGGAGCTTACAGGATATCCTCCAGCAAGTCAGAGAGGGGACACGGGAACTAGATTGGTCGGCACGTCACCAAATTGCAATTGGAATAGCTGCTGGACTCGAGTATCTCCATATAAATCATACTCAGCGTATAATTCATAGAGATCTAAAGCCAGGAAATGTCCTCCTTGATGATGACATGGAAGCTCGAATTGCAGATTTTGGACTTGCAAAGGCTGTCCCAGATGCTCATACACATATTACAACTTCAAACGTGGCAGGAACTATAGGATACATTGCGCCAGAATATCATCAGACACTGAAGTTCACAGATAAGTGTGATGTATACAGCTTTGGGGTGCTGCTAGGCGTGCTAGTTATGGGAAAGCTTCCATCAGATGAGTTCTTCCAGAACACTTCTGAGATGAGTTTAGTGAAATGGATGAGAAATGTCATGACTTCTGAGGATCCAAACAGAGCAATTGATCCAAAGCTGATGGGTAATGGAAATGAGGAGCAAATACTTTTGGTTCTCAAGATTGCCTGCTTTTGTACCCTGGAGAATCCAAAGGAGAGACCTAACAGTAAGGATGTTAGGTGCATGTTGACGCAGATCAAGCATTAAGTATGTAGTGAATAACTTACAGTAAATAAAAGTCGGTCATGCAACTAAGAGAGTACTCTTGTGTTAAACTGTCCTCGTATACTCTGTTACATCTCCAATATGAGAGACTGTCCTTGTGTATTTTGTTACATCTCCAATATGAGAAGTTTATATTTAGCTGTATGAGCGTTCCTTGCATAAGTGTCCTCTGCTATATAATGAACCTCAAAGCATGGTATGAAATGTGAATAGAGTTCTTTCTACTCGACAAAGAAATTACTAATTCTCCAGACGCTATTGTCTATACTTGGAGATGTGAATGGAATTCTTTCCATTCAGTGCAGAAAATACTAATTCTCCAATGCACTAATATGATCAATATAGAAACACTTGTATCCACAAGCAAGAGAGCAGCTAGTGAATTGATCTATCACACTCTTAAGTACCCCTAGATGATGAAGATTTTAATCATGAAACAGAAAGCACATTATTATTATTTGGTTCATTAGTATGATACAGCAGGCATTCAGAACAATTTGAAGAGGAAAATTGTGTTCTGTTCACTAATACCAATGAACTCTTTAGCATGTCCTGGGAAGACCTGAGCATCTTGCACGCAGCACACACCAATAACATGATTGCTTGTCCAGGTAATCGCTTTCTTAACAACTAAAGGTGTAGAACCAGAATCCTCCATGCTGTGAGCTAATAGCTGCCAGAGGTACAAATCACGAATTCAAATTTCTTATGTGTTTTACTTCATTTAGCGGTCTTAACAAAGTATTGAAAAAAGAAAGGCATCTAAGAACCTGAATTTGCAAAAACTATTGTTCCCGTTTTCATTTGAAGGTTCTGTATATCCTACAGTGTTGTGTCCTAACTCATCAATAACATTGAATGAATTAAGACCTCATTTTGTTTTATTCCTTTCGGTTTTATGTCAGCCCTGAATTACATGATGGTGTATCTCCCCATTCCTCAGTGTGCAATAAAAATCTGCATTCGCTAATCTTAGAGCAGATTATACATGCAATGACAAATATGAAACCTTGCTAGACAGGATAATATACCATTAAGTTTCATCTTTAAAACATTGATACAATGCATGGTATAAGATTTGCCTACTCGCTTTTGATCTAAAGTAGTTGTGCAATTTCACAAATTCGTAGTCATCTTGGCCTAATTGCACTTTGTGAAAGGGAAGTCAAACGAAATTCAATCACAACGCATGACAAATGTGAAACCTTGCTAGGCGGGATAATATAGTCAAACCTCTCTATATTGACAGTATTTGTCTAAAAATTTCATGGTTGCTATAGCAGTGAGGTGCTGTTACATATGTATACTGACATTTGGCGTTTAGATCTCATGTAACTGTTATAAACAAAAGTATGCAAATATCTAGTTTAATGATTTTATGTACCAAGAAAAAGAAATGTATTTGTTTACCAATTTAACCAAAAAATAGAAAGAGTATGAAGGTAAAAAAGAAAAAAAAAACGGTCATTTGTCTTTTCTCGTGAAGTTACAACTGTAACTGGTGGATACTATTTTAACATAATGTTTTCCTTTTAAATATTTGTACTTGAAATTTACTATGTGCATGAAATTAATGATGATTGCCATAAAAGTATTTTAATACTTATCTACACATAATATATTTCCTATAGAATATTATTGCACAATTTTTGAGAATGACTGTTATATAGGATAATTTTACAAAGAGTGTACCGTTGTAATGAGTGGTACTGTTGTTATACATAGAATATTATTATAAAGAAGAAAAATATAAAATGAAAAATCGATTCCGAAGAAAATCAGGTTGTTATAGTGAAATGCTATTATAACGAATGGCCGTTACAGTGAGGTTTGACTCTATAACACTATGTTTCATCTTTAAAACATTGATATAATACATGGTATAAGATTTGCCTACTCGCTTTTGATCTAAAATAGTTGTGCAATTTCACACATTTGTAGTCATCCTGACCTTATTGCACTTTGTGAAGGAAAGTCAAACGAAGTTCAATCACAACGCATGACAATAATATCTAGCACCAGAAACTTCTTCAATCCATAAGATTGATTTGAAAACTAAAATAAAAAATTGTGATTATCTTAAGAAAACAAAAATTTCTTCAGAAGCATTTTCTCCGAGAACTAACATGTGCTACATATGGAGTATCGTAAATTCTAAAAGCAAATGTATGATCAATATTTGCAAGTAAGTCCAACAGATACAAAAGAAATCATCTAACATCTAAAATGTTTGGAGGAGAAAAGTGGCATTCCAATTTTTAAGAAGATAAACCCCATTTCTGCACTCTCGTACAGACAACTTTATGATTCCATATCTCCTTCAAGTACCTTAAAAATCTAAAAGTAACTGAGGAAGTATCCTCTCTAGATGAGTTGCTTCTATTTTGATACTGCCCTCTGCTTCAGCAATAGTAGCAGCACGTTGTATAGCTTCTACATCAAGGAAACGGAATCTCAAAATAAAAAGAATGCACGGGAAAGTTTAGCCAAGTAAATAACATAATTTTTCTTCATTGATGGTCAAACCTGCTACAAAGACTCGGAGGAGTTCAGAGCTCAGCTTCAGTGCATTTGCATTGGCTTTTAACATCAACACAAAAACACACACATGAGAAGGATAACTCATTGTCCAAGGAACATAATCCACTTTCAGCTAATATATAACAAAGCAGAGGTCCAACACAAGTAAGAAAATATAAATACCAGCATAAGAAGCATTTACTGAAGGTGGGGTAAATGCAGTTCTTGTTAAAGGTTAGATATGCCATTGTCATCAAGAAGGTAATACGCAGAAAAGCTTGCTCACCACAACCCACATTTCTAGTACATCTAAAGCAATTACTAGAAATGACAAATGGCAACATAAACAGAAATTAAACCTTCTTCATTGTCTTCCTTTTCTTTTGAGTTATGCCACCTTATACGCCATGAAGAGACTAACATTGGTTAAATAAAATAGGAAAAAAAGAAAGAGAGAAGTATATTATTTTACTTTTCTGATTAATAAAAGCACAAAGAAATATCTTGCTCAGAAATCCTAGCAACTTGCCATGAGTGACATTTAGACTGAGTTTTCCTCTAGTAAAATTTTAGGGAATATCCTACCTGGATCCTAGAACAATGTAGTTCTTTTTGCCAACATTTAGATTCAGCTACACCAGGTTACAAGTAAGAGAAATCGAATTTTAGACTGAGAAAGTCTTTGTGGTACATAAAATAAAGCAAACAACCTTCACGGTAAGCAATAGTGCAAGCTTTCTGTCTTTTCATTCAATTCCCTTTTGTTACCGTAAAAGAACTAAGAGAGTACATTTGGTCTGCAAAACTATCTTCAGCGATGACCTGGATTGTAGAATCAGAAATTTATTCCATGCTCTCTTTTTGCCATTGCACATCCATTAAGCACCTGCTCTGTATTTATCATGTCTTACCCCTTTCTTAAGATATGTAATTGACTTCTCCAATTCCATTATGGCTACCCTACCTTGAAGGGGATGTTCCCAATAAGCTAATTGAATTCTTTTACTTTCTAATTGGTTTATTTCCAAAAATATTTAGATAGATCATGACTTAATCCACATTTAAAAAATCCAAAAATAAGAAATAAAAAATCCCAAAGTATGTATCAGTAGCCAGTTCATCAACTAAAATGAATAAATGATCCATATAAATAATAAACATAAAAGCAATCTCACTTACAAAGTCTAAAACTTCCAGAGTGTATTTATCCAATTGAATCAATATCCAAACTCGAAACCATGATACCAAGAGTCATCAGAAGGACATGCTAATTTTAAACACAGTAGCATAATAGCGCGAATCAGCTATTTATTAGGCAAGTTCTTACCAAAAGTAAGCCGACTTCTCCTTGATGAGCTAGCCCCAACCTACAAACACATTTACAAAATGCTTTCAAGTTCAACAGCACACACTTGAACACCACACAATAGTTCCAACAAAATTTGCACACTCTAACAAACTTAAAGCAAAATCTGTTTGTCTAATTTCACAGGATAGCAATTAAAATGAAAAAACAACAAAGAGACAATGTTAATAATGATAGGATTGACGAATTATATATACCTCGTTTTCCATATTCTCAGATAATTCATTTTTTCCACGCTCTGCGACAATTATCAAATATGTGACGAGAAAATAAAAACAACAAAGTTCAATTGGAGAAAAATTATAGTGCAGAAGAAAAGGTGAAATTGAACCTGCAGCTTTTCTTTTCCAAACAAGCTTGAAAATTTCGTGTACCAAATCCTGTTTAAATCCAAACAAAGCCGTTCTATTTTTCTCAGATTAAATACTTTGGTCAGGATAAAGTTTTATGTTTGATTTACTATTGCACGATTTGTGTGGAAAGTGGAAAATTGAGAAGAAGGAACGCTTACAGGGTCGAAGGTGTTCTCCTTTTCCATTGGATGCTCGCTCATTCAAATCAACAGTGAATCCGCAACAACACCGAAATTGTAAAGAAAAGGGGCAAAAAGAGAAAACATCTGTGAAATAAATTGTAAGTAAAGACACAGCATCGGGAAGCCCTTATAGCTCAGTGGTAGAGCGTCAGTCTTGTAAACTGAAGGTCCGTAGTTCGATCCTGCGTGAGGGCAGCTATTTTTATTTTATGCATTTATCTTTTTTTATTCAAATCAAATTCGGGTTTTTGGACGTATTGCCCCTATTTTGGGTGGTCTTTAATTTTTGTCTCTGCCGCTCATTAATAAAAATATGTGGGCCAAAGAAGTCTTATCTATGATCTAATTTCACAAGGCATAATTTTAGAAATACTTTTGTCTTATCCGACATAAGTTGTGTAATATCTAATTGACAAGGTATAAGTTTAGAGAACTTTTGTTTTGTTCGGCATAAGTATGACAAAAGTTTTGTAGGATAAATGATGCCTCGTATGGGTTCTGAAATTGAACTTATGTCTCTATCAATATAAGTCGTTCTGTAGGAACTAAGTTATATATTTTACAAGGCATAACATTTGGGTTATGAACTAGGCATGAGGTAAATAGGAATTAAGCGGCATAACTTGTTATGTCTTGTAAGGCATATATAACTTATGTTCTGTCATGATACGAAAATATAAACTTTTGTCTTATGAATATTTTAATATCAAGGATATTTTCAGTCATTTTTTTATTATTTTAAATATTGAAGGATAAAAATTAAAGATTATAAAAATTAAAGAGGTAAAATTTAAAAATCACACCAAAAGAGAATATTTGTTCTAATGACCCAATTAGATTAGATTAGATCCATAGAGATTACATCTCTGTTGGGCTGGTAAGGAGATCCATTACGATCTTTAGCGATTAGAACTAAATGGGGTAAGTGCACGGATAGCCGATTTTTGGGGCACCATTTAAGTAACTAGTTTTACTATATGCGTTTCACGCGTGTCACTCATATTAATAACAATAAAAGTTTAGAAATAGTATAAATAATATTTTTAAAAGGTGTTTGTATAATAATATAAGAATTTAGAAAGAAAATTATAAATTCTAAGTTAGTAAATGATTATGTTTAAGAGTTTGATCTAATCCATCAGTTCTTTCCTCAGTTTGTTCTAATACTTGTTTCAATAAACAAAACCGTTGTAGAAATAATGTTTGATTGAAAAGAGAAAAACCGTTTATTTTTTCGTGAATACTTAAATGCACTTATTATATGTATATTTCATGTTAATTAGTACAATTTTTTTTTTGTATTACTACACTATTAGCATATTAACATTTAATATAAATATTAGCATTACGAAGATGCAGTGTAATACAAAGTCGTATAGTAGAATAGAACATATAGTATAAGTTATTCGTTTAAACAATTAGCACTTATAAAATTGTATTGTGAGTTATTACTGGCTTGTTTTGGCACTAATAAATCGGTATGATATCACAAATGCATTTATTTATTTGTAATTCATAATCCAAATTAAGAAAGACTCATTAAAATTAATGAAAAAGTAACTCTATTTTTAAAAAGGTAAAAAAGTAATTGATAGTTTGTAACGAGATTTCGTACTTTAAATATTTAGTTATAACATAATTTTAAATTTTTTACTTTACCCTTTATGAGAATTTCAGCTCAATTTTTTCTCTCGGTCTTAATCAATGTATCTAATCAAACACCTTTACATAAACTAAAATAAAATTAAAAAAATTATGTAGATTTAACTACAGAGTGTGAACAAGAAGAGCACTTGATTAATTGAAACAAATTAAAGTAATGTGAGTTAAAAAATTTTGATGGATAATTAGTTAGTTTAATAAATAAATCTCTCTCTCTCTCTCTCTCTCTATATATATATATATATATGGAGCTTAGAGGCATGCCGATATAACATGCTTCTAAGGCCTCCATTCTTATTTTTCTGAGTATTTTTTTTATTTTAAAATTATTTTTTTAACTCATTTATTTAATTAAATTTCACTTAATATTATCATATATATCAATTAGTCACCATTCTCATTTATCTTTTTTCTAATATTTTTGAACATTTTTCTTTATTTGAAATAATTAACAGATTTATTTATTTTTTAAAAACTTTCTTTCATTAATTATTTTTCTTTCATTTTTCATTAAAAATTTAAACTTCATATCAAATAATAATAAAAAAAAAGAGTTAAAGAGCTATTACTTTTAGATTACCAAAACTGTTTTTGCTCGAAAGAATTTCATAGCCACAATTATTATTAAATTAGCTTGTCGCGCCACATTTTTCCCTCGCGGGTAAGCGGGATTCGACGTATGACAACTCTTAAGGGTGGAAAAGAAGAGTCGCCACCTAACGAATTTAAGGTGCGTTAGAGCACCGTTCTAAGCTTTTATTTCCTATGTAACCAGAGTCGGGTAAGGGCTTTAATTACCTCGAAAGGAAGGTGTTAGGCACCTTTCGAGGTCCACAAATGTGGTTCCCGGCCGTACTCATTAAATGAGGGATTTTAAATAAATGACCAAATAAAGTCCGGTGAATTACTAAGCATAAATAAAATAGTAACAAAAACTAAGTTAGCAAACTATAAAGCTAAAACTTAGAGTGGGATCAGATTTTGACAAGACTGAAAAATGGGCCCAATGCGGTATTACTCTCATCTCTTCTATTTTTAAAATCAAGATAGTTTGAAGAAAATAATTTATATATATGTGTATATATATATAACTTGAAAATATATTTTAAGAAGATCATGTATATATATATATGTATATTTAAAAAAAATTCTTTTGTAATAAAATATATATTAATAATTCAACATAATGAAAGAAATTTCAGAATCTTTGAAAGCGTCTTTTAAAAATAAAATTAGAAAAAATGGGAGTAGTAGATTGCTTTGTATTTACAAAGCTGATGTGCGCTTCATTCGAGAAGTCAGCAATAGCCTGTCTGTTTCATCATCTCCCGTCTACCCACCTAATTATTTTAATTATTATTAAGCCTAAGTAGTCTAAATGGAAACACTTACGTCTTAATATGTGCCTACCCGTCCCAATCCTAACGTCCAAGAAGCAATGGACTACTAAATTAGGAGTTTGGGTTCTAAAATTCTTAGGCAGTTATTAAAAGTGATTAATACAAGCAAAATAATAATAATAATAATAATAATAACAAAAACAGTTAGCATAAAAGGTCTCACATAGCCTCTATATTAAAACAATGAATCTGATTTCCAAATAAATGCAAGTAAATCCTATGAACATAATTACTAATGCAAAATATCATACTTTATAGGTGAAAATTACATTTATCATGAACATAACTCCAATTTGAAATAGACGCGAAATCACAGATTAGAGAAAAACAAAACTTAACATAAAAATATTGCCAATTTGAGGTAAAATGAATACAATGCAATGATTTTTTAAAAAAGTATGATTTTAAACAAACAACTATCTTAACCTAAAAAAAAAAAATCTTGCATGCATTATTTAAATCCTACAAGCGTGATTTAGATTTGTTCTAATAAATACATCCAGAATTCACGTAAAACATACTTCAAACTAAAACCTAAAGACATGATATCTACTAAAATTACGTTAGCGGACGATGAATCATATTAAAACCAATAAATGCAGCATGATTTTTGTATGAGGAAATAAGTCAGATTGGGTTTCATGAATCAATTAAAAATAACAAGTCCTATAAACGTGTTACTAAAAACATTTGTCACGCATTAATTCAAAAGAAGACATATTTGCAAATAAAACTTGCAAGGAGTTTTTACCTATTTGCACATATATGATCATATAAAATCCTACGTTATTTAATTGACGCTTATATTATTGTTAATCCCTATGAACATGATTTCTATTAACTTTTGTTAATCCTATATGTATGTTTTCTAGCGTTGTATAAATCAAACTGCTATGAGCTTAATTTCTATTGTTTATGTTAATCCTATATGCATGTTCTCTAGGCGGTATCGACATATTAGAAAATAATAAAGGAAAATAAAATCCCCGCTCCCAAACCCCATTCCACTATTATTAGTGTTTGTTTACATTGTTACATATTGACAGAAAATAAATACATCACGATAAAAATAAATAAATAAATAAACTGGCTGAATATAAACATTCCGATCCCGACAAACTCTTCGCTCCCAACCTGTTAAGCAAAACGGTTAATTAATACAAAAGCAAAGCAACAATGATCGGAACCTGAATTCGACACGTCAAGATCACGAGGATCTCTTGGATCCCGAGCAGTGCTCGTGTCGAAAATGGAAGCGAAGTATAAAAAAAAAAGAATAGAGTAATCTGTCCAGAAATGATTCAAGAAGGAAAAGAGACATCTTGGTCAAGATTTAAGCAAATTTTCATAAAGTTGAGATTATATCAAATAAAGCAATCAAAGTTATCATAAATTGTCACGCTTAAATAGGAAATAAATCACAGAGACTACCATATAAGCATAATCTCAAATAAGGTAAAAAAAAAAGGAACTTTGAATTCAAGGTGTCAAATAATTCAGAAATTTAATATAGAAGTTGTTTCATAATATGAAATGGACTCCTCTCCTATTATAAATTACCAGCAGAACATGTCGTGGTGAAAGTATATGATAAAATAAGTTCCAAACACATATCAACTAATAAGTATTAAAAATACTTAATTACGATTTTATTTAAATTGATCATACTCACTTGTTTCTAATTTATCTATAATGATCAAAGAATCCCAACTCGAGCAAACAAAATAATTAACAAAACTTAAGGTGATAGTCAAATAGAAAACTAAGGCATTAAAAAATAAAAATAAAATAATTTAAAAAAAATGATTCTAACAGTACAACAGCTCATCCAAACAGTAGAGTCCATAAAAAGGAAATAGAATTCATAAAGCAAAACATAAAAAAAAAAAAAATTCAAAACCTCATGTAACTAATACAACGACAGATTGTCAAGATTTGGGTTTAAACAACAAGAAACAGATTGAATAAGCTATCACATAGTTATAGGGACAAATAAAGTAGAGACAAAAACGGTAGCTATATATGTTTATGAATATATCGTGAAATAGCCTCTTAACAGGAGAGTTCAACAATAGCACATGTAACAATATTAGAATTTTAACAGAGGCTAAGAGAGGACAACGAATTTGCCATTTACATCTACATATGCATACTAAAATACAGATCTAAATGACCAAATGAAATTCCGGCAGGATTTTAATGGAATTAACGAATTTTGCGTATGATAAACTAAAATGAGCACAAAATGATAACTGAAACATTCCTATAGGGGCATATCACTAGTGAACAAAATTATTCTAGATCTACTTAATTCAAATATGAAAAATAGGGAGAAAATTTTAAAAACCCAAACAACCATCACAAACAAATCCGTGAGGCCCGTCTAAAAATCGAAAGATGCGTTCGAGTTTCAAGTACCAGATATGTCACTCGCGATGGCCGATTTCGATAAGGGTAGGGTACATGTGGCATGACTGGTGGATGGTGGTTTTGGGATATTTTCGGCGAAAGTGAGGTGGTTTCCGGCGGACATTAAGAGGGAAAAGAGAGGAGGCGGCGTGAGGTGGTGTGCCGGAAAAGGGAGGAAAAAAAAAGAATGGGAGACGGCTACGGTTGTTGCTTTGGGTTCTCGCCGGAATTAATGGTAGGAGTGTGGGGTCGGCGGCGTGCTCGCCGGAGAAGACGACGCAAGGAGGGAAAAGAGGGGGCTGCCGCCGGCGGCGGCTTGGTAGAGGGGAGAGGAAGAGAAAAATGAAAAATGTGTTTAGGGTTTGGGGGTAGTGGTAAATAAGGAAGTAAAGGTAGGGTTTAATTAGAGCCGTTAGATTAGGTGGGATGGACGGCTAGGATTAAAATTAGTTAATGGGTCGGGTTGTGGGTTATGGAGCGGGTCGCGGGTCGGTCAGTTGGGTAGATTCAATTAGGAATTGAATTTAAATAATAGCCAAATTGACCAAAAGTGGTTAAAATTGAAATAAATTGAATAAAAAAGTGGCCAGATTTGAAATAAACTGAATGAAATTGAATAGAAAACGGCTAGAATTGAAATAAATTGAATGAAATGAATAGAAATGGCTATAATTTAAATAAATTGAAGAAAAATGAATTTTGCTGCTATTAAATTAATAACTATACTACACTTTTAAATAAAATAGATAATAAAGTAGTTTAAATTATAAGAAAACATATAAATATTATTATTAATAAATAAATTCTAAATTAAATATACTTATGTAAATATTATATAATTAAATTATTATATTTACGAATAATTTAATGACTAAATATATATATATATATATATATATAAAATCAAATTATCAAATATTATAAAAATTATATTATTAACATAAATAATTTATAAATTCAAATAATATTATTAGTCAAATAAATTTGTAAAACTTAGTAAAAATAAGTAAATAATTTATTAAATAAAGAATATATTTCAAAATAAGGGCGCATATTAAAACGAAATACATTATGTACGATATAATTATTTAATATCAAAACTTAAAATTAATATAAATCATATATATATAACTTGAAATGATTTTCGCAATATTATGATAATAAATTACTTTATAAATACAAAAATAAGTCAAAATTTTGCGTTAAATAAATAAATAAATATATACATATATGAGCAGCATATTAAGGCGCAGGTCGGTCAAAATTGGGTGTCAACATAGCTATTATTTCTGGCCAAAGAGAACTCAATAGTCTTATTTTTAATGTATATATGAACATTTTTATTAGTCATTCTCTATTATTGGGAAATGTGAATTTTATTTGAGAAAAATATTATCTTTCTCATATTTTCTTTCAATTGAGTTTTAAAGTATTATGAATAACTTTATTATGTTATTTACTGTTTTAATTATTTAGATTATATGATGCTATTTTTGCTTATATATAATACAAAGTTAATATGTATGTTGAAATTTGATCTACAAATTATATATAGACAAAATATTGCACCTTCACAATGACGTCATTGGATTATCGAAGATCAGTAAGTTTTCTATTTTTCGCATATTTTTGGTATTTTAAAATTTTCGGTTCTTCTTTATTATTTTATTCTCTTTGTTATGCTGGAAGTGGAGAGCTCCAAAATTTAAAATTAAATCAAGAAAAAGAACCTATAAAAGTTGGACATAATTTGCTAGAACTCTAATTTTTAGGCAAAAATTAATAATTAATTTGCTAAAAATAATAAAATTATTGGGGGATTTAAAAAACACACATCAAGTTTAAGGTGGTCTTTAGACTTTCATTTATTATTATATATATATATATATATATATATATATATATATATATATATATATATAAGGTGGTCTTTAGACTTTCATTTCATTTCATTTTTTTGAGTTTTTCTTTAATTTTAAAATTATTTTTTAACTCATTTATTTAATTAATGTCATTTAATGTTATACATACATCAATTAGTCACCATTCCCATCTATCTTTTTATTTTTTTTATTTTATTTTTTTGAGCAATTTTCTTCATTTTAAATAATTAACAGATTTATTTATTTATTTATTTAAAAACTTTCTTTCATTAATTATTTTTATTTTATTTTTTGTTAAAAATGCAAAAGTTATATCACACACACAAAAAAAAAGTTAAAGAGCTATTACTCTTAAATTAATAATTAATTTGTTAAAAATAATAAAATTATTGGGGGATCTGAAAAACATACATCAAGTTAAGGTGGTCTTTAGACTTTCAATATATATATATATATATATATAAGGTGGTCTTTAGACTTTCATTTCATTTCATTTTATTTTTTTGAGTATTTTTTTACTTTAAAATTATTTTTTAACTCATATATTTAATTAATGTCATTTAATGTTATACATACATCAATTAGTCATCATTCCCATCTATCTTTTTGTTTTTTTTATTTTATTTTTTCGAGCAATTTTCTTCATTTTAAATAATTAACAGATTTATTTATTTTTTAAAAACTTTCTTTCATTAATTATTTTTCTTTTATTTTTTGCTAAAAATGTAAAAGTCATATCACACCCAAAAAAAAGTTAAAGAGCTATTACTTTTAAATTAACACGATTGTTTTTGTCCAAAAGAATTCAATGAGCACAATTGTTAATAATATTAAATTAGCTATTATTTCTTATCAAAGAGAATTCAATGGTCACCTTTTTAATGTATATATGAACGTTTTCGTTAATTATTCTCTATTATTGGGAAAAATGAATTTTATTTGAGAAAAATATTATCTTTCTCATATTTTCTTTCAATTGAGTTTGAAAGTATTATGAATAACTTTATTATGTTATTACTTTTCAATTATTTAGATTATATGATGCTATTTTTGTTTATATATAATACAAAGTTAAGATGTGGGTTGAAATTTGATCTACAAATTATATATAGGCAAAATATTACACGTTCACGATGACGTCATTGGGTTTTTGAATATTAGTAAGTTTTTTTCTTTTCCGTATATTTTTTGTATTTTAGAATTACCATTTCTTCTTTATTATTTTATTTTTTTATTATATTAGAAGTGGAAAGCTTCAAAATTTAAAATTATATCACGAAAATACCCTTAAAAGGTTGGACATAATTTGTTAGAACTCTAATTTTTAGGCAAAAAATAATAATCAATTTGCTAAAAATAATGAAATTATAGGAGTATTTGAAGAAAACATATCAAGTTTAAGGTAGTCTTTAACTTTATTTATAATAAAATTATTTAAAATTTGAGATAAAATTATCCAAAATTTGTACAAAATATATGAAATATTAAGAGATTCTTATAACTTTGAGATTTCACCGTGAGTGAGCAAGCAAAATATTTAAATAAATGTATTTGCTCGATTTCTTTCCCATTTGCACTTGGTTTCCTTTTCTCTCTTTGCACTTGTGATTTAAGATTGCTGGATACTTTTTCTTTACAGGCTTAAATTTGATGTTGTCAATTAACTTTAGTTTATGATTTTATAGATCATATGGGTGTGTTCATGGCTCAGCCAAAAACCTCGATTATTACACTTCAACCATTTATATTTTTTATTAATACAAAAAATAATTTTGTTGATCACTATAGAGTGTGAATAGTTAAACAACATTGCTTATCGACCTTTTCAAGTCCATAACATCATCACCTCATTAGTGAATGAAGAGGATATTATACAGCACAAAATAAAAGCTTTACACTACCTGATAATTAAAAGTTTGATTCTACAGTCATAAAATTGAAGGGTTAAATACAAAGTTATCATCAAATAGTGAAAATAAAAGATTGACACCTCAAATTAAGAATTCTTATTTTAAGAATCCTAGACCTAAAATCTCAATTTTCTATCCTATTTCATGGATTAAAATGCTAATAAACGGTTATAATCAACTGTAAATACTAAAGTAAAGGTCAATTACTTATCTCCTAGCTTTTACAATAAAAATGCCATAAAAATCGCCTCAAACGGAGCTCTAGAACTCAAGATATGAAGAAAATACTCAAAAATTGCTATTTTTACACTGCCAAGCAAAATAAATAAATTTGGTCGTGAAATATAGTTTTCCCGTCGCTAAAAATCACATGTCTGGTTGCTAAAGGCGTGCATCATATCGAACTAAGTCATAAATCATCATTCGAAACTAACAGAGCCTTCAAAATCCAAATCCACGCTCATTAACCTAAAATATTGACTTTGGTCAAATATCTCAAACTTTAAACCTTCAAAACTGAAAATTCCATCCAATCTTAATTCGATCACCTCAAAATTCGTGGCATCCATCCCCGTAATTCATAAACAATACAATGAAGCTATAAAAAAGTTTATACTGGGTAAACGGGTCAAAAATCACAAAATGACCATGTGGGTCATTACATCCACAAAGGTAGGGACTATGTATGTGTACATTCTACCCTCCCATAAACCACTTATGAGATTACAATTGAATGTTGTTGTTGTAATATGGTACAATATTGAAAATTTGATTCGATAATTTTTTTTTCTTAAAAAATATTACACCATTAGCATACCAAATTAGTTTGGTATTTTGTCATACGGCAAACTGATAATCACAGTTTGTTGGACTTCGACTTACATATTCTCATATAATAGAGAAATATGACTTTGGCTTTTCAAAAATTATTTTAAGTATCTATTTTACCACCTTACCAAGTAAAAATATTCAAAAGAAAATACAAGTAATTCTCTTTGCTAACCAATTACTTAAAAAAGAAACATTTCAACCGAGCTAGATTAGTCAAAGTTCTAATGTATAAATAACTAGTTTCGTACTAATACTAATTTACATACTCGTTAGTATTATAATTATATATATGAATTATATACGTAACTACACACTTTGATACGTTATTTTGTATTTTGATATTTTTTATTAAACACCGGGCCAAATATCTTTTTTTTAAATGCATACCAAATACCAAAATATTAAAATTGCAGTGTCAAAATTTCAGTTTGATATGATAATTAAGTATCTATTATACCATGTCTACCCTAGTTATGTCCGAGCATGACTTCAGTTTCTAAAGAGCAATGCCACTAGGCATACGTTCATTTGCAAAAGGATAAAAATTAAAGAGTGGGTCAATTCAAATGGCAAAACGTGCAATTTTATGTAATTTCTTCATTAGTGTGGCCTAGTGGTCAATGAAGTGGTTGAGAACCATGAGATCTCAGGTTCAAATTCTAGCGGAGACAAAAACGCTAAATGATTTCTTCTTATTTGTCCTAGTCTTGGTGGACAAAATTACCTGATATCTATTGTTGGTGAGAGATGACAAGTATCTCATGAGATTACTCGAGCCGTACATAAGATGGCTCGTTAACCACAATTATAAAAAATAGAAAAAATTATATGGCATAACAAATATATGCTATGTATTTACCATTAGTAAAAAAATTGAAAAAATTATATTTTGTAGAAAATAATTACAATTTGTAGCACTTCTCTCCACTTAACCCTAAATCTCTCAAGTCTCCCTCATCTTTCTCCCTCCCTCTCGCTCCCCTCCCTCCTCTTTCTTCCTCTCTCCCGCTCGCCTCTCTTCTCTCTCTTCCTCGCCTCTCTCCTTTCCTCCTCACTCTCTCTCTCTCTCTCTCTCTCTCTCTCTCTCTCTCTCTCTCTCTCTCTCTCTCTCTCTCTTTTCCTCTCTCTCTTTCTCTGCCTAAAAATTTGATACACATCAAAAAAAATTGATACATACTGATAAACATAAAAAAATAGATACACATTCAAAGAGTACATACTGATAAGCATAAAAAGATATAAATAGATACATATTCAAAGAGTACAAGTAGAATGAATGAATAGAAGTGATACAAGAGTAAATGAATACAATTGATACAAGAGAGAATGAATACAAGCTCAATTAGAAATAGATACACATTAAAAAAAACACATAATGATAAGCATAACAAAACACATTAAAAGAAAATGGAACATTCTGATAAGCATTAAAAAAAAGATACACATTCAAAGAGTACAAGTAGAATGAATGAATAGAAGTGATACAACATTGAATGAATACAAGTGATACAAGAGTGAATGATACAAGCTCAATTTGAGCTTTTGGTTGTTTTGTATCTTTGTATACACATAAATTCTATTCGTCGATACAATCTGTATTAGTCGAAACAATAAGTATTCGTCGATTTTTATATCTGTATATATGTATATTGTATTCGTTGATACAACCTAAATGCGCACATGAATATAAGTATAATGAATGAATACAAGTGATACAAGAATGAACGAATATAAATTCAATTAGATACAACAAGTATTCATTGATACAGCTAATGCACCGATGAATACAATATGAATACAGTTGTTTGATATCCTCCAAAAAATATAAAAAATACAGAGAAAAGATGTAATTAAAATACAATATACAAAGAGGGGGAGAGAGAGAAATAAAGAAAGAGAAAGAGAAAGAGAAAGAAAGTGAGGGGCGAGAGATGCAGAGAGAAAGAGGGAGAGAGAGAGAGAGAGAGGGGGGGGAGGGTGGCGAGAGAGATTCTAAAGAGAGGGGACAGAGGATTTCTTTTGCCCTAAAAGTTATTACTATAAATTGTAATTATACAAATTATAGTAATTAATGATAATTAATTTTTAAATGAATACTATTTATGAAATTTCCCCTAAAAATTTATATATATCCAAAAAAAGAAGTAAAGAAATTGTCACTATCAAATACTTTGTGGCAGAGGTGAAAAAAATTCTTCTGTGAAATCTTTTATAGATATTTTCCACCATTAAATTTCCAAAAAGTCGCACATCATCATTATCATACAAAAGCGCAAACACCTCATTTGTGTTCTTAATAATCAAAAGACAATGGACGTTCATTAAGGAAGTAGAACTTCCCATAAATATATGTCTAGTTTCCTCTATCACTAACATAAAAATAAAAATATAAAAAAATAAAAAAAGTTTTTTCAAAAATCAAGAGCATTTGATGGAAGTTCGTCAATGACGACATTGTAGAACCTCTTAATTTCAGACAACATTCTTTCATCATCCCTTGTTATGAAGTTGACTGCATATTTTTTACTTCCAAATTGTTCACTAGTACTTCTTCCAATGCGTCGGAGATAAATCTCTAACTGAGTCGGGAGATCATAATTCACCACGACAATTATCTGTTGCGCCTCAAAAACACAACCTGAAAAATCAGTTGCGATAAGAAGACGAGAGGAGCCAGAGCAAAAATCGCGCATGATTGTGTCTCGAGTTTTCTGGTCCATCTTTTCATGAGTAGCTAAGACCGTGTGACCACGATATCGCATTTTATCTGCTAGAAAATTGACCTTCATGTGATCGTTCACAAAAATAACAGCACTGTGGGTGATGGATAGTGTCTCATAGAGATGAAATAGTGCACCAAACTTTCGTTCTTCCATTACAACATTAACATAAAATTGCTTGATACTTTCAAGAGTTAGTTCATTAGATCTGAGAAAGATTCTCACTGGCTGATTCATGAATTTCTTCGTGATTTCAAGTGCATCTTTCGGCATAGTTGCATAAAGCGCTACTATTTGAACTTTGTCAGGCAAGAGATGGAAAATGTCATATGTCTGCCAATAAAGGTACAAATTAAGAAATAATCAATTAAATTAAATGTGGAGGAAAAATTGACTCTGTATATATAAGGGAGAAAATACAGTAAACCTATTTGTACCAATATTGTGCATACTATTGAAACATCTATGTATAATCTCAAGAATAATGAATGAAACGAGGAAGAGCACATGTCGATATTTCAAGAGATTTAATAAAAGATATGCTCCAAAATTATGAATACTTCGCCAATCTCATACCAAAATTTGTTCAGAAAACTTAAGAGTAAAAATATAACTGCAGAAATGAATTACCTGGTCAATTAATCCCCCTGAAAGTATTTCTTCAGCTTCATCTAGCACAAACATTCTAATATGATCAGGACAGATATATTGATTTTGACCCCGCAGCATGTCCAACACGCGCCAAGGTGTACCAACAATGAGTTGAACACCAACTGATAAAACATGTTTCTCCTCCTCAACGCTAGTACCATCTACACAAACATGGATCTTTACTCCAAGGTGGTTACCAAGTGCTAGCATGACTTTCTCAATCTGCAGTGCACGCTCACGAGTAGGTGCCAAAAACAAGGCTTGGCAATGAACTAAATCATAGTCGAGCTGCTGTAAAATTTCAGTACAAAATGCAACTATCTTATCTGAGGCAGATTGAATATCTTGAATTACATCAAGTACCCTGCAAAATGGATCTATACCGCTTTGTTGAATCGGGGACAGTTTCTCAAGACCTTCAATAGAAGCATCAAAATTTTAGTACCATTTTGAGGAGAAGAACTTAAGAGTTTTAGTACCATTTTGAGGAAATGAAAATTATACAAATAGATTAAAAAAAGCATGTTTATTTAAATCTTTTGAAGACATACCTTTTTTATTTGTCTCCATCTGATCCATCACTTTAGCTTTAGCCTTATTTTCATACTCAGCAACAGACCTAGAAGTATAAGACAAACTTACTATTACCTCCTGATAGCCACCACATCGCAGGTTTTGACAAGTAAATCATATATCTAAAAGCGTGAGGACTCAAAATAGCAGAATTTACCTAAAACACAAAAGCTCGTGACGCAGTCCATCAATCTCAGCCCTTAAAGAAGGAATCTGTTTGTTTTCAACTTGCACTATAGCGAGGTTCTCTATGAGTGTCTCTACCTGGCTAGAGAGATTTTGTTTAATAATAGAAAGTCTCATAACTTCTGAACGAAGGTGTTTAACCTCATTTTTCAGAGGTTCAACACTTGGGATTTCCTCTATTAACTTTAAACCCCTTTCCATAAGTTTACTGGAGTGGATTTCATGCTGAACCTGAATATCATTTATCATAAGATTCAGGCGATTAAGTTCATCTCTAGCAGCAGCTAATTCATACTGTGAAACCATTCTTTCTTCCATCAGTCTCTTATTTTCATTCAAAAGTCTTTGCATTTCAGCATTATGCATTTCCTGTTCTTTTTCCAACGAGGCAGGATGAGACATGAGTGGATGAGGCATATGAGGATGAGGCATGGGCGGATGAAGCATAGATTGATGAGGCATGGATGGATGAGGCATAGGAGGATGAGGCATGGGCAGATGAAGCATGGATGGATGAGGCATGGGTGGAGGCATAGGACCTGAGGCAATATGTCGTGCAGGGTAACCTGGAGGGTTATTATATGCATTCCAAGAAATTTGATTACTTCCCTCCATCTCGCAGGTGCTGTTAAAGAATAATTTCAAAAAATTAAATCAAACAATCAGGAAAAAAATAGCTTAAGAGCAAATGAATAATACACACTAATACGTTAGTTTTACTCTACTGAACTTAAGATAACTCTTATAGGGGTATCCGAGCGTAGGGATCAATTCGTATTGGGCTTTTCTTTTTGTTCGCCTTTATAAAGCAATCGTAAAGAGACAATAGTAATTCAATTAAGTCTTTTTTTAATGTTCAATGAAAGCCTTTAGAACCTTTTGAGGGGGAATAAATTCTCAAAACTCTAAAATGTTCACCACACAATAATGCATAAGTTCAATATATAATATTGCATCCCTGCTGAACGGACAAGATCTTATAAGTCACATTAGTGTTGCAAAAGTAAAATTTCTTATCACTTAATTGGAACATAAATATTTCATTTAAATTGGCAATTTCAAATAGCGCACAAAAAAAATAGTACTACAGACTAATCATTGCGTGCTTCATTGTAAACTAATCCTTAATATGCATCCTTAGTTTTCTTAAACGGGTGAAAGATATAAGAATTCAGTGAGCCTTACTTTTCCTTTTACAAGTGTCTAGGGGCAGCTCAATACAGTTACCGGCCTAAAGACAAAACTGAATAAGATATCATAATATTTTCAAAATAAAATTCATGTTTTTTTTTTTTGAAATTCATTTTTAAATTTTTTTTTATATGCAAAGCTATAAAGTTACACTTTTAAGAATATTTGTTTAAATATTTCTTTCATGAATTAAAAAATAATAATTGATTTAGAAATTTGGAGTTTAAAATAATATATAAAATTATCATACACAGGAAAAAAAGACCAACGGGTGGGTATATGTACTAATTAATGAAAGATAAAAGCTTAACATAATTTTCTCACATATGAACAACCCAAATTAAAATCTAAAAGAATGATACCTTTTATTCATGATAATTAGAAAAATATATGTTTAATTATATAAAGTTAAATATCATTCCAAGTCTTTTTAATATAAACATTTACAATTTTTATGTATAGTGACATATGAATGCATTAAATCTTCTTTTCATGTTATCAAATTTTTATTTAATAACTCAAAACATAATTAATTTTAATTTTTCAGTAAAAGTCTTCTTATAACCCCTAGAAAAATACAATTATATGCATTATAATTAATATTTAGAAAAGTTCATTATTTTCTTATAAAGTCATGACATTAGGAATTCAGTAAATTTTTATTTCAATTTTTTTAGTTTTTGGTGAAATAATAGTAGAATTTTATTTGATATATTAAAACTTTGAATTAAACTAATTTAAATTTAGAGTGAAGGGTAAAAAACATAGCTAAAGTATTTAGGTATTTTGGATTTTCTATTCGAACTATCAGACGTTTACTTTTCCTATCACTTTTCCTACTTGAACTATCACCTGATAGTTCAGATAGGAAAAATAAACGTCTGATAGTTCGAGCAGAAAATCCAAAACACTCTAAATACTCTAAGGTATATTTTTTATCCTTTAATTTATTATCTACCAAAAAATTTTAAAAAAACAAAAATTAAAGTATTGTATTATAATAAATAAGCAACATTTTATCAATATAAAGAAATGTTCTCAAATTATATAATAAAATATTGACTCCTTGCCTACAAAATTATAAATACTAGTTATCTTTAAGGGTCTTACCCTTTTGACGGTGCAGGAAGAGCAGAGGATATGTCATTCAAGAAGAGTAATAAATGATTAACTCTAAACTATATGTAAAATAAAGTAATTAAATTTGTACAAATAAAAATAATAAGTTGTGTAACATCAATGTTATTTTCCATTCCATAACTAAGGGATTTGTTTGCACATGAAAAATAAAAATTATTTTGAAAAAGTGTATTTTTTTTTTACTTTCTTTGTTGTTATTATGTGGCATATTTTTTTTAGTTCGTTTTAAAAAGATATTATTTTTATATAATTAAAAATAATTCAATTTTAAAATTTATCTTTTTACCTTTAGTGAAATAGTTTATAACAACATAAATATTTAAAAATTATTTTAGATTACAAGTTGCAAAAAAAAAAAAATTTAACATCGTATCAAGTCAAATAGTGCAACATAAATTAGAATGGGGGAGTAGGTTTTTTAAAAAATAAGTATTTTTGGAGGGTAACAATTTTCATTTAGCTAATCAACTTGAAAAAACACATTTGTCAATATTAGAGTAGTAGTTTGTGTTTGACCAATGTTCAAAGAGTAGTTAATAAATGTTACTCAACTATGAAAATTTATGTAGCAAATTAATTGAACTTTCTTTTGTATCAATAAATCACTCAACTTAGGACATTTCGCTTACAAAATTACTCAATCAAATTTATCATACAAAAATTGACATCGTCAACTAAATTAATTTTTTTATGCCGTGTAAACATGAGCCCACAAAGAAGTAAGATGAAAGAAAACTCATTTCTTATACCCGACAACTCACCCACCCACAAATCAAAATGAGTTTTATCTTTGTCGATTCTCAAAAAAAATAATTCAATGTCTGAATATTAATTTTTATTTATTTTTAATACAAAAGCAGACAACTTTGTTGGCTTATGAAACAACAAATTTTGCAGTTTAATTTAGCAATATACTTAATTAGAAAAATAAATTTTTGAATCTGAAACTAAAGAAAGCCGACGAATTCATCGATTTTGATTCAAAAATAGGTCTTTTTTGACAAAAGCAAATCAACCAACTTTACTAAAAAAATAATAATTTTTTTCTATCTTTCTAAACTTGTCATGAAATTCTATAGAAGTAGAAGTTCCTTCATATATTGGAGAACTTAAAGTCATTATAGATCTAGATCTCCCTGGTAACCAATTTTCGGGAATAACAATTAGGTGTTTATTAAAAAATAGATACAATTGACTTTATAGCAAGATCAAGGACACATGATATGAATAAAATCATGCATCGATGTTTAGGAATTGGGCCTGAAAATGAGTTGTTTGATAGGAAAATGTACTGCAAGTTTTTTAGATCCCCTATTCTGCTTGGTTTATAAGGTAAAATTATATAGGATTGGTTTATAAGGTAAAAGTATATAGGACACGTAGTCGAAAAAAGACGGTCCAACGTGAAATCAAAGTACCACTGATGAGGAGAAGTTAAGTTGACCAACCAGATAAAGAGTAGCGAAGATCGATAGAATTATATCCGAAATCAAAAGGTTACTCAACTAATCGATTTTGTATTATAAATAAATGAAAATTAATATTCAGAAATCAAATTAAAATAATTCTAAGAATATATAAGTATGAAACTCATTTTGATTTGTGAGTCGGGTATAAGTTTTTTTAATTATTTGTGAAGTCCATTTTTATATGGCATAAAAAAATGATTTATTGTATCATGTCAATTTTCTTATGATAAATTTGATTGAGTAATTTTGTAAGAGAAATGCTCTAAATTGCGTTATTTACTGGTATAAAAAAAAAGTTTAATAATTTTGCTACATAAATTTTTAAAATTTAGTGAGCTTTTGAAATACTAACTCTTTCAAAAGTATTATTCAACTTTTGAAAAAACGTTTTTGTTAGTGTCGGAAAGCGCTTATTTTTTTTCTAAAAAATTTTGATAAAATAACTTAACTCTTTAGATGAGCACTTTTCAAACAAACAAATAATAATTTTGATTTTTCAAAAATTTGATCAAATAAGATATAGATGTGTCACTTTCTGAGCTTTGTATGTCTGTTACATATGCATTGTTATTCCCACTTTTTAAGATCATGATTCCTTTTTATACAACATCAGATGAAAGAATTAAAATTTAAACAAGACCCTAAATTCTCCAATAATAAGAATTAGAGGAGATTTTCATCGACTAAGAAAACTGTCAAAATAAAAAATAAAAAAATGAAACAAAATAAATATAGAATTTTCAGACCTGGAGAAGATAGGAAAGTTGAAGTCAGCCTGCAATGTCGGTGCAGAGATGTCTTCCGGAGAATAATTTAGCGAGTGATTTGAATTCGAGCAAAATCACTATTGTGATTGATAGTAGCAGAAAGGATAGGAGTGTTTGATAGCAATATATATATATATATATATATACACACAAGTGCGCGTCAATCTAAGAATTAAAAATAATAATAAGAGATTTCAGTGATAAGATTGTCTTAATCATGTGCATTGAAAGGGATAAGAATGACATACGTGAAAAAATGGTCAAAAAAGCGGGTGAGATTTCTTAAAATCTCGCACAATAATATAAATACAACGGTAGAATAATTTCTTAAATTGATAAATGCCTATTTATTATAGGAAAATGTCTTTTTAAACCGATTTATTATGGATAGTTTTAGTATAATGAAGAGATTAATAAGAATAAAAATGATATCTTTTTAATTTATGAATTGATATTTATATTTTAAAATTTAAAATTATGCTATATTTAATAATAAATATGTTATTTTAAAAATAAACTAAATAGCGAAAAGTGTTTTTTTAGTTCAAAAAATGCAAATGAAGGCAAATTGTTAGAGAAGTATACAAAAAGATCGCGGGTGGCCTCTAACAATTATGAAACTGGGTGATGGGATTGTGTGACATATTGCAAAATAAGGCACACGACAATAATGTGCCCTGTCTACTTGATCTATTCGTAGCAAATTTTGTACTTTATAAAATTTCGATTACTATGATATTATTATGAAATTTAATAGTGTCCCACAGACAACGCATTTCTTTTTGTACTCATATCCTATGTCCAAACATTGAAATAATATTCGGTTAATTCTATAGTCATAGATTGACCTTTTTAGTCACCTTTAATTTTTTTAATTGCATTGATACAGATTAATGTAAGAATATGAAAGTGGAACACAAAAGTAAAAATGTCTAATTAAATCCTGATACAAGCTAAGTCATATAAATGCATAGTAAAAATTCACATAATTATATTGGAAAGAGGACAAATACGTCAATATCAAATATTGTCTCTTCACATACTGAATTTTTAAATCAATACTTTGAGAAAATAGTGAGCTATGCGACTAAAAACTTAAAATATATAAAGTATACAACATTAAACAAAATTTTAATAAGTGTTTATATACTCATATACACTATTATACATTATTTTATAAAAAAAATTGACATCAACTTTTTCCTCTATTTCAAGCACTAGATTCATCTAAAACATCTCAAAAACTACACCAAATCCTTTAATAGAAATAGAAAGATTTATAAATTAAAAAGGATTTGAAAGTATAAGAAAATTAAAACATCAGTACTATCAAAAAGAAAAAAATAAATTTGTTATTATGAAAAAGAAAAAAAATTATAAAAAAATAGAAATTCTATAAGAAATCTTTATCATAAAAAAGTGAAACAAAAAAAATTAATAAAATTATATTAATTAAATTATAATTTTTATTAATTTTTCTTTTAATGAATATGCAAATTTTATTCTTGCGACCGAAAAAAGAACGGAGGCAGTGACAAGAAAATACTTAAGTTTGAGGATTCCAAATTTTTGTTGCCTGCCCATTTCGAATACCAACGAAGACGCTAATTTGCCCAAAGAATTATGAATTCTAATCCACTGGACTAACACCAAAAGCAACAAGGATGGTGCATTCTTAAAAAGCAAACTATGTTAGAAAATAGGAAAAATGGTTAAAAATATTTCTCTATTATTGTTTATTAGTTAATTTTATTTCTAATTATATTATAGGGTCAAATATGCTCTGCTGTTTAATAAAGTATATAAAAATGCCCCTCTATTGGATAAAATCTTTCAAATTAATTTAAAATATCTGATTTTAATTAAATTACTTATTTTCCCTCTTGAAACCCGAATCCGATCCACTAAACTAAATAAACTCAAATCAAATTAAACCCAAAATTCATCTTTTTCATCTCTTAATCTTATCCTCCATTAAAACATAATTTTAATCATACATTTTAAAATTACATATATGCTAAACACTGTTTACTCTTTAGTATCACATAATACAAGCATATTCACCATATATAAAGTGTTAAAAATCTTTAAAAAAACAGAAAAACAGAAAAAGAAAAGGAAATTAATTGTAGCCAATGGCAGGCACACTTAATGACAAGGTTTAAAGGGTTTCCCTTCAAGGTGGTCAAACGGAGAAACTGCCGGAATCAGCCGACAAAGGTGGTTAGGTGGTTGTGACTAACGTCAAGGTGACCAATAAATGTTGCGGACGATATCGATTTTGGAATCCTTCCTCTTAATTTGTTGTGAGATAAATCCATTACCATAAAGTAGGATCTTTCATCAAATGAATCAGGAATGTACCTACCCTTCAATAGCATTCTTGCTCGAGTTCAAAATGTTGATACCAGAATTAATCAAATTCTAGGTGGTATAGTACCAGAAATATTGTTACCATCAAGATTTAAGGTTGCAAGCACGTGCATATTTCCTAGAGATGGAGGTATACTACCAGAGAGCTTGTTCAAGGATAGATCCAAATCAGATTTTAATGAAAGAAGAGAGGGAAGAGATGAATTTTGCGTTTACTTTACTAATGACGGATGCATAACTAGACGCAAATTAACTAATAAATAATAGGAGAGGAATATTTTTGACCTTTAACCTTATAATAATAGTGAATGTCCATGTGGTCATTCACTGACTGTAAACATACTTTGTACCCTAGTAATTTGAAAGGTTTATAAATAGTCTTCTTTGGTAATAAAAAATATATGAAAAAGTGATTCTTCCTTTTTCTTTTTCGCTTATTATTATTTACTTTTATACTCACTTTTATTTTATAACAAATTAAAATTCATCAGGTATAAATTTAGAGAATTTTCATGTTGTCTCATCCGATATAACTTTGGCAAAAGTTCTTTATGCCTCGTGAAATATAATGTGTGGTTATAAATTTCTTAATAACGATTTGGAGTTGAATCTATATCTGCATATATAAGTTATGAATTTATGAATTATGAATTGAAGTAATGCCTTTAGAAGCATAAATTAATTCTATAAGAATTAAATGATATAACTAATTATGCCTTATAAATTATATATAACTTGTGTTATACTATTATTTAAAAATTTATTATAATACAAAATATAATTCTTCGAGGAATTAATGTCTTAGTTAGTATTCCAAAAAGAGGGGCAACAAAATGTTGGAATTAATGGGGATCGATTTGATAGTCCATTACAGATCTTTTTCTTTTAGCTACGTGGCTAGCTATTGTTTTACTTGAGATTGATAAAATATAGAAATGAAATTGAGATCTAATTGGTAAAATCATTTTTTTCTCTCTTCAAATTGTAATTGATTATAGGAAAACATTTCATCGAATTTAATGAATTTTGCTCCTACATATTTGAGTTAATATTTCAAAAGGTTATTTAATTATGAGAATTTATATTGCAAAGTCATTAAATTTTGATTTATATCAATAAAATTATTTAAATTATTATTTTTCTCTCACAAAATCATCCAATTAAACATATCATGAAAGAAAATATGATATGACAAAATAATTTAATTTTTCATGTCAGGTAAGCATAGAGCTCACAAATAAATTTAAAAAAATTTTAAAATAAAAACTTATTTCTTATACTTTACCCACTCACCCACACATCAAATTGGATTTCATCTAAAATCTTTTCGTGAGAATTATATATATTATTATCAAAACATAAGATGACATAATCTTTAATGGAATTTGCTCATAAAAAACGTCTACATATAACAATGATACTAACAACACATATAATTCACATATTTAGGGTTTGATTTAAAAGGATCTTTTAAATATATATATTTGAGCTGCTTTTGTCCTTTATATTTATTAAAATTGAGTATTGTATATGTTATTATTAAAACATAATACAACGTGACCTTTGATGGAATTGACTATAAGAAATATATGAGATATTGAGCAAGCCACTAGAAAGAACTTTTGCGTGTTCATTTTATTTTCACCTCGTTCGTACAAGAAATATTTGAATACGTCTTTTGACCCTTAAATATAAAAAATAATAAATGAGTAAATGTTTAAATACCTCTTTCAACCCTTAATTATTAAAAATTGTAATTGAGTAAACGTTTACGTTTTATTCAAACTTCTAGAAACAGTTATTGTTATTGAAATCATATAGCTAATGCTTTTTATATGGTATAATACGGGCTAAAGTGTTGGAGAAAAGTCTAATTTTGACTTCTTTTTTCAGTTTAAATAACACACATGTATATTTTTTATGGCTAATTAATTTCATCAAAAATATATAACTACGACTTTGTCATAGATATTATATAAATAGAAAAATACCTATCTTGAATAATTTTAGATAAAACTTATTTGGTGGGTGTGTTGGGTGTAAGAAATATTTTTTTGAATTTTATTTATTTGTGAATCCATATTTATATGATATAAAAAAGTAAATTATTTTATCATGTCATATTTTTTTATGATATATTTAATTAAATAATTTTATAAAAAAAATTATTAATTAAATAATATTATTAATACAAATTAAAATTTAATAACTTTGCACTATAAATTTTCACTCACTAACCTTTTGACTTCACGAAGCACAATAACAAGTAAGGAAATTCTTTTACGCAATCAATTAAGAAAAATTAATATATATATATATATGCCTTGTTCATCAAACAAGTAATTTGGACAAACATATACGGTCCAATCTCAGTCCTTTTTCTGACATTCAACATGGATTATATTATGCTAAAAGTAATAATTAGTAACGTGGTATCAAGCAGCGGATATGTTATTATAATGATAAACTGTAAAATATCATCAATTAATCCAAAAGGAATTTTTTGGTAATAGGTACATATTTCATTACAAAATGTGATGACTATATTTCTAGTGTGCTTAAATCTTCTCACATTAAAGATGACAACTATTTTTTTTTTCAAAGAAAAGTTTATATTAATGTGAGGGCCACTTAATCCTAATAAATCCCTTGGGATCGTTTCGCCGGTGGCTAAGAAGTAAATTATTTATGTATTAAAATCAGCAAAATTAGTAATATCATGTTTGATAGCATTTTAGTTGTTATCTATAGAGTTCAGGACATCAAGTACGATGAGTTATCAGTTCCACACAATTAATACTTGCATAAGTGATAAGAAAATATATATATTATTATGTAGGATAAAAAATATATATATTACATGAACAACTAAATCCTGCATAATTAATTATTTTATTATTAATACTTGCCTAATTTTAACTGGCAATAAAACTACCCCTTATTCCCCCAAGACCATGCGTAAGCACTTACGCCAATATGATTATTCCAAATATGAACACAAATAAAGCTTGATGATTAGTCCTAATCAAACCACTTTTTTATGGGATTAATTAAGTTTAGGGTTGGTGTTACTCCATGTTATACTTGAGTGTTAAATATGGATATGTAGTTAATTAAGAAAGTTCCCCAATTTCTCCCACTTAATTGGAATTTGTGTTGTGAAAAAGTTAATTGGGTGGCTGACATGTGCTCATTTTTCCAAACAGTTTTCCATTTTTTAAGATTTTCTTATTACAATAGTAAGAGCGGAAATAAGTAGGAAACTCCAAAACTCCAATAGCTTTAGAGTTTGTCGGTTAATTTTAAGCTCCTCTAATTAATTAATTAATTATCATGGTTAATTAATCGCTAGAGATCTAGATTTATAATTAGCTCTGCTAAATATCAACATCAATCTTTTTCTCTTCTCCTGATCTCTGATCAATGCCCAGCATGTGAGTTTATTTCTTTTATGATAATAATATGGGTTGTGGTGGAATGGTTGAAATTTTTTTATTTTTAATTAGAGATTTCGAATTTGAACTCTGAATATGAAAAAAATCTTGTTAGAAATGTTATTACTATAATGATTCGTATAACGTGCAATCCTGATTAATTGAAATTCCAAAAAGATTCCTTAATGATGACTAACAAATAGTAGTTGTACAGATGTTGCACTAGCTAATTTGTTTTAATTCGCAAATCATAGGCATTAAGATTACACTAGCATACGCAAATTTCGTCAATAAGAGTCAAATATAGCTCCATCTTTTTCGGTTTTATTTTGTATATTTTAGTTGATCGAGCACCAAGTTTAAGAATATAAATATATAACAATCTTGAAGTGGATATATAGCATACACAGTTACACACATATATAGCATTTTAACAGTACTACTTAAATTTTTGATTTTAAAGCTATCATGGCATGCATTTTCATAAGGGAATATTATGAAACAATTTTTTTTTTAATTAGAGTAAACTAAGAATATAAGAGTATTAAATATAAAAAGATGGTATTCTCTTTTAATTAAAGATACTAAAATGCACAAAACAGAATTCTTTTTGGCATTTAAAAGTTGCACAAAACAGAAAAATAAAAATTGTCTATATCGTGATGGAGTGAGAAAAGGGATTTCTCTTAAACCGACGAACGAAGTTATAACCGAAAAAAAAAAATTGAAGAAAAGGGAAGAGCAGACATTCCTTGCGTATGTTTGAGACTGGATATATATAATATTAAATAATAATTTTTAATACACTTTCTGCGCCAAACATGTTATTCCTTAGGAAAAGAGAATGACTATTAATTGTCATGTCAAGTGTAAAATTAACCTCGTATTAGCCGCTCGTCAAGTGATACTGTGGTAGCTTTCATGTCTCCCCCTTCCCTACTAATTAACTTTTTTATGGAAGAAAATTTTTAAAAAATTGTCTCTATGTGATCTATAGGTTAAAAATTTAAATTTGAAAGGAGTCATCAATGTTTACATTAGAATAAGTTGTCTGCATCACACACTTGGGATGCGATCCTTCTTTAAAACTTGTATGAATGTGCCGATGTTTTGTCCATCAGGTTTTCTTTTTATATACCATCAAACCTCGTTATAAAATAATAATTCGTTATAACAACACTTCACTGTAATAACCTGATTTTCTTCAGAACCAATTTTTCATATTATATTTTACTATCCTATAACAACTGTTGCATTCGGTATAGCGGTACACTTTTTGTAAAATTATTTTATAAAAAATATATTATATATAAAAATAAAATATTAAAATATTTACAATAATCATCACTAATTTCATACACATATTAAATTTTAAAACAAAAAAAAAAGTTATATTAAAATAGTGTCCACCAGTTATGGTCTAATCATAACTTCACGAGGAAAGGCTACTTGTTTGCCCTTTTTACATTCATACTCCTATTTTTTTGGTTAAATTGGTTAACAAATACGTTACTTCTTCTTCATACACAAAATTATTAAACTACTCTTTGTCATACTTTTGTTTATAACATCTAAATCTAAACGTCAAATATCAAAATACATATATAACAATAACTCACTATACAATCATAAAATTTTCAGACCAATGATACTACCAGAGGAGGTCTGATTATATGCAGAAATATCAGTATGGCAGAAAATAACCAATTTTACATGTTTCACGCTGCATCTATATATTAAACAACTCTTCCCTTGTTCTTTTGTTGCATTTTATTACAAGTACTAATATTGCTCACTCATTTTCCATTATCAATAAAATAAGGTTGCTTGAAAAAATCATGTCTAAACTTTTTTTTCCTTTTTGTTGACGTACTTCAAGAAGAATGATTCATATAAAACTATAACACAGGAAAGGACAGCACTAAGTTTGCAAACAAATATATATTTTTTCAAAATCAGATATGGATTCATATATTAAAAGGCACATGGTGCACAAATAAAACTATTATCATATGAAACACTTTTTGGTGGGGGGAATGGTGATTGCCTTTTGATTTTAAATATATTGTAGTTAATAGTTCCCTTTTCATTTTCTTTCGTTGCTTTTCTTGCTACCAAATCAAAGTATAGTTCCAAAAGACACAATAATGCTTAAGAAATAATTAAAAAGGAGCATCTCCAAATCAAATGCATAAACAGAAAAAAAAATTGTACTATGTAGTTTCAAAATAAAACATACGCCGTAAGCTTTCATGATATTATATGACTTTTAAGAATCAAAAGATTAGCTTATTTTAAAAAGTATTAATATTAGCTAGTCTCTCGTTTCAATTTATGTGAATCTATTTGAATAAAGAAATATGTATTTTTCTTATTATTTGAGAAGTTCTCAAGTTTCTCCCACTACAATGACAATATTTCGTCCAGAAAAAACATATTTTAAAATTAGCTGTTATAAAAATATAATGACTTTTTTCACAGGATATCTGATTTGAAGGATCATTAACATAATAATCAGATACATATAAATAAAGGTGATGAAATAAAACGTAGCAGGACACAATAGTAACAATTGAAGCATATAATTGATCATAAACAACATTTTTAATGTAGTGAGAACACCAATACAAAATAATCATATCCACGATTCAATGAACATGTAAAAGTTGCTTCAATATTCTAATTAGACCTGAATATAATTAATTAACGTGACGTTGAAACAATATTAACCTGCCAAACTCTAATTTCTCCATCCAAGCTTCCACTGAAAATAGAAAGAACCCCATTATTATTTCCATTATCATCTTCATCATCATCCCAAGCTGCTGTAACTGACTTCACTGGTTTACAATGCCCTTCAAGAACTATAGAGCAAAAATATCCACATTCAGTAGTACTACTACTACTACTACTACTATTTTTCTCCCAAATTCTCACGCTTCTGTCAGACGATCCACTTATTAAAACGCCATCGAAATAAATCAAGCACAAAATTGCGCCTTTATGCCCTTTCAACGACCACTTAGCCAACATATATTCGGCACATTCCTCCTTTTCCCATACTAAAATTTTTTCGTCGCATCCTCCCGAAAATAAAATCGTTCCGTCTTTATTCAAAGCTAATGCGTTTACTGACGACTTATGTTTTTCCAATGTCGCCACCAAACTATGCTTATTTTTTTCTCTTCGCCAAACTTTTATTTCCCCGTCGGCCGAAGCAGTGTAAACGACGCCGTCTTGGGAAACAACAACAGCGTTAATAGCGTCAACGTGACCTAAAACGGATTCCAAACACGAAAAATCCGACATTTTCCAAATTTTGAGGGTTTTATCCCATGAAACTGAATACATTAATCCGTCATTAACAGCTAATCCTGAAACGGTATCTGCATGTTGGATCCATAATTTTTGCTTGTGACGTCTAATTTGGACGTAATTTTTCGGAGAAATGCCACGTCGGACTCGATCTTTTAAAGTCGGAAGCGTTGAGAGGAGATGATGCTTTTTTGATGAGGAGGGTTTGAGTTGCCAAATCCTAATTTTGCAATCTTGATGGGCTGTGAGTATTTTTGCTTTGGTAAAGGCAATTGATTTTACAAGGCCAAAAGATATCGACGTGAACGTGTCGATTAGTTCATAGGTTTGTAAATCAACGGCTGTGATTTCGTTGAGAGATGCAGCGTATAAAATGTTGTTTTGAATGGCTAGATGGGAAATTTGTGGGGTTAAGGTTTTGAAAGTGGCTATGCAAGAATAATTATGAGAAATTACAAAGGTGTCAATACTGCAAGAGCTAGTATTTTCTTCATATGTTGTTGAAGTGGTGCTTTGTTTTTCTGAATTTGAATCTTCGTAATATTGGCCATTATTGCAAAACCATGTAGGCATCTCCATTATTTCTCTCAGCTAAAGCCTAAATGAATGGAGAAGTGTTTGGTTTGAGGGGGGGGTATTTGAAGGCTGAGGAATAACTGTAGGTCGAATAAAAAATGCATGGAAAAGGGCAAAGGGAAATTGACGTCTGGCCTTTTAATTTGGTGTATAATAATACTCCTAATGTTTATGTCAGAAATCAAATCGTGACTTTATGGTGGAGCAATATTAGTCATGTTAAAGTGAGTTGGTTGGTCCAAGTGTTGTTCAAGCAATTTTCACATTTTTTCTAAGAAAAACCTAGTCCAGTCCAATGCTAATGCTAATGCTAATAATGCAGTTTTTCTTTTTGTTCTTTTCATTTATTGATATTTGGGTCGCCGCTCTATTATTTAATCTCCCAACCAACTACACGTTATTATTAGGGAAAAATTACATAGTTGTTCCGT
Source organism: Datura wrightii (assembly GCA_035772735.1). Lineage (NCBI taxonomy): Eukaryota > Viridiplantae > Streptophyta > Magnoliopsida > Solanales > Solanaceae > Datura > Datura wrightii. The sequence goes on along the minus strand of JASDFA010000010.1, from coordinate 171,730,602 downwards.
CAAAGCAAATTAACTCATTATTTTTTTTTTATTTTTTCTAATTGATTATAAATATATTTTATTTTGTATTTTTTTATGATATCATATAATATATTTATATACCGTCATAATATCACTGAGAATGAATAATCCTTCTGAATATACTCCTCAATTCATATATTAATATGATAACATGAAAGACTGCTTAGGTCATTTAATGAGACACTCTTCAATCATCCATGATACCATCGCAATGTATTCATATATTGGCATAGTATTCTTCGTGGTACATTACAGTGTATATATATACTATCATGGTATCGTTGATAATTGCTTGCGCGCAAAAAACTTTCAAACTCATAATGAAGCATAAATTGTAATTACTTTGAACCGATCGAGCATTTCGAAAATTAGTATGAAAAGGTTCATTTTAATATAATTAGTTTAATTTTATGATTTATTTTGTGTACTTTTCCTTTATTATTATGTATATGTACATAGCTGTAGTCAATTTGATTATTGGTTTGAATATACATGTTCAAATTATTATTTTGTGTATTAATGATATAGTAATTTTTGATCAAAGGTGACACGCAATAACATATAATAATCATGCAGACTAAGTTTATTTGAGTAAACTATAAACATTGTTGTCATAGGTAAATATAATTTTATATTACCCGATTCATCTCAATTCACTATAAATTTATGTATAGAAATTCACTAAGATTACAACAAATTTTAGGTATGACTCATATATAATTTTTCAAATAAAATAAATTTAATGTCAATATTAAACCATCAAATTTAAATTCTTAGTTCACCTTTGAATATTATAAGATAAATAACTTGCTCTAAATTGTTGTGTAAAAGTTATTTACAATATCAGTATATAATAATTAAAGGAACGAATTTTCTTCTTTAAATATTTTGTGGGGATGAATGGAGGAGGAGGTAAGAATAAAAGCAATTAATTATGGAACATTTCTTTGTTTTTCTTTTAATACAAGAATAACAAAAAGTAATATTACAAAAATATTTAAATTTTATTCAAAAAGAGTGAAAGAGCTAGGAAGGGAGCCTTGAGTGAGAGTCAAGGTAGGGAAACTTCATACACTTTTTTAATTAAAAAGAAAAACTAAAGCATGAAATGCCAGTTAATTAAATAAAGTATTAATGTAATGTATGAAAAAAGAACAAAGATATCGTCTTAAAGAGACAACCGCTGGAGAATTAAATTAATTAAAGACTTGTTTTTGTAGCGCACGTGATGTATTTAGTGGAAACAATGAAATTAGGCTGATAATGCTCAACAATTAGTGTCATTAATCTTTTTACTGATTCAATAGCATAGTACTAATAAGAATTTGATGAGATTTGTTCAAAAAGATGCACGTCTTTGGTCGGCAGGTATTATTTCTGTTAACACTAGACTACTGATCTGTTTATTGTTATTTGTTTACTATATTAAAAATAAATATTTATATTTATTTAAAATATTAAGAGATAATTTATTATTTTATTAACTAGATTAAATTGGCAATGCATTTTTTAAAATATTGAATTTATTATATTCGAAGAGTGATATAATAAAATAGTCATTTTATTTATAACTTCTTAAAGATGTGTCAAGTTAATACTGAATAAGTAAAAATAAATTAAGAATAGGATTTATTTTATTTTATTTTTCACTAGGCTAGTGCTGTAGTTATACTAAAGTCAAATCAGAGATTAAGTTTTCTTCCATAATTATGCCCACTAATTATTTTTATGGATTTGGAAGGTTGCTTTAGTACCTTCTTGTCTGTAAGGTGACTCCATGTCAGTTAATAAATTGTCAACCACACTTTGAACTTTCTCTAAGCTTACACATAGAAGGAGGACATAATTATGACTTGAAACCAGTACGTACTACTTTGACTTAAACAAGGGGTTTATTGAATGAGTAAGAGAAATAGAAAATTCTTATATTGTAGTAAACTGTTTTTAGCTAGTGATTATTCTTATAAATTGAATCTTTATTGGGAGACTTAATTTGAATGAGTATAGATTTTTTTTTAAAAAGTAAATGTGATTTTTAAATCTTATAATTTTTAATACCCAGTTTGATTAAGTTTTAAGGAGGTTAATTTTTTTTTAATTATATTTTCTTTCATAAAATGCTTAATTTTTAAAAAAGTGAGATGTTTGGCAAGTGTTCGGGAGAAAATAAGCTTTTGGCAACTTATTTTTTCACAAGCTAAAAATATTTTTGATAAAAATACAGTATTTGTTAAAATTTTGGTCAAATATTAATTATTGCTAAAAATGCTTTTAATATTTATTGGTCAAATACAAACTGCTTCTCACCCAAAGTACTTTTTAAAATTAAGTTAATTTTAAAAGTTTGACCAAATAAATAGTATATTAAAAATACATGCAAAATATCAAAATACATTTAAATTTTGTGATCTTAAAAATCACGTGAGATATTAAAGTTAAAGAACTATTAAATATAAAAAGTACTCATTATTTCTTTATAGTAAATATAACAAAAAGTAAAAACACATAAGTTAAAATGAAAGGAATATCAAGTTTGAAGAGTCGTCCATGTAATTAATTTGTCCAAAAATAGAACATCGATTATGCATTGATATGCAGAAAAATACACGACATTTCTTTGGTGTAATTGGGCCTTCCGCAATATGTTTTGGGTTAAACTCCTCTTTTATTTCCTTTGGGCTTTACCCAGAAGAATCTAAAAGGTGGTCCAGTGGAGCGCGACACATGAATGTGCTTAGCCCAAGTTGGGCACGTAATCTTTGGGGTCATTTTGTTCCTCAACAGGACTGACGAAAAATGGGAAAAGAAGTAAGAAAAATTAACTCGAATATCTATCAATTCAATCGCATAAGTTTTATATATACATATATAATATATTTACAGTTATACATAATTAATATAAAATTTAAATATATCAATTAAAAATAATAAAACAATAAATTTGACCAGCTATTTTAAGATCCTTATTCTAAATTGTACAAACGAATTATATGAGGTAAAAGGTTGCAGTTAAGATTAATTTCATTCTCCGCTATTATTCCCATAGATCTGTAAATTATAGTTATAGATTCAAACTGAATATTGAAATTAAAAACATTGAAAATAAATATTAAAAAAAAATAAAAAAGAAGAAGAAGCAGTAATTGCAGGTCACTGGATACTGGGGAATGAGGATTGGGAGAAGACGGCCGGTTTAAATAAATTAGGCCGATATATTTTTATTAAAATTTTTGAATTTAAATGCTAAAATGTTATATAAAAATTTGAATACCATTTATAAGTTTTTAATTCTTAAAATTTAAATATGTACAATTGGTCTTTATTTAAAAATTAAAATTCATATAGAATACTAATTCATCTAATATTATATCAAAATAATTATTTTAAAAAAAAATATATGTTGGTCGGTAGTTGGGATGCCGATAAAAGGTGATGATTGCATTGGTTGATGCCGGTGATTGTCAATAAATAGTTGCTAGTGTGATGGATTGGATTGGTAGCTGCAATAGTAGTTGATGGTGATAATAATTGACTGTGGCGATTGATAACTAAAGGTACGTAAATGATAGTAATAGCTAATGATAGTAGTGAGGACTAATTGTGGTGGTTGACTATACATAATAATAATTAGTTATAATGATGGTTGATAATAATTGACGGATGTGTGATAATGAATATGATTAATAGTGATGAATAACGGTTGTAAATGACCGTAACAATTAATTATACTAATTGACGGCTTGAGGATTATGACTGAGGATGGTGTGGCTGAGGGTGGTGAGTGATATTAATTAATAATAATGGGCGGTATTGCACAATTACCAGTAGTGTCAAAATTCTATCCTTTTAGAAATTCTTGAATGTTATAACATGTTAACGCTATTAATATTTTGTTACAGGTCTTAGTTATTTAGATCTTAATAAATGCAATTTGTTTAAAATGCAGACATTCACTAAATGCTAATAACTCAAGCATCAATCAAAAAGCAGACTTTTATTAAACATAAATAAACTAGACATTAGAAATATGAGTGAAGTCACGACATAGGCGAAGGGTGGTTCGATGTACATTTTTTTGTCGAAAAATTATGTGATATGCAGACATTAAATATTAGTTATTATGAGTGTATATTTAACTTTGTACACTCTTAACACAACTAAAAAAAAAATTTACATACTTTTTGTTAAATTCCTAATTCCGCCATTAATTACGAAATTAGGGTGGTTAAATTTTATCCTCTCTTAATAGATTATTAGTCCCTGTGGGGGCAGATATTACACTTATCTCATGTGATAAAGGGTTGATTTGGTCCATCAATCTTCCCATATCATATCTCACACCTAATTCCTCTTCCTTTATTTTGAACTTCGTAGCTAATCTTTTGTCTCATAGTCTTATCGAAATTAATTGATGTACCTACTCCTTAATTTATTTTGATATAATATGTCAATTTTATTACATGTTAATTCATTAATCATACACTTAAACACAGAGCATTGTCACAAGAGGCTAATTCCATAAATAATCTAATGTAGAGACCAAATATATATGAATAATATTACAACTCTATATTTTATTCTATAATATATTATATTGGTGAGTTTAAACTATGTATGATGAGAATGTGAGCATGAACGAAACAAACATATCCTTTATCTTGATAAAATATATGTTGATATATATTTGAGTCTCAAGCAAGCTAGAATTAATTAAAACGATAAAGAAAGGTTTTCGTAAAATTTAAAAGCACTTGTGAAACAAGCTAATGATCATAGTACATTCCCTTACGATGGATTAACAAAGTAGGCTAATTATTCAAATTAATGCATAGTGCATGTGTCTCCTATTCAAAAACCAAAAAAAGCTACAGGTGCAATTCCTTGTGTTATGTCCTTCATCAAATATATGTTACAAATAAATGAGCCAAAATAATAATAATCATAATGATAAGAGTATATAGAGAACACGCGAAAATTGAAAAAGACAATTCACCAATATGAGTAGACATGTGAGGAGTAATAGTTCATCAACATCGAAGAGAGTGTCCAAAAATTGGGCAACATATATACACTACATTCTTATTATAACATGGTATATATATATTACTCCATATGTATGGTCCTCATGTGGGTAGGGTTGAGATTTGTGTCCTAATTTAGTTTTAGGCCTTTGAGGTGTGGGGGACAAGTGAAAGTATACATGAGATTTGATTTGGACAATAGGAGAGAGAGAGAGAGAGAGAGAGAGAGAGAGACTTATCAGAAATTTAGGATCTGTAACATGTAAACATGGCAAAGTCACAATGAACAAATGCATAGAATGGGGTGACAATTCTGCCTCCCTCAAGGCAAAGACCCCCCCAACTTTTTATGCCAATCCCCACTTCCTAGCTGTATACCTGGAAATACCACCTAACCCTTGATTCTCCCAACTATATATTTGTTTTATTTCTCACCCGGGGTTTGATATTCGTTTTGAGCTAGCTGACTAACTTAGATTTACATCATAGAGTCCAAACTTGAAATATCTGGTTAAAAATAGAATAAATGTGTGTGAGGTCAAAATGCGTTAAATAATAAGTTATAATCCAACACGTCCAGTTTTATTACGAAGTTTAATTTCATTATTTCTTTTCTTATATATAATTTAATTATGAAATAAAACTTTTATCCCTTTATAATAGTTATATCTAACATATAAAACAAAGCAGAGATTAAAGATACATTGACAAGCTAGGTTTCTCGTAGGTCAATTTGAATGAACATATTCGTTCATTTCAGCCTAATTTTTAGCCCGCCTAAATTTAAACCGATCAAGCTAGTCCTACTCTCATGGACTAATTTTCTTACCCTTAAAATGGATGAATACTTATTATTTCATCATAGTTTTTGATGGTGATTCTTCCAACAAGTGTTGTAGCTAAATAAAGGAAAGGGTGGTGAGTTGAATATTTTATCGTCGAAAAATTAATATTCTTTATGTTCCATTTTAATTGCTAGGATAGAATTTGCACACATATTAAAAAATAATTAGAAGGGATAGATAGGACTAATATAACTCTATTAATTTTTCAATCCTTAATCACATAAATCTGCTTCAATTCAATATGAAAACTAGTCAAAATTATTGGGCTACTAAATTAACATTAAATTATCAGTAACTAATTAATGAGTTGTTTTCCATATTGAAGTGATAGGCAAAGAAAATCAAACGTTTAAAAAGAAACCAATTCTATACAATGCTCAATAAAATTTTTTGCCAGCTCCGGTGAAAATTTAACACTTTTAAATTTAATTGAAATAAAAAATTTCAATGTAATTTTTCTTTCATCCTATATGAAAATTTCAAAATGTCCACCAAAATTAACAATATAAATGAATACTTTGCTACCTTATTTGATAGAAGTAATGCGAAAATATGGATCTTCAATTTTAACGAACAGAGTCGTTTACTTTAACATTTGTTGAAATGTTAACTTGAATTTTGATGTCCATGTTTATAAAAAAATATTCATGATAATGGTTCTTTTAAACCTGATTTATGGAATATAATAAGAGATGAAATATAAAATGTATTAATTGAATTAGTTTGCATTGTAATTTTAAACCATATACCTTTTTGAAACATATAATAATAAATTTTTTCATATTTTAGAATGACTTTAGATACTAAGGATAAAATTGAAAAAAATATAGTCAATTATCTCTTGAAATTTGAAACTAGCAAATATTTTGAAACAATTATTTATAATATACCTAATAGTTAAAATGAAACAAAAAAAAAAATACTACGTATACTAATTAAATATTATTTTTTATAGATATACATTAAATTTTAAACATTGTTAAGGAGATTTTTTACTTCTCCACTGCTCCAAACAATTGCCTATTAGCTTCTCGCCAATATTCTTGTAGTGTAGATCTCTAGGATTAACATGAAAACTCACATTACATATATATAATACTCTTCTTCTTCTTCTTCGTTTTATATAAGCTAAATGGAAGTTTTGAATATAAGTTCAATTACTAGTATTGCATCATATACAGGAAGAGCTTCAAAAATATTTGAGTTAACCAAAATATATTGGGTAGAGAATAATTACATGCATCCTTAAAACCTTGCAGAATCAAAGGGAACTCTTTGTCATATTGCAAAACGGACTCTGAATTATTATAATCGTCAATGATCAAAACAAGCAAAAATAATTCTTCTTTAAAAAGAGATCAGAATATCGAAGAATAGAAAAGAAAGAATAAATATTTGTGGATAAGTTTGAAAAGTGAGGATTGAAGGAAAATATATGATTAAGATTTGACTTCGTACCCCATTCTGCTCGTGAAACAACCGAATGATTTATACTTATTATATATGTATGTATATATATATATATATAAAGTATCCCTTGTAAAGAGAAGAATTGCATTAAATTTTTTCTTTGTTTTTTATTCGCTATTGAATTCTGATTAACTTAAAATTATCGCTGGATATAATTTTTTTATTAGGGAGCAGTACTTCCTATTAAGAACTTTTTTATACGCGGAACTTGAAACTGACATCTTTAATTAAGAAAAAATTAAGGGAAGAGCAGCTTCCATTAACTTTAACTCAATTTAAATATTAGCTCAAGAGAAGAGCACTATCCCAAATTATATAAAAAGGATCACAAATCTCTTTTCAAAGGGAATTTTTGAAGGAAAAAAATAGAGTAAAAAAATACGCTTGAACTATTTAAAATAATTTATATTTATCCTCGATTTGCTTTTAATATCAAAAACACCTTTGTCTTCTATTTTTTGAACCACAAATGTCTTTAAAACGTTAGTCTTGCCACTAGAGTTGATATGACAGCTTAATATGACAAAAAAAAATATCAAAATTATCCTTAAACTATTAAAAATTGCTCAATTTTATATTTTTATGATGATGGATTCCATCCTATCAATAAGTGATTTTTATTTAACCTATTCTTGTTCAAGTAAGATAACTCATAGTTTATATATGAGTTTATAACTTTTCCATCGTGACTTAGTATGAACACAATTTACTTTACTTTAACTTTTCAATTTTTGTTTTTCGGTGGAAGCTGCCAGACAGGGAAATGAGGTTTAATTAAGGGGCAGGATGAGAACTAAAGATATATGTTAAAAGGGATGCAAAATAAGTAATAATAAAAAAGTAAGAAAAAAATAATATATATATATATAATTTATGTGACATAATTTAATTTAACAAGGACTTTAAGTAAGTGTCATTCTCTATAATAGTAATTTAACTTGGGACTGATTGTTTAATAATTTATAAATAATCTTAGTTTATTTGCATGCTAAAGTTCATTTAATAAAAACTGAGATAAATTTGAACTCAAAGTTAAGTTGAGATGTTTTGAAAGTGTATCGTAATTTTTAGAACTTTTTTCTTCTTATAATATTTAAATTCATTTAAACTCTAAAAAAAATAATTAAACCTATAACTTTAAGAAACGATTCTAACATTGATATCAAATAAAAATAATTTTATTAAACATATTAAAAATCCAGCAAAAGAAAACAATTTTATCAAAGTCACCAAAAAATAGACGAAAAGGTATTTTTAATACTAACAGAAGATGAAATTAAGCTATCTTTGATAGTTTGAAAGCAATTTCAACTCTTTTTTACCAATGCTTAATAGTCATGTCTGCAATCTAAATGACTCATATGCTTAATTGTTAGTTTAAAGATATTTATGGTTAAATAAAATAAATGATAAAAATTTTTGATATCAAAAATAAATAATATAACATAGGTTATTTCAAATAGTTTAAGGATGGTTTTGGTAATTTCACGCAGGTGCAAATTGCAGCAACTCAAGAGTTTTTGTTCATAAACGCCGAAAGTGGTGCGACTGGGCAATATGCGGACACGTGTAAACAAAAAAAATTATCATCTATTTTGGGAAATTTTGCACTTTTAATCCTCCTAATATTCACAAATTTTATTGTGATAATTAAATTAAATTAAATTAAAGTAAATTATCACGTTTGATCCATCTGTTCATAAACCTTAATAAATTCAACGAATTAATATTTGTCATGTCATCTAGTTACCTATGTGAATATTACTCTCTCCGTCTTATTGACAAAAGAGAAAAAGATAGATTTCTCCTAATTTATTAAAATAGATAAATAAAAATAAATCTATTTTTAATGTAAAAATGAAACAGATCATATTTATTATTATTATGTATACTTTAAAAATAATTTTAACATAACATAATTTATATTAAGAGATGAAAAATATATATTTTAATTAATTAAAAATTAGAATACTTTAAGTTAAATAATAAATGTCAAAATAAGAATCTGTAATAATAGGGGGATCGAAAGGTGTCAATCCCCCCCACCCCCCACTCTCTCTCCTTTTTTTTTTCTTTTCATATAACGCTAATTTTGACGATTAGGCAGTATGAGTAATCAAGTGAAGAAAAAGAGGAAGGTTGAAAGTGAAGACATGTGTTATTAGCATCATTACTAATCCACACTGTAAGAATCCAATGAATGCAATTATCATAAAGCTTCTTTCAAATACTCTCTCCCTTTTTTTGGTTTTGCCACTACTATATAGTAATATATTACACCTTTTTTATAGCATTAAGAAATGGGACACTACATCAAGTCTTATTGATGACTACTTGTTCATATTGGTTAATCTAGGTAATCAATTAAACTGTTTACTCATAACAATGTTTCTTTTTAACAGTATAATAATAACACTATTTCAATTTTCCAAGTGAAGTTTGAGGAGGAAAATTTTAATAGCTCAATTGATTGATTATTTATTGTTGGTGAAGATTTATACTCAGTCTTATCTTTAGTAGCGGAGTCAAAATTTTTATTAAGAAGGTTCAGAATATTAAAAAGTAAACATATTATGAAATCAAAGAGATTCAATATATATTATATGTATATAAAAAATATTGAAGTTAAATGCTAAAAATAAATTTTAATTCTATATATTCTTTTTGATTTTATGTCTTTATCTCAGCGAAAAGATTAGATAGCTATTTCATTTATTATTTTGGTATTCAAGTGTGTGGAAAGAAATAAGTTAATTAAAAGATTGTGTCTTACTAATATATCTTTAATAATTCATATGATTTCAAAAATAAATAAGCAAAAAAACATGTGGATTTTATTAAATTTGGAGACTTTAATAATTTAATGAACTCTTTTGCAATATTATGTTATTTGTCTCTTCTTATTCCAATTTTATTAAGATAAAAAATAATTTTTAATATATTCTCAACTCAAATAATTATATAATTACCGAATACCATCAATAAATTTGTAATTTGTAATGAAATGTGTTCTCCAATTATAATTAATAAATTAAAATAAATAAAAGGAGAATCTTCATCGAACAAGAAAAGTCAGTTTCCTTATTACTTTTTGCTTTAATCTTTTCTTTTTGCGGCTCTTTGAAAAGTCACAGAAAATGCCATTGGAACTTTGGAGCCAAAATATAGATACAACAACCGCCATTCATTCAAAAACTGGAGCAACTGTGAACGTTGTCCTTTTACATTAAAATAAAATAACCAACTTTGTAAACTTAACACAATTGCAACTCTTTAAGCTTTAATCTTCTATTTATATAGTTGGAGAAAGGTACATAATATGTTTTTGACATAAAAATAGAGAAAAGGACATGCAATTCTTTTAATTGTTTGGAAGTGAATGTAGATAAAAGCTGTTTTTAAAAATGAGGTTTGTAGTCTTAAAATACGATAAATTATCTATTATATCAGATACAAATAATATATTAATATAATTTATTTTTAGTATTATATATAATTTAAACTCCGGCAAAAATAATAAGGATAAAGTTTGCTAATGACATATTTCCTCCGTTTCCTTTTACTTAATAAGATAAAGTTTACATATTCTTTACGAGAAAGATTAATGAGAATTGCAATTTAACTGATATAATTCTATTAATAGACAAATAAATTTTAATAATATACAATAATTATTCTTTTTACATATTCTAGAGTGACTTAAGTAAGTCTAAGCATATAATTTAAAAAAAAAATTAATTATTTTTAAATTTTTTATAATAATAAGTATTAGTTTTAATAACAAAAAAAGAAACGGAGAGAGCGGTAAGCCAGTAACCTTGCATTTAATTTGTAGTTGCAAGTCAAGAAGGAGGATTAGCCGTTATATTTTCTGATTTATCTCCAAAAAAAGGCCAAAATAGGAGTATTACCATACATACAAACATTAAGAAGAAAACAGCACCCAGTTGGCACACATTCTTTCCAATGATAATCAGTCATTATAATTACTATTATTACAAACACTAAGGATTCCAAAATAAAATTTGAGATATCAGCTAGTTAGGAAATAAATATAAAATAAATTTATAAAATTTCTAAATATACTTTGTTAATCGCATTCCCCTTACCAAACAAGAAAATTAGTGAGTACTAAAAAGTAAGCATGCACATGTGGCCATAGTGTAATGAATAGTAGACATCACAGCTGGGTCACTCCTTTCACTTTTCTCATAATTTTATCTCTTCTCTTCCCTCCCCCCCTTCTGCAAAAAGGCCCCCCACACGCACCCCCCACCTCCAGTCTCTCTCTCTCTCTCTCTCTTTCTGAGACACACATCAAACACATTGCCATCTTCTACAGCGAAGCTGCTGAACGAATGTCCTCTTCCTTTTTCTTTTCTTTTTCTCTTTTGAGTCCATTTAACACATACTTGTAATTCCTACCATTTCCATAAGCTCAATTGCAAATATACACACCACTAAGAGTTTGTGGGCAGACATAATGGGTGGGGTAACGTCGTCCATGGCGGCGAAGTTGGCTTTCTTCCCACCAAATCCGCCGTCCTACAGGGTTGTTACTGACCAAGTTACTGGCTTGTTGCTGCTTGACACTTTTCCCCACCGTGAAAACGTCGACGTTTTGAAGCTCCCCACTCGCCGGGGCACCGAGATCGTCGCCCTTTACATTCGCTACCCTATGGCCACTTCCACTTTGCTTTACTCTCACGGCAACGCCGCCGATATTGGCCAGATGTATGAGCTCTTCATCCAGCTTAGCATCCACCTCAAAGTCAATCTCATGGGGTATTTATTCTCTTTTTACACTCTTCCCTTATTTCTCCTTCTGTTCTTTCCGTTTGGATTTCGGGCAGTTCCGGCTGCCTAAAGTTTCAAGAAAATTAAGCTAAACTGCCGCTTTTTTAGAATTAAGTAGTAGTTTACTCTGAAGCTGTACGGTATTGTGACTCTTTGTTCTCTGAAGAGAGAATGCTACAGTAAAAGAAACAATTCTTATTAAAAGTTGGTCTGCTGTCTGTTAATTACTCCTCTGGGAAATATGAAGATTGCACTTTTTCTCTTTAGCTGGTGACTCTAGTTGTTAATGTGCGATTTAATTCAGGAATTGAACAAGTGTTATCCATACATCAGTTTTTGTCTTTTAATAATTTATTTTGAGGACCCTTATCGGCTAGAGAGATGTAGGAGTACTGGCTGCTGGGAGTTGTCAAACTTCGAAGACTTGATCTCACGCTTTAATTTCATGATGCATATTAAATTTAACCCTACATAGTTTTTTGAGTTTTCTTTATATTGTCCCTATTATTTACTGTCATTTAGCAGATGCCTTTTCTTTTCCTGTTTTCCCATTCATCCATGTAAAATCTTTTTTAACTTAAAGGTAATTTGTTTGTTTCTTCTGGATTTTTATGCTTGTGATAGTATTAGATCTAAGAACTTTCGGAAAAAGCAAAGCATTGGAGCTAAACTGCTAACTGAATAACCTAGTGAAATAAAGTTAAGAGGTAGAAATTGACATCTATTTGCCCATTTAAAGGATTTGAAAAAAGGAAAGATGCCAGAAATACCAACTTCTGTTAAATGCAAAGGCGGCGTAAAGAAAATGGCAGCTGAATCTGATGGCTGATGTCTCATGTAATAGATTTAAGGTCATTCATGAAGTCAATCCAATATACCAGTACAATGTATGTGAATAAGCAGCTAAATGTGGTGAAATCACTACCTTTAATGCTAAGAAGCTACATGGCCTTCAACTACAGTTTGAATAAAGATTGTATATATCTGGAGTTTCATTCCGTTCTCTGAACAATTCAGGAGTTGGATATGGGGACAGTTGTACTTTGTAAACCATTGAAATTTAGTATGTGGAGATACAACCAAAATTTCTTTGACGAGGGATTAACATAGTGCTTATAAGGTACAAAAATGATTTCTTATGAATTTGATGTGTAGTTTCCAGAGATCCTTTTTTGCAATAAATTAGCTTTGACTTTTGAGATATGTATGCTGAATCTTCATAAACTTGAAAAATTAATAGCTTAAAAGGAGTCCTATAACACCACTTTGGGCAGATAAGTATCCTTTTCTTCCTCTGCGTACTATGAGAAAAAGGTAAAAAAGGAAATATCTTGAATTATCCACTTTAATCTCGAATAGAGTTCTCTTTGACAACAACAGCATTTGCTTGACTAGGATCTCAGATAGAAATGTCGGTATTGATTAATTTTAGAAGAAGAAACGTATGTTCAGAATAATGGGATTCCTTGGTGGTTTTTGTTTTCTAGTTATGGGTTCTGCAGAAGTTGGAAACTCCTCAAGATTGCTATAATCAATTTTATTTTTATAGCTTAGGAAAGGATTTATGATGCAACATGCGCTTAAATAGGCATATATGACTTGGAGAGAAGAAAGATTGATTAAGTTTGATGATAAGCTTTTGCTGTAGTAAATAATGGATTCTGTGTGGCTTGGTGTGACTACTTCAACCGAGAGATACTGAGGGTTTAGAGTAGATTGATTGCTTGTGTTTGTAACCTACCCCTATTAAAGGTCATCTGGAAAGTTCGGTCACAAATGTATGAAAGCAAGCTTCTGTCGGAGCAATCAAACTTCCCTCTTTTCTGTTCTGATTAGAGCTTTACACAACTCGTGAAAATTCAATATCTATTCTAGGAGATTTCATTTGACAGAATGGGTATGTTGACCTAACATTTCTTTTAAAAAAGGCTCCTCTCACGGCCACCACAAGATTTTTGGTGGATCCGGAGTGTGCCCCTTACAAGCATGTCCCGTTGGGTATAATTTGCCAGCATTTTCACATTAGTTTGGGTTCTGTAAAGTACTTAGTTGATCTTGTGCTATCTTTTTAAAAAGAAAAAAATATTTATTTAGTAATGAGTCGGCTAACGTTAGTTCAAATTTCTACCAACAAATAACAATTTTGGTAAGTAAAACTTAGTGGTAGCCGAGATGCTCGATCCATATGGCTAGTTCATGATTTTGAACTCAAAATAGTTTCATCTTTTCTGTTCAATTATTTCCCAGTTCAAGGATCTGGCATGTATCTGTCTGCGTTCCTCATAGGATCTAGCACAAGTAAATAAGACTAATCCTTCTCTTCGTTGAGCTAATGAATTAATTGGAAGATAGCTTATTTATATCCCTTATGAATTCTTTGTTTTGTGTTTTAAATGATGCAGGTATGACTACTCTGGCTATGGACAGTCATCTGGCAAGGTAATTGGCGATATAATTTTCCTGGAATACCAAAGGTAGTCTCTGCATTAAGTGCTCAAGAGCATGAATCGAATTTGATCTCTAAATTCTTTATGCAGCCAAGTGAGCAGAACACTTATGCAGATATTGAAGCTGCATACAAGTGTCTTGAAGAGAGCTATGGCGCAAAGCAGGAAGACATAATTCTTTATGGCCAATCTGTTGGAAGTGGTCCCACTGCGGACCTTGCTGCTCGTTTGCCTCGACTTAGAGCAGTTATTTTACATAGTCCAATCCTATCGGGCTTAAGGGTCATGTATCCTGTCAAACGCTCATATTGGTTTGACATCTATAAGGTAAAAAAGCTGTAAATTGATCTAGTCAACTCTTTCACATTAAAGCTGTAAGATTCACCTTCCTGTGCCTGGTAAACTATTTTGTGTTTGTTATTTTTTATGAAAGTAGTATGTGTTAAAAATCCAGTCACTGAACTTGGTTTAATTTTTTTCGCTGTGCAGAACATTGACAAGATCCCATTGGTTAAATGCCCTGTCCTAATCATTCATGTAAGTATAAACCTCATCATGTACTCACTAGTTTTCTATAGTTAATTGTGTGGCCTCCTGTGGTAGCAATAAATGAGCTTCTTGAATTAATTAACTGGCAAACATGCAAGGTGAGGCTCTGTGCAACTTTATGGTAGTTTACTAGGAATATCTTGTTTTGCTCTCAGAGCAACTGTGCCTAAGCGACATGCTTAACAAAAAGGATTTAACAGGAAACAATAAATGGACAGTGAGGTAGGTCAGTATATTACTGGAGTTATGTGAAATGGTTTATATTTTTTCAACCCCACCAAAACCCTCCACCGGGAGAGTCAAAAAAGATAGTTAACAGGCCACATTTCTTATGAAGTGAAACGTGTTAAAAGTTAAGCAGTTTAATCAATTAATTAGCTAGGCCTCGGTCCCCAACAACTTTGGGGTTAGCTGTATGAATCCTCTATATCCATTTTACCTATTCAAGCTCATGTCGTTTGATTTGTCTACTCCATTGTCCTATTCTTTTCCCTTCTTTGCATGTTTGTTAATAGCTTTATTTTCCATGGTCATCTAAAGTGATTAACTTTTTACAGTCTTTACATGAATCTCTTCATGTTGTGCAGGGCACTTCTGATGAAGTTGTTGACTGCTCCCATGGGAAACAGCTATGGGAGCTATGCCAGGAGAAATATGAACCATTATGGCTCAAAGGGGGCACACATTGTGACTTAGAACTATACCCCGAATACATTAGACATCTGAAGAAGTTTGTATCTACAGTTGAGAAACCACCTTCTCAGAGGAACTTATCAAGAAAGAGTGTAGACAGGCCTGAACAATCACGGAAGAGTACAGACTGTTTTGAAGGTCCAAGAAAAAGCACTGACCGAAGAGAGAAACCAAGAAAAAGCACTGATAAGCCAGAAAAACTGAAAAACTACGAGTACAAGTTCGCCAATGATGATAAGCTTTCAAAGTTAAGGATGTCTTTTGATCAGGTAGAGAGGTCTAGGAGGAGCGTGGAATTTTTTGAGAAGCCCCGAAGAAGCATCGACCAGCAAATGGAAAAAGCACGAAAAAGTGTGGACTGGCTAGATAGAATAAGAGCTGGTTGATCTTGTCATTGATATTGTAAATTTCATGGTCACGTTTCAAGTCAATTGTGGGGGAGTATAATAGTGCAACAAGTTAACAATTAATTTATGGTTATCCAGTGTGTTTTAGTTAATGTTCAACGGAGCATTTCTGTTTTTTCTTTCTTTGTGCTTCTTCTTTCTGTTGTTACAAGAACAAATGAGAAATATAGTTTGGCATCTCATTACAGTTCTGAGTTTGATTAAGTGACAAAAAAAGATCTGCTCGTTTTTTGCTGAATTTATTAGCAGTATATCTTCATGTTTGTGGTAGTAGCAAGAAATTTCTCAGCTGTAGGCATTTGCTTAATATTGCGGTATTAACTTACAACTAGCTAGTTGGGCAACTTAGAAAAGCAACTTATGGAACTAATTACTTTGTGTTGGTGGAAGAACATTTACCCAAAGGAAAAACATAATTATCGTCTTTCCCCGGGTAGAAGTTGGGGATAAGGTGATTTCTTCTCATCTATTTAAGCTTCAGTAGGATGAGTTATCCAGTATTTGTGTTATTGGGGAGGATGTGGTACCTTGGTGAAGTAGTCGAGAGAAGTTGGAGGTGAAAGGTGTGTTTTGGAGAGGAGGTTGTTGTAGCCTTGCAGACACCATTCATTCCAGCACCTTGCTGGACAGAGATAGTACCATATGTAGCCTTGAGACTGGGAAAGCTTCAAGTACGTTAAAAAGTTTGCCTTACTGCCTTTTGGGAATATTTCACGAACTGATATGTGCAGAAATAAGGACTAGGACTTTGCACATGAATGTCTCAAATGATATGTTACCTTTTGGAAGTATATCAAACATGTGAAACTGCCCAAAATTTCTACAGTATGTCTTGAACATCAATAGTCATGGACGATTCAGATAAGGATGAATCTCTGTACCTTCTACCCTTTTTGCACTAGCAGCTCTTCCTCAGTAAGTGTGTGTTACACTATAAATGAAGAAAACATTCACCAAACCATTCAGTGTTTGAAACATCATTTGCTTATTGTTCTCATCTTATGCAGAAAACTTGTGATCATCTCAAGGTAATTTTCTTTTTTGTCACTATGATGCAAGAGCATACGGTTGTCCTCATAGCTAATATGAGAAGCAAAATGAATATATAATAGGCTTGTTTGGTTCTCGTATTCTTCATTTGAGTATTTCCATTTAATTTATCTGATGAAACAGAAAATTTGGCTATCTAGATACTCTGAAAAGTGATGAGATTATGCTTCTACATGGTCTTGTTCGTCATTTAGTTTGTTCATTAACCTTTGTGCTTTCATAAGATGATATAGCTAATATTCACCTAAGTGCACTCCAGTTGAATCTGTGTTGCAACTTTGTCAATTTTTTTCTGTACAATTTAGGAAGCAGTCAATGGCCTCAAAAGAGTTATTGCCAAATCTGCCACCACCTCCCCAAGAAATTCCTCCAGGTGTGATTCCCATGAAAGCTGAACCAGGGAAAGGTTGTGGATCAGTTAGCGAGAGATTGAGGCCAAACTTTAACCAGATGAACAGACATCGTCCAGGGGTCAAGGGAAAGAAGATATTTCTGCTAACAAATTATTTTAGAGTATGCTTTCAAGGTGGCATAAGCCAACTATATTCATACGGGGTAAGTTCATTTTCTCTTGGTTTGATTACTACGTGGAAATTCACAGAGCTAAATATGACTCTTTTTAACCTGTGAAAGGTTAATGTCCACTATGAAAATGGGGACCCTGTCACTGGAAGTAACTTAATTAGAAAAGTGATTCATAAACTCTGGGAGATATACAATCTCGAGTTAGGAGAGCAAGCATTTGCTTCTGATGGGCAACAGAGCTTATTCACAACTAGTCCTCTGCCGCAGAAGAAGCTAGATTTCACAGTTGTGCTTGATGCTGCAACATCAAAAAGGTATACAAAGGCTTTAAGCATGTCATTTGATCATAGATGGGTGATATTTCATCTATCCTCATTTCTTTCTCTAATGCTCTTCTTTTTTTCTTTTCCGCCTTTGGGATGACTGGCTTTGACTTTAGGAGCAAGACAGATTGCAATCTTAGTAGCAATGAAGACTTAAGTGAGGGTGATCAAAAGAGGCAGAAGATCATATCCCCATTCAAAACGTTCTTAGTACGGATAACATTTGTTTCCATCATCCCCTTTCAGTCCATGCTTGATGGACCACATGGTGTAAAATCAAGAAATAATGAAGTTCTGATAGCATTAGACACCATGTTGCAACACTCTAATGCAAAAAGGTGCATACTGATCCACAAAAAGCTATTTCTAGCCATCAAATCAAATCTTGACTTTCTTTTCATCTTTTTTTCCTTGACAGGGATTGCCTTCTGCTCCGCCAATCGTATTTCCCCAACGAGATAAAGAACTTGATGGACTTGACTGGTGGTATCCTTGGATGCCGAGGTTTTCATTCGAGTTTCCAATCTGTTCAAGGTGGATTATTTTTTAATCTTGGTAAGTTAATGCACTTTACTTTGGGTCTTTCTATTCCTTTCTAAACATTTCTAACAGATTTAGTGATGCTTTCAACCTAACTTGGACAGATACATCTACAACAACAATTATACAGCCAGGTCCACTAGTTAACTTTCTAATTGCCAACCAAAATGTGGAAAATCCCTTCAAAATCGATTGGGCTAAGGTTGCCTCAGCTTTCAACATCTCTCTTGGACTTGCTGAAACTGTGTGTGTAAATTTCTAATTTTATTCATTACAGGCAAAACAGATCTTGAAAAATCTCAGAATTAAGCTGTTACATACCAATAGAGAGCACAAAATCACGGGACTTAGTAACAGGCCTTGTGAAGAGGAGAAGTAAGCTCTCAGCTTCTAAATTGTTTGCTTTATTTGTTCTAGTCTTTAATATCCTATAATTTGTTTCTCTTACCATTATGCTGTTTATTTTACAGGTTTCTTCTGCGACTGAGGAGTTCCAATAATCAAAATGACAATGTTCAGACTGTTGAGGTGACTGTTTATGAATATTTTGTTAGGAGACACGGAATAGAACTCACTTATTCATCAAAATTGCCATGCATAAATGTGGGGAGCCAGCGCGAACCCCAGTTCATTCCTGTTGAGGTGTGGTAACTTTTATTTGCTTCTTTTTTCTTGCTATCCCAGGTTTTGAAAGACACTAATCCTGATTTTACTCATTCTTGGAAAATTTTTGTAATTTCTTGAATATTTTATTAGCTCTGTTCATTGGTTTCCTTGCAACGATTCAAAAAGGAATTATCCTTACACCAAAGATCCTTATTAATGAACAAGTCAAGCCAAAAGCCGATAGAACTCATGAAGCATTTAAATGAGGTAGCTTCACATACTTCTTTTGACTGGCCATATTTTCAGAATTAGGTTACACAATGCTGAAACATTTTTCCTGCATTGGTAGGAGCTTAAAACCAATGACTATGACATAGACCCCATGCTGCGTGCTTGTGGAATCTCAATTAATAAATCTTTTACTGAAGTAGAAGGAAGAATTCTATCTCCTCCACAGGTCGTATCTAGTGTGACATCTAACCTCCTTTCTCAAAATCATTACTAGCATATTATAGCTCGGCATCGGATAGTTCATAATGACCTAAATTTTTAGTTGAGAGTAGGAAACAAGGAAGATCTCACTCCAAGATTTTCGCGCTGGAGCTTTAATGGCAAGGTGATGCGCCACATTTTATCTAATATCTTCATGTTTCGATTGAGGAGGACATCATTAACCTCTCATGCAGAAGTTTGCAGAGCCAAAAAGAATTGAATTTTGGGCAGTGGTGAACTTCTCTACTGGTGTTGACATACGTGCTTTCTGCATTGAAATGGCAAAATTGGGTGCAAAGAAGGGAATGGTGATATGAATGACTCCTTAAAGATATTTGACACATGCAAACCTTTCTAGTTATTCACCGAATAGCATATAAATTTGTCTTTGTTGCAGAACATTCATCCCCCAGCATTTGTTTTCGAAGAGAATGCTAAGCATAAAAAGAAACCGGGTTCTGTTCGAGTGGACAAGATGTTTGAACAAATAATTCCAAAATTTTGCAAGGATCCTCCTCAATTCCTTCTTTGCTTTCTTCCTGCAAAGTTTTCTAATTTATATGGTTGTAGAAATATATCCAGTCAGATATACTATTTTCACTTTATTGGTATTTGTGCAACTCAAATATACTGTTGTCTGTCTTAGGTCCATGGAAGAAAAGGTGCCTTGTGAACTTCGGAATTCGTAACCAGTGCATTGTGAAGAACAGGGTTGATGAAGCATATCTTACTAGTGTTATCTTAAAAGTTAATGCAAAAGTATGGGACACATACTTGGACACTGTTCCCTAATTTGCATACGTTGATTGCTTGTAAGAATTCTAATTTTTGGTTTTCCTGCAGCTTGGTGGTCTGAATTCTTTGTTATCAGCTGAAGTTTCACAGACTATTCCCTTTCTTTCTAAAGTTCCTACAATGATCTTAGCAATGGGCGTTACACATGCCCCTTCTTCACGTTCAGATTTACCCTCCGTTGCTGCAGTTAGTCCTATTCTTGCAACAGTCTGGTTTTGCAAGACTATTTTGCACAGTCAAGTTTGCTGTAATATAATAATAATCTCTATATATTTGTGCATTAGGTGGTTGGTTCTAGACAATGGCCAATGATTTCTTGCTATAGAGCATCAATTTGTACCCAACCACCAAAGACTGAGACAATACATTCACTCTTTAAACCAGTTTCAGATAGGGAGGACTCAGGCATCATCAGGTAGCGAATCCATCCTGCACCTTCAAGAACCCTTTATTTCCTGTTTGGTTTGCTTGGACTAAAGATCATAAGGGACGTGAAGGATAATCAAGTTGAGGTTCATATCAGGAGTTTGGTTTAGTTCGTCCAAAGCTTATTAGGCTACATATTCTTTTCTTTGTATCAGGGAGCTGCTGACGGATTTTTATACAAGCTCAGGGAAGACGAAGCCTGAACAGATTATTATATTCAGGTGCAAAATCTTTAATTGATGTCCTCTACATCCTGATGGTAGAATTATCATCTGCATTTCTGACTATTTCTTCATTGCTGATTATGCCTCTTCCCTCCTTGCTGATATAAAGCATTTGAGTGAGGATCGCCATATCTGTCCATTATCATGGTTCCATCATTCTCTCCCTCATCATTGTTTGATTATTGTCGTGATATTGCTTCTTGCTTACCTATCTATAGTCCTCAAAACCCTTAAGGAAAACCTCGGGGAAAGCTAATTAGATTTTTCTCATGACATATCTAAACCTCAGAGACTTGTAAAATGTTTTGCTAATGTAAATTTTTTTTCAGACGAGGCTTCAGTGAATCTCAATTCAAGCAAACTATTAGCGAAATGGAAGAAATTATTAAGGTTTTTTCTGTTAACTCCTTTGATCAAAGCATATGTATATTCTGTCATGTTGCTCGTGATTCTTGTTCCATTTTATGGACTACTATAGGCCTGTAAGTTCCTTGATGAGACTTGGTCTCCTAAATTCACTCTGATTGTTGCACAAAGAAGACACCACACAAAGTTGTTCGAAGCTAATTCCTGTGACAATATTCCTCCTGGTGAGCTTTCAAATGCCTACAACTACTAGTACTAGTAAAAGCACCAGTAGCACTACATAACTACATTTGAACTCTGTGTTTCTAACGACAGGGACAGTCATCGATACTAAAATTTGTCATCCCCTGTATAAAAACAACTTCTACATGTGTGCACATGCAGCAAGAGCTGTGAGTATTTTACTAGAAAATGTTTTGTTTTGATGAAAAATCTGAAGCAATACTTTTTCACATATGTAGAACGTTCAGTAAAGTTAGATATAACTTTGTACTGGCACTGTCACAGTCCTCTTCGGAAATCTTTTGTTTTTATCCTTCATGTATTCACTACATAATGTAGAAAACATAATGCAGGGGACTAGCAGGCCAATTCAATACTTTGTTCTGTTGGATGAGATTGGCTTCTCGTCCGATAATGTGCAGGAACTAGTCCATTGTTTATGCTACATGTAAGTTCTTCGTGGTTTATGCCTGGATTTTATCCAATTCTTTGAACTTCTCTGATTGTTTCTATTTTGGTAAACATTTTAGGTCTCAGAGATGCACCAGTGCTATATATGAAGGTAAGGTCTACAGTTAGTTGCCTGAGTAAAATAGTTTCCTGCTTCTCTTGTTTTTTTTTTCCTTTGATTCTGAATGACTAAGATGTTTTGCAGTGGCTCCGATTCGTTATGCTCGTTTGGGTTCGGCTCAAATGTTAGAAATTATGAAGACCGAGGGGCCTCAACTGCCAAAACTGCATAAAAACGTCCGCGATACAATGTTTTTCTGCTGAAATTCTGTACCATAATCTGCTAAAAACTGCAGTTTTCTTTGTGTTAAAATGTAGTGTAACAATTAGGCAAGTCTAAAAGAAACAAAGAAGACTTTGTGATTTTGTGAACAAATTAAACCTCAGGATGCTACATCAGTATACAAATAGGACCACTATCTATTTATTGCGAGCCTTCTTTGAAGAAGACCTTTAAGGCAATGACCCTATTGTAACCTTTTTTGTTTAGTTGCTCCACTTGAAAGCTAATCAACATTGTTATACAAGTGTTCTTATTATTAAATTTCCTGCTTGATTTAAACTAAAGACACATAAAATAAAGAAATCATGTATTAATTGATTTAATGTGAAGATCAAGTGTGATTATATTTAATGACTACTATGTTTTAATAAAATAAAATCTTTCCCAACAACAAGAAAAAGAATTAAATTAAAAGGAAGAATTAAAGCACTATGCGCATTGATATACTACCTAAAATAATTATTCTCCTCTGATCTATTAATCACAGAATGATTAATTTACATTGACTATAATTCATCTCATATAAGATATTATAGAAAATAATCTATTTCTTTTTCAAAATGATTACCCTTTTTTTTTTGCTGTTGTACTAGTCTCTCGACACGTGTGATGCACGTGTTTCATCAGTAATTTTATATATTATTTAAAATAATTACATAAAATTATTGAAACATGTTTTGAATAATAAAAAATAAAATAAATCATATATTAAAACATAATAACAAATAAATTAATAAAGTATAAAAGTTTACATAAGATAATTAGAACATTATTAAATTTTGAGTTGACCCGAAATTCTAATACAGTGCACACATTTTACTTTTTGTGTAATTCCAAAAGGAGTTTTCATATTTTTATATTGTTTGGAAATTTCCCGAAAAGCTAATCATAGGTTCTTCTCTCCATCGGAACAATAGGGCCGTTATACTCATTACTAAACTTGTTGAAGAGATGAAATATAACCAAGGTATATCTTTTTGATCAGAGGTTGAATCGATCATCAGAAGAAGAATTAGGCAAAAAATTAGGATACATTCTGGGAAATTTTTTCTGATTTAAATAACTTATCGGTACATAATTCTATTTTAAAAAATTAAATGTTTTACTAAAAGCTGACTCATACATTTCACTTTATTTTAATTTAATTATAATTATTTATCCTCATCTTGATCAGAATGTAAAAATGTTAAAATAGTCTCTGGAAGTTGAAAAGAAAAATAATAAAGGCTAAAATGTGAAAATTTATAACTTGTAAGGATATTTAAGACAATTTATATTTAAATAGATGACTTTATTTTATTTAATGGAGGAACAAAATAGTAATTCAACTTTTCACTTAAGGTCTTCTCACTTGTATAATAATATGATTTAATATCTTGCGTAGTGTGTTTTTTTCCTATAGATAATTTAAATACATTTTAAACAATACAAAAGTTTTTACCACTATATATAAAATTTATCTTATAACTTTTTGTAAAAAAAAAAGGAAAAAGTCAAATATGATGTCACTTATTTCTCAACAAATAAAAAAATTGGAAAAGAATCAAAGATACCCTTAAACTATTGAAAATGGATCACTTTTACCCTTCGTTAAATTTTAGGATTATTTTTACCCCTGCCGTTTAATTTTGGGACCACATATACCCTTATATCTAACCAACCTCCACACAAACTGCCAACATGAACAAAAAAAATGGCTTGGCTGCCAACATGGAAAAACAAAAGCTTTCATAGGCTCCTTTGACCCGACCAACTGACCCAAACCCTTATTTTTCTTGACCCACAAACTTAAAAACCATAAGTCATCATTTGTGAGCACAAAAATAGAAAGACTGCGGATTGAAAAATTTAGCGTCACTTGTGAATAGATCAAAAAGCGTACCCCACTTGTTAAAAGAACTCGCATGGTATGTTGATTTTTGCCCTAATTTAGTATTGATTTTGGTTGCAGGTGATTATTTCACAATAAGTATGTATGAATACCTGATTCGTTGCAGCGGAATGAATTCTCGTTAGTCTCAACTTTGAATACTCGAAATCACAAAAAAAAAGTGAAGACCTCCATTATATATATAATCTTGAATAATTATACAGAACAAGATGGTGTAGGTTAGCTAGCATAACAACTTATAAACTCTGAAACTGATTATGCCAAAAAGAACTTGTGATCGATCTATTTCTCAACTTCCTCTATTTACACATTTCAAAAAATTACCCAAAAAACTCATGCATACGGGTTTTTTTCATGTCGGAAGCCATGCCATTTTTTTCTTCATGTTGGCAGCTTGTGTGGAGGTTGGTTAGATAGAAGGGTATATGTGGTCCCAAAATTAGACGGCAGGGGTAAAAATAATTCCAAAATTTAACGAAGAGTAAAAGTAATTCATTTTCAATAATTTAAAGATATTTTTGACTTTTTTCTATAAAAAAATTAAAACACTCATAATTAACTATTCGTGTTCTTTATAATCATGTAATATAAAGTCAAAAAGCAACAAACAAATTGAGTGGGAGTATATTAAATAAAAATCTCCAACAAAGAAAAGGATAATTTTCTTCCATTTTATTCTCTCTGAGTTTTTCATGTGTCGATCGAAAATGGAAAATTGACCACAAATTTGGTGGAGACTGGAAGAGGGATAAAAACGGGGCACCCGACCCGACTCGGCATGATACTGACGTGGCATGATTTGTGAGAAAAAAGATCTCTGTCAGCT
Organism: Datura wrightii; assembly: GCA_035772735.1. Lineage (NCBI taxonomy): Eukaryota > Viridiplantae > Streptophyta > Magnoliopsida > Solanales > Solanaceae > Datura > Datura wrightii. Next base: position 171,705,273 of record JASDFA010000010.1, on the reverse strand, counting down.
GGTGCCTTTTGTGACCCTAACGATCTTTCTCTTCTCAAAAATTCAAATCGAAGCCAAAGAAAGAAAGAAAGAAAGAAAGAAAGAAAGAAATTGAAGTCATAATTAGCTCCTTAGGGATTTGAATTTGCAAATAGACTGTGTGATTCCGCAATTGATTAAATATGTAAGTTGTAAAAATATTAATCTTGAGGTTTTTCCGATACCCAGAATTGATTTTCCGTGATTTCAGTTGAATTTTGTTTTTTCTGGTGTTAGGGCATACGAAGAAGTTGCAATAGAAGCAATCAAGCATGCTTTAAAGGCCCTAAGAAAGCGGCATTTAGTGGAAGAAGGGGCTCATGCCCCTGCTTTTGTTGCCCTCAATAGGCCTCTGGTTTTGCAGGTGTTCCTCTATTCTCCATAGTTGTTTCTTTTCCCCAATATTTTTTTCCCGAGTTCCGTAACTTGGTTGATTTAGTTTTCTTATTATGCTTTATGACTTTATTGAGTAATGATTACTTAAAAAAACAAAAAACGCAGTGAATGAGCTGTGTGGGAAAGATCTGCAAGAAGTTGCCCAATATTAATGGAAGTATCCAATTTGGCATTTTCATCTACATTTTGTTTGTTTGACAGTAAAATTACAAGTGCATACCATGTTGGCAGAATTTCATTAAAATTTTTGTACAGTCATTCATAATTAGGCTTGAATATTAGTTGATTTTCCTGGTTTTATGTGTCTGATTAGGATCATGGCAGACTTCCAAAATTTTAAACTTAGAAGTATCTTTTGTCTATTCTTTTATGTGGTATTGTATCATCTTATTATTTGAAACGAACTTGATTCAGTTGCACTGTATTTCCGAAGTTTGTGCTTTAAACAGTCAATATTCTGCTAACACTGCTGCTGAATAACAACTTGCTTGGTAGTGTTTTAAGAGAAAATTACAGGTGGATGGACCTTGTTTCCCGATCAGTTATGGGCCACTACCTCCTCCAGCTCTTTGTAGGCAAAAAAACAAGAAAAATTGAGAAGTTAAAAAATAGGAAAATGAAAATAATAGTGACCATTAATGTTTATGCAGAGAGAGAAAGGAAGATAGCAAAAACTCTTGTTTAATTGAGTGATTAACAACATACAAGAGAGCTCTATGTATATGAGTTTGAGCTAATAAAATAAGGCAACTTCCCTAGTTCTTCTGATTCTTAATTATTATTAGATAACAAAAAATCTCTATCTAACATTCATCTTCACGAGACTAAGTTCTGGAAGACAGAACTTGATACCATGTGAAACAAGAAAAGAAAAGAGAAGAACTCTTGTTAAATAGAGTGCTAATGACATATAAGAGGAATCTATATGTAGGAGGTTTGAGCTAATCAAAAAAGGGAAACATTTTAGGGAGTATTCTTGTCGTCTCTCTTGACTTTCAAGAAAAACATAATTTTTAAGAATGTTGTGTAATATATTTAATATTTCTCTTGGCTTGTAACCAAACATATCTTTTAGTTTTCACCAGGTGGTTAGTCACTTGGCATGCATCAAACAACAACATCAACAACAACATACCCAATGTAATCGGCCTAGTTGGTCACTTGGCATGCATGACGTAGAATTTACTTATCGCCCTTAATATCGTGCTTAAGGAATAAGATGCAAGTCAAATTGACGAACTGCAGTTTTCTACAAAGAAATTTTGACTACAACCAGTGAATGTGGAATTTTTTGCACTGAGTCACTTCTCTTCTATTATATGCTGCTGGAAAAAGTTGTTGGTGCGCTTATGAAGTTCCTATGATTTTAGGGTTCAGAATGGAAAGAGAAAGCTGAAAATCTTGAGGTGGAACTTCAGCAATGTTACAAAGCTCAAGCACGATTGTCAGAGCAGCTTGTGGTGGAAGTAGCTGAATCCAGAGCATCAAAATCGTTAGTTCAAGAGAAGGAAACTATCGTTACTGACCTTCAGAGTGAGCTAAATCAAGCAAGGTGTTATTCTCATCCTCCTAAAACATTTGCCATCCTAAATTACACTCTTCCCTTTTGAAAAGAAGAAAGTTAAAATTAATAAAAGCACAGAAATAAAGGAACACACTAGGGATTAATTAGAATTAGCTGGAAAAAAACTTGAGTAATATGACCTTTTACCAAGTGTTGATTCTGTTTCAAGCTTCTGAATGAACCTTCATGTTTAAGATTATAACATAGTATCTTAGATTCCCAATTTAACAAATAAAGTTTACTTTGGATGTCCCAAAGTGAGTTCAACTGCTTTACTTTGGATGCCCCAGGATGGAATTTAACTGTTCTATTACTTTCTTTGATGAGTGCGCCACAGGGATGAATGTTCTCGCTTAACTGAACTTCTTGAGGAAAAGACTAAAGGTTTGGAATTGCTTATGGGTGAGCACCAGGAGCTTAAAGCACAACTTGAAGCAACAACTCTGAGAGCAAACAATGCTGAGGCAGAAAATAAAACGTTGGTTGACCGATGGATGCTGCAGAAGATGCAGGATGCTGAACGTCTTAATGAGGTATTGAGTAATTCTCGGTGCTTATCCTTCGTGTGCGTACCTATTTGTGGTTCTTTAATATTTGAATCTCTGATTGTTCAGGAAAATTGAATGTTCATCAAGCCTAAATACTGTCAGAGAGCTAAGATGCATGCTTTTGTTGCAGTAAACTATATTTTATTTAATGATAACATTCACAATTCAAGAAAGTGTACATGATTTAGGCTTGTCGTCATGGAGATTTCTCAACACCTAATATAACCCTCAACCTCGTTCTTATATCTTTCAACTACTGTCCTTGTTTCCCATCCATGTGCACATTCTTTATTTTATAATGGTGATATCTAGGCTAACTTGTGCTCACTTCGACTATTCCACCGGTACTTGGTATCGCCCACCAGCATAGGTACCGGGTAACTCTGCCTATCAAGGATTAGGTAAATGAGAGAAATAACCTAGCATTTTTATCACTGCTGGGATTTGAACCTTGGTCTTCCATGTGGTTTTCACTCACTTCATTGACCGCCGGGACTCTTGGGTGCCATATATGTGGGCACATTCGATCTTTTTAAGACTTCAATGATGAAGAACTATTGCCAGAAAATGGAAGAAAAAAATGATAAATAACTACTTCTAGCTTTAGAAGCTTATATTTTAGTCAATTCTACTGCCTTTGGGATGTGGTCAGATGAATGATTTAAAGCCTCCCTAAGATAAAGGAGTATCTTATTCTGTGATTCCTCAAATTGTAACAACTTGAGGTTTTCTGAATATTGGGCAAGAAAGCACCCACACTGAAACTCCAGATCTCAACATTTTACTTTCCCTCATGCTGAAGTGGCTGGTTATGATTGGTGTAGGATTTCATTACTGGGGTATCTCCAATATTTTGTTTCATAATAATTATTTCATGTCGGTATAATGTAAAGTTTCGGCAATCTGGAAATGAACTGCTAGTGAGGGTTATTATTGGTTGGTCAGCAGGTATTTTTTTCAAGGAACAATAGACAGTATCTTTTTTCTTTTTAGTGAGAACAGGGCTTAGCAACTGTTTGGCAGTGGTCCTGCACACAACCTTTTAATCAAGTTGTTCTGCCGCCAAAAAGAGGAGGCGAGCTCCATTACTTGGCAAGTTATTCTGCTGCGAATCTACCCCGTAATCTGAACAAAATTCAAATCTTTCACAAGTTGGGCTAATCCATTAGAACTACCCATGATCATTTTTCCGTTTCTCCTAATAGAATGGTAGGGTTAGGGGGACTATATTTTCAGTCAGTATTCTTTTATATGTTTTACAATGATTCACCCATGGATAAGTAGTCTTGCATTTTTCTTATTTGCTACTTTTTCTGGTGTTAGGCTAATGCTCTCTATGAAGATATGCTTGATAAGGTCAAGGCCTCCAGCATAGAGAAACTTGCTCGTCAACAAGTGGATGGTGTGGTCCGCCAAAGTGAAGACGGTGCGGAATTTTACGTTGAGTCTTCCATTCCTAGTACATGCAAGCAGAGGATTCCCGCTCATGATGGTGGATGTGCCTCCATTCTTTTTGAGAACAACTCCAGTAAATTGATAAGCGGTGGGCAGGACCGGGCAATTAAAATGTGGGATACTGCAAGTGGATCATTAACCAACAGTCTTTATGGTTGTCTGGGTTCTGTCCTTGATCTTTCCATTACACATGATAATAAATTGATCATAGCAGCAAGTAGTTCAAACAACTTGTATGTGTGGGATGCAAATTCAGGCAGGATACGCCATACTCTTACTGGGCACATAGACAAAGTTTGTGCAGTAGATGTGAGCAAATTTTCAAGTCGCCATGTGGTGAGTGCTGCGTATGATCGCACTATAAAAGTTTGGGATCTGCAGAAAGGTTACTGTACCAACACTATTATCTTTCACAGCAACTGTAACAGCCTCTCATTTAGCATGGATGGATTGACTATATGTTCAGGTCATGTCGATGGGAATCTTAGGTTATGGGATGCTCAAACAGGCAAGCTTCTGAGTGAAGTTGCTGCACATTCACAGGCTGTTACATCAGTTTCACTCTCTCGAAATGGAAACATGATATTAACCAGTGGGAGAGACAACTTGCACAATTTATTCGATATTCGTACCCTTGAAATTTGTGGCACTTTCAGAGCAAATGCGAACCGAGTTGCATCTAATTGGAGCAGGTCCTGTATCAGTGCGGATGACAGTTATGTTACAGCTGGTTCTGTTGATGGATCTGTTCATATATGGTCAGTATCAAACGCTAAAATGGTAAGCACGTTGAAAGAACACACATCCGCTGTACTTTGTTGTTCGTGGAGTGGTCTTGGTAAACCTCTGGCTACCTCAGATAAGAGTGGAATCATATGTATTTGGTCATGATATCACTTCAAAGCTCCATATGCTTTTGTGTTTTCGGTAGTGACATGATCGATCGACCTGTTATATTTTGCTCATTAATTCAGCTTGAGTGGCACTGTTGATTTTAGTCACAAATTTAGTCATCATATTGATTGTGAAGCCATAAATGGGAATCCTCCATGCATCCAGAGATCATGCCAAAAGGGGGGGCTGACGTTGTAAATACTACAGTAAGCTTTTAAGCTGAAAAACATAGAGATATGTAGTTGATATTGATTGGAATGTGGATATGGATTATGAATTTGTTCATTATTTTGTGGAAAAATAAAGTGGTCTCTTCGTGGTGATGAAATCTTCACGTCTATACTTGTGAGCTAAAAGTTTTGGAATTGTCTTTTTCTTCTATACCCTTTTTTCAATTTTATTTGTCATTAAACATGATTATTTTTCAAATTCATATCTCTTTCAATGTCATCGTTGTCAAATATCCTTTGTCTAAATGGCTGAGTAGACAAAAAAAAGAAAAGGTTGGTTGATATTCATGTCCTGTCTAACAGTCTAAAGAACTGGAAAATAAAAATTAATTAGATTGAAGAATTGATAAAAGATTTTCAAAAATTTGCCAGTTTATTTATTTTAATTTATTAGTACAAAATTTGCTAAACAAAAACTCTATCATCTAACACACATATATGACTCTAATCTAAGATAACATTGAGGAGTAAACTGCAAAGGAGCAGAAAACTTTTTCCAGGTATAGAACATCTTAAAGACTGACACTGTTTTTCTTAAAATTAATACAGGCATAAAGAAAAGGTTCTAATGTTACGTAAAAAGTAAATTTGAATAATTTATTACTTAAACGTAAACAAGAGCATCATATATAAATTAGAAAATAATAAAGAAAAATGAAAGATGATATATAAAAACGTAAGAGTAGAGTTATCCTCTCTAAAAGAGAATAATTTTAGTATGAAACAGAATTGTTTAATCCAAGTAATTAGGAAGAAAGATGAGAGGCAGTCAATTACGTAAATGCTTCTTGTTGTCGTGCTGTGATTGCTGCATAGCTCGCCCACTCATTACGTTTCAAAACGTACAGCACAGGCAATTGGGTATTAATAAGCCGACTATTTATGGGTTATAATTTCTATTATATAGAAGAGAGAAAGACGTGTGCGATCAAAGGTATTATTATTATTATTTTAATAAAAAATTTACATGGTTTGCTTATTTTATAATTCTCAAATAAATTTTTAATGATAAAATAACAAAGTTTTTTTTTTAAATGTCAATCATATCCTAATTAGTACTTTCTCTGTTTCAAAATAATTCATGCTTTTAATTTAAATACATTTTTTAAAAAAATTATTCATTTCTAGAAAGAAAAATATATTTTTACTCATTTACCTTAATAAATATCTTGAGAAAGATGTAATTCTTTAATATTTTCTTGATTATGTAAAACCTCTCCATTTAAATAACGGTAAAATTGGAAGAACGTCACTAATGTCTTCTTGTTTATGTAAAACACCACTTATTTTGAAACAAAATCTAAAGGTTAAAGCACCACTTATTTTGAAACGACGGGAGTATAAAATCTCATGTGGACCCCACTATTTCTATCACAAGTTCACAACTTTTAAATGTTGTGTCAATCCTAATTAATTAATTTTGATTATTTTATAGTATTTATAAGGTGAAAATACTCATTTTTTATCCTTTTTATATGTGGTGAAATTTCAACTTTACTTTACTCAAATAAAAATCTTTAAAATATAATTTGATAAACCTTAAAAATTAATTTATAAGTGAGAGAATTTTGTTCATACTTATTAAGATATTAATTGATGAGAGAATTTAATCTAAGTAGCATATACAAAATAAACTAAAGAATTTTTTATTATCATGTCATGTAAATATATTTATAGATAAATTATAAAAATTTGAAATTTTTGATCTGAGAAAAAAAATTATTACATGCTATAATAAATAAATAAAATTTGATAGCGTAAAATTTATTTATTATAACACTCTCTATGACATAAACTTATTTAATATATATATTGTTTGTACCCTATTCTTCCTTGATTCACTTCTATTAATAAGAATGGACTTAAAATTTATCTATTATAAGTTTACATGGTTTCATTATAATTCTTTTATAAATGAACATTTGCTATATTAAGTGGAAAAAACTATACTTTTCTTTTTATTGAAAAAGTGTAATTTATAGAATAATATTTTAAAATTTTGAGATCTTGTTTATGGAATTGCATTAGGTATATTATAATATTCATAAGTTTATTATATTATTTTCGGTTAATGTTATTTTAAACGAGACATATTAAATTATAATTTTAACTTTTAACTATTTCATTGAATTACGATAATTTATATTACGTTAATTTTTTTAATGCCGTTATGTTCTCTTTATTTGAGTTAGTACATTGTCTCATTGTGTATGCAAATCCCTTGAAAATTTTCTTTGCTTACTATAATAAATGTTCTCTTGATATTATTGTGTATAGAACACGAATTAAAGCTATAGTTTCTTCTCTTTTTTTCATTTTCTATCATGTTATAAAGAATAACGTGATTCATTTTATTTTTATCAAGTATATGCAGGAACCGATTTAGTAAGGCCCGAGCGGTGTCACGTGACACTGCTTCATTGAATTTTTTTACTAAATATATAGATATAATTAAAAGACAAAAGTAAATATAAAGAATATATCGTGTAAAGTGACATTCCTAAACACAAATGGTTTTGTAGCTCAAATGGTTATTAGGTGCTTCAAATTCTTTGCCCAAGGTTGTCAGTTTTAATTTCTGTAGTTGCTTTTATTATTTCTCTTTTAAAACAGTGACATTGCATTAAAAATTATGTGTACGCCACTGAGTATATAAATATTTTATTGGTTAAACATATGAGAGAAAAAATTATATTTATACAAGATTAGTTTATATATAATTTCATATGTTTTTGATTTCGTCTAATTTTATAAAATTTGTTAATATATTTGAAACTTATAGTTTTAAAAATTTTCTTGTATAATATTCAAATACAATGTGAAAAACATAGTATTAAAAATTTAGGATATATATTTTCAAATACAATGTAAAAGGAATATTATTGAAATTAAACGTTTAATTTAGTGTATATGTTTGATATAATGTTGAAATGAATATTAAAACACGTAATTCTTTAACGTTAATTATGATAACTTAGACAAGTTATAAGTTATTATTTAATTTTATAGAAATTAAAAAGATAATTTATTATAAAGTTTGATTCTCAATATAATTCTTTATTATATTTAGCTAAATATATTGATGATTAATTTTTTTAAAAAAATTATTAAACACCTATAAATACAATTTAAAATCATAATATTAAGTCCGTAAGCGGACGTTTCAACATCTAATAGAGAAAATAAATATGAGTTGATGCTATTTATTCGCGCCCTTTTAAATCTTTTGAAATTTTTATATAAATAGTTGATAGAATTAATTATATATTTTTGGTAGTCAGATCATATCCTATACACATATTATATCTGAATTTTATATATATATATATATCAGGGGAATCATATACTCTTAAGCGACAGAAAACACATTGTTGCTAAATTCTATTGTTATTTCCTGCTTTTGTAGTGATATTATTACTTACCTGTAGGGCGTGTTTGGTACAAAATATTTTAGAAAAATAAATAGATTTTTTATTTATTTTTTGTGTTCGATAGTCAGTATGTAAATAAAATATATTATACGAAACGTATTTGCATATAATCTAGACAAATATTATTGGAGATGGAGGTGAAGGATGGTGGTTGGTGGGGATGAGGGCCATGAGAGTGGGGCATGTCGAAGGGTGAAGAGGACACATTGAATATGAAATGCTACCTGTGGAATTTATTTTTTCTACTTTTATTAAGAAAGACATTTTTCTTATTTTCCTAAAGAAAATATTTTTTAAAAATTTTAATGAATCAAAATAAGTAAATTAAAAAATATTTTCTCGAACTCTTAACTCTTACGTATGTCACAGACTCACAGGGGTTCAGGGTGCCGTTGCTTAACAAATCTGCGTAAAGGATCGGATAAACATGAGAAGCCGCGTTTTCACGCAATAGTAGCCATGGAAGCAAAGTTTTCCTCCCTATACATCCCATGCATGTGTGACCTCAATTGCCAGTTTTTCTGCTAACTTTTCCACTTATTTCCTCTTTTCGAAAATGTGAAAAAAGTTAAACGCATATAAAAGGGCTGAAAAAAATCCTCTATTACATCATGTATACTCACACAAAATATCACTTGTTCTACTAATCATTTATTCCTCCCATCTCAAATATATTAATCATCTAAACAAATTCGATTTGTTTTAACGTTTAAAAAAAAAAATCATTTATTAGTACTTTTTTAATATCTAAACTCTTACCATTTCAAGTAATTAAAGTAGTAAAAAAAGATCAAACGTAATTGACAACTAAATATATGATTAAGGGTGTGTTTAATACGAAGGAAAATATTTTAAAATTTTATCATGTTCAGTTGGCTTAAATATTTTGGAATTTTTTTTTTCAAATGGCCTTATTTTCCTTCCGATTTAATAAAAATAACTTCTCTACTAAAAATAGAAAAAATATTTCTCTTTCAACCTTTCCATCCCCACCCCTACCACCTACTCTACCCAAACCCTCCAACCCCAAGCTCCTCAATCTACCACCTTGTAATGTGATCCACATCGCTCTCGATCGATTGGTGACTCGACCCCAGATCACTCGATCCAAGAACCGCCCCGACTTAGGATTCGACCCAAGAATCAACCCCAACCCGATCCTAATGGGGGATTTGACGCCCCACCAAGACCCAAAATCAAATCATAAACCATGACTCAATTCCCAACCTCAACCCCCACCTGAGACCCGACTCCGAATCTATGTGGGAGCAACCCCCGATCCCGACTCGAGACTCGATCAAGTTACCAGTTAGTGTCAGGGTCGAGTAGGGGTTAAGTTGAGGTTGGGGCTGGATCTCGAGTCTCGGGGTTGGAAGGCTTGGTCTCGGGTTCAAGTCTCGTGTCTCAGATCGATGTTGGGGTCAGGTCTTAGGTCAGGGTCAGTATTAGGTTCGGGTCTTGTGTGGGGTTGGGTTCTGGGTCAGTGACAGGATGGGAGCTGAATCCTGCATCGGTTCGGGACATGAGTTCGAGATCATAATATTTATCTAGATTATACATAAATATTTTTTATTTTCTTTTTTACTAATCGAATAGCAAAAAATATATATATGAAAATCACTTATTTTTCATGTCAAACACACCATAAGAGTATTAAATATTTTTGTTTGGGGCGTGTCAAGAGAGATAAATTAATAATATGGACCAAAGTGAATATTTAGTTGTGATTGGAATCGAGCCGTATGGAACGAATCAAGATAAGTCAGAACTAGAATACAAGTGGGTTTAGTTCAAATTTCAAGCCAGCTCAACTATTATGTCTAGACACATACGGCAACGATATGTATATTAAATTATTTGATGCAATACATATAATATTTTTTATATTTCCGTCAACAAGAATTCAATTTATATTTTTTCAAAAGAAATCTCAATTTCAGCTATCACATAAAGCAACTACACACAAACTTGTTCTCCAAACTTTCAACATACAACTCATGCCATAATATCACAACGTCTCTAACAATATAGCTAAAGCTCGTTATTCTCTTTTAATATCAACACACTAACGTGTTCAACTATGCTAACCTTTTTTTCACTTTTTATTGCATAAAATACTGCATAAACCATTCCTAACTGCTCTAGTTAAAAGTCACCTTTATTTCCTTCTTTATCTGCTATAAAGTTTTTGATCAGTCTGTAAAACCAAAAAAACCGCACTTATAAATTGCGTTGCTTGTGTAGGCAAAGTGTATATTATACCCCATTGCTTCATATTCATATTCATAATTCTATTTCCCTATTTTCACTTCTCCTTCTATTATTGTTGAGTGTTATTTCTTCCCATAAGCAATCAATCACTCGTTCCATCTATAAAAGGCCTCGTCATAGTCCCTAAAATAATCCCATCTCGAGTCTCTGTCTTTCAAAATGATGAAGTTATTTCTAGTTCTTTTCTCCTTAGCTCTGGTACTTAGGCTTGGGGAGAGTTTCGATTTCCACGAGACGGAGTTGGAGACTGAGGAAAAATTCTGGGAGTTGTATGAGAGATGGAGAAGCCATCATACTGTGTCAAGGAGTCTTGACGAGAAACACAAGAGGTTCAATGTGTTTAAGGCTAATGTACACTATGTTCATAACTTCAACAAGAAGGATAAGCCGTATAAGCTGAAACTAAACAAGTTTGCAGACATGACTAACCATGAATTCAGACACCATTATGCCGGCTCCAAGATTAAGCATCATCGTTCTCTTCTTGGAGCTTCGCGAGCAAATGGTACTTTCATGTACGCCAACGAGGATAATGTCCCTCCTTCTGTTGACTGGAGGAAGAAAGGTGCTGTTACTCCTGTCAAAGACCAAGGCCAGTGTGGTAAGAAATAACATGTCACTGATTTTTTTAATATATTGTTAGTACTTCGAGCCAGTTTGCGTGCATCTCAACTGTTCCACTTAGTATCTACGATCTCCCACCAGCATAAAAGCCCTTGGTGTATAACATGTCATTCTCGTTATTTTACATTATCTACCATAATGGCGTATAAATTAAAAGGGTAAACAAATATAATATGATTTCATGAAATATGGTAGCTAGCTGATGGAAGATCTTTTTGTGTGTTATAGGAAGTTGCTGGGCATTTTCAACTGTGGTGGCAGTAGAGGGGATAAACCAAATCAAAACAAAAGATTTAGTATCTTTATCAGAGCAAGAACTTATTGACTGTGACACTACACAAAACCAAGGTTGCAATGGAGGGTTAATGGACATGGCATTTGAGTTCATCAAGAAGAAAGGAGGTATCACAACAGAGGAGAAGTATCCTTACATGGCTGAAGATGGCAAATGTGACATTCAAAAGGTAAGACGACTCTGTTGCATCAGACTATTAACTGAGAAATGGTTACATCAGTTGGATTCTTACCAGTCCTGTTTCTAATATCAGAGGAATTCTCCCCTGGTATCAATTGACGGACACGAGGATGTTCCTCCAAATGATGAGGATGCACTGCTTAAAGCAGTAGCCAACCAGCCTGTTTCTGTAGCTATACAAGCTTCAGGTTCTGACTTCCAGTTCTACTCAGAGGTAAAATGATACACCATTGTCTCTCAATTTCAAATGTGTTTACTAGATATAAAAATTTATGACCAGTAAATATGGCAGGGTGTATTTACTGGAGATTGTGGTACTGAGCTGGACCATGGTGTGGCGATTGTGGGGTATGGCACAACCCTTGATGGAACCAAATACTGGATTGTGAAGAACTCATGGGGACTTGAATGGGGTGAAAAAGGATACATTAGGATGCAACGCGAGGTTGATGCTGAAGAGGGGTTGTGTGGTATAGCAATGCAACCATCCTATCCCATCAAGACTTCATCAAGCAACCCCACAGGATCTCCTGCAACCACACCTAAGGATGAACTCTAAGTTACATCCACTCAGCCTCGTCTAGTGTCTATTTTAGTCTCTAAGCAAGCATTAGGCATCTACTCAGAACATAAAAATTTACACAAGATGCACTTAATCTCATGGTGTCAATTTGTATTATTCTTTAGACTGCATTGTAATTTGATTTGATGAACATTACCTTTCCTGTAATACATGTTCCTCTAAATAAGATGTTTGGCGTGTAGACAATACTTGTTCAATACTACAAGAGGACCAAAGGAGAAAAATTCACTGGTATTTCTATGCTTGATATTGTTTTCAAACCCAAACCGCCTCATTTAAGACTTCAACCAATTAAGATATATTGCACGTCCATTTTTCTATAACTAAAACAACAAATTGCAGGTACTGGATAAGGAGAGATAAAGACCAAGAAGAGAATACATTATGACTACTCGTTATTCCATTCAAGAGAGCAAGTGCTTATAGGAAATATCAAGAACCATTAACATATTTATTTAAAAATAAGCACGACAAATGCCCAACAAGTTATTTTGTAGTTGCTTAGACATACAAAGACTTGCTACGTCAACCGTAGCACCTTATTGGGTCATTGCAGCCTTTTGCAGCCGACTGCGCAGCACCTCTGCCCCCACCCTTCTCTAAATATTGTTGGTGATACTCTTCAGCTCTGTAAAATCTCTTTGCAGGAAGAATTTCAGTGACGATCTTCTTATTCGTAAATTCCTTCTGCTTAGCTTCCAGCGATTCCCTTGCCAGTTGAGCCTGAGCATCATTGTAGTAGTATATTCCAGATCGGTATTGCTTTCCGACATCATTACCCTAGCAACAACCATCATCATGAGATCTATATATTGCTCTTTGTGAATGTTAAACTCTAGGTAGAGGCCAAAACTCACACTCAACGAATACAACAAATATATCAAAAGAAGGCAAAAGAGTCCGTGGGTGGGAAGGTACAAGAATACAACCTGCAATAACACCCGTGTGATAGATTCTAAGATTGATCATGAGAGTTCAGTAAGTCTTCCCTATGAGGAACTCCTTTCTGTTTCTGATCCCAAAAGGTAATAATAAAACAGGGGAGGAGAGTGAAGAATCTTTTAAATACTTTAGTTCCATGTGATGACTATTTGATTTTGCTAATTTCCTAGCAAAAACCTCCCTTTCCTCCTTAATAGGCCAAATGAACACAGTATTAATTAAGTATAATGATTTTCACTTCTTTTGATCTATAAAAAGAATGAAACTGATGCATTGACTTCTTATCCGCGTTAGCAATATCAATGCATTATGTCCAACTAGAAAACTACGCACACCGTGAAATCAGATTCAGAGCTGCAGCTATGACATTACAACTAAGGTAGGATCATGCAAAGTTAACTAAATTGTATACATTATATTTGTAATACTAACACTATAAGTATTGCTGGCTTTTGTTGTAGCACTGCTACTGTGATCAAGGTACTCGCCCTCAGCTCGAAGGCATTGTAAACCTAATGATTAATGAATGGCAAAAAATTAGACCATTTGTATCAACGGAAATTGGAAACACGCAAGAATAGTTTATGCTTGTTTTTATTTATAACATTGGTGTCCAAGTCACCTCAATTAATTCAACAGGTCCCTGCTATTTCCCGCCAGCATAGATACCAAATAACTTTGTCCACCAAGGATTAGACAGATGGAAAAAAATCACTTAATGCTTTATGAACCTTGAGACCTGAGGGTTCTCAAGCACTGTTAAACAACTTGTGCGGTTTAAGGCAGCGGAGCTTTCAAAAACTAATGTCTGTTCTCAGGGGAGGAAAATTAAGTGTCAAACAGAATTCCAATACAACAGGACTATGTGTAAACTATTGTTATTGGAACTAAGAGGCTGTTTGAATTGGCTTGTTTTAAGTGTTTTTAAGCCAAAATAGCTTTTAAGCACTCCCGCTGTCCCGATGAATGGAATACGAGCGCCAAAAGAATTTAATTTTGACTATATATTCGAATATAGATTCTTCAAACATTTTAAAATAAATTTACATATTTAAAAACTTCACCAAAGATGCTAGTAGAAGTTAGCATAACTAATGATTAAATATTTTAGAAAAAGTTTGACAAAATTATAATGAAAGAAAAAAACTTTTGAATCCCCAATAACAACACATTCACTTAAAATGCTATGGAGAATAACAAAGGACAATAAATAAAAACAAAACAAATAGCTGAGTAGTAGTACTAAAAATAAAATCTTGAGATGAAGGAAATCGATACCTGGCGATTTAGAGTGGTGGGGTCATGGCGACTCCAAAAGAGAGAAAGAAGATTGGAATACGGGCAGACATTCGGGTCGAACTGGATCCGAATCACCTCCGCATGTTCGGTTGTTCCGGAGCAAATAAGCTTGTAATTCGGGTTGTGGACGTTGCCCTGAGAATACCCTACCTCCGTATTCACAACTCCTTCAACCCTCTGGAAAGCCAATTCCACTCCCCAGAAGCAGCCGGCTGCAAACTGGGCAAACTCCAGACCCGGATGATCCGGGTTGTCCAGATCCGGATCCAGAGCTGGATTGGTTGTTGACTTGCTGTTACCCTCTTCAATGGAAGCCATTGCTCAATCTCTTAATTAAGACAATAATATCAAGTTTGTCAGATCATGTATGTATTTATATATAGAAATGAATTGCATTGCTAAAGATGAGACATTAAACTGAACCTGGTCATATAATCTGCTAAGATGCATTATTTTATTAGCCATTTAAATGTTCTTGGGAAAAAATTAAGCTAGCGTTTGGCGATTTTGGAAACTTCTATTTTTTCTCTCTACCCTGTGACGGCTATGAGGTAGTGTTTTTGACCTCTACCTATACCCTATTGTCCACTTACGGAACTATATTATTATTATTTATTATTATTATTATTATTATTATTATTATTATTATTATTATTATTATTATTATTATTATTAAATGTTTATTTGGCTATTAAATTATAAAAAATTGATCATGTTTTCAAAATTGGCTCAGATTAGTTTTTAGATTTTTGAGACTTTGACTGATGAAAATTTAAATTTTTTTCAAGTAAATATATCTCCAATTACAACTTCAAATTTCAACAACCACATCATAAAAGATTTAAATTTTAAAATTTTAACTTTAAAATTTGTGATCAAAACGGAAGCTTAAAACAACTTGCAACTTATTACGTATAATATTTTGTAATATTTATTTTAATTATCATTTAAATTTTATTATATTCGTTGGATTTAGATACATAGTTAGATTTAAGGTTGTTTGGTCATACGAGATGAAATTTGAAGTTTGTTGAGACATGTAATTTAAGTTGTATTTTTTTCTTCATGAACATGAAAACTCAATAAGTTGTAAAAACTATTCAAATTGCCCAAATTGTTATACAATATTACAAAATAAATAAAAGTCCATAGTAAAATATAATGCACTATCACAAAATCATTCTAAAATAATACAAGTTAAGAATCAAATTTTAATTCAATAAAAAGTAAAATTAAACATTAGTTATAGTGTAGTACTCTTTAATATAATCCTTCACATAGTACGGACAAAGATTGACAACTATTTATGTCCTATATAATAATTTGCAAAGATTGTTTACATTTATTAAATAAATAGTTGGTAAATATAATTGTATATATAAAATGGTGGACGGTTTTTTTTACAAAATATAAACTCATGGATTAAATTTTGCATTTAGAAAATTCATCTCATGATTTGAAATCCCAAATCAAGCTTTTTGGAAAATTTGAGATTTGAAATTATGAGATGAAATCGCATGTCCAACTGCTAATTTCATCTCATAATTTCATATCGCGACATGAAATCGCATGTCCAAATGCCTATTTAGATCTAAATCTATTTTAAGTGTTTTTTAGTTTTCTTCAAAACTGATTCATAATAAGGGTTATTTTACAAATATAACCCCATCGAAGGATAAATTAGCCATTAAACTAAAGTAAAAGGGCAAATTTGACCCTTCAATAATTTGAAATGTGCATCATTGATTTCTTTATCTAGGAATATTTATAATTTTTCAGAATTATTAATTGTTCTATATAGATGTGGTAAAATTAGCTTATGAGATAATAATTTGCTCAATTTGCTTAAGTTTGGGCTGATAATTGACCTGCTCATTTATTATCTCAGTGTAACTCATTTCAATACCTCAAAGTTTGAGCTGATATCTAGCCCAAATTAATTCATGACAAATTTTGTCAAAAAATTTTCAAAAAGACATTTTATTTTATTTTATATGTTATATTTACTCGTAATAAAGAAAAATATTAATTTTATAAGTTATCAAAAAATTATGAAAGATTGTATAAAGCAACTAAAACTTAATTAAAACTATGATTACCGATCTACCGTACCATAAAATTCTACAATCGAATATTAAATCACACTGAATTAATTTAATATAATAATATAATATTTTATAAAATAAAAAATTAAAATTATTGAATTGAAATTTTTAATTCCGCACCATGCCCACTACGGATGTACCCAAGCCATAAAAACACTTAAAGACCGAGGGGTTACCAATAGGCAATAAGTGAGTCCGGCATTGAAAGGGCCAATTGTTTTTTTTAAAAAAAATTCGAAGTTTATCAACACGGACACTTCGTCGCTTGTGAAACGAGGATCAACCAACATTTAAAAAAATAAAAATTCTCAAACCTCATTGGACATCCAACGAGGTTCTACCCAACGAGGTTCTTCTTAATTTAATTTTTTTTAGCAATAGTTGAATAACGTAATACATACACACACACATATATAAATCTCGTTGGAAGTCTAATGAGGATCTATTTAGTTTTTTTTTAATTTAAATAAAATTTTAAAAAATTAAAGGAGAACCTCGTTGAACATCCAATGAGGTTTAATTTGTATAAATTTTCCTCTTATGCAAATAATGAAATTCGATATCAATTAAATAAAAAAATAATTTAAAATTTATACTTTTCTCAAAAGTTATTCTTAATATTATTTTTAACTTTTTTTTTTTTACTTTTTATTCAGCAATTGTTTAAAAAGAATTTTAAATAGAATCCCATTATAAGCCCGACGAGATTCTCCTTAATTTCTTTTAAAAATTATATTTCAGTTAAGCAAAAAAAAAAAAAAAAAAAATGAACCTCGTTATGAGCCCAAAGAGTTGATCCTCATTTCCCAAGCAATAAAGTACCCGTTTTGGGAAACTTTCAAATCTTTGGTCTGTTTAAAATTTTTTTTTAAAAAAATTGCCCTTTTCGATGCCAAACTGAGCAATAAATTTTCTTTTTTCCCTAGGCAAATACGTTATTTCAACTGCCATTTTGTACTCTTCCGTAACTTCACTTTCAAATAATGAAGTCACTATTTACAAGTTAAGGTTCACGCATTAGTATTCGTAAATATGAATTTAGTGTTTTTATAATACTAATATATTATTAAAAGTTATTCCAAAAATATTTCAAAGTGAAACAGTAATTGTAGACTTAATGTTATTATGTAATATATGTTGGTGTTTTGCATGTAATTCATCATCTCAGCCTTGCTGTGAAAAAGTAGTGCTAATATCCGATTTATTCATTTGAGAAATTACAAAAAAAAATAAAATATTTATTTATTAATATTTAAATGCAGCGCCAGAGAGAAAACAAAGGAAAACACTTGCATAGGCTGAGGCAAGTGTCCGAGTTCTGTAACAACTAAATTGAAGAGAATTTGACACTATACAATAAATGTATATTAATATGTAGGAGATCTATTATTAACATGTATAGTTAAACTAATATGTATATATATTAATATATATTAATATGTCGTAAATTTATTATTAATATGTACAGTTAGAATGCCATGCATACATACTGGTCTACAGTATAGATGCAGTAATATGTATATATATTGATGTATATTAATATGTATAACCTCAAACACTTATTTTTTTGGGATACATTATGTTGGTATATATATAATGTATGTCATTATGTATATTTATATTTTGAATTGAAAATTGATATATATTATCATATTTAATTAACGGAACTATATCAAAAAATATGGAATTATATATTAATAGAATATCGATTTTAATTAGATATATTTAAAGAGATAGAATGAAACAACGAAAAATGAAGGAAAGAGTTAAAGAGATAGAATGAAAGAGAGACAAATGGAATGAGAGAGAAAAAATGATTGAGATTTAAGGAAAATTACTATTGAATGCCATTTTTTTATATTTAATTTGCTAAACAGAATATTTGATTAAAAATATGTAAATTTTATTTAGGAAAAAAAAATAGCCTAAATAAAAAATCAGAAATTGTTATATCACTCATATAAAGCAAAATTCAAAAACTATTATTATGTTTAATAAATATAATATATAAATTTATCTAATTGAGTAAGGGAAAATTTCATATATATACACATAAATAGTACTCGATATTACCAAATATACTAAGATTTTTCAGTCTGTAAAATATACCATCATTTTTAAAAAAAATGCTCAAAAAAATAAAAATTAACTGTTTTATCTTTTTTCTACAACTGCGAATATCAAAAAAAAAAATTTAACTACTTTAATTTCTTTTTCCTAAAATTGCAAAATAAAAAAAAAGTAAACTGCTTTTGTTTTCTTTTTCTAAAACCGCAAGTACCAAAATAAAAATCGAAATCCAAAAAAAAAAAAGCAGAGAAAATTCTGATGTATTTGATAAATATAAGTATTATTGATAAAGAATTTTTAAATTTGATGAAAATAATAATTTCAGTCTAATAACTAATTTTCATGTAATTTTCATTCAATTAAGCCCATTTCCTTTCTCTGTTGGGCTTTTACACGTTCAGCTTGAAAAGAAACTTTTGGGCTCAACGAGACAGCCAGGGTTTTTCAGTTTAAAATGAATAATTTGGAGATTTTCTTACTCTCATTTTTTTTGAACCTTGAATAATACTTATAATTTTCCCTATAGTTTCATAATCTATTTGAACTATTTCACTTTCTTCTAACTATATACATGTGTGTGTGTGTGAAAAAATGTAAATAGCAGTAAACACTCTATAATAAAATGCAGTCATTTCGATGAGAAACAAACCAAAAGAACAAACTCGTTTTAGAGGTCAATCTTCCCCCTAAAAATAGAAACATGGCAGAATATGATGGAAAAATATCCCAAGTCGCCATCGAATTCCATGTTCAGGGAAAAAAAAAATCAAAGTTAATATTTTTAAATATGTATATTTATAATCGGTTTGTTTTGATTTTTTCAGCTATTTTTTTACTTAAAATCAAATTATGTCTGTAAAAAATTTTAAAACTAAAATCAAATAAAATTAAAAAAAAATAATTATTTCTTCACTATTACAAAATCAGACACACATTTCATGTTATTTTTCGAGTCAACTGACCAAATCATTACGGTGATTAAACGAAACTAACAAGGGTCAGAATAGAATATGTATGTAAAATATGATTAAAGAGAAAAGGAGAATTAAGTCAACATAGCACTGATATACAACCTCTTTCTTAATGATGGTTGAGGAACAAAAGAGACCTTTCAACCACACCAAGCGTGCCAGAGTTACCTATATATAAGTTTGGTCTTTGTTACAAACCTTTAACATGCAAATTAATAGAAACAGTGTATACTGATTGCTTTGTTAATCGGGGTAAGTTTAATTTTACTCTGTGAAGTTTAAAATGTCATGATAGTGATAATTTTTCTATTACAAAAACTTTAAAAAAAATGATTATTTATAAATTTTACGAGGGTAAATTAAGCATGCAAGTGGACATGAATATAAAAAAGAAGCAGCCTCAACAGTAATGATGTTTATATGGCCCTTTGTGTTCCAATTTGGCTGTGTCTTTGAGAACAATATTAATGAGCACTTGGACAAATATTCACACATCAATCGAAGGGGGTGAGGGTCATATAATTATAGAACGATTCCTTGTTTTGAGGAAAAGAAACAAAATAGTCTTTTTCTTTTAGGCCTTCCTGTGAATTGTCTCTTTGCTTTAAATCATGGCATCCACTTCTTCCATTTTCTGAAACTGACCACTTCTCAATTTGCGATAAGGATTGTGGAATTAAATATCCCTTGTCTTTTACTATTCCAAAATATTTGTGTGAGTAGTTAATCACTTAATGCTATCTTATTTTATTTTATAATTTTTTAATTCAGTAGGTTATTTTGATTAACTTTCGCGATTTCAAACTCAATAAAATTTTGAATGCGAATTCTCCGATTAAAAATGAAATAGTATTAATTATAATATTTTAATTTATTTATGATTACTTAATAAATATATATATTACGAGCTTAAACAAGACGGTAAGTATATTTAATTAGAAGGAGAGATTTGTGGATAAGAACCAGGTTTAAATAACTAAAAGTTTGCAAAACCAAATAGCTACTAGGAGTATACATATCTAGATATAATATATGACTTTTCAATCAAATATTTTCTTAAAGAGTAATTTCAAATCGCAATTTGGAATAGAGTATTGGGTTTGTTAATACCAACCACAAACTAATTTGAACCGAAAAGCGTAATTCTTTTATTGTTACCAGTATTAAACTATAAGGGCTGGGACCAGTAATAGATATATTAACTTCTCGTTCAAATCGAAAGCTAGACCGTACACGTACAGTCTCAATATCAAAATGCTTTAGTGATTTCAGCACTAGAAGTAGAATCCAAGACGCTCCAAATAAGTTTGTTTTGTTAATTTAAGCATGTGATTCCAATAGCCAGCGCATTGTATTAGGCATATCCTGCTCGTAAAAATCGCTGCTGTTTGAGCCTCGAGATCTCCTCTGCTACATTGACAATATTTGTATTTTTGAGTATGAATTTATTGACACGTAAAGAGTTATGTTCAAATGGGGAATTGTTTGATCAAAATATACACCAGTGTCTCATAGTCATCAACGAATTGCTTATTCTATTTAGCTTTAGTCTAATTAATATTGCTCTCCTGATAATAGATTGTACAGTTGAATGATCAAATTTTTTTGACTTTGTGATAAGGTTCTAAAGTATTAATCTCAAAGTCTTCATGGACCAAGCTGCTTCAAATAGCAGTAAGCTAATACCCCAACTTTAAGGGGCCTCTCTATGTCTTTTCAAAGGGGATAAGCAAACCGCATCGTGTGGGCTGTGGAAGGATTTGAAGTGCCCTCCTTTCTTTTGGCGGCCCTCTCCTTTTTTTTATTTTTTACTTTTTTGGGGAGGTGGGGGTTGAGGGTGTGGGGTATGTTGCAATTTGAATAAATGTAAAGGAAACAAAACTGTAACGGATTGAACCCAATAACAATAAATTACCTCACAAGTTTACTTGATAATCGAGCAAAATGGAGGAACATACAATTGACAGCCATCCACTACATGTACAAAATCCATTCCTATACAATTCTACTGCTGAAATACTCCCTCATTTACGGAGGATTTCTCCAACTCGGGACTGGTACACAAAGGAAAACCACTACAGTAGAACATATATGATACTAACAAAAGCTGCTAACGCCATTGAACATGCTTCTCAGATTATACAGTAATAGTATTAAACTTCCCAACTAGTGACACTGAGTGGTCAAGAAGCTTCTCACTTGATGATGGTCTAAGTTCATTTTTGGTTCCTCTTCCCTTTTTCTTTTGGGCAGAGATAAGGAGGACAAAGCTCTGGCTGACACCACCTTTCCAACAAGTGATTTCCATAGCCCGTCATCTCCCTTTTCTTGCACCTTCACTTTGAATTTTCTGTAAGGTAGAATTGGACATATTTAGAGACTAAATAATTACCAAGGATATAAAAACAAGGAAAATAATTGAGGCTACTGATAAAAGAGAGAAAACTACATTAATTGAAGCTGATATTTATGTAACACAGTTCGACCTTATCCATTCCAACTTGTTGTAAGGTTACTAAAACATCTTGCAGATGATATTTACAAATAAAGACAATTCTTTGCAGGAGCGAAATCAGATAGAGACATTTAAACTGCTAAGAAACTAAAATGGGGGTGTCACAAAAAGGCTGATCCGGTTTCTAAGAGTTAAGCATCGCCTGTTTAAGGACTCAATAAAGCCATGATGGCGTTGATAAACCTCTTTACGACTGTCTCATAAAGGTCGTTACTGATGGCTGCGATTAGCCAATTAGAAACAGAAGCTGGATCAAAATTAAAGAGGAAACAGACAAGTCTATGCCCGCTAGTTCTTGCTTTTTCTATAAAGACAAATCACTTAAATAGCATCTCAGTCCTGAAAATTCATTTGAAAACGTTCCAAGGCCGAACATAAATGCCTATAAGGATAGGTAATTAGAACCGACTCATTCTCCAACTCGAGGAATTATCTAGATCGTTCCAATAAAACCTAGCATCTTGTTTCCTTCATATTATCATGGAAAAGTTTATTCCAGGCCAATTGACAGGTTCATCTTATCAACTAGGCGAAAAAAATATAATATCAAAATCAAACTAGCAACTCAATATTGTTTATACCTGCACAGGGGAACTCGACACTCATCAGGTTGGTCACAGATAGATGAATGTAATCTAAGGAGCTGCCACATCCTTTTGCATCGCAAACAACCTCCATTCACCCTTCTCTTACATGTAGCAAAGTGTCGAATAAGGAGCTGGACGCCTTGACATGTTTTGAATTTGCTACATGGCAGCTTCTTGGTGCAGGGTTCCTCACCACATGGCCCTACACTGGTGCATCCTTCAGTGCATATGTGCTGTATACAATCCATCGCTTCGCTTAGCTGTAAATACAAGTTTTGCTCCCTTCTGTGTCTTCTTGTCCTCTTCTTCCTCTATAATAACAAAATTCCAAATTTGATTTAGTTAAACATTCGCTGAATGGTAAAGGAGGTGCAAACAAATTCGCCAATAATTGTACGAGTACTTCTTTCAATTTCTATTGTTTCATTCCTATCAAGTGACGAACTTTAACATTGTGAAACATTTTCATGGTAAAAAATTCAACTTAATCTGATATGTGCCAATCTGAAAGAACCAAAGAGACCTTATGCTAAAGTAATTTTAAACGTACCGAGTCAGCTTCATCCATGAACTGCAGAATTTCAAGTTCAAGTTGCGGGTCATGGTCCTGGAGGAACTTCCAACCCTCAGTCTTCTCAACTTTCTTGAAATTGGTTGATATCAATTTCAAGCACTTCAGATATAGATCGGGTGCATCACAGAGCCTGGCCAGTTGAAGCATATCCACAGAATTTTCAATAGTCAATTGTTCGGCTAACCCCTTTGTGCATCTCTGCTTTAGCTGTGGTACCAAGTACACATGAGAAAGTGCTAGAAGATGAATTGCATGTTTCTCCATCTGTTCTGCAGTACACCTGATCACAAGGATAATTTGGTCATTACAGGCACCAAGATATTTTTTTTAAGAGAAAAAGATATTTGTCTCCAATAATAGTGGAAAACTTAGAACCGCCAACGCTCGAGTATTTGACATTATATTGGAGAGAAATATATGATTAATTAACCAAAGAGACAATAATGGCCCATGTGTAAGACGATAGACAAATGGGAGGCAGGGGTTGGTTTAGGGGCCAACTACCAATCTCTTAATCAAATTGAATTATCTACAGTAAATGTTCACTTTCAGTTACAGTAAATTTAGATCTTAGCATAATTCAAACCATTCAGGTTTCAAAGGTTTGATGAGACTCGTGAAATAACGTGCAAATACAAAACAACACGGGTGAAATGGATTTGGTAGGAAAAATCTACTGCTAATAGTCACTTTCATCTGCAGTAAATTCAGGCTTAACATGATTCAAACCAATCAGGATTCAAAGGTTGAACGAGACGACGAGTCATTACAATAACGTGCAAATATTAAAACAGGGGTGAAATAGACTTGGCATATATAAAGTAAACTCACTTGAAAGAAGAGAGGAACTGGACAAACACGGAAACGGCGTCGCAGGGAACACCGAGAATCCGAATAGTTTTCTCCGAGCTCCGCCGCTTCTGAGGACGAACTAGTATGCTCTCCAGAACTGATGAACCCGAGGCCTACAATAACGTGTCGCGAAAGAGACAAAATCAGTATTTTTTTGCAATTGCAATTTATTTTACAAGAATCGGATCAAATCTTTAGTTATATTCACATTTTGGAACTGAAAATTGGGAATTCTCCTTAAAGAAGCGGACAATTCTCCCGTTCGAAAAGTAAAATTGAAGATCGTTATAACTCGAATGGATTTATTGAATCCGGTGAAACTCGAATGCTTTCGAAACTCCGTACCAGAACAGTAGAATGTGCCGGAATGCGGTGGCCACCGGAGGTGATGATTTGAATGTCTGCTTCCGGCATTTCGCCGGAAAATCCATCAACATTGGTGGCAGCAAAGTTATTCGGCGACATAACGACAAAGTTTTTAGAAGACCAGTACTTTCTTTCGTTCTCCTCAGTGTATAATTCAGATTTTACAAAGTTCTCTCTGTTTAGTTGTAGAATCATGATTCGCATGTCTCCGTATATATAGGCAACGTGAGTCATCACCAATAGAAAAGCAAAAGAGCTGAACAGCGTGGACGATCCCAATTCATAAAATATCTCACGCTCTCTTCTAAATGCGTGACCCCCAATTTCCTTGACTGAAACAAAAAATAGCGATGCGTGAAACTTTACATGCGAAGAGAGCGTGGGTACGGAGCTTGTTCTGATTTAAATTAGATTTCCAATTTTGTCCTTGAACTTTTCGTGGTTTTATTTTCTGGGTCCCTTAATTTGTGGATATTTATTTACAAAGATATGGATAAACCACCTCGTCAATGACAGGCAAGGTCGAGAATCGGCAATAAATGGCCTTTAGAAAGTTTCGAAGGCCAGAAATTAGAGCAATGGCCAGTTGGCCACTTTCTATTTACTAGGGCACTGAGGTGTCATCCTAATCCTCTATTAACAGTTTAATTTGGACACTTTTCTCAATTAGTAAATTAAAAAGTGATAGCCATGTTGGCGTACCTTGCCACGTCAGAACCAGTATAGTTTTTGTTTCACCCTTTGTTGTTAAATGACTATATATATTTTTGTTCATTTCATATTCTAATAAAATACATATATATATATATATATATATATATATATATCTTCATTTATTATATATGCCTTTTAAGAGCCGAGGACTATTAAAGAAAAGTAGTTCTTTAATATAATAGAGAGTAAAGTTGAAAATAATCGTTATTTTTTGTATTGAATTTTTAAAGTAGTTTTAATTTAATTGCTAGATATATTAAAAATAGTTGTTTCAAAATACTTGTTAGTTTCAAAATTCAAGCGATAATTGATCTTGTTTTTTTCAATTTTATCCTTAGTACTTAAAGTAATTCTAAAATGTGAAAATAATTATTATTGTATGAAGGGTTATATAGTCAAATTACCATCCATATTAATTTTTTCTTGATGGATGTGCAAATCTTATCCTAACAATTAAAATGGAACAAAGGGAGTATTTATTTTGTGGGATAATTTTTTTTTACTAAAACACTACTTATTTTGAGATGAAGAGAATAGTATATGTGACAAATTTTGATTTCTAGGCTGTTCCAAAAAGCCTTTATGCTTAAATTTTTAAGATTTTATTTTACTCTTAATAAAATGATAAATATTACTAATACAGATGTGTGACGCTCAAAATTTTTTTATTTCTTTTTTAAATTTTACATCCAACGAGATGGTTTTACTTAAATTGGGACGAAGGGAGTATACACTTACTTTCCAAAATTTAATTTCATGAGGTTTGCCTATTATATATTCTAGAAATAGCCTCTCTATATCTAAGTTAGTGATAAGATCTGCGTACAATCTACCTTTTCCAAACTCTACTTAATGGAATATTACTAGGTGGTGGATGTTATTGTTGTTGTCGTCGTTTTCCTATTATATAAAAGGCTGACAGCTTATGTGTTTTTTTCAGGTGAAATTTTTGTGAATATAAGCAAACACAGAGATGACAAACCTTTCAAAATCTAGAGACGTTGGCATTGATGGTGAACACATAATTAAAACCATAAGGGAATTGTTGAATAAAAAATTACATTGCACTACTGATTTGGATAACTCTTGATAATCTTGAAACACTCAAGAATTTTAGAAAAAAGTGAGTAAAAGAGAGTTGTTAGAGAATATAGAGGCAAAAAGAGCGAAGCTGACTATGACAGGTATTAAAAGTGAAGATTAAGTTGCCATAGTTTATACTATGAAAAAGTAAAGTTGCAATATTCAATGTTGTTTTATGTTTGGATGTTGGCCAAAGGTTTTAATGAGAGGGCATGTTAGGTTATAACAAATGAGGACTGGAAAGAGAAAAACATAGAGAGAAAATTTGGAAGACTAACCAGAATATGCCAAAACTTTTATAATTTTGATAAAAAAAAGTGTCTTCTTGAATGCCTCTACACTCATCATGAAGAACCATAAGAAAAAAAAGTTATTAGTCGATCTGATCAATCATTATACAATCAATATTGGTTACAGAGGATTATCTTGTGCTAAATCATTCCAAAATACTCTTTAGCAGTGTGATATTGTCCGTTTTAAGTTAATTATTTTGTATAATTTTATCGACAAGTGTCACCCCATTGAGATCTTTATATTTTATTTTATGTTTTGCTTTTCTTCTCCTATTAACTTTTAGCATGAGTGTTTGTTTGCAAATTCTATAATATTCTCTCCTTTGAATTACGTTTTTCATCAAAATTTATGAGCTGAAAATAAAATATTATGTGTCACGGATAGTCGCATATTATGCGAGTATATATGTGCTCTAAAGCTTACACGATACTTTCTATGCGCATGTATCTAAATTAGTGATAAAGGCAGTAAATCTAGCTAAAACGAGCAAAAGCAATAAACTGATTGTTCCATTTGATTGGGTAGTTCTTTAACTCTTTTTGGTATGTAAGACCGAGAGTTTTCATATATCATCTCTATACTTATTTCGAATTATTTAACTTTAATATCAGTTATCTGATTAATTAAAACAACACAAAAACATTTTTAATATTGTGTGATTATATCCTCTTTTGACTCCATTCTCGCGGTTTTTCTCCCAAAAAGAAAAAAAAAAAAACTTAATAGCATTAGGAGTGTCCATATGTACATCTAATTATATGTACTCCGTAACATAATGTTTTCTTATCAGCTTTCCACGTGAAAATTTTAATTCCACAAGCAACAGATCAATGTGCAAAATCTGTATTTTAAAATTACTTAAGATACATTCATGTCATGTTACACTACAATCGACGTGCAGCCCATAATTTGAAAAATTCTCATAGTACGAATTAAAAATGCACTTAAAACCACTCATATTATAATTTGCAGAGCAGATTCGCGAATTTATATTTTTATTCGTTCAATCTTAAACATATTTAATCTTTAAAATTATAAATTTGTATAACGAATATTGACTGCACATAAATTCGATAACGAAGATTGTATTGCCTCTGATGATTCACGTGGCTCCAGCATTGATGAGATAAAACTCATGGTCAAGTTGCCGGTGGAATAAAATAATATACTACATTTTCGCATGTGCAATATTTCTTTAATAAATTCTCCACTTTTAACTAATTTCTATAATATATTCTCTCAATCATTTAGCTGGAGGAGAATCAATGAAAGAAAATTCAAGTGACAGAAAATCACAGCATGAAGTAAAGTTGTAGTGCCTATTGTCAGTGATATTCTATTTATTTATGTAAAAGAAAAAAGACAAAAAAGAGTATTGGAATATGATCTGAGATCCGATTAATTTCTTCTATCTTCCGTAAAAACTACTAAAAGTATTATTTAGACAAGGAATACTTTTTCTAAAAGAATATTAGGGAAGTTTGTCAAGGCTGAAATCCACACGTTTTGAATGCTTCGCGCGGCTAACTTGTGTAATTAGGTTATTGACCTATTATTAAATAACTTATTTTTGTTCGTTTCCGCTGTCAACGGAACATTGAATGGAGACCTAATTCCTCTCTTTTATTTTACTTATTTTTTATATTAAGAATATATTTTATTTTGACATGTTTTTTTCATATTACCTTTACTACTAAATAACTATATAAAGTATTGTTAGATAAATTTAAATTTAAATTTTTAAAAATATAATAAATAAGATTAGTTTAGTAAAATAAGTTCTTAATAAAAATTTTCTCAGAAGGAGTGTCAAGTCAGTATGAGTCAATGAAAACAAAACAAAACGGTAGGAATATCTTTGTTATCATTACTTCAATCAAAGTCGCACAACCTCGATCATTATGGTGTATTTTATCATGAAAAAAAAATTGTAATTTCTACTCTTTATTTTTTTATACTATTCAATTTTATCATCTATTATATTTTTGATTCTATTTATAAGCTTATTATTAACAAATCTTCTTGTATTTATACTTGTAATTGACATAGCTCAAGTATAGACTGGATAGACTCCAATGTGTGAAAATACATTGGGAAAGAATTTACTTATTTACTTTTAACTGTATTTGGAAGTTTACTTATTTTACACGGGCTAAAATTGAACAATTTAGAATATCATAGATATGTTTGACCCTTTTTTCCTCAGCTATTTGGTCTAATTTTTCTACAAGGTTGACTGGGGAAAAAGAGGAGGACCGAAATTATTCAAAATTAAAAAGAGAAACAGGGCCCTACAAGTCAAAAGCTCTACAAAATCTGCATTTCAAATCTATAATCTCTTAACTTTTATATTTCAAAAACGCCCCTTTGATTTGCTAAAACATGGCGTTACCCAATTTCGTGATTTACATATGCATTATGAAACGAATTCAAAATTTAAAATTTATAAATTTAAAATTTTTAAATAATATTAATATTAGTTACTGCTCTTAGAAGCGATTCAATAAGATTGGTGACCTAAAATTAATTTTAACAAAAGATCTTATTTTTTCTTCTCAATATATTGGTTTTTTTTAAAGATAACCTATAAATTCATTATAGGTAAAAATTGAGTCCGCATCCTCCCATAATTAAAGGTCTTTGATCTATTAAGTTTGAACCTCAACATGAAGAAAAGAAATCTTGTTAGGAGCATTTTTTTCTAATTAACCTTATTGTGTGTCTAAAAATCAAATTAATTAAAAAATTTAATAGGCCCCCAAATTTTGGAACCTAAAGTTCTCACTTTAGTGGCTTGACTCTCCAACAGGCCATAATTAAATCCAATATATTTTTATAATTATGAATTTATATTCACTATTAATTAAAATTATAATTAATTTTTACATATAAAATTATATTCTATATTTAAAATTATAAATTTAATTAAATCCATACCTATAACAATAAAACTGCGTCTATCTGCACTAAGTAATTGGTAATTTGGTATCATCGAGAATGCACAAAAGAAATTGGAATGCCGAAAATCCTTAATAAATTATCTCTCAAGTGTCGGGGAAAGACCAATATTCTGAATAACAAAACTATTGTTATAGGTAAATGGAAAGATTGGCATGTATGGATGTTTATGTTTCGATCTGGGTCAATTTTTTTCTTTTTATTAAAATTAAATTAATTTAGTTGATTTTTAAAATTTTAAAATAAAATAAAATAAAATTGAATAAAATAAAATAAAAATCATCAATTTGGTTCTTGGTTCGATTTGGTTCCGTATTTTGGTTTATAACTAGCTAATAATAAATTTTGATAAACAACAGAGGCATGAGATAATTATTTCAAATGAACATTAGGCATCAGCAAATTTATCTTTATTATCACAAGATGAATGTATCTGCATATTCTATTATTTTTCAATATCATTTCAAAAATTTAGCGTGTTTAAGTTGCATACTGTAGAGGTTCTTCCACTTCACATGTCTAATATACATACAGAAATAATATACAACTTTAAATGGAGTGGTCAACCCTTCAAAAATCAAAGAGGCTAACATTGAAGAGTAGATGAACGTCTTAACAAAGAAAATTAAAAATCGGCAATTCGCTACACCACATATAGACAATTAATTGAACTTAGGATGTTAGGTTTAGATATATTTAAAAAGAAAAATAGAATTTAAAAATGTTGTAGTGCATGTGAAATAAAATATATTAAAGCCTAATTAATGATTAGAAGATATAAAATATTTATAATTATTTATGAAAAACTAATATCATATATTAGAATAATTATAAACTTTATGCATAAAATTTATTAGTTCGGTTTGGTTATTTTTTTGAGTTTTCTTAAGTAGAATCAAAATCAAACCAAATATTATCGATTTTTAAAATTTAAAACCAAACTAAACAAATCAAACTGAATGTCGATTTTTTTAATCGATTTGGTTTGATTTGATTTGGTTTGATTTTTCATCAAATCGTGAACGGCCCTAATGGTATGTATTTCTTCAGTTTCATTTTATTTTGTTTTTGTATTTTTTTTATTTTAATAAATTAAGAAAATAATTTATTATTTTTCTAATATTATCTTTATTATTAAGTAATCTATACCATATTAAAAGTGTGAAGGTCTTTAGAAATTTTAATTGAACTTTTTGTCCTTTATTTAAGACATTGCAATAGATAAAATAGTTATTTAGTATTTTGCTCAAATTATTATTTAATTATTTTTATAATATTTAAAATTTTGAAATCAGTTAAAATTTTAATGATTAAAATTTTTACTTATTTTGAACTAGATATAAAATCCTTAAATAAAAGAACTATAAAATAAAATAATATTTTACCTTATAAGAATTCTTTCCTAAAATTTAAAACTTTAAAGTTTTGTTCCATTTGCCGTAGACTTTTTATATTTTACCATAATTTTTTGTAATTTCATTTCAAATCTTTTAGGTATATTAGGAGTTCTTATGTTAAATTTCTAACATTAAGAATTTGAAATAAAATAAACTTTTATATATTAAACTTTTGGTTTTTATTGTTTTTTATAAAGTTCTTATTTTTTTTATGTCCTTTTTTTTAAATTTTTTTAATATAAATTAATATTTTTTATAGCCGCTTTTCACTAAAAAAAAATTGATCAAGTAACTTAGATAACTTTAAACAGCAAGTTCTATATATTAAAAAAGTCCACTTATGAATTAAAAAAAGTATTAATAATAAACTTACTATTAGTTATAGAACATAAATTCACTCTTTTGGGAATTAGAAGATGTTGAGATTATTTTTTTCATCTATATTTTCACTCAAATAAGTATTAACAACTTTTTTTTGAATGATAAATTTAATAATGGATTAATAATGAATTATTAAAAACAAAAAATAAAATTTTAGCTATGAAATTCATAACTATGTTCAATTTTCATTTAAAAGTATTTATTATCAAATGAGATATACACTTTTGTCATTTCAATATATTAAACTTTTGATTTTTATCATTTTTTATAAAGTTTCTTCTTTCAAGTCGATGTCCTTTTTTTAAAAGTTCTTTTACTGTAAAGTTTAGCCGCTTTTCTCTAAAAATAAT
The DNA here is from genome assembly GCA_035772735.1 of Datura wrightii. Classification (NCBI taxonomy): domain Eukaryota; kingdom Viridiplantae; phylum Streptophyta; class Magnoliopsida; order Solanales; family Solanaceae; genus Datura; species Datura wrightii. Next base: position 171,673,326 of record JASDFA010000010.1, on the reverse strand, counting down.
TGATCAAGTAACTTAGATAGCTTGAAACAAACTTTAAATTATATGTTTTATATATTAAAATATACACTTATGAATTAAAAAAAAAAAAGGAAAGAAAGAAGCAAGTATTAATAATAAACTTGCTATTAGTTATAAAAATATAAGATTTATTTTGTTAGGAATTAAATGATGTTGAGATATTTTCTTTATCTATATTTTCATCTAAACAAGTATTAAAAGAAAATTTCTTGAATAGTGCGTTAAATGATGAATCAATAATGAATTATTAATAAAAAAAAACTTAGTTATGAATAATTTAATAATAAAGTTTATAACTAAATTCAATTTTTCTTTTAAAATACTTATTGTCAAATAAAATACGCGCTTTCGTTACGTGCAAAGCATGTTCACTAAACTGGTTATATAAAATACTAATGATAAATTTAAAATTTTAAAATATAATTAATAAAATAAACTCTTAAAAAGATATTTCTTTAAAGAAAAAAATGTTAATAAGTCAATGTAAATGAAGTAAAATGAAACGGAGGGAGTAGCTCTCAAAAGTGCTCCATCATTACAAATGTGCAAATTTTTAGCTAAAGGCCCTTACCAGCCAAAGCATGCAGGTGGAACTGTCAGAAACAAATTAAAAATCCTTTTTGATTCCACATTTCCATAGTCATTGGGAGCATTAATTGATGGACACTTGGACAAAGTATACATACACATCAAAGGAGATTACTTGTTTTTTAAGGGAAGGTTCCTCTTTTGAGCATTTATTGCGGATATGAATCAAGGTCGGCTTTAATTTTTGTCATTTAAATTTGTAATTTTTTATTTTTATTTTTTAATATTTTAAATAAATAAAAAATAATTAAAAATATGTAACAGTAAAAATAAAAATAAAAATAAAAATAAAAAAAATTAATAAGACATGAGTTTTTATTCAAATTATGTCTTGAGGCATAAATTCTGCTAATCAAATTGCACTTAGGCTAAAAATCTTCTGTCTTTTCTATTCATAATTACCTACATCTATAACTTATACATTTGGGGCATGATTCTTCTTCTTCTTCTTCTTCTTTTTCATGTAAGAAATTTTCTGAATTTATAATTTATGCCTTCTGTCATGACTTGTTTATTTGGGGCATGATTTTTTTTTCAATGCAATAAATTTCCCTTACATCTATATTTATGCCTTCTGTCATGACCTATGCCCTTGGGGCATGATTTTTTTTCTATACAGTAAACTCCCTACATTTATAACTTATCCCTTTGTCATGACCTGTGCCTTTTGGGACATATATATTTTTTTCATGCATAAACTCTACCTGCATTTATAACCTATGTCTTCTACCAAGACTTGTGCCTTTGCGGCATAATTTTATTTTTTTTTCAATGCAATAAAATTTGCCATGACTTGTGTCTTTACGGCATAATTTTTATTTTCATGCAATAAACGTCCAAAAATTGACTATGAGTTCTATACGAAGAATTTTAAAACTATAGAAATATTACACAACTTATGTTTGAAAGGACAAAATTTATCAAACAGACAAACTGATAAATTAAATAATGTAAAACACGTTGAAATATATATAAATTCACAACAAACAAATTCAAAAGAATCGAAAAAAAATGAGCTACAGTTGATCAATAAACAAAATAAAAAATAGAGAGCAGAGAGAGAGTAAGCGAGAGTTAAAGAAAGAAGGCCACGACAACTAAAGAGAGCACAAAAAGATATAAGCATCTAGAGGAGTAACATAAATAAGTGTATTTTCGTCCATAAAATCTCATTAAATGCATTTTACAGGTAAAAATTAAACACCATTAAGGATAATCCATGCAAAAAATTATTAAGGTGTCACTTTTAAAAATGAGAAATTATTAAGATATGAAGATTGACTTGCACTTGACTAATTAAGCTATAGGGACATTTGTGTTTCGACTGTCATTTTACTAATATATTTTTTATGTTTGCTTTTGTTTTACATACATATTTAATAAAAGAATTAGATAAAACAATGTCCTGTGACAGCTCTCGAGCCTTAATAAATTCGCTTCTAGCTTAACATTCAATATTCTTTGTAGGAAACGGAGTTAAAAATATTTTTAAATTATATAAAATCAAATAAATTATCCTCCGTTGATAATTTAATCAAAATATATTTTTGTCATTATTAATTTCACATAATTTAATAATAATAATAATAATAATAATAATAAAAGATGTTGCAAAGATGAACGAGTCCATGATTATGACCTGAACAACAGGAGAGATTTATGGATAAGAACCAGAGTTAAATAATTAGTATAAGATTAATATCTTAATCTAACTGATGTCGTGTTAATTTAATCCATCTAAGCAAATATTATGACTCATTCAACAAAGTGTTTTTTCCTTAAAACAATTTCAAATTGCAAATATATATACAGAGAGAGAGTTGATTTCAGCCACAACTTGCATGGAAAATTTTCAATAACTACATATTGTACTCATGTTATTAATCAAATATTTAAGCTTCGTTAGCAAATCCTCATGGATTCAAAATTAGGATCCCTGACGCTAGAATACACTACTAAAGGGATTGGCCATTTTTGAGTGAACATTCAATCATGAGATACCCCAATATTTAATAAAATTTATAAATTTAAAATTTATAATTTATGAATTTTTATTTTTATAACAATTTAAAAATAAAATTATAAAATAATAATTAAACTTACTGGCGAATATATTTATAAATATTTAGTAACTTTTTTTTTTTTCTCAATGATGAAGTTGCCACATGTTAGGACCTCAAGATATATCTATGTGAACGTAGACAAGATTGAGCGGTGAAGGGCCGCTAGCAAAATGAAGATGTATTAGTTTAGCGAACGTGTTTCTTGCGTTAATATTTTAAAATAGAAAAAAATAAAATTATTAAAAAATAATAATTGATATTAAAATAAATATGATATTTATTTAAATAATATAAATAAATATTATATCTTTAATATGTTATTGTTTGTTATATTTTACCTAACAATTTTTTGCAAGATATAGTTAGTTTTTGTTTTCTCTTTTATCGTTTTGACTGTTTTATTATGACAAAAAAAATTTTGTTGTCTCTATTGACAATGCTACAACATAACAATTTTATTTTTGTTATAACTTATAACTGTAATTCATTTATTATCATTACAAATCATAAATATATTGAAATCAATAGATAACTCTTTTAAATTATGATCCGAAAACAGCTTCCACTTTTATGTATAATAATAAAAAATCATATTTTAATCTGTCCAGATTCTAAAATATATATTTCATGTATAAAAATGGAATTAAGCTACTAAATTTTTTCACGTACAAGTATTACAAAACATATAGGAAGAGAATTTATGAAAGGTTAAATTCTAATTGAATTTAATGACCTTAATATTAGAATTTCCTACATAATCAAATAAGAAAAATTTTAACAAACTAAATTTTAGTTGATTTAAATTCTAAAATATTAAGAAATAATTAAATGACAGTTATGTCATACTATTAACTTGAACAGGGACCACGAAAATATAGGACTCATCCATTGACACTATCAAATACATGCATTATATATATATTTATATGATTGTATAGCTATTTAATTTTTAATTTTTTTAAGTAACCGATGCTTAAAAATTAAATAGCTAAATAATAATTTTATTTATTATAAATTCTTTGAATAAATTACAAAATTGATAGGAGAAAAAAACCAGTGCTATTAATGGTCATTTTCAGTAGCAGTAAATTCAGGTGTAACTTGATTTCAAAGGTTGAATGAGACTGCGCAAGTCATCATGAAAATAACGCGAAGAAATGGGAATTATTGGCGCGTATCTCAGTAAAAGAAGAGAGAAACTAGACAAACACGAACACGGGAAACGGCGTCGTAGGGAACACCAACATTCCGAATAATTTTCTCATCGCTCCGCCCCTTTTGCGGCCAAACTACTAGCAGTATGCTCTCATCAAGAGGTGATGATTTAAGCATCCGCCGGAAAATCCATCAAATTCAGTAGCAAAATTACTCAGCGACACGACGACTAATTTACCTAAGAGTTAAAATTGATATCGTTTTGATCAAATTTAATTTTGATTTTAACATGTTTCTTTTTGCTTATTATCGGTTTAAAAAAAAAAAAAAGAAGCATTTTTAACATGTTCCCTTTTATGCAGGCAGAGCGAGCTACTAACCAAAAAGGAAAAAGGGCTGGCAACTCCATAGAAGAATCAAACTCCGAACAGATTTCACGCTCATATCATTACGCTCCACAAGCGCGCGTGATAAAACAAAATTGGTTGGATTTTCTGAAGCCATATTTCCATTTTTATCCTTGAACATCTCGTGGAATTATTTCTAGGTCCCCTTTCTCTAAAGGCCGAGACTCTACAATAAAACGGCCTTTAGAAACTTTCAGAGGTCGGAAATGCCTCTAATTTTCTATTTACTCCGAGAGTGACGTGTCATCTTAACAATTCAATTTTGACACATTCCTCAATTAGGAAATTAAAAGGTAATAGCCATGTTGGCAGAGCTTTGCCACGTTACAAAACCCCCTACACTTGTTTGTATTCAATTTAGGCTATCCCTGTCAAACAGGCCGGTTTGAACCGGAGTCAGACTGGATTGGACCGGTACATTTTAAAGGGGTATGGCTGATTTGGTTGAAGCTTAAATAGGAATCCGCACGGGTCGGTTCAATCTACCGATTAATCGAAACGAGTTAGCCTCGATAGAGTCATATCAATGAAAAATTGATTAATCGGATTGGACGGAATAGGGATAAAATTTTTGTGCCGATTGCCCCTATTTCAGAGTGATCTTTAATTTTTACCTTTTAAATTGGTGGTCTTTAATATTCTTTTTAAAAGATTTTAAAAAATAAAAATAAAAATCAGAAGGCATAAGTTAGCCAACTCCCAGAGCATGAGTTCAGTAGACAGAAATTCCATTGTATAAACTTTTGCTTATAGGCACAAATTTCCTATTGAACTTGTACCCAAGACATAATTTCATTTTATTTAACTTGTGTCTATGATCAGAAGTTCATGCAATTGAACTTCTGCCCCTTAGACACAATTTCAATCGTATCAACTTTTGCCCTTTAGACACAAGTTCATGTTACTTAACTTATGTATGATATACATAATCTCATATTATTGAACTTGTGCTTATGAGCATAAGTCATATTACTTAACTTATATAAACAATTGATAATTATATAGTTAATTTAAATTCAATCATATTATTATGTTAAACTCGATATTACTATAAAATTCATAAACACCGAATCATGAATTTGTCTCCCTTTTAACTACCACGATATAATCCATGCCTTGCATAATTAGTGGTATAACTATGATGGACGTACGTAAAGATCCATAATTAGGAAAACTCATGCATAAAATGAAGAATACAGTTAATTAACCTGCATTATTAAGATTAATGTATGTTCTCCAGCATAATTAAATCATTAATCACGAGTCAAAAGTCCTTCTTGTCGTCATTGTCAGCTTGTTCAATAAATTCTAAAACTGCCATGTGCAATGTTGCTGGATGATTATCTTCTTTCGTTTATTCTCTTATTATTTTTTAACCATATAAGTCGACATGTTTAATTAATGGTGTGAAATAAAAATAGTTTGGTAGACAAATTGTGCTATTACGACTTACGAGTCAATTGAAAATCTCTGTTTTCTTTGATAATTATGTCTATAGATGACGGTAAAATTAATTAATCTTATCAATTTATTGTACTCTCGTAAAGTTAAGTATAATTACACAAGGAATTCTACGGAGTTAGTTTTGAGTGGTAAAATTACACTCATTTTTAAGAAGTGATTATATAAAAGGAAAAAAAGTAAAAAAAAAAAAATAATAATGCCCTTAAATTATGTGAAACTGAATAAAAATGCGCATTGTTAATAGTTTGTTTTGAAATGTCTTTGCCGTCAATGTTTTGATTCAAAAATGTCTCCACTGTTAATAGTTTGGCCTAAAAATACCTTTATTATCACTTTTGAGTCAAAAATACCTTTTTTTTTAATAAATATATTTTATTAATTTACATAAAAAAAAAATATGCTCCATTACAAATAAAATAAATGCTAACGACCCAATTAAAATTTTAATGTGTTTATATTACTTATCTTCGAATATGTCATATCATGTTAAACGAATCGTATAATCAAAAGAATATTTTGTAATTTAAATATTGTATGTTGGATTTGGCCTGCGATATATACCCCATTTTTGAATTCAATATTACATATATTCGTTGGGCCAATATCTCCAACTTTTAAACATAAATTATATAAAACTTCAAGTAGGAGATGCCTCGTGGCTAACTTTGGTACTCAGATTATAACGTTTTTATTATTATTCAAATTTTTAATTAAAACCTTTATTTTAAATACTGTATATGTTGTACTCCATGAATGGAAAGGTAGGACTTATTTTCCGGTAGAGAGGCACCAGGCCCAAGCCTATCCGTCAATGCAAACGAGTCTATTAAATTAGGGTTTGAGATGATTTTTAATTTATAATTTTTTTTTATCACTTTAAATGACAAAAGGTGATTAAAAATGATCTTAACAGGCTAAAAAAAACCACAAAGCAAGAATAAAATTCGTAAGGAATAAGTTTTTGTCAAATTTATACTTTAACGCATAAATACACACAAGCTATGCCTCAAGACAAAGTTAATTAGCATGAACTTTTGTCTTGAACCAGAAATTCAATTGCATGGACTTTTTGTCTTGGTGCTGAAATTCAATTGCATGAATTAATTGAATTTCATCATCTAAGCACAAGTTCAATAACATTAATTTATTTCTTGGGACAGAAATTCGGTTGATAACTTGTGCCTGGGATCCAAATTTCATGCAATTGAACTTTTGCCTATTGAACTTGTACCTTGGGGTAGAAATTCAGTAGCATGAATTTCGGTCTTCTAGGGTTAACCTATACCTTGCAAATTTTTTTGCGCAGCAAATTTTGTTCGTCTGGCGATGTTATTTAAAAAATATTAGGAATATTTTTGTCCTGTTTTTATTACTTAAAATACTGAAGGACAAAAATTAAAGACTATTAATTTGACGGATTAAAATTAAAGACCGCCCTAAAATAGGGACAGTCAACGCAAAAACTTGATTAAGTTAATGTTTAAGTAGTTGATTGGGCTGTTTATACAATAACATAATTACTGTAATCTTGCAAGCAAATCAATCATATTATTTTCGAAAAAAATCAGTTGTGCTATAAAATTAACCAACAACAACGGCTATTTTTAAAAAAAAATTGAGAGAGAACAATATATCCACTGAAATACCTAGAAAAAGATGGCATGTGGAAATGCGATACTTTGAGATGCAAAAATGAGTTGGGCTGTATAACAAAGACAACGTTAGGCCCTATTAGGAGTTACAGAAAACGTTTTATGGGCCATTTTTTCTACGGGGAAGTTACATTTTTAACTACAAGGCCGAACTCCTTTCTATTACACTACAAACTATAATCTCCTTTTCATCTTTAACAAAGAACCAAAAAATTCATTGGCTCAATCTATTTAAAAAAAAAAGATTGCATCATGAGTATACATACCTATTATATAAGAAGAAGATGAGGTATATATTGTACACCCATCATACACTGGAATAAAGTGTATATACACTTTTTATATATTGTGAAATGTTGTATGCACTCCATATATAAAAAAATGCTCAAGATACATCAGTGATACATTTAGGATACACTTGTAAGTGCAAAATATATTATGTATATATTTTTCATGCATTGTAAATTACTGTTTGTACAATTTTTATACATGGTATGTTAGATTATATACAATTCTTATGCACTATATAGCAATATGTACATCCAACTTTTATAAGCACGTTGTTATACATGATACAATATATATCTAAATTTTTTATACTATCATATATAACTTTTGTATAATGTGTATACAATTTTAATATAAAATTATGTGTATCATTCAACCATCATTAAAATCTCAACTCACCACCTATGCCTACTTCAAAAGATCTTTCCTTACAAAATACAACTGGAGCCCAAAGAAGAAAAAAAAAAAAAGATAAAGAAACAGTCACTTGTACAAAAGTAAAAAAGAAGAAACAAATATTTATTAATAAAGAGAGTAGGAACAAAAGAGGTCTTTTGAGGAAAAATAGATGCAATTAAAAATGGTGGGCATAAATATTATTTTCTATACGAAATATCATTTGAAAATTGAAAAACATTTGAAACTTTGGATTTTCATGAATATGGGCTTCCATTCTAATTTAAGTCTTCGCAGCCCAATGGTAAGCTTTTGATCCATCACCGATCCAAACTGCTTTTTGCTTGGGTTAAAGAGAGAGATATTATAGATACCTAATATACATAATTACAAAAGAGTGAAGTAGTAACAACATTACGCCAATTAATACAACTAGTGGAGGTAAGTCAAGCAAGAGAAGTTCTAAAATATCTGCTTTGATTGGGGGTGAAAAAATTATTCCATAAAAATATAACACGCTTAATTTGTTCTTGTTTGAAGGGTCTTAATTTGTTGTGTTATAGCCAATTAGTCGTAATAAAGAAAAACATATTTTCTCATAGATACTTAAAAGATTATAACCCGCCTTTTAGTCCGTTTTAGCTCAAGTAATTTTTAGATGGGTCAATGACCCGTCAATTTATTAGATTAGTATATTCTAACTCAACCAAATCCAATTCAACTCATAACTTGGCCAAGTCTCGGATCGGGAGTTTGTTTTGAGTTGATTCGAGGACGGGTCATGTGTCAGTTCGAGTCGGGTTAAGTCACCATTTAGGGTCGGATTCTAAGACAAGGTAGGTTTCATATTAGATGATTCTGGGTCGAGTACCGAATCTATTCGGGGCGGGTGAGTCGAGATGGTAGGTTGAGGGGGTTAGAGCCTTAGAGGTCTAAGGCGTTTGGGAAGATTAGATGGTGGATAATTCTGGATCGAGTACTAAATCTATTAGGGGCGGGGTGAGTCACGTTATGAGACGATAGATTGAGGGGTTAGAGCTTTAGAGGTCTAGGCCGTTTGGATGGATAAGATGGTGAAATTGAAAAAGAAATTCGAAAAATACTTTTTCTATTTTTAGTAGGAAAGTTATTTTTTTAAAAAAATTAAAGAATAATAAGTAAATAAGTTTGAATATAAAAAATTTAAAAATATTCTCTGAAAATTTTCACACCCTAAGTCAAGATACAATTGTTATCTTGCATGTTAGAGGTGAAAGTTTCTCATACTGACTTGCTCCTATAAACGGAATAAATATTAATTTTCTTATATGCTTTCAAAATTTTTTGTTACTATAAAATATGTAGTTGACATTTTTCTGATATTGTCTGATTAAATAACTTTGGTTATAACATTTGGAATCAATGTAATTTCTGTTATATTAGAAAGACAATATTTCGCTATCAACATTTTCTTTAAGAGGAAAACGTAAAAGCAGGATTTTCTCAAAACAGAAGGTGCTTTATTTAATTTTTAATTAATTACTCTAGAATTAAGTGGTATGTCAATATAATTCATATATATAGAAAATAAATTAATGAAATCAAAGATTAAGAAATTAATTAATGTAGATTAAATAAATTACCTTTCTTATTATATATACTTTTTCAGTTTCAATTTGTCTGTTTTACTTTTATATTTCGTTCTTTTAAAAAAAAAATGTTTCTTCCCCTTTTTTGATAATTCTTTAGTAATAATTTCCCACATGACGTGTTTAACACCACAAAATTAAAAAATATTTTGATATATTCCACATGTCTTTAGTTTAATACCAAAAAATACAAAAATCTTTTGAAACAATATTTTTAAAAAGACATGTAAAAGCTTATGGTAACAAGTAAATGGTGGGAATAGAGGAAGTACTTGGCTATATATAGAATATTCTAATCATGACATGTTCTCTAATCATAATCTATAAATTATTCTATAAATGCAAAGTCTCACCCAAAGCATTCTTAGGGCATTTTTACACATTAAAAACAAACAATTTGGGCCATCATTACAAATTAGAAAGTGCTACTACTATACTATACAACTCTTTGAGACACTGCTTTGATGAATTATTGAATTTGAATGACATGACCTGTAGATTTGAAGCTTTGAGATTTTGCCATTATGTCTAACGCAACAAATTTCAAACCACCTGCTAAGTAGCTAGAGCAGTTATTGTGTCCCATCCTAAAGATTATAATCCAAAAAATTTTGATTGATATCGAGTGTTAACACAAATATACATATTTCATATGAATTTTTTTAACATTTTAATCATGCTCAAGTGATACGAATTTTATTTAATTATTTATTTAAGCGTAAATATTCGATGTGAAAAATATATTTACTAAGATTATGTGTTTCATAAAGCGTTATTCGCGGTGCAATATAGTGGTTTCATAATCATCAATATTTCACAGTTAGGTGAATATTTTTGTTTTCTTGTCTTCCACATGGTTGAATCATATATAGATAGCATCACTTTTTTGTTAAGGCAAATGAACCAAATCAACGGCATATTAATGTTGACCTTTGTTGGTTGTTGCTTTAATTAAGGAAGGCAGCTGAAAAATAACAATAACAACAAAATGTAAAAGGGACAGTAGACTTTGATTTTACTGCTCACAAAGAAAGTGGTTCAAACTTACTTACCCTATAATAAATAAAGTTTATTCTAGAAGGTGGTGGGGTAATTGAACAACCCCCCTTTTTTTTTCCTCTTTCTCTTTTCCTTTTTGTCTTTTCTTTTTGTACTCTAATTACCCTAGCTACTAATGTTAACGCATAATTAAGTCATATTAATTTTAATTTAAAAAAAAATAATATATATATATATATAATAAATTTATTTTAAAAATAATATGACAAATAATATATTTCACAAGTCAGTAGATTAAATTAAATGAATTTTGAAATTTCTTTTGAACATAATATTCAAATCTGCCCTAGTAATCTTGACTGTTACTACAATACTATATCTTTGTCAGTATTCTCGTTATTATACAAACTGTATTTCTTGGAATAATCAAGCTTTTGACCGTGTCTGTGTCAAAGATTAATTGTTTTGCTATGGTGTCACTCGGAGAGAACCACACTGATATTTTTACGAGACAGCTCCCCCGGCTCAATTTATGTATCATGATTTTTTAAATTAATTATTTTAAATTATTTATTATATTAAAAATTTAGAATAAATAATTAAAAAAATTATTTTATTTTTAGTAATAATTATTTTTAAAGACTAGGAATACTTTAATTATGAGGTGATGTTGCGATTGATCAAATACAAATGAAGAATAAAATAATTAGGAATTTCTCCTAATTAACTTTTTTAATAGAATCACGACCAATAATCTGGAATTACTGAAATATTAAACTATAAATTGGTATGATGAAGCGTGCCAAAGGTTTTTTTTTCTTTTGTTGTCGTTGGGAAGAGTAGCCTATATTATCCATAACGTAACATGATTGTCGTATCTGATACTGAGGCTACATAGTATAGTATAGTATATGCTTCAAACATTTTCTGTTTCTCTTGTCTCCATAAATTTTGGATTTCCTATGATCTGGTCAAAGGTTTCCTATTCCTCCCCTGCTTTTCTTTTTCTGTTTCCTTTTCACTCATTCATTTATCTTTATTCTTCCTTTTTTTTTCTTTTTAATTTCCATTTTTGTGTCTTCGGAAGTAGGAACGCAGTTGTTATGACCTTAAAGAATGACGACTCCCCCGTCTTATAAGGAAAAAAACATCTATTAATTTCAAATACTATTTTCAGCTAGGTTTCTTCAAAAATAAAGAGACGTGCAAAAAATTACTATAAACTTAGAAAATAATTTAAACGGTGACAACGAAAATCTGGTGTCTGGGCACTTGTCCGTCTGATAGCCCTAATAAATAAAGTTGGAATAGTTGGTAGTTTATTTTCAAATATAAAATTAGTTGCTACAAACTAAGTGCTCATATATTAGGTCCCACTAAAAAAAAATATCAATGTATGTTTATTTTCCATTTTACCCTTTCTTTTTTGATGTATATATATATAACTATAATATAATATAAAATTCAACCACTTTTGTTTTCCATTTTTAAATTTCAACCACTTAAAGCAGAAGAATTAAGCCAAAGCAACTGCAAAAGTAAAGCCGATTCACGACGATTGTCACATGACTTAAATAGAATTTAAGAGCCGAAACTAACTAGAAATTGCGTTTGCAATAAAATTATATTTTTCAATTAATTTACGCTTTCCTGTCAGAATTAATTTTTTAAATAATCACTTAATTTATAATTATATCTTTAAAAAAATTTACAAAATTATATTATGAGATAACAATTATCAACTGAGTGACCTTTTTATTCAAATATTGAAAACTCAAAAGATTATATGTGATTTGAAGTGTGAGATCAAATTATAGAAGTCATTTTTTAAAAAAAAATATATATATTTTTCAGAAAGAAGTTATTTTTTTAATGCTAGCACTTAGCAGATAATGTGCCGGATAATATTTTTTTCGAGAAAAAATTTCATTAGCCAATCAAATAACGAAAAACATTTTCTACAATTTAATTTAATTTTTTAAAAAAAGAAAACTGACATCCGTAATACCTAACACATCCGAGGATTTATTCTATTGGTTGGATGTCAGCATTGGAGAATTAATTTGATGGTTATATGCATGGTGGTCCACTCATTATAAGAAATAACTAAGCATATACTGACAAGCAGTCTGCAGCATTGCTTGGCATAATACATGGGGTTCCCTTTTATATGGAGTTGAAATATTAGCACATAATGCTTAGTCATCACCTCGTGTGCCTCCTCACTTTCGACTCTTTTATAATCCCTCCGTTCTTTTTATTTCATAAGATAAAATTTAAATATTTTTTTAAGTTAAAATTAATATAATTATAATTTAATTAATATAATTTTATAAATTAATTTGTATTATAATTTTAAATTGATAAATAATTTTTCAAAACATACAATTATATATATATATATATGTATATTACTTTTATTCTATTATTTGTTCTCAAATTATCGTTTTTTGAACAGTATGTTGCGTGATTTATTCATCTTGTTTGTCCAATATAGTAATAACATTGTGCAAGATATGACACAAAGAGACACAAATTTCAAAAATAAATACATATATTGATGGTATATATCAACACTTCCTAACTTGCCTTTCTCTAAAACCAACAGAACCGTATAAAGTCCCAAAGGCTGAGAATAGCAGGCCGAGGTTGTATTTAACAATCAAGTCAAAAAAAGCTTAAAGTAAAAAAGGTTAAAAAAAAATTGGAGGGGAAAAAGACAATTAAAGCACAACCCTACACTTAATTTTTGTCCCTTTCTTTTTCACCCTCACTACATTGTTTTTTCTTCAAATCATATCCCCTTTTTTTCACCTCTTCAAAACCAAATATTAGTAGAATAAGACCAAGTTATATTAATAATCAGCAACGAGAACCCTTTCGGCAATTGAGTGCGCCAGAACCAGAGACAAGGTTGCCGACTAACGAAGAGGGTCTTGCACTTAAACTTGAAGCTTTAGCATAAGTACTTGATGAGCTGGCTCCGGCTCCTGACTGTGTGAAATATGCACCATTTAACATTAGGTCCCCATCCGTCCTCCAATTCCAATTCTTCCATTCACTCTCCGGTGCATCCTCATGTTTCGTAACCTGAAACAAGTCATACACATTTGTGCGACTACAAATAATTAATTAAATGAAAATAGAAATACTACTTTATTGGAAGAAGTGACATGACTAACGTAACTAACCTCTTTGCTGAACCTGATATCTGGGGCAAGAAATCTGTTGCCTTGGCTATTGATGGTGGGATCAGCACTTCCACCAATGGCATACATTTCCCAGTGTGTGTAGTCATTGTTCACCACATGGAAGTAACCATGTCTACATCTGCCATATATTCCAATTATTCATTAAATTCTAGTACTACTACACCATATAGTTCCTAGCTAACTATCTAGTATTTCATTTAAAATATTGTACTACCAAAATTTTGTGCGTCCTTTGCCCAACATATAAACTAATATCGTGGCAAGTTCTCCGCTTTATTTTTCAGGTGATTACTAGCTAGTTTCGCATGTAATATACAAAGTTACTTGTAATTATCTTGTTGGTAATTAACCGGACATCGTAAAAATTCTTATATACCATCAATGAAATAGAAGTTGAATTAAGCTGTGCTTTTATTTATTTATTTTTTACCTTGGCATTCTTTGGACAAGGCCTTCCCCAAAGTGATTAAAAGCAATGGTGACTTGCATGTTCTTGTCTTGAGTATAGGAATCACTGTGTCCCAGGAGCATGACTTTATCATGGTGGGTCATGTAATTGTTTGAAATGGTAATCGCTGTGGACCCCATTATGGCGTCAATCAAGCCGTCCATACAGTTGGACAAAGAACAATGGTCCACCCAAATATGGCTCCCACCGAATATCGACACTCCATCACCATCAGAAATAGTCCTCCACCCGTAGTGCGTTGGACTGCTCCGCACCATAGCATTCCCTCCTTGCTTACAATCGTGTATGTGAATTCCGTGTATAATAATATTCGTCACGTACTGTATAGTTATACATGGACCGCCCGCAATGTGCACGCTAGCGCCCCTTCCGTCAATTGTTTTGAACGAGTTCATAATTAGTTCCTCTTTTAATTGGATGACCATGTCCCTTGCGAAAATAATCCACAAGGGCTCCGTCTGAATCACCGCGTGTCGGAGAGTCCCCGGCTTTGGAGTCACGGGGTCATCGTCACCCGAGTCGGTGACCACGTAAATTTTACCGTCCCTGCCACCAATGGCGTTTTTCCCAAAGCCAATGGCGCAGTCAGCTAACCGCTGGCGGTTCTTCTCCCAGTTCGGATCACAACGCCAGCAGTCGTCAATTGGGTTTCCCGTACCACACGAAAGATAACCCAAGTTCCTCCTAGAACCATTTATGCTCCTGCATTGTTCAAAAAAAAATAAAAATTAAATTAAATCATGTTAAAATTTACTACATGAAAATGTACTAGAGAAAATAGTGATTTATGACGGGTTTTGTGGGTTCAACTGAATTGACATATTACATATACATATGAAAAAATGAGCTAGTAAAAACATAAAAGTCTTATGCAATGTGGGACAAATGTGAAGCAAGCAAAAGGTACGTACCTATGTACTTCATCTACAATAGCTTGAGGATTAGAGGAGGCAAAGAGGGACGGGAGGAGGAGAAGGAAAGAAAGGAGGAATAGTAGAGAAAGAGAGGAAGTGCCCATTTTGTCTGTTGTTAGTCTATTGAGATTTTGTCTTATCGAGGAGAGAACAGAGGAGGAAAAACAGAGAATTTGGGTTGGGAAGAAAAGAGAGGGAAATGGAGGAGTTTATAAAGAGGGGAAAAGGTGGAGAAATTAGCGTAATTAAACAAAAGGGATGGGTCCCTTGTTCCTTCGTGATTACATGTTTTACGGAGATTCCTCTCTTACCTAGTAGAGATGCTACAGACAGGAGTATGGTAGTTTTTGTCGGTTAAGTAGGAATTCCTACCTGTTGTTACCATATGATTGCTACTCTAGTATATGTCAATTAAATCTGTTTAATTTATATACATTGTTAATTTAATTTTTATATTACTAGACCACCTAGAAAATATCTATGATCTGAGACTCGTAATTTTAGAAATTAAATAAATTATCTGTAAGAATAGATAAATATGATCAGTGGTGAATTTATATATAAATTATGGGACACGTGAATCTGTGGTCTCTCTGTAAAATTAGATATTTTATGTATATATTTTTTAAAATTAATATAATATTATATGCTTGCTGACACTTTTTACATTTCACTTTTTACATTTTTTTTTCTTCTTTTTTCAATGTGGTGCACCATAATTTAAAAATTATAGATTCGCCTCTAAATATGACTTATCCTTGTGTATATATTTTCTCCCTAACAAATTTCCACTTTGAGTGCCATGGTCGATGTACTTTAAATTTTGTTAAATCTACCCATCATTTCTTAATATTTTTCAAATGAAGTTTTATATATACAGAATTAGTCCATATTAGAAATACAGTCAGAAAATTTTCAGTTTATAAAAAAAGATTCTTTCAATATATAGTATTAAACTAAAAGTTTATTAATACCGAATACTGCAATAATGTCATTTTCTTAGAACAAAAGAAAGTACATAAAAAAATTTATACCGTGGCAAATTTAAGGAAATAAAATTAGTTCGCTAATAGCTCCTTTCCCGCATGCAAGTTACGATATATTTTAAAATAAAAAATCAAAGTCATTTGCAATTTCTATGTCATAGAATAATGTGTAGGAATAATTAAGAGCTGCATGCATTATGTATAGATCGATAATCGTTCCCATCCTCTATTATAATAATATTCCAACAGCTTCATTCTATAAGATAACCATGTCGATCCATGCGGACTCGATTCTGTTTATGATTGGATCGTATTCCTCAAGGAAGGAAAAAAATAAAGTAAAATCTAGTATTGTTACTCAAGAAATTGCTCCTATTTTTGTGGATAGATGGAAAATAATTTCAATTTACAACTATAAAATATATGCTCTTCTATGGTGTGACAAAGAGATGAAATAAATAATTATTTAAAAAGAAAAAATTAGTATCGAATAAATTTTATAACTAAATAATAATATTTATGTCTAGATCTAATTACTAATAGATTATCAAATCATTAGCTAATTTTTTTCGTAATGACATATTAGTTTTATACCCGAAAGAAATTCATGAAGTATTTCAAAATTCAATTAATTTATTTACTCCCTATGTACCTAAGAAAGAAGGTAATTTATATTTTCAGGACAATTAACACATAGTTTCTTATTTTCTTTCATGTGAATTCTCTAAAAAAAAATTAAAAGTTTTAAAATTGATTATTATTGACCAATTAGCGGATGTACTGCACTTTTTATTTTGAAAAAAAACTATTTTGGCATGACAGCATGTTTCAAATGAGTGAGCAATGAAAGAAATTGGACCAATTGTGTATAGCAAGTGCCACCGACCCTAATTATGTCATATTAATTTTCTTTTGTTGTTCCATTTATTATTTCGTTCAAAAAGTTCAAAGTTTGATATGTTATTGTCTGTTATTTAAACATCTAGCTAGATAGGTGGTTGAATCCTTTAATTATTTTTTTTTAATTTGCTAATATTTTATTTTTTATAAAAAGAAGAGAAATGATTAGTGAATGGCATGTTATGCGTCCACGCACATATGCAAATATTATAATGATGAAGCTTAGCAATATTAATTTATTTATATATGAAAAATCATTAGCATCACGCATATAAAGTTACTAGATTTGCATGGACCCCCCTCATTTGTCTTCATTTACTCTTTAGTAACAAGCAATCTAATGCATTATTTTGCTTTTCTCTGCTTTTCTTTCTTTCTTTTGTTACTCTATTATTTTCTGGAGTGGGGGTAACTGTAAGCTTCCAAATAAAAAGACTAACTGACAAGAATGTTTTCCCCTTTTAAACTTATATTAGTATGTTATAATTATTATAGTACAAAACTCCTCCTTTTGTTTTTAGAAACTGTTTTAGTAGGGGAGGAGAGGGAAACTACATAAGAATTGGCATTAGTTGAGTGGATTAGGCTACAATTTATTATTTTGCTTATACTATAAGTAATTTATTTCAGTTCATATTTTTATTTCTCTTTTTTTTGTTGAGCGGTTAATTATTTTGGTGCTTCTTAAATCGATATTTACCTTTATATAAGTCAAAGGTTGGAAAGAGTAGATTTTGATTGGTTCAGTAATTACTCCTTAAGTAATTTTATTACATTCAAATTGTCTAAATCGTTTATTTATCACTCCTGTTTGTGAATTAAAAAAAAAAAAAAAAGATATCCTCCTATTCTTTAACGCTCTAAATTTACTCATTGGTTTTCATAATTCGCCAGGCCTCTAACAAAATATAAAAATGGCGTTTTCGATCAAACATTATCTTTTTAAAATAAATTAATCTTGAAACGAAAATTAACACTTTGAGCTCTTATTTACGCCACCGTGTTTTTCTGACTTTGAATTAGGTTTTGTAAGTATTAAAAATCTACCTACTCGAGATATTGTGGATATTAATTAATTAATTTCATTGGCAAGTTTGAATTTTGAAAAATTTACATTATATCCTATTATTTCTAATTTATTTTAATTTAGTTCAAACTTTTAGGAATTAAATCCCCACCTCATTCGTAGAAATAAAAAAAGAAGAAGAAGATCCCCCACCTCATTTAAAAGAGACTTTTCAAAGTCTCATCACCACAAAGTGCGAGCTAGCTGGGTAGTTACAAATTTTAATTAAACTCACCTTAAAAGTCTTATCCATTCTCCCTATTAATTAAATCCCATAGAAAAAGACATATTGGACGATCACACATATTTTTTGTATTTAGAATTATTTATCGTGTTTTTCTTTTGCATTTTCTTTAAGAAAATATATTATAAAAGATTTTAAAGATTTTATTTTTATTTATGACTTAAATAATATTGTCTTATCCATTCTTCCTATTCATTAAATCGCATAGAAAAGACATATTAGACGATCACACATTTTTTCTATGTCTCAAATTATCTATCGTGTTTTTCTTCTACATCATCTTTAAAATACTTATTATGAAGAGTTTTCATTATTTTCTTTTTATTTACAACTTAAGATATAATCTCTCTTTATTATATATTTATTCTATTATGATACTCATTGTCATCAAAAATAAAATAAATATTTTAAACTTTTAAAATAATAAATAATTTTAAAAAATTAATTCAGATAATTGGAGACGGATGGAGAGCACATGCTTTTGGTCTATAAATCAAAGTTGGATGGTCCCAACTTCATATGCCCAATTTGTTCCTCAATTCCCTCAAATATTTCTTGGCCGCAAACCCCGCCGTGACTCCACAAACCAGTAGAATTATAGAAGAACATGACAACACATTAATTCAAAGGAAAAATGGGAAAATTCCACTTATGCTGACGCGGCAAATCGAAGGCCGCCACTCGTCCACATAACAAACTCTACACATGGTCATGGACCTCCAAATGAAAATGAAACAAAGTGATTGTTAGGTCCTCAACCGGAGCAGATATACCTCGTCTCAAGGGGGTATACAGATATCCTTCTTTTAAATTTTTATGATTAGCCTGTCTGATCAAATTTTTTAAAAAGTAAGTATTTGTGAGTAGTGTTAATAGAAGAAATTAATTTTTTAGAAGTTGGTAAAAATAGTATATATTTAAAAATATTTTTGAAATTTTAATTAAATATAAATTGTTATTTTAATATTTGCAAAAAAAAATTTAAAAATTTATTAATCAAATATAAATTGCTTTTCTCGAAAAATAGTACTTTTTTAAAAATTATTTCTGACAAAAAACACTTTTCAAATAAAGATATTTTGTGGGTTTGTCAAACATGCTATAAATATATTTGTATAAATAATTAGAAAAATAAAAATATTGAATATAGATATAAAAATAACATTACTTATTATTATCGTAATTTATTAATTTATTTGCTTTCTTTAAATATTAATATTATTACGAAAAAGTCCTGCATACTTTTGCCGCCTCAAAAAGCACCGGATTGGAACGAATAGCAGCCTTAGATGAAAGGATATAAAAGGGATACAGTATCGTCGAATGGTCGATTGTGAGTGAAAATGTGGATGCATACTTTAGGGGAAACCTTTGGGACAAAACTAACGTGAAGGTCATTTTTATTCTGTTTGGTAGGGTTGGCATAGCCACAAGCCATGTTAGTATTTAGGTCTATAAAAGTTGCCCTGTTGGGTTGGGGAATAGATAGGGTAGTGACATATTGTTGATTATTACTTCATAACTTCCTCTTCCTCTCCTTTGAATTCCTTGATGTGGCACTTATCTTTGTTAGATGCCACAAATTTGCACATGCGCGTGGGCGCCCTGCTGATAAAGAAAAGTTGGGTCGCAAGTCTAACTCAATTTTAAAAATATCAATTCATGACTTGTATAACTAATGTATAAAAATATTTAAAGAAATAACGGTATATTCTCTCCATAAGTGTGGGACAATCCAACACCATCCTGCTAGGTGTGCGAACAAATGGTTGTTGGAAAAAAAAACTATTTATAAAGGGTTTGATACTTTTAATTACGTGAGATGTTTTGAAGAAAAACGTATTGATTTAATTTAAAGTAAATTATATCACATTGTATTAACATTATTCTTAAATCATATTAGCCCAACAATTAATATCAAAGTCAATAATTTAGCAAGACGAGTATGAAGATAGCGGAGTGTGGCTTGAGACCTGGCGTAGTGTTTTTCCTTTTTCTAACCTGTAAATCATGGTAACGAGTCATATGAAACTTAATTCGAGGAAGAGATTGTTGAGTGTGAGAATAAAGATCCATTTTCAACACATCCTCCCCAAACCCAGACTAAAACAGTTGAAGTGGGTATAGCATAATATAAGTTTCAACATTTAAAAGCATAATAACAGGGATGGATTTGACTTATAAGACATGTACTAAAGCATAGACATTGGGTCTGAGAGTATAAAATTAGCCCATAAAATATGATCCATCCGAATAACTCAAGTTTGGAAGAGTATTAATTGAGTTGTTTATTTATTATTTGATTTTCAAACTATTTTAATTCGTCTCTTTATAATTTTTTTTAAAGATTTGGGGGATATAAAGCTCAAATTAATTCGTGAAAACTTTTCTTAAAGTATTTTGAAAAAGATTTTTTTTATTTGACCTGTTTATATAGCCATAAAAAAATATTAAAAAAAGATTAGGTAATTAAATAAATTGTAAGAAAACAAATAAAGAAATTAAAATTTTAAAGAGTTGAGCCGATCGGATTGTGGTCTATTATTTAGAGCATTTGACCTAGTCTATTTCAATTCAAATGACTTTTACACGGATTATTTAACTCAACTTACATTAACCATCAAATTCAGTTTGATCCATCCATTTAGCACTCTTAATCTGATCTAATTTAACTCAAAATTAGTTGAGATCCTATAAGAAGACAACAATGAATTCTATAAATTAATGCGGAGCAATCTAACAAATATACTTTCTTCTTTTCCTTTTAGGGGAAAAAAAAGTCTAAATCTAGGATACCAGTTTTTCAATATGCTTTTTTGTCTAATTCTTGATAGTAATTCAAAGAAAAATCACATTCCCCTGATTTCCTCCACCTTTTATTGGAAGAATAGTCAGAATCTTTCACCTCAAGTCATGTGCTGTAGTTAATTGTCTTTTTCCGATGTTAATTCCATAACCGACTACTTCAAGAGCACTCATTCATAAACCGGTTACTGGTACAAATAACATAAAGAAATGTAACCAACGTTTATCGGAAAAAGCAATCCCAAAGATTTGGGACCAAAAGCGGTTAGCGGTGACCATTGAATAAGTTTCTTTAGCTTGAGTTGGGCTGAAAGCACGGAATGTAAAGGCTGCATAGCCCAATATCATCATACTTACGTGCATTATTAACCACTCAGATTGAAGAGCCGGTACTAATATTCCAGATTGGTGTATTTCAGTTAAAATACCTGAGTCGCTTACCAATGTCAGTAATTGATGATTACACAATTCGAAGAATTTTGAATTTACCTCAAATAAACAATGAATAAACCCATATCCATACGATTGAGTCCTTGGGTTTCCGAAATAGTGTAAAAAGAAGTGCTTCGAATCATTGCTATTTGACTCGGACCTGTTCTAAAAAAGTCGAGGTATTTCGAATTGTTTGTTGACACGGACAAAGTCTTGTACGCACGCCAGCTAAGTATTATCCCCCCCGGCTAGTTTGATGTGCGAGATGGGATAAGTAAGTACAAAGTCAAAAATAATATTAAGGTGTTCAAGATTTAATATATATATGTATGAAAAAAAATAATTTTTAACTTATGTACAATTTATATTTTTTTTATATACATAGTATAATTCTTTTACGAAGGATGTTCGACTGACCACTCTTCGTTATATGTGGCTACGCCTCTGAATAAGTATATTTAATTTATAGATTGAGATATTTTATGAAATTATTTTATCTTATTTTCTATATAAAATTGTAATTGCATTATTTTAATATGAATAGTAAAATAAAATAATTTCGAATTAGTTAATTAATACCTCAAATTAAATATGAAATAAAATTAAATTTAAATATTTTTCCAAAATTATTATCTTTATCTCACGTACCAAACAACCCATCAAAAACTGAAGTACGAAGATAGACGTTATTTGTCTATACATTACTTATGAGAAATGAGGATGTGTAAGTAGTCATATATCGTGAAGTCAGATGGTAATTTATCTTCTTGTCTATATGTTGTTTGGCCATTCTCATTATTTGAAGTAGTTTTTTGAATTAAGTTGGTCTTCATATCAATTTTCTTTATTGTGAAATTAGGATTAAATTGATATAATTATATTTCATCGAATGTTGAATCCTCATATTATCTTGTTCAATAGCTAATTTTTAAAGTTGAATTAGATCAAAAAATTTTCTTTTAATCATGATATGAGAATCAAGCTCAATCAATTCTTTTTTCGCGATGAACACCCATACTATTTTTGTCTAGCACTAATTGTCAGGCATGGGCATGTCAGGGGTGCTAGTATATTCCCACAATGCTGTGTGAAATGATAATTTGTCTCTTCATATAATCTTGAATAATTCTCAACTCTTGAGCTAACTTTTGAAGTTGAGTTAGATCAGGATCTATTTTTTTAATCGCGAAATTAGAGTCAAGAGCATCTGATTTTTGTTTTACTCGATAATGGCTTTCATATTATCTTGGCCAACTAATTTTTTAGGTCGAATTAGGTCAAAGCTTTTCTGTATCGTGGTATTAGAGTCGGGCTTAACCAATTCTTGTTTCACACCGACCACCTATATTATCTTTGTCTAGTTCTAATTATTAAGTTTGGGCATGTCGAGAGTGTTAATAGTCCTACATTGGAGGGTGAGATGTAATTTATCTTCTTATATAATAGTATTAATCAATTTTTTTCTACTTAAATTATTTTTAAAATTGAGTTAGGCCAAATTCAATTTTCCTTATCTAATATGGGCCAACTGTGTTGTAGTCCTAGTGTTTCTTGAATGTTGCCTAAATATTTCAAATCTAATATCCAAGAAGTCATGATTCATTAGCTAGAAATATATTTGGTGGAATCATGGGTTGCTTTTCAAATTCTTTATGGAATGTATTTAATCCCTCAAGCCCATGTGCTCGACACAATTAGCTTTAAATTAATTATTAATAAATGTATAAGTGGAAAAACTTGGTCTACTTGGGATTCTAGCTCTATTATTTGAGATAGGCTTTTCTGGTTATTATATATTTCAGAACCAAAAGCCTAAGTGCTACTGGATTTTCATTTGCCTTTTCCCTACCCATAATAATAAATCAAATAATGGAAGAAAGTGTAAGGGGAAAAAAGATTGTTTCAATGCTTCTATTGTGATTCAATTAAATTATATTTAAAATTTTTATATTAAAAATATAATATTTTTTAATAAAGATAATTTTATATTAAGAAGCATTATTGATATAATGGAAATTATATATCAAGCTATGATCCATTACATTACTTATGATCCATATTATTTACCATCTTTTAAATTTTTCTATGTATTCTTTAAGAACGATATTTAATAGTCTTAAATCATAAAAGGATTTATCTAGACTGTCCTTTTTATATCTTAAATATTTCACTTAATTAATACTTCATCAATTGGAGCAGTAAGGGTCAATTGAATCGGAAAAGAAAATAACAACTACTAAATATAAATATTTTTATGATTAAGACTATTGTTGATATAATATCTCATGTGGTCATTTAATTAAGGATATTTTTTTTTATAAAGACACTCAACTTTATTTTATAATCTAAAAGTTATTCACCTAAGAGTATTTCTCTCAAAAAGTTGTTCAACTAAGAGTAATTCTCTAAGAAAGCCGCTCAACCAAGAGTAGTTCTCTCAGAAAACCACTCAACTTTGTTTTATAATTCAAAAGTCACTCAGCTTTTGATATTTCATCTAAAAAGTCATCCAACCAATTTAAATATTTTTATTAAATTAATTTACTAAAATAAATTTTTTTATGTTAAACTAAATTTTTAAGAAATAAAAAGGTATCAATTTTAATCATATTATTTGCTCCACCTCACTTGACACGAACCCCTAAAATTATATGAATCATCTTTACTTAATTATTCAATATTGAAAAATATATTACATATTTTTAAAAGAAAAAAATTAGTGTATCAATTTAGCACAAATAAAATACCCTTCTATTGAATATTCTACCTATACGAAGCCCCTATCATTAGCCTAAAAACCGCAATCCTTAAGTAACTTAATTATTATTTTACTTTCTAAGACAAAAATTTTTGAATAAAGATACCACTACCAATTTTCTTTCTTTTCATTTTAATATAATACACGATATTTAACGTACACAAATTTGATTATTATAATTTTTTTATTGATTAATAACATTAATGTATATTGAGGCCCATGATTTGTATTTAATCTTTTCATACTTATAGTATATTTTTCAATATAATTTTATATTTTGAGCATATCATTAATTTTGATAATATTTTAAATATAGTAAATCACAACCATGCATATTTTAAGAAATATTATTATATTTTATTAATATCATTAAAATAAAATCAGAATATGCTCTTTAGAAAAATGAAGAAGATATTTAGTATTCAATTCCTAATTTAATGAAAAAACGAGATATAAAATATTAAAAACTAAAATTAATTCATTATATATGGAGAGATAAGGGGATGTAATTAATAAGAATTAAAAATAAATTAATCCGTGATCTTTTTAATCACTATTCACATTTAAATTATTTGCTATATTTATTATAGAATGTATATATTTTCTTGAAAGTATTTAGATTATTATGATATTAATATAATTATCATTTAGAAAATGAGTTACCACATAAAATTTTCTAAAATAAAAAGATTTTGATAAATATATATATTTGACCTATATAATTTTAGTGGGTCATTTCAAGTGGAGTGGGTCAATAAAATTGTTAAAAAGAATACGGTTTTATTTCTTAAAAATTTAGTTTTAAATAAAAATTTCATGTCAACAAAATTTAATGAAAAAAATTATTTAAATTGATTGAGTGACTTTTTAGGAGAAATATGAATAGTTGGATGACTTCATGAGAGAAATACCCTTTAGTTGAGTGATTTTTGAGTTATAAAATAAGTTGAGTGACTTTCTGAGAGAAATAACCTTAGTTGAATGACTTTTGGGAGAAATATTCTTAGTTAAGTGACTTTTATGTTATAAAACAAAGTTGTGTGACTTTCTGAAAACAATATCTTTAGTTGAGTGAACATCGGAGATATTATCTTGACTATTGCCATGTGAGATTATGTGTCAATGTCAAGTATATTTAAAATTATTTGAACTTATTTGATAACGATAAAGAATATTTTTGCCGCAAATTATAAATGATAGGGTAAAATTAAACCATTTAACATTTTTCGAGAAAAGAATTGTTAACATTTTCAATCTTATCAATAATGATGCAATATTAATTCTTTGAAATATATGAGTAGAGAATATAGAGGGCCTAATAGCTCTAATTGGATGGATGAGTGAATTGTACTTTGAGTTACTTTTTTGGAGTAATTAAGGGTAGACAAAAGTGATTAGATGGCAAGATATCAAAATCTTTATTCCACTAGTAGGAGGAGAAAAGAAAGAAGCATACATAATACTAATCATTATCTATTATATGGTTTTGTTCTAATGTGAATCATTTCCTTTTCCAGCTGTCTTCCAAACCTCATTTTTACTGTCATAAATCACTGCTGTTAAGAAAGCTCAGACCTCAAAACTCAAATTTTGTTCATACTGTGAAAGAGCTCAGTGTTAAAGATGGCCTAAGATGATTGTTTACCAATAAAATCAGTACAGTTAAATTTTTAAAATTCGATTAAAAAAAAATAACAGTTAAGATGATTAATGTATAGGTGAATTATATGTATGACAAGTTCGATATAACACAAAACAGCGATTATTCAATTGTATCATGATCAAATGTTTGTAGTCTTTAAAACCTTGAAGATTTGAAGTATATATCGCCAGCAAGCTACTGATGGCAAAGAGAACAATAGAGAGTGGATTAGAGTAAAAGATAGTAGAGTAGTATTCAATTATTTATCAAGTAAATCTTTACAAATGAAGGAGCACTTATTTATAATCTTTTATCGTAGTACTATGACCAATCAAATGGTTTCAACTGGGCCCTTTAGTACATATTCGCAATCATGATATACGTGCCAGATCGTTACAAATGTCAGCTATCAATTTGTCGTTATTCGTATATTTCTGGTACGTTCTTGTCTACGTGTTGTTATACTTTTCATCGTGCATTTTTATCCATTGGAGCATTTAATTGATCATTTTGAACCTATCTTCAAACTGTCAAATTTAAGAGATATTATTATTATTTTTCCTCATATTTTAGGTAGCGTTTTAACCAAATTTTTTCAAAGTTACTTTTGTGAAAGACGAAGTAAAGTTAAAAATAAAAATTATGTAACAAAATAAAGAATAGTAATTTTTGAGTAATGAATATAAAGTTAGATGACCACCGTGAAATTTAACTTTTACTTTTATATGATGAATCGACTATTTTTCAAATATATTTCAAATGGAGGCTAAATAGTTTAACGGCTTAAAAATTGGTCATCCCATGCGATTTTCAATTATTTAAGATTTACATCAATAGAATTATTTAGCGCAATAACTTTTGATTCCATCTACAAAAATTATCCAAAAAGTTTTCACATCAAGTGTTGGAATTCAGTTCCTGATGAATCATGATTTGTCTTTTGACAACTCATGATAAATTATTTGGGTTTAACCGAAAAAATTTTGGTAGGTTATTAGATGCTAAAGAATATCACTGATATGTTTTGCTTTAAAATTTATTTAAATTAATTTTAAATTTGATATTCAACATTCTAATTAATATCAATTATAATAATTTTCAATGGTTAGTCAACTCGGTGTACTATGTCTCCTTCGATAATCAAGCTCAACAAATCCCAACGATATTACTTTTCAAGTTTTTTTTTTTTTTTCGATCAATCTAATCACAGTTAAATAACGGATTTTTAATTTTCTATATCACATAAAAGGAAGAGAAAGAGGAGGAAAAATCCAGATAAATTAATCCTATGTATTGACATGATAGATTATTTTAATGATTCCACTCTCAAACTCTTTTGCATTAGAGAAATTGACATAAATAAACGATTATCAAAATAATAGTCACTAAATATATATTTCTATGTATGATATAATATAAAATGTATAATTTGATAAACATAGCTTATATTTTGATATAAATAGTAGATATTTTTTATATATTTAATTAGTGAATGTAACTATTTCAGCCGACCGGTCAAATGGGTTACTTACCCTTTGCATTAAACCTGATCAAAAACTGGCCCATGTAATCTTAGGCTTTCAACTGAATCTCATACCGAGCCTGTTGAAATGAAGGGCCAGACCACGAGTTGCGTTGTAAAAAGATTTATTGGGCTTGATCTTTGGGCTAATGCTTCTGAAATGGACCTGTTATTTCTAGTCTATAGATTTTGGACAAATCGGTTATAATTATATTTGCTTATTGAGTTTTATATAAATTATGTTAAATATATTATTTTTGCATTTTAATTTATTTTTTATTTTTTTTAGTCCGTTTAAAAAAAATATCTTTTTAATTTGATTATTCTTTAATTCTAACTTTACACGTTACATATTTAAGACAATAAGAGTAAAGGGTATTTTGATACATTTACATATTTTTAATTTAAAACCATAAGATCAAATGTGTTTTTTACTTTTTTAAACTTCATGTCAAATTAAAATCAGACAAATAAATTAAAACAAAAAAAAAATATTTTTTTTTAATACAAATACGTAGTTGAAATCAAAATGATTGAGTTTTATCGGTGAGGCCGTAACTATATTAGTAGTGCCTTCTCAACCCAAAAAAATAAAACTTTAAAAAGTCGCAACTTTTGGAAAAACACAAACCAAAAATCTGGTTTTTAAATGAAAAACATTTTTGGGAAAAAATTTGAATTTTCTTTTTGCAATTTTTAAACAAAAAAAAAAATCTATTTTTTAGAACCTTTTCACGGACAGATGAAAAACAAGCAAACGTTGCCTTTTATGTCCCCATGGTTAAGCCAGTGTCTTCTTTCACTTTTTGTTTTTATCAGTTCTTGCGAAACTAAATATAGAGGAAAGTGGGACTACATATATGCATGTTTGGTTTGATTAGTAGTCTACAATTTATTCCCACTTAACCTCTATCTTCATCACCAACAACCCTCCTACACCCCAT
This sequence comes from Datura wrightii, assembly GCA_035772735.1. Taxonomy (NCBI): domain Eukaryota; kingdom Viridiplantae; phylum Streptophyta; class Magnoliopsida; order Solanales; family Solanaceae; genus Datura; species Datura wrightii. The sequence continues at coordinate 171,644,774 of JASDFA010000010.1, read as the reverse complement.
AAATTATAGGGCCACATTACATTCACAACTTGGAGGACTGCAATTTTAGTACTACATAATTGTACTTTTTTTTTATTTTTATGTAAAATGCATGTTTAAATATAAAATTTAAATTTTAACTCACAACTTCAAAAATTCAAAATTTTAAATTTCTAATTTCTATTTCAAAATTTATGATCAACGAAAAGTAAAAACTTTCAATGTTTTTCATTAAATATTTTGAATTTAATCCTTAAAAACTGAAAAAAGGAAAATAATAGTCAAGAAAGAATATTAAACAACAAAAGAAGAAAAGAAAAGGGGGAGGAGGAAATTAGGGGTGAGGCGGAGAAACACAGCGCAATGAAAGCGCCTCCCTCATTAAAATCTCATCAACGCGAATTGTCATACTCCATAGGTCCGCCTAAATTCGTTTCGGTTCGTTCCTAGATTAAATCATTTTAAGATTATAATATTTAAATTTTGAATAAAATAAGATAATATAAGTTGTGGGATTAAATTTAGATTTTTTAAATACTCAATATAAAATATTATATCGGAATGATAAAGTATTATACATAATATATCAATTTTATATCTAACTCTATAATAGTATATAAAAGATATTTATACATAAATATGAGTTAAACTGAATAACAAACTTAAAATATAGGCAAATATTTCTCTCAATAAATATAGAGGGTAATTCTCCTTTGAATTTATGTGTTTGATTGATTGTTAATAAATTTATATCAGCAATTAAATATAATATAAATTTAATTTTGAGATATTTTATTTTATTTGACGTATCAAACGAACTCGTGCTAGTAGTACATTGTGAGGTCTTTTTCATTTTTTACCGTTTGCCTAAAACTCAACTGAAAATATTGGGTCACGTGATTCTCTTGTTGATGATTAAAATGGGACTCTAGAGTAGTAAGGTGGTGAGAGACAATTGTTGTAAATCTAAAAAGGATAAAAAATATTCTATAATGTATAAAAAAAATAATTTATAAATATTTTCCTTTCATTTCTAATCTAAAAATATATTGAATTATATATAAACTATACCCTTTCAATTAATATATTAAATCTCATATTTTTTTACAATTTAAAATAGTTATTTAACTTTTTATGATTGTCGACGTATAATACTTAATTTAAAAATAAATTTACTCATTTTTTAAATTCAAATTCGTACTTCAGGATATTTATGAGTCATTATTCCTTATATTAGGATATTTTTTTTAGCTTTTTTCCATTGATAAATTCAAAATTTGATCTTTGTGATGTACTATTGAGTAATTCAATCTTAAATTTATCGAGATATGTAAGTTTTTCTTTTAATAAAAAAATATGCTAAATGTAGATTACTTTTAGAATTATTTTATCTGTAAAAATATATTAACAATGCAAACTTAACATATCATATGATAGCTAAATCATGCGATGTTAGATATTTGTTAATTTTGCGAAGACGCACGAGCAAAGAAAAAAAGAAAATGATCTCATATGACTATATATAAATTTAAATATAAAAAATGACTTTTCTCAAAATTTTGTGTTATTTCTCTTAGGTATTAAAGTAAAAAAAAAATTATAAAAATTCATAGAATACCACATAACCAATCGACCTTAGAATTTGTCTATAGAAGCCCGGACTAAAATTGTAGATTTTCCCCAACGTATATGATCGTCTGTTCACGAGAAGAAGAAGAAGAAGAATAAACAATGTTAAAGACAGTTATTCTTTATTATTATCCAAAAGGAAATAAACAATTTTCAACACTTTTGTGCAAATCGAAATAACATGATTTTGTGGGATATTTTGGAGTAAATTTTACATTTGACAATATAGAGATAGTACAAAGTCAGAGATGTGCACTAAGCACTATGGGCCTAAAATAGAGTCTGAAATTAATATTAATCTTCTTTTTTTTGTTATTGATCTATTTTAAATAATGTTTGAGCTTATTAAATTAAAATTAGAATTTGAAAGTTAGAAGTTTTAAGTTCCTACTAAATATTTTGTGTTCTACCTCTTAAGTGTGAATATAATTAGATTTGTCTCCCTCTTATAAATATTTGAGTTAGTATCCTGGATGGTCATTTAATTTAGGGTAATTGAATATTTTAGTCACTTTATTTTATTTTATTTTATTTTTCAATAGTTAGTCAATTTTATCTAAATAACTTAAATGAATATTTTAATTAAATTCAAAAATTTTAATACCTATTTAATGACATGATAGTTATGAAAATAAATTAATATATAAATTATTTAGGACTCAAAACTCATTCTATCCCGACCCACTTATAGCTAACATGTCATTATTATAGCAATGGGTGGTGAGTTTGTATTGAGCTGCATTGGCCACTATATATAAGCAAAAAGGAAGAGTTTAAGAATCATTCGAAGTCGTGGTGCAAAAATGGGTTTTTGCATGCATGCTGATGATCTTTTACTATTCTGTAGAGGTGATCTCTTATTAGCGATTCATTTGTTTTAAGGGTTTTTTTTTTCAGTTGTTTTCAAGCATCAGGGCTCAGTGCAAACCCTAATAAGAGCTCAATTGATTTTTGGAGGACTCAAGATGGAAGTATAGGAGCAGATTTAAAACTTGTTAGGATTTGTTAAAGGTGTGATGCCATGAATGGGTCGTTTGATACACGGGATAAGGGATAATAATCCCTAGATATAATGCAGGAGCATTTTAATCTTGTGTTTGGTAAGGAGTATTAATTAGTCACGAGATTATTTATCCGATCACACTATTTATACTATAATGATGAGATAACTTTGTTAATTCAATCCTCCGTACCAAACGAACACCCCTATCAGATATTTAAGAGTTCAAAGAGTGTTTTGCCATTTAAATGCAAACCTGCTATATACAGAAAATGTTGGATAGAGTCACATATGCAGGAAGGGTACAACACATTAAGAATGGTGTTGTTTTGAATATAAGTATATATTTTGGGCAAGCCATATATGCAGCTGGAAGTTTCTGCTGAAATATCTAAAAGAGAATACTTATATATAGTGTGGCTAAAAAAAAAAAAATATATATATATATATATATATATATATATATATATATAGTGTGGCTTTAAATGCTGGAAGATTCAATTTTCACTTCCGTGTTAATCCGGGAATAGGATTGCAATAGGTAAATTGTTACCGAATTCCTGCAAGGAGGAGGATGCATTAATTATGAATTCAATGGATGCATAATTATTAATTTATTATAGTTTAGCTTGGGACATAATGCCTTCTCAGAGAAATGTACAAGCAGCTGATTGGAAGCTAGCATTCCTAAAAGTCCAATGGAAAAGATTGGTAAAATTTAAACTGCCTAGATTACGATATACAAGCAGTATTCGAACAATTAGAGAAGTTGAATTACCATACTGTTTAATATTTATTAGTTTCCAGGATACTAAGTATTACTGGCTGCTAAGTTGTGCTATCAAACTTAGCAAGCATTCATGTGTTGTAAGCGTTTACTTTGGTAATAAAATGTGATAATTAGATATCAAAAATTATAATAATTAATTACTATAAATTAAGTGACCATCATTTAACTTAATTTATCCAACAACCTAATCCTCTTGATTTGCAAGTTAATATTGGCCTTCCATTGTTTCAGCTCTTCCTTGACATCTCTTGAATATTAAGTAAAACAAAAAAAATATGGAAAATGCAGGGGTGATTCCCGAGGCTACTCTTGGAGAGGTGTTAGACTTTGAATCTCAAGTCAGTAAAATATTTTGAAAAAGATAAAATGGACAGAGGAAAGCAACAAAAAAGCCATGGAAAAAATAGTCAGAAAAATCTATAGTGGGGTTTCACTAGATTCTAGACAATTCCACTTGTCCAAACTCACACCTTTGCACTGTATTCATATTAAGGATTTTTTGGCCGTGCTAAATGAAATCATAATTTGAAATTATATAAAATAATGTTGAAATTTTATTTGGATATATAATTTAAAATTTTTAAATTATATTTTTTTTATAAATATAAAAATTTTATAAGTTGTGAAAATAATTAAAATTTACTCAATTATTATACAATCTTATCAAATAAATAAAAGTTTATTTAATACATTAATTATAAAGTTATTCTAAAAAAAATACAATATTTATTAATCAAACTTTAGTTTAATAAAAAATAAAATTGAACACGAATTATAGTGTACTACTCTTTAATATAATTCTTCCACATGATTGACAAAGGTTGGTAAGGGTAATATTACTAGCAATAAATTTTCTACATCTAAAATAAATGGTTGATAAATTTAGTTGATATTATGTAAAATGGTGACTTTTATTTTAACAATATATAAACTTGCGGGTCAAAATTTGTATTTAAAAAAAAATCATCTCAGGATTTGAAATCCCGAATCAAAGTAAGCGTTTGGTCATACGATTTGAAATTGTGAGATGAAATCAACGTTTGAACATGCGATTTCATCTCATAATTTCAAATTAATGGATGAAATTCCAAATTCTCCAAAAAGCTTGATTTGAAATTTCAAATCATGTGATGAGATTTTCCAAATGTAAAATTTAACCCACAAGTTTATATTTTGTATAAAAAAGTCAACCATATATATGCCAACTATATCTACCAACCATTTATTTAATAAATATAAATAACATTTGTCAACTATTATATTGGACATATATAGTTTGCCAACCTTTGTCCGTACTACGTGGGAGGATATATCAAAGAGTAGTACACTACAACTCATGTTTAATTTTATTTTTTATTGGACTAAAGTTCGATTCTTAAGTTATACTTTTCTTACAATGGCTTTGTGATAGTGTATTTTATTTTATTATGAACTTTTACTTATTTGGTGAGATTGTATAAGAATTTGGGCAATTTGAATAGTTTTTACAACTTATGGGGTTTTTATGTTCATGAAACTTAAAAATTCAAATTGCATGTCTAAATAAAATTTCAAACTTCATCTCATATGATTTCATATCATGATTTCAAATCACGACTTCATTTCACATGATCAGACGGGCCCAAAGTTTTTTTGAGAAATTGAAATTTTATCTCATAATTTGAAATCATGAGATCAAATCGCATGTCCAAACACCGATTTTATCTCATGATATCAAAATCACATATTTAAACGCCTACTAAATCAAATAATTTAAGTACTAATATTTAAAAGATAATGTGAAAATATATACTCTTATTTTGTTATATTTATAATAAATATTTTATTTAAGTTCGCATATGGATTTTTTTTCTTTTCAAAATATATTTTGAAATTTTTATTTGATTATATCTCGGTAATGATATTTTGATTAATTTTAAAACGTGACTTTTTCACATGGAAGAGTTGATCAAGTTTTTCAAGTCAAAACAAAATTCAAATAAAACTAAGTTTTAAATATTAATTAATCAATAATTATAATTTCAACTTTAAAATACATAATTCATGTTTAAACACCTTTTTAACATAAATATCTAAGTTTCAATTTTGAAATATAACTTTATTCATATTTAAATATTTATTTAATATAAATATCAAATACGAATAAAATTAGTCCCGCTGAAATATTTATTCTGCTCGGAAGGTCTCCTTCTATTTCTTATTTTAATCACTACATCTCTAATATTATCGTCATTCACACGGCTATTAATTGGATAATCTTTGTCAGTCTTTTCATAAATGAGACAAGGGAAATTACTGTTAAGCATATGATTGGTCTGTGCAACTTGCAAATATTTACTCGCACCTTTCAAAATAAATGGTATTTTGATATTTTTATTTTGTTTCAAAATAAGCAGTGTTTTATATAATTAAGAAGATATTAATAATATTTTTCTAATTTTATCCTTATTTAAATTGAGAGATTTTTGCATAACCAAAAAAATACTAAAAAGTTTCACTTTTTTCAAGGTATTTATTAAGGATAAGTTGGTAAAAATATATTTTACATTTTATAGATTGAATAATTTTCTTAAGAAGTATGTTCAAATTTAAAACGCCACTTATTTTGAAATGAAAAGAATATTAATTAAACCTATTGATGTGATAATAATGGATGATAATTCATAATTATTGACGTTGATAGTAAATAATTTGTTCCTAATATAAAATTCATTTTATCTATCATGCACGTGGCCATGTTCATATAAAGTTCATTGATTAATTAATAAATAGCCTAGAGTGTTTGTTGCACTTTTGTTTTTGTGTCCCTTTAATTACAGAAATTTCAAACTTAATTAATGATTTTTCCAACAACGCCTTTTAAAGGAAAAATAATTCAAGATGTTGAAAAGATATCGTTATTATGAAAAGTACACTCAACAAACAAAAGAAAAAGCATTAATGCATTTAAATATGGTATCCCAGGAATAAATATTTGCCACAAAAAAAAGTGAATCCTATTAGTATAACCCTTAATTTGTTTTAGGTTGTGTAAGCTTTTGGCAGTAAAACATGTCCACAAAATATACAAATCATTACAATAAGGTTATAGGTTTCATTCGAATTTTGTTTAATATTTTTTTCACTTTATTGAAATTATGGAGTCAGAATTAAAGAATATAAAATTACATTTAGTTATATTTTTTTTATAAAGAATATTTAAAATAATATCATACATGGCTGTACGTACTTAGATATTATTTTAAAAATAAGCTGTATGTTATTTTTGCAATATGAATATTAGTCGAGTTAAGTTTAAAATTTTTATGGTTAAATATTAATTTTTAAATTTAAAAAAGTGAATAAACGAGTCCTAAATCAAATGAATTTAGGTTTTTCCTTTTTTTTTTTTTTTGGACTTCTCCTTTCACGTAAAATACAAATTCCTCATCCAATTTAGTAGAGGTAAAGACAAAATCTCTCATATTTAACAAGGATCTAACAAATTGGGTAACCTTATTATGTGTTGAAATATTTATATGTGGGGAGTTTCAGTATAAGACATGTCGTTTTCTTGAAAGTTAATACTATGCAGATAATGAAACAGAAAAGGATAATATTATTTGCCAGGTAATTTGTTTTTTATAATTTCTTTTTAATATATTTGTTATTTTCATCTAATGAGAATGCTAAAATAATTATTAACCTATCGTAATAACATAAGTTCAATTTTAATACAAATGAAATTTGAGTAATGAAATTATATCCAACGTAAATGAACAATGAATTTTTTGGATTTTAATTTTTTAATAAGTGGTGCAGGTTAAAAGATTTTAAATAATTAGTAAATTTAATTGAAAAAAAAGATATGCTACATGCGCACCACATAGAAAAATTAACTTTGGTAATAAGGATTTAATATAATAGGGATAATTATGATTTTTTTTTTTATAGTATAAAGATAATATGACCCTAAGATTGGATGAAAATGACAGATATATTGAAGATCACATATTGATTTAACATTGTACAAGTAAGTTTTTTTTATTTTTTTAGAGTATAAGGGCAAATATGATTTTAAAGTTGGATAAAAAATAAAACAAATAGTAAATATAACTTATTTGTGAAAGTACGAGGATAAATATGACTCTTTTCCTATTATGAACTACGTATAGTACTCCCTCCGAACAAGTAATGGACAGAGAGAGTAATTTCTCAATGCATTTCTCAAAGCACCAACACCACTATATTCAAATAGTTAGTAAAATTATCATTTTATTTATCATTTTCTTCATCCATCTTTAATTATTCTTTATTTACTTGATTCTACAGGTGGCAAATGAGCGGTTTTGGCTACATTTTAGGCGGGTCAAAATGACTTGAGTTAATATATAGGCAGGTTATTGACTCGTCCAAAAGTAGTAGAGCTGAAATGAGCTAAAATCTGGGTCATAAACCAACCTGATGAACTATAGTTAAGTTTTAAATGTTTTATAGTTCGATAACTTATAAAATTAATATTTTTCTTTATCATGACTGAATATTACATATTAAATAAAATAAAACATCTTTTTATAAATATTTTGATAAAATTTCTCATGAATCAATCTGGGTTAGATATTAGCTCAAACTTTGATGAACTGAAATGAGTTGGGCTGAGCTATTAAATGAATGAGTCAAATTATCATCCCAAACTTTGAGCAAGTTGGACAGCTTATAATCTCATGGACTGATTTTGCCACCTCTACTTGACACGCCCTAAGAAGAAGTAAATAAACCGACAATTTACTATATCACTCTTTGAATATAATAATTTATTTTTTTGATAAATGAACATCTATTTTTAATATAGTATACAAGTAAAAGTAGACAAAGAAAATCTTTTTTAAGGAATATGCTAATTTAATACTCATTCGTTCTTTTTTAGTTGTTAGATATACTAAAAGTAGTTGTTAGTTTCAAAATTGAAGAAATAATTGATCTTTTTTTTAATTTCATCCTTAGTACTTAAGTCACTTTATAACGTGAAAAGAATAATGGTTGTATGTTTTTAAAAAGTATCTATCAATTAATAGAATTATACTTTGTCATTTCATTTTAATTGCTAGGATAAAATTTGCACACTTATTAAGAAACAATCAATAGGGATGATAATTTGACTAATATAACCCTATTAATTTTTTTAAAAATACAATAATAATTTTTTTCACATTTTAGAATGATTTTAAGTATTAAGGATAAACTCAGAAAAAAATATGACCAATTATCTCTTGAATTTTAAAACTAGTTAATATTTTGATACAACTATTTTTAGTATACCTAATAATTAAAATGAAATGAAAGAAATATTAGTTAAATTATAATTTTATTAATTTTTTTAAGAAAATATGTAAATTTTATTTATGCAATCGGAAGAAGCAAGTAAAAAAAAATAGAAAGAAGTATTAAAAATGAAGGGAAGAGAGGGAGTACAAAGTAATTCCATTTCCTGTTCAAAATCTGGAAACTGGTGCCGCAATAAATAAACCAGTAAAATTAAACTGAAAAGAGAAGAAAAAATAAAAAGAAAAGAAAAGAGAAGAGCCCCACAGCATAATAGCAACAGCTTTTAGCCTCCAAGCCCCAAACTAACTGAAACCGTCAGTATACGAAATCCCCAAATTACCCCCTTCAGCACCTTCTTTCTCTGCAAAAACACACTGCACAGTGCACAAAGTTTACAGTAGAATTTCTGAAAATTATTTGACATGCCACTGTACACGTCGGCTCTCTTTCCTCTGCTCTATTGAATGTGATGGCGTGTTTTATCACCTCACCCCTCTACATTAACTACATTTACTACTTTGCCACTCACCTCCTCCTTATCCCAAGAAGAACAAATAACTCCCTTCTGTGATTCTTTCTTTCTTTTTTTTTTTTTTGGGCTTCAATGGGTCTTGCGGAATCCTGGGCCTCATTTCAAATCTCGTGAACTTCGAAGCTCCCTTTTTTTGTGTTTTGTTTTTGCTTCTTCTTCAATCCACAGGTTTCCTGTGTTTTCATGTGTGTGTTTTCTACCTCATTTGTTTCAAATTTGTCGTTTTGGGGTTATTCTAATATGATAAAGTATTTGTTTAACCATTTAATTTGAACTGAAAGATTCGTCCCTATATAAAGTATTGTTTTGGGCTGAGCGAAAGGGTTATACTTTTCAAAGGGTATCCGTATTTCGATGTATACGTATGGGAATGTGCTCATGTTGACTGTTGCTTCTTTTCTTTGTATATACAAAAGGTATGTCTTCTCACTTCTCTTGTATTTTCCGTCGTTTCAGTGTTTACAGGTGAAAAGGGGAAACGGGGTTTTGATTTTCTTTTTTTTTTTTGAGCTCTTTGTCACAGTTGAATGGTACTACATTGTACTTCACTTTGTGAATTTGAAGTTGTGTTGGGGTTGAGATCATTTTGCATTTTGGCTTTGTCTTTGTCTTTGTTTGATTTCTTTTATACATTCAGGTTTTAAACTCGTTCTTGTTACAGTAATAGTTACAGTAATAGACGAATAATATTTTGTTTGGATATCGAGAAACATCTTTTTCCCTATCTCTAGATGTTTGAAAGATGCGGTTTCTATCAAATTTGAATACTCTTTTTGCGGACTTTACACTATTGCTTGTTTTTTCTTCCTGTACATACCGGAAAGTTTGATTCTTTAGTTCATTGTGAAGCAATACAAAAGGCTTGATTATTAAATTTTACTTTTACTTTTTTGTACTTGTTGAATTTTAGGTAAAAATTACAGCATTGTTTTCTGGGCCTTTTGAAAATCTTCAGCCGTATAACAGCTCTCATAAATTTTGAGTGATGGATGGGCGACGACATTCAGTGGATGTTCCCATATCCAAAACGCTGGTTGCACTTAGAAGAGTGAAGTCACTCAGGGATCCAACCACGAATTCGATTAGCAAGTTCTCCACAATGGTTGATAAGTTGAACTGGGAAACACATTCAAGTAATGCTATTACTTTAGGATTTGAAAATACACAAAAAGTAGGCTACAATGAAGATAGCAGGGCCCTGGGGCCAAATGGCTTCGTTTTGTATGCCAACCAGGAGGAATATGCAGGGGATCAGGAACCTAACTACAATATGGGGAATTGCAAATCGCTGTTGGTTTCGCCTCAAATGGAGCCTTGGAATGGTAATGTCGAATTGTCTAACATACATCAACCAAATGAGATAGAAAGAGGAAATAAATCATCAAGTAAAAGATTAGGTCAGTCTTACAGGGATCAAGGAAAGGCAATGACTTTTACAACACCTTCCAACGCCTGGGAAGAGGGCATTGGTTCCAGTAAAGAATCAAATGAAGGTGCAGTGCAGGCGAAAGATGTAGTTTATTATGCAACAAAAAAGAATTGCAAACATAAAAAACATACTAGATCATCCAGAACAGCAGCTGGTGATGTCTTGAGTTGTGTAGGCAGTCCCTACTTTTCAGCAAGCGATGCTCCAATTGAAAGCTCAAACCATGCCATTTCACTGTATGGTAATGAAGATGTTGACAATGTGGAGTCTGATCATGGTGGATGTGGAATTAGCTCGTGCTGGTTAGGCACCCCCAAGTTTAGGGGATCAAGTCCTCTTACACATATGGAAGAACGACCACTTCTGTCTGCAGGAATAGGTGAGACACTCTTAGCCCTACAGAGGAAAAGCTGGACGCGAGATAACAATGGAGTTGCTTCACATTCAGAAAGTCCTAGAAATCTCAGTCTAAAGTTCAGGCCAAAATCATTCAGTGAAATGGTTGGACAGAATGTGGTATCAAGGTCTTTGTTGAATGCAATCTCGAGTGGGCGGATAAATCCATTCTACCTGTTTCATGGTCCTCGTGGTACGGGAAAAACATGCGCATCTAGAATATTTGCAGCTGCGTTAAATTGTCTTTCCCCTGATGCCGAGAGACCATGTGGCCTCTGTAGGGATTGTGTTCTTTATTTCTCAGGAAGAAGCAGGGATGTTAGAGAAGTAGATTCCTTGAAAATCAATAAAATGGAGAGAGTTAGATTACTTATCAAAAATGCAGCAACACCTCCAGTTTCATCCAAATTTAAGATTTTTATAATTGATGAGTGCCACTTATTGAGAGAGGAAACATGGACAAGCATTTTAAATCACCTGGAAGAACTGTCTCGGCATGTGATCTTCGTGATGATCACCCCTGACCTTGAAAAGCTGCCTCGTAGTGCAGTATCACGGTCCCAGAAATATCATTTTTCCAAAATAAAAGAAGCCGACATTTCGAACAGGTTACTTGAAATTTGTGAGGATGAAGGAATTGATTTTAATCAGGACGCTTTGGATTTCATTGCTTGTAAATCAAATGGTTCACTTCGAGATGGAGAGATAATGCTTGAGCAGCTAAGTTTGCTTGGGAAAAGAATAACGATGCCATTAGTCTATGAGCTAGTAGGTGTTCATTTGGGACTTCCTGTGTTTTTTTTTCTACATCCTCGTTTTATAAAAGTAACGAGAATTAATGCTGTGCATTCATCTTCTCTGCAGATTGGAGCTGTCTCTGATGATGAGTTGCTGGAGTTGCTGCAACTGGCATTGTCATCTGACACTTCAAATACAGTTAAAAGAGCCAGAGAGCTAATGAGGTCAAGAATAGATCCCATGCAATTGGTGTCACAGCTGGCAAATTTAATAATGGACATTCTTGCTGGAAAATGTCAGAGAAGTGCTTGTGAAGTCAAAGACAGGCTATTCAGCGGTCACATTCGTAAGTATAAGGCTCTATTATTTTTCGTCGTTTTATATGTTGCCAAGCATAATTTGCCAATTTGGTTGACTTGCTTCTGCGTGTTGCCAATCAATATTTTTTTGGAGATGATGACTGATTACTCCAGTGGCATCATCTGGGATCAGTGGCCACTGATAGGATGTACTAGCTCCAAATCATCTTTAAGGTTGCTTGTGGCTTCATTAGTTCGGATTGGATTAGCTACCTTCTTCAGTTTTCAAGTTTGGTGATGAAAATGGATATTTATCTTGCAAGTGCCATATACATTCAGTGTTAAATTAATGTTTCCGTCTAAAATCATCTGGCAAATTGTGTGTCATATAGACTGTTGGTGAAAAATATTTTCAAGGAGAGCTCTAGCATACATTCTATCCCATTTTGAGAGTTCTAATAGTGACCAGATAGTGTACTTCTTGACTAGAATTCTTTTTGGTGAATCACTTGCTACCTTAATACTACTTTAGGGGATTTAGAAGATAAAGTTGTTGAATAAGTGAGAACCATGGGGAATATCTGCTTTAATTCTACCCGTTTTCATTATATTTCAGAGTTGTAATCTTTGTTTTGCTGGTTGATTCATCTTTGGTTTTCCCTACTGTCTTATAATTCTTTGCTCTTACACATCTGTACTTTATGTGATGATCTTTAATTAGAAGTCTAGAACTAATTATACCTGGTAGGTATGAAACAAAACATTAGAACTGTTCAACTTGACTTTCTTGTTCTGAAAATTTAAAGGCTGTGTTCTAAATAATCTCTCTATGGTGGCGCTCCACTTTTTTGTTGTCTTGTATGACTGTTATGTCTGAAAGATTTCATTTTTACTACTGTATATCATAGCTGAAGCTGAGAAACAGCAACTTAGTCATGCACTCAAAGTACTCTCTGAGACTGAAAAACAATTGAGGATGTCAAAAAATCAAACAACATGGCTAACTGCTGCGCTTCTACAGTTAAGCTCAGTGGGTTCTTCAGTCGATATCAAAGATGGAAATTCATGCTTGAGAACGGTATACGAACAAGGTGGGGATGACATGCATGACACTCTTTTATACTTCTCATTGCTTGGGACAAGGTTAATTTTTATGTTCAACAAGTTCATTGCTGTGGAATTTTGTTTCTGTTGTGTCAGATCCTGATGGTAATCTTTGTAGTACATCATCAACAAGTGAGAGTTTGAAGCACCTTACAAGTTGCACATGTGAAAGCATTGAATCTTGCAAAAAGGGAATACAGGATGATAAAGAAACTCTGGCTTCTATATGGTATAGAGCTATTGAAATGTGCGAATCCAATTCCCTTGCGAACCTTTTGAGAAGAGGGAAGTTGTCATCAATTTGTCTTAAGCAAGGTAGCAGTTTCCTTGATTTATATTTTATTGCATCATATCCTCAGCTTTGCCATTTCTGTGAATATCTGTATATCTTTACCTGGTTGCATTCTTTACTTCAATCCGGTGTATAATTTGAGAAACACGTCTCCTATTTTTTAAATGTTGATACTTCAAATACTGATCTTCACAAACACCTTTAATCTTAAGAAGTTGAAACAGGGGGCAACTTTTGAGTTGGGCCTCCATGCTGATTTTCTGTATTAAAATTAAGCTGGAATTTTTTATCTTTAAGAGAGGTCAAGTTTGTCCTTCTATCCTCCTCGTTATTCCCACTTGGATACGCTCCCAAGGTACCAAATGTGCTCTCCATTGGTAATGAGCCCTATTGCTCTTCTGTTTCCATCTGTTCATTTAACAGCATATTCAAGCTCTTGGCACCTTTAAACCTCCCAGCCACCTAAATCTTGATTTGTATAAGTCTGTTTGACCATAAATCTTGAGTTCAAGGAAGGGACAGTAGAGATGTATTGGGACTAAAGCATAGTATGAGTATCATTTATTGTAGATTTAACTTTTTGTTCCTCTTTTATTGTTTCTCCATCTTCATGATGTCAAAATACTTATTGCAAGCAAACCAGATACTTTCTTAGTCTGTTGAATGTCTCCTTACACAGTTTAACTTTTTCTTTCTATTATGAATATGTTGCAATCCATGGTCCAGGTCTGGCAATTGCTGAACTGGAGTTCTATTGCCCCAAAGACATATCAAAGGCTGAGAAATTGTGGAAACCCATTGCAAATGCACTTCAGCGAACACTATGTTGCAATGTGGAGATCAGAATCAATCTTGTACCTGGCAGGTTCCCCAAAAAGTATTCCAGAGTGAAAAAGCTTTCTTATAGACTTTTTAATTGTTCGCTTGGTAAATCACATTCCAAGATGGAACGTAGAAGTGATTTTTCGGAGAACCCTGCTTCTGCTTCTAAAAGGGTTATAATGGTGGATAAAGTTGTTGAAACATGTTCCTCTGAGTGTTTATCTCAAAACTCTCAAATATGTTGTCATGGTAGAGAAATTATGACCATAAGAAACAGTGATGGAAATGCACTAAGCATTGGATCAGATACACCTCAGATATTATTGACGGATGGTTCCCTGCAAACACATCAGTTAGAATCTGATTGTTTGAAAGAGAGAAGTACTTGCAGATGCCGGGATTTATTTACCATAGAGTCAGAGAAAAAACCAAGCTGTTTTCCTAGAACAGTAGGACTTCTAAAGAGATCGAGGTCACTGAATGCTTCTCATTTGACTTTTTCAATGACCCAACCACAAAGCAATTTGGTTTTATCCATTCCCAGCAAGACCCCTTGTCAAAGCCACATTCCTTGCAGCAGTTTAAATAATCACTCTTCTGGGAATCTAGATATGTAAGTATCTTATATCTCAAAATAATTCTCCCCAAGATTTCTTCTTAATACAATTTTTGTGTTATAATCCAATTGGTGCTATCTTCCTTCAAAAACTTATCTATTTGTGATCTCCCTTTAGAAAGTTATCTATTTGTATTTCAAATTTTAGTTTGCCTTTACAAATATACCACATTCATATTGGTATTATAACCTAACTTTCAATATGTAATCGGTAATGGACCGGTATAATAATGGACGCCACCAGATATGGCTGGATCTAGAACTGCAAGATGCCTTATTGGGCTATTTTTTTTGAGAAATCCTGAAGCGAAATGTTTGGTTTAGTTCATGGTTGCAGATTTCCTGTTCAATGAAAGAGTAGTCTGTAGAATTGCCTGATTAATAAACCACTTCCGACTACCTAACTATTACCTGCATGAATCATTCTTTAAATTTTGAACTCTTTGTTTGTTAAGGAAGGTCATTATTTATATTTTCTTGCTTCCCAACAATAAATATAAAGGTAGAGTGTCACCCTTCTCTTTTTTGACAGTTCCAAGGAGTCAAGGTCGCGTTATTGGAGAACTGCTCTGTTACCCTTCAGAAAGGTAACCGTGGTTCCTTTATTTCAACATTTTGTAGATGCATGCTCGCACCAAATTGATTCATGCCTTCTGAAAGGAACATAGTCCCACGTATTCTTTTGGCTTAGCCATTTTGATTCTTTTGCTATTTACATTGCTGATCGAAATCATAATTTAGAAGTATCTGTAAGATCAGCATCTCCATACATCCGAAAGTTTGTGCAATAACTGATAATGCTTGCTGATGCAGACTTGGCAGCTGAGACGTCAGCATGAAAATGTACCCCAAGAATGGATTCTACCTTATTCTGCTGCAAACTAGCAATTGGAAATCTAACATAAAATGAGAGTGCAAGATAGCTTTCACATATTTACATGATTTTAGTAAGCATTTCTTTTGTTATACTTAGCACTAACAGAAGAAGTTCATCTACTTGGTCCTTCACTGTAGTCCTCCCCAAAGAAACTGTTCGAATTAACTTTTGTGTATATACAGACTGAAGATAATTCTTGGTCTCCTCTACATATATGTATCAAATTTAAGCTGTGGCCTTTAAGCTAATATTTATTTTTTTGGCTCATTTCAAATGCTCAATACACCAGCAGTTGAAGCTTGTTGTCTTTTGTTCTGTTGGGCCAAATAATTTTGTGGACTGAAATCCATAAGATAATATCCAGTGTGTGGTCCATATGTATCTTTGTTATAAATCTCTTTCTGCATATTTTTGGTTCAATTTATTTATGTCTCATCATTTTAATTTTTTTTAGTTTCTTTTTAAAAAATATTTTTTTTAATTTTAATTTTTCATATGTCATATTTAAGATTATAAAATTTAATTATTTTTTTGTTACTTTCTCAATATCTTTATTAAATTAAAATTAAATAAATAAATCGAGACGATGCAACATGCAAATGATATTTAGGAATTACAAGTACAACTAATTCACGTGAAGACAATATGTGACCCACTTTTTAGTTGTGTTATTCTTTTGGGGATTAAGGGCAAGACGGAGTATGTTTTACGTCAATTTTGAAGAGTTTCCAAATATCTAATGGCCTCGAGGTGTTTTTTTTTTGAATGAATAATAAATGTGTAGAAAAATATAAAATTGTTAGAGTTACTAAAAATAAAAAAAGGAGGAGGTTTATACCTTGTTAGACACGGCACGACATGTACCGTTTGTACGAAGTTATAATAAGTTATATAAATACAAATTAAAATTAAAGACATACCAACTGTTTTTTGGTTTTTATTACATTGTTGATTTTCTCCGACATTACTTATGTTTTTCATACAAGGTAAGCATGATTACGTTAAATACAACCACATATTAATTTACTTATATAAATTTTCTGGATTGAATTCTCCCCTAATTAAGATTCTTTTAGTATTTTCGCTATATATTCTTCTTGTAATAAGGAGAAAACATTCCTTCAAAAATTTAGTAGTAATAGTGGTATATAATGTATGAACTAGTCAACTAGAGGGAGGAATATTCTAGTTTAAAATATCTTTGAGGAATTTCTTACACCGAAAAATGTCTCCTTTGACTATAGTTTAATTATATTACTTTATAAAAATTAAATTCAATAATATGTAAAAAGTTGGGTTATGTAAATAAAAAAGAATTCACCTTGAAGGAATCTAGTGACTTCTCAATGAAACCCTGGCCCACATTCCGCACTCATTCACTCTATCCCCTTTAAACAGTCATGCATCTACCAAAAGATAGTGACTGGTTTTTCTCTCTCTAAAATTTTTACCTTTCTTTCATGGCTTCTCGCCGGAAACCACCCCTATCCAGACAGTAATTGGGTCACATTCTTGTGTTTTAAGGGTCTGAACAAGAATACTAAAAGGTTTTGGCAATGGCGGTGTTTATTAATTCAAGTTCAAGGTTTGTGTTTTGGGCTGCTTTATTCTTTGCTTTGCTGGGACTGAGTCATTACCGGGTTGTCTCCGAGCCTGCAGAGGAAAAGCAAGCCCTCCTTGCTTTCCTCTCTCAGATCCTACATGCGAATCGGGTCCAATGGAACTCTTCTACTTCTGCCTGCACTTGGTTCGGTGTTGAATGTGACCCTAGCAACTCTTTTGTTTATTCACTGAGGCTTCCTGCTGTTGGTCTCGTCGGTCAAATTCCTTCTAACACATTGGGCCGGCTGAGTCAACTCAGAGTTCTCAGTCTTCACGCCAACCGGCTATCCGGCCCAATCCCTTCGGATTTTTCTAACCTTAAGCTTCTTCGTAGTCTCTATCTCCAAAACAATCGATTTTCCGGCGAGTTTCCGAGGAGTCTTCCCGAATTGACCCGGTTAAACAGGCTGGATCTTTCGTCCAATAACTTCACTGGTACTATCCCTTTCTCCATCAACAATCTGACCCACCTGACTGGACTTCTCCTTCAGAACAATAGCTTTACTGGCACTCTACCAAGCATTAATCCACCGGGCCTAGTGGATTTCAGTGTCGCCAACAATCATCTCAATGGGTCAATTCCTACCGCTCTTTCCAAATTCCCAGCTTCCTCTTTTTCTGGTAACATTGATTTGTGTGGCGGCCCATTGCCGCCATGTACCCCATTCTTTCCTTCTCCTTCTCCTTCACCTTCCGTAGAGCCAAAAGTCGCTCCGTCAAACAAGAGATCCAAGAAGCTCTCGACAGCTGCCATTGTTGGAATAGCTGTGGGTTCAACCGTTGGTCTTCTCCTACTGTTGTTACTTCTTTTCATCTGTTTACGTCGGAGGTCGAAAAATAAGGAGACATCAAAGACACAGAAACCTCCGACAGCATCAAGAGCTGCGGCAGTAACAGGGGCAGCGGGAGAGGCAGGGACATCATCGTCCAAGGATGATTTAACGGGTGGTTCTGGTGAAGGGGAGAGGAACAAACTTGTATTCTTTGAAGGGGGAGGGTATAGTTTTGATCTTGAAGATTTGTTGAGGGCTTCTGCAGAGGTCCTAGGAAAGGGGAGTGTTGGGACAAGTTACAAGGCTGTTCTTGAGGAAGGTACTACAGTAGTCGTGAAAAGGCTCAAGGATGTTGTGGTGCCCAGGAAAGAATTTGAGCAACAATTGGAGGTGTTGGGGAGGATGAAACATGAAAATGTGCTACCTCTCAGAGCATTTTACTACTCTAAAGATGAGAAATTGTTGGTCTCTGATTACATGCCTGCTGGGAGTTTATCTGCTCTTCTTCACGGTATGCTTAATCAATTCCTTGGTTCTTTCTTTCTTTTTTCTTCTTAAAGAATCTCAATTTTGTTCTTTTTACAGTATCATTTTGCTATGTTATATTTTTCTGCATTTCTGTGTCTGCTATTTCATATTACTATATTTTTTTTCTGCATTCTCTGTCTGCTGTTTCATATTACTATATTTTTTCTGCATTCTCTGGCTGCTGCTTCAGATTATATTTTCCCTCATTCTCTGCCTGTTGTTTCTGAAATTTCCTACAATGATGAAGATTCAGCATTTCAAATTTGCAGTTCTAAACACTTGGTTCCATTTAATGACAATAGAGATGGTAACATTTAATCCTTGCTAGATTTTACGGTCTTCATCTGATTCTTGAAAAGTCTTTAAGGGTTAGGTGGGTTATAGCCATGAAAAAAGATTAAATTTTTATTTTGTATGGGCCTTCAATCTATACACGTGCAGATCATGTACACATTGTAACCATAGTTTTACAGCGCTTCTGAACTGGCATTGCATTATTGTTTCTCTCTCAATAATTGAAGTTTGGTACCACTTAATTTAGTTTTTCTTAAAATAAGTTAACCAACTAAAGTTTCAGAATTAGCTATTCACCTTTATAAGAGAGAGTACATTCATTATCAAAGCCAAGCGCAAATTGCGCACTTTGTTTCCAATTATTCCCTAAATTACAGCAACATTCTTTTTGAGAGAAATGGAACAGTGGCATTTTGTTAGATTTGTTACTTTTAAATCTTTTTATTTTCTTTTATGAAACCAACGTTACATTGCAGCAGGACCACCATGATTCCCTGTCGACATGCTTTCCTTTATAAATGATGAAATCAATTAAAAATTTGGAAAAAGAATTCTTTCTTGTCCAAGATTTACCTTGTATTTTCTACATTGCTTGTGCCTATGCCCCAAAATCTTTGCTTTTCCCTAATTGCCCCAACTATTTCATGCATGTTTACCAATTTTGCCCCAATCAATAAATTACTTGTAAAATTGAACCTTACCCCTACCTTCTTGTAGAGATAGAGAGGTTGTTTCAATCAATTGTAATTATATGTATTTTAGTCTTTTTTTTAATTATAATAAAGTGCTGGGGAGTTGGTGATATCAAATACTAATTAAATATCAATCATAGCATTTGGTTTTCAAACCCCACAATTTTCAAATCATGATGTTAGTAGTAATTGTTGTAGCGCAAACCTTACTTAAGGACTTAAAAAGCTTACATTACTTTGGATTTAAGCTATTTGGTGGTTATAACTGTCTGATTATTATTCATCTAATTCTTTTGCTTTACTTTATTGATCATTGGTTCTTGCTGTCCCCCCATTTTCTTCTTTTGGTGAAATAACGTGCTGCTTTACTCTACTGCCCGTTGATTCTTGCTGTCACCCATTTTCTTCTTTTTTGGTGAAGAAACAAAGTGCAAAAGAAAAGCTAATAATATACTAAACTCAACTGTTTTGAATTTGATTCCAACTTGTTGACTGAAAAATACAAAAAGGCTATTATTTGGCATTGGCATTGGTTTGTAAACAACAATAACATACCTAATGTAATTCCACAAGTGGGATCTGGGGAGGATTGGATGTACGTAGACCTCACCCTGCCTTTGTGGCGTAGAGAGAATGTCACCAATTGGCATTTGGTTTGTTGTGTAATAAAAATGTTATACTTTGGTTAATTCTAGTAGGTAGTTGAGGATGGCATAGCTCTGTTTGTTTAATTGAAATGTTTACTTTGCTTAATTCTTGTAGGTAGTAGAGGATCAGGGCGTACACCACTTGACTGGGATAGTCGAATGAGAATAGTGTTAGGTGCGGCAAGAGGCATTGCATACCTCCATATTTCAGGAAAAGTTGTCCATGGAAACATCAAGGCTTCCAATGTTCTCCTTAAACAAGATAACCAAGATGCATGTGTATCCGATTACGGATTGAACCCTCTTTTCTCCACCTCGGCACCAGTTAACCACCGTGTCGCAGGATATCGTGCACCGGAGGTTCTTGAAACTCGAAAAGTCACATTTAAGTCTGACGTGTATAGCTTTGGAGTATTAATGTTGGAGCTCTTAACGGGGAAAGCTCCGAACCAAGCTTCACTTGGTGAAGAAGGCATCGACTTGCCTAGGTGGGTCCAAAGCGTCGTAAGGGAAGAATGGACAGCAGAGGTGTTTGACGTTGAGCTAATGCGATACCATAATGTGGAAGAAGAGATGGTACAACTACTTCAGATAGGAATGGCATGTGTTGCTACCGTGCCAGACCAACGGCCATCCATGACAGAGGTGGTAAGGATGATCGAAGAAATGAATAGAGGTGATACGGATGATGGTCTTCGACAATCATCGGACGACCCCTCTAAAGGTTCCGAAGGGCAAACACCTCAAGAGTCTAGAGGGTCGCCTCATGGTGTTACACCATAATAATGGATGGCTGTGGATTTGTCAAAAGAATCTCAGGAAGCCTTAAGTAAATTGTATTAGATGCTTAGGGGAGGCGTTTGAGGAGGGGGTGGGGGACTGTTATGTGTCTTTTATTTTTATTTCATATATATTTTTTTTCTTGAAATTATTTTGAGAAAATTTGTGCAATGATTTTTACAGGTGCATGGTAGTTGAGAAATTTGAATGAAGTGATTGGGAAATTGGAATTGACAGTGTGATGGATTCAGTCAGTTGATTCTTTTGGTATAAAAAGTTGCTTAGCACTTGGCGTCTTGTGTTGTGGTTGATATGTTTAATTAAAACATCCATTAGTTTAATAGTATTTGCCAACTAGCAATTCTCAGAATTTGTGAGAGGTACGTACTAGTAATATTTTAATTTAAGATTAGGTGGATTTGGTCTGACTTGAGGGTGTTAAATCACATGCAGTCCACGGACTTGAGATTTTATTCATTTTATAGAATTAAATGAACAGTCACTTTAATTCATATTAAGTAAATAAACCTAAGGCCGGGAGTAGTAATTTTCAGTTGGACATTTTATTTCATGTGGCAGGCGCGTAGACATACGTTGTCTTACTCTGCTCTTGCCTTTTCTTTTTCTATATATATAAGAAAATAAATTCCAAAAATCCCTCTCTTTAAGTTTGAAATATTAGATCTAAAGCTGAGACAAAAATCAAATTTATTCACCAAATTATCTGGCAAAGAACAATTATCTTCTTCACAAAGAGTTTGAATACTAAAGAAGCAAAGCATAAAACATTCACTTTATTTTGCTTTTTCATTTTATACTTTCTCCTACTATATAAGATAGCATCTAGAAGCTGAAAATGCACTCAAAGTCAAAACAAAAGAAAAAGACAATTTCAATTTTCCCACTTTCCACTTGTCAGTGTTACAGGGTAGTTAAATAAGGTAATGAATTTTCTGGTGTGGAGTAAAATTTAGAAAGAAGAAAAAAGAGAGCTAAGGTATTTGGGCATGAACTTACGATGGAAAAAAGATAAAAGAAAGAGGAAAAAAGAAGAAAAGAACAAAACTAAACAGAAAAATGAACAAGGAAGGAAGGAGATCAGCAAAATACGAAATAGAAAGAAGAAGATGAAACACGTGGGGCCGGAATTATCCCAACAAGTTAAAACAAAAATTTGCTTTTCACTTCAATAGTTTTTTTTTCTTTTAAAAGTATTCTGGCTCAAAATCCACGTGTCATTATAACATAGGTTCTTCTTCTATGTCATAAGCAATTAAGAACACACGCTTTTGAATAAAAATACCATAAATAATGTGTCTTATAAATACAAGTTAGCTTGAGTTGAAGGAGTTGCGTGGTTGGTAAATAAGTTTTTTAAAAATTATTTTGAAGAGGTATAAGGCTCGGTTTAAATGTCTCAAGTAAATTCAGGAGCCGGCTATCTATTCGGCCAGAAATTTACGTAAAGATTCTGGCTTAAAATGTCTGTGCAGGCCCCAAAAATATTCCAAATGTCAATAAACGATACTCACCCAAGTATTACTTGTCATGTTGAGACCAAAAGTTCTCGTGATATCTTATACTATCTATTCGACCATATATCTTAGGTTGCACGTTTTTCCAAAAGCTTCACGACCTGTTCCCACTTCAGTTAAATTGATTGTTTGCCAGAATATATAGACCAGTCAACTCTTTCTTGAATTGACTCTTTGAAATTGCATACAGCACCATCTCTTTCAAACTTGGACATTGCACCAATTTCCCACAGTACTCTACATCAGTTAATTGACAATAAAAGCAGTCCTGCATTTAGTGATAAGGGACAAACGTTTCATTGGATCCGACCAAAAACCCAGAACACGATAAAATTCATGATTTTTAATTATATCAGGGAAGGAATGCAATTTAACTGGAAAAGAAAGGTCATAATTGACATCAGAGTTCAAACCATCATTTATTATCTAAGACAAGATTTTCTATTTGTAAGGGAGAAACAGGGATGTCAAAATACATTGGTGGGGATATTTTAATTACTTGTCCACTCTTTCCGATATTTCCCGAAAAGTCAACAAAATAAAACAGGTCCCAGTAAAGCCACACTCTCCAAGGGCAAAAGGGATAGCCCTGCTCCAGAGGTTATATAAAAGCACAACTTAATCATTCAACTCCATCCAACCCCAGCACACTTGCACAGAGAGAGACACTGTCTCTGTCTATCTGAACATGGTCTTGTGCCAATAGTATTTTTGTATTTTCACAGTTAACTAGACCATGTTAGGCCGTTGAGGGAGCAGAAGATTATAGAACTTATCATGCAAGAAAAAGTGCTTTCCCTTGCTATCAACAGCTTTCTTCCACCCACACCATCCACCGTTTACTATTTTCTTGATATCATCACTGCCAGTATAATGAGGATCCAGTATAAGGAACGCACAATCTCCACTTGCATTATTATAATCCACACCCAGGAGAGTGTATGCAAGAACACCACCACCTGCAGGCGTGCTAACACGCTAAGCAACTAGTTTTCTGATTTTGTTTAACAGAGAAAAAAATAGATACGAAAGTAGGTCTTACAAAAACCACTCCATTTACAGCCCAAAACATATAATAACTGTATGACTTACCAATCATGACAGGAGTTCCTTGATTCTCAAAATGCAATGCCAACTCTCGACACTTTTCAGGAAGCTCAGCTCCAGATCTGACGTTTATGATTTTGCAACTAGCCTATCCACAAAAGAATAAAAAGGCTTAACACATAGTTCACCCCCTGAGCTTGTAGCCAAATCCTTTTTATACAAACCCCATTTCATGGGAACCTTTTACATGCCAAACATTTCACCAAGTGTGTCTATTTTCCCGTGAAATTGGGGGCGTAAAAGGTTAAACAAGTTTTGTAAAGCAATGAAATTGAGAAGTTTAAAGGGGAGTACAGCTGACAGCTAAAGAATGAAAAGATGGTTAAAGCATAAAATTTATCCTGAACAAAACTCACTAGGTATTTTATAAACACTTGTAGAAAGGTCCAAACTTACTCCAATTAGTTTATCCAAAACAAAACTCAGTTCAATGGCTCCAATCCATTCACGTGACCCTATAAATGAAGGATCTTTGTCACCAATCTCTACAAGTGCCTGTTGAATTTCCCTGAAAGAATGTGCAATTCACTTTCAGCACAATAAAATTTTAATGAAGATATTGGATCTTCATTTATGACTATATATGCACATATTGCAGAGTGATTAATTCACAGAAGATATGGGGTGTTTATTTACGATTTCATAGGCACATATTGCAGCGTGATTACTATAGATTAGCTGGTGCTTTCAGTAGAAATTGCAACTCACTGTGCTCTGTTTGATTTCACTGCAAAGTAGCCACTATGTCTTTGCTAAGATGTGAAGGTGGACCTGTCGTTCTTAATATGTATTCTCCCCTTTTCATTTTATAATGTCTTGGTTTGACTAAGCACGAAGTTTAAGAAACTAAAAAAGATTCTTGAAACTTTGACCTTAAACTAAAGATGTGTATAATTTACCAAATACCATTTGAATCTTGTGGTCTTAATCAAGTCAGGCAGGATGTTGGACTTAAAAAGTTACACACTCTATTTCAATTTATGTTAGACTCTTTTCTTTTTAGTCAATCCAAAAAGAATGAATATAGTAACAATTTAATTTTAAATTTCCCATTTTACCCTTAATGAATTGATTTATCGCCACAAAAATTTTATGGATTGATTTAGATCACAAGTTCCAAAAATCTTCCTTTTCCCCTTAAACTCCGTTCTTAGTCATATACCTTCACATAAATTGGGATAGATAGAGTATTAAATACAGAAAGTGACATTCTTTTTAAATAGACTAAACAAGGAAGAAAAGACACATAAATCGAAATGGAGGGAGTACTATTTATGAAAATAGAAAGAGGTGTGACTTTGTGGAACAGCGATGCTATCTGCAAGATAACAAGTCACATTGTACTCACTTGTACAGTGGAAAGAGGCTATACCCTAATATATGGATTTCTTTGAGGCTCCTCCTTTTACTTTCTCTGATTTACTTTGTTCATACAATGTTTGAATTACAATATTCATCAAACCAACGAGGCTGCATTACAGTGGTCTCATTAAGTTATCCATTTTGAAGCTAATGCAAATGGACTGTTTTAACATCTATATCTAGCAATTTGTTGTTCTGAAAAGAGAGCTGCAAGCAAAGGAGAAAACACTGAGCAAGCCAAGAATCACATGCATTTATAATTAGTACTGACTTAAGGTATCAAACGAAATATGGCCAATCAAACCAATCAGATCTGACAAATACTTTAATCACTGTAGCTAAAGGATCTACATGATACCTGTGTGATGGGACATCAATTGAAGTGTAATTTTGCAACTTGAACCATGAAATGATTGTCTGCAGAGAGCGGTAAGCACAGCCCCAACCCTGTGAGGTATATAATGTTAGTGTAATTATAATGGTGACTATTAAATAAGCTACCCAGCAAAGTGTTATTGTAATCCAAACAGTAGCATTACTCAATTCATCAAGCAATAAATGCAATTAGATAAAATCCAACACAAGAAAGTGGAAGTGAAAGAAAAGCTTTAGAACCACGGAAAACAACAATCCAAATTAAAACTAAAGTTATTACAAACATACAAATGTTTGCATACAATGAACAGAAAAGAGATTTCTGGAACCAAAAATACAGCAAGCAAATTGTCTAACAATGTTCAACTCAAACAACTTATTGCCTTCAAAAAGAAATATTTATTACCGAGTCATCAAGTCCCTCGTGGAGGTAATGGTAGTATTCATAAGAACCTTGAACCAGAGAAGCCACACCTCCAGAAACTGCAAAGGGTGTGACAATGTTAGCACAATAAAAATTATAATTCCACAGCGGGTGGGAAAAAGAGGAAACAAATAACTACTCACCGCCACTATTTGGTATTGCCAAATGTACATTCTTGAGAAAAGAAGAACCTGATAAGGACATGACATGATAGAGAGTGTTCTAAGCATGAGCAGACAGCCATGTTAAACATATATATATATATATATATGATACTGACGCTTTACCTTTCTGGACTAAGCTGCTACTATTGTTCTTCCCTACTAGATCAATGGCATTTGAAATTCTTAGAAGAGGGCGATCAAAAGGTAACCCAAGTCTCAAATGAAGGGATCTTCTCGTTTCAACTGCCATAAAACAAACCTTGTCAGTGTGTCAGACCACGTCTTTTAGCTGAACGACAATTAAACATTCACAGTTATCCCAAAAGCTCAAAGTGGTTTCACCTTGCTTCAGTTCTGTCTCACCATAACTAAGTTCATATAAGACTGTAATCGGATGTAAAATTCCTGGAGGAAGGAAGTGATATGGATGCAACTGCAAGAAAATTAACAGCAGCACCAGTTAACAAGAAAAGTTGTTTGAAGGTACAAGTAAATTCATAAGTTCAAATGAATAACAAATTCTTTCTCAAAAACAAGAGTTGTTACTTAAAGTCACAAGAAACATTAAGTGACGGACTCCAAAGTGCCAAAGGAAGATGCATAATATTTTACCAAGGATAAAACCAGGTAAAGTAAAACCAAAAAAGTAAGTGCTTCTATCGATAAATAATTTTCCTTTCCCTTTTTTGTTATTTACCTTCTCTCTTTGACCAGTTTATGATGCAATTTATGGAATTAGCACCAGTATATTTTATATATTCCTCTATACTTCACACTATCCTCATACTTCTCCGAGCCACTCTTTTCCTATTTCAGAAATTTCAAATTACAAATATGCAACTAACATTCCAGAGTGCCACAAAAAAACTTATTTTAAAATCCAACTCCATAGAATTTCTAAAACACTATAACTTCTTACTGAAGAAATGTTTGACCCGTGGAAAAATTATTAGACAGCAAAAATTTCCAAGAAGACAACCATACAGTATAGCTTTCATTTATTTACCAACTCTATAGAAAGTCCAAGTTTACAGACAAGACATCTCCCTTGGTTGCATACTTTGTGCTTTGTACACACATAACCTGTCCTAGTTAAATGTAAGTATGTTACTACTAACACTGAACATAATATATGATGAATCAAACCATCCCACATCCCAAGTAACCTCAACACTAATTTTTTATTTTTAAGAAAAGAAGATACGTTAAGCGGTAACAATATAATGCTGGATCACCCAGTAATTCGGTTTTCAAGCAAAGTTGAATATGAGCGGAGAAATGATATAGTAGTCTCACCTCTGGATGCCTCTTTAAAAGGTCAGGCGTAATAACTTTCCTCATTGAGTGTAGCTGGTCAACTAGCGCAGGGATGACCAACTTTGAAATGCCACTAGCCAGCGACAGATCTTTTGCCGCATAACAAAGCACTTCTAGTTTATGAGCTATGACCAGAAGTTGAGTTTCTTGGGTGGCTGAAAGAAAACAATTCACTAACTGCTTAGGAGACCACAACTAGACCAAGTTATTCTCATCTATATATCCCCACAAAAGCAGAATAAATTAAAGAAGACAAGCCAAACTATCTATTAAAGTATCATTACCTGGATAATATTCAGCAATAGGTGCAAAAGGTTTCACAGACTTCATAGATTTATTAAGCAGAAAGCTTACTTGGATTTTATCTGCACTCTAAACAGCAAATATTTTAGAACAGTTGTATACAGGCCAACAATGGATTGAAGTAAATTAAATATAACTTCCAATTTAAGAAAACTCATTTGATAGGTTGCTTCTTGGATAGAATAAATCACATTTGCACTTTGACTATAATAGTATTTGAATTTTGAGGTGAAATATACCTCCTCTATTGAAGAAAATGAGGTAATATCTTTACTCCTTGAAGAGAAGTGTGAACATAACAAAGCTTTTGTATCAGAATCTTTAAGTTCAGAGGAAGAACTTGAACTCTCTGTGTTCAGTTCTGAACCATGAAGAACAATAGCACCAGAAGTTTCATTGAAAGCTTCTATTAGGCAAGTAACTTGTGGGTCTCTGAATTTACAAGCAACAGCTTCAGCTGCACGCATATATATATCATGTACGTCTGTAAATAAAACAAGCTATAGTCAGCAACTAGGAATTACAAGTCTGTGGGTGCACATCTTACTCACACTAACCTATGATATATAATGTAGGAAGGCAAACCCTAAAAAGATCACTTCATTTTGATGCATAAATAATTATTGTAGGTACTAGAAGAGTTGTATTGAATACAAGAAAATACATTAAGACAATAGGGAACTCTTCATTTAGATCGTATTCATTCATAGATTCTTCGGTTGGGAACTCAAAGCAATGGAAGTAAAAGGCTGCAGAAATGATGATAGAGTAATTATATGTCTTGGTTGCCTAACCTTTCTAGATATTTCTCAGCTAGAAACCATATATCTTTTTTTTCCTCCCCAGGAGCTACCGACCTTTGCTCCCTTGGTGACTTGAACCCACAACATTAAGGTTGGAAGTGGAACGTGCTTACATTCCACGAAATACCATTTAAATTAAAATGCTGCAAACATACCATTTTGCATTATGATTTTGGCAATTCTTTGCTATGTAATAGGATTCATTAAAACTCTAGATTTACATGCAGTATCAACAATCACAGATGGCATTCTATCAGTACTAACTTCATCAAACTAAAAAAAACTCAAGGATGGTATTCCTGGAAAACTCTTTCTTGATTTGATTATCACAGTTGATATACCATGTGCTTCATGTTCACCCTCATTAAAGGTACCACTGAAGGATCAAATTTGAATGGTTAACAGATTAAGATTTAAAAAGAATCTTGCACTAATACTCCACAGCTGAACTGGTAGCTTCATATTTCTGTGACTTGGCGAGAAAGAAGAGTCCAGTCTCAAATTACAAATGGCTCTGGAACTTTCTCCGCCTGCTGTAACTTAGGCATGTTATCATTATCAAACTAAACAGCTTTATCTATAATGTGGCCAATCAACTTGAAATTCCGGCCTGAAATCTGAATGTTGTTTCATCAGTTTATATATTACACACCATTCTTGCAACCATGGCCAAATTATTCATTTGAAAAATTCAATTTTATTGCATTCCTGGCTCAAGATTTGACAGCTAAAATCAATCATGTGTGCAATGATATTAGCATGTAGTAGTATATATAATGTATAATAAAGCAAAACCTCAATCTGCAAATGCTAGGTGAAAATCATGGTCTATCAGTACACTTATACATTTCTGATATCGGAACTAGTTTTTAAACCAATAGGAAGCATCATGTGAATTGATCACTACACACTCACTGCAAACAGGTTCTCAGTTACATGTAGCAGTACTTTAGACTGTTTTGCTCTCTTTATAAAAATAACCATCAAAGGTACTTCATTAGTGCATCATAACATTTTGATGGTTGCAGGATCAACGTCCTGGGAGGTATCAAAAGCATATGATGTGGTAGTTATATCATATAAAAGCTTGTAACTAATTACTCTTTACTTTCACGTCATTAGAATGTAAAAACCGTTATAACATATATATATAGGGAAATCTCAATTAAGCAGTCATACAGCAATGCCGCAACATCCACGAAACAGCGCCACAAAACAGCTTCAAAAATAATGTAGACAAGAAATAGTCAAATAACAAATATCAGGCAGGAGAATTTTCAACTGTCTATCTCATTCCAATTTCACACTGCCATACTAGTTTTCAATGCAATGGCAGTGGCAACTAGAATCACGTATGAATCAGCAAGGACCACCTAGCAAGGCTAAATACTCCTTGATCTGTCAGGAAGAAAATTTAGATCTGGCTGGGATATTGCTCATGATGGGAGTGTGTCAACATCATATGTTGCTCGTGCCATCCTTTTAATCTAACTTATATTTTTCTTGGGTGCATCAACATCACATGTTGCTTGTGCCATCCTTCTAATCTAACTTATATTTTTCTCGGTTTTCGTAGTTCCTGTTCTTTTCCTTGACCACTCTTCAACCTACAACTCTTCCATTTCCAAGTTATCCAGCTCTATATATATCTATTGTTAAGTCATTTAAACACAATCAACTTCCATGACTATGAACAGCCAATATCAGGAGACTTTCAACACCAATATACTACCAATACTCACTCCGGACTTCTGAATATGAGCAAAAAGGAAAAGAACAGTAGAAACATACTACAATTATCCAGCATGTGGCTAGAATAAGTTGAATTTGAGAGTGTCCAGTAAAAGCATGGATAAGTTTAAAAAATAGAGAGATGAATTTATGCTGGGAGAAAAATTAAGAAAGCACTCACCATTAGGGTTGCTTGGCTGATAATATAAAGGCAATTTTACTTGAAGAGCACAGCGGAGCAAGCAACCTCTTTCCCAAACAAACTTTTCAGGATTGTCTTCGTACACAATTGAACTAACACTCTCAAGACTGTCCAATTTTCCATCCTTGGACACGAAAAAACGAACATCCTTAGCGTTATTCAAATCCACCGCAGCCCCGATCAACTCCACATTACCCAAATTTGCATCACTGGACAAACTTCTCCTCAAATTACAAGCTGCACTAATCGCCTCCTCCGCGATTTTGTCAAAAATGCAGTCTTCTCCGACAATTAAAGCTCCAATAACTTCAAAACCCTTCGGGAGCAATGTTCTTACATCATCTTCCAATAAAAAAAATTATTAAAATCTTACACAGGAAAAAAAAAAAGCCGAAGGAATTCAACTCGCTGAAATTAGACTTCGTTGACTACCTGATTCTTTCGAGAAATCTGGAGATAGAA
The DNA here is from genome assembly GCA_035772735.1 of Datura wrightii. Taxonomy (NCBI): domain Eukaryota; kingdom Viridiplantae; phylum Streptophyta; class Magnoliopsida; order Solanales; family Solanaceae; genus Datura; species Datura wrightii. Next base: position 171,613,866 of record JASDFA010000010.1, on the reverse strand, counting down.
GATTGGAGGAGGTAGTATGGATACATCGGAAGGTAGAGATAATGGTGTAGCGAGGGAAGAATGGAGAGCCGATGAGCCATTGAAGACCCGATTCATTCTTGATAATCTGGAGCCTCCGGCAGAGGATCCGAATAGTCGAGTCCTGATTTTCGCTAACCATTGATTGAGATTCGGGGGTTTGTCTACCGGCGTTCAACTGAGCAACAAGCCGAAACTTATGTGTTCCAGCCTTCCAGCTGACCGTAGTAGAAGTACAAACCAAATGCTCACCCTTTGTTTGGACTGTGGTGTAATATGGTATGATTATTAAAACTATATTATTTATTTTGATTGTTATTTAAAATATATGATATGATATGATTTTATTTTATGGTTAGTTAATTATGAAAAGCTCCAGTTTATAAATTATCAATTTGATGTAATTTTATTATTTTTTAATTTTTCTTTTCAATTATGTTCTTATTTAATATTACATAATTTTATTTTATCCTTTATTCTATATTATTTAACATCTTACAAGTCTGTTTGCTTCTTTGTTGAAATTCATGTTCACTTTATTTTGACCTGTTTTTTTCTTAATTTTGTTAGAATTTGCATGAATTTAATAACTAATATGTTTACAAGACATAATTTATAACAAATTAGCAGGAAAAAATGTCTTAAATTATTTTATTAAAAATTATTGATGAATTTAATATATAAAATAATTTAGGGTATTTTAGTAAACTCACCAATTATGATATAATCAAAACAAATAATAAAAATGTTATTAAACAGCAGCAAATGATACAATCTATTCAAACATTATACTTACATTACAGTATAATACAATACCATATAATACATTATCATACATTATGAAATCATGACTAACTAGGGTCCAAACAAAGTGTAAGATGACTCGCTGTTTTTGTCAATTTATGTGTACATGGTTTGGATTTTGACGGTCAAGTAAAGAAAATTTTTGTGCCATTTATTTATGTGATTTAAACATTTTAAATTATTGATTTCTATAACATATATTATTTTTTGTGTAACTTTTAAATATGTAAATTATTTTTATAAGACCTTTAAAATTGTATCGAATTCACATTAAATTAAAAGGCATTTCGCATTCTCCATATCCTAATTATTCGGAAGAAAAAAAAAAAGAGCCGAATAAAAAAAGAAAGAAAGGGAGTGTATCTAATCTCTAGCTATAAGTTTGTAGCATTTTTATACTTAGCAGAGAATGCAGATGGCAACTCGTACTGCAGTTGTTATAATATTACATTGAAAGGCATTTTTCATTTAGGATATACATATAACCAATGACCATATGTAAGCACCACATAATTGTCTTCTAAAAATAAGTTGTTGGACAATGATAGGGGTTTGCCTTAGGTTCTCTGTGATGACTGTTTTGTTACCTCCTATTATTATAGAAATATTTCTATATGTACATATTGGTTTTTGCACAATTCACCTGTAGCAAAGGAAAGAAGCATCTCCTGATCATAGTCGTTCAAATCATTAAAATAAATCTGCGCCAAGACCTCGCCTCCCACCATCTTGGAACTCCCTGACTGCAAATGAAAATTATTAAAATCGGACGAAATAGACTCTACTAATAATTTGACTATCCAATTGATATAGAGTTTCACAATTCTAAATGCATCTACTTAAATGTCTCCTCTCTTATGCCAAGAAGTTGAACACGACTGTACAAAAGAGAGAAACATATTAAGCTAAACTCATCGAGAACCTACATATATAGTAATGACAAGCCAAAGAATATAGCCATTACTATCCTCCTTGAAATCTTGATCCTCTTTTTCTATTTTTCCAGAACTCATCCTTCTTTCCCTTTTTCTTCTCTTTCAATAAGCCCATACTGCTTCTAACTATTCCCATTAAAGCACTCTTATCCTTCCTGTTCTTTATGGCTGCTTTTACATCCAGAATTGCCCGGAGCTTCTCATATGATTCAGCATCCGGCACTTGCCGATTCTTTACCATCTGCTTGTGAAAATAAAATGCCCTCTTGAAATCCCGCACACGGATGAAGGCATATATCATTGTGGAATATGTAATAGAATCAGGTTTTAGATTAAGTGCTGCCATCTCCTTCAAAAGCTGCGGCAACCTTGATTCTTGTCCTCCCCTTGCATATGCGTTAATCAACATGTTGTATGTCATTACTGTTGGCTGTAAGCCAAGCTTCCCAAACTCACAAATTACATCTCTTGCTTCGACATAGCAACCTTGTTTAGCAAATCCATCCAGTAGAATGTTAAATGTCACCCTTGTACCTTCAATTTTATCTCTGATCATCATTTTCCAAATTTTCATGAGTGTTTGGGTATCACCAGCGCGTCTAAAGGCATCAAGAAGAGCAGTATAAGTTTCTATGGAGGGATTTATTCCCTCCCTCTGCATATTCTCAAAAGCTGCATAAGCTTTATCATGCCACCCACTGACTGAATAGGCATGGATAAGAGCCGTATACGAGTGAGAATTTGGTTTTATACCAACCTTTTTCATCCTCAAGAATGCATTTGCAGCCAAGTCACTCATTTTCTTCAGTTTTCCATAGGCACTGATCAGGCATGTATATGATTTCACATTTGGCTCCAAACCAACATCTTCCATTTCTTGTAGCAGCTTCTCAACAACATCGGGCTGGAGTCTCCTACTGTATGCATCCATCAAAATATTATAAGTAGCTGAGGTAGGTGCAATTCTTTTCCTCTTCATCTCAACAAAGAGACCTTCAGCTTCTTCAATTTGGTTAGATTTACAGTAAGCATGCATCAGAGTATTATAGACAATGGCATTAGAAGATATTCCTCTTTTCTCCATTTCCAACTGGATAATTAAAGCTTCCTTCTTCAGGCCTTCATCGCAAAAGGATTTAATTAGAGCACCTGCTACTTCCAAGCTCCACTTCACACCTTCTTTGTTCATCTTTTCAAATAACTCCCAAGCTTCTTTGGCACTATTGCCCCGTTTCCTCATTATTGTAATCATAATGGAACTCGTCACATGGTCTGGTTGGACAGCTTTTGTTTCCATGGACTGATAAACTTCCCAAGCATCATCATACCTATGATAAGTTAAGCCAGTAAAAGAAACATAAGTTTCCCAGGAAAAGCTTACACAAAATTGAACTACTCTCCTAAAGGATGTAAACACACCAAATGGACACCAGAACTGCAAGACTTTCTTACTATATACCAAGCATTTTGAATGAAATAAGTGAAAAGACAACATATACATATACTAGGAGAATTTTCTGTTGCCAGCTCCTTTGCACAGCCAATATGAAACTCAAATAAAATGACCTCCAAATAATTGACAGTTACCACCAAACATACACTAAAACATGCATTACACGTATCAAACCATCCGAGTAATATAAGCATCAAGACCAATGAGCTTTGCAATCAAACAATTGTGAAAAGCTTTCAGTCATACCTTCTACAGTATAAAAGCCCGGAAATAGCCGCATTGTAAACATGAACATCCCCGAACCCCTTTCGATTAGGCAAGTTCTTAAACAAAACTAGTAATTCCTTGCTCATACCAGCCCTCCCGAGTATTGGGAACAGAATAGTATATGCACGAGGTGTGACCAATGAAGGCTCATTAAGTCCCATCCATTCGAAAAAATACAAGCAATCAACCGCCAAACCTTCATTTCCCATTAAACCCAGCACCTCCTCGCAGTCTTTCTGTCGAACTTTCCCTTCAAATTCACCTAATACCTCCCCTAAGGTCATATTTTGCGGTAAGCTCTTCGCCTTCCCCACTATTTGACTGACAACCCCCTCAATTCTAGGACTTGGGAGTGTGTCGAGTAGCGATTTTGGAATGTCTTCGACCTCGTCGTCATCGTCTTCAGTTGAACCAGTGATAGAAGCAAGGTGCCAAGATGTTTTACGGTTCTGCTGAAGAGATAACTTGCCTAGGCGACCTGGGTCTGGGTCGGATTCTTGGTCTGCTGTCCGGGTCTGGAAGAACCGGCGAATTGGGTCATTGTCTAGTTGATTTAACTGCTGGATTTCTGAAAGAATAAGTCCTTCTTCTTCTTCTTCTTCTTCTTCTTCTTCTTCGTCTTCTTCCAGAAAAGAAAGGAAAACGGGGGAAGGTGTAGAGTGAGGAATGGAAGAGTTGGACAGAGAAAGGGAGGATGATTGAGAAAAGGGTATAAAGGATATGGGATTTTTTCCAATTCTCAAAGGGTGAGGGACATAGGAGTAGTGATTGGCCTGTAATGTACACGAAGTAGCAGTAACGAAGTGTTTGAGCGCCATTCCAAACGGTTTCTGAGCTTCAGTGGGATTTGGATTGGCTTTTAAGAGGAAGGTTTGAGCTTTATCCTTTCAATTAATTAGCTGGGTAAGCATTAGGGTGTCAAAAGGGGGGTTAGGTTCAATTTGTAAACTTAATAAATTAGCGAATTATTAATTCGTGTAAATAAAATGAGCTAAGAATGAAATATTACTCAATTTAATTAAATTTTTAAATTTTAATACTTTTTTATAATTGTTAAATATTTTTAAAAATCTTTATTATAATTATATATTATATATTAAATAAAAAATATTTTAAAATTTTTTTCACAATTTTTTTATAATTTTATTTAGATTATATATTAATTTAATTTTTAATAAATTAAAATGAATCAATAACTCGCTCAAATTTAAATTTTATATTTCATTATTTTACCTCCCCTAATCACTGATCAGCATTAGTTTAACGGGCACTTGCTATCTTTAGGGCTTTAAAGCCATATTAGGCTTATAATTAGTAGGCGTTTGATAATTTTTTGAGATGAAATCAGCGTTTGCACATGTGATTTCATCTCAAAATTTCATTTCATAAGAAGAAATTTTAAATTTTTCAAAAAGCTTGATTTGGGATTTTATTTTTTAAATGTAAAATTTAACCCACAAGTTTATATTTTGTAAAAAAAAAATCACCATTTTATATATACCAACTTATTTATCACTATTTATTTAATAAATATAAACAACTTTTGCCAACTATTATATTGGACATAACATTTACCATTTACTCCACCTACCTTTACCAACCAAATTTATTAAAGAGTAGTACACTATAACTCATGTTTAATTTTATTTTTTATTGAGCTAAAGTTTGATTTTTAAGTTGCATTTTTCTTAGAATGGCTTTGTGAAAGTGTATTATATTTTATTATGAACTTTTACTTATTTGGTAAGATTGTATAAGAATTTCGGCAATTTGAATAGTTTTTACAACTTATGGGGTTCTTATATTCATGAGTAAAAAATACAACTTAAAAATCTCAAATTGCATGTCCAAACAAAACTTTAAACTTCATCTCATATGATTTCATATCACAATTTCAGTTCGCATAGCAATACGGGCCCTTAAAAAAAATTCACGAGTTAAATAAAAATTTTTATGGTTTTTGACCCCAAAAAAAAAGGAAAATATCTTTAGATTAATGTTACTATCTAACAAGAAAACGTTAGATTATTATTAGTTTGCTCATAATATTTCAAAAATGATTACGTACATATTAAGACTAAATTTTCGATCACAAACAACACAACACATTTGTAGGAACTCCTTCAAATGATTTATTTGTTATCATTTCCAATCGGATAATTCATTAATCTAACTATTGGAGGATTATAAATGGATTCTATTGTCCTGAACCTGAAGACTTCTTTGAAATGAAATTAGTAACAGTGTAACACCTTACAATGACATTAAGGGCTTATTAGTTTTCGGTAAGACTAAGAAAGTTCAAATTTAAATGTATATTTAAATGACTGAGATGTTATTTTTAAATTTAAATATTAAATAATTAAGAATGTTTATTTTTTAATATTTGAATATATATAATTTATTTTTATTTATTTATAAGCATACTAAATATATAATTCAAATAAAAAATAACTAAATATTAAAAAATATATCAATTTAATAAAATAAATTTATTATCGAATACAATAAAAATATATTTATGTTTGTTGGTAATGATGGAAATGATTTGTAATAATGACAATGGTAATAATTGATGTTGGCGGCTAGTAAAGGTGGCAGTGGTATTTGTGATGATATATTGTAGTAACTGGCATGACGGTGGCGGTTAGTGGTGGTGGTTATGAAGTTGAAGTTGGTTGATGTTAGCAGTTGCCGGTGGTTCAAAAATGTGAGGTTGTTCGATAATGTGTTTGTGGTTATTGGTGATGGTGTTAGTTGTATGGTGGAGTTGATTGGTAGTAGGAATTGACAGCGTGGGTGGTAGTAACTGATAGTGTAATAGAGGTGGTGGTGATAATGGTGGTGCTAAACAGTGGATATAATTATAATGATGGAAATAGATAGATGTGTAAAAATTGACAGTAGTGGGTGACAACAATGATGATTGCTAGTGGTTGTTGTAATGGCAGGGGTAGTTGGCAACGATAATGGTGGTGGTGGTTGTGGTAATAGAAATGGTTAGTGGTGGTTGTGGTAATAGAAATGGTTAGTGGTGGTGCTTGGTAGTTGTGGACAGAGTGGAGGTAAAAGTTATCAATACGAACATAAGTACTTAAATGATTAAGACTTTGTTTCAAATCTAATTGATTAAAATCTATTCAAACTAAATAGGTACTTAAATTTTAATGAAAATAAATGCCTAGGTTTGAACCATTGATATTCAAATCTCCATTAAGTGCATACAAATGAGGCTCAACACATATGTGTTATAGTAGTGACATGTATTTTACGCTTGTTGTTTGGTCGGTGGAATAAGATAGACAAGTATATTTTAAAAGTTGAAATATTCTATTAATTATTTTGTCTCATTATTTGTATTAAAATGATGGGATCAAATAATTCCGAGATTAAATAATACTTGGTATCAAATACATAATAAAATAATCTTATAAGATATTCCAAATTTATTATTCTTATCTCATCAATCAAACTACCCCAAATATATTTTCTTCTCATTTTTTTTTTCAATTATATTCTTTCCACAACCCATACACCACTAAAATTACTTTTATCTTCTCCCTCGGTCCATCTTTCCAGCATTTAGCCGGTGAGTAAAGTTAGAAGATTAGAAATGACAGTAATTCTTTATAACGGTATAGTTACAGTACGAGATAGAAAGGAGAAAATGTAGAGAGGAGAGAATAAAACTACTCATAAATTTTACCTTAAAAAATAACTAGTGTGGATGAAGGAGTTTTATGCGTGAAATGTGAACAAGAAGATAAACAAAAATAAGGTAAAAATTAGAATTATGAATACTTTTAAATCATAATTCTAATTATATAAATTCTGAATAAATATGTAATATAAACATATATTCCAAGCATGTTTGAAATAGTAATGGAATTTCTCAATATCATAAGAATAGTTATAATTTGTAAAAAAAGATGCACAAATTTGACAAAGAACAAAACAAAAGGAGAGTATATTAAAAGAAAAGAAAAGAAAAGAAAAAAAAGTATGACAATATATATTTAGTATTTTGATCATAATACAACCTCGTCTTAATATTGAAAAGGAATTATGCCTTTTCTTAAATTTTTGAATCCAAATAGCTTGTTTGAGCTTATGAATCAAGGTGTGTGTGTTGGGGGTGGGAGCGGAGGGGCTTGACTAAAATGACATTTAACTATGATCGTATTTATAATAATATATTCATACTTTATAGGAATTTTATTATTCTTTGAATATTTTAAAAATATTTATTTGGCATTTCTCAAGTGAGTTGGGCAAGAAACTGAAGACACGCATACAAAGCGCGTAAGAGGCTAATTTATAATCTGCGACTAGTATATTTTAACCACGTATGAGATAAATAATGCTAATTTTTTATTCTCCCTTCAAGTACAACTTTTCTAATTTGTAGATTCATTTTATTCTCTAAATTTAGTAGTTATCTTGAAAAGGTAAGCTCCCCTGGAAAAAAAAATTGAACCAAAATTTGACGTGACACACGTTAAAATTCAATTATGAAAGAATATAATAATTTATGAAATTAAATTTGAACAGATTCAATTAATTTCTCCGGAAACACTAAAGAGCCAAGGAGAGAATTTCAATTTTTGTTTTGTTCGAATTGTGAAATGAACGGATAATGATCGTATTTCTTTTGACTTTTGACCTTTTACTCAATACATGTATGCAAATAAAATTATAAAGTTATATTTATTATTCATCACATGCTATTACTAAAAGATATTTTAAAAACATATTCAAAGAGTGAAAATTTTTTCATAAAATTTAAATATGTTACTTTAAATTCGATCATAATTTAAATAATATTTTTGTCATTTTCCCAATTAATAGGCGTGGCTTAAAAACGAATGATTATGGTAGAGTAGGTTCGAATTCGATACAGAAGAAGTTGTTAAGTTTATTTTTATTAATATTTTATTTGTTTAAATTGATTCGAATAATATTTTTATTTTTAATTAAAAAAATAAAAATACTTTAAATTATAAAAATAACCCTCGTTAATAATTTAATTGAAGAAATACTAATAATTTAATTAAAAAATGTCACTAATAATTTAAAAATATTGTCTGGACAGAGAGAATTTTTTGTCACTTTTGGCAATAATAGTATGCAAGTGAGGGGTATGAATGTAACTTCAAAAATTACAAAAACCCTAATCGGGCACTCTGAATGGAGCTCCACGAATAGAATCTCAGCTTAAGGGCGAAGGACACGTGGATAGACTCATTGTTGCTGACGTGTAAATGTAACCGTAGCCTCCCTATTTATGCTCTTCGTTCTCATCCATTTCCAATCAGTACACCCCCACTCTCTTCTCTCCCTTTTTCCTTTTCAAGCAAATCTCAGTCTAAAAATCCACATACAAATTCTTATTCATACCTATCATCTTCACATCCCTTTCCATTTGATCTAGGGTTTAGGCAGTAGACTGGACTTTGTTTCGATTTGCACTATTTGAGGATCGGATTTTTGATTTTCTATCCTCTCTTGGCTCGAGATCCGAGCCAAGAACTGAGGAATTCGTTCGTTATACGGAGCTTTCCAAGTGGCTGGTTAGGGTTTCGAACTGGTCGCTCTCTTCACTGTTGCCACTCAGTGCGGAGAGGTAATGCTTGAGTTTTAATGTGATTTTTTCTAACCATTCAAGGCGATTTCTTGTTGTAACTGGAAATCGATTGTTTGATATGTGTAGGTTCTGTGAAATGGCTTCGAAAGAGGGATTTCTGACTGAAGGACAGAGAGAGATGTTAAAAACTGCACCGCCGAGCGTGGAGGTTTTGTCATCTTCTCCCAAGTCTCCTACTCTGAAGTCTCCAGGTGCTTCTAAGTCTTCATCTGTACTCTTGTCGGAACATCACGCCAAGGCACCAGCGGTTGGCAAGACATCCACGACTGGGATTTCTGTGAGACATGTACGACGTACGCACTCAGGGAAACATATCCGTGTTAAGAAGGGTGAGTGTTCTCCGCTGAATCATGATGACATTGCAGTTCTTCTCAAGTTTCAGTTTGGTATTTGAGACTCTGAATAATGACCTACTTTTATGTGCTCAATCAGCATACTAAATCCGGGTGCTTCCTTTTAAGCTGAATACACAATAATTATATTGTTGAAGTGACTCTAATCTAGTGTGAGATGTTGAATTGCTAATGACGTTGTAAATCCCTTTCCGTAAGGTGCATTGGGCTAATATGAAATTAATTCACACGTTGAATGTGGATTGATGTACTTCCTAAATGAAATTAGTTTGTTCATAGTTATAAAACAATCACGTCAGGGATAGGCTTTAACAGTGACCAAAAAAAAAGAAGAGAAGAAGAAGTGCTGTAGCACAGAGGACTATGTGTAAAACAAAACTTATTTCTCATGTTATTTTGATGCTCCAAGAGTTCCCGGTAAAAGTGTAATATATAGTAGACCATATCAAGAAGTAAGTAGATTAAGTATTTTCTTATGTATTTAGTAAGAAAAGGAGAATAATAATCTAATATTGATTCTTAATTGTGTGTATTCTTTCTGTTAAAGGAAGTGCTATATTATTGTTTTCATCTTATTTTACTACTCCTATCCCAATTTGTATGACACACTATCTGTTTTAGTCAATCCCCCAAAAAATGATATATTTTCTTATTTGACAAATATTTAATTACACTATCAACATTTTAATGTTGGGTCACACTTATTTGGCAAAAAGTTCACAAAGGTATATCTCCTATTTTAAGGATAGTTGTATAACATTGCAAAATCTTGCCATATTTTTAAACTCCGTGCCCAGTCAAACTACATCATAAAAATTGAGACAGAGGAACGGAGGGAGTAATACTTTTCTTTAAGTGGGTGTTTTGTTAAAACTGAATGATAAGTGAAACAGGTCTAGTGTAACTCTTCCAACTTTAGTTATTCAACAAATTTACTGCGGGAGTTCTTGAACTAAAACATTCTTTCAAGATGTTTCAATGTATCCTTCACTACTGAGTAGTGGTTAGTTTTGTCATTTTTAATTAGAGATGTCTTGTTGTCCTCGTAAATCTGGTGGCTACATACTTTGATGTCAATACCCCTGTGGCTTTTGGGATGCATACAATTTTTGTGTCTTTGTCTATGCAGATAATTCAAACAAATTTAAGAGGATATGTCTGTTATAGCTTTAATAGGTGTGCCCTGAACACTGATTGTTATTTGGTAGATCTCTTTGCATTTTGATAAGTTGTAAAGATTAGTCTGACAAGTATATCAACATATAAGGTGCTGAAATCCAATGGTCGTTGGTAGATAAAAGCCAATATGTAAATATCCAACTTTTTTCAGACTAATTAGAAGTTGGAAGTGTCGAAGCTGATGTGAAGCATCAAATGGTTGATAAATCTAAACCAGGGCTAATATACAGGGAATGCAATCTTCAGTACATATGTCAATTGTCAGGTGCAACTGTAGTGTTAATTTGGTTTTGCCTGTTAGGATCTTGGGTATGATTTTTTTATTTTCCCCTTCTATTAAGCCTGAAGATACATTTATTAGAGTTAATTGCATCTCCATCATTCTTATTGAAATTGGTAATGTTAATTGCATCTCAATCATTTCATTTTCTGAAATTGGTAGTGTTAATTGCATCTCAATCATTCCCCCCCCCCCCCCCCCCCCCCCAATGTTAGTTGCATCTCCATCATGCTTTTGTTTTTTATTTGTAGTTTAAGTGTACCTCCTTAATATCATTTTTGTTTTCTTTCTTCCTTCTGAAATAGCTTTCTGTGTTCTCAATTGCAAGTAGCATGCAGCTTGCAAATGTTTTTCTTTTTCCTTTTTCTTTCTTGGCACATATACTGAAGGCTTTCCTGCATTTATGGTCTAAAACAGATGGAGCCGGCGGTAAAGGCACCTGGGGTAGATGGTTGGATACTGATGGTGAATCTCATATTGATAAGAATGATCCCAACTATGATAGTGGTGAGGTGAGTCCTACAGAAACTTTACTGGCCTCGGAGATTAAAAGATAACTTTGGATTTGATTATGTTACATGTTAAGCTATTCTTTATTGGAGTACCATCATTCATCATATATCTCTTTTGGAATAATTGATCAAAGAGCTCAATTTTTTTGGCGATGTTACATTGTACAATATACCAGAATGCTTCCCCGTGTGTTCTAAAGTCTTGCATAATGTCCGCATTACACAATGTGGGTTATAACGGAGAGAAAGGCAATTTAAAGAATGATAAAGGGAATCATTAGTGAGAAAGGAACAACGCAAAGGAAGAATAATGTTCAATCTAAATATCATGATTGTATAGGGAAGAGCCAAAGTGAAGGTTCTTAACAATCGTATATTTCTGCAGAAAGCAATGCAAAGTTATTTTCCCCAGTTGTCTGATAACTATTCTTTGCACCGTGGCTAGTTTCTTTTACTGTCAGTTTTCATCTGCCTCCTTAGCGAATAGTTTGTTATGCCTTCCAATTTTTCTCTTTTTAGTAATATAGCATAGAACTTGTGCTAAGACTCAGAACGCGTGAACTTTTCCACTAAGGAACCTACTGGAGCGCTAAGTCAAGGTCAGCAATTGTTTCTTTATCCTATTCCACATTTGTCTTTTGTATTGTATACAATCAAATTTCATGCTTGAGCAGTGGTTGTTAACAAAATTAATGGTTTGAGGAGTATTTTGACTTTAAATCTTAGGTGTGTTATAAGGATATATGAAGGGAAGGGTAAGGGAAGGCACAAAATACGTACCCTTTGTCAAGGAAAGTTGCAATTTTCCATCTGCTAACTCCATTTTCTCCTGAACCAATTGATTGCTCATTTTATGGCTGTTTGATTTATCGGTGTTGTGGAAACTGCCTCAGTACTTCTCATGAAACTTTTTATGTTATTGTTGTCTTCCTCCTCCTTGACTGTCTCTGAACAGGAGCCGTATGAGCTTGTTGGAACTGATGTCTCTGATCCGTTAGATGATTACAAGAAATCTGTAGTATCAATTATTGAGGAATACTTCAGCACCGGTGTCGTTGAAGTGGCGACGTCTGATCTCAAGGAACTAGGTTCTACTGAGTATCACCCATATTTTATTAAGAGGCTTGTTTCTATGTCAATGGATAGGCATGATAAGGAGAAGGAAATGGCTTCTGTTCTTCTTTCTGCACTTTATGCTGATGTTATCAGCCCTGCCCAGATTAGTCGGGGATTTTTCATGCTTGTGGAGTCTGCTGATGACTTGGCAGTGGACATACCAGATACTGTTGATATCCTCGCTTTATTCATTGCACGGGCTGTGGTCGATGACATTCTTCCACCAGCTTTTATCGCGAGAGCTAGAAAAATGCTCCCAGAATCCTCCAAGGGGTTACAGGTGCTCCAAACTGCTGAGAAGAGCTATCTCTCAGCTCCACACCATGCAGAACTTGTTGAGAGGCGCTGGGGTGGCAGCACCCATTTCACTGTTGAGGAAGTCAAGAAAAGGATTACTGATCTATTGAGGGAGTATGTTGAGAGTGGAGACACCGTTGAGGCCTGTAGATGCATAAGAAAGTTGGAAGTTTCTTTTTTCTATCATGAAGTTGTCAAGAGGGCTTTAGTTTTAGCCATGGAGATGCAGTCTGCTGAACCACTTATTATGAAACTTCTTAAGGAGGCTTCAGAAGAGGGTCTAATAAGTTCCAGTCAAATGGTGAAGGGATTTTCTAGGTTAGCTGAGAGTATTGATGACCTTTCACTTGATATTCCTTCTGCAAAAACACTGTTCCAGTCGATTGTTCCTCAGGCAATCACTGAGGGATGGCTTGATGCATCCTTCCTGAAAGCCTCAGGTGAAGATGGGCAGGCAAATGGTCCAGATGATGAAAAAGTGAAGCAGTACAAAAAACAGATAGTTAATATAATCCATGAATATTTCCTCTCAGATGACATTCCAGAGCTAATCCGGAGTTTGGAAGATTTGGGGGCACCTGAGTATAATCCCATTTTCCTGAAGAAGCTAATTACCCTTGCCATGGACAGGAAAAATAAGGAAAAGGAAATGGCATCTGTTTTGCTTTCTGCACTTCATATTGAGATTTTTTCTACCGAAAACATTGTCAATGGATTTGTGATGCTACTGGAATCCGCAGAAGATACAGCACTTGACATTTTAGATGCTTCTAATGAACTAGCGCTTTTCCTTGCTAGGGCTGTAATAGATGATGTCCTTGCTCCACTGAATTTGGAGGAGATAACAAACAGGCTGCCACCAAATTGCAGCAGTGGTACCGAGACTGTCTGTGTGGCGCAATCACTTCTATCTGCACGCCATGCTGGAGAAAGGATCCTGAGGTGTTGGGGTGGTGGCACTGGCTGGGCTGTGGAGGATGCAAAGGATAAGATACAAAAGCTTCTTGAGGAATTTGAAAGTGGTGGTGTTATCAGTGAAGCTTGCCAATGCATACGAGATATGGGGATGCCATTCTTCAATCATGAGGTAGTGAAGAAAGCTTTGGTCATGGCAATGGAGAAGAAGAATGATAGGATGCTGGATTTGCTGCAAGAGTGCTTTAACGAGGGGCTTATCACCATCAACCAGATGACTAAGGGCTTTGGGAGGATCAAGGATGGGCTTGATGATCTGGCTCTTGACATTCCGAATGCAAAGGATAAATTCACGTTTTATGTGGAGCACGCCAAAGGAAGAGGCTGGCTGTTACCGTCCTTTGGGTTATCTGATGCATCTTGATGAGTAGATTCATATACATTAGCTTGTTTCATCTTTGTATGTTGTTCGTTGTTGCCTCCTCTAAATGTAGCTCTACTCCCTTTTACTTGGGAGTAGGTGAACAGTGATTGCCCAATCCCTTCAGATTCCTCTTCTCATTTGAAGTTTTTAGAATGATGGATGTTGATGTAAAAATGTAGTGGTAAACACAAACTGGATTAGCGTAATCTTTACTGTTTCCCAGAACGATGTTAGTACAGATCATTTACGCGCTTCCTGAAGTTTCATTTCTTTTCTGGGTCAAATTTAAAAATTATTGTCTTGTATGATGCCATTTGTGTCTTGTTACTTTCATTGAGAAAGAAAGTCGAATATATAAAAGAGCATTCACAGTTGCACTATTGGTATTGTGTCTATATATGCGAAGGCATGAGAGGAAACATTGATCATCGACAATGCTGTTACTGAACTATAAATATTTCACAAATGTTGAGAAAGTGTTATTTAAAACAACTCTAAAAGTGGTTATCGTGCAAATCACCCTTTAAATCCAAAAGTAATTAGCTGGTTAGGCACGTAAGCTTTTTGTCCGCAAGTGGGGGCATCAATGTAACTTTTCGATAACCAAACCCTAACCGGACCACGCTGAATGGAGCTCCACAGATAGAGACTCTCAGCTTAAGCGAGAAAGCCACGTGGATAGGGTCATCGTTGCTGACGTGTATCTTTAATCGTAGACTAGCCTCCCTATTTATACTCTACATTCTCATCCATTTCAACTCACTAAATTTACCCCTTCTCTTTCTCAAGCTTTTCTTTCTCAATCTAATCTCAATCTAAATCCATAAAAACCTATACATACAAATACAAATATCCCATTCATATATCTCATACATATAATTTATACCTCTTTTTCCCTTTGTGCTTCACTGATCTAGGGTTTCAGCAGTATACTGGAGCTTGTTTTGAGGATCTGATTGTCGATTTTGTATCCTCTCTTGGCTCAAGATCCGAGCCAAGAACAGAGGAATTCATTCTGTATACGGAGAGGTAAGAAAATCCAGGACAGATATAGAAAAATAAATTAATAGTTGTGTGCGTTTTCATGTTAAGCGGATAATTGATGGTTTGATGTGTGCAGGTTTTGTGAGATGGAGTCAAGTGAGGGATTTTTGTCTGAAGAACAGAGGGAGATGCTGGATATTGCACCGCAGAATGTGGAGGCTTTGTCATCTTCTCCCAAATCCCCTACGCTGAAATCTCCAGGTGCTAAATCCGCGTCCATTCTCTTGTCGGAACATCACGTGAAGGCACCAGGTGGTGGGAAGTCATCTACGGCTGGGATTGCTGTCCGACATGTGCGGCGTACACACTCTGGAAAACATATCCGGGTTAAGAAGGGTTAGTAATCCTTTTTGGTTGAATCATGACAATATTTTAGTTCCTTCTCAAGTTTATATATTGAATTGTTCGCTCTGAACTACAAGGGACTATTTTTTATTGGCCGATCAACAGACTACATTATTGTGCTTAAGATGAAAGAATTTGTATTATTTAACTGATTAATATTTACTATAAACAGTATAAATAGAAATGCCATTGTAAATACCTTTTTGAAGTGACGCATACGGGTAATTTGAACTTTTCTCACCCATTATTTTTGGATTGATGTACTTTGTAAATGGACTTAATTTGCTCTTAGGGTTAAAACAGTCACTCCTGGGTTAGGCTATTTTAGTTATAAAAAAGGTCACAGTGCCGAGAATTGTACATAACCTGACACTTCCTTTTCCTGTTATGTGAAATACTCCAAGAGTTCCGTGTGAGAGGTTGATTAAGGATTTAAATTTGATGAGATCAACCTGTACGGTTTTACCACTTAGCCTATTGCATTTTAAAAACAATGTGCTCAAAATCTAATAGTTGCTGAAAATTTTGTACTTTTCACAGTGTATAATTTCAGTTCATGTCAAAAATTGCCGAGTTATGTTCCCTGTAAGCACCTATATTGTATGAATTCAGTTGAACTAATGCTCCATTCTGCCCATGTTCCTGGAAAACACCTATTGTACTCCACACAATATCAATAATTTAGGAGAGTACTCATTTGCTCAAGAGTGTGCTGTGGGGATCAATGAAGTGGAAATTACTTGGAGATCAAGGTTCAAATTCAAGCCGAGCTTTTTAAAATTCCGAGTATTTCTTCTTATTTGGTTAAGGTCAAGACATCTCCAACATATTTTGATACCATTGCACTAGTAATAATGTTCAGATACGATTTTTCATGAGTTTCAAGGATTTTAACTCATTTGACAAGTCATTTTTAGAACTTGAGGTGATGTTTTCCTTATCTTGTTAGAGTTTTCAGTTAGTCCTTCAACATTTTCTTTTATTACTAATGTAATATACATATCAGGTTAATTACTTGTGTATGGGTGGAATACCCGGAACACGAAGGGGAGAATGGCAGTAGAGCTCTATCACCTCTGCTGAGCCATATGACGTTGAAATAAAGTAGCAGATGGAGTGTATATACTTTTATGAATTTTCGTGGATATGTGAGCAGTGTGTTCTGTTGATGCCAAAATACTGTTTATGTTCATCAGGCAAAAATCCAACTAAACAAGAGCTGAAATTTGTTAGTAGACATCCTTGCCTGAGGGTACATGAAAGATAGTCCAAGCATTTTTCTGACATTAGGTTTTTCAGGTGCATGAGTTTTTCTTGGTGGTTCTCTCCCTGTCTTGCCTCATCCTTACCTATTGATTTTACAATAATAGAAGCCTGGAAACTGATTAATGGCATCCATTTCTCTTGTATACTTTATTGGTGTTCTTGAAAGTGGAAGATGCAGCTTGTATTTTCTTTCCAAATATTTTTTTTTCTCCATATATTGAAGGATTCTCTTATTTGACGGTGAGAAACAGATGGTGCTGGTGGTAAAGGCACTTGGGGAAAACTGCTCGATACTGATGTTGAATCTCATATTGATAGAAATGATCCCAACTATGATAGTGGTGAGGTGAGTCCTGCAACTTGCTTAACTATACTTCTTAGGTGACGAGAGTTACTTTGGTTATATTGCATGTGACATTAGTCTTTATTGGAGTACTAAAATAATTTTTTTGGTAATATTACATTGTACAATAGACCACAACCATTCTCAAGTTCTAAAACTATTCAGAATATATACACTATGCAACTGCAGATTAGAATTAGAAAGGAAGGAATTTAAAAGGAGGGAAGGGAGTTGGCGATTAGTAAGAGTAATGAAAAGGAAAAACAATTTTAATCTAAATATCATGATTGCAAAAAAAGTTTATTTTTCTAAGTGCTTCCAATGAATCATTATTAATTTGTTTTTGCTTTTTTTCTTGTCTATTTACATCTCTCTCCCCAGCTACTGATTTGTCGTGGCTCCCAAATGTCTTCTACTGTTCTGTAAAATACCAAAGAATTGTGAATCCTCAAAGCACGGAACACATTTTCCACTGAGGAACCTACTTGAACACTAAGCCAAGGCTCCCATTTTTCCCTGAATTATATACAGTCAACATTTTTCTTTATGGCAGTTTGAATCCAATTTTAATGGTAGTGAGCAGTGGTCAACAACTACAAGTGGGATTTGGGGAGGCTTATGTGTATGCAATTCTTAACCCTACCTTATGGAAGTAGAGAAAAGGTAAACAGGTTGTTTTCGATAGACCTTGGCTCAGGTAAATCATTTCAAAGCAGGCGTGAAAAGGGAATACAATATTTAAGAAGCATGATGAAAATAATGGAAAAAAAAGTAGCAACAACAAATAATATGACAATGAAGCAAAAGAAACCAACGGGTAATAACAAAAATCGAAGAATAAGATAATAGGAGAGTAATATATTACTGTATGAAAATTAGACAATGCTCGACTATCTACTAACTTTCTGCCCTAATCCTCGACCTCCATGCCAGCCTATCTAGGGTCATGTACTCGGTCATGTACTCGGTACGCTACAGATATGTCAATTCTTGTCTAATCACCTTTTCGTAATACTTTTTCGATCTACTTTTACCTCTCCTCAGATCTACCATAGCCAACCTCCTCGTCATTGAGCCATCTATACATCTCCTCTTTACATGCCCGAACCATTTCAACCTTGTTTCCTTCGTCTCGTCCACAATGGAGGTCGCGTCCATCTTGTCTTGAATGTTTTCATTATTAATGCTATCTCTGCTAGTGTACCCACACAATCATCTCAACATCCTCATCTTTACTACTTTTTCTTTTTGGACCTGTGGTTCTTAATCGGCCACACTCTGGCCCTATACAACGTAGCTGGTCTAGTAATTAGTCTAGTAATCACTTTATAAAACTTACCTTTTAAGTCTTGATGCACATTTTTATCAAATATTGAATGCAAGCCTTCATTTCATTCACTCCGCTTTAATACAATGTGTAATATGATTGTCAATCTCCCCATTTTCTTGGTTTATTGATCCAAGATACTTGAAACTTTCTTGTCGGGAGATGACTCGTGTATCGATTTTTACTTCCACATCTGCCTCGTGAGTTACGTCGCTGAATTTGACTCCAAATACTTGTTTTATTCCTGCTCAGCCCGAACTTTTTGGACTCCTGGGTCCGTCTCCCAACCTCTAGCTTATTGTTAACTCTCTTGCATGTCTCATCAATCCATACTATGTCATCTGCAAATAGCAAACACAGTGATATCTCCCCTTGAATATGCTGTGTCAATTCATCCAGCATCCCAGCAAATGAAAATGGGCTAAGTATATTATTGGTTATGAGCAGTATTTTAACTTTAAATCCTTGGTAGCTATAATACCTTGTGAAGGGAAAAGAGGACACAGAATACATATCTTCGGTAAGGAAATTTTTACTTTTCCATCTAGCAATTCTATTTTTTCTGAACCCACTGATTCCCGGTCTAGTCTGTTTTACCTGTAATTGCTAGATTATCAGTGTACTAGGATACTGCCTCGGAAATTTTTCATCAAGGTTTTATATTAATGTCGTCTCCACCTTACTCTAAATGAACAGGAGCCATATGAGCTTGTAGGAACTGCTGTTTCTGATCCATTAGATGATTACAAGAAATCTGTAGTATCAATTATAGAGGAATACTTCAGCACCGGTGATGTGGAGCTGGCTGCATCTGATCTCAAGGAATTAGGTTCAACTGAGTATCATCCATATTTTATTAAGAGGCTTGTTTCTATGGCCATGGATAGGCATGACAAGGAGAAGGAAATGACTTCAGTTCTTCTTTCTTCCCTTTATGCCGATGTCATCAACCCTACCCAGATCAGTCAGGGGTTATACATGCTTCTGGAATCTGCTGATGACTTGGCAGTGGACATACCAGATACTGTTGATATCCTTGCTTTATTCATTGCACGTGCTGTGGTTGATGACATTCTTCCACCAGCTTTTATTGCAAGAGCGAGAAAAATGCTCCCAGAATCCTCCAAGGGGATACAGGTGTTGCAAACTGCTGAGAAGAGCTATCTCTCAGCTCCCCACCATGCCGAACTTGTCGAGAGGCGCTGGGGGGGCAGCACCCAATTCACTGTCGAGGAAGTCAAGAAAAGGATTGCTGATCTATTGAGGGAATATGTTGAGAGTGGAGATACTGTTGAGGCATGCAGATGCATAAGACAGTTGGAAGTTCCTTTTTTCTATCATGAAGTTGTCAAGAGAGCTTTAATTTTAGCCATGGAAATGCGGTCTGCTGAACCACTTATTCTGAAACTATTAAAGGAGGCCGCAGAAGAGGGTCTTATAAGTTCCAGTCAAATGGTGAAGGGCTTTTCGAGGATGGCTGAGAGTATCGATGATCTTTCTCTTGATATTCCTTCTGCAAAAACGTCATTCCAGTCAATTGTTCCTCGGGCAATCTCTGAGGGATGGCTTGATGCATCCTCTCTGAAAGCCTCGGGGAAGATGCGCAAGCAAATGGTCCAGATGATGAAAAATTGAAGCAATACAAGAAACAAATTGTTAGCATAGTCCATGAATATTTTCTCTCGGATGACATTCCAGAACTAATTCAGAGTCTGGAAGATTTGGGGCAACCTGAGTTTAACCCCATTTTCCTAAAGAAGCTAATCACCCTTGCCATGGACAGGAAAAACAAGGAAAAGGAAATGGCATCTGTTTTGCTTTCTGCACTTCATATTGAGATTTTTTCAACTGAAGACATAGTGAATGGATTTGTGATGCTACTGGAATCTTCAGAAGATACAGCACTTGACATTTTAGATGCTTCCAATGAACTTGCTCTTTTCCTTGCTAGGGCTGTAATAGATGATGTCCTTGCTCCTCTGAATTTGGAGGAGATATCTAACAAGCTGCCGCCAAATTGCAGTAGTGGAGCAGAGACCGTCTGTACGGCTCAATCACTTCTATCTGCACGGCATGCTGGGGAAAGGATCCTGAGGTGTTGGGGTGGTGGGACTGGCTGGGCTGTGGAGGATGCAAAGGATAAGATACAAAAGCTCCTCGAGGAATTTGAAAGTAGTGGTGTTCTCAGTGAAGCTTGCCAGTGCATACGAGATCTCGGAATGCCGTTCTTCAATCATGAGGTGGTGAAGAAAGCTTTGGTTATGGCAATGGAGAAGAAGAATGACAGGATGCTGGATTTGCTGCAAGCATGCTTCAACGAGGGGCTTATAACCATAAACCAGATGACTAAAGGCTTTGGGAGGATCAAGGATGGGCTTGAAGATCTGGCTCTTGACATTCCGAATGCAAAGGATAAATTCACGTTTTATTTGGAGCATGCCAAAGAAAAAGACTGGCTATTGCCGTCTTTTGGGTTATCTGATGCATCTTAACGAGAAGAAACATATGCATTAGCTTGCTGCATCTCTGCATGTTGTTTGTTGTTGCCTTCTCCAAGTCCGTTTTATTGGGAGTGGTGGATGGTCACGGACTGCCTAGTCCGTCCTAGTTCCGTTTTCTTTTCAGTTTCTTGTATGTGGGTACTTCTTGATGTAAAAATTAGGCCTCCAGTGTTCATCTAATATAGTGGTAAATGCATACTGCATTACCCTTGCTGTCTCTTCCATAAGGATGTTAGTACAGATCATTATCAATAATCCTGCTTTTTCTGAGTTCAATTATTTTGGTCAATTCTACATTATTAACTTGCTTTGTGCCATTTGCTTGCGGATACCTTTTGGAGAGATATAAGTCGATTGTATGAGCTTTTACAGGTTAAAATACATTTTGAAGGTCCTATATGGTTGGATCTACTACCTCTAAAAGAAAAGGAACAATCAGCTCCCCCAAGGTTTGTTGATTTTACAGTTTTGGCTGGTTAATGATTTGGGGGTGCCAAGTTGTTTAGTGTGCAGAATTGTTTGCAGTTTTTGTTCGGCTGCGTTTTTTGAGCTGGATATGCCGGCGGGGGGTGAGGTAAAAGTTATTTAATATGAACTTGTCTCTTATCTTTATTTGCTTTTGTGATTATATAGAATTTTATTTCTTATTTAGTTGATGGACTTTTTGTAATGCTGGCAGTTGTCCTTGTTCAAACTCGGGGCATACATGGCTTAAATACTTCATTGCAAAACGAGTGAACGAGGTTGAACTGCAAAATTGGAACCATTTAAGTTATGATAGGTTTCATTTTTATTCGACGCCGTTCTGAGGAGAGGTAAGTAGGTAACAGAAATCAGATGTTGCATTTTTCTCACTTTTTTTGTGTCTTTTATTTTGTTTTGAATAGGTGGTGGCTTTTGCATTAGTAACTTCAATCAGTGCAGTTGGGTAATGCACAATGAAGCTCGGATTTAACTTTCAATTTCAAAAGCTAGTTCATGGGGTGAATGCTTGAGTTCATATACGGAGATCCCTCATTTCATTAAGTATTGGTATGAGATTTTTTTCATTCTTCTATATCTCATCTCACGTTCAGGGGCTGAACATTTAGGGTGCGGAGAATTTAATTTGGGGTCGCAATATCGGTTGAGATTGGTCCTGCTTTGATATCAACTAAAGAAATGAATTGTGGGTCTAACTCAACTCTAAAAAATTATTCATAAGGGAAAATTACGCGAATTTATATTTGGAGTCACTTATTTTATTAATCATTGATGTGAGATATTTTTCACTTTAAATTACGTTTTGAAATTAAGCTGGTTTGAGTTTGAAATTATATTTGAACATAAAATTTGGATTTCGAAAATAGTGCTTTTCTTTCATAAACATAAAAATTTCATAATTTATAAAAATTATTAAAAAAAATTAATTCTTATAATTTTAATAAATGAGCAAATCATACTTTAGGACAAAGAGCGAATTATACTTCATAACAAAATGTAATATATTATTGGAAAAGTCTTTTCAAGTAATGTAACAAACTGTAAATATTTATAGATTAGATTTTACTTCAATCAAAAGAAAATTTGAATATGAGTTAGAAATTTGAATGTAACTACCCTTTCATATAATTCTATATATGGTATGGTCGCATGGACAATAGTTTTGCATCAAGAATGTGCTTTTCGATTAGATAATGAGGAAGATAACACCACATTATTACTTTAAGCTGATTATTAATTAGTGTCATTAGCAACTGTATTATTATGTTTATATTTTGTGATTATTTTAATATTTTATTTAATATTCCACAAGCTATAACGATAATTATGTATTTGTCAATGTGACTGATGCTTTGTCGCAGTATTTTAAAGTTTTTTATCCAAGCTTCAGTTTTATTAAAAGTAAAGTGAGTTTGATAATTATTTTTATAATAAATGATAAATTTTTGGTTTTTGTTAAATATAAATTTATGAATTAAATATTAATTTTTAATAAATTTTATATTTTATATTTTAGAAAATAAATTTTAAGTTCAAAATATGAAATTAAAAGTAGAATCTTATTTATATTATATTTCTAGGTGAATTGAAATTTATTATGTTATAGTTCATATTTTTATTTCATTTTATTTGATTTCTATAATTTATTTTAAAAATTATCTCCTATAAATTTATAAGTAATTCAACTCAAATTTTTAGTTTTACCCTTACTAATAGTTTTTTTATTATCACATAAATATTATGATATATTTAAGATCTCACATTTCAAATATGTGGTAATTATATAATTATTGTAACATATTTAAAGTTTTAAATTTCAAAAAAAAAATCCCTTCAAAAGATTGGATATATTGAGAGGCAACTCATAAAATGAATTTACATATTTCAATAAATTCATTATTCTAATATCAATTATAAAAATCATTTGTTCGGACCTAATAATTTATCATGTCACAGTATATGTTTTTATTCAATCTATTTGATTTTTGTAATCAATCTCCTAAAAATTTATAAGTGATTTAATTTAAACTTTCAGTTTTATCTTTGATATTATTTTTTTATTATTACATAAATATTAATGGCACATTTGAAATCACACGTTTTAAAGACGTGATAATCATATAACTGGTATAATATATTAAATTTATATATTTTATAAATATATTTTTTCCCTTCAAAATACTGAATATATTGTATAATGAAAAACAACCCCAAAATAATAAATACAGAGCAGAACTTAGAAAATAAATTCACATATTCCGTTAAATTTACTATGCTAACACTAATTATAAAAATAATTAAAAAGTTGATATACTATAAAATATGTGCAAATTTTGCACGTACAAAAGAGGAATCATAAAGAAATAAGAATGACAGGGAAGGGGTATTTTAATAACCAATAAAATCAATTTATTATGATATAACTATTAAAATGTCCTTTAAGCGCAAAAAGCCAAATTAAGAATCATGAAACAGACACCTGAAGCAGCTAAACTTCTGCTTTATAAGAGAATTAAATTAATCTTACTTTGAAAGAAAAATTTTATTTTTATTTGTTATATTTTAATTTTTTGGAATTGGTTTTATTGGCTTAAAACAAGATAGATGTCTTATATTTTTAGAATTTGAGGGTTTCTATTCATTTTTTTTAATAATAATATATTGTAGATTTAAAAAAAAAAAATTATTGAGTTTTAAGTGTAGAAAATGCAAATTTTTGGTACAAGAGAAAAAAAAATCATTAGAAGAATGTTTGATACATTTGGAGTACTTGATCTCAAGAAAGATTAAATGAATTGGCTAATAGATTTCATAACTTCTTTAAAGTTTAAAACCTCCATTAGGTGACTAATGTGCTTGAGCAGGCCTTATGTTTTTTAAGAGTTAAAATATAAAATTTTGAATTAGATTGATTCTGACAATTAAAGTGAATAAAGGAAGTGTTAAATATATAAAGTTACAATTAAAAGCTTGTTCAAACAAAATTGAACACGTAATAACTAAATTGGTGATAAAAGAATTAGGGGAAAAAACTTTCAAAGTAATCGATTTGGTTTTATATTTATCCTTGGTGTACCTTTCCATACATGAAAGATCCACACCACCAATTTCGTTCTATATTTGACATTTGCTATTTGCCAATTACCAAAGTAGAGCCACGTATACAAATAAAGAATTCAAATTTACATCTAAATTATCAAATTGATTCCAAATATACTTTTAAATGATTTAAAAATTTTCAAATATATTCCAACTTAGCTTGATCAATTTTTCCAAGGAGCAACAATAATAAGAGGGTTGTTATTTAAAATGAAAAATAATAATGAGGGCTCTTATGAGCCTAACGACAAATCTGTTTATCCTTAAAGTAATATAGCTGAATTTATTAACATGGCTCAATAATATTTGAATTGAAATAATTCAAATGTGTAGTTTGAAAATTATGTTTCTAATAAAGTATATATGATAATAAAATGGAATAACAAATAAAAAATTGAAGACTATTTCAGCAAAATTATGAGCAGTTGTATTTCAGCAAAGGAGCTTGTGATTACAAATGTGAGGTATAATTCCGGTGAATGAATAAAATTCAGACGCCTTATATGAATAGATAGAAGATTATTTATAGCTAAATTCTAGGAAACATTGTTCGTCCATCTCACTCTTGCGAAGTAATTCTCATTTACTCACATTTGCTTCCGTTAGAAAACGCTTTCAGATCGGAGGATTTTTTGAAAACAATTGAGCTCTGGTCATATTTGGTTCAGTCACAATTTGATACGCGGTCTCATGGTTCTGAAGCTAGATGGTCTCGTAGACCTTAAATGTCTTAGCTTCGGACACTATTATAAATTGGTTCAAAACTGATGGATAGCCGACCTAATCTTTTGGCTTCAGTATATTAAAAGCCGACATAGGAATTTTTAAAAAATTGACTTAAAAAAATGCACATAAAACTGCAGTTATTTGGAACCGAACTTAGGTGTTTACTATAATATTGAGAAATTCTATCACTATACATACATGCTCTTTAAGAGAAATTTTAATCGTTTTTATTTATATTCTTCAACAACAATTTTACACTTCAAAAACCGACGTAATTCCTTGATTTGTGTAAAATAAATAAACCTTTACGTAAACTAAAATGGGAAGTATTTTAAATTAAATGTGAGATTAAAATTACAATATATATATTTATAAGAGATTATTATTTTTCACAATCGCGCGAAGAGCCTACAAATACACTAGTTAAATGATTATTTAAACCTTTTTCCCTAGATATTAAATGAAATAAAAGCTCTACTTACGAGTCCGGCATCAAAACGGACAAAATTTTCTTAAAAATTTCAAACAGACACTCAATTCATGGACTTACTAAAACGGACGCCTCGGTGCTAAGGCAACAAGGTTCTAATAATTTTTTTTTAAAAAAAATATTGAGTTGAGCCTCGTTGGCCGGCCACCGAAATTCATTTAAATTGCATAAATTAAAAAAAAAAATTAGAGAACCTGTAAATCTTATGCATTAATTTCTTAGTTATTTTTCAGGTGCTTTTCATTGAGTTTGCAATAACTCTTTTATTTGTATTTTTAACCGACTATAAAATGGATCTAGCATTTTAATAAAATAAAATATGTTATTATTCTTTATGAATTAAATTAAAAATAATAAAAACATATAAAAATTAAAATTAATAGAAATATGTAACTTTAATTTCGTGAATTATTATAATTAATATTTCAAATTACTCAACAAAAATATTTCATGGAATGAAATAATGCAACTTAAACTAAAAAAAAGAAAATTAATGAACCAGTCAACAAGGTTCAACTTATTTTTCTAAAAGAAATTATTAGAACTTCGTTGACTCATTAACTAGGTGTTCATTTTAGTAAGTCTATAAATTGAGTGTCCGTTTTAAAATTTTTAAAAATCCTTTTATCCGTTTTCGAACTCCACTGCTTAATGCTAATATCTGTTTGTATATAAAAACAGGATCCGAACCCAAAACACCAAAAGCAACGAGATTCATATACAGAGCACCCTATTCCAATTTTTTCAATGCTTTTCTTGTTGTTTCACGCAATTGTCCTTCCTCAACACTCCTCACCCATTCCCAGAAATATCATGCAGATGCAGCCATGAAGATAAATCTCCAGAAACTACCCTTCCTCCTTTCCCTCTTTCTCTCTCTTTCCTTCTTAGCATTCCTTTTCTTACAAACCCCACCTCACTCTCTTCACAAAGGCACCGCTAAATCCACCGTACTTCTACCCGACCTCCGAATCCGACCGGGTTATGCTTCGTACGATGCCTACATCGAGCGCCAGCTCAACAAGACGCTCAACCCGAAGCTCCGACAAATCTGGACGACTCGGGATTGGGACCGCAAGGTCCGGGTCTTCTCCGATTTCTTCGAGAATTTGAAGCTCCGAGGTTTCTTATCTAACGATTCGAAAGCACTTTGCGTCGGTGCACGGGTCGGGCAGGAAGTAGCGGCGCTGAAACGGGTCGGAGTTAACGATTCAGTCGGCATTGATCTGGTGCCTTACCCTCCGTTGGTAATCAAAGGTGATTTCCATCATCAGTCATTTCGTGATCGGACTTTTGACCTGGAGTTCTCAAATGTATTTGATCATGCGCTATATCCCTGGAAGTTCGTCGGGGAGATCGAACGGACGTTGAAGCCCGGCGGAATCTGCGTGTTACACGTGTCGTTATCTAGACGTGCTGATAAATACTCGGCCAATGATTTGTACAGTGTGGACCCACTAAAGGAATTGTTCAAAGTGTCTGAGCTGGTTGAGGTGAGACGCATTGATGGATTTGGGTTGGACACGGAAGTGGTTTTCAAGAAGAAATAGAAAAGGAAAGCAATTCAATTATTATGATTTTATCTGCATTACGTTTTTAATTTGCTTTTTTTTTTAAAATTTTATTTACATGTTAAATAATTCTTTTTATTTATCTCTAATTTCCTTATAGATTAACAATCATACAATGTAAACAATAAAAATTATACTCCTTTTCATTTTACGTGAAACTCTTTCTTTTAGTATATTATTTTCTTGCATTTGAAAATCAAAAACAACAATAATAACATATTCAGTATAATCTTTAAAGACTTAATAGTATCTTCTTAACTTAACAAGTGTATATACAATACATTAACCATAGTAAAAGTTTAAAAAATAAAACTTGAAAAAGTACATTCTTGAATGAAACCAATAGTAGTAAAGAAGACAAAGGAAGATACAATTTGCTGGCCTTTTTTAATATGGGGAGGGAAACATGCATGGATGTTAAAACCAATTAACCAACTCCTCCTTTAGTCATGTAGAGCAGAAAAAGTTAAAATTATGTTAGGTCACGGATAGGGAATGAATAAAGTTAAAAGGGACCACTGCGTACAACGACAAATATGTGAAAGCATAGTGAACCAGTCATGTGGATTGCGTCCACTTCCAGCCTAAAAAGCCATTGGGGTAGTATATCAGTTTCAAAATTTTAAGAAATATATTTAATAAAATGACGAGGGCTTATTAGTTTAAAATGTTATCACTTGACATCGACACTGATTCATCAAAAAATATTTATAACATAAAACCTAGTGTAATTAATAGTTTAAATGAGATGGATTATCAAATTGGACATGAGCAAAGTTTGCGCAGAGAGATTACCTACACCCGCTAAACAAGTACACAAAAGTTTGACTTTTATGTTTATGTTATCCAAAATAGAAATTTAATATAAAATTAGAAGTAGAAGAATTGATAAAAAAATCATTTTCACACGAAACCTTTCATAATATAATGTGGAACGAAGAATTTCTCTTAATATATATGAACTTTGCCTAATGAGAGGAAAGAGTAGAAGTTGGGATATATATAAAATGGCTGAAGAGCGCCATAAAGAGGCTAATGAAGAGCAAGGATTAATGGCCATAATTAAAGAGAAGTAAACATCAATAAATGACAAAGAGTCTGTCACATGCGTTCACTAATTGGATTAACACACTTTTCACATTGTCTGGTATCATGTAATAAAGGTGATAATTATCTATTAATGATGATTCATAAGAAACAAAGAATATATTATGAATTATAATTTTGAGATATAAAATTTATTTTTTTCCAATACTAACAGTATAATTTTTTCTTTTTCACTATTATTGTAGTTTAACATGTTATAATAGATTGATTATCATTTTTATTATATTGTTAATTAGTTGATGTTTATTAAAAAGAGAAAAATTGTTATTAAGTTATATGTTATATTATAGTTTGTGATCGCATATTGGCGAAAATAGAAAAACTTAAATGGTTGGATTCATGCACTTCCTTTGTAAAAGTTGAAACCAACAAAACTGTCAACGTGTATCCAAACAAATTAATGGGGTGGCCAGCTAGCTCTCTATGCAAGTGTAATACCATGTAATATTATTTTGTAAATATTTACCTTAGCATTTTGAAATTAGAATTAAATTTTAAAAATATATTTTCTAGGAAAGTGGACCAGCTCGAAGCAGCATGTAGTGATGAATTGAGACTAACTATTTTAAAATTGAAAAATTACATATCATAGCACATTTAAAAAACTATTTACATATAATGGTCATAGTTTTAAAAACTTTCACATAATGACTTTATTTTATTTAATGTGTCATTTTTTATTTTTTTACTTTGTATTTTTACTTCTTTTACCATGTTCCTTAATTTACTGCATTAACTCCCCACCCAACCCATTTCTTCTCCTCACTCTCCATCGTCTTCATCTCGAACCCCATATTTTTCTCTTTTAGTTGCCCACAAATCTCGCAAAATCCGCCACAATTGTTACATAATCTTGTTAAATCAAGTAAGTTTCATTCCTGATTTCTTTTTTTTTTAATTTAAAAAATATAAAAAAAATTTCTTCTTTAATTTGCTAAACTATTTGTTTTTCTTAATTCAAATATTTATGATATTTTGAAATCTCAAGTTGATTTATTTTTTGATTTTGAAAATCATATTTGTACATTCTATAATTTATGTATTATATGTATTTAGATATTTAATTTTGTAATCGTATATATATTTAAATTTTAGGGTTTTGTATTTTGAGTATTCAAAGCTTCATCAATGGTGGAAAATGCAACACCAAGTGATTAACAAGAGGTATACATTCATAAAACATATAAATATATTTAATTTTATTTATACATTACAACACGATAATGCTATTATGTTATACATATACATTTAATAATTCAGATATGTATTTTTTGGAATGGTTATGTATTTATCTTTACAAAATATTTATTTAGCAGGAATATATATTAGTTTTATTTTTCATACATTCAAATACATGTACATTTAAATATTTTAGATATGTATTTGTTGGAATGATTATGTATTTATCTTTATAAAATATTTATTTTAGCAGGAATACATATTAGTTCTATTTTCATACATTCAAATACATAATCTTATATGTATTTTGTTTGTATTTTATGATACAAATTATTCATTTATTATTTACTTTTTCTTATTCTACTATTTTGTAACAGGAAATAAACTATTTTGTTAAAAAAAAATTTTATTTCACAAGTTGTTATGGTAAATAAGAATTTTGTCCTTTATTAGAATTCTATTATTAATGAAACGGAATAATTATAACTTTGAATGATTTATGGTAACTGAATTTCTATTTGAGACATAATCCCTAAAATCACACAAATTTCAGATTTTGTATTTGTATTTTATTACGTTTTACTATGTTAAATACAACACATGACACATAAAATAGTGTCATTTTATGTAAATAAGTAAATGTTGCTACTTAAACCTATTTTCTTTCAAATTGTTGTCCATTTATGAAATTTCCTCTTTTAAAATCCATCAAAATAATGAGTCAGCCTCATTTTACCGGTCAGATTTCAAATCCAAGTGCGTTAGGTCATCCCATATTGACAACTCTAGCTTAAGACAACAATTAATATATAAAATTAATCGCCTTCTGAAAAAATAACAGAAAGAAATAAAAAAATATGGCAAAAATAAATTATCTTATATAACTTGAATTATTAAACCAGCAAAAATTGAAAAATAAATTCTAAAAGTACAAATTACAAAGGTTCAAAGAACTCTTAATATTATTACCAAGATAGCATACTCCACTGCGTAGAAAGATTGAAATGTTTGGGCCTCAAAATACTTGCCGTTTTACACTGGGCCCATAAATAAGTCTCGAATGGTTTTGCACATTTTATTTATTAATTGAGATACTTTCAACATCGGTTCCATGGTCTAGTGGTCAGGACATTGGACTCTGAATCCAGTAACCCGAGTTCAAATCTCGGTGGAACCTCTGTGATAGAATTTTTTTTTTTTTTTCAAAAATGAAAGTTTTCGATAGAAAATTAAATTGAACTTGATCTTAGTTTTATTTGTCAAACTTGTTCAATAGATCACATACAACACATCACACTATTACTTTAATTTAATGTTCTTTAAGTTATAATTCATTTGGGAGAAATGATTTTTTAGATTTTTATATATTTTTTCTAAATTTCATGAAATTTTTATAAGAGATTGAGTTACGTATAAGAGATCATTATTTTTATACATATGAAATTTTAAAAAAATTATATTTTTTATTTAAATTGTAAAAGATCATGAGGTCTTATTTTCGCCTCATCACAGGCATAATTGATTTCTGTAATTTATTAAAATATTTTAAACTTCTAATTCTTAAACAATAAATTTGCAAACACATTACATACAACTAAAACTTGTACCTAGAAAAATTATTGAGTTGGATGGAATGAGTAAATTTTTTTACAAAAACCTTATTTTAATAAAAAAGTTAGTATGATAAAATATACACGATTCGACTTGAATCTAAATTAGACTTGCAACTTGCAAGTAAATTAAGGATTCGTTTGGCCATGCGAGCTGAAATCATGATAATTGATATTATGATATGAAATCATACGAGATGAAATTTAAAGTTTTTTTTGGGCATTCAATTTGGGATTTTTAAGTTGTATTTTTTCCTCGTGAACATTAGAATCCCATGAGTTGTAAAAACTATTCAAATAACCCAAATTCTTATACAATCTTACCAAATAAGTAAAAGTTCATAATAAAATATAACACACTATCACAAAGTTATTCTAAAAAAAGTACAACTTAGAATCGAACTTTAATTCAGTAAAAAGCAAAATTAAACATGAGTTGTAGTGTACTACTCTTTAATATAATCCTCCCACATAGTAAATGGTTGGCAAACTATTTATGTTCAATTAGGAGTGTGCAAATTAACGGTTAAACCAATAACGCGAACGATAATTGAGTTATTGAATTAATGATTTGGGTTATTGGTTTAACGGTTTGATTATCGGTTTACTATCCTAAGTTATTGAGTTATTGATTCAGTTATCAGTTTGACCACTTTTTTTAACGGGTTAACTGATAACCCGATAATAATTTATTTAAATTATAATTTTAGCATTCAATATATTATGTATCCAAACAAGAAGATGAAATGGGTGTCAATGAAAAGTGAAGGGGATGATGTTTTAATTTAAATTGAAGTTGATTATTTTAGTTGAGCTAGTTCTATATGTTTTTTCTCTTTTCACCCACTTTTTTCTAGCTAAACATACTTATGACTTATGAGATTTTTCACGTGAGATCTTACCGGTTAACCCGATAACCGAACCGATAACAATTGATAACCGATTAATCGATATCTTAACGGTTCTTTAACGGTTTAGCATGTCTACAAACCGATAACCGATAAGTAAAACCGATAACTTTCAAAATCGAATCGGACTGACTGATACGCATCCCTATGTCCAATATAATAGGCAGAGGTTGGTTACAGTTGTTAAATAAAGGGAAAAGGGTCAAATATACCCTCTACTTTAGTTTAATAGCTAATTTTACCCTTCGTCATACTATAGGGCCAAATATACCCATGTTGTCACCAAAGTATTCAAAAATACCCCTCATTTGGATGGAATCCCAAAATAAGGGATATTTTAAATGAGCTTTGAAATATGACACTTAAAATCGAGTTTGAAGGACTTATATTAATCGAAGTGTGTCATATTGATCAATGCGGTTTGGCAAAACAACGCATGATATATTTGTTAAAAATTTGACTTTTTGAAGTTATGATTTTTTAATATTTAAATATATTATATGTCACGCTCCGCCTTTGGAGGCATGACTGGCACATGGTGCCCTACTAGGACCTGAATGCTGAGCTGACTGAGCCTAAGCACCTGTGGTGCAGGGTAGACCCAAGTTCTCGAATCAAGAAAACAACGGGCTATATAGCGTCTGTAAATACCACCCCCGGCCGACAAGGCCTATAGCCACTTGTGAAAATAAACAGCTAACCAGAGACAAACAATCATAGGGAGTCATATGCGGACTAACAAGGCCACCATGATATATAGTTATAACTGGAAAGTAAAATAAGATGCTAAATTGAACTATGGCCGACAAAGCCGCCAATCAACAACCTAACAGAGCCCCACACGACCATCACACATAATCTAAAACACATATAAGCCCCACATGACCGATATCATCTAACCACAGGGAAGTAACACAATTTGCAAGCCTCTAGGAGTAATAAGATGGTCGGGATAGGGCCCCGGCCTACCTATACTGTACAAACAAAATAAATAAACCTCTATCACACAAGCTCCGGAAGAAGGGAGTTGACGGTTCTGTACGGCTGACTGGAACTACGAGGGACCTGCTCCTCGTCTATCTGTACTTGCAGGCAAGTAATACAGCGCTCCATAAGAGGGCGTCAGTACCACCGGTACTGAATATGTAAGGCAGTAACTTTAAATAACTGAAAGTAAGGAAATAGAACTGACAGTAACTGAAGTAAAGAAAACAGGCTGAAGATGACTGAAGTAGTGAAATCAGGGATAAATATAACTGTAATAAGGAGGGTAGGGGTCATACCTGACAAGCGAGGTGTCTTACTGTCTAACTATTAGTAACTAAAGCAAACATAAACCTTACCTGACCCCGCATAAGCCGGAAGGTACAATCAGCATAGAGTAACCCACCTGGGCCCCTATTAGCCCTAGTGAGCACACCTCAATCTATATACCCTTATCCAGGTCATACTGAGTCAACTACCAGCTATAAGCATCATGCTGATCCCCTAGGTCTGCAATTGGGCCCGCTCGGCCCCTGACTATAGCTGTGTCTGAGTCCGAAGGACTCCTGATATCTACACCCCGGGCGTAAACGCTCGGCGAGGGTGTGTATAAGGCCAACCACGGCATATGAGGATCTAGATCCCCATCTTCGTCCCTTGCGGGCGGCATGCCGCTCTGTAGAGCGACGTATCCTCTCCCCTGGCGGGCGGCGACACAACCCTGGGGTGGTCACAGAAGCAATATAAGTGTAATTTAGCCCAAAATAATACAAATTACGGGCCTCAACTAAAAACAACGACTAGACATGATAACATACTCCTAACATGCCTTACTGGGATTCATACTGGACTACTATGCTGAAGGAACTAATTTGCCGAAAGAAAATACCTTAACATACCTCGTTCGCTGTTTACCAATTAACTGGCGAGTTTCGGCTCGTGTTCAACTGTTCTTCTCAACTGTAATCATATTAACGAAAGAATAGGGCTACTTTATTACTATATTCGAAGAAAACAATGACTTATATGTATATATACTGACTATACTTCAACTTATCGAAAGACAATCAAAAACTCGTAATTTCTCGGGAATCTAGAAGGGAGAAATACTTACTTTAGGCACCTGATCGTATTGATACTAGTTTGGAAAAATTCCATCAACTTAAGCTCGGCGGGCAATGATTTGCCGGGCGTATTTTACGAAAATAACTCCACAGCGATGCTCTCTACAGCCTTATACTTCACTACCCTGAGTTAATTTAGATTTGGATGGCGTTTAGAGGCGTAATCGGATGATTTTCAATAGTTTCCCTTCGTTCCTACTTGTTCTGGCCGAGAATACATGAGAAATGAAATAACATTTAAGTGTGAGGCCTTTATATACTTGAGGCTGCAGACAAGGCAACGTGGCACTCTGCCGGTCGCGCCAATTCTACTCCGTGCCACTTTGGGTAATGCGGAGGGGGCTGATCCGTGCCACTTTGCCCCTCTGGGCAACTTGGTTCGGCCTCCTCCCGTGAAATCCCAACTTTGCACTCGTTCGGCCTTTCCCCGGGCCCCTTCCTCATACATATGGCACTCTAAAACTCGTAACCAACATACGAATAGGCTGCCTAAATATTAGAAATTTACGGGGTGTAACATTATAGAAAAAAATATGAAGTATTATGAGTGAAAATTTTGAAAATTCAAAAATTGATTTGATATAATTTTTTAAAAGTTAAATTTTTGTTATTAAATAAATATTTAAAGGTAAATTTTTAAAATTTATCTTGGTAAATTGAACTTCAATTTTTGATCATAAAAATTTAATTTTACAAGGTCCAGTTTTTAAAGATAAATTTTAAAAATTTACCTTTAAATATTTATTTAATACTAAAAATTTAATTTATAATATTTTAATTTTTCAAAAATTGTATCAAATCAATTTTTAAATTCTTAAAATTTTCACTAATAAAATTTTGTATTTTTTTCTATAATATATTTAAATATAATGTCAAATATTAAAAAAAGTACAACTTCAAAAAGTTAAATTTTTAACAAATATATCGTGCGTTGCTTTGCCAAACCGCATTGGTCAATCTGACATACTTCGATTAATATAAATCCTTCAAACTCAATTTTAAGTGTCATATTTCAAATCTCATTTAAAATACCCTTATTTGGAGATTCCATCCAAATGAGGGGTATTTTTGTATACTTTGGTAACAACAGGGATATATTTGGCCCTATAGTATGATGGAGGGTAAAATTAGCTATTAAACTAAAGTAGAGGGGTAAATTTGACCCTTTTTCCTTAAATAAATGATTGATAAATATTGTTGGTATATATAAAATGGTGGAGTTTTTTTTTTTTTTTTTATAAAATATAAACTTGCGGGTTAAATTTTGCATTTGAAAAATCCTATCTCATGATTTGAAATCCCAAATCAAGCTTTTCGGAGGATTTGAGATTTCATTTCATGATTTAAAATTATGAGATAAAACATATCCAAATGCTGATTTTATCTCATAATTTCAAATCGCTACATGAAATTGCATGTCCAAAACGCTTACTAAAAATCATACTATTTTATAAGTGAGAAGCCCCCAAGTCAAAAGTTGAGTTACTTAAATACCTTTCCACCAAAAACTGAGATTTTTTAATTAAATAAATGATGTTTCTATATATATTGGACGCATGATAAAACTAAAAAGTAAAATTTCCCAGCAATAAATACTATTGTTGCAATAAATATGATTTGAATTTTAAATAATTTACAATTAATTATTTAGATGAGTACAATTTTTTTCAGCCTTGAAAGCTTGTCTCTTCATCTTTTTTCTTATTTCAAAATCGTACCTGAATTTGTTTTAAATTTTCTAATCATTAAACTAAATTAAATGATGCAATAAAAATAAAAGAACTCATTGATTCCTCAGCTGATCTCTTCTGTTACGAATTTGAATAGCTAATTCTTTTATATCTCTCTTTATATATTGTAGATCAATAATTATTTTCATAACTTTTTATGCTCATTGTGGTTTTCTTTCTCGAATTTGTTTTGTTCTAATATATGAATTATTATTTTTAGTTTGCTAACTAATTTTTATTTGTTTGTTTTCATTTTCAGATTTTACTTTGCAATTCTGCACTCTTCACCTCTCATCATCAGGTACATTATGGATATGTTGTTTACATCTCTTTGTTATTTTATTATTTTACATAAAATATAATACAATTTGTAAGAAAACGTGATATATTTATAAGATTTTATGAAAGGAATTATAATCTTGAATTAGACAAAGAATATATGTACGTGCAATTATGATAAATATATATCGATTAAATTTTTTAATGTCAATAAATTATTAATTATCACAAATAGCTACTTCTTTTTCTTCCAGGTATACATCAGGGGCGGAGCTACAGCCAAATAAGGGTGGTCAGTCGAACATCCTTCGCCGGAAAATTTTACTACGTATAGAAGTCAAATTTGTATTTTATACACTATAAAGTTAAATTTAACACCCTTAGAATTACAAGTCCTTCGGTGCGCGTAGTGGTAAAGAGTCTACAAAAGTAGTCAAATGCCTCAAGTTTGAATCTAGGGCGCGACAATTGCTAGAATTATTATTTTTGGTTTTATTTTGACAGGTTTTTGAACATCCTTGATAATTTTTTTGGCTACGCCACTGGTATACATTATGAAATTAACAACTATATACTATACATTTTTGTTCATTTTTACAAAATATATATTGCTTTCATTCGATAATAATTTTTTAATATGTATGCCATTGTAAAAAGGAGAAAACTACTATTTCTTAAAGATGAGACAAACTTTAAGACACAACTATTTGTTATAAAATATCATAAAATAAGGAAAATGTAACTCTGAATATTTAATTAGAAGAACTATACCAATTCAATTGATCGTATATAATTAC
Organism: Datura wrightii; assembly: GCA_035772735.1. Classification (NCBI taxonomy): domain Eukaryota; kingdom Viridiplantae; phylum Streptophyta; class Magnoliopsida; order Solanales; family Solanaceae; genus Datura; species Datura wrightii. The sequence goes on along the minus strand of JASDFA010000010.1, from coordinate 171,576,756 downwards.
TACATATTTTAATTTCCTTTTAAAATTTTAATTTATCATTTATTACATGTTTTAATATTATTTATATCATGTTAAAGTTTGTAATTACATATTTGTTGATCTATTTTTATTTCGTCAGTAGATCTGTAAATCAAAATATAAATAATTAAATATTTATCACATAGTCCTTTTCTTCATAATATTTATAATTTTGTTTGTCCATAATATATTATGAATTTTAGTGCTTTTTTTATATCTCCGACAGGTTACTAGAACAAGTATGCTTTTGTAATTGTGAGTTACATGAGTTTTCATGGGTTAACTTTTAAATTACGTTTGTAACTTTTTATTAGCCATTTTTAGTAAACATTTGATATAATTTCTTGATTTTTTGCTCTTTTTTCTTCTTTTTATATGAACATATGATATGAGGAGTTTTAAATATTTTTTGATTTTGAATAAAAATATATGATGTTGACTTCTTAAAAGATTAATTTTAAAGTCAAAAAAATCTAACATCGTTAAAAGGATAATCCTACAAAAGACTAAAAGGTGTACCTTGCAAGAAGTTTCATTATTATTAAAATATATGTCTGAGATACAAAATATTTAAATGTATGAGCTCGGAGGATTAGATTTTTAACGGGGAATTTAATTCTTTTTATACATTTGAGGATATTATAATTAGATGGACGTTTCAATTGTACCAAATTATTCGAATCTCTTTATATTTTATCGATGAATAAGTGTATCTCTAAGAAGCATATTTTTTTACTCTCTATAACATTGTGTAACTCATGATATACATTCTAATATGAATTTCATTTTAAAATAAATATACTACTTAACACGAAATACACCTAAAACTACTAAAAAGAAAAACAAAAGCCAAATCAACCGCGAGGCTACTTCAATTGTGTGTTATGGTGGGGTCATGGGGCGGATAACGCATGGTAGGAAAACCGTTATGTTCCAACCAAATGAAGCTGCTATAAACCATTTGAGTGGTACCTATTGGAATCTCTTTGAGCAGAAAGCGGTTCCAATGGCGTTGAGAATTGTCTCTTCCCCGACAATTTTCTCATCACGCAGAAGAGCAGCTTCTGTTCTTCCATCCACAATCGCATTACCCAATACCAACAGCGCACTGTTATCATCATCATCATCATCGATTTCTTCAATTGAGAGAAACAAATCTCTTACTCTTCGTAGCAAGACAAGTAGGCGTAATGGGGTGGTGATGTGTTCTGCTTCTTCTTCTTCAGTTCTCCCAAAGGCACTCCTCTTTGACTGCGATGGTGTACTTGTCGATACCGAGAAAGATGGCCACCGTATTTCTTTCAATGACACTTTTGCTGAGGTACACTTTTATAAACTCCCTTGAATTCAGATTTGAAACTTGTAAGTTCGAAATTCTGGTCTAACTTCTAAATAGATATTTTGTATCTGTTTAATAAATTTTCTAAGTCAAATATAAAATTTGGATTAAGTTATTGGTAGGCTGAACCCAGGGGCGAATCTAGGAGGAGGATGTTAAATGAACCCCTCGATATAAAATTACCCGGTATAATTTTTAAATTTTATATGTACATATATAAATTTTAAATTCGCTGAAACTCATTGACTTAACCTGTAACCTACCCACTAGCTTCGCTCCTGGTTGTATGCTTACATTATTGAACGGTTGAATGTATGTGGAATTTCTAAATTAATGACCAATTTTTCCCTAATTTGTTTTAGTTGATAACCTTTGATAAAATTCATTGTTTTCAATGGTTCACAGAAGGAACTGGGTGTAACTTGGGATGTCGATTTGTATGGAGAATTACTCAAAATTGGAGGCGGAAAAGAAAGGTAAAGTTATTCCCTTTAGAAGGATGAGAAGTGTTTCCAATTAGGATACCAACAGCAATTCATAGTTTAGGCTTGAATTGATTTTGTTGTGGTTGACTTGGGTCTTTTAGGATGACAGCCTACTTTAACAAAGTGGGTTGGCCAGAAAATGCACCAAAAGCTGAAGAAGAAAGAAAGGAGTTTATTGCAGGACTTCACAAGCGAAAGACCGAATTATTCATGGCTCTCATTGAGAAGAAATTGCTACCACTTCGACCAGGTGTTGAAAAGTAAGCTCTTTTTTTCTTTTCTCATTATGGAAATAAATGCTTTTACATAGATATTGATTGCATATGTCTATTTTTATGTTTCAACATAAAAAGAGAATACTTCTCTTTCTATCTATCTTTGGAGATTCAGCCACATAAAAATTTTCCACCAGAGGCATTGATGTCGGAATAAAGTGTGGGCGTACTGTCTTTTTGCTTAGTTTAATGTTTTCTCATTAGTAACCGCAGAAGAAACTAATGAGGAAATTGGTCCGCTTTAATGTGTTGTTCTCCAGTAACCATAAAGTTAATCCTTTCTATGGGGAGTTACAATGCATTCTGGAGCTTCAGTAATCCTGAATTAATCATGAATGTAGTTAATGAGTTTCATTTACCTCTGAGATGAAGACATTTTCATCCATATGCTTTAAACAAATGCAGTCCTGACCTAGGACTACATGCTTTTTCTTTCTTTTTGTTTCGAGCGCTTAATACAACTCTTCAAGTTTATGACAACCATGCAGTAAGTTCTCTTTACGCACCAAGGTTTTCAGGGTTGAAGACCCTTGAATATGTTGTACTTGATATAGTCATAACTCATAATATAATCAAAATTAGTCATGACCTTCATTAGGAAATCTTAATAAGAAAATCTTACTATGTTAGACCTATAGGACCATATATGTATTGGCAAATTTCAAGAGTCAGATAGATTTCCCTTAAGATTGTTCTTCTCCCTATTGTAAGTTTTTTGAACTAAATGTTTCAGGTTGATTGATCAGGCTCTGGGTAATGGAGTGAAAGTTGCAGTCTGCAGCACTTCCAATGAAAAGGCGGTATGAGTAATCAGGTTCCCAAGTGTTAGTATTAAGTGCCAATGTCGAGTCTTTTGACAATCATCAGGCTTATATTTGACCACTCTACCTTGCATGTCTATTTAGGATTAATTCCCCTCTTTGATTGACAATGTAATTTCTTGGACCTAGAAAAAGATATGGGAAGCCATTGACACTTAAAATCGTAGGAAGAGATCTACTCCTGGAAAAATTCATCTGATATTAGAAGTTAGAACTGTTGAACTTTCTTTTTGCTCCAAGATGATTACCTCTGGAGTTGCTCTTTTGTTGGGAGAAATAAGAAATAAATAAATAAATAAAGCACTGGCATGATTTTTTGTTGTCACCATCCTAAGATATTGTTTTGTGATCATAAGTTGAATCAAATCTGCTGATATTTAGGTCTCAGCCATAGTCTCATGCTTATTGGGACCAGAGCGAGCAGAACAGATTCAGATATATGCAGGTGATGTGGTTCCTCGCAAGAAGCCTGATCCGGTAAATATCTTATCCCTCAAATGTCTGTTCAATGAATTTTTAGTGAAGACAAATTCATCTGCTTAGAAATTAAGAAGCAAAAGAAACTTCATTGGGAAATAAAGGCTCGTTTCTGCATGATCTGAAATTTAGAATCGTTCCAATAGCCTTCTTATACTTCTTTTACTCTCTGATGTCGATTGATGTACTAAGTCTATCTCTGAACTTTGGTGTAAAGCTATTTTAAACATATGAACTGTGGCTTTCTCTTCAACAAGTTGCAGTAGAACTTTAATTTGAAGAGATATATCGTCTCAGTACTGTTATAGCAGTGAGATAAGTCTTAAATGTTTAATATCATATACTTTCTTCCTGGCAGGCAATTTATTTGTTAGCAGCCAGCACCCTCGGGGTTGATCCTTCAAGGTACTGTACACAGAAAACTTGTACTGGAATTAGGGAACTACGTAATGTCATCTTTGAGAAGTTACATGATTATAAACTGAAACAGATAGTAAATAATTTTATTATATCATGGATCTTGCCGTTATTATTTACTACTTTTGACATTTTCTTTCTGAATGCCAAACTTTACTCTTTATGGTCTGCAGTTGTGTTGTCGTAGAAGATAGTGGCATAGGTCTTGCAGCTGCCAAAGCAGCTGGAATGAAGTGCATTGTGACTAAGAGCGGGTAAGTTGCTTTTTACTTGAACCAACCACTTCTGTCCCTCTCCCTGGTGCATTTTTCGGTTCTCTCTTTTTCAGCAATTGTTAACAGGTATTCTTTTACTTGTTCATGAAATTCTATCTTGGTGAGACATCTTGTTAAAGCATAACCTGAGTAGAGAACTTCGTAATCAAACTGACAGCTTTTCATAAGACTTTTGGCATCCTTGAAATTCAAAACCAAAAGTAAAATATGCATTATTGTAAGTGAATGGTTTCCAATGCTTGACATTGTGAACCTGACTTGTTCTCCCTAGGATATTTCCTCCAATGAAATTATTGACTGGAGGCCTCTGCACTCAAGTGAACATGCGGAGGTGGCAAGTTTTCAAACTATTACTGTATGGCCTGAAATGGTTTACAGATAGCATCTCTGCACGTCTAATTATGTCTGAAGACTGATTTTTAGCTCTATCGATGAGGCTCCATCTTAGATAGAAGCCAGTTGTTAGATGCACAAGAGGTTTGCTCTTGTTGCTTTCTATTTACACCATATCAGTTAAAACAAATCTAATCTACTAAAATGGTGAAGATAGAAGGGACATGCATAATCAATACGGCCAAGATAATGATTTTCTTTTCATTAAAACAAATTGAAGTCCTTAGGTAAGCAGCTAATTAAGTTTTAAGAAGGTACAATTGTCTTATCATAGCAGATACTGTTTATTGATCGTTTTTGAAGGACCTCCCCTAGTGTAATCGTAGAGGGATGCATTATCTTGTTAGTTAGTGTTTTACAGTCTTAGTGATTTCCTTCTAAACAAGTAGCTATCATCTATTGCCTATGCAACTTGCTCTTTCACCAACGTCAGATCACTTGTTCTTTTACCAATTCCTGCAGACCATTTAGCCTCTCGTGAATATTGTTGCATGTTATTGTTAATTTGATGTTAACTAACTTATATACTGCCTCAGGTACACAGCCGACGAGAATTTCTCAAATGCAGATGCAGTTTTTGATTGCATAGGAGATCCTCCAGAGGAACGGTTTGACTTGGCATTCTGCGGAAGCCTTCTTGAGAAACAATATGTCAGTTAGTCCATCTGGCAGTGTGACTGACTACACTGCCCTTGTTTATGGCATGTTGTGCTCACCACATATCAGTTCATGTATTGTATCTCCCCAATGACTTCAATGAAAAATGCTAATGTTATTTTATCTCTTGGTGCCTTCTCTGCTAAATAGCCTAAAAATTCGTCTTGGAACACATATTATGAACTTTGAGTTTTCCTTTTCTTTTGGGGGCTGGGGAGAAGTGGTGGATCAAAAGTGTTAAATTAGCATTTGCATAGCTTAAAAACAGAATTTACAATAGGCATAGTGATCAGGACATAATTTGAGGACATTTGCATAGTTTGTCCACTTGTCTTTCTCTTATAACGCTTGGCAGATGTAGTCATTTGAGTTTACAAAATGAGAATATTTAGGTTAATGAGATCCCAATAGATTTTAAATGTCAACTAAATTCCTGACACTTGTAAAATGCGCGAATTTAAATAAGGATAAAAATCTGAATTTATTTAACATGGCATTATCTTTTACAAAAAGTTACTTTTACAATTTGCACTTATGTTCTTCTCGACAAAAACTGTTAGCGCTGTGTCATGAATTACTTTAAATTAAGAGTATAATTAAAATTTTTGGAGAGATATATTAAAAAAAATATTTAAAAAATCGAGAATAAACAAGAGGAAAGGTAAATTAAAATGAATACTTGGGTAAATAGGTTAATATTGACTCTCAATCATATAAAATGTCGTCTGCTTATTAAATTTCCCAATTTAATTGATTCACAGCCCCCGCGAAAGTTCTTAGCCAGAAGGGCCGGATTGTCATTTGCCCCTGCGAGCTCTCCTTTTATAAACACTCGTTCCTCTGCAGGGGAACGGGACACCAAGAACCAGAGTTCACTGCTCAGTGTCCTGTCCTCTTGAAGAAGAGCACAAAGATGAAAAGATTTTTCCAACCAATAGAAAAAGATGGATCTTTCAAGAAACCCACAATTTCTTCTGTCTCTTCTTCGGAGAAAGATGGCGAACAAACAACAGAAACGATTTCTGAGAGTGCTGGTGAGAAGAAGAACGATAAGAAAGAGCCAAGAAAGTTCTTGACATGGAATGCCAATAGCTTTCTTCTTCGGATTAAGAACAACTGGGCAGAGTTCACCAAGTTCATTGAGAGTCTTGACCCTGATGTCATTGCCATACAGGTTCTTCAATTATGCCTTTATATTATGCTGCTAATTTGTTATTTATGGTCTACTAGCTTTGCCATTGTGATTCTGATTGTTGCCCTTGTCGATGAATCTTGATTTAGTAAAAAGGGGTATTTAATTTTTGGACACTTCGATTGTTGATATGTCAAGAAATTTAGGATATTTTTCATCAAGTTAGGTAAAAGGGTGCTAATTCTCTTTCTCTCATACACTGCTTTATGATCATAGCCTATAGGCTATAGCTTCTAGGCTTGCTTTTCCTTAACAGTGACTGTTCTTCGACAGTCCCCTCTCGATCCTTAAGCCACTCTTGCCAATTTCGTGCAACACAGTGAATGCTGAGGGGAGAAGTTGAACTTAAGCTGAAGTGTTTCTGATTTTGATCATATGAAAGAAAAAGCTTTGGAAGCAAAATGATAACACCATGGGAAGGGAGTAAGTGTCACAGGTCAAGATTTTAATAAGTTGGTAAATACCAACTGCTGAAGTTGCCACCTTTCTCTCACGCCCTCCCGCCTCTCCCAGGGATAATTTATATAACAGCAATTTAATACAGTAATAGTGGATAAGGTCCATTATAGCTTAAAAAGTGTAAGATTGTGCATAAGATGAAAGAAGAAATCTGTTTTGTAAAGAGTTCTTTTCAATGCTAAAATGCTATTTTGTAATGAGTATTTTCAATGGCCAAATGTGGTTTTGTAATGAGCTTTTTCAATGCCTAATTTGCATTAAAGTGGAGTATAATCCCTGTATGAAAAAGTAGTCCAACAGTGAACAAAGGATAGGATGATCTGTGAATAAGTGTTGCAAACTGGACAAGAGCTTGATGACTACAAAGTCTTAAAAACACAGAAAACACAGAAGGATTACACAGGAAGGAAGTAAACACTTGAGGAAAGGAATTGAATGTAGATATTTGAAGAGATCAGTCATCGTGGGATCTTTTGACGGATAACTTTCTGATCTGTCACATAAGTAAAAGATGGGCTGCAAATTCATCTCCCAAAAGTATCAATTGCATGTTATCTTTCCACTATCTACATAACATATAGGCAGCCAATTGTTTGCTCTTATTCATACACAGTTGATTTCGTCATCTTCTCCATTGTCCTGTGAATAAGTTAAATGTTTTCCCCGGTACTTCACGCTGTGATAACCTGGTGCCAATCTCTTCCAGATGCTGTAAATGCTGCATCAGCAAGAGTTTTGCTGCTTTTCTTAGATGTGTTCCTCTTCCCAGAAGAGCATGGTCCTCGACTTTTACGTTCATTTTCACTGATAACCTTTACAGTCTAGTTGATGCCTTTTATGCTTAACCCTTTTTGAAAGGGGTAATGAAGAAAATAATTGAAACATTGAGGACAAGCCAGCCTGACTATGGTTATGCATTGATGAACATTCCTATTTCCTATTTATTTTGAGTAATGCTAGTATTTCAGTTTGATGTGAACTTTTGAAATCCATTCAGTTGAGGCATCTACCAGTTGATATAGTTGATTTGTTTCTTGTACCCACTTTTTTCCTCTCCATTTTAGTACATCTCCTGCCCTGCCAAAGACACCTTTCCATCAACATTCATGTGACCTTCACACTGACTGCTTGATTCTGCTCTAGCAAGAGGAAAGTTGACAGCTTTAATTTCTGGATTAGACCTTTATTTTCTAACTAATTTGTGATTGAGGCATAATTTTTATTTTTGTTCTTGTAATTGTTTATATCTGAATCTGAGGGAACGTCATGCTGGTCCAAGTCTCTGGGGGATGTGATCATGTAAGTTGTGTTTTCATGATTGTATTTGTACCCTATAATATTGTTTAGTGGTGATATGGCTTGAGGAATAACTTATATGATCTCAAACTGTGGGTATCTTTTTACAGATTAAATAAAGTGGAATGAGTAGATCATTTTATGCTGGAAATTGATTGTACAAACTATTAAATAAATTGTGAAGTTTCTAGTTGTCCTCTTATTTTGATTATTGTTGCATCCTTATTTCATGTTATAACACATATTTGTGGTTTAGATTAGCTGCAGACTTCTTTCTTTTTTCACTCTCTTCGTTTATTCTTTCCAGCTTTGTTTATTGATATATACTTTTGAACCGTTGTTCTGAAATTCAGCATTTGATTCTTGGACGAAGCTATTTTGTATTAGTTCATAATTGGTCTAAATTACAATCTAACCATATGTCGGTGGTAGGAAGTAAGAATGCCAGCTGCTGGTTCCAAAGGCGCACCTAAGAACCCAAGAGACTTAAAAGATGATACCAGCTCTTCGCGTGAAGAAAAACTGGTAATCATTGCTGGTCATGTTACTAAAGTAATTTGGATGCAGCATATATATATCTTGCACTATCACAAATAATCCTAAATTCAACGCTTAATTGTTGGTTTCCTTGGTAAATTTTATTTCAACTTGTTTGCTGCAACTTTAAGTGCTGCATAGGCCGAGGCGGATATTAGATTTAAACTTTATGAGTTCAATCTTAAGATTTTAGCATTGAACCCATTGCATTTTTAAAATTATGGATTCATATCTATTATTAATTTCAAATTTAGTAATTTTTTATACATAAATTTATGCTCCACATTAAAAATTATGGGTTCAGTTGAACCCATGTATTTAAGGGTACATACGCCTCTGCACACGGATTCCATTAGTTGATATTGAGAAAAATATTTGTCCACTTGTTGTGTGATAATGAAGTAGTGATACTTCTTCTTTGGGTTTATTTTCCCATCATGCAGGTGGTGACACGAGCCTTATCAAGTCCACCATTCAAAAATTATAATGTTTGGTGGTCTCTTTCGGACTCAAAATATGCTGGAACTGCATTATTCATCAAAAAGTGTTTTCAACCAAAGAAGGTTTCCTTTTCACTTGATGCAACAGGTGCCCATAAGTAGATAATTATTTTTTAAAATGATTTCTTTTCCAAAGGGAAAATCATGATGAAAATGTGCAGCATTTATGTTTTGTACATTAAATACAATGAAACCAGCTCTTGGCGCCTTAGGAGATTCACAGAATGATGAAGCTTTTTTTCTTTATAAGAAGCACCCTTTGTACTCCAGCCCCTACTGACACCGGTAGAAGAGGAAAACAACTTATATTAATCAATGTGCTTCAATTTGATCAGTGTATTGTTGGTAAAAGAAGTTATTTTCTGGGATATTCTATCATATTCTGTGGATGTCCTATCGTGGTTTTGGGTCTGGTTTAGAGGAAGCATCAAAAGAAACTTGGAAGCAATAGCAATTTGTTTCTCTATTTGGAGAGGACTTTCAAATAGGCAGTTTCAAGTTCACCTTTTTTCCTTGCTAAATTTATTGACTCAATGAGGATTACCTTTACTCTTCAGTTTTGCTTTTTCTAAAACAATCTAAAAATTATAGAGATTGACAGGTCTTTGGTCGTCTTCTGCTAGCAGAATTGACACAATATGCAGCTGCTTGATAAGAATTTTTCCATTTAGCTGATAAAAAGATGTATACTTATTCGGTTTAGGTCTCATTGGAGTTTGCTTTAGAAGTATGTTCCTAGTCGCCATACACATTGTGAATTTGGTAGCTTAAAATAGACCTTCAAAAAAATGAAAGGCATTAATATTTATGTACTTCAAAGACGTCTTGGTCAACTTGATGTGATACTGTATTTGTGATGATAGCTTTCTTTCTCTTTACCAATATAAGTTTTTTCCAATATAGGTTCATTATTATGTTTGTGTTTGGAACTACTTAAAGGTAAAGTAGATTTATATTGGTGTTTGTGTCTTACAAGTGTGACATGTTAACTTCTAACAAGCTCCTGTCTTGAAAATGTGTCACCAACCGGAGTCATGCAGCAAATCTTTCAGTTATTTTAAAAACAGACACTGACAGCAATCTGACTTGTAGTGCTTCTCTCTGTCTCTCCTTCCCCTATTTGCCTTAATAATATGCTTGATTCAACTGGCTAAAGCAGATAATAAGCTTGAGAAGTGTTTGTATTCTTAGGTTCTAAGCATGAACCAGATGGTCGAGTTATTTTGGCTGAATTTGAGACATTCCGAATATTAAACACATATGTGCCAAACAATGGGTGGAAAGAAGAGGAATCTTCATTTCCGAGGAGAAGAAAATGGGATAAAAGAATGTTAGAGTTTGTTCTCGCAACTTCAGATAAACCCCTTATTTGGTGTGGTGATCTTAATGTAAGGTACAGTTCTGTTTAATTTTTTATATTTTTCACAATAGTGTTTTTTTTTTTTGTACTTGACTACATAGTTCTTTTTCTGTTACTTTTTTTCCTTTTCCCATTTGTTTTTGTCTCCCTCTATGTTATCTTTGAAAAAGTGAGGATCGTTGGATTGCTAACAATTATCACGAGTACTCTTAGAGTTTTGGTCAAAAGGATGAGTTGTTTCTTGATGTTATAAATCCAAACAGCTGTAAAGTCATAATGTTTCTGATTATTTGCAGTTTCGTTGCTTCTGAATTTTGACAGTAAAAAATGACACTATATTTTACTTAATGAAACTTGTCCAGGAAATTTCTATGATACTCATCCTTTTTTTGGAATGTCTTCCCTGCAGTCATGAGGATATTGATGTAAGTCATCCAGAATTTTTCAGTGCAGCCAAGCTCAATGGTTACATTCCACCGAACAAAGAGGTAATATGCTATCATAACAATATTTCTTTGTTGTCAATCAACATGTATATACTAAATACTTCAAAGACTTCATCATTGTTGTGCGTCTATATCCTAGTGAAGACTGCCCGATGTCCTCAACCATGTGACTGGGATTCTTTTTTCTTTTCCCCCGTTGGGCTGTAAATCCTTGCTCTGAATGCCAAACTTTTATCTTGACCGAGACCCATGTCTGTGTGCATGGTTGAAGGATTTTTTTTTTTGGGAAACTGGTAATGTTGTATTCCTCAGCATTAGGGATCCCTAATGCAGGCAATCTTCAAATAACAAAAGAGAAAAACAGGAAAGGAAATATTTACATGGAGCCTAAGAAATCTACAAGATCTATTATTTTTTTATAAGGAAGAAATCTACATGATCAATTTCATCTATATCTTTCTCTTTACACCAAAAGTAAAAAGATACAATACAATTCCATTTAACTGAGTGCATGAAATTGGACCTATCCTCAAAGATTTTGAAATTTTTTTTCTGACTCTTGCTTCCACCTCTTCTAATCCAGCAGTTCAGCAAACCTTCTGTATGCTCAGGCATGGCCCATTTTGTATTTATGAGACTAAAAAATAATGACCGTAGCTGTGCAAAAAAAAAAAGTGACTGTTGGTCTTTTCAGCTTCCCCACATGTTGACATCTGGAAACGATGATCTGCCCCTTTTTCTTCAATACTTCTTGTGTCAAGCAAGCCCTTCTGACCACCAGCCATGTGAAGCATTTTATCACCACCAGCCATGTGAAGCATTTTATCTTAGTTGGTGCTATGTTTTTCCATACATTCCTCCACAAATTTTGATGGTTTCTGTTTTGTTGTACCTCAATTTATTAGCCTGTAGTTCTTGTTAACTGAGAATATCCCATCCTTGTTGTGCTTCCACCTCAAAGTGTCTGGGTCTGAGGGTGATGCCTTTTAAGTCCTCTAAACCATGCAACAAATTCTCTACCTATCTACTTCTCAATCATTCAATAGTCTTCCAAATAAAAGATTCCATCCCCGCTCAGACCAGCATTCATTGACAGTAGCCTCTGGGTTATTGCATATACTGAAACAAGTCAGGAAAAAGATTCCTTTAAAGGGATCTGATTGTTCCAGAAATCTCCCCAAAATTTTGTTCTTCTACCATCTCTCGCTTTTATAACCAAATTCCTGTCCAGCCTTGGCCATAGGTTTCTCATTGTTCTCTGGACCCCTACCCCATAAGGGTTGGAGTACACATTGTTGCACCATGAACTGATTTCACCATATTTTCTTTTGATAACCTCCTTCCATAGAATTTGTCCCACTTCATTGTACCTCCACATCCATTTCATCAAGAGACTGTTATTCTGCTTTCTTAAATATCTGATGGCCAAATCTCCCATATCTTTGTTATTCATTGTTATCTCATATTTTACCTGATTATATCCTTGATTTTCTTACAACCATGCCAAAGGAAATCCCTTCTAAGCTTGTCCGGTTTATGCAACACCTTAGAAGGTAAAGAAAACAAAGACATTACATAGGTTGGAAGAGAGTCTAAAACTGAATTGATAAGAGTAAGTCTGCCTCCTAGTGATAGATATTGAGCCTTCCACCTTGTCAATTTCTTCTCTGTCTTCTCTACAATATCATCTTGTATCACTTCTTCTTTATGTTTATTTCCTAGCGGCATGCCTAAATAGATTGCAGGTAGGTTATCTACTTTGCAGCCTAGTATTTCTGCCAGATTCTTCCACCTCCTTGATTGGAAAAAATTGCTTCTCCCCAGTTTACTTTGAAACCAGATATGGCTTCAAATAGCAGAACTATCAGTCTGATGTGGCTTATCTGCTCCTCTGAGGGCTCAAAAAAATGACTTTATCATATGCATAAAGCAGATGACTTATTTTCTTAGCTTGTCTACTGATACGTCCTACTTGGAAGCTTTTGATCCACATGTTGTGAATTGCTATCTTCATCATACTGTCAAATCCTTCCATAACCAAGATAAAAATAGGAGAGAGGGGATTTTCCTATCTGAGACTCCTTTACGAAGGAAAAAGGCCAACTGGTTCCCCATTCACCAAAATAGGAAATCTAACTGAATTTATGCAGAACTCAATCCATCCCAGCCATCTTTTCCCAAAGCCCATTTGTCTGAGAATGTTCAACAAACACTTCCAATTAACATGATCATATGCCCTATTCAATGTCTAGTTTGCACATCACACCAGGCTCATCACCCTTCAATCCGGAGTCCACACATTCCCTTGCTATGAGTTCAACATTCATAATCTGTCTCCCTTTAATAAAGGTCATTTGATGTTTGTTGACCAATCCATCCACCACTCTTTTCAACCTTTCATCCATCAACTTTGTCATTACCGTATAAGTGCCAGTGATGAGGCTTATAGTCTGATATTTTAATTAAATATGTAGCCCCTGCTTTTATTGGAAAGAGAGCCACATATGTTGCATTGAAACTCCTCTCAGTCCTCTAATTAACATGGAAATCATGAACTGTTCTCTTGATAGCTTCCTTCAACATATCCCAAAAAGAGAGATAGAAAAACATGAGGAAACTATCTGGGCCAGGGGCCTTTTCCATAGCACACAACTTGATGCTATCCAAAATTTTTGTTTCATCAAATTGTCTCTCTAGAAATTCTGCTCTTCTACTGTAATGCAAGAAGAATTATGTAGCAGTAAATCTGACCTCCAATCCTCTGATTCCTTGTACAAGTTCTGCTAGAAGCTTTGAATGACCTCCTTGATTTTGCAGGGTCAGTAATGTTATTGCCTCCCACTGTCAAGTTGTCAATAGAGTTGAATTTCTTATGTGTTGTGGAAATCCTATGAAAATATTTAGTATTTTTATCTTCATGCTTCAACCACTGTATTTTGGATCTTTATTTCCAACCTGTCTCCTCTTTCTTGGCCCGCTCGTCAAATACCATGGCTAAATTTGTCTTTTGCTAAAGTTCATCATCATTAAGGCTTCTCTGCTCCTGAATGATTTCCCAATTGGAGACTTGATTGAGAATGTCCTCCTTTTGTTGTTTCCAGTTACCCCTGTTGGTTTTGCTCCGCTCCTTCAATTTTCCTTTTAGCAATTTTAGCTTTTCAGCTAAAATGAATCCTGATCTTCCGGTCACAGTGAAGGACAACGACCATAATTTCACCTCCTCTTTAAATCCCTCTAACCTCCCTTCACCGGTTTTCAAACTTAAAATAAGACTTCAAATTCATATTCCCACATGTCAACATAATTGGATTGTGATCAAAAACCAACTTAGGGAAAGTTGATTGTTTGATGTTGAAAACGAGCTCCTTTCTTTCTATGAAACTAGGAATTTGTCGATTCTTGAGGCATCTTTGTGATTTTCTGCTCTTTTCCAAGTGAAAGGCCCCGAAACAAAAGGGCTCTATAAGCTCCAGCTCCTCAATGCATTCTGAGAATTCTGTCATGGCGCCATTAATTCTAGAATAGTTTGTTCTTTCAGAAGGGTATCTGATGATATTGAAGTCCCCACACACTACCCAAGGCTCTTCACAAAAACTTCTCATAGCTCCCAACTCTCCCCATAGTTCCTCACTTCCCTCCTTATACACTTAGCATATACTGTAGTCAGATACCATGATAGCTCCTGGTTCTGTCCAGTCAATTTACATGTGATGCACTGGTCTCCACTCTCAAGTCCCAACTAGTTCTCCTTCCCATATCCTCCTAGCCCACATAACTAAGATCCCTCCACTACTACCTACAACATCCAAATGTATTCCCCCCCAACCCACCTGTTACTCCAAATACATTGTAATAAGTTAATAATATCTCCATCTAATTTACTTTCCACTAAAACATAGACATCTGTCTCCAATTGATTGATCAGATTCCAGACCAATCCCCTTTTTCTATCATCATTTAGTAGCCTCCTTACATTCCATGTCATTAGTTTTACCATCATTTTCCCACAATGATTAAACTTCTCCCTCTGATCCCAGGCTGTTCATCCTTAAACTTCATGTCAAAAAGATTAGATTTTTCAGTTTCGTAGGCATTATATTGTTGTTGTTGTTGGTTGCTGACCTTTGTTTTCAATTCCTCACTTACTCTGTTTTGCTCCCGCATCATGAGTAAAGAGTAGAACTTGTTTTCACAACCCTTGAATGATACACCAAACATTTGACTTAGCTTGCTAGCATTGAGCTGGATTTTTATCGTAACTTGTGTTTCAATGCTTTCCTCTGAGTCACTATCATCAATGGAGAGTGGTGTTGTTTCTTCATAGACTACCAGTTGCTCCTTTGTAGTTTCTGATGTTGTATCTGTCTCTGGGTGATCCTTCTCCATTTTGTGTTTCCGGTTCTTCTGACGGAGGATAAAAACCCTGCATCTTTCCTTGATCTTGGAAATTCTCTTCTTGAATGTGCTCTGAGATGATGCTACCATTCGCATGCACAATTCCAGTTCTCCTCCGATAATGGAATGATCAAAAGGTTTTGTCGAGACCCCCAAATCCAAGTGTAAATACTTTGTGAACTCTATGAATGGAGTAGGCCTTTTAATTAAAGGGCACGGTTGTTCTGATTGGACCTCTTTAATATATGGGTTATCTTGCCCACAATGGGCTTTTCTAAACCTAAACCATCCGGCTCATCTAGACTGGCTAAGTGACACTTATTTCCAATTACTGGATCATTCACACAAACACCCTTATTTTGGGATGGTCTTTAATTTTTACCCCTCAAATTCGTGGTCTTTAATTTTCGCTATTCGACACTGTAAGTGACAAAAAAGTGATCGAAAATGCGCCTAACAAAAAAAAGACAAAAAATCGCAAGGCATAAGTTCAATTAAAGTTATGCTCCGGGCATAAGTTCAATGACACAAGTTATGCCCCAAGGCAAAAGAAATTATGTCCAAGGTATACATGCAGTCGCACAAGTTATGCCTGAAGGCAGGAGAAATTAAGTTCAAGGCACAAATTATGCCTTCAGTGGCACAAGTTTTGCCCCAAGACAAAAGAAATTATGCCCAAGGCACAAGTTATGTCTTGGCATAAGTGCAATGACACAAGTTATGCCTGAAGGCAAAACAAATTAAGCTCAAGGCACAAGTTATGTCCCAAGACATAAGCTCAGTAGCACAAGCTATGCCTCAAGGCATAAGTCCAGTGGTACAAGTCATGTCCGAAGACATCATTTCAATGGCACAAGTTATGCCACAGGGCATAAGTTCAGTAGCAGAACTTATGTCCTAAGGCACAGATTTTCTAAAAGTCTTGCCTTGCGAATCAAATACTACAAAACTTATGCCCCAAGACAAATCTTCTCTAAAAAGTTTTTCCTTGCGAAATTATATCATAATTAAGGATACTCTTTGACCCAAATTTTCATTAAATGAGCAGTAAGGAAAAAATTAAAGCCCACGAATTTGAGGGGCAAAAATTAAAAACCAACCTAAAATAGGGGCAATCCGTGCAAAAACTTGCCAACTAATTCCTTATTCTCTCTTTCCTCGATATCCAAATAGCTCTCCCCTACTTTCCCCTATCCTTTCCAGTAATTATTATCTTTCCTCTTCGTAGGATCATAGCTGTTGACTGCATCCTTTGGGCTGATACCTCGAATCGAGCTCCCCCCATCTTTCACCAGCCTGGAGGTCACCGGTACTTAGCACCGGATCGGCTAAGTGAAGATCAAATCCCCATTTGCAATATCTATGCTCGAAGGAATCTTCTCCCTTGGACCTTGGACTCTAATCCTTGCCATCTCAAATGATTTTTGAGCTCTGTTTGTTCCTCATTCTCTATCCATCATTTTGTTTCTTTGTTCCACAATTGAAGAGGTAATCCTAGCACCCTAATCCAGGACCAGTCGCACCTGGTCTGCTCTGGAAAGGCTCCCTTCGTTGGCGACCACCAATCGAGCTTCAGAGATATCCCGTCTACTCCATTCTCCCATTAATATATGTTCTGCAGCTCTCCTTGTTGGGAGTTCGAATAGGATCCATTCATATCGTACACCTGAATATTTTGTGTGCCTTTCCATGTCTGCTGAGCGCATGCAGGCGCTCATTGTCTTCAAAATTGGAAATCGTCATCAGCATCTGATTCTTCTTTACTACTTCTATCTCCTTTTGGTTCCATTTGTAATTTTGAAGAGCTTCTTTGTAGTTCCCTTTCCCCACAAATGCTTTGCCATTTGCTTGCCCTGTTGCAATAACTGCACCTTGAATAACTGTCTTTCTATTAATGAAAGCCTCTATTTTTCCAGCAAGATTCCCCCACCCCTCGTTTAATGTTTTCAGGAAGAATAATAAATGATCTGTTCTGTCCCTTGAACTGTAATGATCGAGATGAAGCGACCATATTTATTGAACTTCTGTGAGCAATAAATGTTGGTAGAAAAATCTCGACATCTCCAAGATTTTAGAGTGTTTTCCCTTTGTTATTTGTGGCTTCCTTTAGTCTTCTGCATAGCCAGACCAACGGCTCCTTGCTAAGAATCATCCTTCTAGTCAAGAACCTAGCATTCTCCACCCAATCAAACCATGTTTCTTCTCAAGAGTTGGTTTCTGTGATGTCATTGGACTTTCCCCCATGTTAGCAGTCTGAATCAAAGTAAAAGAAAAAGGACAAACGAGAAGAAGGCTCCGATGGTAGAAGACCGCTGGTGCAAGGGGAAATGGAAGCCCAGAAGGGACTCGTAAAAGTTTTCTTTTGGGGGGTTATTTGATTTACAACCGTTAAGCTGAACTGGGCATCCAATATATTTTTTTCTTTACTTCAATTATCTCATGTGGCTCTCATGCAATGTTGAAGGATTGAAGTGAATATCATTAAAAATGGCGATATTCACTTCAATTCCTTCAATCATGCCACACAGATATGGGTTATCCTTATAAAAAAAGTGAATACCGGTAAAACTCAATTGTGATTATGCCCACTTCCCTAGGCAGTATATATGTGTTTGCTAATGTTTTTGGAGGCAGAATTAAAGGGGTTTTTGGGGATTGGAGGGCTGCAGTAATTTGATTGGAAGTGAGAGAGCAGCTCGTACATCCCTGTCATGTCAAGAATTTGTTTATAGTCGAGTCTCTTGTCACAGTCAACAAGGTTGAGACTTACAGGAAATAACTGTGAATTGCAACTGCAAAGGCAATGCTCTGGGTGAACTGACCAATGGCAAACAAGTTTAGTGCACTAGGGCACTTGATAAAACCACGTCCGAAGGAACTTGGCAAAATGACCCTGCAACCTGGGAGAAGGAATGTTCTCACTAATAACCAGATAACACTGATAATCACAATTGTGAATCAAGTGGGCCTGTTGTTTCTCTGGCAGAAAAAGGTATTTTGTAAAACATTTTCACTCAATAAAAGTGCTCATGAAGAACCATTGCCATTATGAAAAAAGCTTTGTGTTTTTTTTCTGGAAATGTAATCACTAGAAGTACCACTAAAAGATATTCTTTTGTGTGTCTAATATTTGATACTTCCAGTCGTCTGTATAAACAATATTACCACTAGGTGGTGGTGAAAAAAAATATTATCACTAGTAAGCCTTATAAAAAATTTTTACCGTTAGTAATATACGCTGTGAGCTTCAGTATGAATGGCCCATGATTTTTAGATGTATATAATGTTTGCGTGACAGAAGTCTTACTGAAAAAACAACAGACCCGCCAGTCTGAAAGTTTTTTTTAATAAGAAGAGAAGCAAAATTAAAAATTATTGTTAGTTAAAAAAAAAAAAAAATTATTGTTATTTCGTGGTGCTGTGCTAATATTCTGGATTATGGCAAAGTGTAGGTTTTCATATCAACATCTGCTTATGTTTCCTAAATTTGCGTTCCTACTTGGCTGCTCCTCCTGCTATGTTGGATAAAAGTTTATAGAGTATGTTCCAATAAGTCCTGGATGAGATTGAAGCAGGACCTAGAATAATTTAAATTGCATTCATCTTGTGGTTATGTTTAACATTCTGACTTTAAGCTATCATGCAGGATTGTGGTCAACCTGGATTTACCCCGGCTGAAAGGAGGAGGTTTGGTACCATATTAAAAGAGTATGTAAATCTATTCATACTTCTGAATTGCTTAAATATGTCATATATGATTGTGCCACATGAGCTAATGGTTTGTTGTCAGTTATGATTGTTGTGATACTATGTGAATAGCTTCTACCAATCCACTTTTTTGATAATGGAAAGTTGTTATCACTTTTTAGGGATTATATATTCACTTTTCTGTTGATATATTTGTAACATTGTGACACTAAATCTGCAATTCTTTTTCTCCTTTTCGCTCTTTGCTGATGCTAGACATAACTAGTGCTTCTTTTAGTACTACCGGTGTAACAAATCTCTCAAGAAATGTTTTGAAAATTCATCTCAACTGAAACTAGAGTTAAGGGCATCAGAGAAGACTCAAGAAAATTGAGTACTTTTTCTTTGGCAATGAAGTAGATCTGGTTCTGTGATGTAAGTTCTGTGTGTTCAGCTTTCATTTTTAGAAGCAAGCGAATTGAGTACCCTGTTTTGACAAGGGAGTCTGCTTTACCTCTCTGGTCACCCTTTCATTTCCCTTTTCTTTAAATTAAATTGTTTTTCTTTGGGGCTCACTAGTATCTATCACCTTCTTCTGTCTATTGCAGATGTTTAACTTTTAGATGTGTTGTTTATGAACGTAATTTAACTGCCGATCTAAATCAAATATAAATGATGGTTAGTGTTAGAAGCATGTATGTAGCTCACATGATTGCATAATGTTGTTGAAAATCTTGTGTGGCTATGTGATGTAAGCTGATGGAAGATTATTTTGAGAAGAAATGATCACTTGGGAAAAAGCTTAAAGCTTGTTGGAGAAAACAAAGCTACCTAAAAATGAGTAACTGAAATATGAGGATAAGCAGACTATATGGAATTGGAAGTCTAAGGTGCAGATGCTTAGTCTCATGAATCTATTTCCTTCAAGTCAATATTCCATTGGATAAAGCCTGTATATTTTCATTCCATTATTTGGTTAAGTACCATTCCATTATATTCATATTTTCTCAGAGGAAAGCTAGTAGATGCATATAGATTTCTTCACAAGGACAAGGACATGGAATGTGGCTTTTCGTGGTCAGGAAATCCTGTTGGGAAGTAAGTGATTTACTATACTTTATCTGTAAGTGCTCTCCATATAAACATGCTCAATTAAAAAGGGTAGCTTGTTCCACCATCATCATGTTATTTCCTGTTTGGTCCTCCATAGAGACTGATGGTCCTGATGATAATGTTACTTGCAGGTATCGTGGGAAAAGGATGAGAATAGATTACTTTATTGTCTCTGAGAAATTGAAAGACAGGATTGTTTCATGTGAGATGCATGGACGAGGGATCGAATTGGATGGTAAGTTAATCTCAGAATGAACAAGTACATGAACCTTATGGCTGCCACAAAATTGCCAAAAATAAAAATAAAAACAAATCTGTGAACTCGAACAACTTTTTTAGTATTCTATGATCGTCATAATTGTAACATTTAAGCAGATTTTACTTAATGCTTAGGCCAAACTCAAAAACTGAAATGTTATAAGTAGGATCTCATCCTTCCGAATATAAACCAGTAGCATTTGTTGTGGAGTTTAACTGTCTGATACTAACTTATGACCTAGGAGGAATGGGCTTAAAGTTTTGACTTATCGGAAGCATGTAGTGTAATTTCATATGCAGCTCGCGTTACTGTCATTAAACGTGTGTTTCTCTTCTTCACTACTGTAAATTTGCTGCCTTTTTACCAGAGTATCTAAAGCTTAATATGTTGTATCAATGGTAGGTTTCTATGGGAGTGACCATTGTCCAGTATTCCTTGAACTTTCTGAGAAGGATGCAGATAACAAACAAGGTTAAAATGTTTACGTTTTGGACCAAGTGCTCAATTACTATATATTAGGGTTAATTTTCTAGCGTCAACTCCTAGATTAGGCTAATTATTCAGGATTATCGATCAGATGTTGGTTTCCTATTACTTTAATGACGAGATCGATTCGGAACCCTGATAGTGATGGTTTCCTTTTATTTTAGTGTGAAAATTTCTTCTTTTTTTTTTCTCCTTCCGGATTTACATAGATTAGAAACTTTACAAAAAGTTCCAAGTTACAACTTTTATAATGAAAATAAACTTTGAAAAATGTATGAAAAATAGGTAGGGTAAAAAACGGTTCAAAAACAATAACATACCTAATGTACTCTCATAAGTGGAGTTTTGGGAGGGTGGTGTGTGTAATTTTATTCGTATCTTTGTGAACGTAGAGATGTATTTTTTGATAGATTTAGAAAGAATTTATTTTGAGTTTTTAAATTTTTGTTTCTTTCTTCTTTTCTTTTGATAACATAAAATTCCTTTACACAAAGTACAACGAAACCACTGTAATGTCAGGTAAGAACCTTATGTCCTTATCTATTCTTAGTTTTTCTTTTTTGGTTAATTTGTTCATTGTTTTTATTTTTATTCTAAGTGGAGGTCCAGGTTATCATTAATTAATCAAGGTTACGACATCACTGATGATTATAGACAATATATTAACCAAATTTGATGACTAGACAAACCGCATAATTGTTTTTATTTTTTCAACTTGACATATTTAAAAAGTAATTTTGTGGGTAAATAATTTAGGATTCAAAGTTCATGGATTCTAAGTAATTTTAAATATTTTTTCCGAAAAAAAAAACTTTATACCTTTTCTTATTCTTTAATGTTTTTTCAAAAAAAATAAACGAAGAAAGAGGAATTGGACTCCCATCAGGGAGGGGTAGCCAAGTTAAAGCAAGTTTTATTTTTATTATTGGATCAAAAAATTACTTTGTTATTGAGTTCTCAATAAATATTTTTTCTATATTTAATAGTGTTTATTATGAAAATGGTACAATTGAATTTATACGAGGTCAAGAACGTGCATCTTGATATAACTCATTTAAGTCTTGTTATTTAGCAGTTCAAATATCGTTTATGTTAGGGTGATAAAAAATGAGAACAATAAAAGTAAAACTAAATGAGATTAGTGAGCTCGGGAATCAATGACGTGGAAGTTGAGTTTTTCCTCATATCTAGGTCCGTTCCGAGGATGAAGATGAATAAAATAGGTACTTTAATGAGAAGTATAATGAAAGCTTAGAGCACTGTATTGTTTTTGTATTGCTCAGGATATGAGCCCTTTATAACTGTGCAAAAACGATTATTTGTATGTTACATAGGTTATTCATTAACCAGTAAGAATGCTCTATGCAAGCCCTAAAATGTCACATTTAATGGTTGCATATCAAGTAGAAATATCGTTAGTAGTGTTATCTAATATTTCTTTGTATTCAACAGAAAGTCGTATGCTAATTATGTTATATTTGTCTTTTTCATCCTTATGCTACGTCATCAAGACACGGGTCCTTTGCTATTTTTAGACCACAAGTTATCATTTTTTAGTGAAGATGGTCAATTCGGGTTGCCGAAAATGTACAACGATTTAGCTTTTGCCGGGCACATCTTCGAAGATTAGCCGCTTCTCTGAACTGACTTCCTTCGAGCATTTTTTGTTTATGTCATATGTCTTATCCCTTGTCATGCCACATGTTTGGATCACTTTTTATTCTATGCAAATTAATTTCTTAATATAAATATAGAATTTGTGTAAAAATTACTAAATTTTTGAGAATCCGTTACATCACTTCAAATTCACCCCTGTCGTCGTAATGAGTTTACAATCTTTTTAAGTCATAAAAGAGAAAAATCTTATTCTATATTTTGGTGGTAATCTCTGGAGTAATTGCGTTAAAGACCGGCAACTGTAACTTGTAATTTGAATATTGAAAAGATTTTTGCCACAATTTTCAGGTGATTTACTGCTTTTGACATGCCTGATTAATGTTTTAGACATTAATTCTGACTTCAAATCTCATTGGATAAATAAAATTAATTGGAGAAAACTAAACGTATTTGGCTATAATTTCCTCTGAAGGATAATATATCCAATGGATTTAAGGAACCAATTACTTTGCTCTGTTGGCCAACAAAATAAGCATATTAGCTGATATCCACTTCCCCCAATTAATTGATTATACCAAATTAATGATTTTGCAAGATATGTGTCCTTTATATACATATTTAACACTTAACTATAGATAAAATATATATATATATATATATATATATATATATATATATATATATATATATATTCTTATTATTAAAATTAAATTTCTTGAATGGATGTAAATACTCAATACGATATTTAAGATAATTAATTATGTCTAGAGGTAAATATATCAGCCTTTTAATAATATTTGGACATATTTATTATGAGAGAAGACGGTACAATTTTACGGAATACTTTGATTTTGAGGTTAAAAATGTAAAGGTCGTGTTCAATTCCTCTAGGCTATAGTTGTGTGTTTGACCTTTCTTTAAGTTCCAAAAATAAATTTATTTGTTCTGATTTCCCAACAAAAACACACAGTATAACAGTAATATCTGATTTTTATTATTATTATTATTATTATAGGGATGATACAACTAAATTTCAGATTCTTAAATAATATTTTCAATTGTTTTTTTTTTTAATTCAGTCAAAAAACCCTATTGGAATGTGGAACCAGTTCTGTCATTTTCCTAAAAAAAGAAACGTATATATAGTAAAACAAGCGGCCAGTAAAAGGCAGTATTGCCAGTATACCTCACTTAAGAGTAATGACTTATGTCATAATATTATTTAAATATTATTCCCTCCCCTCCATTTCATAATAAATGTGTGTATAGTGATTTCTTAATTATGTAATATATTATTTATTTAAATAAAATTTAAAATAAATTGTTTAATTTTATAAAAAGTTATTTATTTTAAAATAAAATAAAAAATAAAAACACTAATTATTTTTAAACCGTAAGAGTAAAGCCCTTCACACTCACGAGGCAATTAGCCAATAAAAAATTTATCGTAGCGATTTCTTTAAAATGTGAAGATAGTCAAATTTCATTTCGAAAAATTGAGCAATGTTCCATTTTTTCTTTTTAATTCTTAATAAAGTTTTAATATTTAATATATGAAAAGAGTGAATAAATTAATTGAAGTGTAGAAGTGAATCCAAACTATTAAAATAAAATTACATAGAACAAATTTATCTTTTATTATATTTATGATGTAATCTTAATTTGTTTTTAGAAAAAGTTGCATTTTTGTTTTTATCTCTTAAAAAAGCTTTAATCTAAAGTATAACAATAAGTAATTTTTAATCACAATTAAATATTTTAACATATGAAACTTATTTATTTTACGCAGAGTTCACGTAATGAAAAGGGCAAAATAAAGTTGCTATCGACGAAGATAAAAGTGAATTTAAATTCTTAAAATAAAATAAAATAAAATTGAGCAATTTTATCTTTTATCCATACACATACACATATATCAGATGTAATCCTAATTCACCTTTGGAAAAAATTTTCATTTTTGCTTTTAATTCTAAGAGAACTCCCATCTAAAATATAACAGAAGTAAATTTTAACCACAATTAAATATTTTGACAGGCGAAATTATTCATTTTATGCGAGAGTTTAGTCAAGGGCAAAGGCATTTGGTACCTCCTCCGGTCAAGAATATTAGGACTAATCTTAATTTGCCTTTAGAAAAAATTTCATTTTTGTTTTTAACTATTGGCGAATAGGAATGGCAAACAGTGCAGGCGGTGGGATTATTAGATAAGTCCGTAAAGACTTTAATTCATCCTATTTCATATAGTAATTTTTAAAATTTTTAACCCACCCAATATAATTTGTTAATTTTTTATTTTATTTTTTTTAAAAAAAAATTGATTTGTACTGCAAAAAAAGAAATTACTAATGCATAATTTTTACTAATATAATATTTTTATTATTTAAATAATTTAAACCCACGCTTTATACTTTTAAATTTTAATTTAAATCACAAGAGAGTGAAAAAAAAAAGACAGTTTAAAGGAGAGAAAAGTAGAGAAAAAAATTCTTAAAGAATGATAAATAAATGAAACACATATTTGAAATAAGAGTTTTGTGTTTAACAATTACTTGTTTTGATCCTATATATTCATCATTTTGAATTAAAAGCAAACATTTGAGTGGAATGTTCACGTTACGTTAGAGTATCTTCCCTTTCAATAATTATATTACAAGTCTATATAATATAGAAAGTCGGGATGCCTATGACGTATAGGTGGAATGAACCAAATCTTCATTGAATTTTAGTTTTTTCATTCAATGGGGCTCGCTCATATTCTGCAGCACCCCCCGTAAATACTCCTTTAATATGAATAGAAATTATTTTTGAAAAAGATAACTATTAAATCGATATATACCCATAACCCGCGTCCATCAATTTTTGAAACAATTACTTCAATCCGCGGCTCGACATCCACACTCACATATTCTAAAATTCACCTCGCTCCACATAGCATGAAGTACGCTCCCGCCCGCACACCGTATAATGAAAAACTCATCCTGTCCCTTCCAACAATCTCCTATCCCATTATCATCCGTATTGACGAAGTTTCAATTTAAAATATAACAAAAATAATTCATAATCCGAATTAAATATTTTGACAGATAAAATTTATTCATATTAAGCGGGAGCTCAGAGAAATAAATTTGCTAACCGGAAACGGCAGAAGTAAACCCAAACTAAAAATAAAACAAATAGAGCAATTTCAAATAGTAAAACAATAATTTTCAACTTTTTCTTTTCCATCTAAATAAAAAAATTAAAGAGTTAAGAGTGTTAATTGGCAAAAGAGTGAATAGAGTAAAACCACAGTGTCATTTTCAAGAGTGTGCTGTGGAAACCCAGATAAACCCCCCCAACTCACATTTTTTTACTTCTCCCCTGCTCTGCCCTTTTTCTATCCTCTGTTTTTCTTTTATGGCACATAAAACAGAGGAGAAACAAAAACAAATACTAATACTACTAACACACACCTCTAACTGCTATAAAAATTACTTCCCTCTGCTATAAATACCAAAGAGAAAAATGGGAGAACAGGAGAATCTCTCTCAACACCTGTTTCTCTCTCCTCTCTCTTTATCTCCTTCTTGCACAATGTTTCTCCATTGGACCTCATAGATCTTACATATATATGTGCTGTGGATATAGCAAAAGTAAAAAAAAAGAGAATTGATTAATGGCAGAGGCGAGTGGTAACATTGAGGTTTTTCCATGGCTCAAAACCCTACCAGTGGCACCAGAGTATCACCCAACCCTAGAAGAATTCCAAGATCCCATTGCCTACATTTTCAAGATCGAAAAGGAAGCTTCTAAGTATGGAATTTGCAAAATTGTACCCCCAGTACCTGCACCACCGAAAAAGACCGCTCTTGCTAACCTTAACCGGTCACTTTCAGCTCGTGCCGGTTCTAATGGCCCAACATTCACCACTAGGCAGCAGCAGATCGGGTTTTGCCCCAGGAAAAACCGACCCGTCAAGAAGCCGGTTTGGCAAAGCGGAGAAACCTATACGGTTCAGCAATTTCAGGCTAAAGCTAAAGCCTTTGAGAAGAATTACTTGAAAAAGAATTTCAAGAAAGCATTGACACCTCTTGAAATTGAAACCCTTTATTGGAAAGCCACTGTGGATAAACCCTTTTCGGTGGAGTATGCAAATGACATGCCAGGTTCTGCATTTGCGCCAAAGAAGGCTTCTGCGGCAGGGTGTATAGGGGAGGTGGGTACTCTGGCGGACACAGAGTGGAATATGAGAGGGGTGTCGAGGTCAAAAGGGTCGTTACTGAAGTTCATGAAAGAGGAAATCCCAGGGGTAACTTCCCCTATGGTGTATCTTGCCATGATGTTTAGTTGGTTTGCTTGGCATGTTGAGGATCATGACTTGCATAGCTTGAATTACCTGCATATGGGTGCTGGGAAGACTTGGTATGGTGTGCCTAGGGATGCTGCTGTGGCATTTGAGGAGGTGATCAGGGTCCAAGGTTATGCAGGAGAAACCAATCCTCTTGGTGAGTCTTATTGGCACTCCTAATATATGAAAGTATTGATATTTGCTCAAGCGCTTGTCCTGTTTTCTGTTTCTTGTCATCTGTACCTTTAATTATGAGAAACAGGAAGTTATTACCCTTCTTTTGTTTGGTTGATTGCCAGCAGTGAAATATGCAAAATTGAACCAAATATGGGGGCTTCTTCAAGTCCTAGCCAGTCCATGAAGCAAATAGATAAATCAGATTTGCCCTACTCTGTCTCTTTTTGCAGTTCACTGCAAAAGAATACAAAGCTCTGTTATACAATATCCAGGGATGTTGTACATGTATGTGCTTGTGTGTTGTTGGATTGGTGTTGATATATATAATTCTCGGTTAAGTCATACATGGTTATTCTTAAACAAGTACACTGTTCTGCAATAGTTTGATCCCTTTGTTTATTTTCGATGATTGACCTCAGTTAATGTTAGATTAATTCTAGTTATATATTCATCAAATTACATCTTTAACTAGTATACACAGTGAGCTTGAACTCCATAAGTGTGCATTTTCTTTCAGTTACCTTTGCTACACTCGGGGAGAAGACCACAGTCATGTCACCTGAAGTGCTGCTTAGTGCTGGTATTCCATGCTGCAGGTGAAATACTGGTGTTTGCAATTTCCATTTATGTGTTATTGGTGGTCTACAAATTAATATTGTTGGCATTGTGATGACCTCTGGGGTTTTAGTTGCTTCTTGTTTTGTATACATTGAGGATATCTTTTGTAAGCTTTTAAGCAGAATGGGTAAAGGTTTCAAGACAGAGAGCTAAAGTGGAATAAGAGAGACAGATATTGTCTTTTCTGCTGGAGAAGACATCTATCTGTGAGCCATTAGTTGGCTGGTTTCGGGGAAAAAGGATGAATAGTATTTCAACCACGGAGTGACTTATAACTGTGTCATATGCGACATATTAAGGATTGCTTTTGAAGCCTTCTGATTGTTTTCACAGTAAACACTATTAGATGAACATAGAGACATCATCTTTTTGGTTAATGCATGATATATTTCTCTGGTGGCAAGACACCATTTCAAGTCTTGACTATCCTATTTGAATTCAGGCTGGTGCAAAATGCTGGAGAGTTTGTTGTTACCTTTCCACGAGCCTATCACTCAGGGTTTAGTCATGGTAAGACAGTTTCTTTGTGAGATGTAATTATGTATTGGGATCTATTTGTTCCTCTGTAGTTGTTAAGGGAAGATGATGACCAGAAAATGACAAGTTTTGAGCTCTGTACAATTTTTAAATTTAGGATTTAATTGCGGGGAGGCTTCTAATATTGCTACACCTGAGTGGTTGAGAGTTGCAAAAGATGCTGCAATCCGTAGAGCATCAATTAATTGTCCTCCAATGGTGTCACATTTCCAGTTGCTTTATGATCTAGCACTTTCACTATGTTCAAGGTTTGTTTTCTTGCCATAGGTAAATTTGATTATGTTAATCTTCCTGCGTTATTGAAACCTCAAGGTAAATTATAATAGACTGCCTATAGACCTTTCCGCTGGTTTCGCTTTGTAACACTAATTTTCTTGTGGTTTATGATATTATGCTTATCTTATTTTGGTTTCTTTGTGGCGATTCTTTGACCCATTTATTATTGATGGAAAATATTAACAATTTGACTAATTAATATACTCCTTTGTTTAATGAATTTGATTAACATCTTTTAATAAAGAAATCATTTAAAATAAAAATGGTGGTTTGTATTTGCAGGAATTATTTTAGCAAATATGTTTTAACAACTTCAGAAATTATACGAAAAAAGAAGGTAACTAAGAAATGAAAGAAATAGTAGAATATATGTAAGACGAAGAAGGCTTCCTATGAATAAGAAAGGAAACAGTGTACCCTAATTTCCTTTTCAAATGAATAATAATATGTTTTGGAAAAAGGCTTGATGAGGAAGGAAGAAGAACATAGAATTAGCGTTCACTCTTTCAAATCCTATGACCGGGAAACGAAATATATGAAATTAATAGATGTGGGAAATTGAAGAAGAGAATTGTGTGAAGTGCATAGCAAAAAGGACAATGTCTGCTCTTGAACCAAATGAGGATTTGGCTATTCCAAAGCCATCATGAGACAAACACACTTCTCCGCTCCTACATTTTCGACAGAGAGAGAGAGAGAGAGCAAAAGGATGGCTGATTATGACAGTCATTCTCTTGTTCTTTTTTTTTTTGGAGGCAAAAACAACCATTATTTTTCCCGGGTTCAGCTGCCTTGGTTTGACTAAAATAAAGATGGTGGTTTGAATTTACAGAATTTTAAAAAACAATGTTTATAAAATTAATTGAACAAAAGAGTATATTAACAAGGGCAAATTAGTCAAACTATAGAATTTTCACATTAATGGTAAATGGTTTAAAGAATTGTTACAACAAAAACTATTTCTCCTCAATCCCAAAAAATTGTTACAAAGAAATAAAAACAATGAAGGCACACATAATTTGTAAACCGCTAGAGAAGTTAGTGTTACGAAGTGAATTGAGGGGAGGTCTCTGAAGTTATCTCAATGAAAAAAGAAAAGAAAAAACAGATTACTAGTATAACAACATTTTATTTGTCCAGCCTCTTGGACTAGTCTTTGCTACATTTGAGAAGTTGTCAAGCTGAATTTTCCTTGTCGCCTCTGTTGTACAACATTTATCAATTTTTACAACAAAATCTGCACATTAGAGAGAATGTCCAGCCCACTCAATTTTTTAACCTTTTGTATCAAAAGATAAGATCTACACATCAAGATGCAAGGAAGTATTATTCCTGTCAACTCGTAAGATGTATAGCTTCTTATAAACGATCTTACTTCTATCGACGTAGTCTCATTCATTCATACTCCAAGTCTCGGCCAGAGGTTGTCCGCTTAAGCACTTGGGTTCTAGCTTAAGTCGCTTGAACTCTTCACTTTTGGTGTCGCACCCATGGCAACAGGACGTTGGTGTCGTATACGTACCGGATTTGGTCAACCAATTTTGGGTTCTTTGACCAAAATCAACATAGAAATTCAGGATAGATACAATGATTTCTGTAATCAAAACAAAATCTAGGTAAAATTGAAGAAAATGAAATTCCCTATATATAGAAATTTCTATGTCAGTCCTTTTTCCTATATCACCTTCAAGGATTCTCCTCTCGGTCAATATAATGTCTCATAATTTACACATAGAACTCTATTTATAGATTTTGAATTATTTTTAGCCGAATTCCTGCACCTGGATCCACATCCCGGAATCTTAAAATTAAGATCATGAAGGATCCATCCTCTAGATCCGCACCCCTATCGAGCTTGGAACGAGCATGAAGAGATTAACGATACTTCTTTATCTTTGAGTTGTTCTGCCGGATCGGTCGCTCAATATCTTTAGTCTTTATTCGGACCCAATGAAAAAAATGGGATCACTTCTTATGGACTCATTGAGAATGATTTTGATCTAGTTCATAGTCTATTAGAAGTAGAAGGCGCTCTGGTGTGGTGGGATCTTCACGGACAGAAAAAGATTGCAACTAATTTGATAATGATCGAGTAACATTGCTTCTTCAGCTGGAACTGGACACCTTTGCCCGAGTCCGAGCAATTTAGGTTCTAGCTACCTGAATCCTGCTTTATCTTCTCTTTTGTATTTTCTTCTCCACGTGATCTGTTTTCTACGAAGGATCCCCCCTGAGCGCCATACAAATTAAATATTTTGAAGTAATAGATCTCCCATTCTTTTGTAGTTAACCTATGCACGTGTCTGGCGATATTTTAAAAAACATTTGACTGTCTAATGTATGAGATCACCTTTAAAAATTAGGAATTTATTACATTAATTTTGCTTTTTGGACCTTTTATGTTAGTTCTAACAGTGACATTGTGTTACCATGGCTATTTTATGAGACCACGTGTTTAATGTTCCTACCAATCTCTGCAAGGAAATTAGACCCATTTAGGGAAGCTGATCAATGCAGTTTTGTTCATACACTGATCTTTCTTTTCTGTTCTAATGTAGTATAAAGGGGTTTGGGAGCGTGGATGGACAATGGTTAATGATAGTTTCAGGTTTTGTGCAGAAGTGACTCTGTCTTAGTTTCAGTTTCTTTCAGAGGTTACTGGATTTAAGTGTGTTCCACACTTACCGCATTACATTTCTTCTTGCCATTGCTTTCTGTAGCATAATCTCCTGTAGTGTGGAGGAGGAAACCATTAAAAGACTGAATCCTTCCAGATAATTTCATCTTTGTATATACGGTTGCGAGAAATCTTAGGTTTAACTGGATAAATTGTAAGTTTTGCATCCCTGCATCTAAAGGGTCACACAGACTGATTATATATCTTTGATTAAACGGCTTCTTCACATGATTTTATGGTGGTTTAACCTATTGAATATGTTTAACAATCTCTGTAGAGCATCCTGTATGTTAGGTAAGGGTCTCTTTGTTGGTTTCTTTAGCATCTTTAATCTTCTACTGCAGAGTACCAAAGAACATTAGAATAGAACCAAGGAGTTCTCGCCTGAAGGAAAAGAAAAAGAGTGAAGGAGATGTGTTGGTCAAAGAACTATTTGTTGAGGATTTGAACTGTAACAATTATCTTCTTCACATTCTTGGAGAAGGATCACCTGTTGTACTTCTCCCTCGAAACTCTACAGGGATTTCTAGTTGCTCTAATTTAGTGGCTGGATCCCAGTCAAAAGTAAGTTCCAGGTTGCTCCCCAGTTCAGATCATGAGGAGAAGAGTAAAAAAGATTCCGCGTATGATGATCTCATGCTAGGCAGGAAACGGGGGATGAAACAATTTGCAAGCGTCTCTTTGGAGAAGGAAAAGTACTCTTCCTGGCATGCTGGTAGCCGACTGCCAGACTCTGGCAGAAAGGATGATGCCCAATCCTCTCCAGAGACCGAAACAGTGAACCTGGACACTGCAAGAGGAATGACTTACAAATGCGATACCCTGTCAGAGCAAGGACTGTTTTCTTGTGTAACTTGTGGGATCCTATGTTATACGTGTGTGGCCATAGTTCGACCAACAGAAGCAGCTGCTCATCACTTGATGTCATCTGATTATCGTAACTTCAATGACTGGACAGTAAGTGCAGGCGGCGTAACTGCTACTGGTAGGGACCTAAATGCTGCAGAAGCAGATTCCAATTCAGGTATCTTCTTCATTAAATGATCTGTCGCAAATTGTGCAATTTCTAATATTTAAAATCCTGTCTTTTTTTACTCACATATTTAGTTGACAGGACAAGTTATAGTTAAACTTCATGTGTTGATCACAGGATGGGCAGTTAAAAGGGCTCCAGGTGGCCTGATTGATGTCCCACTAGGGTCATCTGATCGAATTCAGAAATTGAATAATGGAAGTGTAGAAGGGCTTTCAAGGACCAAAGCACACAAAGAAACTTCTTCCCTCGGCCTGTTGGCTTTAGCTTATGGTAATTCGTCTGATTCTGATGAAGAGGAGGTTGAAGCAGATATTCCTGCTGAAGCTTGTGAAAGCAGACATACGGATTCCGAGGATGAGGTTTTTCTCCGAGTTATTGATCCTTATGCAAACCACAGACAAAAAAGAGCTGTATCTCAAGGTAGAAACTGTCAAAAATTTGATAATTCCATTCAGTTGGAGAATGAAAGTTCCCTATCAGGGGAGTCAAATACTTTGTTAGGTAGGTCAGGCCATCAGCTAAGATCCCATCATATCACTGCAAATTGTATTTCCAATAAAGGGGAAATAGCACAAAACAATGCTGTCGCTCCATTTGATAATGCACATATGCAACTTACTTCAACATCTGATGAAGACTCTTTTAGAATACATGTATTCTGTCTCCAGCATGCTGTACAAGTAGAAGAACAGCTCCGTCAAGTTGGTGGAGCACATATTTCTCTTCTTTGTCATCCAGGTGATCTCTAATTTAATTTCTGGCTAAACAGCTTACTCTTTCTGCAACAAGCTTTTCCTTTCATATATATGTTGGTCTAAGGCAATGCTATCCAATGTTCGTCTAGGAGAATTACGGAGTTTTGGTCCCAGTTGCTTTGTTATAATTTAATCTCCATTGGAGGTCGCAACCTGACTATTTACTTATTAATAGTCATCTGTTAAATGAGATAACTGATTTTATATTCATTTTTTTCCATCATGATGTCAAAGACGAAGTGAAACAGCTACTATTCTCTCTGAAAGAAAAGGTTACTGACAGACTTCATTAGGTAGTTAAGAAATATAAAAGGCTATGTGATTGAAAATGGGTGATGTATTCCAAGTGTTTTATAATTGTACACTGGCACCATGAAAGGTAATATTGGAAGAAAAACAGCTCTTTATGTACTCAAGTAGCTTAGTGTTGGTATCACCCAAGTATTCTGTTCTTGTAGTTCAATCACTTGGTTTGATTCTTTTGCATATCCTTGACACATATTGAAATATTGACAGACTATCCCAAGCTAGAAGCTCAAGCTAAAAAAGTGGCTGAAGAGTTGGGGAGTGATCATTTCTGGAGAGAGATTTCATTCCGTGAGGCCACTAAAGAAGATGAGGAAATGATACAATCAGCTTTGGAAATTGAAGAAGCTATACATGGCAATGGGGACTGGACTGTGAAATTAGACATCAACCTCTTTTACAGTGCCAATCTAAGCCGTTCTCCTCTCTATAGTAAACAGATGCCTTATAACTTCATTATATACAATGCATTTGGTCGTAATGCTCCAGATAATACCCCAGAAAAATCAGAGTATACTGGGAGAGGGTCAGGTAAGCAGAGGAGAGCAGTTGTTGCTGGGAAATGGTGTGGGAAAGTCTGGATGTCTAGTCAGGTTCATCCTCTGCTTGCTGAGAGGGATATTGATGAAGAACAAGAACAGAACAAAAGCATCTCAGCCCAGATTAAGACTGAGGTGAAGTCTGAGAGACCACGTGAAAGGACTCCAACTGTTAAAACTGTCGCTACAACTTGCAAGACTGGAAAAAAGAGGAAGAGTACAGCAGAAAATAGGAATGCTTCTAATGCTCAATTAATAATAGCAGATGATGATGATGGTTCTTCACTTAGTAATGTCCTTGAGCAGCACCGGAAAACTAATCTTAGGAGTAAGAGGATTAAATATGAGACTCCTGAACCTCAAAAGGATGTTGATAAGAAGAGATTTGGCTCACTCATTGATGATGATCCAGATGGTGGGCCTAGCACCCGTCTGAGGAAAAGGATTCCAAAACCAAGCAAAGAGTCTGCCACCAAGTTGGTTAAGGCCAAACCAGCTCCAACTAAGCCGCATGAAAGCAAGAAATCAGAGAAAGGTCCTAAGGTCAAAATTCCTTCTGCAAATAGCATTGCAAAGAAAGAACCAGTAACGAAGGCTCCTAGAAGTAACACCGGTAGAAAGATGAGGGACAAGGAAGGTGAATATCATTGTGACTTGGAAGGGTGCAGTATGAGTTTTAGCTCAAAACAGGAGCTTACATTGCATAAAAAGAATGTCTGTCCTGTCGAAGGGTGCAAGAAGAAGTTCTTCTCGCACAAGTATCTGGTACAGCATCGACGGGTTCATGTGGACGACCGACCTCTGAAGTGCCCTTGGAAGGGTTGCAAGATGACATTTAAGTGGGCATGGGCTCGAACTGAACATATAAGAGTTCATACAGGTGCACGTCCTTATGTTTGTACTGAGACTGGCTGTGGTCAGACGTTCCGTTTTGTGTCAGATTTCAGTCGTCACAAGCGGAAGACAGGTCACGTCTCAAAGAAGGGCAGAAGTTGACTCAGGAAGGTAATTGTAAGTTGACATGACTGATGGAACTGTGTTAAGTTTAACAGACATAGGGGTAGGTGTAGGTTCAAGTCTCGTTTTGTAAGTCTTTCTTTGGTACCAGATAACTCTCCTCAGTCAGGGTACCTCATTGGTCCCATTCATTGATTTGAAGTAGTTCAATTGCTTCAATCCTGTAAGAATTGTCTCCAAAATCAAGGAATTTAACATTTAAAATTGGAATGCGGAAGTGGATTCTTCTCTTTTTGCCATTTTATCTCTTGTTCAATTGACTCTTGCTATGCTCTTATTTTATGTGTTAGCTACTTAATTAGAGATGGCAATTGGGTCGGGTGCGGCAAGCCTTAACCTGCTAAGACTTTGACTTCCTCCCCATAACTTTGCCCTGTCCGCCTGTTTACCCTCTCTTTCATTTTTCTTTTTCCTTTATTTTTCAAGTTTTAACTAAAATTATGTTTTCAGGTCGTTTGCTGAGTCAATTTTCGATTTATTTTGAGATAATTATGTCAAGGATTCAGTTTTTTAGAGTAAATTTAATTTGGGGTTTGCTCTAATTGACTTATTTTGCTTATAGATTTTCGCAAATTATTATATACTTAAGACTAACTAAATAACACAAATAGATTAGCCGAGGAAGCCCTTTGCGTCCCCTGTTTGATGTTTATGGAAGTTAAATCATGGTTGATTTATGTCAGAAGAGTTAAATTGATCTGAATTTGCTCTGATTGGCATATTTTGCTAGTTTTTGTTATGGATTTTAAATTATTGTACCAAGGTTATGTAATTAGACTAATGACAGAAGACTAATTAAGTTATATGACATTTTTATCAAAGATTTATTAAAAAGAATATAAAAGATTTATAAAAATAACACGAGTTCTTCATATTTTATTCAAATTGTACGCGCTTATAGAAAATCATATCCCCCATTTTCTTGCAACTCATTGTGTAATGTGATTTTTTGGCCACTACACAATATGTATATGTATACATACATGTAACATGTATATATATATATATATATATAACAAATAACAATAACAACATGCCGTGCAAAACATGCTTTTCTTACCAATTATCTCTCTAAAAGTAATTGAAGAATGTTTTTTTTGCCATTTCAAATCATGTGAAGAGCGCAAGAAAAAAAAAACTTTGTGCACTTTGTGCTACTACATCTCATACTTTATAATTTGTGCTAGAATTGTACCTCGTGTCTTAAGTTTGTAATTTCTCCAATATTGAGATACTTGTATTTTTATTGTTTAATTAAAGTGGAGTGTGAAAAACACCCAAAAATATCACAATTTTTTGAGTTTTTTACTTGAACTATCATGTGTGTGAGTTTCCTACCAGAAAAACAATCAAATGTTTATCGAAACGTACCTCAACTATCAATTGCTTACTTTTCCGACCTAAAATATTCAGATAGAAAAAATGAGCAATTAATAATTGAATTGTGTTTTGATAAACATTTGGTGATAGTTCAGATAGAAAAAATAAACACCTGATAATTTTAGATAAAAAACTTAAATATTTTAAATGTGTTATTGATCCTTCCCTCTTTAATTAACCATTATCATAATCATGCAATGTTTTAGTTTGAGATGCATCTACTCAAATTATGTTCTTGGCAAAGCTTGTTTTTCAAGTTTACACTTGATTGAGCAATCAGATTCTTGGTATTAGTATATTGCCCTCCATAAGAATTAATTTACTATTTTACAAAACTTTAATAAGTTAAAAAAATTAATAAGTTTTGTAAAAAGTTTCATAAGTTAATAATTTTAATAAGTTTTTGAAAAACTTTAAGAATATAAACAAGTTTTGTAACTTTTTACCTTTAAAGTTTTTATAAGTTTGGTAAAAACTTTAAATAAGTTTTATTAACTTTTTAATAGTTTTATAAAAAATTTAATTATTTTATTACGTTTAAAATTATTTTTTAAATTATTTTAATAAGTTAAAAATTATTTTTTAAATAAAATATAAAGAAATTTTTTTAAAAAAAACGTTGGGATACGGATTACCGATCCAACCCAGTTTCATACTGGTTGTTAATAAATTGGACTGGTTAAGAATTTTGCACCGGTGGATCTGATATTGGTACATCCAGTTTCGTTCAGAGAATCAATCAAATGAAAATTGGTTCCGGTACATTACCGGACTAAAATGGTCCGGTTGATCCAAACCCAATCCATTGCCACCCTTAACTCTATTGGGGTGTTTGTAGCCTTTTAAAATAATTTCTACTAAGGATAAAATCAAAAGAAATAATTTATTTTATTTTAAAATTTTAAAATAACAAATAATTTGAGATAATTTTTTTTTAAAATCACGATAAATAATTCGAAATAAAGAAAGTAGAAGGTTATGTTGAATTTTACAAAACTATAAAACATTCGCATATCGTTTCCTCTGAAAAATCATGGATAAGTGTAATAAACGTGCAAAGAAAAAATTCTTTTAGCACAATCACCCAAATTAAATATGATAATATTGTATGTTCACGCTATAAATATATTTCTTTTTGACGTTTTTATTCTTTTCTGCCAAATTTTAAATTTACTCATCAATTTATTTATTAATTATTTATCCATGCATGGGAACTTTTTTAATACATGGGGAATGGTTAAATTTAAAATCTCTCATTAATTTATTTATGAAAATTTTGTATTTATTAATTATTTTTCAATTTATTTACTCAAATACATAGAGGAAGTTCATACGTGTATACGTTATTCAAATTTTCATTAAAAATAATTTGCGCATGTATTAATAAATTAATTTATTTTTTTCGAAATTAATTATTTTTCTTAATTTTTTATTGGTCAAACTTTAACATTAATGGCTAGACAAATCTAGTTATACCTTATAAATATACATATTTCTTTCTTTATTACTTTCTTATTTATAGTGAGTGTGACTAAATGGAAGGAATATTTCAATAATGGTTCATTCGAAAAAGAATAACGTTTCTGGTAAGAGGTCCGAATGTACTATATGTGGAGTGAATGTTCTCCTAAGATTATTGGGGTCAAGGATTGCAACTTCGAGAATTTTAAATATTATGATATGAACGTATTTGCATTCAACATCATCGAGAAAACAACATAAGGCAAAAAACTTCTCAAATTGACGGTGTTTGTTGTATTTCGTGGTAAGAATTTGGGATTATACAAATTTTGGTGTGAGTATGCTCTAAAGGTTAGTGGTGTCGAATGTAGTTGTGCAAGACTGCAACATTAATGAGTAATTCTCTTGGGTTGCTGTTAACTTGGATCGACATATATGAACTATGTGATTTTTATGATTTCTATAATATGTCAATGTCTACCATATCTAAAATGTCTTTAATTGTCATCGTTGAAATATTTTCAAATTATATTTTAAAAATAATTTTAATCGGTAGTTTAAATTTGTTTAAATATAATCACTAATAGGATTAATTTATTAAAGATCATATTAATAATAAATATAAATAACGATTCACAACTTATCGAATCGACGTAACATAAAAGTGCAAGACTATAACAATAATGCGTGTACATGTGAAAATATAAAAAATGTACTATACGAGAATGTTGATAAATTTCAACAATTGTATTTGTAGATATGAGATCTGTTGATAAAAATTGGATAGTGAAACTGAAAAATATTTGGACAAATTTTATATAATAATCATTCAACTCCGAACTTATCATACAAAAAATTACTTTCTTTTTGTTACATAAAAGTCATCTAACTTTAATATTTATAATACAAATTTTTTTTGTTACACCCCGTGAGTTGCGATTGACTAGTTGACGTGTGCATGTGTTTGTGGCGAGTGTTTAGAGCACGACACGTGCGAGAGAAGGACTGAAGGGGAAACGCACAAGCACATCGTTGAGCTAGTGGGAGGCTGAAGACAGAGGCAGGGCGCAAGGAGCGTCGCGTCGCGCCCCTTCCCAAGCGCCTTGAGCGGCACGTCGCGCTCGCCTGCCAACGCATTGGGCGGAGAGCCGTGGCCCCCCTCCACTGCCTCCCTATATATGTTTAAGTGTTGTGTTAAATTCATTAAATCATTTCCCAAATGAGCAGCTCGACTCTGGAGACAAGGGTCACGAGGATTTCGTCAAAGTGAGGCCGAATTGCGCCATTAAATCACCTCCAAATGTCAGTTCTTCTCAGGTCATAATTTCTAGGCCTACGAAGAACGTATCTACGAAGTTATTTCTTCGAAATGGCCCAGTTCAATGGAGTTCCGCCGAATAA
Source organism: Datura wrightii (assembly GCA_035772735.1). Taxonomy (NCBI): domain Eukaryota; kingdom Viridiplantae; phylum Streptophyta; class Magnoliopsida; order Solanales; family Solanaceae; genus Datura; species Datura wrightii. The sequence goes on along the minus strand of JASDFA010000010.1, from coordinate 171,537,744 downwards.
AAGTTGTAGAAATCACTTCTAATCAAGTCCTAATCGTCTACAAGTAATAAGTAAGTATTTCTACCTTCTAAATTCTCAAAAATTCATGAGTTTTTGGCTGAATTTAGGCAGATCATGAATCGTGGTCATTGTGGGTATTATTCGATGTTGCTATCTGTTTTCATGGATTAAGAACAGATTTTTTACATCAACGTAAAGGCTATGAGTTGGAGGAATTACTGGTTCTAGGTTGGAACAGGATTGAGTGAGCTGGACTTGGCAATTGAGATATGTTAAGGCTATTTCCTTTCGGCAAGTTATTCTCGTCGTATAGTTGATATGACCTACACTTTTGTAAGTGAGTTGCAAGTACGTATGTTATGAGTAACTGCTATAAGTATATAATGATTATATATGCTGTGGTTAGCTGCTACGAGACGAATTGAGGTTAGATCATAGTATTCACCGTCGGGACAGAGTATACTCAGTGGGATAGATGCTAAGAGCGTCATAGAGATTTCCCTGTTCATTTGTTCACGGTCTAGAGTGATTCCGATGTCTCGCTATCATACCAAGCCTTAGAAGCTTGTGGTTAGCTGTTAGGCGTTACTTGGTAGGGTTGGACAACATAAGGCGCAGGTGGGCAATATAACTTTCTATTTGACGCCTATATTGATAGTAAAGCTCGCCCGCAAGCCGTTGGCGCACCTTGATGCCTCCAGGGCCAGAATCTTGAAGGTAGCCTTACCTTCGAGTCGATAGCACCAGGGTTGCCTAATAAACTGAGCGATAGCTTGCTATGTGTTTAGCTATTGTCAGTGACCGTTAGCTTTAGCCGATTTACTGCTTATCATATAGGTCGTTCAGGAAACCACCCCAGTTGTTAGGAGTTTTATAGACTAAGTAATATTCTAAGGGGGGGAACCTTGTTACTGGTTAGACGTGGGGCTAACACCCCAAGCGACTCTTGCAAATGCCCACGTACATGTTGCCGCGAAGGACTAAATCTAGATATACTTGCCCACGGGGCTATAAATTTCTCAAGGGAGCTATATGTTATCTGGACAGACCAGGTTGACATCTAGGGAACTAGAACCCTTAGTATCACAACATTACCTTCAGGCTAAGAATTGTAGTAGGCCGCCTGTGGGAAGTTAGGGCTGCCGCTTAGGAACATATCCAGTTAGTAGCAGCCCTATCGTCGTTCTAAGCTAACAAACTATATAGATGGTCGCCTACGACCTTGTTGTTTGCTTATGAACTACCATTGTCCTAGTATGACCTTTAGAGTATCGCTTAGGTTACCCCGGACCTCGCTTTACTCTTTCTGAGCCGACAGAGGTTGTAATTGTTGCCATGACCCTTTGATCAGGTATAGGCACATGAGGTGTGCCTCTTGGCAGCTATGTAGACTGTTTTAGGGGCGAGTAGCGGGTGTGTTAGGCCTAAGGGGCTAGGTAGGTCTATTGAGTGACTATATTGAGGCTATAACATAGTATACCTATAGGGATTGACCCTCCTTAATTGGTCTCCCATTAACGACCTCGAGATTGCTAACTGTATCATTGCCCACGAAGCTACAGATTGCTCAGAAGAGAGCTATGTGATGTATGGAAGGACTATATTCAGGCCTACAAAGCCGTATCAAAGTCCATTCGCGTATGGATTTTCTTTGTGCCATACAACATTACTGACCCTCAGTGGAGCCTTGCTAGCCCAAGGTGCAATTATAGAAGCCGAGAGGGCTCAGATGCAGTTACAGGAGCCTAAGGGCTCAGTCACAGTCCTAGAGGCTAGATAGGTTTGGTTATAGTTACTTTGGAACCATAATGACCTGGTTAGGGGGTAAATAGATTGAACTGTACCTACCGAGGCTTATGGGGGCCCAGGGTAGGTTATCTCTGTGCTGCTTGGACCTTCCAGGCTTATAGGGGCCGGGGGAATTTCTTGTTTGTATACTTGCTTGCTAGATATAGCTTATAAATGTATAATCATACAGTTTGAGTTCCTGTTTGCATAATTGTCTACTAGATGCAAGCTGTTACACCCCGTAAATTTCTGGCAGATAGATGGCCTATTCGCATGTTGGTTAAGAGTATTTGAAAGCCATACATGCTAGAAAATGGCCCGGACAAAGATCGGACAAGCGCCAAGTCGGCGCGTCGCAAGGCAAAATGCGACTTATAAATCGCATTCCAGGAATGCGACTTATAAATCGCATTCCCTGAATGCGATTTATAGTGTCTATTATATATAAGCCCCACTTAGGTTTATTCCTTTAACATATCATAATTTCCAGAAACTTCACGACAGAGAACAGAGGAAGACGTAAAGTATTGATAATTTCCTTTCGATTACGCCGTCAAATGCGGTCCAAACTCGAATTAACCTCAGGTACCGAGGTATTTAGCAGCAGGGAGCATTCCTACGGATTTTGTTTCGCGAAATACGGCCGACGAATCGTCGAGCTACCGAGCTAAGGTAAGTAGAATTGCTCCAAACTAGTGTCTATGTGTTCCTAGCTGAGAAGTGAATATTTCTCCCTTCTGGACTTCTGGAAAATAGCGAGTTTTTAACCGTCTTTCGATAAGCCTAAGTTTAGGCTATAATTATATCAAAAGTGACGTTGTTCTTTAGAATAAAGCTATAGTTAGTATTAATTGACATATTTGTGAATGCAGTTGGGAGAAATAGCTGGAGTATTGACCGAGCCTCATCCGACAGACGGATAACTCGAGGTTAAGGTATGTAAAGCTAGTTCTTTCGGCAAGTTAGTAGTTTTAGCCTTGTATAGTACAATAAATTCCGTAGTAGAATTCCCGGAATTGAATGTTAAGTATTGTGCAAGTTCAGTAAACCTAGTTTGCGTTGTCATATCGTATTCAGCCTGAAGGTTAGAAAAGCATGCGCCGAAGGGCGAGTTAGCATCCCAGATTCAGTATAGCCTATTACGTGATTAGCAAGCATGTAGTAGAATAAAAAGGAACAAATTTTCATAATAAAAGTTAGTGAAGAGAAATCAGATAGGCAGACAGTTATGGCTACAGATTAGCCATTCAGACAAATAGTATCTCGGCTACAGATTAGCCGTACATTTAAACAGAGATTACAGAATCAGTATAATTAGTAAGAATCAGTTCAATATAGAAACAGATCAGAATAAGAAGTTAGATTTCAGATAGTCTTTTCAGTTATACATGCTTGCTATTTATATGTGCTATTGTTTGTTGAGACTTGCTATGGCTTGTGGGTGTCCCTTTGCATCCCCACCGCCCCTGGGTTATGGCTGTGTCGATACCAGATTCAGATACCGCCACCAGCTGGGCGATGCCGTCCGCCTAAAGGACGATGATGGCCGACCACCATGATAATACGGTCCAGATCACCCTGCTTGCAGGGGAAGTTCAGTTTACTCTGCGCAGAGCCAGATTACCCTGTTTACAGGGGCAAATTACTCTGTGTGCACTTGTGGCCGGGGGCAGTTTCAGATACAGATTTTTATAAAATTACCCTGTTGCGTGCTTGCACCCAGGGGCAGTTTCAGTCACAGATACAGCAGCAGATTACCCTGTGTGCACTTGCGCCCAGAGGTAGGAGTCTTCGGACTCAGACACAGTTTATTGTCAGAGGCCAAGGCCTGAGCTGCATACCCAAGGGGGCCGGTAGGAGGAGCTCACAGTTGTAAGACGAGTGGAGTGATTTATTTTTGGTTGGTTTTGACCCGGGTAGGGGTATATAGATTGTTTGCTTGCTTGGCGCCATCCGGCTTATGGGGGTTGGTATTGGCTATTGCTTGCTACTTGTATATCTATTTATGTGCTATATACTAGCTACTAGACAGCATGCCGACGCGTCTACAGGCACGCCTCTGCCTTATCAGTACAGAAAGCTTGATCCAGTTCATTTCAGCTTCTTCAGATTCAGCTATCTCCTGCAGTACAGAAATGATAGCTATGTTATCTATATTCAGTTGCTTTCAGTTATATTGTTTCAGTTGCTTTGCATACTCAGTACCAGTGGTACTGACACCCGGTGGGGCGCTGCATTACTTGCCTGCAGGTACTCATAGACGAGGAGGTGATCCCTCGTGATCCTAGCCAGCGCAGAGTCATCAGCTCCTGTCATCCGGAGCTTGATATTTCAGAGGTTTATATCATTTCCTTTTTGTTGTACAGTACGGGTAGGTCGGGGCCCTGTCCCGATCATTTCTATTGTTATTCCTAGAGGCTTGCAGTCTGTATATATTTCCCTGTGTTCAGTTGAGTCGGTCGCGTGAGGCCGTGCAGTTAGTTATAGTTGTTTAGCATTTCAGTTTATGTTGGTCGTGTGAGGCCTTAATTTGACAGTAGTGGTGACCTTGCCGGTCACGTAGTCTTACAGTATTTTTGTGATGATATTACAGATGACTAGACAGCATGGTGGCCTTGTCGGCCAGCATAGGTTCCTTGTTATGAGTGTGTTCTGGTTAGCTGTTACTACAGGTACAGGTGGCTATAGGTCAATTGGCCGGAGGCTGTGTTTACAGCCGTTATATAACTGGTTTATTTCTTGGAGTAGAGCCAAAGCCAGCCAAAGCACCAGATGTGCTCAGGCTGGACCATTTAGCAGTCCAGAGTCTAGTAGGCACCAGGTGCCCGTCATACCCCCCAAGGTGGGGTGTGACAAACTTGGTATCAGAGCAGGTCGTGTCCCAGGGAGTCTGCAAGCCATGTTGAGTAGAGTCTTGTCTATGGATGTGTTGTGCACCACATACCATAGGCAAGAGGCTGCGAGGCATAATAGGATGGTTACTCTTTCTTCATATCCAGTCGTGTCATAGAACAGTACAGTATAGGGTCAAGTTCTTAAAACTTACCATATTCTTTGAATACAGATACAAGTCAGACCAGCGGTATCTTGTTCCAGGTAGAAGATCAGATATAGCAACAGGAGAGGGCACCAACCAGCTACAAGGTAATTACAGGAGCAGAAGGAGGTACCAAGGACCTCCCAATGTGATACCTTTATCGGTACCATCCCCAGTACATTTCTATAACTTCAGAGTAGGAAGTTAGAAGCATAGCGTACATACGAGTTGATTTATTTGTTAGATATATAAGATATGACTAAGATGATATATAATATTAGATTATCGAAGAGATGTGAGAGAGAGAGGAAAATGTAGGATTCCCACCTCCATCCTTTCAGATATGGTACAATTCCATGTCTTCATTTTATTGCAGTAAGAAAAGGTTATTCGCACTTCTTAGTTTTGATTCTAGTACAGTAAAGGGGCATAAGAATTGAGGTGAGGCTGCCCAAAACAAGCAGTAAGTGAAGATAGATTGATTAATTCCAGTAAGTGTTAGTGAGCGTAAAGAGAAAGTAAGACTGTTAGCTTACCCGAAGTAGGGGTAAAAGACCTGTCAGTAATGAATGCCTAGTAATAGTCAAATTTGAGTCAGAAAAAGGCCAAGTCCGCCATATATGCTAATAGACAGTAAGATATACCTGCAAGATTATAGATATGATTCAGTTGTGATATCGAAAGGGTGAGAGGTCATGTGAATCAGATAGGTCTGACTGCAAGTCAGGGGAAGTATGAACTGATACTTGACCAGTAATCTTATTAACAATGAAAAGCAGGTACCTTGAATCCCAGAGTTCAGCTTAAGCAAGATGAGGGGAAGAAGCAGGAATGTCAGATTTTGTGGGGAAATAAGGGTTACCCCCGGATTGATAGAATATCGTATTAAGGATTAAGCCTCGGGCTGACAGTAAGATTGCAGTTTAGAATACCGCAGTACGCCCGCTTATGGAGAAGTTAAGAAATTACCGATACAACAATTCTAATCTAGTGTGGCCTAGAGATAAGGCCCAGCAGACAGTCATGGGCTCTCAATATAATGCCAAGTAAGGCCACAAGGCTCGGGTGTGGACCCACATTGTAAGAGTGGCGGAATGCCAATAGCAGGCCATGATCAAGCTCATATGTTGTTACATCTAGAATGGGATGAAAGTCTAAGGAAATGATAAGTCAGGGCAGGAGATATTATTAGGCCGTAGAAGCGGTGTATCATGTACGGTATGAGGCTCAGCAGAGCATGTCAGAGATTATGTATCACCACAGAATTCAGTACGTATTGTACGTAGCTACTGATATATATATATACACAGATAGTAGATATGCTGTGAGTAGCTGCCTATAGGGGTTACAATCACAGATGTTGATTAGTACTAGAAAGCATGTACAAATTACATTGCAGGACCCCCCTTGCCAAAAAAAAGAAGAAAGAAAGAAAAGGAGAGAAGAAAGGAGAAAGGGAAAGAAGAAGAGAAAGGGCAGATTAAGTGTGATTTACGTATGAATCCATAGAAACTGTCTCAGCTCTTAGTTATTAAGTTAATAGACTTATGTGTTGTTGCCAGATCTAGGCTCTAGAAGCTTACCAGAGTTAATGGCCTGAATTAGATGGCTAGATGATAAGAGCACAGTCAGATGGTCTAACGACTAGCTGGCGCTTGTATTAGCAGGGAAGCATTCCTAAAAATCAATAGCATTATCGCATATGCCGGAACCAGAATTTTTCTAGTATGTTAAGTGGTCGTACATCATTTTCCCAGCCTTGTAGGTGAGAGTCGACTTTAGTCAACCTAGCAGTTATTACAAGGAATACCCCGCAAGTTAGACAAACCCGTGTGCACCCCAAGAAAGGGGTCCACATCAGTAGTCAGCGACAGACTAGTACTTCAGCTGGTTCTCGTAAGATATTCAGATGCGGAGCCCTAACAGAAGGCCAGTATTTACAAAATAGCTCATAAGACCGAGAATTCCCCAGAATAGTAGTATAAATCCAAGTGGATACACACAAGGCGTAAGAAATTGATAGTACCCTGCTAGCACAGTGTTTGTTAAGACCAGGAGATCAGTAGACTCCCCGTGAAGATCCAGAGATTGATCGCCTACGAGTAAGTTTGATTAAGGCCAGCCTTACAGTGGTTCAAGCAAAATAACAAAGCAATTAGATGCCCACAAGTCTGCAGTTATGCATGAACTATAAGTACTCAAGTAGAACAGTTAGAGCATTGTTAGACTACTGTCACATTCGGCTCATTCAACCCGACTATTCAGTTATTTAAGGTTATACAGCCAGATCATTAGAGGTCATGATCAATATCAGGATCCTCTGATCAGATAAAGGCACAAGGTGCGCAGACGGTCGTTCAGGTTATCCCAGCAACAAGTAGCCTTAGCATGTGGCCGAAAGGCCAGATAAGCTCTAGCTACGCCTGTAAACTACCTCTCGATCTCTTCGGCAAGACAAGCCAGTATGACCGTCAATTATATGCCGAGCTCTCTAAGTACGAAAATGTTATATCAGTCAAGAAGAGGTAATGGAGCAGCAAACGCTCTTAGCTATAGATCTATTAGGAGTGTGGCGTATGTGCAACCCGAGCAACGGGAGTTGGTCAGGGAGATACATCAATTGATCAATTTAGCCGTTCGTGTGATAGAAATAAAGGACAACAGAGCGGTAATCCAGAACATCGTCGTGTCGTCCTTAGTTGTGGAGGTAAGAGAACGGCAATATGCAGATCCTGACCTGGTCTAGCTTAAGGACAGAATCCTGCAAGGGAAGCGCCAGATTCATAAATAACAGAGGATGGAGTGCTGTGTTGTAAAGACCGTCTATGTGTTCCAGATGTCTCAGGCCTCCGCCATCAGATCATGAATGAGGTGCACTGCACCAGTAACTATTTTCTCCACCCTGGCGCGACCAAACATGTACCATGATATCAACGAAAACTACTGGTGGCTAGAAAAAAAAAGAGAAATTGCTGAATTTGTAGCCCGGTGTCCTAACTGCCAACAGGTGAAAGCAGAACATCAGAAACCAGGCGGTTTGACTCAGGACATAGTTGTGCCTCTCTGGAAGTGGGAAGCAGTAAATATGGATTTTGTGGCAGGACTACCCCGTACTAAACATGGACATGACTCTATATGGGTGATAGTTGACAGATTGACCGAATCAGCTCATTTCCTGCTAGTGGAAACTACTTTCTCGGCCAGATTATGCAGGGTTGTATATCCGAGAAATAGTCAGGTTGCACGGAGTACCAGTATCCATTATTTCAGATAGAGGAGCATAGTTTACGGCTAGATTCTGGCAATCGTTCCAGAAGGGGCTGGGAACGCAGATTAATCTGAGCACAGCTTTCCACCCTCAGACAGACGGACAGGCTGAGCGCACTATTCAGACGCTCGAGGATATGCTGCGTGCGTGTGTGCTAGACTTTGGTGGTAGCTGGGATGAGCATTTGCCGCTGATAGAATTTGCTTATAATAATAGCTATCACTCGGCTATTCAGATGGCACCTTTTGAGGCTTTATACGGGCGAAAGTGCAGATCACCGGTTGGCTGGTTCGAAGTAGGGGAATCAGCGATAATTGGGCCAGATATTGTTCAGCAGTCAGAAGAGAAAGTCAAGCTTATCAGAGAACGCCTATTGACTGCACAGAGTCGCCAGAAATCATATGCAGATGTACGGCACAGAGACTTGGAGTTTAATGTGAATGACTGGGTATTTCTGAAAGTATCTCCGATGAAAGGGGTGATGAGATTCGGTAAGAAGGGTAAGCTCAGTCCGAGGTTTGTTGGGCCTTATCAGATTCGTCGGAGGATAGGCCGAGTAGCATATGAGTTGAACTTGCCTCCAGAGCTAGAATCTGTTCATCCCGTCTTTCATGTGTCCATGCTGAGGAAATGCATAGGAGACCCATCCAGAGCAGTCCCAGTCCAGGATATCCAGGTTATCGAAGAGATGGCTTATGAAGAGGTTCCAGTAGCCATCCTAGAAAGGCAGGTTCGTAGATTGAGAACTAAGGATATTGCATCTGTCAAGGTATTGTGGCGTAACAGGAATCGAGAGGAGATGACGTGGGAAGCTGAAGAAGATATGAAAGCTAGATATCCTCACCTATTCCAGGCCTAGTCAGGCGACAGGTATGTCCGTATTATTACTTATGTAGTACCTTATGGTTGTATATGTATAAGTGAGATAGATTGATGTTTAGCTATCCAGTGAATCCTAAAGCATCGCATGCAGTACCTGTGTTGGACTTTTCTGCATTTCAGGTTTTTGCTATAGTCCATATTACAGGGGAGACTCTGCCGAAATTTTTCTAAGAACAAGTTAAGCTAATTGAGTAGTCCTCCATATAACAGTTTACATTCGAGGACGAATGTTCTTAAGGGGGGGAGAATGTTACACCCCGTAAATTTCCGGCATATAGATGGCCTATTCGCATGTTGGTTAAGAGTATTTGAAAGTCATACATGCTAGAAAATGGCCCGGACAAAGATCGGACAAGCGCCAAGTCGGCGCGTCGCAAGGCAAAATGCGACTTATAAATCGCATTCCAGGAATGCGACTTATAAATCGCATTCCCTGAATGCGATTTATAGTGTCTATTATATATAAGCCCCACTTCGGTTTATTCCTTTAACATATCATAATTTCCAGAAACTTCACGACAGAGAACAGAGGAAGACGTAAAGTATTGATAATTTCCTTTCGATTACGCCGTCAAATGCGGTCCAAACTCGAATTAACCTCAGGTACCGAGGTATTTAGCAGCAGGGAGCATTCCTACGGATTTTGTTTCGTGAAATACGGCCGACGAATCATCGAGCTACCGAGCTAAGGTAAGTAGAATTGCTCCAAACTAGTGTCTATGTGTTCCTAGCTGTGAAGTGAATATTTCTCCCTTCTGGACTTCTGGAAAATAGCGAGTTTTTAACCGTCTTTCGATAAGCCTAAGTTTAGGCTATAATTATATCAAAAGTGACGTTGTTCTTTAGAATAAAGCTATAGTTAGTATTAATTGACATATTTGTGAATGCAGTTGGGAGAAATAGCTGGAGTATTGACCGAGCCTCATCCGACAGACGGATAACTCGAGGTTAAGGTATGTAAAGCTAGTTCTTTCGGCAAGTTAGTAGTTTTAGCCTTGTATAGTACAATAAATTCCGTAGTAGAATTCCCGGAATTGAATGTTAAGTATTGTGCAAGTTCAGTAAACCTAGTTTGCGTTGTCATATCGTATTCAGTCTGAAGGTTAGAAAAGAATGCGCCGAAGGGCGAGTTAGCATCCCAGATTCAGTATAGCCTATTACGTGATTAGCAAGCATGTAGTAGAATAAAAAGGAACAAATTTTCATAATAAAAGTTAGTGAAGAGAAATCAGATAGGCAGACAGTTATGGCTACAGATTAGCCATTCAGACAAATAGTATCTCGGCTACAGATTAGCCGTACATTTAAACAGAGATTACAGAATCAGTATAATTAGTAAGAATCAGTTCAATATAGAAACAGATCAGAATAAGAAGTTAGATTTCAGATAGTCTTTTCAGTTATACATGCTTGCTATTTATATGTGCTATTGTTTGTTGAGACTTGCTATGGCTTGTGGGTGTCCCTTTGCATCCCCACCGCCCCTGGGTTATGGCTGTGTCGATACCAGATTCAGATACCGCCACCAGCTGGGCGATGCCGTCCGCCTAAAGGACGATGATGGCCGACCACCATGATAATACGGTCCAGATCACCCTGCTTGCAGGGGCAGTTCAGTTTACTCTGCGCAGAGCCAGATTACCCTGTTTATAGGGGCAGATTACTCTGTGTGCGCTTGTGGCCGGGGGCAGTTTCAGATACAGATTTTTATAAAATTACCCTGTTGCGTGCTTGCATCCAGGGGCAGTTTCAGTCACAGATACAGCAGCAGATTACCCTGTGTGCACTTGCGCCCAGAGGTAGGAGTCTTCAGACTCAGACACAGTTTATTGTCAGAGGCCAAGGCCTGAGCTGCATACCCAAGGGGGCCGGTAGGAGGAGCTCACAGTTGTAAGACGAGTGGAGTGATTTATTTTTGGTTGGTTTTGACTCGGGTAGGGGTATATAGATTGTTTGCTTGCTTGGCGCCATCCGGCTTATGGGGGTTGGTATTGGCTATTGCTTGCTACTTGTATATCTATTTATGTGCTATATACTAGCTACTAGACAGCAGGCCGACGCGTCTACAGGCACGCCTCTGCCTTATCAGTACAGAAAGCTTGATCTAGTTCATTTCAGCTTCTTCAGATTCAGCTATCTCCTGCAGTACAGAAATGCTAGCTATGTTATCTATATTCAGTTGCTTTCAGTTATATTGTTTCAGTTGCTTTGCATACTCAGTACCAGTGGTACTGACACCCGGTGGGGCGCTGCATTACTTGCCTGCAGGTACTCATAAACGAGGAGGCGATCCCTCGTGATCCTAGCCAGCGCAGAGTCATCAGCTCCTGTCATCCGGAGCTTGATATTTCAGAGATTTATATCATTTCCTTTTTGTTGTACAGTACGGGTAGGTCGGGGCCCTGTCCCGATCATTTCTATTGTTATTCCTAGAGGCTTGCAGTCTGTATATATTTCCCTGTGGTCAGTTAAGTCGGTCGCGTGAGGCCGTGCAGTTAGTTATAGTTGTTTAGAATTTCAGTTTATGTTGGCCGTGTGAGGCCTTAATTTGACAGTAGTGGTGACCTTGCCGGTCACGTAGTCTTACAGTAGTTTTGTGATGATATTACAGATGACTAGACAGCATGGTGGCCTTGTCGGCCAGCATAGGTTCCTTGTTATGAGTGTGTTCTGGTTAGCTGTTACTACAGGTACAGGTGGCTATAGGTCAATTGGCCGGAGGCTGTGTTTACAGCCGTTATATAGCTGGTTTATTTCTTGGAGTAGAGCCAAAGCCAGCCAAAGCACCAGATGTGCTCAGGCTGGACCATTTAGCAGTCGAGAGTCTAGTAGGCACCAGGTGCCCGTCATACCCCCCAAGGTGGGGTGTGACATAGGCTATGGTTATAAAAATATATAGGTTAACTTCTGCCCTTTTGCGCTGATTACTTTTAGTTCTTTATCAGTTTCTATTCAGTTATTATTATTGTCTTACAAAATGGTACATATTGTACTGACGCCCATACATGGGGCGCTGCATACTTGCCTACAAGTTTAGACAGACAGATTTTGGGACCTCCTTAACAGTCATTCAGAGTCAACAGATTGGTCAGCTTCTTTCATTCGGGGTTGCTAGATAGTAGAGGTTTGCCTGTCCTTTGTTATATATTTTTTGGGTAGGCCGGGGCTCTGCCACGATTAATACTTCACTCTTAGAGGCTTGCAAACTACAGTCTACAATTCCTAGCTTGTTGTTTGTGGTAGTTCGTGTGGGGCCTATATATGTTATGTTTTGTATATTGGCTGTGTAGGGCCTGGTTTAGCTATCCGTTAGCAACCTTGTTGGTTGCAGTTTATATATAACTGTTTGCCTTATTTTTGTTATGACTTAGATAGCATGGTGGTCTTGTCGGCCCGCATAGGATCCTTTTATTATTGTGAGTGCTGGGTTAGCTGTCTTATGCAGATTATATATTGCGGCCTAGTCGGCCCGAGGCTGTGTTTACAGTCGAGATATAGCCGTTTGTTTTCTTCATATTTGTTGTTGGTATGCACCAGAAGTGTTTTTTGTCCAACCAGGTCAGCTCAGAGTTCAATGTGGCATTAGGTGCTAGTTACGCCTCCCAAGGTGGGGCCTGACATTTTTATCACATAAAAATTCTAGTATTAAAGTTTACCCCACACATACAAAAGAATTTTATTTTTGAAAAGGTGTTTATGAAATTTATTATACAAATAAATATATTAAGGGAAAATAGTCAAATCATATTTTCTTTAATACTAATGATAGTATATTAAAATTATTATAAAGAAATCAAACTACGGAAAGAAAATGTAATACTGTATATCATCATCGAGTTTTGTATTATGAAGCAAAATATTAATGGATGCTTCTAAAATTATCCTGAATGTAATTTACATATTTTGGAGTGTTAAGTAATATTTTTGGTATAAAAATATCAAAATTCAAGTATTGATCAAAACTGAATGACTTTTAAGTGGGAAAAAAATAAAAAATAAAAAAAACTTTTGTGTGATAGATTTTAAAATTGAATGACTCTTAGGTAATTTTTTTTTTGTGATAGATTTTAGAGTTAGATGACTTTTATGTAATAAAAATAAAAATACTATAATTTTTGTATCTGATAAATCAAATTAGATGACCACTGATGAAATTTATCCAAAAATATCTTAAAGAATTATGGTGTGTATATAATAGAATTAGTTTTAAAGTTTGATGGGAACAAAGAAAAAAAACGGGGGAGAAGATAGAGGGAGCAAAAGAAATAATGAATTGCGAAGGACTAAAAAAAAAAAAATGAGATGATACGATTAATACCATGTTATAAAGTTATTTAATAAATAATCTCCTCGAACAACTAATGATATTTATGGCTCACCCAACATAAAAGTTTGAATTACAGTTACTTTTAGAGAAAATAGTAAAAATATACCTTTATTTTATAGGAAAAACTAGTAAATTTTTTCGCGCGCCGCGCGGTTGTAAAAATATTAATTCATTTATCACAAAGTTAACATGCTAATAATTATTTATGAATTATTCTTCTTTTTTATGAGAAAAATATTTATAAATAACACATATTTGAGTTACTTAATATTTTTTTAATTTAGAGCAGATACTTATATACAATGTATTTTATATTTTATCTTATTAAGTAATATTTAAAGAGTATTAAAACGTACAAATTTCAAACTAAAATAAAAAAAAATACATAAATTTCTACTAATATGTTGTCTCTGGTTTAATATTTTTTGTATGCCGTCTGTAACCTTAAGACAATATGGTTTCTTTGATTGTCATATTCCTATGGTGCAGTCTCACCTTTCTTCTCAGAAATATTATATAACTTGTGAAGAGTTTTTTCTCTGTTTCTTAAGCCATCTAATTTTATTGTTATCTAAATCTCCACAATATCAAATTCAAAAACTAATTTGGTGTTTGCCTTTCAATTTTCTCCTTTTAAAGCTAAGTATTCGGTCTTCAAACTATTGAAATTGTCAAATGGATAGGTAATGGTACTCATAGATACTTATTTGTAATGTATAAAGTATTTAAGTTTTATCTGATTAAGAAATATTTAATGTACAAAACTCAAATTAAAATAAAAAATTTACATAAATTCTACTAAGAGTTGTGTATGGTTTAGAGATTTTATATGTTATTTGTAACTTTAAGTCGGTATGATTTCTTTAGTTGTTGTATTTTTGTGATAAAGTCTCATCCTTTTTCTCAGAGATGCTATGTAAATTCTCTTTTTTCCTATTTATAAAGTCATATGATATTATCATTATCTAAATTTTGATAATACCAAATCCAGAAAACTTGATGTCAGCTTTTCAATTTCCTCTTTTTAAATATCAGAGTTCCTACAAATTTTTAAAATTGCCAAACGGATAGAAAATTGTACTCCTTAAAGAAGTTTACCAAGATAGTGTACTCCAAAAAAAAAAAACCTCTAAAATGTAAAATATCTATAAATACTTTTTATGAAAGAAACTATAGTACTCAAACGACATTTTTTCATTTATTTTCATAAAAAAATAAAGAATTTGTCTCCAGTTGTTAAAGGAGAGATAAATATTATATATATATGGTGTTGAATAAATTGTTAAATTAATATTATCTAATATAGTATTATTATTAAGTGATACTATTATTATTAAGTGATGTATGTTACTACTGCTTATAATACTATTCACGTGTTTGGTATTAGAAAAGAGAAGAGCCAAATATTTGTAAAGCAAATATAATTTTTTTTAAAAATCCCCCTATTTAGTTTTTAAGGTTACACTTTCACTTTCTCATGTCATCTTTTTGACCCTTCGATACTCGCTTGACCTTAGTTTTCCTTTTAAGAAAAGTTTATTTTCTCTATTTTTGGATAAAAAAAGGTCAAGGAAAGAGAAAAATAATTTAATTGCATATTTAATTCCCAAGACGTTATTGTAGGAATATGTGGTATGACCAACTATCAAATTCATGAAAAGAAAGAGGAGATTTAGGAACACATGAGAGTCAAGATTCAAAAAGAGGAAAATTTTGGAGTAGTTGTGATGTTATGTGTAACTAAACTAAAAAAAATTAATTTAGATGATATAATAAAATATCAAACTGGATAAATAGAATAATTATGCGTAAGTGCATAAAACATAAATTAACATATGATCCAATTATAATGTTACAGAAAACTTTCATTTTTCTTTCATTTTATAGAAACATTATGAATCTAATAATATCCTAGTTCACCAAAATATTATACTAATGGATTGTAAAATAGAAACTCATTACTACATAAATAAAATTAGTATTAAGAAATAATATAGAATGCATATTTGGAATAGATAATATCATACTGTAAAAAAATATATTCAACGCTGCGAAAAAAAGAAGAAGAAAAGAGAACTCATCTCACAAGTGTTTCAAGGCTTCAACTGGGAAGGAGCTTCAGTTCTCAAAAAATAATTTAATCTTAAAAAATATGTGATATTTATAAATACACACACACACACACACACACACTTTCTTTTGGTTTTATTCTGAACTTGAGTTTAGAGGGTAAGATTTAGTTTAAGAGTTGGCGTCGAAAGATAATATGAATAAAATGAGTAATCTAACACAGGGGATGTAAATTTTTTTTTTCTTAATTTTTTTATTGACATGGGATATTAATCCAATTATGAATATCACGGAAAACTTTCATTTTATAGCAACCTAATGAGTCTAACAATATCCAAGTTCACCAAAATATTATACTAATGGATTGCAAAATAAAAACTCGTTACTGCATAAAGAAAATTAATATTTACAAAAAATCATAGAATGCACATTTGGAATAGTTAATATTATACAATAAAAGAATATATTCAATGCTGCGAAAACAGAAGAAGAAAAGAGAATTCGTCTCACAAATACTTCAAGCCTTCAACTGGAAAGAAGCCTCAATTTTTAAAAAATAATTTCCTGTAGCATGAGAAAAAATCTTGAAAAACATAATTTCTTTTGGTTTAATCATGAACTTGAGTTTAGAGTGCAAGATTTAGTTTAAGAGTTGGTGTATAGAGATAATGTGAAGAAAATGAGTGATCTAACATGAGGGATGCAACTATTTTTTTCAACTTTCTTATTGACATGAGATATTAATTTGTCTTTAGATAAGGAAAAGTACCAGCATAACATGAAAGAATCAAAAAGTTTTATTATTGTTTAATAGAAAAATATGTAAAGACATGAAAAAAGAGAAGGACCAAAATATTTAATACTTGTGAACTTATTAAAGTGAAGAAAATGAGAAAATGAAAGAGGATACAACAAAAACGGGAGAAGTAAGAACCAGGAGTCCAAAACTATTGTTTTAGGAATTGACGTAATTACAAGAAGTCAAGAAGTAACTATTGTTGAAAACAAATTAATGCAACTGTTCAAAAAATATATACACTAAAAGTTGTAACCGTTCGAATTATATTTACTATTTTCAAAAGGTGCAACAAATAAATGATTGAGAAGGGAAAAAAATGAAAAATCTAGAAAATTAGATAAATAACAATTCTAGCCTAGGAGAGTGCCACGTTATCAAGTTGAAGGCCCTCTTTTATATTAATATATATATAACCATATTTGAATCACAAAATTGTGGTCATTTAACATATCTTTTTATATTAATAAGAGTTTGGTCCAAAAATACCCATGCCATTAATGTTTTGGTCCAAAAATGCCCTTACTGTTAATAGTTTGGTCCAAAATTACCCCTGCTATTACATTTGATCCACAAATACCCTTTTTCTAATAAACATATTATCTTTTTTTTTTAACACTTTCTTTTAATATAATATTATTTTTAAAGAACTCTTTTCTTATTTTTTTTCTTTTAAAATTTCATTAACTAATAAAAAAGTGAGAAGTAATCTTCTTCTTCTTAATTCGATTTATCAATTAAAATAGAATAACCATCTGTACCTTTTAAACTGATAATACAGGTCACACACACATATATGTATAAATATATATAGATCATAATAACCTTATCACTAATTTTTATTTAAAAAATAATAAATAAATTTCTTAAAAAATAAAAAATATTTTTATTTCTTAATCCTTTTCAAATTGAAATAGGATAAGCATATAATAATATATTTCTTGATTTTAAAGTTGAAATGAAAAAAAAGAATCAACAATAACTCTATCCGGCGACATTTAAAAGATATTTCATAAATTAAAGCAATGAATAAATTTTCGTATTTTATAACATTATAATTATTATATCTTAACATTAAGACCAAAGATTATATTAGCAAATATCTATCTTTCTTCAACTCATAAAAAATTAAGAAATAAAAATATTTTCTATTGTATTTGAATATCTTTGTTTATTGTCTAAATAAAAATTAACAATAAAATATAATAATATGAAAATTGATGATTATATAATATTTTTATTAAAAAAATAATATGTTTTAAAAATATATATTTATCAGAAAAAAATATTTTTAATATAAAAATAATAGTAAAAATATTTTTAAATTAAATTATTAATAGAATTTTAAATTAAACTATTAACGGATTATATTTTTTGACATAAATTAAAGCAAAAACAAAGAAAACAGAAAAAGGAAAAAGAGTATAAATGCGTGAAGTACTATTTGCAGCGGTCGCCATCGCTATTTATTTTGACTCATTAGACCACTGTCTCATTCAACACACTCACTTTACTGAATATCTCAATTAGGGTTTTTACTGATTGAAATGCAGAGGAACAACAATGGAAGCATTTGAAGAGCAGCAAACTCAAAATCAAAATCGATCCACAGATCACGCTGAAGAGTTAGAGCTTGAGTCCCAGAATTCCAAAACATCGTCGTTACCGTCGGATCCCAATTTCCAAAACCCTAATCTAGATCAGCCAAAAGCTGATGAGAATGACGATGACGATGAGATTGCGATGCAAGTCATCTGTGAAGAGCTTCAAAATCTGGTCTTGACCCAGGCTTTGGATGAGGAGAGAGGAAACGAAGATCTTCACCACCTTGATCGTGAAGAAAGCGAAGAACTCAAGGAAAGATCGGAAGATGAGGTTGAAAATGTTGAAGGGAATGATGAGGGATGGGCATATGGCGGTGAATATGGTTATGATCATTATGATGACGATGGTGATGAAAACAGGAGTGGTAGTCGGAATGACAATGAAAATGAAAATGATGGGGAAAAAGAAAATGGTTATGAAGGGGATTCTAAGGAAGCAGGATTTAATTCTAATAGGATTAAGAGGAAGTTTAATTACCCTTTAAGACCTGATGCTCAGGATTGTCCTTATTATATGAAAACAGGGATGTGTAAATTTGGATCGAATTGCAAATTTAATCACCCTTCCAGAAGAAAAATCCAGGTACAATTTGGAGTCGGAATTGACGTTACTTTGTTATAGAAGTTCTATATTTTTGGTTGATCTTTTAAAATGTTGATTGTTTGTCGACTGCAAGTGGTTTGGTCTGGATGAATCTTACTTCCAGAGGATAATGAGTATTTTGTCTTTGTCGTTTTATGTGTTAAGTTACAGAGAATATTAGAGTTTTGTTCTTTTGCATTTCTGAAGTAGTAGGGGATTGGAGATAGAAGTTAACTGAATGCTAGGTTTTATTATATTACTGGCAATTGCGGATCACACAAGCTAATGTGTGGGTACTGGATGGTTTATTAACTTTCTTTGTTTTATCTACTGCAATGCTCATCGAAGTAATGCTTTTATTTGACGTTTTTTCTAATCAATGAGTAGGATTACAATTCATTGGTTTTAGAGGGAGGTTACTTTATCTTTGGTGGTCTTCATTGCATATGTTGTCTTTTTTAAAGCTTTGCTGATGTTTACTATGTTAGCCTCTTCTGTCAATTCTTCAGCTGGGAACAAAGGAGAAGGGGAAGCAACGGGAAGAAAGCCAGGAGAGGCCGGGGCAGATTGAATGCAAGGTTGGTGGAATTTATCATTGTTACCTATCAGGGCAGAAAAGGCAAATCCTTGGATATACTGTTCTTGTCTTTTATGAGTAATTACTTTGATAAAAAATGAGTAATTACTTTGATAAAAAATGAATAATTACTTTGATCGAGGATAAAGATATCGTAATGTAGTGCTGTTTGATCTTTTTTGAAATTCAGAATTCTTAGATTCATTCGCAGACTTGATCTCTGGTGCTCAAAATGTGCTAACACATTACTTTTGCTGATGCCTGATAGCTGGTTCAGCATTATAGACCCTATTCTTATCGGTATATAAAATGGATTGTCAAATGCTTTGTCTCTCATTCTCTCTATTTCTCTCTGGCTGATTTATTTTATGTAGTCATCATTGCCCCGCTTTTGAGATTTATCTGCTTAATGATATGGGCTGGCCATTGGTGAGTTAGTAAAATATTTTGGCTTAAAACAGCTAAGGTGCATACTCAGTGATTAGGATTTCATGTATCAACTCAAAAGCCTCACTTAATTATGCCAAATCTAGTTAACTTCTATAAGTGCAATGCAATTGCTTTAGATAACAATGTATAGTTACAACATGAAATATTTAATTAATTAGCACTGTGGTGGCAGCTGGAGAGTGACTATCGTGAACTTCTGTGTGTATGTTTATTAGAATTGACTTGTAGTTTCTCCATCTTTATAGTATCCATTCCATTGTTTTGTGCCTTGGTTAAAGCATTCAAGGGGTTCCGTTGTGTCTACAAAATGATGTGGCAGCATATAAAGGGAGATAATTTAACTTTAAAAAAGAAGGGATATAATATAGTGTAAGATGAGAATAATGGTAGCAGTTATGCTATTGTGAAGGTTTTGATTAGGGTGTTCTATAACTGATTGATGTGTAAGAAATGGTTTTACTTCTTGTGTCCCATTTTATGTGGTGGTTTTTCATTGTGCATGGAGTTGAAGAAACAAATAGAGCTTTTTGACACATAAGCTAATATATGCAAAATGCCAAAATTGCTCTTACTATCAATGATTAAATTAGAGGTAGTGAGAGTTCTACATGTTCTTCAAATCTCTCCCTCGTGAAAGGTGAACTTTTTTTAAAGGTGAACTGGGATGAAGTCTAAATAGTTATGTGACATTTTTTTGAGACAAACTATAAAAGAAGGTATGCCACATAAATTGGCACAAAGACAGTACTTAAGATCATGTTGAAGTCTAGTTTGTGGGAGGAAACCAAGAAAAAGCTAATGACTGGGTTATTTTGGCAAACATTTGATTTTTTTGAACATGAAAGCCAAAAGGTAAAACATTTGTATTTTTGTTGATGGAATGAAGTTGATGCATAGGATCAATACCTCGGGATTTGGACCTCGAATTCCATCTACAACACTCAGTGTGAATCATATTCCAGTTTTGGAGGGTAAGTTTATAGTATATTGATGCTTGTGGGTTTTAATAGGTTACCCCAAGGATTAGTCGAGGTCCACTTAGCATCATCTCTCAAAAACAAGCAACGGAAAAAATATCATTGATCATAAAGGTTGAAGACTTGCCTATTTGTCTTTAATTCAATTAATAAGAGCAAAAGAACCTACAAGAAAATGTTCACTTGGTGAAGAGTAAGATGTGTGAAGATTAAAGTTGAGACTTGATAGATTTCTTATGTCAATTGTCTGGAAGTTGTTGCTACCCAAGTTCACTTCTTTTCTTCCGTATTCTATATTAAGCTTAGCCCTTAGCAGACTAATGAGTTTAAAGACATCTAGTTGCAAACGACTTCGGGGAGATAGTTGGAATTGGAGATCAAGATGCCATGTCCAAGGGATTCCTTTCTGTTTAAGCTATTCAAGAATGGTTTAAGAATTTGGTATAGGGAGGTGTTTGAAAGAGTTAAATAGTGTTGAGTGAGTTGATGAATGGAAGGGTTAAGTAGAAAAGGAAGGGTTTGCAGGAGGAGCAAAAGAGAAAAGAAGAGGGGCAAGTAGAACCAGAATCATTCAAGTGATTAGGTATAAACAAAAAATCAAGAGTGCTATGGTTAAAAAAGATCTTAACACAATTCTTTCATCAGTTAGCTATTCTATTGTTTGATAGAATGAGTAAATCTGTGAATGTAATAGGGTTAAAGGATCAGGGGTTAAGAGTCCGAGAGGGATGAGAGATGAGGGGCTATTAAGGGATTCTTTACATAGTTGCGTACAGATGATGTAGGTTGGCTAGCAAAGATTAGGGGGAATTGATTTTAGTAACATAGGGGAGAGATGTGGTTGGCAGAGCAAGTTTTGGAGGAAGGGATAGGGCAGACAGTCATAAGTTGTGTGGGAGATAAAGCTTTGAGTTAGGATGGCATCACAACGACATTCTTTTGTCTATGTTAAACAAAATGAAGGAGAAGGAGAACATTGTCAATGGGATAAACTAAATTATATTCATTCTCCGAATTCAAGAGGAGTCTCAATTAATTCATTGTTGTGATTAATTGAAGAAGAATGTGGCGCTGAATGTCAAGTGAATTTAGACCCTATAAGTCCAATAGAAGACTATAGGCTTTTTCAAAAAAGTACGTCCTCGAAACTTAAGGAAGTACTAGAGTTCACAATACCTCATCTAAAAATACTTTTGTTGAAGGAAGATAGACATTGGATACGATTTTGATTGCCAGCGAGGGAGTCAATTACTCTGCCAGTTGGAAGTAAAAAAGACAAATGACAATGTAAACTGATGCTTTCCGCATTGGAATGGAGAAAACATTATTTAGAGAAAGATGAGTAGCATGGATTCAAATGAGGTTTGAGAAATATCCATTATATTCTCAATTTGGTCACTTTTGGATTCTCACAAATTTGTCAGGAGGTCACTAGGGCAGATGTGAAGGCGACCTTTTTATCCTTATGTTGTGCTGTTGTTTATAATGGACATGAAATACATTTATTAGGATGACAAATACATTAGTGTTGGGGACTATATAAGGTGCTGTACATCTAGTACGGTGGGAAAGACAATGGTAGATGAGTCAATATTTGCAGATAATCTATTGGTTTTATGTTGCAGAATACAGATACATGCATTCGTTCAGTCACCTAAAGAATGAATTACTATGGTTCCAGACAATATCAAGGTTGAGGATAAATGTGTAGAAGTATGAGATTGTTTAGGGTGTGAGGCGGTCAACACCAAAAAGTTAGCAGGTGCCTTCAAATGTAATGTTACTCTCTTTTGAAGATGCATCTCTGACTACCATTAGGTGCGACAAATAGGGATTGTATAGTATGAAAACCAATCATCAGAAAAGCTGAGAAGAGGTATTGATCTAAAAAGGACAAGACATGTTGCTCACAAGTACTTTGTTAAGTAGTCCAACTTATTATATTCCATTACTATCCATATCTATAACAATACCTCTTCCGAGCTCTCGCCATTACTAATTTTTAAGCGCATCAGAGAAGGGTTCATCGCTGATAAATATGAATTAACCCCATATGAGGATTAATTAGATCCTATTGCCATATGGAAGAACCTTATGGTAAACATGATGAATTAGTGGAAGTATAAAGCAAATCATAGAATTGCAATATGTTCTTGGAAATAAAAATGGTGCTGATATTTCCAGGTAACTTCTTATTTTCGAATATTTTCAACATCTTTGGCCTGGTGGCATGGATGCCAAGTGTTTCTTTTGTGGGTGGAGAGAATTACAGTACATAAACTTCTAAAGAAATAGGAGATGAAAGAGTTTAACTATTTGTTTAGATTGTTATACAAGCAAAAAGTTTCAATTATGGAAAGCCATAATGGGCAATGGGAAGTATAGAGGTTGGCAACATTACTGTTAAATCATTTTATAGAAATGTTAACAAGGGAAAATAGAAGCCTTTCTTTTATTTCCTATATAGGTCCTTATAGCACCGAGGTTATCTTTTTTACTCGAGCAATAGTATAAGGTGACTTCGAGAATTTGGAGGAAAAAAATTGCATCACTTAGTCTTTTTTGTTCAAAAGTGACTGCTGATATTTGGGACATGTTTATAACAGTTGTTGGTCTTTAACTGGGTCATGCCTGATAGTATTAAGGATGCCCACATCAGTGGGATTTTTCTTGGAAAATTGATACATCCATCAAACAAGTCGGGAAAATGATTCCAACTTGTTTTTTTTGGTGTGTTTGGAATGAGTAGATTAGAAGAAGATTTGATGGAATATCAACTCCAAACTACTCCCATGGATTTTGTCTTTTAAATTTAGTTGGGATAGTCTATCCCCTGTAGATTCACACGTAAAACTTTTGGACTTTGTCAGCTCTCTATCCACAACATAGGACTCATTATAATGGAGCTAACAAACTCAACCCTTTTTATACTAATTTTGCTATCATGCATCTTCTTGATGCCATTTATAACACTACATAAAAAAAGAGCATGTTAATAATTTGTCACTTCACCACCCAGCTGTGTACATGCTTGACAATGCAGGATATAATATATGTTTGGATTAAAATGGGTGATGCCAAATGCAATTTCAGGAGTGTTACTAGGATGGAAGAGAGCGTAGGAAGGGTTCCTTTGGCCGTAATATGAATGATGCGGAAATTGAGTATAAAAGAGCATTAGGAGTAGAAAATACATTTGTGCAAATGCTGAAACTTTCTTGGTTGTGTTCATTTTTGAGCACATATGATATCCCGACCAGTAGGTAAGTGGATGCTCTTGGTAAAGGACGATATGTTTTGTAGAAGATTCTCTTTTTCTATGTGCAATTTTTTATACAAAGATTTCTTTTGATACATCAAGTTATCTTGTATGGTGTGGAGTCTTTTGATAAAATCTTGTATGTGTAGATTTTACATTTAAAAACTAATTATTTCATAGAAAGCGTCCACAATCCTAAAAGAAACATGGTTACTAATTTTTCTGGATCGAGGAACTAAGGAGATAATTTCTAGGAGATAAAATCGTAGTCCCTCTGGGATGTAAGATATATTTCTTAGAACCATTTCTTCTAACTTCTTTTTTTTTTTCAAATTCGATAAATATTGGTTGATAAGAAAATAAGAGAGGCCCTTAAACAAGTAGGAAAACAAGGACGGAAATTATTCGGAAAGAAGCAGTAAGAATTTGCATTCTAATAAGGTCCTAAACTAATTAAGAACTAAAGCAAAATACTTGTTGTAGCATAAATTTGAAAAGCAACACGTTGAATTCTATGTTTGTCCATCTGTAACTATGCCGTGCCTAGTTCTAACTGCTATTTATGGCTAGGGTAGTGAGTCGATTATGAAGTTTCTGTTTTTGCTCCATTCAGGAAGTAATTTTCTTATTTAAGTTTGTTAGAGTTGTGACTTTTGATTGCATAAGTAGGTAATATTTAGGGATATCCAATCAATCAAAGGTTCTATATGGTGGAGAGAATGCTTCTTCGCTGAAGGAAGCTTTGAGTAAGATGATGGATAAAGTTGTTTTAGTCGGATATATCAAGGGATTTAAAGCTATGCTGGGTGGTGGTGGTTCCTTGTTGGCTACTCACCTCTTATGTGCAGATGATATTTTAGTGTTCTGTGATGCCGATGGGATCCTATTGGACTACCAACTCAAGTGTTAACTTGGTTTCAGGTGGTATTAGGGCCTAAAATCAACCTCAGAAAATGCAAGATCATCGTCATCGGAGCAGTGGAGAACATTGATATGCATATTGATATGTTGGCCCAAGTTTTGCATTGCCGGGTAGGGGCTTTCCCTACTTCCTACCTTAGATAATCATTTGGGCGTGTAAAACAAGGATCAGAGTATGTGGAATCCGGTCATTTAGAGGGTAGAGAAGAGGTTAGTAGGTTGGCTGAAAAGATACTTGTCTAAAGTAGGAAAGGAAGTGCTTATCAAGAGCACTTGATCGAGTATTTGTACATATTGCATG
This sequence comes from Datura wrightii, assembly GCA_035772735.1. Lineage (NCBI taxonomy): Eukaryota > Viridiplantae > Streptophyta > Magnoliopsida > Solanales > Solanaceae > Datura > Datura wrightii. The sequence goes on along the minus strand of JASDFA010000010.1, from coordinate 171,512,904 downwards.
TCGTTGTCCAATGCTCCTTCAACTGTTATAGGAAAGCTGGAGAAGTTGCAAATAAATTTTCTTTGGGATGCGTTGGATGGAGTGAAGAAGTTTCATTTAGTCCGGTGGAAGACCGTGTCATCCCGTAAACTGTGGGGAGGACCTGGAGTTAAAGACTTGAAGACCTTTAATGAAGCGCTTTTGGATAAATGGTCATGGAGATTCAAGGTAGAGGAAGAAGCACTATGGGGGGGGGGGGGTTGATAGCGGACAAATATGGAGTTATGGAAGGGGGATGGAGAACAAATGTGATTATTATGCCTTTCGAGTGTGGTGTGTGGAGGAACATTATGAAGGGGTGGGGGGCCTTTAATGACAACATTTCCTTTGTGGTTGGGGTTGGGGTTGGGAGTAGAGTTAGTTTTTGTGGTCAAAAGTGGTGTGGAGGTTTGGTGCTGAAGGATGAGTTTCTGGTTTGTATAGGATCTCTTGCCAAGGGAGTTGTTTGTTCAACAAGTTAGAGGGGCACAAGGGGGTTGGACTTTTTGGGATTTGAGGTTTAGGAGAGATTTTCAGGAGTGGGAGGTGGTTGAGTTTCGGAGATTGCTAGATTTACTTCACAAGCAATGCGAGCCAGTTGACACACTCGATACTTTGAGGTAGGATATGAGGAAATAATGAAGCGTTCTCTTGGTTTCTGGTAGGGCGGAGGATAGTCTTTTACCTGATTCGGTCTGTATTCTTAAGGTACCAAGGAAGGTGTGCTTCTTCACTTGGTTAGCTGCTAGAAGGCGGTTTTGATGTCGGAGAATCTTAGAAAACGGAAGGTTGTCTGCCAAAGTTGGTGTCTCCTATGTAAGGAGACAAGGGGAGGACGTGGACCATCTTTGCTACATTACTAGTCACGAGGCTACGATGGGACATCTTTGGATGATTTGGTGTGTCTTAGGAAATGCCAAGATTCATGAAGGAGTTGACATTCAACTGGAAGAGTGGAGCTAGGAGCAAAAGGCATATTTGGAATGTTAATCCTCTTTGCTTTAATGTGCTTTAATGTTGGTCATTTGGAAAGAGTGAAATAGGAGAGCTTTTGAAGAGGGTGGAGACGTACTTCGCTCAATTGAGAAGTAATCCTCGATCCCTTTTAGTTTTTCTGGTGCACTCGTGTAGTTCCTGTTTGTATAGAGGATTGAGTGGCTTTTGGATTGAACCATATTTTGTAGGTTTCTTCTTTTTGGTATACTTCTCGTATATGGATAAGTTGACCTTGATATTATCAATGAAATACTAACTAGTCAAAAAAACATAATGCTTCTTTTGTGAGGAACTATGTAAATTTACCACATCCGATTTGTAGTATTTTAGTTGAGCAATAATTTGATACACAAAATCAAAACAACACTGCTCACTTATTCCATATGCTGCAAATTATTTTTACATGCAGGAAATTAATATTTCATTTCATGCAGTGTTCTTAAATATCTTGGATATATTTGAGATGGGACTGAAACATGACCGAAGGTGTTTTTAGGATAAGGAAACATGATCATATGCCATGTAGAAGCTATTAGTAAAACCTTGACTATCTAGATGTGTCTATATACGGATCCTTTGGCTTATGCAGTTATTGAAATTGCTTTTAGTTAATGACATGGACATACCTTTTTTGCTTTAAATGATTCATGGGTTGACAATGATGGGAAAGCTTACAAAAACAATGACGAGAACAGTAGCTGTTAAGATATTTAGTTGTTGGTATAACTGTTTTTCTTTGTTATTTTCTGAATTATACTGTTTTTAAATGCTTTTGTTGTGCCTTTTAAGCCTTTCCCGTTGCCTTAAAAAGGTGTCTTCATTTCTTTTTGTTGATGAAACTTAATATCTTGGTTGTTCAGTAAGTAATTAGTGTTTGGATACATACCCGAATAACTTCATTGATTTTGGTAATTACTTGTGTCTTGATCTCCATTTTCTTGCTGTGCAGTATTACCTGACGTCAGGGGGTTGCAAGTATGGAAAAGCTTGTAAATTTAATCATAGTAGGGAAAAGAGTTCCATCTCACCAATTGTGGAGTTAAACTTTCTTGGCCTGCCCATTAGACCGGTATAACTTCTTTCTGTTGTTTCAGAAGTTTGCAACTCAGAGAATTTTTCTTGAAGGGATCATATATGCTAATCTTCATTTCAGGGGGAAAGGGAGTGCCCTTACTATATGCGTACTGGCTCTTGCAAGTATGGGTCTAACTGTAGGTTTCATCATCCTGATCCTACCACTGTGGCTGGAGCTGATCCTTCTTCTGGATATAACAATACCGGAGCTGTTGCTGTACAAGCTTCCTCCCATTCAGCTGCATCTTCTTGGTCCCCTCCAAGAGCATTGAATGACACACCTCCTTATGTACCAATGATGTACCCACCTACCCAAGGCATTCCTTCTCCAAATACTGAATGGAATGGGTATCAGGTAGTCCATAACTTAGCTTAGCATATATTGTATGTTGTTTATTATATGTGCTCTGTATTGTGATGTGTTCAATCTTTTGGTATGCTTCTTCTATACTGGTGCTTGTTTCCCCTCTTTAATATAATTTTATTACCTTGTCAAAAATGATGTGTTTTCTGAACATTGCATCATCACATCTCTAGTACTTAACTTGGTCCTTCTGACATCTTTTCGGAATTATCTGAAGCAGGTACTTCCATCCAGGCAAGTGATAATGTATAGTTTTAACATCTATTTCTGTAGATTGAGATGAAAATTTTACTGGTATATTTTATTTACCTTGAGAACTATACTTGGTTAGTTATATATCACAGGACTGATTCTTGGGCCAGAAGAAACTTGCTGGAATGCTGTTTATTGGATAATATAATAAAATGCTAAATAACATAGATAATATAATAAAATGCTGTTTGAGTGAGGCTCTTTTATTTCTTTGCCTGTTTTCTAAAAGCAGTCTACTATTCTGAAGTTTTGGGGTTTTGCATTTTGTTTAACAAGGTCTCTGACTTAGAAGCGAGACACCTTTGCTGCCTGTGCTTACTTGTTTCTTTGTTTTTGCTGATTGAGGCCCCGGTCTATCCAACATCGGAGAAGAGACTACCTACTCCTCCAGCATTTGCTATGAACAACCCCACGACCAAGACAAATTTCTATCCACGGCCTCAACAGCCATTGCTCATTGAAGAATATCCTGAACGTCCTGGTCAACTTGAATGCAGTTACTTCATTAAAACTGGAGACTGTAAATACAGATCTAACTGCAAATTTCATCATCCCAAGTCTCGAATATCAAAAGCAAACTCAAGTGTTCTTAATGACAAGGGCTTGCCGCTAAGACCTGTAAGTTTTCCTCTATCTGGATCTTAAACTTGTTTGATTTTTCTTCCTAGAATTTTTAGCTTTTGAGATATTGGTCAAATACAGGTTTAATTAAATTACCTCCAAGTCGAGCCAGTACTTAGCATCTTAGTTGTGTCTATTTGCATTACTCATTTTTTCCAAGGTATGTTGCTGACTTTTTTTCCTCATACGCGCCTTGTTTTATTCAATTTTTTTTTTTGTAAATGTAGGATCAAACTGTCTGCTCATTCTATAGCCGCTATGGGATATGCAAGTTTGGCCCTGCTTGTAAGTTTGATCATCCAGAAAATTATGTTGGATCTGGGTCATCTATTGAGTCTGGCTTTGATCAGCATCAGCAGTCACAGATGTCTCTAGGATGGCAAGGACGGCAACTGGAAGTGGATCACTGATACAGCAGCCTGTATAAGTAATTTTTGGACTAGTTCCATCTAGACTTTAGTTTAAAACCATAAGCCAATGGTTGATCTACTGAGACTCGAAATTCCACCAACTTGAGGAGGGCATGATAATCTCTCTATGTTTCATGTTGTTAAAAGCGCAAGCGAAATAGGATTCTGTAAATTATGGATAGAGTATTTTGTTTTAGATTAAATGAAGATATTTGGATATAGATGTGTTGGGTGTTACGATTTCAGCAGGTGGTTGATCTGGGTTATTTAGCATGTTTTCCCCTTTCAATACAGTTTCAAATCTTCATTTATGAATTTTGTGTTGAGACCTTTTCTGTTGGCTAAAACTATTTTCAGAAATCATTTCCTTGTGTTCATAGAGGTCAAGACGGGTTACTGCTTCGAGAGATGTAAATATTTTTTGGGTTCACAGCTTTCCTTCTCTTTTACCTTTAAAATGATTTTTGACAATTGAGTGATATTCTGGATTATCAAATAATTGAAGCTCATTCCAAAACTGAATATGAACGTAATATAAACTTTTCCCAGCGTAAAGAATATTTAAAACTTGTTATCTGTATATCCTAAATAAAGTTACAATTACGTAGAAGATTTTCTTTTCAATATTAGCTACCTAGAACCAACGGTTTGCCAGGTGAATTAATCAGTTATTATTGACTTGGTCTTGGCAGATCCACTCTTTTTTAATTTGTGTGTTATGTTTCTCTTATACACTTTTAAAAACATTGATTAAGAGGAGTTACTGATATTTTACTTTTATTTATGTTTTAAGATATAAATTGAATATTTACACTATTTATATATCATTGTTAGGTGTTTATTCTACTCTCGTTTCCGCTTTTGTGTTACCCTTGCAAAAAAAGTTAATTTAAAGATAATTTTATTAGATTATTCTTGTTTATTTATCTCAATTTCTATATATGTTATGATATGGTTAATATTTAAAAAACATAATTGTTCTCTTAAAACAAGAATCTTGAAATAGGTTTTTCTTTTCCTTTTTTTTTAAATTAAAAAAAATGAGTATATCGAAATGGACTAAGCGTTATTTATGTTCGGAATATTTGCGTGCATGTTACTATGGATTTACTAGCTTTACTGTAATAGTTCTAACTAGAAATACCGAAGGATTGCTAAGTCGTTATTCCTGAATACTTGCACCAATAACATTACTTACAACGTTAGCGGTTGCCCCGTTCAGAATCACTTGCAGTCGGAAAGGGGGAGAAATAACACTAGAGCTGACGTGAATTCCCATAAGTTTCTGAAGAAGGAAATGATCCTCTGTGGCGCGTGTAATTTGAATAAAAGAAAATAAATTTTTTCAAATCAAATTTCTCACAAAGAATATACATAAAACTAAAAAAATTATTAAAGCGACCAGTTGTGAAGTGGCAATGTGACAAAAATGCAACATTAAATATCATTAGAGAAGTTGCAAACTACTTACAGAAAAAAAGGGAGCAAAATTGCTCTGATCCTAACTACAAACAAGATAAATTCAGTTTAACTAAATACAGATCGAATTCCATAATCAAACTAAAACCAGGGGAAATTTTACTGTTCTTCAACCATGAAGTTGTATTGCCTCAGCAGAAAGCGTGAATGAACTGATCCATCTTCATGTATACCACTTCATAGGACCAAATAACCCAAGTGTCGCATCAAAACTACAGATGGAACTTGAGATGCCAAAGTGATGTCTACAATATCTTAATGTACTTGCAATCTCAGAGTACCCTAACTATGAAATAATTAGACAAAAGGCATATGATACAATCTACCAATCTGCAAACTATACAAATTCTACATGGTTATAGGCTTCTTATAAGAACTAAAACGCCGAGGGCTCAACATTTGCTTTGTTCCCAGCAAGAATGAGAGAGATCTCCAGACCACGACTGAATGCTTGGTTAAAGAGTATCCGCGACTGGAAGGTAGAGACAAATGGGAACCATGATAATATTGCCACTGGAGCAAAAATAATGATCCCCATCCCAGCATCATACATTCTAGCAAATTCCTTCACAGATTCCCAGAGACCCAAACTCCAAACAACCCTCCTCCACGTGATTGCCAGCTGCAAGGAAAATTATAATGTGCAACTTTAAGAACAGAAAGAATCTGTAAACATACTCACATTTTATCCTACAAAAGTCACATAAAGGTTATCTTTAGTTACTTCCTCACTAGGATATAAAAAAGTAGCAAATAGAAAAATGTCAACACTAGAGACAAAAGATGGGACTGCGGGGTGATCCAGGTCGTGAAATGACTGCAGTGGGAACGCACATTATGCTGCAACTGCCAAAATCTGAAATTAATACCTCCATGACATATTTATGCAAATATATACGCTAGGAAAACGGTTAAAAAGACCATTATGAGAGACATGGTTTTACATTCAAACAGCTAGATAAGCGATAATCTGCAACTGCAGAAACGGGTTCAAGCATGCTATCGCAAATTTGACACAAACTATTCGACCCAGACAATAGTAACTAAAGAAGATAATTTATAACACCAACAGAAGCAAATAAAGATAACAAGGAATTCTCTATGCAGTAAATTGTGCAAATAGTTGTCAGAAAGTACAAGCAACAAAAAGATGTTAGAAAGCAGCCCAGGAGCTAACTTACACAAAGGACAGCCCAACCAGTTGCAATAAAGGCGAGGACACTAGCAAACAAGTCAGGAACAGAGAGTCTAGTAAGAGCCACAACAAGACAAAGAGCTGCAACAAGTCCCAAAGCTGTAACTCCTTGAATAAATCGCAGCATGAGCTGGAAGTTGGTGGATTTTTTAGGACTGAAGGTGAAGATCTGCAATTTGACAGATTCCAAGATTATTGAAAAGTTTGGAGCATTGCAGTTACATAAGACTTCATAAAGTAAGTCAATAACATCAAAGACAGCTGCATACCTTGAAAATCATAACAATTCCCACCAGTACAATCCAAGAAAAGCCATATATCTAGTTATACAAAGAGTTTCGATTAGTGTTGTCATTAGAAGAGAACATAATCAACACAACACAGAAATATAAAGTAACATCACAACATCACTAAATTCGAGTACAGTATTAAACATTCAAAAATTGGCAAAACTAGAGGGAATGCTGCATTCTTCTGCATTAAAGTTTTCTCGCATCATATATCAATCAAAAGCAGTATCCCTGCTGGAAACTTTTTGGCAGAAAAACTCAGTTTCTCTGTTCAGTTCTTAAATCTTCTTTCACTGATAACAAACTCTTTAGTTATTTATTAATCAATTATAGGAAACCTGTTTAAATATTTCCCATCTATCTGCAAATTGAATAAAGAGTTAGTAGTATGTTCTATTCTTCACTATCTTTTGTTAAATGTACGTAATGGATGAGGAGAAAGTTAAATTTAAAAGAACAATTCCAAGCAGAGTAGCTCCCATTATCTACTAATTCAATAGTCATAAAACCCAATAGAAGTTCTTATTCATTGCCCCAAAGAGGGAAAAACAGGAATTGTCAGTATTAGTAACCCAGGAAGCTTTAATTGCATGCCCATTGCCCAAGTACACATAAGCTTTGGATCTTTCACACAGACAATATACAAGTTTGACAGTAGCATAAGTTTTGCATAAGAAAAATTGTTTACCAAGAATAATGAAAATGTGTTTTTGTCTCAAGCTAATCCACTCAATTTATTCACATAAAAAACATGTATGCCCATTATAAGCAACTTTATACTGTTGACATTAAGGAATACCTACTATTGTCCTACAAAGACATTGGATCATTCCAGGAAGAGAATACTAAATGTTTGTCTTAGTATGCAAATTATGCAGAAAACATACCGCAAGCGAAGTGTTCTTTCCAGTCAACTGAAGTTTATAGACAATGCCGTACTGAAAGAGAAAAAATCTGAGACTCAATATTGTCTCTAGTATCCGTCCTCTCAAAGTCTGGATATGAATCTGCAATATAAAAAACTTAAGTGTTAGAAAGAGCAATTTCCAGAACTCCCTTTTTTGCCTTTTCTTTCCATTTTTCAGTTTCTTCTGGAGGGAGAGGGAGATCCTTATAAGATTTTTTTTCATAAGCAGTTGCATCTTCCAATTGAATGATTCAACTTCGTAGGAATGATCAAGGTAACCTAAAACTTCCTCATATTTTATTTTTAGGCAGAGGGAGTACAGAGAAAGACAACTGAAAAGAATATCTCAATTTAAAAATGCCTCAAAATGTTTGGGATGCAATTGATAAGGAAAAGAGAGCTCAAGAAGTTATAGTTCAAGCTACAAAATTTACAATTAAAAGGATACATATGTCAACCTGTTCTTCATCCCACCAGGACTCCCAGCTGTCGTCTCCCTTGACACCTACTCCACCCTTGTACATAAGCCAGTTGGTCCAATCATCAAAGTCCTCAACAGTCCTGTAAAATCATGACAAGTATCAGGAGAAGCACGGAATTATCAGCATCTCTAACAGCATCACAAATCACATCTGGAGGATGACAAGTGAACAAAAGAATAAGGAAAACAATGATGACAACTATGATGTTTAAATAGATAATTAGTTAATTACATAATGGTCACTACTCCCTCATCCCATTTTCTTTGATTTAGTAGCTATTATAGTCCATAGTAGAGATTGAACTATTTCCTTAACTGAAAATTTCAACAATCCAAAAAGATCAAATTATGATCTAGATAATGTAACAACTTTATCTTATTTTGAAGATGGAGTCTCTTCACCAAAATTATGTAAAGAATTAAATGGGTCAATCAAAATGGTAGGAAGTGAGTAAAACTATAATGGTACCAAATCTCACCAAGGTTCTCAACTGTGCTCTTCTGGGAGCAAGCAGTTTGAAAAATTACATGGTATAGTAAAACTAGTGCTTGTGTAAAATGCATGCAATGGAGAGCAATCATACAGAAGAAGTTCCATAAAGAAAAGTAAATACGAGAAATAACATACTTTTGCCATTCAAATCCAGAGGGATTGAAGATGTAAGGAGCAAATAGCCATGAAATAACAAGGAACCAACTGCTGAGAGTTAGTAAGACAAAAGAAGTAGTGCCTCCACTAGTGTAACCATATGCCAGGTATACTATAAGAAGCAAAGCCACTTCTAACCTGTGGATTAAAGAGTATCAAATGACAGTTCTAGGAACAGAAGAAAATTGACAAATCAAATTGATGGGATGTAGGACTCACGCTTTAACAAAATGACTTCTAGAGTAAAGCCTATAGTTCTCTGCAAACTTGATGTGACGAACAACGAAACCTCGTCCAGTCGCCCGGTACTGTTTTAAAAGTAACATAATGGGTTATTTGTGGTGCCGATATAAGTTCCTTCAGAGTGAAATTCATATGACCCACATACCTTTGCACCACCGTGGAGGATAGTGCGCCCAAAATAATGAGTCCTAGTCCCAAGCGAAAAAGTAAAGAAGACAGAACAAAACTGAAGTTGCATTGTAATAAAGCTGAAGACGGCCTGCAAAATTCGTGCATGTGAATGCCAAGCAAAAGAGCTAGAAACACCAATTTAAGCAAACACAACATGAAAACAATCCAATATTATCTATAAGATAACACGAAATACAATGTATACCTTTAGTAAACCAAGTTCAAGAATGAAACCCATTATCATGGGAACTGCAGTGAAAATCCCTATCTGAACAAAAAATTGAGCATTTAAAGCGGCATCTAGAGCAGTGTTACCCAAAAGTTTAGCTCTCTTCGATATTCCTTCATCAAGTCCAGAGAAAGCCTGCTTGAAATAAGAGAACTGCTGAGGCTTATATAATAGTAGGCAGGACCAATCAAAAACTTCCAGCAACCCTCTAATAATTGTAGAAAAATACCATCTCATTTGAAGGATAAAAGCATGTGGTAGAATTGGATGAACAGTTAAGCTTAACGACGCTGCAGTTTTGTTTTAAAAGCTAAACATGTATATAAAGTTCCTCATCCTTCCATAGAAAATACAAATTGAAGAAGTTACTACAGTATTTTTTGTTTCGAGAAAGGTAACATTTTTTGTATAACTATTTGCTGAATAAAAACCAGACCCCACCTTGTGGGATTATACTGGGTCTGTTGTTGTTGTTGTTATTTGCTGCATAAAAACTGTAGCTGTCCATAGGTACAAGGGAATATAGGAAGATGTAATAAGCTATAACCTACTTACAGAGATCCCAGAACATCAACAAACCGTTCTCAGTCTTCCATATATTTGTATTTACACCAAAAATAGAAAAGGCTAAGCACTTCATCTTCAGTTTCTGGATAGAACTATAATTGTGACAATCTTCCATCTTTCTTTCTATTTGTTCCAGCACTTCAAGTGTATCTCTTGGCATCACCCACATGATTTCCTTTAACTTAAGGAAAATCCTACATATCTGTTCAGTTAACTTGCAATATTAAAAAAAGATGTTGGTTGTCTCTGATTCTTCTCTACACATAAAACATCTGGAGCGTAGATGAAAGCCCCTTTTATTAAGTCCTTCATGAGTTATACTGCTTTGCTGGCCACGAGCCATCTGAAACAAGCTGACTTGACTTTCACTTAATTATCCACTAGTCATATAAGACTTGTCTTCAGGAGAAAAGAGGCCCTAGAATAGATTGAGAGTGCTATAGAAATCTGCCATGTTATTTATCTATCAATCATTAAGGAGTCTTCTGAAGCTCATGTTCCATCCATGAGCATCCCAGACTTCAGTGACATCTTCTTGTTGGTTCAAGCTGAAGATAACCGGGAAGAGTTGCTTTAGTGGATGTTAACCTAACCATCTGTCTGACCAGAATGATGTTTTCAATCCATTACCCCCTGACTCCATAAGGTGAAGTGACTAGCTTGGTTGTCCATTCCCCATCCATTTCATACTTCTAAGTAACTACATTCTTCCATAGAGATTGTTCATTTGAGGCAAATCTTCATAACCATTTCATCAATAGACTATGGTTTTGAATTATCAGGTTCTTGATTAGCATAACCCCATTCTTCTTGTTGATAATCAGGGACTTCCATTTGACCAAATGTATATTCTTGGTATCACAATTGCCTTCCCAAAGAAAGTTCCTTCTAAGAGCATCTATTCTATCCACCAAATTTGTTGGAAAAGGAAAAATGGATATCTTATAAGATGGTAATGCATCCAAACACACTGTTAATCGTTAGTCAACCACCCAAGGATAAGTATTGGTTCTTCCAGTTAATCAGCTTTTCTTCACACTTATCTAAGACTCCGTTCCAGATATCTTTGGAATTGCTTTTTGCACCGAGGGGCACTCCAAGGTAAATGGTTGGCAGCACCCTTGTCCTTCCTCCCAGAACGTCAGCTAAGTTGTGACTATATGGGAAAGGAAACTCTTGTTCCAGTTAACATGGAACCAGATGTAGCCTCAAATAGGATGAAAATCACCCTAAAAAAAATCTTATTTGTCTTCTGTCAGCTCCACAGAGAACTAAAGTATCATCTGCATATTGTAAAAGAGTGATTTCAAGTTATTGACAGTCCCTGAATCTACTATAAAACCTGTTATCCAGCTACCAAAACCCATTCTCAACATAGTTCTGAGTAGGAAATTGCAGTTTAGGTGGTCAAAAGCCTTCTACAAATCTAGTTTGTAAAGTATATTCTTTATTTCCGATTCTTGAGTCAACACATTCATCAGCTATAAGAATGACATCCATGATTGATCATCCACCAGCTTGTGCATCACTTTTTGGAGTCTCTCTATCTGCAACTTTGAGATGATCAGGTATATACTGCCTATTAGACTACTAGGCCTGAAATCTTTCAATTGTTGGCTCCCGCCTTCCTGGGAATCAAGGCTACATATGTAGCACTAAAGCTTCTTTCAAATATGCCTTTTCCATGGAAGTTCTGAATAGTAGCAACGACCTCGGTGAAGAGCAGTGTTTGATAAAGGCCATTGCAATACCATCTGGGTCAGGGGCTTTGTCCCCATCATACACTTGGACACTGGCCCATATCTTTTGTGCTTCAAATGGATTGTGTAGCATCAGATTGTCTTTTGTGGAGATAGTGGGACAAACTCTCATGTTACTGTGCGGTCTCCAGTCTTCTGTCTCTGAATATAGGTTCTGATAAAAAGAGATGATCCCCTTTTTTATATCAGTAGGATTCTTATGGACTCACCATTAATTTCTACCAAGTCAATATTGTTGCATCTTCTATGTGCATTAGCTGTTTTCTGAAAGAACTTGGTGTTATTATATGTTTCAACCATAATGCTCTTATTCTGTCTCAAGGCCATCCCCTCTACTTTGCAATCTCCTCAAAGTCCATAGTTAAGGTAATTTTGTTTCTTATTTCCTCCTCTGTTATGTTCCTGAGATCCTGTATCTCTTCAAGTTCTAATAATGACCGAGTGTGTCACGCTTCTGCATCTCCAAATTTCCTGGAATGTTTTACTCCAGTCTCTAAGTTTGGACTTCAGGGCTTTCAGCTTGTAAGTCAAAATGTAGACAGGTCTGCCAACACAGTTGAAAGAATCTGCCCATTCCTCGATTCTTTCTTTGAACCCCTCAGTTTGCAACCACCAGTTTTCGAATTTGAAGTATGATTTGGATGGTTCCCAATTGCTTCACTATAGAAATAAAGGTGAGTGGTCAGAGGTCACTCTATCAAGAATTGATTGTTTGATATTCCTGAATTTTCATCCCATTCATCAGAGATGAAATATCTATCCAATCTTGCAGCAATGTCATGTCTTTCACTTTTTTTCCAAGTAAATTTCCCACTTGTCAGATGCAAGTCCAGCAAAGTCCATGTCGTGAATGAAATCAGAAAAAAATCAGTCATCGATCTGTTGATTCAATCGGAAGTCGTCTTTTCTGATGGGAATCTAACTGTGTTGAAATCTCCACATAATACCCAAGGACCTGAAAATAGACCTCTAGCAGCTCCAAGTTCATCCCAGACTTCCTCTCTCGTCTTTCTATCATTGAGTGCATATACTCCTGTTAAGTGCCAAGTGAGATCCCATGTCTGGCCTGTGAATTTACACGTGAAGGATTGAGAACCCAGACGGACCAGACTGCTATACTCTCCATCCCAGATTCTTTTATCTCACATTAGAAGAATTTCTCCCCTGGTATCACTAGCCTCCAGTTGGATGTGATCCAACCATCTGTTGGCCCAAAAATCTCTAACTTAACCACTGATATCTCCTTCCTGGAAGCAGTATACATATGCCTTCCAAGTGTTGGTGCAACTCTTGATCATTCTCCTCTTCCTTTCATCATTCAATCCTTTGACATTCCATGAGATTAAGTTTACTTTTGTTGATCAATATTGATGGGATACTCCCCCTATTCCTAGTGCCATAGCTTTTGAAACTACTGCCAAAATCTAGACTTTTTGTTCCAGCATCATGTTTTGGCTTCCCCTTGTTTAATTGTCTCTTTTGATCAATCTTCATGAATAATTGCTGAGCCTCTTTCTCACAGCGCAGAAAATCAATTCCATATTGCTTGCCGAATTTGATGATGTTTTGGTGTACCCAGATTCGTATGTCAAAATCTGGTTCCTTCTCCGGTTCTTCAGATTGGATGCTAACGGGAATGACATCTTCAATAGGTTTTACCCCAAGAATTGAGAGTTGCATGTTGTCCGGAGGTTGTGACTCAGGAGTAGGGTCTGTTTCAATGTTTCTCCTTTGCCGTCCTTGAATTTGCGGCCTTCTTCATTGTCTTTTTGTGTTACTAGAGATGAGTTTCCCTTCGCAATGGATGACGCAGTGGAGTAAATTACTGCCTGCTTTGTAATGTTCTTAGAGGCACTGAATTGAGAGATAGTGTTTACTTCCTCTAAAAATTTGATTAGATCTGGACTTTAAAAGGTGGTTTGCATGTGTATTTTCCCCTATAAGTTGTTGAGATAGGAAGTCTGGGCCCAAATATTTAGAAGCTGATGGCCTTTCAGTTGGGAAAACATTCACAAATGGCCAGTCACGTGTTTGAATATAAGTGTCTATTTGAAAAAAACTCACATGTCCTGTCAGGATGCTATCTTCTAGAGCCCCACCAGCTGTAGAGCTAGAATCCATTATTAACCGATGGACCAAAGTTCTTTCCTAGCTTCCTTCGCCGGGAAAGAATCTGGCCGACAATTCGCACCAGATTAGGATTATTGATCCCTTCATGTTCAATGTTGATAGTCTTGGGAATCATGTCTCCATTTCCTCTCACCAGATTTCTGGCCCATTTGTGGTGATTCCTCAATTTTTATCCATCCTCAGCAGTCATCTCCGACTTCTTTGAATACATTTTGAGACCATAGTTGCAAGAGGAGTCTGGCCAATCTGATCCAGACCTGTTCAATTGCTGAGGAGCAAGGGACCGGTCCCACTGTCAGCATCCACCATTGGAGCCGGACTCTGTGAAGGTTCCAACTCCAGTTGCCTCTTAAGATGTACTCAGCAGTCATCTTTGATGGGAACTTGAAGAGAAATCAATCCTGTCCCATCTCGTAAATGTTCACTCCGTGGGCCTGCTTCCATGTGCTGCTGACCCAGCGCCTAGTATCTGATAGCTAGGGATATCTGCTATTCCTTCAGGGAGGCATCCGACAATGCTTTTGGATAGAAGCTCATTTTGTGAAGAGCTGACCCCTTCAGAGATACAGATGATCCCATCTCTTTCCTGTACTGTGGCTTATTCCATCTCTCTTGTAGTCCATTTGTTTCTTCTAGTAATTACCGAGTAGAGCAGTCCTTCCTCTGTCTTTCTAGAGAGTATTGTGAAAGGCTTCACAGCTGAGCCATTAATGAACTTTGCAGTTTTGTTAACAATGTCCAACCACCCTGTAAATGTAAGCTCGGGAATAATAATGACAGATCTTTCATTTGCATGCTTACCATACTTATATAATGTCCACATCTGTTGAAATTTCTCAAGCAAAAGAACTCAGAGGAGTAGTCTTGATGCTTCCATCTTTACAAAATTACCTTTCACTTTGGAAGCTTCCTTTATTGCAAAGTATAGCCATTCCATTGTCTTCTAACTGAAAAATGTTTCTCTTATCATGTTGCGATCTCATTTTGTCCAGTTGTACCAAGTCTCTGAGTAAGATTCTTCCCCGGTGATATCATATGATTTGAAACCAATGGCAAAATAAATCGCATTTTCTTCCATCTTGACTTGGCTGAGATTTCTGGTTATCAAGATCTTTTTTTTTCCCATTTTCGTAAGTGTTAAGCGTGTTTCCATTTGAAACCAATACTGCAGTTCTATTCATCCTTTTTACCCAATGATATCTTTGTAAGGTTTATGTGTTCCTAGAAATATCCCAACTTTGTCAGATAGTGACGCCAAAGCAAGATAAATGTTCTCAAACATCCCAAACCAAACTATGTTTATGAAGATTTTAATCCTTCAAAATATAAAAGCTGAAGATCGCATTAAAGTTCCACTTTTCTCACTTTTTTTTTTTTTGTGTTCATCCATTTTCTCTTAATGTACCTACCATGATTTATGTTATGGACCCAACAGATCAAGTTAGAAGCATCAGTGGACAGTGCAACAAGAGGCAAGATTAATCTTGTTTAGCATCTCAAGAAAGTGCATGTACATCACTCCACACACAAACAACAGTGATGAACAACTGAGACTGTCAGAAAAATAGAAAAAGAGACATCCTTGCAACATTTACCAGATATGCTCTTCCATATAAGAAAATATACACAGTAAGGACTGTCATCTGCAATAAAGAAAACATATTATGAGGAAAAGCCAGTCAACAAACAGGAAAAAGATACATACTTTTCTGTCCAAAGTTATGAGAAAAAGCCAGTCAACAAACAGGAAAAAGATACATACTTTTCTGTCCAAAATTAAATGACACTAGCCTGAAAGTAGGACAATACAGTTTAGATTGATCATTTATGGGAGTTCAGAAGAGAAATGTGTCTAAAGCAACTGTTGGAATGTGTGAAGATGTTAGAATGAACAGAGCACATAAAGTAGTCCTATATTTGTTTCATATATCATATTATGACCTGGCGATGTACCATCTTTTATAGAAAAAACTGACTCGGAGTAGTTCACTAGACTGACATCTAATATACATATTATATTAATTTACAGATCGGGAAAGAAAAACAATTGTTATTTTTTTACTTGAGGCGAAGGTCTATCTGAAACAGTCTATCTACCCCAAAGTAGGGGCAAGGTCTGCATACACACTACTCTCCCCAGAACCCACTTGTGCGATTACACAAGGTATGTCGTTATTTATCGTAAAAACAACAAAACTAGTTTACTAGCATGAACAGAGGTGAGTTGATGGCCTAGCTTTTTTATGCATTTAGATGTTAGCGGTGCAACAGATGGGACACATCAAACTTTTCATTATATAACAAGTCCAAAGGTATTTAATTAAAAAATATGACAAACCACAAGATAAAAATCATAAACTTTATTTCGGAACAGAAAAAGTTGGTGGTGGTGGGGATGGGCTGGGGTGGGGTGGGCGGGGGATATTTATATTAATCTGAAAATTGGCATTTCTGGGAACAGGACATAATCTGAGACATAAAAAACGACGGATCAAGCTAATTTGGGAAACAGGGAATAATAGAAGAAGGAACAAGAGAGATTTGATACCATTGTACAAACATAATAACCAACTGTGGTGAAGAAGAATGAGAGCATCCTAAAGAAATCAAAAAGCTGGCCAATCCTGTACACATCCCTGCTCAGAACTTGCTCTCCATTTCCACCAGCTACCTTGCCTTCAAATAAAGCTATTTGATTTAACCCAACGTCTCTTCCCTTTCCAACCTACATTCATCAACACAACCTTCAAGATAGTAAAAAAGAAATCATCTAATCAAATGCAAGCAAATGCAACAAAACCAACCTGAATATACTCATGGTGGGTAATATTACCCTGCCTTAAAGTGGAATTAAAACCTGCAAAGAACGATGGAAACCTTAGATATAAAGCTGGAATATCATATACTTCAGAAAAAAGAAAAACACCACAAAAGTTACAGGCATAGAACTGTCAGCTTAAAGAAAAAGCTGCCATTGGAAAAGACTACTGGCTGAACATCATGGAAAGTCATTCTCTGTTCAAATAACAATAGGAACTATCATGTGAAGTAGCTCTATTTGTTTTCATTACCTGAAAAATGTTGATTGGTCACTATGTGCGGTCCAGATTATAGATATACCAAACAATGGGAACTAGTCAGGAAGCAATTAGGAGAAAGGTGGAAAATAGGAGCTACTATGAGTACACCAAGTCTCTCAAACTTACCAGCATAGATGTCTTCGCTAATGTTGATAACACGTGATGCTTTACTAATGCCACCCCGTGTGATGTGAAAGATTCGATCAAAGATATCAGGATGTCCATAGTGCATGCGAACTCTGCAAGCCACTTGTGAAAATGAAAAACTTTTCCGACAGATTTTTTCACATAAGCAACTCTGTTCAAGTCACTCGTGGAGAGCCGAGTTATTGACTTTTAACAATAAATTTATACAACATAACCAGTGTAGTCCCACAAGTGGGGTCTGGGGATGTACGCAGACCTTACCCCGACCTTTGTGAGGTAGAGAGGTTGTTTCCGATAGACAATAAATTTATATTTTGATAATTATTGACTCCAGCAGTTTATTAATAGTAAAAGAATGACTTGCATGGAAATGGGAACAGACCAGAGATTCATGCCACATGCTTCTTAATGTATTTAGGCAGTTCAAATAATTGTAAAACCAGAGCACGAGTTTCACCTTGCAACAGGGAGTACAAGAATTTTGGTCATTTTCCAATTTTATTTCACATACATATTTTGGTTTAATGAAGAAGGAAGAGAGAAAGAAAAGATGCCCAAACACTTCTTCGTATTTGAAGAGAAAGCATAGCGAAGGTAAACCCTGCCACCAATCCTACAGCACCAAGCTCTTGGAAAAAAAAATCACAGAGGCCACACTGATATATACATATTATATGAGTGTGTGAATCTCTTGTCTGTGTGTGTTTATTTATCAAGAAAATGTGTATATAAGAAAGAGATAAAAAGAATGATTGAACATAGAATGATTTCACATAAACCCAGTATAGCCCCTGAATTTCCATGTACCTACTCCATCCACACGCATATGACTGTAATAGGTAGTCAATGAACTGTCACTATTTCATTGCAGACTTTCATAAAGAAAGTAGAAACCAAAGAGTCCAAAAAGACCGGTTTCCTGCTGCCAACATTGAAACAGGGATAAAAAACATTCAAACAGTGTTAGTCCTGCTGGTTTCAGTTACAAAGTATCCAACATGTCAGATTCCCTGAAGGGAATGCCCAGATTTCTTAAAACAAAATAGGAAATGATCTTTAAGTTTCAAAAGAAGATGGAGATTCTCTAGTGCTACATACCCCATCAGACAGGACATGCTATTTGCATTACCGGGGAAAAAAGAAATAAAAGTTGGGGCAGAGGCTGCAGCCAAGACGCAAAACTACTTCTACAAAAAACAAAAGTTTATGATCCTAAAACTAGCCACGTCAGCTTACTGCAGTAGTACTGGTACAAACAAAACAGTTTCAAGGAGTCTGTTAGGACTCAAAATTGTAGTCTCAGTAAACTAATAAGATAAGAACATATACTATACTTGATCTTAGCCAAAAGTCTGAGAAATGTATAAGTGCTCTTAATAAGCACCATCTCACCGTGTATTAACACCTCAAGGTAACCTGAATTGATATCAGATAATAAAATGCGAGGAAAAGACGAAACTAGAAATGACAAAAACCAATTCTAAAGTAATCAGCAATAAACATGTTCGATGCAAGCGATAACTTTTAAGAAGATAATCCCATTTTAGACAACAAGATCAGCCTAGGTTAAAAGATACTAACTTGAGAGGCTTTGCTAAAACACGTTGGCCCAAGGTGACAAAACTGGTTTCCTGGTTGGACATAAACCAAGCAAGCGAAGAGACACTGCAGAGTTGAAAACCAGTACAAAGTAGCTTAACAATAATATCGGAGGAAAGATAGTTCATCCCAGATTCAACAGAAACTCACCTTCCAGTAAAAACATGCTCCCTAACACCAAGAATAGTGGGTGGTCGGAGCCCATGTTTACCATGGAATTCCTCCAGAAGATTTCTGACTTTCATTGCTTCCTCAAGGTAGTTATCCTGCATTAGAAAGAGACAAATTATTTTATGCTGAGGAGAAAATGAAATGAAAAAGAACCTCTATTTCTTTGTATTTACACTTCACAGTAAAATGTCACAACAATGCATCCCAGGAAAAAGGGAAGCAAAAAATTTACAGAAAAAATATAGACTGCGAATAAACCATGAAAGATATAATCCAAAATGACTCTGCTGGCAAGACAAGACTAGAACTACAAAAGTTTACTAATTTACCACCAAATAAAGAACACTGTAACTCGCATTATATTAATCACGATTCGCATGGAAACACAGACATGCAAATCTTTGAGGACAAAGATGTGAAAGCAATAATTTAGAAGAAATGCCCTTTTCATTGAAAAAGCATGAAGAATTCCTGATTGCACGCTCAGAAAGTGTAAACCTATCATATATATTCTGTACAAAAAAACAACATCTACCTAATAAGACAAGCATTAAGAGGGAAAACTGCTTACCTGATTCATATCAATGGTTTGAACTGCTTCCCCACGGGTAAATATTATAGCATGGTTCTGATTTTCCGGTTTGCCTTCTCCAAGTTTTGGATCTCCAGGAAGCTTAATTGAATATATTTCCTGCATGTAAAACAGTCTTTTAGAAAAAAAAATGAGAGAAAGCCAATTCCATTTAAGTGGTTCATCAAATACAATTATTGCCAAAATGTGTGGCTTATCAGGATTTAGCATACATCGCATTATCAGGCCCAAGTCATGAACCTCCAAGGCTTTAGTTCACAGATCATATGTATTGAAAAGAAATTAATTGGTAACATAATAAAGAATTGATTACCAAATAGGATGTTTTTATCGAGGCATGCACTCTAATAAACAAAATTGATACAGACCTGCTCTACTTCTCCTGTAACAGCTTCAATACTTGTCAAAATCACTTAAGTGCTTGCAGGATGTAAAACCCATTGAGAAAGTATTATTTAAATTACTAAACAAAAGAAAAAATAAAACACCCTCACGTGGAATACCCAAAAAGTAATTATTTCAAACTCTCAGCACAACATACATGACATTCCACACCCAATCCTAATGATGTATGAATTGTCAGCATAAAATCCTTTCCAACTGATTAGTCATTTGTGTCTACTTGAAGTACTTGTATCATAATTCACTGCACATACAAGATGCTTCAACTATTGTGGCTCTTCACTAATTACCTCTTTCTGTTTCAAATTACTGTCAACATCACTTTGCCTGTTTCAACTTGCATCTTGCATATGCTTAGGGGCTGTTTATTTCTTATTGACGGTTTGATTTGTTGTGTTAAAAATAATATGCATTGCATAATTTCTAAGAAGTTGTTTGTCTGTAGAAATATCCTCCCCCTAATTTAGTAGAAAAAGGGTTTCAGGGGATGTTTATCATTTTCATTGTTTTATCCCAGGATTACTAACCCCGATACTATTATTCCACCCTCTAGAAGGGATAACTTATTTCAATACTAATTACTAATCTTGGTATACTTTATCCTAGGATAGTGACCAAACAAGGGATAAGGCAGTACTAATTTTTTATCCCAGGACTATTTACGTCTGTACATCATACGAAACAACCCCTGATAGTTTTAGTTGAGGGAACGAGTTGTTGTGTCCTTATATGGTCTTGGGCATCCTCTCACATCATGAGTTAGCTTTAGGATGAGTTAGATCCAATGTTCATTTTCTTAACACATTACAGTCAAATTCTTCCCAATTCTTGGTTTACCTAATGCCCCATAGAATGTTGTATGCGCTTTAGATGTCGACTCTTGAGCGCATGGTAAGGTGTTGCAGGTTCTCATATTAGTTAAGGGTACGGTTTGTTAAGTCCTGATATGGTCTTGGCAAAAAGTTTTTTTTCGGATTGGGTTAGGTCTAAAATTCATTTTCCTGACAACATCAATTTGTATCATTAGTATCCTCTACATCTCTTCAAACAAATCAAATCTAGAACCGATTTCCTTGTAATCCATCTGAATAGGATCACTCAGCTGTTGATACAAACCATAAGCTTCCTTAGAACCCACAAAGGACAAAAATAAACTCTTTCTATGAACACAACTATCGTAGGGGCATATGTAGCACCAAGGTCAAACCCACACCAGATATGCCAGCGGTGAGATGCAGACGAGTAGTACTTGGGGCGTTTGAGGACCTAGTTAAGCAACACCCCGTTGAGTTGCTTCAGTTGATGTAGTACGTCGTGAATAATGATGGTTTTCTTGCTTGTTACAAATGTTAATGTTAGGAAATTGTAAATATGCGATGTATGCATTCCTTGGAAATATGAAAAAGTTTTAGAATCCTCATAACTACATAATTAGGAGTACGGATTTCATTCTTTTCCTTTCTTCGGTTACTTCTCAACACTATTTAAATACCAACATCAACGAGGGAAAAATCAGATAACACATTCTCTGCATGGAATTAGAGACTAGATTTTGGTCCCTCAGTGAATCATTACACTTACTCTTCTTTTCTTCAATTTCTTTTCTTGTTGCCAAAAAAGAAAAAAAAATCCTAAGCCCCACCCCAAACAAAATCCAATAACAACTTGGCAAGATTAGATGAACCTTCCTACAAGTAGGCAACAATAACAGTCACAATTCCTATGGGTGAAGTGGGCAAACACAGGGAGGACTGAACTGGGAGTTAAAGATCTAGCATCACACAACAAGACCGCGTTGATTAAATGGTTGTGGAGGTATGGATCAGAAGATTTTGGAATTCAAGTTCATCAATTCAAGATTTCTTCTACAATTTGCAATTTCTTTGGTAAGTATGTCTAATTACTTACTTTCTCTTTTTCTTCTTGCTATGGGTAGCTAAACTCAGATCTAGGGTAATGAATCCAATGGGTTGTGAACCCTAATGATCCCAATTGGTAAAATTGATTGTGGGCTTAAGAAACATTTGTTTGATCTTTGCTTTATAGTGTGTGATTGATGATGAAAGTCACTCAATCTTGCCCAATTACCTTTATGAGGCTTGAAAGAGCAAATTTAGGTTGGGTTAGCATCAATCAACAATAACTCAAGGCATAACCCTTGTTTAATTGGATTCTCCTAGACATAGATTGAATTCTAATTAGCAATAAGCAATTGGGTAGAAGGGAGTTCTCTTCAATTTGAAAGATATCCATGGGTTGCGTAAGCCTTTGCTCGCATGTTCATCCATAGCCCACTCTCAATTTACTCATATTGGATGATTTAGGGGGATTGACCCATAATTGGGGTCACTTCCCTAGTACTTTCCATCAATTGATTCAACTCTAAGAAATTTCTATTCAATAGTTGTAGTAAATTTTATCTAATCCTAATTCGAATAGTCTCTAAACCTACAAATCTAGATTGACAGTATGTTACACCTCGTAAATTCTTGACATTTAGATGGCTTATTCGCGTGTTGGTTAAGAGTTTTTGAATGCCATACATGCTGGTGAAGGGCCCGGGGAAAGACCGGATAAGCGACACGTCGAACCATCGCAAGAGGAGGCTGACAGACCTCCTCCGCGATGGCCAAAGTGTCACGGAGGCTGACCTCCGCAATGGCCAGCGTGTCACGGAGGCTCACCTCCGCGATGGCTAACGTGCCATGGAGGTGAGGTGCAGCCCCAAGTATAAAAGCACCAACTTCGGTTTTAAGTAATTAAAACATAAGAATTTCCAGAAATAAGCAGAGAGTGCAGAGAGGAACAGGGGCACGAAGGTTTGGTGCTAGTTTCCTTCCGATTACACCTATATACGCGGTCCAAACTCGAAATAAACGTGGGTAGTGAGGTATTAAGCAACAAGGAACATTCCTACGGATTTAGTTTCGTAAAATTCGGCCGGCGAACCGTCGTGCTATCGAGTTAAGGTAAGTGGAATTGCTCCAAATTAGTGTCAATATACTCCTAGCCCTGAAGTAAGTATTTCTCCCTTTTGGACTTTCGAGAAATAGTGAGTTTTCGACCGTTTTTCGATAAGCCAAAGTTTGTGCTATATATATACTAAAGTGATATTTTCTTCTAGAATATTGATGAATTTAGTTCTAATTGTTGTAATTATGAATGCAGTTGGGAGAAATAGCTGGATACTGGCCAAGTTACGCCAGTTAGCCAAGAAGTCAGAGATCGAGGTATGTAAAGCTTGTTCCTTCGGCAAGTTAGTAATCCTAGTATAGCAAATAGTGTGAACTCTAGAAGAAAGAATCCAGAAGTCAAGTATCGAGTCCAGTATGAATCCAGCAAGAATGTTTTATGTTATTATGCTATATTCAGAATAAAAGTTAGTAAATCAGTATCAGACAAGCAGATATTATTTCAGATACAGTTAGCCCAGTAACAGAATCAGTTTAATGTAGAAAAGAGATTCAGAATAGAATATCAAAACATGGATAGCATTTTCAGATCGAACATGCTTGCTATATGTGAATATTGTTTGTTGAGACCTGTTTGTGCTATGAGGGCACCCTTAGAGCTTCCTTGTCGCCCCAGGGTTAATAGTTGTGTCGACTCGCCCGCCAGAGGGTGAGGATACGTCACTCCAAGGAGTGGCATGCCGTCCGCAGTAGGACAAAGATGGGATGCAGCATTCCCCATATCAGGCTGATCAGCATAACATTATAGCTTACCCTATCGAGCGCTTGCGCCCAGGGGGCAGATTACAGATACAGATTACGGTTTACAGTTACAGGAGTCCTCCGGACTCGGATACAGTTATAGTCAGGGGCCCAGAGAGCCCAAGCTGCATACCCAGGGGGCCGGTAGAGGTGCTCGTAGTTAGTAGGCGAGTGGAGTGATTTACTTTTGGATGGTTTTGACCAGGGTAGGGGTATATAGATTGTGTGTTGGTTGGCACCTTCCGGCTTATGGGGGCTGGTATAGGTCCTTGTATGTTATATATGTATATACATGTTATTTATTAGCTGATAGATAGCAGGACGCCACGTCGACAGGTATGCTTCTACCTTACCTTCAGTACAAATAAGCTTATTTAAGACCCCGCCAGCCCAGACAGTTTCAGCTATTTTCTGCTATTCAGAACTACCAATATTATTGCTTATATTCAGTTATGTTCAGTTTGCTTTACATACTCGGTACCAGTGGTACTGACGCCCGCTTGGGGGTGCTGCATTACTTGCCTGCAGGTACTCACAGACGAGGAGCCGATACCTCGTAATTGCAGCCAGCATTGAGTCATCAGCTCCTGTCATCCGGAGCTAGACAGCTAGAGGTTTATTCTGTTCTTTTGTTGTACAGTATGGGTAGGCCGGGGCCCTGTCCCGACCATCTTATCAGTACTCTTAGAGGCTTGCAGACTGTATATTTCCCTGTGGTTAGGTGTGCCGGTCGGGTGAGGCCGTGCGTATGTTTTAGTTGTTTATGTTGGTCGTTTGGGCTGTATTTACGGCCGTTATATAGCCCGTTGATTTCATAAATCAGAGTTACAGCCAGCCAGGCACCAGGAGTACTTAGGCTCAGCAGTTCAGGTCCTAGTAGGGCACCAGGCGCCAGTCATACCCCCCAAGGCGGGGCGTGACAGTACTAGATAGTTTGGGTTTAACGCAGTCTCTGTGGATTCGACCCCGACTCCAAATTGGGTCCTATATTTGCTTCGGCTGTTTTACACTACCATTAATTGGAGTAGATTTGGGCAGGTTGTCAACCACTTCACCCACCTACTCCCAAACCCCATTCTCTCTAATGTCCTCCACAAGAACTCCCAATTAAGGTGATCATAGGCGTTCTCAATATCTAATTTACAAAGGATTCCAGGAGCATTGGAAGTCTTCCTCACATCACCATACTCATTTGCTATCATGACTGCATCCATAATGTGTCTCCCGTTAATGAATGCCATCTGCTGAGCATCTACAAATATGTGCATAACTTTCTTCAGTGTTTCAGTCAGCAATTTGACAGAATCCTATAAAAACTAGCTATCAAACTGATAGGTCTGAAATCTTTCAATTCTTAAGCACATTCTTGCATTCCCTTAATCCGAAGCTGCTTAATCTCTTCTAGTCTTGTAAGAATTCTTATAAGTTCTGGACTATAACCAAAACCTCATCAACGAACAAAATTAAGAGCATTATCAAAATCGTGTCTGACATTATCTACCTACAACAAAATCAACATGATATGTCTGATCAATTTGATTCTCGTTATTTACAAACAATAGTAGTGACCAAGAACAACAAGTGGCGTGATGCAAGACATTGAATTTCACTATAGAATAACTAATTCAAGTTCAAAAGACCTGATTTCAGCAATTGCTTTCTCATAATTTCAAAAGCTATCATTAACAATTTGTAGTCACAAAGAATCTGACATCCAACCTGAAATTTAAGGCAATGGGTAAAGTTCTCCAATACCTTAACAACCCCTTTCAAAGTCTTTAACAATCCATATAGGACATATATAACTCAACATCTTCCACATGTCTAACCCAATCTTGGAGTTAACAAATTAAATTTTTTAACGTGAATTTACAAGCGGGAATTGTGCTTACCAAAGTGTTGGCTCCGATACCATATAAAAGTTATTAGAGCATTACAACCCAAAACCTAGAAATTAAGCGAAGTAGCCTAAAAAAGAACAATGGAGTTGCCCAAGACATTTATAAACCCTTACGGAAGCCCTTACACAGACAAATATAACTGAACAATAATGAACTTAGTTGAAGTCCAGATATCTACCAAACAGACCATAACATACCAAATTCATTAACCAAAGTTTAGAGTTAAGAGTTAAAAAAACAATATAGCATACCTGATCTTTCCCATGTTCATCAGCTTTAACAAGCTTTGAATAAAATTCCTTTGAAACTTTCCCGTCATCCCCTGCAATCTCCTCAACATGTATGAAAGCAACACGAAGTGCTTCATTCCTTGCATAAAACAAAAGATACATAAAGTAAGGGATCCTCAAAACAATAAATGTGGACATAAACATTGAAGATTTGCACCACCCAATGAACAACTGTTCATTATATCCTTGCAACAAAGCACATAAGAGGCAAAGAGACATGGAACAACAACAACATACTCATTGCAAAATATATGCAAACCTTACCCCTACCTTTTAAGGTAGAGAGAAAGAATCATTTTACAGTTTGCTCAACCATCATACATATGATAAATAATTTAGGGTGTTCACTTCCTAAATCAAGGAAAAAAAGACTTCTGGTATTTAGGACAAGGAAACATGGGAAAATACCAGAAGACTCAAACTTAAAATCATAGCAAGGTATTGGGTGCTCCCATGCTATATGCCAAAAGAAAATTATCTAGAGTTTACAACAATTACTACACCTCAACCTCAAGTTAGCTGAGGATATTTTACAATATTATACAAGAACAAATAAACCTGACCGATAAAAATGTCATCAATGTAATGGAGCATCAGAAAACAAAAAAAAATTAATTCAGACCTTCGCAATAAAAGACCAATATCAGTAGCCTCTGGAGCCTTTCGCTGTTTTTGCTGCCCATAAATTTGGCATGAAATCACATAAGTAAACTTCAAATCAGCTTGAGCCCGTGCTTCTTGTGATAATTCAAACCCTTGACTTGTGAGAGAGTTTGTGATAGAATGACCATCCACTCCTTACAAAAGACAAAAGCAAAAACTACATCAGAAAATTCAGGCTTTCCATTTGACATATTGACAAATAAAAAGTATTACCAACCTCCTGGAGATCTCCTTTCCAAGTAACTTTGTAGCATTAATGCCCTTCTGTAATACATCATACCACGCACTGTATACAAAACCACATTAAAAGATAACTAGCATTGTTAAATAAATAGAAGATACTGGACCGCCAAATATAGAAACATAATTACCATGAAAACAATCAAACCTGTCCTAGCTAGAGTTTGGCCCCGGTAAGATGCCCAAAATCGAAGCTCCAAGGCGTCACTGGAGCCTTCCTGAATGTCATTATCACCACTATCACCTCGACCAATCCGCTCCAAAAAGTTCTCCCACTCATCTAATATGGGTTATACACGGTGACGAAGATTAAGACCATACAACAGTAAGGGAAGACAAAATACATAAGGCAGAGGCATTATCTTATCCAATGAGGTGAACAAAAAGATAAAAATGTATAATACTCCCGTAAACAAACATTATACCAGAAAATTAAATAAAAGAGGACACTATTAGGAAAATATACAAAGTCATTTTCCACCTATTCAAAAGCTCTGCAGTTCCACTTCCCAAGAAGAACCCACATATGATGGTGTCTTCTACTAATGGTTTCATCCGCTTCTTCTTCCTTTTTTCCATTCAAAAAGATGACTCTTTCCTTTTCATCTAGTATTCAGATCTTATTCTTTTACTACTTTTGATTTTGTGCTTCTCTTTCACTTTACTACTCTCTTGCTTTGTCTAAATCAATTACAATGTAATCAAATAAGAAACTGAATGCCGCAATTTAACTCTTCTTATGGTTAATTGGAAATGAAAAATAAAAAATTGTGCTTCGTGTTATTTTTCAATAACCATGTTAATTATTGGTAGAGTAAATAATTTGGTTGATGTTGTGAGAAAACATACACATGTGAACAAGTTACACTAAAAAGTAGAAAATCTTCACCAAAATATGGTTCTCTACAACAGACACCCAATCATCTATACCAGTAAGAACCTCGTGGTTGCACCAAAAACAAACTAAAAACATGACAGTACTCTTCAAGTTTACATTGGCATTCTCAACACCTTTAAATGCTCTCTATTCCTCTCTTCTAAATAACCCATATAAGGGTTAGGGAGGAACATTCCATGCCCTCGAGCTTATCTTCCTTTTGTAAAAACCCAATTTCTACAACACTCCCTTTACTTTACTTCGAATCAACAACTATACTTTGACCCAACTCAAAACCGTCCACCACAGAGTCATTGCCTCATGACAATGCAATATGAGGTGATTTACATATTTTCCTGAACATCTGGCACATAAAACTTTAACATAAAACATCAGCCAAGAAGTGTAATCCTCCTCTTCTACAGGTTATCAGCTAGGTTTCCTAGCTACTAGCTACAACAAAGAACACGCCTTTTTAGGCACCCTAAGAGTCTTTATTAAAAAAAAAATTAAAAAAAGCAAAAAGACGACCTTAAAGACGACCTTCTCACTCACCAATAGTTCTTAGAAGTAAGCTTCACCAGAAAACATCTTATCTCTCCTTATAGCTCTATTCTCACGAATTTTGCAAAATATGTGACATGCTCTACTTGTAAAGCAGTTCTCTGAACTATGGAATTCCCCCCTCTCCCAATCCTAAATGTTCCTACCAAATATTGGACCGCATAAAACTAATCTTCTTGTACCTTTTAGATTTTTTGCACTGCCATCTCTATCTGGCTTGAAACTCAACATATATTACAAAACATATGCCATGTCACTCTCTCAACATTATCACTGGCCCCAAAAAATAATCATGCTACAATCACCTATTAGGAAAGTTATTTAGCTGCAAAAATCCTTCCAAATGTTCATGATGTTTCTCCATGAACCAAACCCGAATCGATGTATGACACTACTAGCCTTCAATCCCCATCTTTTGTGCCAAACTTTTCAGCTATTAGCCCCTCCATGTTGTTTCGTCGTTCCAAATCTCCTCAACCATTTTCAAGCAGAGCCTTGTTGAAAATTCCGAGATCTTTCACATGAAGTCCTCCATGATTTTTTGGTAACAGCCTCCCCATGTGTCAATGACCTTGTTAATATATTGCTTAATTATGTTTATGCTGATAACTTAGCTTAATATAAGTGTCATAAAAAGCAAAAAGCAAAAAGTACAAAAAAGCTCTAAGGTCCGTTTGGGCTCTAAGCGCAAATAAAGTGTGGCTTCAATGAAAAAAAGGTGGAAAGGAAGAAAAAAATACAAATATATATGTGTAGTCCAAAACTAATAATTATAAGCATGAATGACAAATATATGAACAAAGAAACCGAAAACAAATTACAATAAAGTAATATCAATTGTTTAGTGTTGCCTCTTTAGATGAGGCTCATTGGCAAGGAAAAGTATGTCTTAAAACCTTGATGACGACACTGACTGAAGAGCACATTTAGTGAGGCGAAGCGCTCAACACGTTTTGAGCCTCACTTTAGGGCTTGAGCGTGCTTTAAGCGCGCCTTTGACAACACTACGTAATATCAATAATTTTTTATCAGGAAATATATTTTTATTGTTTAAGAAAATAATATCATGAATGTCCAACATACATTAATAACGACCACTATCATCATTATTGTATATTGGAAGTTGAATTAGTAATTTTAATTGATATTTGATCTTCACAAGTACGAAACCAATATATGTACAGTAAGTTTTTAATGCGTAAAGGGGAAAATATATCCCTCAACTTTGCGATTTAAAGCGGATGTATCTCTTGGTAAAAACGTGGTGCATATATACCCTCGTTGTTTAACAAATAGTGCATATATACCCCGTCGTCTAACAAATGGTGCATATTTACTATTTTCGTTAACAGACTGAATTTAAAAAATGTAAAATTGATTTTTTTAATTTTAAAAATGTCACATTACTTTAAAAAGTTATCTCACTCATTTTTTACCCCTCTAGACCTGACCCAACTAAAAATAATTCACTTCCTCTTTTATTCAGATCGGATTCAAACTCATTTTATGATTGAGTAGATGAGGGATTGAGGCATTTTGTCTCATTTAGGTCAGGTCTAGAGGGAGAAAAAAATAAGCGAGGTAATATTTTAAACCCGCGTGGCATTTTTGGAACTAAAAAACAAGTTCTAGATTTTTTTTAATTCAGTAAATATAGGTCAATTGATGAAAAGGGTAAATATGCACCATTTGTTAGAAGACGAGGGCATATATGCACCATTTGTTAAACAGCAAGGGCATATATACACCACTTTTTTAACAAGAGGTATATCCGCTCTAAAACGCAAAGTTGAGGGATATATTTGCCATTTTTTCCTTTTCTAATTCAGTAAAACAGTGTGCTTCACTTCCAAAAAAGTATGTGCTTCGCTTTTCGCTTTCTACTCGAGCCCCATAGACATTCTGGGCTTTTTTGAGCTTTTCGCTTTTTAAAATACTAGAGGATACTTTAAAAGTAAACCCAATTTGAAATTTTAAAGTATAACATATTTTAAGATTAAGTATTTTATAATTTATTAAAGTTGCTTGATCACGCGCACCCTAGAAGTGAACTAGAATCTACACAAAAATATAATTTTTACAAATAACACAATATCATCTATACCAACAAAAATTTAAAAGATTACATGAAAATGGCCTGTAACAAATTCCAAGGCAGAGTGAATGCCACCGAACTTAAGGAAATGCACGAATTTCAGATCTCGCAGAACAATAAAATACTATGTTACTCGAACTCTTCAAATATGTTGTCGGATCCTTCAAAAGTAGTGCATTTTTGGAGGGTCCGACACGGGTGCGGCAACATATTTGGAGAATCCGAGCAACATAGATAAAATAAGAGCATTTGTCGTTGTAGAACACGGAATTCAATTGTAGCAATGACAAATAAGTACAAATAGAAAAGGAAAAGGTGGAAGTACAAAACCATAGAAGAGAAAAGTCATACAAAATTGAATAAGGGAACGGAGACTACTCCTTAACAGACACATTAAGAATTTAGTTCAATCTTACACTCTTCTCTTCCGTTTACAGAGAGGTGTGATCAAACATGAAAAAATTAACCTGACCACTTGCGTGGAGCCCGTATTATGTGGATTTGTAATGGGTGCATACTGGATACGGGTGTGTACAAGTACACGGATGAAGTATGTGCACATTTTTAAAGAACTCTTACTGTAACCACACCCATATGACACAAGCGCTCTAAATTGTTGATTCATACAAGCGAGATCAATTAAAAGGTTAATCAAAATTGAAGAAAAGTAAGAATATCACTTTTCTGAACTTCTCCAAGCTAAAAATAGGAATACAAAGTGGAGGAAATTAAAATTTTCCACGTTTTCCTTCCTGCTGGTTAAAGACAAAGATGTAACAGATTTACCAAGAAGGAAGTCTCAACAGCTATGTTCAAGATATAAGTATAGTAACTGACCAAATTTAAAAGATACCTGGAAATATTTTCTGAAGATAGAAAAGGGTAGATATGCCATCTTCATTTTCCACTCGCAGATCAGAGGAACTATATAGCACTGTCTCACTATAGTAAGGGGTGAAGACACTGTTCCCAATATAACCATATTAGGAAGCATCCGGATTATGTTCTTATGTCAAATACTTAACTAAAAAACAAGGTGACAGCATCAAAATACCAGAATGGCATCATCTCACTAACTGGCTTTGCTGGTGGCATGTCCATAAACAAAGAATTTGTAAAGAACTCCAATCTTCTCCTTGCTTCAAGATTCTTAGGAATGTTAGCAGCCGAATCCTTCACGGTAAGAAGTAAATGCAGCCTTTTCACCTGTTCCTTCTGTAAGAAGCACAAAAGATTTAACAGCTTAGTATATCAACAAAGGAGAATAGCAAGGGCAAAAAGGGGGTAAGAAAGATACTTTAAAATAGCATGACAGATCAACGAAAAATTCAACAAAAAGTACTAGGCTCATACAATTTCAGGATCTCTAGGCCACTCCACCCTAGAAAAGAGCCGCCCCTCATTCCTTGCCCTTGCTAATATATTCCAAGTATCGAGCTGTTCCCTGACCAGATAATTAACATATTAACTCTCAAAACATCCACAAAGAACCAGTTGAAGTTTAAGCAAAATAATCATGCAAAGGATTCACCTTAAATCAGATGACAGCAAATCATGGGTAACAACCTCATACAGATCATACATAGCTTTGGCAGCACCCTTTGAAAGTTCAGGAGTTTCATTGCGAATCTGCAATGGTACAAGAATTTGGAGATACAACAACAGACATCAGTGACATGATTTCATTAAAGCACAAGATGTATTTAAAATAAGAACTGAGACTAATAATGTGAAATCCTAAGAGTGAGCAGCCTAACACATAATTAATTAAAAACAATCTCAGAGACGAACAACATGATATAGAAAGAATCAAACTTGGCAAATAAACGGTAGCCAGAGTTACAACACAGAGCAGGTGTTACACAGAGATTACCTGTGTGATGCAGTCAGTAAAAAACTAAAAACCTAAGTTGCGCGGACTCTTCACTTTTGATGCCGCACCCATGTCGGACTCTCTAAAAGCACACTACTTTTGGAGAACGGCACGCACCCGTCAAGATTTTTGAAGAGTCCGAGCAACATAGCTAAAAACAAATTGTAAGGGAAACCTATGACTTGGAAGCCTGCGAGATGTGCTGCCATAAGATTTGGTTGATTTCAACATTTCAGACTTGACATCCAGGCTCATTTGGTCTCTCTCATTTGAGATCCAAGCATTGGATTTCATTGAATACCGCATAGCCTGAAATATACTCCCTCCAACACAATTTCGTAGCCCACTTTTAGTTCGGCACGATTACTAAGAGAGCGAGTACAAACATGAACTGTTTATTGTTTGCTGCAGTACATAAGAAACTACATTTTGACTAACGTGACAAAAGTGCCAGTGGTGAGAATAATTATATGAACAAACCTTGCTTCAGAATGATATATCGGGAAAGTCAACGAGTTTTATAGGTATATCAATTTTTAAAACAATTCTAAATTCCTTCTCCTCAATTTTTAGAGGTATATCAATTTTTAAAATAATTGTAAATTCCTTCTCCTCCACGAAATAAGCTCCCTTTGTCCTCTGACCTAATTTGATAGCCCACTTTTGATTCGGCACTATTACTAAGAGAGTGAGTACAAACATGAGCTGTTTATTATTCGCTGCGATACATGTGAAACCACATTTTGACTAATGTTGTAGAAATGCCAGAGGTGAGAACATTTATATGAACAAACATTGCTTCAGAATGATATATTGAAAAAGTCGAGGAGTTCAGTAAGTATATCAATCTTTAAAATAAAAACTCATCTTCCTCTTGATGAACTGGTGAAGTCTTGATTGTTTGATTTCCTCTCCTTTTTTATGAACTGGGAAACTCTAGTTTGCCTATTATTTCTTGATATAAAATTCTCATTACATTTTGAGAATCTATAGATTTTGTGTTATATCCTTACTTGTGACAATTATGTACATGCACAAATTTTTAAGGAACTGAATATAAAGATTCACATTCAATATTAAAGTATTGTCCATTTTGTGTGTGCTATTTCAACCGACTTTGAGCACAAGCTCAAGCCTATTGCTTTTCACACTGACTTGAGTTGAGTTCAAGGTATGAAAGTATTTGTTTAATCAGGAAAAAGTTTGAACTGAGAGCAGCTGAGCCAAGCCAAGCAACCCATGGCTCAGCGCATTAGTACCTCTAATCCAAGCCACAGGCACTAGATGTTTCGAGTTGCAACATATTTGGCACGACAAAACCACTATAAGCAAAAACCGCATGCCAAAACTTAAACCAGCATTGGCTAATTCCCAAACACTGAACAAAAGTCTGCTATAACTTTCTAAACGAAAAGAATGATCTCGAAAATATTAGGATCTCTATCCCTGCAACAAGAAGATCCAAGTTGTTTATCCACTGCCATGAACACAAGATTCAATTATCACAGTGTGTTTTTGACTTGGCTAGCTGCTAAAAGGGTGATCTTGATGGTGGAAAATCTTAAAAAGTGGAACGTTCCCTGTGTCAACTAGAGGCGGGTGAGGACATGGATCATCTTCTTCACCATGGTCTAACCATGAGATTACCGTGGATTATGTTTAGGTGGTCTGGTACCTCATGAACAGAGCCAAGAACTATGAAAGAGATGATGTTCAGTTGGAGGGGCGAGAGAAACAGGATAGCTTTAACGGGGTAGAGTCGAGTTTTTCTCAATTGTGGAGTAGCCTTTGATCACTTATTTTCTTTTGGTGCACCCTTAGAGTTCTCAAGTGTATAGAAGATCGGGGGAGTTTGTACGGAATCATCTCTTTCTGTAGATTCTCTACCTTTTTGGTACACCCCTTGTACGGCCAGATTTTGGCCATTGATGTGTCGGGAATTTGCGACACATCTTTGCTTCATTCATAGCATTTGCATGTCTTTGGGAAGTAGACTAAGTGGAAACTAACCTCATTATGCCATGTTTCAGGAACCCAAGCAAAATGAAGAAGAGAGGAGTTAAAACCAAAAATCTTTCCAAGAGGCGAACCAAAGGACAGACCGTTTGTTTGAAAGACGGTCCACATGTTCAGCCGTACAGCCCAAGCCAATGTTTCCAGAAACCATCTTGAAGAGGTCCTTGATCAACAGATTGAAGGACGGACCATCTTTCCAGAAGGCGGTCCGTCAATTGAAGGATGGACCCATGAAGAGGCAGAAGGCAACTTTAATCGACGAAGCCAAAGGCGGACCATCTTTCCAGTAGACGGTCCACCGATCAAAGGACGGAAAGTTGATTGACAAAGGTTGATTTTAATCGATGGGGCAAAGGACGGTCCATCTTTCGAAGTGACAGTCTGTCCCTGCACACCTGGAACCTCCGAGTTTAAATTAATTTGGGCTTTTTGAGACATAATATAAATAGATTTTTCTTCTTTTTTTCTCAAGGAGCTTTCAGCCATTATTTCAATAGAGAGTAGAGATAGATAGAACACTTCACTTTTCATAGTAGCCATTATTCTCTTCTACAATATGCAATTTCATTGGTGAGAATGTCTAATTACTTACTTTCTCTTCTTCTTGCTATGGGTAACTAAACCTAGATCTAGGGTTGTCAACCCTAATGATCCCAATTTTGTAAAATTGATTATGGGATTAAGAACATTTGATTGATTATTGCTTTGTAGTTGTGATTGGTGATGAAAGTCACTCAATCCTGCCCAATTACCTTTTGTGAGGCTTCAAAAACCAAATTTAGGTTGGGTTAGCATCAATCAACAATAGCTCAAGGCATAATATTTGTTTAATGAATTCTTCTAGACATAGGTTGAATTCCAATTGGCAACAAGCAATTGGGTAGAAGGGAGTTCTCTAAATTGACACCTACCTATAGTGCTATTGAAAGATACCCATGGGTTGCCTAAGTCTTTGCTTGCATGTTCAACCATAGCCCATATTCTCAATTTACCCATATTGGGTGATTTTGGAGGATCGACCCATAATTGGGTCACTTCCCTAGAATTTCCATAAATTGATTTCAACCATAGCAATTTGCATTCAATAGTTGTAGTTTAAACTTACCCAATCTTAATTCAAAGTCTCTAAACTTACAAAACTATATTGACTGGTAGTAGATAGAGTGGGTTTAACGTAATCTCTGTGGAATTTGACTCCAACTACAAGTTGGGTTCTATATTTTTTTCGACCGTTTACACTACCAAAAACTGGAATGATTTGAGCAGGATTCAGCCATGTTTATTAATGAAAATACGTTTACCTGAGACAAAATAAAAAAGTAAACAGATATGATAATACACAGGCAGGTGAGGTCAGTTACCAAGTGGACTATTTAACAATCTCAACATGAACAATAGAACAAGGCAGAATGTTACCAAAAGTCCAGTCAATGCTGTAAATCTTGATAACACAACTGGAAGTTTCTTCAGTGATAAGGTTATGACAAGTGAACCCTCCATTATGCTATTGTTGATCTCTCGATATATTCTTTCCACCCTACCATCAAGAAAAACATGAATATTGACCAATTCAGAGCAAGAAAACATCAAACAAAACTATATGCAACAAGAAAAACTAGGTAAACTCTCGTTTGCCAGGGGTAAGACATCCCACCAAAGTCTTCCCTCTCCATCGACCAGAGAATATAAGATCTTCTCGATACTGTAATAGCACTCCTGTACAGCATAGGCCATGTACTCATCCCTGCATATTCTGGCCCACAGATCTCCTTGTGTATCTTTGCAATCCAAAGCCAAATCAATAGCCAGCAAGATCTGTAAAAATTGCTCCATTTAAAAAGAGTGCATGCATGCTCTCCGACATAAAAACTATAGACAAAATTCTACTGTGAGT
The DNA here is from genome assembly GCA_035772735.1 of Datura wrightii. Taxonomy (NCBI): domain Eukaryota; kingdom Viridiplantae; phylum Streptophyta; class Magnoliopsida; order Solanales; family Solanaceae; genus Datura; species Datura wrightii. Next base: position 171,476,951 of record JASDFA010000010.1, on the reverse strand, counting down.
ACCTTACTGCAGAGAAGAAACAGAGGCCATTGTACAAGTCGTAGACTTCCCGCATTGCTAGGCATTGAAAGCAAATCCATCTCCCTAGTGCAAATCAGGGCATTGGAACAATAAAGTAAATATTTAAGAATCAAAAGCAAAAGATTTGAATAGAGAAAGGGACAAGTGCCAAATTGGGTGCAGAAAATTACCTGTTACTGACATAATCCTCTTCACGCAAACTTTTAATAATTTCATTCCAAAATGGTGAAAAGAGAGCTGCATATGCTTTGTTGTTGCCTTGAGAAGTCTGCAAAATTGAAGAAACTTTTAACAATAGATGTCAAAATGGAAGAACATATGTTACAGACATACACAAAACACTACCTCGGAGTGTTGGACTAAGATGTAGTCATGACTCCTTAATCATATCACATCCATATCAAGGAAAAACCGAAACACAACAGAACTTGTATATTGATAATCCATACAGATCAGAATGCACATTCAAGCATGCACATATTATTAGGTTTGAATGGACACAGACACTGGGTCTCGAGAGAGAGAGAGAGAGACTACGAGGCCAAATATTTTTTTTATCCGGTAAATATTTCACTAATCACAAGGCCAAAATCGGTCATATACAAGAAGTATACCAAGAAGTAAAGAACCTAAACGGATGCTGAAGGAGAGGGTATTGGGAAAAGACTAACTGTACAGTCAGAGACAACCAGGGAAGTCAGCTTTCTTTAACATGTAATTAATTGGCCTGTGAGGAATATTCAAATTATCACAAGAATAATTACTCAGCTATGGTCAACATTTGGTGTTTGCTTTAACTTAAACAATGTGGTACACCTCACTGAGAGAAAATAAAATAGTGAGCAGTGTTAAAATAGATAAAAATAATATTCACATGGCTAAAAGTAGTAAAAAGAGATTCAGCGGAATTTATCGTGAGGATTTCCGCCATAAAGGATACCTCTAGCTACAAAACTGAAACCAAGGTGTATCAACCTAAATTTAATCACATTATAAAATGACATTGATTATCTTAGCAATGACCAGAAATAGTTCCCTGGCCCTGATAATTTCAATTAAGTGACTAATAGAAAGCAACTCCGAAGAGGACTGAATCAAGATGAGACTCACCTCCGATAATTGTCTGTCAATAGGCATCCTGTAAAAGCATAAAAGCAAACATGTTACACGAATGCAGTACCAGAAGAGGATTTCAGTGGGTGCACGGTTTGTGTTAATTGGTTAGAACATAGCTGGGCTAACCAATCACCATGTAAAAGAAAAAAAAATCTGAGCAAATTTAAAATTTCTTCATACTATAAGCAACATAATAGGCTACGACAATTGACTTTCCCGAGGGCCATCACCTTTTTGTCTGAGGTGAAACAAGGTTCTTGACAAATGCTTCAGGAAAGCTCTCAAAACGTTTATGCACCATCTCAATTGAGCGTATCTGAGAAATTAAAAATTTTAAAAGAAAACATAACTTCAGGATAAAGTTGCCAATAAAAGATTAACAGCAAGCAACAAAATTGGTAAGAAGATGCACAAGAAGCATCATTGTTTTCCAGGAAAATTAAGAGAATTAAAATTTGAAACGTACCTCCCCTAAGCGAGCCCGTGCTCCCATTACACCACCAACAATTGCAGATAATAAAGTGTGCCATATGTGAATATCCATGAGATAAATCTGGAAATGAAGGGTATTTAAGAGAGGAACCAACACTGGATGAATATATATAAAAGGAATACAAAATCTAACAAGAATTTTAGTAAAAGAGGATTACGGCCATAACCTAAAAAGCCATAACAAAATCTGTAAGGGGAATATTACCAGCTATCTCAAATGGGAATGATCAGCATTAACGACTGTTATAACTAGCAGCAGTTATAAAGTATAAAACTTTAATAGGACAAGTGTTTTCCTAGCTGTAATAATCGGTGCATGGATAGTTTAAAAGTTGAAAATCTGATGACTGTTTCCTACCCTTCCACTACCCTATTTGCACTATATCATAGCAATTGTCGCAAACTTAGTATATCTCTTATGGTGATATTCGAACGCAACATTTTCTTGAATGTTGAGAGCTGGTGAGAGTCAAGTTCTATAGCTATAAATATCAGTTTTTATATATTAAGGAAAGAAGCAAGATTCTGCAGAGAATCTTCCTCATACCACAAAATTAAATAAACATAACGGAATACAACGTGCAAAATAGAGAAAATAAATGAGCATAGCATTGTTCAAGCAGGTTAAGGAGCAATCTGCAAGATGAGAGGGAAGAGCAACGTAGCTACACGAGATTCTGGTGGAATTTTGGAAGACCATTGGCAAAGTGGGTTTGAAGTGGCTAATGGGTTGTTTAATATCATTTTCAGGACAACTAAAATGCCCAAAGAATGGAGGTGGAGCGTAATGATCTCATTGTACAGGAACAAGGGTTATATCCAAAGTTGCAACAACAATAAGGTATCAACTAGCAAGGCACACTATGAAAGTTTGGGAAAGAGTGAACGAGATGAGGATGAGGAGCAATGAGTTTATTTCCGAGAACCAATTTGGATTTATGGCAAGGTGATCAACAACGGAAGTCATTCACCTTTTAAGGAGATTGTTGGAGCAATATAAAGAGAGGAAAAGAGACTTGCATATGGTGTTCAGAGAGGTTTTATGGAGATGCTTAGAGTCTAGAAGTATACCAGTGACATACATTAGAGTTATTAAGGGTATGTATGATGGAGCCAAGACCCCAACAAGGACAGTGGGAGGAGACCTGAAACACTTCCAGGTAGAGATGGGGTTGCACCAAGGATCAATTCTCAACTCGTTTTTAATTGTCTTAGTGATGGATAAATTGACACAACATATTCAAGAGGACATACCATGGTGTATGTTATTCGCAAACAACATAGTATTGATCAACGAGACACGAGGTGGAGTTAACAATAGACTGTTGATATGAAGACGGACTCTAGAGTCTATAGGTTTCAAGCTAAGGAGGACTAAAATAGAGTGCATGGAGTGCAAATTCAGTGTTGCATCATAGGAGGCAGATGGAGATGTGAGGATCGATACACAAATCTCCCCCAAGAGAGGAAGCTTCAAGTACCTTGTGTCTATAAACCAAAGAAATGGGGAGATCAATGAGGATGTCACACATCGTATTGGAGCGGGGTAGATAAAAAGGAGGCTAGTAGTCGGTGTCCTACGTGACAAGAACGTCTCACCTAGACTTAAAAGTAAGTTCTATAGAGTAGTTGTTAGACCGACTATGTTGTACGGGCGGGGTGTTGGTAAGTGAAGAACTCGTATGTTCAGATTATGAAGGTAGCATAAATGAGGATGCTTAGATGGATATGCAGAGAGACAAAATTAGGAACAAAGATATACGAGGAAAGGTGGAACACCCGCTGTGGTGACAAGATTCCGAAAGCAATGCTAACATGGTTCGGCCATATAAAGAGGAGGAAAACAGATGCCCCAGAAGGAGGTACAAAAGGTTGTGGTGATAGATTTGAGGAGAGGTAGATGTAGACCGGGAACGAATTGAGAAGAGATGAGTAGACAAGACATGGCTCATCTTCAGCTTACCAAGGACATGTCCCTAGATAGGGGAGCATGGAGGTAGATGATTAGGGTGGACGATTAGTAGGCAATAGAGCATTTTCTCTCTTCACAGTGGTAGAGCAAGGTTCTAGTTTGGAGCATCAATGTGTTCCCTTACCATATTATTACTACTATGCTAGTATTATCTTATGCTTCGATTTTATTACTACTGGTGTTTCCTTTTCTTCAGTTATCATCAATATTTATACTGTCAATACTTTTCTTTATTCAATATTTTCATCATAGCGTTTTGCTCTTGCAAGTATTTCAAACCATTTTTTGAAAAACAAGTTTCTTGAGCCGCGGGTTTCTCTAAAACAATCTCTCTATTCCACAAAGGTAGGGTAAGGTCCGTGTACACCCCACCCTCCCCAAACCTCACTTGTGGGAATATACCGGTATGTTGTTGTTGCTGTTAACTGAGCATAGTGTTGCTATATTGTTAGAATAAGCTTAAAAACATAAGCAATATCCAAAACCTAAAGTATGTTATTGAAATCAATAATGAACACTTACAGCTATAACAGGAGCCCACAAGCTAACAATTGTCAAAACATTATTGTTGTCTGCCAAAAGAAACACAAACATACATAAGAGATCAATTTCCCATCTTGACAAAAAAGAAATGTTATCACTTTCTGTTGGAAAAGAAGAACACTAGACATTCAACAACTATCTATAAGCCAATAAGTATATTTAACATTTGACACAAAAAAAGGAGGCAATATAGGCAGAGTAAAAAAATCACAAGCAACCAAAGCATGTGAAGGAAAGTGTTGCATGCACAAACATGTATCTGCACAAAAGCTAGCAGAGAGCTTGTTTTCATCTCTAAGAGAAGACCAACTACTTGATTCCCAGCAACAAAAAACCAAAAATGAACAATTCTGTTGCTTATTTAAACTTGGCTTTCCTCATTTAATGACCAAATTAATGCACAAAACTTAAACTATTACTACCCTACAAAGTAAATGCAATCCAAGACTAATTACAGATCAGCCTAAAGGAGGAGGACTTCATCCCAAGAAAATGAACATTTTAGAGTAACGGAACAATAAGCTTTTGTCCGAAACTGGATCAAATTAGAGACTGTCAAACACAGGTCACTAATATGCTAGGAAGGGAAGTCATTTCAAGAAATTGGTTGTTCTTAGGATCATTCTGCAGTACACAACCTTACTTTTCCAGGCAGCAATGCAGATTTCTGGAGGATTAAATTTTGAACCTCTTTTTTTTATATTGGTGATAATGTATTTTATTGATATCAACACCAACTAGGTGCAAATATGTATCGTAAAAGAGTTTAAGTTAGGTTACCAGCTACAACATATAAAGGTGATCAAATGGAGTAAAAGTTCCTTATATTGACGGTGGATATAACTTAAACTCAATATTGGAAAACTCAATATTAGCACCAAAGGGTGGCCTAGCAAACAATGAAATTGGAATGGACAATGAAAACCCAGGGATCATCTCAACAGAGGCATCATTGTTCTAAGGCCCTTTGTTTTCACCTAATGGAGGTATGAATCTGAATTATTAAGATCTTGGTCTATTAACTGCATTTGTTTACAACTTATTTGCGATTAATAAGTCTGAATCATTCAAACCTTGTTCAGAGACTTAAAATCATTAAAACAGTGTTTACTTTAATATTCCAGTGAACGCGTGACATTTAATTGCTCAATCAATTACAACACAGAACCACCATTACCAGCCTCCAGCACTCAACCACAAATCTACAATCCCCGACCACCATGACCAACCACCTCCACTGCTGGCCACCACTGAGGAACCACCTCCACCACCAATCTACACCACAAGACCACCACCTACAACCTCCACTAACAACCACATCTACATTTATTAATTTTTTAATAAAGATAAATTATACACATTCGTATAGATAAGAAAACTTTACTATGGGGTGTTCATATTTAGAGTCAACATCTATCAGACATGTATCCAAATTCAATCATCTTAATCTTAATAAAAATAAACAGGGAGAAAATCCTGATGAAAAAAGTTACCTATATTTTTTTAATGAGATAAGTACGGCAGTCTTACAAGTGACATCGGCAATGGTGTCACTCCCTCAAACAAAATGAGAACAGGAGGCATACTACTAAGTACCAGGCTAACAATACTAGCTAGTTTAGACATTTATTGACAAACAAAGAAATATAAAAATCTACCAATGCATTCAGAACTTTCCTGATAATCCAATATTTTCAATCCCACCTCACACCCTATATTATCTTTTTAAACGAGTCCTATATTATCTTATTTTAGCTCCACCTTGCTGCTGAAAGTCATACATTTCAATAAACATGTTATACAAATTCAAGCCATATTTCCAGTACGAAGTGAATGCAATGTATATTCCAATCATCGGGGCGGAGGACAAAGCCTTATAATGACCACAAACTTCATGAACAAGAGAATATAAACACAACTCTTCTGAGTTATTTTCCAAACCAACAACGACACATGCTCCACTTAGTAACTAAGTAGCAATTAGCACAAACATGATCTAACAATTTTTAACAATTTGAATGTCATTTCATGATCTCAAAGAAACTTCAGTTTCTTGGAATTCATGCAGACATGACAAAAGATAAGGCTCGATGGAAGAAAAAGATACATATAGGTAATACCTTTTAGTTCAGAATATATTATAGACATGTCGGGAAATTCTATTGTAGGTCCTACGCTTCTAAGAGTGGCATAGTGTTTCAGAGATATATACGTTTAGAAAATACAGATAACTTTTAGTATTCTTTAGTTGCATTTGCATGAGATGAGCTTAAACAAAAATAACGTCCGACCCTAATTCCTTTGGGACTGAGGCATAATTCTCATTGTCCTAAATATCATTTTATTCATTCACAAGACGCAACACAGATTTTTAATGATCTCCTCAAGTACATATAATAAAATAAAGAATCTCAAGTAAGTTGACAAATACATAACTACAGCAAAAAAGAAGACATTTGCATGTTAATATTAGTAGTGAGTCATGGTTAAACCAAAAAAGAAATTCCATTAGGAGAGAATCAGGAAACATATTTTAAAAACCAAAAGAGAAACAATTATTTGGAAGTTAAACAGTTATGTATCCGTATTTAATTTGAGAAGATCCTGCATTAACTACGACCATTTCAAGGAAGAGGTCACAAGTTTTCTAATTGATATCATCAGTATGGATTTTTAACATCTAGAAAACCATGCAAGTTGCAAATCCATATAAGTGATATCAACTAGAAGACTAATGCTTACTAGAGTTTCTTTTTTTATATAACTGAGAAATCCCTCAGGATCAATATGCATGATTTAATACTTGATAGGTAATGGGCCTACCCCCTACTCTTCTCTACTTAAATATCGGCTTTTGTCTCAATAAGGTTCGAACTAGTGACGTGCACCAAACCCACACATTATAAGTTACACTCTTATCACTAGCCAAAGCCCTATGTCCATTTTTTGAGAAAGTAATCAAATTTTATTAAGAAGGCAGAAAATGCCCGTATTTAGTGATATACCCAAAAGTAGAAATCCTTACAGAGAAATATGATATTTTTAGAATAACACCTAATCTTCTATGCTTATGGGGATCTCATGGGTGCAATTAAGAGAGATAAGGGATAAGAGAATTTCGTCACGTTAACAAAATCCTACAATCTATTTTTTTATTATGGTATCAGAGTCAAGCCCAACACAATTCGTTTCATCCGATGTTGGGCCTCCAGATGTCCAGCCCTGAGCAAGCGAGGGGGTGGAGAGTCCCACATTGATGGGCATAGGGAAATTTTATCTCCTTATATGGTCTTGGACAATCCTACCTCGTGAGTTAGCTTTGGGGTTGAGTTAGGTCCTTTCCCACTTCCCTATCACATTGCATCGACATGAGTGTGAGTTGAGCGACAACCCATGCCCTGCTTCTTTTACGTCTTCTAAAGGTCTAACTGAACATTACATCTTTGTCCGAGTCTATCATCATCCATTGAAAAACAAACCATGGTACTTCTGACACAGCCTAGACGCTATTGGATAGTGTATGAGTGTAATTAACAACTTCTCGGACATTTGCACATACGACACCAACTGACACTTGTAATCTTTCTTTTCTTCAAGTTCTCTGTCGGCGGGATCACACCCCTCACAGCTAACCATATACAAGAAATACACCTCTCCCGGAACCCTCGAGACCCATTTGGAAAGAAATGGAAAATTTGAATCTGCCCTGCGAGGGAGCATCTCATAACGAGGCTTAACAGAAAAAACACCATTATTTCCCGCACTCCACTTCCATACATCATGCCTAACCCATGTATATCTTTAATTATGGAGCAAACCAGTCAACATTTAAAAATTTGCAATCTCCCAATCTTGCATTTTCCTCTTAAAATTCAAATCTTAATGAAGTTCTCCACCTTGTAACCTCTCTTGGACTGTCATCTCCTTTAGAATGAAATTCAGAACATGTGATACTTAAAGTGTTTCTCCTGCACTACTATGTTCCCAAAAACTCACTATGCTTCCATCACGCACCTTAAATAATACATTTCCATCAAATTCCACCTACCCCTGTAAGATGTACCTCCATAACCTGCACCCAAAAGGTTCTGTGACATTTTTAGTTCTTCATCTGCCTCAAAAATCCCATATTTCTCCACAATCACCAACCTCCAAAAAGTGTTCTCCTCTTCTCTGAATCTCCATTACCACTACTCCAGCAATGCCTTGTTAAAGACCTTTAGATTCTTAACCCCAACCCCACCCCATTCCTTCCAAGTTGTGATAATTTCCCAATTAACCAAATGAGACTTCCTTACCTCACGCAATGCATCCCATTAGAGATCTTTCTGTACTTCCTCTAACTTTCTAGTAAAGCTGACTGGAGTATGTAGCAAAACAGTGTGGTCATCTTTTTTTTTTTTGGGTGAGAATGGTAAGATGTCTTGTGGTCATAACTACCAGAATATATTAAAGAACCCCTAGTATCACATAAGCCTAAGTAAACATTAACTTTATCAGAAAAAAAGTATTACATAAGCCCAAGTATGGAATTATGTTGCTGGGATACAAGTATGGCCTGTGGGTATCCAATAGGGGTGTAGATCTAGAGGTCAAATCTTTAGTCATGTAAATTTTAGGACTCGGGTTATCGATCAAAGAATGGTAAAAGTGCCGGAATATGCCTAATAAATGTATATTAAAATGTATAAGTCGTAATATAAGTTATATGTCGCAAAATTAGCAAAGTCTTAATATTAAAGCTACTATAAATAAATTCTTTGTAAACAGTTAATATTTTATTCATAAGTTATCTCATATAATAGAATTTAACATGAAAAAGAATGAACTAATTGAAATGCCAGAGGAAAAAGATCAAATTATACAATCTCCACAAAGAGGAAGATCTCAAGTTTCCTTCCACACCAATTATTCATTCTCTTACTAAGCTGGAAGACAGTGTAATCATTGGTTCCAAATATTAGTAATTTAAATCCAGAATATACCTTTAAATTAATATCACCAGAGCTGAAGCTGATTTTGATTAAAAATAACAATGCCACATGGAGTTAATTTTGGATCACACAGAGATCGATCAGGAAAGCTGACTTACCCTTCGATATAAAATCATGCCAGGAGTACTGCAGGTGAGGCATGCCGATTATGATCTGAGTAGGTTGAACTAGCGGTTTGATCTGCAGTTGTTATCATAGCCAAGAAATCATCTAAACACAGTGTAACTAAATTGCACTGTAAAAACTTGTAAAATAAAACATAAAGAGGAATGATAATTCAAAAGCTAAGCACCATCACTTGCCAGAAGAAAGTAGGCAAAGGTGAACTTGCAAGCAAAAATCACCAACCAGTAGAGCAAATATCTGCAGCATTTAAAACACATGAAGACCTTAAACATATGACAGCAAGCCAGAATTAGCACTCCAGGAGTGAATGAGAAACAAGGCAAATAATTTGCAACAAAAAACCATATTACAGACAACCTTTTCTTGATTAAGTAAATAGATTCAACGAAGGCATCAAGAAGATGAAGGGTTATAAAGTAATAAAAAGATATTCCACTAGCTACAATACATGATTATCCATATTACAGGCAACTACCCGTGGCTAAAACAAAGATTATTCAATAATGACATAGCATATAACGTCTCTAATTATTTCTCAAAAAATTAATTTATTTCTCAAAGAAAATTATCAGTTACAAACAACAATACTAGAACAAAGTTACGGTCCGAAAAAAGAAAACAGCAACAGGACTGTGCAACACCAATATACCCAGTGTAATTCGGGTGGGGTCTGGGGATGGTAGAGTGTACGCAGACCCCTACCTCCTAGCAGTAGAGAGGTACTAATAGACCCTTGGCTCAAGTAAAGCATTTCAAAGAAGTTTGAAACCAGCCAAAAGACCATACTGGGATAAATTGACTAAAGTGGAGCTGCACTTTATAGGCTAAGAAAACTTAACCACGATATACAAAAGAGTAGAGGAAGTATAATGAAATATAAAAAGAACCAAAATAAAATGAAATCATTAGTCGTGGAAAGTTGCTCAGACATTTCGCTTTAGTTGTCACGCCTATTCAACACGATGTGGGTGTGGGTGTGGGTGTGGGTGTGTGGCCCGTAATGGATCTGGTCAATCAATTTTGGGTAATTTGACCAAAATCAATATAAAAAATTGAGACAGATACAATGATTTCTGAAATCAGAACAAAAGCTAAGGTGAATCATAATTTAGGCATATGAATCTTTTTATCATTAAAAGATATTTGTATTAAAAAGCTGGCAACCAGAAGATGTTCTAAAGATATTTACGGGTCAACATCACTACTGAATGTGCAATGAACTCAAGAAGTCTATCATAGCATCTCTATTATTTGCAATACCTATGTTTAAAAACAATAAAGAGATGCAACTATACTTTATAGTAATTACACATTCACTAAACTTATAATAATTACATATTCAAACTTGCTCTCAAAATTTATGCATTCATTTCATTCCAAATAGCCAACCATAAATTTAGGCATATTTTTATAAATCTATTTTTAGATATTTGAATTATTTATAGCTGAATTCCCGAACCCATATTCATACCTAAAAATGTACCCCCTCAAATCATAAATTTTATATCATAAAGGATCCGACTTCTAGATCCGCATCGGTGTTGTCAAAGGCACGCCTAAGCCCTAAAGCGAGGCTCAAAAGATATTGAGCGCTTTGCCTCGCTTAATGTGCGCGTTAGTGTTGTCGTCAAGGCTCTAAGACATATTTTTCTTTGTTAATGAGTGTTTCCAAAAGAGGCTACACTAAACAATTGAAATTTCACTTTATCATAATGTTTTTCAATTTCATTGTGCATATATTTGTTATTCAAACATATAACTATTAGCCTTGGGCTAAACAAACATATTTGTATTTTTTTCCCCTTTTGCGCCTTTTCTCGTTAAGTCCCACACTTTATTTGCATTTTGCACTTAAAGCCCCAATAGACCTTAGAGCTTTTTTGTGCTTTAGTTTTTGATAACGCAGATCCACACCCGTACCATAGATCCACACCAGTATCATAGAGCCACACCCGAGTCCCAAGCAACTTAAGATTGTTATCAAGTAGTTTGTGGAACCTCAGACACAAATTACATAAAGGATTGAGAATCATAACTACAACAATAACCATAGTCAGCGCCACAAATTCATTTTCTCCGTTGTGCGTTTATACTTGTATTTTCTTGTTGTGTACAAATGAAGACTGATGTAACTGAAAACCATGGATAAAATTATCCATTTAACAGAATATTCCACGAGTATTAAACGAGAATCAGTACTACACTTACACAATTCAAAAGCTGAAATGTTAAAAGAACAAAGAACAAACCGTAAATAGTCAGTTGTTTTCTCAACAAGACCACGGCCAACAAAGTATCTCTCCTGGAAATATAATAAATATGTCAAACAAAACGACCAAAGCTTAGTGGGAAGAAAGCCTTACAATGTATAGAAGAATACCTGATAGATCCACTTAAAAAATTGGAAAAAAGGTTGATTAGACATTTCTGATAGAGTGTGACAGGCAGGTAACTTCGTCAGGAGTGCAAAAATTATTCGAATGCCAGCATAAACACCCAGAACCAGGATATAAAGGCGGAAATAAAAGGGGTCTTTGTTTGTATTCCTTTCTTCTAAAAGTTTCCTGTATTGTAATTGCATCAGATTAGCAATTATTGATAAGAAAATAAAATAAGAAGAAATAACTGCTAGATTAAAAAACGACTTACAGATAGACATATATTACAAATGCCGAGCTCACACCAGTCCAGAAAAACCTGATAACAATCCTTGATATAGCCATGCCTCTCGCGGTACTGTAGGCCCCAAACATGAGAAGCACATCCAAGAAACCTAGAGAAAAAGCAAGATGACTCAGTGAACAAGAATGGAAGCAGAAGACGAGAAAAGACTAATAAATAAATCAGAGCAACAGCACAACTGCCAACTCACTCTCTACGAAATTCATAACGGCAAATGTCGGACCAACACTAAGCAGTTTCTTGAAAGTGTCCAGATTGATTTTCTGATGACTGAAGGCTATGATTGTCAATGCCTGAACAGTAGAGGAAAAAGATGATATCAACCCTTTTTATGCTATAGATCAAACTTAATGGATAAGCCAAAATAAAAATTATAAAAATAAAAAGAACTGGTGGATAAGCAGCATGACAAGAACGAATATAACCTGGAACATAACAACCAAAAAGATCCACAACCGATGAAAACTTCGGTACAAGTGAAGGAAAGTCCGATGCTCAACAAAGGTGCTTTTTCCAGTCTGCCGGTTCAGAAGAACAAAAAAAGACAAGATTAAAACTAAGAAAAATGAGAACAGCATAGTACAGTTAATATTGAGGAATAGGGATATATAGTGGGGAAAAACTAAAATGCAGGTCAAAATGATTAACGGCACAGTAAAAACCAAGAAAAGGAACTACATGAGAACCATCAGTTAATCCCTCAGAAAATGTGACAAACTCAAAACCACATTCCTGACAACAACAACAATAATACCCAGTGTAATCCTACAAGTGGGGTTTGGGGAGAGTGGTGTGTATGCAGCCTTATCCCTACTGTGCGAAGGTAGAGAGGTTGTTTCCAATAGACCTTCAGCTCAAGTAAAGCACATCAAAACAAAGGAAATAGAGTAGTGAATAAGTCATGCTAGAATTTTTTTAGGACTCATCCTAAACTTCACCAAATTCAATCACAAGCCAAAAGCAGTCTTGACACAATCCACAGTCATAAAATTGGATAGGAAGACCTTAAGAAACATCTTTCCCCGTATGAGAAGAAAACTAAATCAAAATAATTATATACGTAACATACCTAGAGAATCAACTAGCATGTTTCAGTTTGTCATCAAAAATCAACTATACCCAAAGTGACATTCTATCAAGTGAGACAGTTCATCACGCATTTATTACCTGATGACACAGTAATGTTGTCACGCTTCACACATTAGTGGTACAAATAGAAACCAACTCAAGACACAAAATGAAAAATAAAAAATACCCACAGAGAAAAACCAAAACCAGCAGACTGTCCCGCTTCACCAGAAGGACATGTGGAAAAATATTTCTACACCAGATTTTGTATATGCAGCATCTAACTAACCAACTCATAAGTCAAGAAATATTTTAGTAGACAGTAAAACCAACCCGTTTGCCTTTCTTAGGAGGCTTCCGCAAGAACGAGGAATTTGGCTTAAAAGGCCAACCCAACTCAAAGCAAGCAGGTGACCTGGATAAGCATCAGTAACAAAGAATGAGATCTAATTCCGTGGGGCTAAATTCAATTTACCTATTAAGACTAATACTAACTAATAGGCTTTCAGAAGCTTTTCCACACAAAGAGGGGAGGAAGTGCTTGCTGCCAACTTGCCAGACGAGCGGAAGGAACGTACCAGAAATATTCATTGAAATCATCATAATTCCTCCACTTTGAGTGTGCAGCTTTCCCGTTATTGTTTCTCGCAGCTTCCTGCAGATTAAAAAAAACGCCAGAAAGAATAAACATAGGAAAATAGATTTTAAAAAAAGTAAACAATTCCCAGAACAGGCACAAAATTTACCGAAATATTACAAGATCTCAAGATAGTGTTCAAACATTTTATGAAGAGTAAACACCATTGCAGAATAAACTAACACATTCCAATTTGCAAAAAGGATATCCAATGACACTTCAAAAATTTTGAGAAGACCCAAATTCAATAAGCTGCACATACACAAAAAACACTGCTTGTAAAACATCACGTACTGCCTAACAAGAATTCATCACACCCTTCTGAACAAGATTTTCAGCCATTACAGGAATGTAGCTAAAATTGCCAGCATCCACAAATCAAATGGCTTGACAAAGCTAAAAGAAAGACCACTGAAGTTACAATACAGTAACAGAGAGCATCAGATAATCCTTAAAATGGTTAATATGGAATACAAACAACAGTCTAAGTGTGCGGTGGTGATGTTCAGTCTAAAATGCATAAATTATGTTTGCCTTGGTTGCACCACAGGAGCGCAGAATGAAGGGTACCATAAAAAAGTCCCAAATTAACAAGAAGCCAACATCACTCATTTGCATTGAAGATCCTTGAAGATATGGAAGCATACTTTTTAAATTTTTTTAACTAGGGAAATGGAAACATAACACGACAAGTATTCATAAAAGAACGCACAAGCATTTTCCTACCACAGGCTGGGGAACAAATCGGTAACATTACTACCTTTCATAGCATAAGTAAGCTATTCAAACTTCACAAAATTCTTTCAGTTTAAAGCGCTCCAATATTGATTTTGCAAGCAAACCAAGATCATATCATCTTTATGGTGCACAATCACAGTTCTTATAAAGTATTATTCATAACTCAAACAGTAGTTGTAAGTATACAAGTGAATTAAAGTTAATGAAATAACGGGATAAAATGTGATAAACGGGCCCACCGCTACTATTGTGTCATATATAGGACGAATAATTTGTTCCAGAAAGGACACAGACTGGTCCTTGCCCACACAACTCATGGATGGACTGGCTTCTCCATGATCCAAAATTGCATCTAATTCTCTAGCCATCTGCATAATTCAAAATAACATGAACCCATCAAGACAAACATTCAAATATTTCCTGTGGCCCCAATTTGCAGTCCACATGTTATGTAGACGGAGAGATAACTAGTGCTGGATGCTGCTTCACGAAAAAGAAAAAAAAACAGTGTAACATCCTTATAATGATCTCATCCGAACATTTTTCTTAAAATAATATCAAGCTGACACCACAATGACAAAAGCAGAAAAGGTCAGCAATACTTTAAGAGTCCGCATAAACTATCATACTACTTGTGTTCGCCAAAACTGTCCATTAGGACACAAGAAAAACTGGGCGCGTGACAGATTTCAGTCAGTCAATCCAGCTCACTAAGCGAGAGATCTGTGCACAATCAATAAATGCAAACAAGTTAAATGGACTTTCTATATATTTGAGCAATATCTCAATGTATTTGCCACTTTGTTATCAAAAAATCTAAGAAATTCCTTTTCTTAGCATATTTTGATGAAGTGATTAATACAGTCAAACAGAACAATCAGAGGCACAGATTTTAATTCAAAAATATGATAAAAGATCTTCGGAATTCAGAAGGCAGGCCAACCAACTAAGAGAAGCAATCTCACTTATGGAAAGTAGAAACAGTGCCAAGATGTTTTAAGGGAATACACTCCAAGATAGAAGGATATCAGTTGACTTCCAAATAAACACAAGCTGGTTAACTTACTAGGAGAAAATAAGAACATATCCATTTTCCAAAGGAAAAGAGAGAGAACCAAGAACGAGGGTTTAAAAGTTTGGGGAGAATAAACATTAGCCTGATATTATTAACAAGAACACAAGAAAACAAACAGATAAATGAAGAGAAACCACCCAGTCAACTGCCTTAAGGATTACTAAACATATAGTAGGTGGTGACTTAGACACTTTACTACAAACTAGAAGAAGTGCAACAGTATTGGAATAGACATCCAATAACCGTCTTGAGGGAGGTGCAGAATAGAAGTGGGAAACTAGAGGACAGATCAAAGTGTTTTTTGACTGTCATGAATGCCAAAAGAAATTTAGATCCTATCTAAACCAAGGAACGCTGGAAAAGAGTTTAGGACCTTAACCACGATTACTACATAACATTAAAGTTCTGAACAGGCTAGAAAGGATAATCACTCCAGCTGTAGTGTCAACCTAGATCCAATGTCTTACAATGAATGGCAACATTCAAATTACTGTATATTTTGAAGAGACTATAAGCCTGTCATGCTTCAGGTTCATCAAAACAATCTAGGTTACAAATTATAGGTTCAGCTCACTTAAAAAGTTCAACAACTAAACATGATTTACATGGTTTTGAAACCACACCTTTCAGCTACTACACATAGTAATAGAATATCAGAAATTTAAATTCAAAAAAGTATTATGATATTTGAGTCAGCTTGTGTACAATGTACTACTTGAGTAGTTTAATTTTGGAAAATATATCTATTATCTATGATTTCACGCATTTATGCGGGGACTAAGTATGTCAATAATCTATTTAGCAAATCATCACTAGAAGAGAGGGCCACGAATTCCCAAGTGGAGCAACTATCTCCTGTAAGACAGCTGATCAGACAGCAAATAGCTCCAGTTCAACCACTAATCAAAAGCAAAAGAAATAGAAAACAGAGACTCACTTACATGGTGGAATATATAGCAGATGCATTCAGGAAGAAAACGAACATTTGCAGCTTCACCCCATATGCAGAAGTAGAGTGAAACAAGAAAAAGCTTTCTGTCCCTGTTAATGGCTTCTAATCTGTTGACATGATTGAAATGAGATAGATTGTGGATTACATTAGCACTATACATAACAAAGTAGCAGAACTAACTTATTCCACACGAGCCGAATGCGTAAGTATCTACACCACTTGATGTAATTATCCAGGACCTTCAGAAACACCTCAGTGATAACCTTCTCATCTATTTTCTGTCAGAGAAAAAGCACATAATTTGGAGTGTTAACCTTATTCCTGTAAATGAAGCAACCCGTACGGTTTGGTATATAAACTGTAATGCCACTTCCAACTATATCGACCAATTGAGAGCATCAGCTTAAGGTTCCTATTAAGTCTTCAAGGCAAAAAATGGCTTGTGTAGAAGATGGTGCAGACCA
Organism: Datura wrightii; assembly: GCA_035772735.1. Classification (NCBI taxonomy): domain Eukaryota; kingdom Viridiplantae; phylum Streptophyta; class Magnoliopsida; order Solanales; family Solanaceae; genus Datura; species Datura wrightii. The sequence goes on along the minus strand of JASDFA010000010.1, from coordinate 171,460,071 downwards.
CCATCAGAATGAAGTTTGACTCGTAAGTAGACCTTTATCAGAACCTCTCCAAAACTCTTTCAACCAACAACCTCGCAATAACTATTTAAATATTTAAGGAAGAAAAGATATCAACATAATCCTGAAGGTTGATGCATATGTTGCTGAAAAGAGAAATTAGTAGTGAGTTCATAACAATGGTTACTTCTCAAGGCTGTGACACAACAATTCTGCCAGATACATTTGAAACGGGAATATGCCCAAATGCATCCGCTCGAAGTTCAGACATCTCAGTCATCATGAGAATAATGTTCCAGATGCTTATGCAAACATAAATAGAAAAAGAGTTTAAGACAGCTTTAAAACTGTGGTTAGAGGGTTGAAAATTTAATAGATATCCAAGGAAATATCAATATTATCCAGGACATGATCAAAGAGTGAAAAAAATTAAAATATATTGAAAATGACTCACTTCGCCCTCTTGCTAATGATTCGACTATGGGATATCTAGTCGAGATATAAAACTACTTCCTTGAACCACAAAGGTATTACATGACCAGTGGGAACATAGTACCACTAAGTAATCTCACTTAAACACTGTTACCAAATTCACCACCCACTAGCGAGCACATCTCCTAAACCTTTCCATGTAACTCTTATTTTGTATATAAAATTGTACACAGAGCTTTTACCCCTTCAATTAAATAATACTTACATTTTTTTAAAAAAAATTGAAATTCAAGCACTCATTTATGCAACGATACTGATACACCAAACAGATAATCAGACGCTCTAATAATCAATTAATAACTCACTGGATCAGCTTCAACGGGTATCCCAAGTCGTGACTGGGCATTTGCAACAATGAGGATGACATTCTCGCGCTGGTTCTTTATATTGTCTTTCTGTGCATAAGAAAAACCCAGATCAGCAAGAATAGTGACATAATTCAACATAGTAGCAGGTGCGAACTAGAGTTATAGGAGATCAAAAAACATTAGAGCTAATGGTCTAATTTTTACATAATTGACTTTGCTTATCCTATTGTTGTTCATTTCCATCTGTAACTTGCATATAGAGGTATACAATATACAATCCTATGCAGCTCCAGTAAGAATGGTTTGGCAAGAATATTGTGCCATACGAGCAACATCCTAACTCAAAAACCACGAGGCATCCGTGGAATAGAAACACTGACTTTTCCCATAAGTACACTTTTTACAGCCAAAGAAGTTCTCTTGATGGTCAAACCTCTGGTGAAGCACTCCAAAAGTAAAAATAACTTGAAATTTGACTACTTACCAATATTATCTGATGAAGGAAATTTTGCAGGGTTGCAACAAGGAATTTGCAATATGACGATATTTGGTTTTGTTAGAGAATAAACGTAATGCCTCATATTTATACATGCGTTACAATGTATTTTGGAAAGATCTATTAGAAATTTTTTAATATATAGCAAATACTAAATTTGGTAAAGTGAAGCTCACAAATTATTCAAGTATCTTACATCGAAAAATTAGAAATAATGTATCTCAAAAAAAATATTAAACACCAACCTGAAAGCCAAAGACATATTCTAAAAGATCAAACATATCCATATCCCGCTGTCCAGGAATCTCAAAATCAGCGGGTAGCTGAGGGAACTGCTCAGTGTACTTAACTGCTGATATGGCACCCTGAACCTGCATATGTTTCCCAGTAAATTACTTCTCTCTGACACAATACAGGAATGTTACAACGGATCTGTAGAGACGTTGAAGATTAGACGATTCATCAAATGCAGCCAAGCATATAGACATTGAGGAATAGATGAACCTCCAACTGCAGCAAAAAAGTGTAGTCCCAAAATAAAAGGAAATCTAACACTCAATCCTCAAGTTCAGAAACTAGTTTAAATTAAGCAGAATGCTAGTTATACAGGCGACAAGCATAACATGCAATTTTTCCTTATCAGTTCAGTGGTGTCTGGCACTCAAGCCCGCATTTTTTTTGTTTTTTTGAGAAGGTGACATTTGTATATATTAGTCATAACAGTACATTGGTTGTAACATTAAATAGGTATTAAGCAATGGAAGAAAACACCGGTAGGCATAGAACTCTTATCAGGAATTTTCACTGAAGAAAGACGGGAAATAAAATTAGGTCATACAACCAAAATAAAAAATAAAGACACAATTCAGAACAGGCACTAAACTTAGAGCTAATGTCGAATTGACAAAAGGGGGAATGATTAGGAGATTGATCAATTTGACGAATAAATAGACAACTAAGCAAATCAATACTTCAAAATTCTAGTTTGTCTGCATATATTTGCAGGCAAGTATATATGCAACACAACCCCTTTTCTGGTTTGACTAGCATAGAACTAAGAAAGTTCCAAATGGATACATGAGTTACCTCGATATATATTTCTAATTATAGTTGAAGTAAAAGTGGTTAATTGTTGAGTAGATCGCACATCAAGGAAAATATATTTTGCATTTTGGCTTAGATGGAAAATACTGCTGTCTAACATAAAGAGTCGAAGCAAATTGGAATGCAAGGAGTAAGAAGATGAAGTTGTTTATGTGGTAACAATGATTAAAGCAATAAGGGGGAAATCTTACTGCGGAGTGTTCATAGAATACAAGGAAAAAACAACATTCTTACCTCTGGGAAAAAACCAATAGTATTTGTCAATGATGGTGCATCTAGAGGAACAATATTGTATGATGCAAGCTCCCCCGCTAGAGTAGCATCAGATTTCTTGATCCTCCTCAACTGACAAACCATGAAAGAAGTCACAAGTAGGGAATTAGTCCCAGACTATACACAGATAGGAATACGAATTGAAAGGAAATATTACCTCCTCCATTATAAGCCTTCCCACACCATCAGGAGCTGCATCTTTGCTCAGAGACTCCATTACTTCAACTACAGCCCTCAAGGTAGCGAATACCTTTCTCATTTCTGAAAATCTAACTCCCAACCTAGAAAAGAATAAAAGAACAAAAATAATGGGTGAAGTTTTCTCATCTACAAAAAGAGCAAGCAAGGATCAACAGAAAATATAAGTTCCTCCCTAAACTTCTGAGATAATAACGACTATTCCACAATAAAAATTGAATACTGCCGCAATTTTGATCATGATACAGATTATATGCTGAAAGTGAAAATGCTAGCCAACTGGAAGAAAGCTTCAGTCAGTAAATGAGAGACATCTGTCTCAAAGCACTGTAGCAATAGAAGATGGACAGAAAAGATGCCTCAAGCAGACCAAGCCACTTTTACTATGACTCCTAAACATTAACCAACCAACCCACTGAAAGGACACAAAGGAAAACAATGACAAGTTTCTCAATTTGAATGCTACAGAATGTGACATGAAATTACATAATATCTTCATGGTTATAAACGACAATGTAAGCTGACAAGATTTAAAGACAAATTTACTATTTTCTTGCAGGATATGTAGTAGTGAATATTATAACGATTAAAAACAGATTCCTGATAGCTGATATAAAATCCCTCATATGATGTGTAATGCTGCAATCAAATGTTTCAGTATCAGACATTTCAAGCCTTAAATGTGATTCACATCATTATCATGAAAAGTTCGAAAAGATTCTTACAACCCGGTTAAATGTAAAAAAGAAGATCAATTACATCTGTTAGACAGGCATAATCAATTCTCTGTCAGACAAGCATAATCTTGAGCAATTGAAGCAGCAAAGTTGTCACTCCTTACTGTAAGATACACAAAGAAGAATACGAAGTACACTAAGTAACACTCAGATACAAGAAGAGTAACAGAAACATACTCTCCTAGATTAGCACTAACTGCTCCAGATTCACGCCATTTTTGCTCCTCTCTTTGAATATCATCCACTTTGTGCCGCCTTTTGTATTGCTGATAAAATTCCCATAAGCGTTCAATGTCACGATTACGGTCTATCCGAGCCCCTTCCTTCTTGGCAAGTTTTTGCTGCACATATTGAACTCCAATCAAACTTCATCTCACTTAACGGGTACAACACATGATAAGGGGTTAACTGCCACATATATAAGATTAAGTGGGATTTTTTTGGCTTTTTGGTGTATATGCAGGATGTAGAGGATGAAAATAGTATGATAAATTTCATAGAATTTTTAAAAGGATAGGACTTCCATAGTAAGCCTTCTTTTTGTGGTACAGGAGGTTTCCAAATATGTGTACTGCCTTAGCACCACCTTAGTGCTAAGTTGTTCCTCTATTGAATATACAACTTACTTACCTTTTCAAAAAAGAAAAGACTGGGATTAATAATGGCATAATGGGGGTGAGTTTAAGTTTGGTGCACTGTCAGCATATCACTTTTTTGCACCATCAGATAACATTGAGCTGCTATATTAACTCTATCATATATATATATATATATAGACACACACACACACACTGATTTTTTTAATCCCTCTCTCTTCCTTTCAAACCCTCCGTCTTCATTTGTTTCAAATAGTGTATCTACATTTCATCTTTGCTTCTTCTACCACCTAAGCCTCTATTCTTCTTTCAATCCTAGAATGTCTTTGTATTCATAAAATACTTCAGCCAGACTTTTGAAAACAGAATTCAATTTTTAATGCATTAGAAGCATCTCTTCACTAACATTGAAAAATTAATTTTCCATTGTTGAAATATTAAACATTAATAGAACTGACAAAATATGGGGACAGTATGATAATACTTAAAGATTGTACAGTAATTCTTTAGATGCTTGCAAATGAAAAAAATCCAAAATTTGTTAGAAAATCCATAAGGACTACCGTTCACAATGTTTAAAGAGCTCAAGAATTATTTCAGCAATGATCTTGAGAAAACTCTAATGAAAGAATCAGAATGGTAAACAAAGTTAATTTGGTTATAGTAAGACAAGGAAATAAGTTTGGTTAGAGTTGAAGTAGGATTCAACTTCCCTTTAATGGTATTTCCTCTTCAGTAATTTAAAATTTTAAAAAAAGTAAACAATAAAAAAATTAATTATATTTTGCCTTGAACTTCAAAAACGATAAATAATTTGAGACAACTACTTTTAGAAAAAGAGAAATATAATTTGAGGTCAAGGAAGCATGTTCGAGATGCTTTTTTGTGAAACTGAGGCAGAGACAACAGATCATCTCTTCTTACATGGTAATGGGGCTGTTCAACTTTAGCAAATTTTCATCAACCTTAGGGGTATAAGGTCGTCTATTCCAAAAAGCATAAAGGAAGCTTTAGCATGCTAGAAATAAAGATGGTAATCAGTTGGGTGATGTGTTGGGAGTTTGCAACACATCTATACTTCATTTCATAGAGTTTTATGTGCTTTTATGTACTAACCTAAGGCAAAACTAACCCTATTTTATGATATGTTTCAGGAACCCAAATGAGATAAAGAAAAAAGGCATTAAAGTCACTAAAGCCTCATTTGTTTGCACTCAATGGAAGTCTAAATCTGAATGGTTCAAACCTTACACCATTAAGTGCATTTGTTTTCATAAGATTTCAGCACTTATTTGGTCTGAATATGCCTAAATCATTAAGATCTGAAACGCAGTCTTGATATCATTAAGAGGTATGGTTGTGCGGATAATTTTCACCACCACTATGTCCAAACCACCAGCTAACCACCTGAGTCATCACAACAACCACCACCATTATCGTCACCAACCACCAACTACCACCACCAACCTCCACCACCATTGTCAATCACCACTACTGTCGGTCATTACCACACATACCACCTCCATCATTATAGTTACATTCATTGTCACTGCCACCACCGCTGCCACTGCTTCTACCACACCTATAGTTACTACCACCACTTCGGTCAAACCCTACTACTAACCACCTCGGCCATCACAATTAGCATCACCACCAACTATATCACCACATATTCTTTGGCCACCACCATCAATACCGCCAACTACTAACGCCAACTAAGTTCATCATCACATTCATCACTACCAACCGCCACCATCACGCCAGCCACTACAACACCAACCATCTCCATCAATAGAACTATCACTGCCACCATTACACCAGTTACTACAACACGAACCACCTCCATCATCACAAATATCACCACCACCATTACTAGCAAGTATCACCACCACCTTTACTAGCCAATAACATTAATTATTACCACCACTACCACTAGTAAACATACATATTTTACTTTTTATCAAATAATAAATTTATTTTATTAAATTTATATCTTTATGATATTTAATTATTTTTTATTTGAAAATTGTATTTAATTTTTTACAATAAATAAAGTATACATATTAAGATGTTGAAAACAAACGGTCTTAATCATTCGGTGTTTAGATCTAGAGACAACATCTTAATCATTCATATATGCATCCAGATTCAGACGTCTTAATCTTAATAAAAACAAATGAGGCCTAAGTCTGCCAATAAATAGAGCAAAAGACGGACCATCCCTTCAATGGACAGTACGTACATCTAGCAGCCAAGAGGTATCTTTGTGATCCAGAAACCACCCCCAGGTGGTTGGCAACTAACAAATCAAAGGACGGAACATCTTCACAAATGACGGTCCGCCATTCAGAAGATGGATCAAGGTTGAAGAACTTCATGGTCCAGTTGACGAAGCAAAGGACGAACCGTCTTTGTCAATCAAAAGATGGTCAGAGGCTAGGCAAAATCCAAATTTAGCTGATGATTCAAAAGACGGTCCTTCTCTACACATCTAAGACCCTCCCAATTTAAATGTAATTGGGATTTTAGAGGCATAGTAAAAATAGTATTTTTCATCTTTTTTAGATATAGAGAGACATAGATAATTTCCAATAGAGAGTTCTAGATAGAGAAGTAGATAATCTAACTAGTTTTCCATTGAAATTTGTAATTGACGATTGAAGATCAAGTTATCAATTCAAGATTGCTTCTCTCATCTTTGATTTTGTTGGTAAGAACGTTCAATTACTTGCTTTCTTCTTCTCTTGCTATGGGTGACCAAACCCAAATCTAAGGTTGTGAATCCCATGGGTTTGTGAACCCTAACGATCTCAATTGGGTGAAATTGATTATGGGCTTAAGAATATTTGATTAATTTGGGGTTTATAAAGTGTGATTGGTGATGAAATTCATTCAATCTTGCCCAATTGTCTTTATTGTGCTTGAAAGAGCCAATTTAGATTGTGTTAGCATCAATCAACAATAACCCAAGGCTCTAACCCTTGTTTAATGGATTCACCTAGACATAGGAGGAATCCAATTGGCAAAATGCAATGGGGTAGAAAGGAGTTTTCTTCAATTTGACAAAATTGATGTAGATTGACACTATTGGAGTTGTTGAAAGACACCCATTAGTTGCCTAAGTATGATTGCTTGCATATTCATCAAAAGCCCATTCTCAATTAGCCTATTTAAAGACTTACGGGGTTCAACCCAAATTTGGGGACACTCCCCTAGATTTTCTCATTATTGATTAAATTCTTAAGCATTTATATTTAGTTAAAGCTATAATCTCTCTTACCCTAACTTGAATAGAATCTCAACTTACAAATCTGATTTGAAAATTGCTAGATAGACTTGGCCTCACAAAATCTTTGTGGATACGATCCCTACTCCTGAGTTGGGTAATTATAGTATATCGACCATGTACACTAGTTAAATTGGGTGAATCGAGGGCGATATCATTATTAGGTCACGCAGAGAGATGGAAGATTGTCCTTGTTTGTATATGGTGGTCCATCTGGAGAGAGAGAGAGGAACCAGAGGTGTTTTGAAGACAAGAGTTGTTCTTTCCAAAAATTGAAGATGAATCGTTTGGTGCTTTTCTACTTTTGGTGTAAACTTATGAGTTGATAGGGGTTCTGGCCTGCTTTTACATTTCCCTCTAGTAATTATTACAGGAATATGCCTTGGGGGTATTTCCCTCTAGTAATTATTACGGGAATATGCCTTGGGGGTATTTCCTTTGTTCATAAACCTTTCTCTAAAAAAAATTTCCTTTGTTTATGATGCATTTTTTCAAGCAGGCCTATAATTTGGATTCTAAAAAACTTTTTCTTTATTAGTACTAATGTATTGGAAGTTGAATTGTTTGTTCAATTTTGTTTTCTAATAATGCTAATTGTTCGGCCACCAATTACATTGATTGGTAATTCAAAGGAGTTTGGTTTCAGGCATTGAGTTGAATAGTTTATTTTGAATGTTGTTCGCTTGAGATGATTCTTGCAAACCACAAGCAGTCAAATTAGAGTTAGTTATTAGACCATCTTACTTAGTTATAAGTTACAATCCATGAGAATATAGGATTATTAAATTAGGCTCATTTGGCGTTGCACTATGAATTTGAATGATTGTGAATTCTACAATCTCGCATGACAATTCTTGTTTGGCCATAGATTTTGGAAGTAGATTTTCAAAAATATATGAAAACATGGTTTGTCCACGAAATTTGGTCAGCTTTTGAAAATTTATCATTAAAAAAATTTCAAAGTTCTAACTAGACCAGTTTTTAGGTGAAATTTCACTTCCACTCATAAAACTTCAAAGTTTTTCCAAGTAAATGCATGTCCAAACACAACTTCTTCAAGTTCCAAAAACTCATTTTGTCAAGTTACAACTAAATCTATGGCCAAATGCAAGCTACAAATATAGGAAGATAATATAGTCCGAACTGAAATATCAAGAGATATATGACCCTAGATTCATTTCAGCGTACTTTAATCCTTAATTTGCATGTATAATGCTACCATATTATTCTAAGATAACCCTTTCATAATTCATACTTTTCATAAAATCAAGTTGCCCTAACGTTTGTACTTACTAGATATTAAGTAACAGTTCTTTGTGAGAACAATCTTGTATTCATCTATATACAACTTGTGACGCCATATAAAAGTGACAAAAGCAAAGTGATAAATTTACTACATTATCTTGCAACTACAACCAAACAGTAAAACCACACAACTGATAAAAAACCAAACCTTTTGATACCAAGCCTCATTGGTATACCAACTATTAAGGAGCATGCATCCAACCTTTTAATTAATAAATTCCTCCAACCAAAGACTAGTAGATACAATATAGCGAATGTAATCTCCTAAATGTGATCTGTGGAGGATAGAGAGTACGTTGGACCTTACCTCTTCCTTGGAACCAGAGACTAGTAGATAGTCCTATGAATCTTTCGAAAACGGATAGTTTAAAATATGAGCACAATTGTTAATCATGATGAATCTTAATTGACCAATCTAATAAAGGAGTGATTCTCAGTTGTGAAAATCAAGTTTTCAGAGGTGATAATTAGAATTTGGTGTTGGTATTTAGTTAGTGATCAATTCAAGAGTTCCCTCAATCTCGCTTTTTTTGATAGAGTAAGTAAGATTTTATTGATGATGGGAAGCTCCAATATACAAGAGTTATACTAGTTAGTAATCAAACCGCGAGTTTCTTTGATCTCACTTTTTTGATCAAGTAATATTTTGTTGATAATAGGAAAGCTCCCATATACAAAAGATATACCAAGACATAGAGAATCAGCAAAAGGTTTGCTTTTTTATCTTCCTTTCTATTTTTTCTTCCGATATTTAGATCTATACAAAAAAGAATCTAAAAATTATATACAGTTGATCATTTCTTAGATTTGTTGAATTATAGTGTAAAATATTAACACAATCACTACAACTTCGCCCAAATGATCAAATCAACATATATATGTCTTCACGAACAAGAAATCAATGTCGGACTAACTTTCTTCAACTATGCGGAATTTTAGCTAATTGCCTTAAATTAGGATGGTCCATAATTAGCATTTTTAACTTGAGAAATACCTTAATAACAGACATTAATCCAGTTTTAAACTGAAGAACACCTCGACCATCACTGTTGGGATCCAAATTTTGCGCCATTGAATATGCCTGCTCACACACTTCAGCAAAAAAAAAAAAAAAACAATCTCAGACAGAAGATCACAGCTAGAACCAAAAGAAGTGTAAAAATTAAGATTGGCATTAGAAGCTTAGAGCCTTAAATGAATTACTACTAAAAGTTATGCTCACCTAACCAAATAATAAATCCGATGCACAAGTGTAAAGTGTGTAACAGCAACAAGGAATGCATCAAAACTTTGAAATGTTCTTAAGTTTATTCAGGAACAAAATTAAGATCCTGAAATTGGGGATAGCTCTCTAAATTATTATTATTTGTTGAAAAGACATCAAACCTGTACAATGTCTTACAAAATGGAGATGCAAACAAAAGCTAAAAACAGGATCCAAGGATTTTCTAACATTATCCTTGGTATCAATGCATACTTAGCTAAAGATAGGGTACAATGGAAGAAAAAGATTGATATAGGTGATATCTACTAGTTGAGGATAGGTCTTAGACTTGTTAGAGAGCTTCTAATATTATTATTGTTATTATTATTTGAATTCACGGTTAGAGTTAACTGGTACCTGTTGCTGGTGGGAGGTGATAAGTATCCCGTGGAATTAGTCGAGGTGCGCACAAGCTGGTCCGGAGACCACGTTATCAAAATAGAAATTATTTGAATGCACGGTGAATTTGATTCTAACAGGACATTGTCCTAAAAGTAAACATGATTATTTTATTTTTTTTGAATGTGGAATTTTCAAGTGCTTACACATAGCAGCCTAAGAGAGTTTTACCTCTCTTGTTTTGTGTTAATAAAGTATCATTATATTATTATTATTATGATATATATATATATATATATATATGCACGCATATATATATGATTTATATCTTTACTTTATTTTATTTTGTATGATGAGGATATCAAAAGAGCTTAAAAGAAGAAGTGGGGATTCATATAGCCGACCCCAGCTTGTTTGGAGCTAAGGTGTTGTTGACTTGTTGTTGTTGTAGTATCCTAAGTTAAACATGTAACACTCGATACAGTAAACATTTCCAAACCATACCATTCATATATCAAACAATCGACTATGCTTGAATCCAAACTGGGGTCCCAAGTTGCCTGCAAGAATCATTTGTATCTAATTTTTTTAATTAAGGTCAATTTCATTTTAAACTAATCTGCCATTTGGACATGCATAGTATTTGCAAATATTATTTATTTGCAAATCAATGTTTGGACATCAATTTTGATAGGTATTTCAACTTCTACTTGAAATAGTATATTTTAGCACCCAAGGATGTGGCCTAATGGTCAACGAAGTGAGTTTAGAACCATGACGTCTCAAGTTCAAACCCAGCAGAGACAAAAACACTAAGTGATTTCGTTCCATTTGTCTTAGCCTTGATAGACAGAGTTACCTGTACCTGTACCTGTTGCCAGTGGGAGGTGGCAGGTATACCATGGAATTAATCTATGTGCGTGCAAGCTAGTCCAGACACCACGGTTAACAAAAGAAGTGGTACAATTTTCATGTAATAGGTTTAAGGTTCCATTTATGTGAAATTTTGACCATAGGACAATTTTTTATGCAAAATTTTTCCCTAACTATATAATTCACAATCCTACCCAACTTCACTAAAACTTTATTACCTAACCCCACTCCAAATACACTTTCCTTCTCCTAAACGAAACAAAAAACTCTTCTAGTCTGTTCATTAAATTTTATTGGAATTGTTTTAAAGCTTTATGTGCTTGGAAAGTCCTTTTATAAGTTGTAAGGAGTCATTTTCAAACAAAATAAATTAAGTATCTTAAAACTTTGATAAAAATATTGTTTGGTAGGAATGTGGTGAAGCAAGAAAAGTTTTGATATTTACTATCAAATTATGTGGTATATGTTCTGTTTAAAATTTTGATGAATTGCATCCAAACATCATCTTCATTTCATGTGTTATTTGCAAAAATTGTTTTTTTTTCTTGATAACCATGGTGTCCGGGTCAGCTTGCGCACCTCGACTAATTCCACAGAATACCTGTCACCTCCCACCTCCCACCAACAACAGGTACCAAGTAAATTTGTCCACCAAGGCTAGAACAGATGGGAAGAAACCACCTAGTGTTTTTTTGTGTCTGATGAGGTTTGAACCTGAGACCTCATAGTTTGAACCCACTTCATTGACCAACTAGGCCACACCCTTGGGTGCATTATTTGCAAAAATTGTTGTACACACACAACTTGAGTTTCAAACAATAACTTCACTGGAATCATTAATACAAAACAATATTTGCAAGTTATGTCCACACGCCTACAAAATAATTTGACTTCTAATAGAAATTTGGGATCTTCAAAACTAGAGGATCTCTAAATTTCACCAATTATCCTTACATGGCTAGGCAAATCTCTCACCAGAATAAGAAACTTTTAAATTAATGTAAGTGTAACAACAACAGCTAAGTCGTAACACCAACTCATTCACATTGTCCATATGGACGCCTATATCTATTGTGGTTTGTTGCATACTAAATCCAATGATTGATTGTAGGTTTTTCAAGACAATAATGTCACTCTACGTGTGCTGTCACTTTTATCATTTTTCAATCATGGCAAAATTACACCTAAGTACCAGTGTATATAAATGTCTACGTAAGACATGGCTAAACCATCTCATTTGACTTCTCTCATTTTTATCATTTGTTGTGCTAGTATCACCTTCTGTTGGAAGTGATTATTCTTGATCATATCCAATCTTTTAAAATGGAACATTCATCTAAACACTTTTATTTCTTTGACATATTGTAAAAAATATTGTGCTATAGAGGTCCAACATTCACTCAACAAACAATGATAGGATGAAAGTTGCATTGTGTAGTAGAAAAAACGTACTTAGTGAATGAGAAGAAGAGATATTTGCGGATGTTGCCCCACTAGCACTCGTGTGGGTCATATGAAAGGAAAGAAATAGGAGAGCGTTCAAGGGGGCAGAAAAAGACTACTTATTTTTCAGGAATATCCACTTTCCTAGTTTCTCTTTTATGCACCAATAAAGTTCCAGTTGTATAGAAAATTGTGTTTCTTTCTTGGGGAATCATATTATGTTGTAGCAAACCTAGTAGTCTTAATGAAAAATAGGAACTTTAACAATACAAATAAGTAACTACAACAAATCAAAGGAAGAGAAACAAATAATGCCGTAATGCACGTATAACTCACAAATTCTGGCCACATTGGGGTCTTCATCCTGTATCTCGTCAGCCGCTTGAAGAATCGCATTAATGTTGGTAGTCCGCTGAAGAGAATCTGGAACGGATCCTGCGATGCCGCTAGGTGTCCTCCCATGGCCGGGACCGGTCTGCCGGAGCTGCTCCCTCCTCAACGTAGCTCGCACCAGCCTCTCCCAATTCTCATAAACCCTCGCCATCCTCAAGAAAGAAGAAAAAAAAAAGGAAACCAAAACCCTAGGGCTCTACGAATCAATCAAATATAACCCTAAAGTAAGTTCAAATTCAATTCAAACTTCAGATCTAATTGAAATGCAATAAATCAGTGAATATGTCTGGTTTTGGATTTTCATTTTCTTCTCTCTCAGTTTTTGACTTACCTATTTCTAACGCGTGGTGGGAATTTTCTTTAAACTTTCAAAGCTTTTACCAGGTAGATTAAGGCAGTAATCACCTGTGCTTTGGACCATTTTGGTGCTCTGTCTCACTCGCTTTGATTAGTGTAAAATGGGAATTTTTCAAGAATCTTGGACTTTGACCCAGATTTAAAGGGTGCTATTGGTCGGTTTTTCTTGTAAGAAATACGGTGGTCTAGAGAAAAGATTGCTTAATCGCGTTGCATCATTTACCGTGGGCCACCATCAAACGGGTTGTGGGCTCGTTTGAAGTTTGAACAAATTTATCACACCTTCTCTTTTGAACCAATCTTTCCTTTTTGATATTCTATTTTGTGTCCGATATTTATAGTAAAATTTGATTAACTTTGAATTTATATCGAAAAGTATCATATTTTTAAAAGTTAAATAAAAGTTAAAGGGCTTTTTATGAAAATGACTTTAATCAAGTAAAACTCAAATTCAAGATCTTTAATTTAAAGATGGATTACTTATCAGTTATTGTTTCACTATATTTTTGCAGCAATATAATTAGGGTTGCGTATCGATCGGTACGGTTCAATTTTGAAATTTATTGATTTTACTTATCAGTTATCGATTTGTAGACATATTAAATCGTTAAAGAATCATTAAGATATCGGTGAATCGGTGATTGATCGTTATTGGTTCGGTTATCGGATTAACCGGTAAGATCTCACATGAAAAATCTCATAAGTCATAAGTATGTTTAGCTAGAAAAAAATGGGTGAAAAGAGAAAAAGCATATAGAACTAGCTCAACTAAAACAATAAACTTTAATTTAAACTAAAACACCACCTTCTTCACTTTTCATCGACACCTATTTCATATTCTTGTTTGGATACTTTATATATTGAAGGCTAAAATTATAATTTAATAAATTATTATCTTAAAAAAATTGGTCAAACCGATAACCGAACCAATAACCCAATAACTTGCGATAGTAAACTAATAGTCAAACCATAAACCAATAACTCAAATCATTAATTCAATAACTCAATTATCGGTTCGGATTATTGTTTTAATCGTTATTTTGCACACCCCTAAATATAATATCTGTAGGAGATATTTTATGCTATAATAAGAATTATAATTTAACCAATAATAGATTCAGTGTAATTTTACAAGTAGGGTCTGAAAAAAATAAAATATACGTGAATAGTATTTCTATTTTTATGGGATAAAAAAATTATTTTTAATAGACTCTTGACTCAAAAGAAAGAAAATCAAAATATATTTACAAAAAATGAAAATGACAGCGCACTAGCAAAATAGAAAGCAATTATAACGAAATATCAAAACAGGCTAAAAAGACAAAAAGAAAAAAGAATCATATAAAATGGACGAAGAAAAAAGACACTACGCAAATACTATGCAGATATTCACTTTATTAATAAGTGAAAGTTTGCCTACGACCAAAAGAGTATTTCCGAAATATTATCATTATGTAGGGTCCTTTTATATTTGAATTCTCTTACGGCTGGATTGCACTTTGTTTAGCTGATTTTACACTCCTTCCCTGATATGTCCATTTCCTTTTCTTTTTTCTCGGCATTTGTTATTACCTTCTTCTTCTTTTTCCTAAAAAAATGGGTATCTTTGCTCTGCTCTCTCTCCCTTTAGACTCAACTTACCACGTGCTGAGCTTTCCCCGTAGATCAGAGAAAACCTTTCTGCTGCATTTTTCTTTGCCCCAGTTCTTTATTCTTCTTCTTGCTTTCTCCGTTTTTTTCAGGTGAGCTGCAACTCATTTTTTATGTAGTGGATTTTTAATGTTTGATTGTTATCTGTCTTTCCTGTTTTTTCCGCATAGTTTTGCTCCTTTATGTGCCTCCTTTTCATTGTTCTTTGCATATAGTTTTGCAGGTGCTGATATAAAGGTGATCTTTAAGGAGAAAAGGGGAAGAGAAGAGTAGACTCATGTCTCTCCTACATAAACAATATGTTAGAAAAATTACATCATAGTTATATAATTTGTGTTATATTAAAATAAAAATAAGATTAACTAAATTAAATATTGTTATATTATGATTCAGCTACGAAAGTACGATAGACTCTGTGTATTTTAAAATCAAATATGTATATCTCTTATACTATGAAAATTTATATTTATATCCCTATGATGTATATACATGATTAAATACATTAAAATAAACACGAAGATAAAAAAATTACCAAAATTTTTAATTCATGCCTTTGATTAAAAAATAATACATATTTTTTAACCATTTATTGTTCGAAAGTCATAAATAAAAAAATGAACACTAATTACTTAATAAGCTATATCAATTATTACTAATAACTTTCTTGTACTCTAAATATGTAAGTATTTGTAATTTCATTTATATAAAGTTTATTATATAGCGATTTCTCTTTTTATTTTAGTTTCTTATTATTTTATTCTCTTCAAAATTATCTTAAATATACTTTTAGATGAAATTTTATTTATGCAGGATTTTTATTTTATAAAAATTTCAGTTTTTTCCTTAGGAAGAAAAAAAAAACACCATCATAGGCCACGTAAGCGCAAGATTTTCATAATATAAAAGATATAAATATTTAATTTTAAAATAAAACAATCGACTTATCTATATTATATTAAAAGTGTGAAAGATTTTAGAATTGTTGATTGAATTTTTTATCCTTCATTAAAAGACTTCACCATAGACAAAATTGTCATTGTACAATTACTATTTAAAATTATTATTTTTAATTATTTCATCACCTTCTAATTTTGGCATAACTCTATTTATAATGTAATTCTAAAAAAATAAAAATAAAAATTCACTGAATCTTTTTTTTTATAGTCTAGAATTTTTTTCTATCTTAATATATTATATTTGATTTTCTATTATGGCATAACTCTATTTATAGTATTCTTTAAAAATTAATAACAAAAAATAATTTTTAAAAAAATGTCCCTTCCAAGAAAATTTTTTTGAGTTGAAAATATTTTTGTTCCTCTTTTTTAGGCACAAAATTCTAATTGTCTTTTTTTAATATTTTTTTTCCTTTTGCATAATAAGGTAAATATTTTTTTTCGTTTTGATAGTAATGTCCTAATTTATAAATCTTTCTACTTCTATAAAAGGATTTATAATTACATAATTTAATTCATCAATTCTGTTGCATCAACAATTTTGATTCACTTTCCAACCTTGTATGTTTTTGTATTGATCAATCTCTTTTTTTCGTGTTGTGAATTTTTTTAATATTATAGATTTGAAAAAGACATAATAATATTATTGTTATTCCAGAACTTAGATTGTCATTTTTAGTTGAGTCTTATATTGATATTATGTGATTTAAAATTTATGTTTTGTAACTGACGTTCTTCATCTACTCATTCTCAAGTTTCATCTATTCAAGTAAAGTAATCTCTTCATCTCATATTATATATTTATATTTTATGATTTTACATATATATATGTGTGTGTGTGTGTGTGTGTGTATACCATTAAAGTTTAAATTTTTGCAGGGCACAAAAGTTCATACTATACTTTTCAATAATTATATTGAAAAGTGAAAAAAAAAATTTATAACAAGATAAGATCAGTTACATCATAAACAAATATGCATAATATTTTACTCATATTTACTTAACAAAATATTTTTTTGTAGAAATACTTGGCATATTTGTGAGTTCTAACTTCTTCAAGTGTGAAGGCTCTTAGTAATGTTGATGCAACGTTTTGCTCTTTATTAAAAGACATTGCTATAGATAAAATTGTCATTTACTATTTTTCTTAAATAATTATCATTAAATTATTATCTCAATGTTTAGGAGTTTGAAATTAATCAAATATATAGGTATTAAATCTTTACTTATTTGAAAAAAGATAAGAACTCCTGATATTTAGTATTTTAAATTTGATTAAAATTTTTCTTCTTAAATCTTTTCCTTATTGAACTAAATTAAAAGTTCTAATATTTAAAAATTTAATTTTAATTATAATTTTGTTAACTTATATTAATCCTTTATTTATTAAACTAATTAATTATCCATCACAATTTTTTAACTCACGGTAAGGAAAAATAAATTAAATTATATAATTTTATTATGCATTAATACGTTGAGTTCCTTCTTTTTCTTTTATTTTTTTTAAATTGTATGATTGAAAAAAAGAAAAAAAATAGAAATACAACATACTTTAAGTTGTTTCAATTAATCAAATGCTCTTGTTATTTACACTCGTTAGTTAAATCTATACTATTTTTTTCATTTTAATTTATGTGAAGTACTTAGATTAGACACATAGATTAAGACCAAGAGAAAAAAATGAGCTGAAATCATCTCATAAAGCGTGAAATAAAGAATTTAAAATTAAGTCATAACTAAATATTTAAAGTACGAAACCTCGTAGCAAACTATCATTCACTTTTTAACCCATTTAAAAATATAGTTTTGTTTTCACTAATTTTGATGAGTCTTTCTTAATTTGGACGATCAATTACAAAAAAACAAATGCGTTTGTGATATGATATCAATTATTAGTGCCAAAACAAGTCAATAATAACTTATGATATAATTTCGCAAGTGATAATTGTTTAAATGAATAACTTATACGATATGTTCTATTATACTATACAATTTTGTATTACAATGTATGTTCGTAATGCTAATACTTATATTAAATGTTAATATGTTAATAGTGTAGCAATATAATATTTTTTGTAATAATTAACATGAAATGTACATATAATGCATGTATTTAAGTGCTCATTAAAAAATGAAAGATATTTCACCTTTAAATCAAATGCTATTTTTATGACATTTTATTTATTAAAATGAGTATTAGAACAAATTGTAGAAAGAATTACTGAATTAGATCAAACTCTTAAACATAATCATTTATTAACTTTAAATTAATAATTTTTTTTCTAATTCTTATATTATTATACAAACACATTTTTTAAATATTATTTATACTATTTTTAAAATTTTATTCTTATTAATATAAGGAACATGCGCGAGATATATACTGAAACTAGTAATTGAATAATAATAGGAAGATGTTGAATGTACCAATCCCTAAAATTAATGAATAAGGATACTAAGCCCGTGACAAGCTAACAAGAAATCCCATTAGCAATGTAATAATAGTAAGCAATGAATACTGTAGAAAAATAAAATAAGGAAGAGACTAACAAAAATATGAATTTCAAAAATTATTAAAATAGGATGATACTTATTTTAATTTGAGATAATAAAACATTTAAATTATGACAAAGAAAATTATATTATGGATAATATCAAGTGACTAAACTCTTAATGGATAAAGCCAAAAGAATCTTGTTTTCTTTTTTCGGTAATAATAACATTTTATATATATATATATATATATATATTATATGTATTATCGGAGTAACCATTAACTTTTGTGCGGTTCACGTATTTTTATTAAAAATTTCAATAAATATATAAAAAAATATGACTCGGGAATTCATTTAAAAAGTGTGGTGTTGGTTCAATGATAGAAACAAAGCTTTTTAAGTTTTGTTGTCTTCTTGGTCAAGGGTTCAAATTTCTTAACCACCACGAAGAATTTTATTTCTCTCTTTTTAATTTAAGATGGGTGGAATCCACAAACTTCAAATTCTAGGTCCGTCTTTAATTTCTCTCTTTTTAATTTAAAATGGGTGGGAACTCACAAACTTCAAATTATACATCGGTCTGTGGTTGTTAACGCTGTGTTAGTAACTCAGTGGATACCATAGTAGTAGTACCAGTGCTAACAGTATGTACATTATGATAAGATACAACATCGTTTTGCAGGTTACAAAATGAAGATTACATCATTTTGCAGAGGCATCCTTCTTAGATACGAGGTTCCTGTTTTGTCCCAAAGGAGGATATCTGTATTGGAGTAGACGAAGTGTCGGCCGATTCTAGACCTCTTTGTGCTAATTTATCTGTCAAAAAGTTCTGCTCCCGATATATATATTATATAGTAGATTGTGATCAAGCGTCTGCAATCATTTAGCAAATGTGAGCAAAGCATATTGTCCGAGGATAACAAATGTAGTAGCTGGATAGAATCAGTTTTTAATAAAAAATGTGGCTCATGAGCTATGGTTAATCCTTGTATTAGTGCCAAAAGTTCAAGGACAACAACGGGTCCATGAGGGATATAACCTGCAAACCCAAGTATCCAATCGTCATTTTGGTCACGAAAAACTCCACCGATGTCATAAGATTGTTTGGTAGTAGATCTAGCTCTATCGACATTTAATTTAATGGTATTTGCAGTAACAGACGGATGCCATTTTATGTAGACTACTTCAGTAGTAGTAACATGCAACTTGCTGGGTTGAGCAAGGTAGTAATATTCAGTGGCTTTAGAGTAAAAAATAAAATAAAATATCAACCACATTATTTCTATTTTCAAATGTGTTCTTATTACGAATTCATCAAATGTTTCATAGACAGAAGGAAAGGAAGGTGCTGTTATTGATCGAAACCATGGGTATAGGAGTTTAGTAGTTGAGGAGTTCTTCAATCCAGATTGCAGAATTGATTAATGATAACGATGTTTGGATTTGTTGAATGAAAATGTCCATGCCTGGGTGAGTCCAATGCCCAAATCTCCCTTTCTGCTTCTACACTTTTATTTTTATCTTTTAAGCGAGTGTATTGGAATGAATCTCCTGTCTAGTAAATTTGAAAAAGTGTATTCAAATAGATATAATCTATTCAGTTAAATTGAGCAAAGAGATACAATGAAATTGAGTGGGTACAACTCAAATTTTAGAACAATTACTATCTATCGTAATTAGATAAACTATAGCTACTAATGATAATTATGATCCAAATTTATATCTTGTTATGAAAATTTCTCCATTTCTTTTTCCTGTGTATGGACTTTCTTGTCCTTTTCTTTGGGTGTTTTTTCTCCTCCTCGTTCTTCTCTCTCTTTTTATTTTTTTTAATTTTTTTTATTTATCATTGTTGTTTAAAGGTTAGTACTAAAGAAGATCTTCAGCAATTAGATCTGAAATCACACATTACCTTCTAATTACATCTCAAAAAAGTTAATTTAGAAGTTCACTGAAAACTTTATATAATAATATAAAATTATAGAGAAAAAAATAAACTATTTATATTGAAAAAGATTGAATTGAACTACAATTAAAATTTTATATAAGATTGAAGTCACACAAATTTTCGTAACAAAATTTGAACTACCTATAAAAATATATATATATATATATATATAAACAAATTCGATTTAAAGTTATCCACAAAATTGAAGTGACACAAGTTCAATTTAAAACTTTAGGGACCATGATAAAAAATTATAGAGGAAATTATAATCAAATTTTAAATTATTGTTTAAAATTATCCGGAAGCAATAAATTCATATTCTTTTGATTGCATAATATTTTTTTAAAATTAATTGCGTACTTTATTCATCTTAAACATGTCAATATAAGGCTATGAGAGATTGCGCAAAGAAAACAATTCTCATCGCAAGAAGAAATGATAAACTTAAACTCGTACGTATAAAAAAATAAAAATGAATTAAATGCGTTATGATAAAAAAAACATATTCTATACTAAGAAGAGTGTGTGAGGTCCATTCCTATACAGGAGGTGGGATGCCTCCAAAAGAAAGTGACTGAATCACTATGAAAAATCTTGGCCAGCATTCAAGGAAATTGAAAGGTAATCTCAGAGTTCCTCTTTCTTAAAGTTTTAATGAATGACATATTCCATCTATTTATTGTCAAAATGACACGAACAAAGCCTGATGGATTAGCAAAAGAATGATAAGCTTGAGTTTCTTCAAAAAAAGGGCTTATTAAAGCCAACTTGTCGATCTGTCACTTGACTAGCTTCCCTAAAGCAATGCTTCAAGAAAAATTAAGTTAACTTGCATCTTGAGTTTCTTCAATTTATCAACTTCCTTCATAATTCTCCAGGGAGTCGTGTTGTTTCCATTTCACAGAATCCACCAACAAATTTGGAATGATTTTTAGTTTGAATGAATTGATTTAGAGATACACCATTTGATACCTACCAGTAATGATACAACCTCTGCAAGGTTGACGGTGTCAACACCCACCTTAACTGGATAGGCATAAATAAAATGCTCTACATTGTCACTAAAAACACCCCCACTACACACATATCTTCGTTATAGTTACCATCAAAATTAATCTTAATGAAGCTATTGGGACGCTTAGACTAACTAACATAAATAATCTTCTTATGTCATAGATTACTATTTACCAGCAACATAATAAAGCTCTATATAGGATTCACATTGATTCTACAAAACATCTTCTTAATTCAGAGAGAAGTGGTCTGAGCTATAGAGTCTATAGAAGTGTTAGTATTAATCCTTCTTTTCCGTACTTGGTTCCACACCTTGCTCTCCAAATTTTCAATATATATGTTATGATACGAATGGTTTTCATAAGGACATTAGATATCGGGTTGGGTGGTTTAGATCTCCACCAACCAGCCAGCATTTGCCTATAAAAGCCACTATTACATAAATAATTTCCAAATGGAGAAGCAATCTGTTTTCAGATTTGTTGAGCAAGCTCACCATAATAGAAAAGATGATTTATAGTTTCAGCTTTCGGAGATTTGCAGCAAATACATTTAGAAGGCATAGAATTTATCGTTTTGAACATTCTAACATTAGTATGAATTTTGTCCCTACGGGCTCTCCGAACAATGAATCCCATCTTGAAAGGAATATGTTTCTGCCATGTCATGTTGTCACTTCAGTTTTTCTGCCCTTTTCTCCTCATTAAGTTCCAAGCCAAAGCAACAGAGAAGGTATCATGCTGATTGGTTTCTATACTAGTCTATCTTGAAGATTGTAGTTAAAAAGATTGTTGGAATTGAACATCAATTCAGTAACCTGTTCTAGAAAAATTCTGTCCCATTCTTCCAGATCCCATAAAATTATTTATCTCATCTTTGATGAGACAAATAACATGCCAAATTATGATAAACCTGAATATCATTATTTCATAAAAGAATAAACTCTTTGACAATATTTAACGATACAAAATTTTTTTCATAAAAGATTTCCAATCCTAAAAATTCCACCACTATTTAGCAGTGAATACATTTCAAATGTCATGAATATTTCTAAATTTTACTACTCCCTCATCATATGACATGGATTATACTTGCAATTTTCTTTTTAAAAAGGGACCAGATATAAACAGTGGTCTCAAAAGAGGCTATTTGAGAAAGTCACGCAGCTTTCATAAGCCGGTGGAAGAGGGTGTGAAGGTCAGCATTGTGCATTGATGGGTTAATGCCACATGTCTGGTTGCCCACAAATTAAATCACAATCTATAATAAGGAAAAGGTCTCAGGTTTTTAGAGAAATGAAAGATCTTTTTCTTTTCTTAGCACCTTTTTACTTGTCCAAAATCTCTAGTTATACCCATTTTTTCCCCCACTTTCTGAATTAACACGATGCAACATTTTCTCTGTAACAAGCAAAGAAACATTAAAGGGAAAATTATAATGGGGGCCTCATTAAAAAATAAAAGATAAATTTATATTAAATTGAAATTAATCCTTAATTTCTTGATAAATAATTTAACATTTAATTATTCACATCATTTAATTTTTTTATAATATAAGTGTCAATAAATAATATTATACTATTTTTAAAAAAATATATACATAAGATACTTATTTTTATAAGATATCTAATTTACGCGTTCCAAAATTTAATTATATATTCGCTTCTCACAATATGCAGAGGTGAATCTAGGATTCGTACAACATGGGTGCACCACTAAAAGAAAAAGAAAAAAAATATATTAAGTGAATTGATCACAAATATTCAAGGTAAATAACTTAATCCTTAACCAAGTGCAACATCTAATCTTCTTGTAGCATGAGTGCCAACATATAATATTATACCAATTTTAAAAAATATATACATAAAATATCAAATTTTACAAAAAAACCACGAATTCATGTGCCTCATTTTTAATACATAAAAGTGCCCCTGGCAGTAAGCCTCCAGAGAACTACAGATCGGTCAATTTTAGCATCATAACTAGATTTATTTTATATAATATTAAATTTATAAAATCAATTTTTATAAGTACAATAAAGTCACTAAATTAATTATTTATTTAACATTAATTAAAAAATTATCAAAATAATTCTTGTAACAAGTCACCCAACTATATCATAATTGCCCAAGAATATGTAAATTATCGAAAAGTTAAATTTTCAATGCCCCGAAATAACATACCAGCGCCACATAATGATTTATCACGGTGCATATGTTAGGCAAGAAAATATTGTAAAAAAAGATTTATAACTATCAACGTCAAGGAGATTAATTGGGGTTCGGCGATAAGTTGAGATGCAGCAAGCCTCCACGATGGAGCTACAGATCGTACTTTACGTGCATCTCAATGATGCTGCTCTTAAAAGTAATTATTTCAAATTAATAGTAATTAATTTTTAAAAATATAAATATTAATGATACATAAATAAAATAAATTTTAAATAAAGAGAGATAATATCTTAAGAAATAAATATGATTAAAATAGTTAAATATTTTTTCTGATTATATTATATTTGAATTTGATAAAAGAGTATTATGTTAATTTTTAACTTTTTTTTTTGAAATTTATGTTATATTTTTTATTTTAATTTATTTGCTTTAGTGGTATTGACTTGTTATTTCATATTACATGCTATTCATATTTTAGTTAGAATTGATAGATTATTTTTTGTTAAATATTTAAATAATTTTATAGCATTATATTTATAATATTAATATTTTTTTCAAACACGCATTCCATGATGTTTTAATAAATATGACTTTTAATTTTATAATTAATTAAATTAAAATATTATTAATTTTAAATATATATCAATTATTTTCTGCATTTCATGATGTTTTAATAAATATGACTTTTAATTTTTTATAATAAATTAAATTAAAATATTATTAATTAAAAATACATATCAATTATTCTTTTTATATTATTAGTTAAAAATGTATATGTATTTAATTAATATATTTTTCAGAGACAATATGTATCTTAAATACCTAACTTAATATCATTTGTACAGGCATATATTTCTTAAATATTAGTTTTAAATTTAATATAATTAATTTTTATTTTAAAATTTTAATTTAACCATGTAACTACACTTGCGCAATCAAACAATACAGTTGTAATTACACTATAGTTATATTATAATAAATAAATAAGTCATCGTAATTATTATATTATATAATTATTAGGTTGTGTAATTTTTAACTTAATAATTATATCAACTCTAATTACTAGATAAATTTAAATAAATTCTAATATTTTTTTAAGAAGTATGTAAGAGAAAAATATGATAGATAATTAATTTGAGAGGGAGGGAGGATAACTTTAACATGTTCAATAAGTGGTGTGCATCTAAGTTTGATTACCATCCAATAAAATCACCGTGGCAACGGGTGGTGGTGAATTTAATGTTGCATTTAAAGCTTTGTATGAAATCCCACTATTTTCTCCAACTGCTAACTTCCATACGTATTTCCTAATAAATTCTGTGCTTCCTACTTATAATCCCCCACCAACCTCTTATTTATGCAAACGTAATAGTGTCCTCTTACCACTTCTAGAGCTTGGTCCCGCCTTCCTTTGACTCGTTTTGAAAAGTATGGGTGATACAAGAAAATTTTAAATATAATTTTCAGTTGAATTTATAAACGATTCTTTGAAAAGAATCATTATAAATCCAACTCTCATGAACCATGTGGGGAAAATATTATACGTCTTAATTTTTTATATTATGATAATACGAGTATTTGATTTTTCAATATTAATTATTTTATTTTTCAAAAATTTCCGCATGACGGTTTTGAAGAGCAATTGTGTCTTTAATCATGCTAATACATGCATTAAAAATCTTTACATTACTAATATTATAATTATTTATTTATTAATTATGCATAGCATAATATCAAATAAAATATATAACTAATACTTGCGGATATATATAGATTAAAAAGTATACCAACAAAATATTACTAATACATAAAATTTAGTACATATATTACTTAGTCAAACAAAACCACATGAAATTGGACGGAGGGAGCACCATACAAATACTCTTTGTTTTGTTTAGCATAATAGAGTAGGCTAGTTTGACAGGCATCAAATCTATATAAACCGCAGAGACTTTCCCAGAGTTCACAACTAAAAAAGTAAGAAGGCTCTGAGGTGTGAGGGCGCCATGGCTATTTTCTCCAGAGTAGTGATCCCCTTGAAAATCACCCTCATCATATTCACCACTGCCCTGATATTCTTTTCACCTTCAGTACTCTCCTCTGCTTCCACTCCCAAAAAGTTCAAAAAAATCTATGCCTTTGGTGACTCCTACACAGACACAGGCAACACACACTCAGAAACCGGCCCTAGCTCTTTCAATTACGTATCCAATCCTCCTTACGGATGCACATTTTTTCATCATCCTACCAACAGATACTCCGACGGTCGATTAGTCATCGATTTCGTCGCTGAATCGCTGTCCTTGCCGTTTTTGCCGCCTTATCGAGACCGGAAAGCGGATAAAACTTACGGCGTTAACTTTGCTGTAGCTGGTTCTACTGCTATAAGACACAGATTTTTCGTGAGGAATAATCTCACGTTGAATGTGACTCCTCAATCGCTTCAAACGCAGCTCACGTGGTTCAATCGGTATTTGGAGAGCCAAGGTTGTGAAAATTCCACAACGACGCCCCAGCAGTGCGAGGCAGTGTTTAGTGATGCTCTGTTTTGGGTAGGTGAAATCGGTGCCAATGACTATGCGTATAGCTTTGCATCTACTGTTTCACCCAACACTATTCAATACCTTGCCACCAGAAGTGTCACTGGTTTTTTACAGGTAATTTAACTCATCTATCCATTTAATGCTATCATAAATTTTTTCCTACGCATCCAATTCGTTAGTGCGGATCATTTACATGAACTTTTCACACCTTAGTGTTGCACCGACTCCACCGACAAGAAAATTTCGGAACCAAGAGTCGAGATCAGCCTCACTCATAGTTTGGTTAATTCATTTTGTGCTGGTGTTATTGAAATGTCTGACAACTTACTCTAAAAAGATTAGATTAGATTTGTAATTATGCTTTCTCATATATCATGAGATCACACTAAGTATTGTTATTCTTAGTAAGTCCATCTCCTATAGTTAAAGTTTGTTTTGATAATATTTGATAACAGTTCAAGTAAAAAATTTACACATCCAATAGTTCAGTTGTAAAACTTAAAAAGTCATGATATTTTATAGTTTAGGTGTACTTTTTATCCTTCATTCATTTATTAATTATATTATATCTCAACACGTCTCTCAGATTTGTCTTGCTTTTTATGAAACTTTGAATTTCTTAATTATATCTATGTCATGACCTGATTACCTCATCAAAAAATTTATTGAGTTCTTAATAATATTATGACTCAACACTAATATGCTCTCTAATCATGAGTGACGTAATTTTTTTTTAATGGGCAATATATTCGTCAACCAGATTATTGTGTTAAATTGTATGACCATGAATTTAAACTGCTCGAGAGAATTCATTTTTAGCATCTTAAATTATATTACTATTTCTCAACACTTCTAAGGTTTACTTTCTTACAAAATTTGCCAAAAAGATCTCATATTTGGATTGGTTCATTTACCAGGTATTACTGAACAAGGGAGCAAAATATGTAGTTGTTCAAGGTCTTCCTCCAACAGGTTGCTTAACACTGTCCATGTATCTGGCACCTGAGACTGACAGAGATGACATGGGA
Source organism: Datura wrightii (assembly GCA_035772735.1). Lineage (NCBI taxonomy): Eukaryota > Viridiplantae > Streptophyta > Magnoliopsida > Solanales > Solanaceae > Datura > Datura wrightii. The sequence continues at coordinate 171,432,803 of JASDFA010000010.1, read as the reverse complement.
TGTGTGGGAAGTGTAGACAAGCAAAGCAACCTCCACAACAGCATCATCCAAGCCAAGTTAGATTCATTCAGAAAGCAGTTCCCACAAGCTGTTATTGTTTATGCAGACTACTGGAATGCCTACAGCACAATAGTGAGAGGTGCCAACAAGTACGGCTTTAAGGAGGTGTTCAAAAGTTGCTGCGGATCTGGTGGTGGAAAATTGAACTTCGACGTGTTCAACACTTGTGGTTCCCCTTCTTCAAGCTCTTGTCCGGATCCATCTCAGTACATTAACTGGGACGGCGTTCATCTCACTGAAGCCATGTACAAGACTATGGCGCACTTGTTTCTTAATGGGACATTTTGTAACCCCCCATTTAGTTACTTGCTAGCCAAAAAACAGTAGTTTTGAACCGAGTCAGTAATTAGCTTCCTATTCGTAGTGAATTAGTGAGCCCATGATCATCTTTGTCGAGTCGTTTGAAGGATTTTATACATAAAGTCGAATCTCACTCGTGGTCTCTACACAATGGGAACACTTCATTTTCTCGAAGTAATTGATATGATTGGAATATACGCAAGGAAATAAAAGATAATAATAATAAATTAATTGAAGATAGAAGGATAGAAGTCACAAAGGAATTGAAGAATAAAATTATTTCTGAGTTTAACTGGGCATATATGATAATAGTTGGTATATGAAATCAATCACATAAAATAAAGGCAGAACCAAAGGTTTAAAGGACAAATAATTATGGTCAAGACTACAACTTGAAAAGCAAAGTACACTTCGTCGGGGTCGTGTCAGTAGTAAAGCAAGATTTCTGATAACTGTTGAACAATGAACAGAGACATCCGGCCAGGAAAAGAAAAGAACAGAGACATGAGTAAAAATTCAAAGATACCCCAAATGAATTTAGCGAGAACAGAAATAACAAGAAGAATATATAAAAGCATACACTACCTATATATTTGAGGAAGAAATGAACTTTAATTTCTACAAGTTCTTGATTCAGTTATCCCCTTGGTCCCCATCTCAATAGGACATGTCGTGCATTTATCACGTTTATTGCTTCTTTCCCCAGTGTCGTGCCCCACTCGTCAGACAAGAAAAGAAGTATACTAGATAAATCAAAGGAAAGTAACTTCCTTATAACCTGGAATAGACCAATGCTTCCATGGACTTTGCGATGATCGAGTGCTGCCAATTACGTCCTTGCCAGCTGCAGATTGTCACACTTGTCTGAATAGTGATCGGTCTGTAATCGCTTCCCTACGCTCTGATGAAGCCAGAGTAACAAGCGGATGCAGGGTTATATATAAAAGCTGCAATATATGAGCTTCTTGATAGTTTATATGCGTCCACCAAACACAACAAAGAACTAGGTCCCTTACCTGGTTCCTTAATAGAAAACAGAAATTAAAAAACATAAGAAATTTTACGTGGAAACCTCTTTGACCAAGAGAGTAAAACCACGACCTACACTGGTAGGATTTTCAAACTCCACTAAAAGGGCAAGTTCAAATTACAAACTCATGTAACCTAGGAATTAACCTATCAATCCCTTCCCCCTTACAATACCTCTATTGTAAGTTTTTGCAATAACTCTATTACAAAGAAAATCAAAGGCTAACTCTAGTCTATCAAACAACGATTTTACAACCAGATAATAGCTACCTAAGAATGCTTCTCATAAGAGGATTAGGTTTACAAATTAAGAACAAAAGACAAGAAATCAATAACCTAGAACTAAATAAATACACATGAAATGGTTCTGGTTTTTCTTGTTGTTGAGTCTTGTCTTCGGATGGCTTTTGCAAGAGAGGAAGTGTCCTTCTTGGGTGTTTGCAAAAGTGAAGACCCATTTGTCTTGTGTCAAGTCGATATCAAAGATGAGAGAGAGATAAATGAGATATTGTCCAGCGGATAAATGATAGGAGCAGTAACAGTCTGGCCACTGTGTTGTGGCAGCCGTGACAGGCTGTAAAACTGTTATTGACAGCTGTGAAAGTTGACTTTTGGTAGAGAGAAATCTGGTCGCTGATCTGGTCCCCCGATAGATTTGTCAAATCATCAAAACTTATATGCATAGTACTTCAAGGTCTCTATGCTGCATCACTTCTATATTCACCTTGACTCATTTTAAACTCACTCATATTCATTCTTAAATCATGGTGCACGGGGACAGGGAGCTCCACTGCTATAGACCGTCCAGGGGAACGAAGACCAAGGTAATTAGTATAAGGCCTTCTCTTCTACTTGCTAGGTTGGAAGCCAAACTTCCTAAGAAAAGAAAACAATTTGGAGGCTCCTATGTTCCCACGTTTTTCACATTAAACTAATGATTTCAAAAAAGATTTTTAAGGAAAAAGCTTTAAAATTACTAAATTGTTGAAAATCTTAGTAATTCAGTTGATTAGTTATTTAAAATTTCACTTTGTTGGTAAGAGTTTGATTCAACACCTTATAATCCCTCCTTCATTTCTCCTACCCTATTTTGTTCTGGCTTATCACATCCATTTTCCTTCAATTCTATTTAAATTGACTTAAAAGAAAAAAGCATAGTACTAAATTCAATACATTTTAAATGTGGTTTAAGATCTTAGCACCCATTCATTAAGAAAATCATTTACTAATAACATTAGCCTTTATCTCTCCCCCAAGTGAAGAGGAAACCTATTCAGTCCAAATTGGGGGCTGAATAAGTTAACTAGTCATCAGGGTTAATTTGATATCAACAAAGTTAGTCAAATTAGATTAGTTTATATAAAAAGTCACTATAGCCAAAAAAACTAAAGAGATTATTACGCAAACCTCCCTCAAGTTTGATTTTGTCGCAATTGCTTCTTTTATAGTTATATTTGCCTTTTTTTAAAAAAAATTCTTTTAACCTTTTTTCTTTTAAATAACAATCGTTTGAACCTAATTATTATTAATATAAAATTTGTGAGTTAAGTGATTTATCCTTTATAATAATTACTTTTATTTAATTAATTTTGAAGACGTCATTTTTTTCCGTTAAAATTTATTGATTCCTGCACTTGCTAATATTGCTCTCCCACGACCTCGTTTGGATGAAGAGCACGGATTTAACGCAAAAGCCAATAATGTTCTCCAAATGTTGTCTGATCAGGTGCATATATGAACTTCCCTTTACCCTTTTAAAATTTGAAATCCTAGTTCTCATTCACATGCTCACGCTATCCACTAGACATATATTGCTATTAAAAGTCTACAACTCCATGTATATCCGTAAATTGATACTGTTGAATTTGTTGATTTTAATTTAAGGACATGTGAGTTAAATTAACCTCAACAACGAGATAATAATGAAAAGAGTCATAACGACAATAATATGAATGAATACAAGAACAAAAAAGCGATTGAACAATGTATTAGATCTGAAAAAACAAGCTTAGATAGCCTGAGAATAGTATGATCGAAATGCTGAGAGGATTAAAGTGCAAAGGGCTTCATAGCTAACTGAGTTGCATAAATAATTTGTGAATACAGAATGTGGAGCCCCAAATATAGAAAACTGGAGATCCAATTATAGAGAAATTCTAGGAAGCGGCCTCCCTGAATTCCGTCCCTCTTGTAGACTTCCACTAGGTCACGAATTTTGCATTTGCATATATCTTTGGAAATCTGACCCCTTGAAATAGCACAGATGCACCCGTTCTCTGGTCCATACGGTCATGCAACTCCTTTAAACCTTCTCATGGACTTGCCTTGATCTCTTTTCAGAGAGATTTCATTACTGGCAGTCCTGCCTCGGGGCCGTTCTCGATATTTCAGTTCCTTGGCGCAGGGGTTTTAGCCTTAGTGCTTCCTCGCCTATTCCAGTACCGCCAGATGCCACTGCAATTATGATTTTTTTGCAATTCCATCATATTCTCATCTTGAGCTGCCACCTATTTTAACATGATTCCATGTTGAGTAGCTACGGCTTTCAAAGCCTCATTGATGTTATCGAAACTGGTTCTGTAATCCACCTTTTCATGAGTTATTCTTCCCCCCTCCCCTGTGCACATTCATGTTTATCAGATCTATATATATTCTCTATACCCAATTCTTCTTCATTATCAACGATGGGTTGGTTTCCAGCATCAACCTTCTGTTCTTGAACAATGTTATCTCGTCGATACTCTGGTGTGTTTTCATAACTCATTTGTGAGCCTGCCATAGATGATTTGTTACACCAAGAGTAAGCAAGAAATTTCAAAAAGTTAGTGAGAATGGAATTAATGAGATAATACAATACTGCAACTGTCCAGACCTCACGGTGGGCGCTAAACTGTTGACCAATAAAATCAATATAATTGATTTAATAATGAGATCAGGACACCGATTAGCTCACAAGTTTAGGGTTAAAGGTGAAAGTGTTTGACAAACATGGGAATTTATGCAATATATAAAGCAAATTCAGAATCTCAAAGACCCTTTGAATGAGGTGAACCAACCACATAAAGAGAGTGCCTATTTATAGTTTTTACATGGGTACTAAGACAAATCACAGAGCTTCAGCCTGCTCGTCTGTACACTAGGGATAATCATGACTCTAATAATAAGTTGTTACAAATGACAACTACTATTTTGTCACTACGTTCAGATCTTTTGTGTGATTTTGCTTACGTGTTGATGTCCTTTTCACCGTGTATTCTTTCTCAAGCTGCTTATATCGGAGTCGTGGCCTCTCCATAGCCTTCTTCCATTATCTTCCTCCTGATCTAAACTTCAGATACTTCTTGTCACGTGCCAAATACTTGCCTTCGCCTTTCTCTTTACTCTGTCGTTATGACTCCAACACTGTCCTCCTATATCACATGCTTCCTGCCATGTATCTTGACATACAATCAAATCTTATTATAAGAGTTATTCGTTATAACAACATTTCACTATATTGACCTGATTTTTTTTGGAACAAATTTTCATGTTATATTTTGCTTCTCTATAACAACACTATACCTATAACAACAGTGACGTTCAGTATTGCAGTATACTCTTTATAAAATTACCCTCTAAAAAGTCAAACTCAAATATTATGTAATGATATTTTGTAAGACATATATTATGTACAAAAATGAATGTTAAAAATATTTATGATAATCACCATTAATGTCATGCACATAGTAAATTTCAATTACGAATATCTAAAAAAAATTATATTAAAATATAGTGCCCACCAGTTATGATCTTAACTTCACGAGAAAAGGCTATGAGTGTTTACTTTTTTAAATTCATACTCTTTTTATTTTATTTTTTTGGTTAAATTGGTTAACAAATACATTTATTCTTCTTTATGCACAAAATTATTGCCCCGACTGGGCCTGCCCTAAGGCTAGAAAGGAAGTTGCCCTTTCTGGCCCCTGGGTGAGAAAACTAGATTTTTGCGTACTTTTATTTATAACATCTTAAATGAGATCTAAATGTTAAATATTAGTATACAAATATAATAACACCTCATTATAGTAGTTATGAAATTTTCAGATGAGCACAGCTACTATAACGAAATTTAACTGTAATATTTTCCTCATACAGAATTTAGAAGAAAAGAAATTACCATGAAGAATACATAGTAAAAGCATATACAAGTATACAACCTATATATTTGAGGAAGAAATGAACGTTAAATTTCAACGATCAGGGAAATTATCTCCTTTAATTTGGTCCCATCTCAATAGGACATTGTAGCACGTACAACGCACGCGCTTATTGCTTCTCTCCCTAGTGCTGTTTCATTCAGTCCCAAGTCGTCAGAGAAGACAAAAAGGTGCTAGATATAAGGAAGGTACCTTCTTTGTCACCTGGGGATAAAATAGACCAATTCTTCCGTGGACTGTGCCTCTGGTCAAGTGCCAGGTCCTTGATGTAATAATTGAGTGGAAAAAGCATGGAGCGGGTGATTTTTTTATTGCCGTAAATATTTAATTCATCAACTTTTTTATATTTATATTTTTTATTTAATTTTCAATCTCATATATTTTTGTATTAGTATTGGAATTTAATATGTTTTGATGATTGATAGAATATTGATGGAACAGGTAAGTCAAACTGTTTCAATGGTACACTGTCTCAAAGAGATGAGTTTGCAAAATAACAAAAACGAAATAAAGACAAGTGTGTAAAAATCAAGGAATGGATAATAAAACTATGTCAAATAAATTGAAGGAAATAAATATGTGCTAAATTAAAGTATTGGATTCTACCACAATATTAAAGAAACAAAGAATTTGACTTGAAGAAGGAGTCTCAGTTGAGTAGAACTCTAAGTCAAAAAAAGTTTGAATGATGAGCAGTTTGAAGTGAAGAACAACTCTCTAAAAAGTTGTACATATGCTGAATTGAAGTGTTGGAGTTCGACTACAACACCAAAAGCAAGAAGTTTGTCTTGAAAAGGAGTCTCGCTTGAATTAGAACTTCAAGTCAAGGAGAGTATGAGTTAATGTATAGTTCAAGGAAAAGAAGAACTCTTTAAAGAACTCTTAGTTGCTGAATAAATTCAGCTGTGTGAAGCAAGGAATTTGTATCCATCTCAAACACTTAGGGCTGCGTATCGATCGGTTCGGTTCGATTTTGAAAGTAAAACCGGTTATCAGTTTGTAAACATGTAAACCGTTAAAGAACCATTAAGATATCAATTTTTCGATTATTGATCGTTATTGGTTTGGTTATCGGGTTTACCGATAAGATCTCACATGAAATATCTCATAAGTCATAAGTATGTTTAACTAGAAAAAAAGTGGGTGAAAAGAGAAAAAGCATATAGAACTAGCTCAACTAAAATAGTCAACTTTAGTTTAAATTAAAACACCATCCCCTTCACTTTTCATCGACACTCATTTCATCTTCTTGATTGGATACTTTATATATTGAAGGCTAAGATTATAATTTAATAAATTATTATCGGGTTATCGGTTAACCTGTTAAACAAAGTGGTCAAACCGATACCGAACCAATAACCCAATAACTTGGGATAGTAAAACGATAATCAAACCGTTAAACCAATAACCCAAACCATTAATCCAATAACTCAATCATTAGTTCGGATTATTGGTTTAATCATTAATTTGCACACCCCCCAACAAACACTATCACATCAAGGAGTCCTTATCCTAAAAAGTGTTTGTGTTTAACCAACTTGCTTTCACTTGGTATTATAAATATGCAGACCTTTTAGTGAAGAGAGGCATGCACCTATACTGAGAGAAATAGCAGAAATCAAAGTTTAAAACAAAGATTATTCTTATGTTTCTGTCTAACTATTTAAGTGCGGAGGCTGATACAAAGTACCAGATTGAAGAACCTGTCTCATGGATATGTTTCACAATGTCTTCAATTCTAGCTTTTTCTATTAGGATTGTTATTGAGTTGTACCTATTTCCAACTTTCTTAGAAGCATCATTTAGGTATTTTTCTGAGGAAAAATTAACTTCAAGTTAGGCATAACTTGGAGGCGTCGTAACTTTCTTTTTTATTGTTGTAAGAGGGATTAGAGTTAGTTCCTAGGTTGCAAGTGTTTGGAATCTGAATTTTGTTGAAGCTCACAGTGTTAGTGAAGTTTGGGGCAAATCCTGCAGAGGTGTAGGTCGTGATTTTTCACCATTGTGAGCCGAGTACTTTCCACGTAAAAATATTATGCTCTTTACTTACTCCTTTTACTACTTAGTTGAAACACGTTGCCAACCTGTTTCACTTGTAGGCAACTAGCTAGGTTAAGTAACTAAAACTGTGGTCGTGCAACCTAATAGTTAGTCTATCTTTTTTCTTTTTTTCATATTGTGAATTTTTATTATGTTGTGGATTTGAAAAATACATTAGTAATTGCTATGTCAGTGCAAGTTGTTTATATTCAAAATAATTTAACTTAAATTGTCTTCTTTAGTGGAGTCTAATATTGATACTATGTTATCTCCTTTGATTGAGTCTTATATTGATATTATGTGATTTAAAATTTATGTTATTCGTAACTCGCATTCTTCATCTATTCATACATTCAAAAGTTTCATCTATTAAGATAAAGTAATCTCTTCATCTCATAAAACAATCTGTATAAAATTATAAATTATTATAATTATAATTCTTGTGCATAATTTATTTTAGATAATCTTTTGAAGAAATCTGAAAAAAATCTCGTAAATGAAATTGTGTCAATTAACAACTTAAGACGATACGACTCTCATTGATAATAAAAATCTTAATTATTAAAATTGAATTAGTAAACGAGCATAAAATTAAGAAAATAAAGCAAGACACTTGAATGATTATTCCATTAGTTATTTACCATGAAGAATATATTGTAAAAAGCATATTCGACCTATATATTCGAGGAAGAAATGAACTTTCATTTCAGCAAGTTAAGGGAAGTTATCTCCTTGGTCCCATCTCAATAGGACATTGTCGCACGTGTAACGCGCTTAGTGCTGTTACTTTCAGTCCCAACTCGTTTGACAAGAAAAAAAGGTGCTAGATATATAAACAAATACAAAGGAAGAAGGTTACACCGGCGGATAAAATAGACCAATTCTTCCGTTGACTTTAATTTGATGTAATAATAGAGGGGAAAAAGCGGAAAGCGGCGAGCGGCTCAGACATGTTAATTCACCGGGCAAGAATTAATGGCGTCGATTCTGATTTGCTTGCTCCCTTTGCTGCTTGCTCTGTCAAACATCCTTGTGGGCGTCAAACCCGCAGAGATCAGTACCTTGACATACTATTGCCCAAGTACCAATATTAATAATTATACAGAAGGAAGTAAGTTTCAGTCAAATCTTAACCGCTTGCTGTACAGATCACTATACAATAATGGTGGCATTTCAATCTATGCAAAAGCCAGTGAAGGAGATGACCCTGATAAAGTTTATGGAGTATTCCTCTGTAGAGGAGACGTTGCACCTAAAGACTGCCAAAACTGCATAGACGTGGCAACTGAGCAGATCTTGCGGGAATGTCTTCTCAAGAAACAGGCAATCATATGGTATGATCAGTGTTTGGTCCGCTATTCTGATGTACCTTTCGCCTCCATGCTGGACGGCAGCTCGGTTTCTCGGATCTTGTACAACACACGAAACGTTTCTCAGCCGGAACAATTTAAGGAGAATTTGAGTGCAATGTTTAATAATCTTACCGCTCAAGCAACTTTAGTTTATCCCAATCTGAAATATGCTGCAAATTCTGATGAAATTACACCGTTTCAGAAGTTGTATGGCATGGTGCAGTGTCTACCTGATTTGTCAGCCACAGATTGTCGCACTTGCCTGAATAGTGCTCTTTCAGTAATCGCTACCCTACTCTCTGACGCTAGAGTACCAAGCGGATGCAGAGTTCTATACCGAAGCTGCAATTTAAGATATGAGTTATATCCATTCTTAAGTGCTGGTGGACGGCAACTGCAAGCACCACCCCCTTCGACCAGCGGGAGGCAGATTAACAAAGACGAAGGTATATCTGGGAGGCAGATTAACGAAGACAAAGGTATAATCATATATATGTTTATAAGATCTGTTATCTTCTACTTTCCATGGAAGTAAAATTTGCAACTTTTCTTTTTCCTTTTCAAATTTGTAACTTTACTTTTAGATGGTGTGTTAATGAAGCCAAATTTCATCAGAAAATAAAACTATTTCCCAGCAGAGATTTTTCGCCCTCTGTCTTTAAACTAATGTTGTAAATTTTCGCGCTAGCTCACTCCATTTTTAACTAAAACTTTTCGGAATATAGAAATTGTTACTATAAACTTGGTTAAGTGGCTATTTCTGCTAATTAACTGTACCTAAATTAGTAGGGAAAGACCAAGAAAAGTTAAAGCACACACCATTTTTACGTGAAAAAGCACTCGAGCTCAAAGATGTAAAAACACACCCACGCTCTTGTGGGACTTGAACTCACAACTTCACTATTAAAACTAAGCCAAACTCAGTTACACTTGTAACCCAAAGAACTCAACTCCAACAGTTACTCCATTGTTGCTACCCTTTCAAGTCAACTCTAACTTGAAGCAGAAAGAACATAACTCTAGTCAGAGGCGGATCTAAGATTTAAGCTCTAAAGGTTCAATGTTTAAGATTTTAGTATTGAATTCATAGTATTTTAAAGTTATGGGGTTATATCTACTGTCTATTTAAATTTCAGTGAATTTTATGGAAATTTATGTTCTGCATTAAAAGTAGTGGGTTCAGAGGCACTGATATGCTGCCTCCACCTCTGATCTAGTCCCTTCACCTCAAAAATCCTATACTATTGTTAACCCCTTCAAACTATTCTAGCTTGAAGCAATGTTTACTCTAGATTACAACCTTAAAATTTGTTACCAAAGCAGACAAAGATTACAACTTGATAATCTAATATATGAACTCGGACTGGACTCAAAACTCAAAACTCAGTGTAACTCTATAAAGAAACACTCATCCACTCTGTTCCTCTTCAAGTTCCTTCTATGTGAACCTTGACTTATATGAGTAGGGTAATTAGTAGCATAAGAAGTTCAAATTATTGTCTTTAATTTGCTTTCAGACACGTCAATATTAAGGCTTAATGGCTAAAGATGTAGTCTTGGAGTACCAGAATCTGGCAGTCTAGGTTCCCCTTTCATTCTGGTCCTCCTTGCATTGATTTAGTGAAGAAAGAGTTTGGTTTAAAGTGTAGTTTGTTTCATCGAAGTATATTGAGTCATTAGCTATTGAGGGATAAGAATTTTGGATGTTAAAACACAGGAATAACCACTGTTGAATGCTTTACATGAGCAAGGAATTGGGATACCCAAAGTATATTTTGGATGTTCTTGAAAAAGGCTAAGAAAAAATAAGTTTGAAGTGGTTCAATTTTTCCTCAATTAGAGAATTCGAAAAGGCCAAAGTAAGTCCAAAACGAACAAGTTTAGTTTCCGTCTAGTATTGTAATCTGAATTTGAGGAATGTCTTAATCAATAGAACCTTCTATACTCGAATCTCTTGTACTAACTAAGTTTTGGTCTTTGTTCGATCATCAAGGCACTCTCTTCACAGGGTAAGTGTCGATTTCAGCAGTGAAATGACAGCCTACTTTCTTTTTTCAGGGGGAAATACTTCAAAGACAAAGCTTATTAGTATCATCATAGGTGTTATAGCACTTTTGGCTGTTGTACTTGCAGGAACTAGCTTTTACCTTGTGAAAAGAAGAAGACGAATAGAGAAAGGTAAAAAATATATTGGTGTTATAAATTGAAAAGAAAGTACTAAATTTTTTTAGTTAACTGATCATTAAGTTGAATCTTTGCAGAGGTGGATGAAAGTAGTCAAGAAATTCAATTTCTTAACACGGTAGTAGAAGCACTTGGTGAAGACTTTTCGAATGATGGATTTTACTCTGGAAACCATTCGAAGTCCCAAGAGTTTCCAGTTGTAAAGTTAAGCCTCATTCGTGCAGCTACAGAAAATTTTTCTGAAGAAAACAAGCTCGGAGAAGGTGGATTTGGTTCAGTGTACAAGGTAACTATTCCTATCATTTATCTCCAATTATCCTGTGAGTTGTCAAATCTTAGTAGTGAATCTAGTTGCTGGAGGGGGTCAATTTGTCCATGAGTTTTTGGTTATCTGATGTTGTGTATCCAGGGTACACTAGCCAATGGCATAGCAATTGCAATCAAGAGACTCTCTAGATCATCTGGTCAAGGTCTAAAGGAGTTCAAGAATGAAGTTGTCTTAATTGCCAGATTACAGCACAGAAATCTCGTCAGGCTCTTGGGTTGCTGCTTAGAGGGAAATGAAGCATTGCTTATATATGAGTTCATGCCCAACAAAAGCCTGGACTTCTTCCTCTTCGGTTTGACCTTTACTTATTTGGCCAGTTAGTATACCGTGAAGCAGCAATTGTTCACTAACTTGATACTTTCTTCTTACAGATTCAAGAGAAAATGAGATTCTGGATTGGAGACAACGTCTCCACATTATTAAGGGAATAGCCAGGGGCATTCTGTATCTGCACGAGGATTCTCGACTAAGAATCATTCATAGGGACCTGAAAGCTAGCAATGTTTTACTGGACAAAGATATGAACCCCAAGATATCGGACTTTGGAATGGCAAAGATGTTTAGCGGAAATCAACGTGAAGCCAATACAAATAGAGTTGTTGGAACCTAGTAAGACTTCTCCTGATTCAAGCTCTATACTTCTCATCCCTCTGAGTATTTTCTTCTATCAAAATTAGACTTTTACTTTGTCTGTAATCTTAAGAATACAAAAGATGTATCACCTCATGAGTTTAAGTTCCATTATCAAAATATCTCGATATGCAGAGCCTGAAGAGGAAGAACTAGCATGCACATTGAGTGTGCTGAAGACAATTATATAAACAAACACGGGCTCTTTCTCTAAAACACGCATTTAGATGAAGTGCTAACAGAATTAAACATATTTGATGTGTGAAATTACATGCTAATAGAAGATGATGAAAAAAATCTGTTGGTCTAATATAAAACAACATTGTGCAGTAAGATTGATGCTATGGACCAATTTTTACTTCTACAGTGGATATATGGCCCCTGAGTATGCTATGGAGGGACTTTTGTCAACTAAATCAGATGTTTTCAGCTTTGGTGTTCTGGTGCTTGAGATAGTAAGTGGGAGGAAGAACACTGGCTATCTTTCCGAACATGGTCAAAGCCTCCTTAATTTTGTGAGTGTATTTCTTCTCCATTTTTTGTTTTGAAGTCAGCTTGTTTTTGGTTATGTCAATTTCAACTTGCATGAAGCATCCTAAAACTATCTTTAAAATATAGGCGTGGAAATTGTGGTGTGACGGGCATGGATTAGAGCTTATGGACCCTTGCTTATTGCAGTCTTGTGTGGCAAATGAGATAACAAAATGTATCCATATCGGATTGCTCTGTGTTCAACAAGATCCAGCAGATAGACCTACCATGTCCTCAGTAGTTTTTATGCTGGAAAATGACCCTCAAACACTTCCACAACCATCACAACCTGCATTTTCTATTGGGCGAATTGCCATGAGATCAGCTGAGCCTCGATCTGATGATCAATTGTGTTCCGTTAACGAGGTCACTTTATCAATTCTATCACCCCGATGACCATTATAGACCATCAATTCTTCCACAAGGGGTCGTTCAGTTCGCAAATAAGTTGATGCAGAGATTATCATACAACAATAGTAATCCAAAGATTAATGTCTGTTGTATTAATTAATGTGTGTACATTTCCAGGTGGATGTTCATGTTTGGACCATACTACTAAAAGGTATATACGCTTGTATAATAACTCATTAGGTTTTAGAATGTATAAACTTTTGTTTCCAATTAAAAACTTTTGTCATCTGGATTTTTATCTAAATATAGCTAATTCTTGTATTATTGTTCCACATTGGATTTGGTATATAATGATAAAAAGATTCTTGTAAAAAGAATGTACTAGTATTAACTGTTCTGTATATTAACTATTCTGTAATTGGTATGGTTATCAATTCATACTAGCATAAGTTTTCCCATCACACGATTTCAGATAACTTGGCGGTCTTTTTTTTCTCCAACAAATGTCGCAACCTGAATGCAGTTGCCTCAACCTAAGGTACATTTCGTTGAACAAACTTGTCACTTGATTCCCATTTTGAGCAGCAAGGATCAACATGGGTCACCATTGCAACTGTGAATCGTCTACTTTGCTAAATTTTATTCCTCCTCCTGCAGTATTCTCCTTAAATATTTCTTGAAAAGGTTTCAGTTCCGTGACAAGTTGGTATGAAGATGTTTCAATTGGGTCATACGTAAAGTCAGATCTCACAATTCTTACATGGCTATATGGTTATGTTTGAGTCCTTGACTAGCTGAAGCAGGCGTGTCATTTTCATATTACTTAAACATTTGTAAAAATATGACACCTGGGCCTAACTCAACCTCAAAAGCTAGCTCAAGAGGGATCCACTCTAACACTCCCCTTCACACCCAGACCCGACTGGAGTGTGGACTGGGAGCCCAAACAGAATGGACCTGGCTCTGATATCATGTAAAGATATGACACCTGGGCCTAGATCAACCTCAAAAGCTAGCTCAAGAGGGGAGTATTGCCCAAGTTCATATAAACAAACTACCAGTCCATTCCCCAACCAATGTGGGACTTTAACCCACTCTAACCACATTATTCCTCTCAAAATTTAGGAAGAGTTGGAAATCAAGAATGGCATCTGTTGTATAAGATTCCAGGGCACACTAGCCAATGGCATAGCAATTGCAATCAAGAGGCTCTCTAGAACATCTGGTCAAGGACTGAAAGAGTTCAAGAATGAAGTAGTCTTAATTGCCAGATAACAACACAGAAATCTCATCAGGCTCTTGGGTTGCTGCTTTGAGGGAAATGAAGCACTGCTTATCTATGAGCTTCCTCTTTGGTTTGGCCTTTACTTATTTGGCTAATTAGTGTATCTGGAAGCAGCAATTGTTCGCTAACATGGATACAGACCAGACATTACAAGATTGTAGAGGCAAACGAGCCCAAATAAATGGTCAATCTATCTTCTTTCTTGCTACTTAGTGATTGCAAACTAACATGTTGACTCACTGTGGTATGACATTTTCACGAGCACAACAAACATTTTTACGTTTATTTGACTCTTTGATTGTGAAATACATGCGGACAAAGCGCTTACAAAACACATAATAAGTACTTGTTAGAGTGCTGAAAGTGAGGTAACAGTCTCTTTGCTGACTTCAAGGTCTTTTACAAATTACACCAATGATGCAGTTATTCAGCACAAAGTTAAACAAGAAATGTTTTGGAAGAATGAAAAATCAAGGAATTAGAGGACATTACCGGACTCTATCCACAGGCTTTGGTCGGTATGTTAAACTACTAATCTTAATTTAGTTCAGAAGTTGTATCATATCAAATATTCGTAATAAACTAGGAACAGGGCATCTGGAATATCTTTAGGCAAGTTGTTTATGTAAAGGTAGAAACGCAGCATGTCCTCATTCGAAAGAGTTGCCTGGTCAACGACGTCGCTATTGCCTGTCAGAACCCATAGATCTCCTGAATTCACTCTCTTGAGGTTTCCTCTGCAAAATGGACAGGACTCAGACCTTAGGTTCCTGCAAACAGAGATCACGGGTAAGAGCATCACCAAACAAACATATTCTTTTCACGACAAAAAGTAATAGTGAGCGATCCAGAAAAAGAAAATGAAGAACAAGAATATCACTTGCCAGTCACGATAGCAACTAATGCACATTGCATGACAGCAGTTTGGCAAAACTACTTTGGTGCACGGTTCTAAGCAGATCCCACATTCATTTTCTTTCTCTTGATCAGCATCAAAAGGCTTTTTTTCTTGTACTTTCTTTCCGGCAATCGTTTTTGAAACTTGAGGTTCGTCTTGACTACTATCCTGCTCTGATGAGCTATCATGTAGGTGCTGGAGAGATGGTAATAGAACCGCTGCAAATTGGTATTTGTCAGAGAAATAAGTGTCCACATATACGGATATAGTTAGAGAAAAACTCCACACTTAAATATGGAGACGGTGCATAAACGGAAAGTGGAATTACACTGGGTATATGGTTGTTGTACTAGTGGGATGAAATAAACTCCTTAAATGAACCAATCCAGGAAAGTCTATCTGATTAAGTATATCAGAATACAATGTCAAGTAGATTTAAATGAAAAATGGCGTGTACCATAAAATTCTCTAATGCTTGCTTTCCTCCCATCAGAAGGAATCTTCTTCTTCCCATTGGGGATAACCTAAAAGAGATCACAATTTTATTTTCAATGAATATAACAATATCATCTTAAATTAATAATACATCAACTTACTAGTACTGCGAGAAGAAATTAACAGCCCGAGGATAGAGAACAAACCTTGTATATGACTATGTGGAAGAGATTGAAATAACTTGGAAGTAGGCATGTGCATGAGCAATTCATCCATTTGAGCAAGAACAGAAGTACTGGTGCCAAATTACTGTAAACCAATTTCATTTGTAGACAAGTACCATTCTTGAACCTCGGAATAGAAACTGCCCTGAAACACGTAATTTAGAGGGACAAAAGGTTATCTTTTTTGTTTAAGACTACAGCCAGAACAACGAGTTATCCTGCCACACCTTTTACAATTGGCTACGCAAATCACAAGCAAATCCAGTGATTTAAACATGGAACAGGAGGAACCACAGAAAGGAAATTGAAGGTTGCAGATACAAAGGCTTTCAAACTCACATACAGCTTACAAAAGTATTATTCTGAGACCTTTAAAATAACAGAAGAAAATACATTCAAGAATACAAATATATCAATAAACTCTCTTTACAGCAGATTACTCTTCTATTGCAATGTTTCATCATTTAATTGTCTACTATATGTGAAAGTAGATGTGATAAAACTTAGTACCAATGAAGATTTCATTAGGTTTTAACAGTGATAAAGTGATAAACACTGGAGGTAAAAACAACTGATATTTAACTAACCAAAAGAACCCCTTGGACTATATTCATAATTATTGAAAGCTGTTATAAAATTTGTCGAGCAAGTTTGAAAAGAGGGTCCCAGGTTGGCTTTTATGAAGATCCTATCTTTCTATTCCTAAGTGCGCCATAGATTGTGAGTGAGCTTTCGAGCAGTAGAGATATCTATGGAACTTGCATACAGACCGTTGAAGAAAAAATCATTAGGAAGGGGAAGAGAAAGGGAAATTCCAAAAAATTTTGTCTCCTTGTTTGCCTTGCATCAAAGACGAAAAAAGAAAAAAAGTAAAGAAAAATAAGGAGCCTTTTTCTTTTGGGCTCACTACCATATATAGTTATGTCAATGAGAAGAATAACAAAATTTTTGTTACTTCCATTTTCATCTCAATTCAACTTTCTCCTCCACTTGCTCTTCCATTTTCCTTTCCTTTGACCAAAGAATAAGTACTGCCCACACGAACAAAATAAAGCTCAATTGAAATTCCATTTGGAAGCCGAAGAAAGGCTACTTCCAGAAATTCCCAAGGAAAGAAAACTAGAAATAATTTCCTGTTATTCAACAGCATTTTCCTACTTCCACACGCTACAAAATGCAGAAGACATATTAGCATTTAGCAAGCTCTAATCCCTCTAGGGCAAACGCCTTTCCTTTATCACGAAAAACAAAGTGTAAAATGCAGACTTTTCAAAGTAACTAAAAAACAAAATAGTAGTAATACTTGAAAAGTTCAAGCTTTTTCAAAAATTGCAAAGGAGGGAAAAAAAAAGTTGTCTTTGTAATTAACTAAAGAAACCCCTCGTCCCAAAACCAGAAAAGAGACCTGTTTTACGTTTAAAGATACCCAGAAAGTGGAAACAATTTAAAATTTGAACATAAAGTGGCTTTACTTGGGGAGTTCATTCCCTAATCAGAAACTTAGTAATTCATCATATACAGAATCAACAGAGCACTGAAATTTATTTTTTTTTAAAGAAAAACTGAAAGAAAATCAAATAGATAGAACGTACAACAAATTGGCATAGTGAATGTCAGCCTCAATTGCCTTTAAAGAATCTTCACAGGAAGTAGATTTCCCAAGCTGATAGTAATTCGTCATTATTTATTCCAAATGTACACTACTTTTCCTTGCAAAGTTTTTTCTTTTTTTCCTTCTCTCAGGGAATTGATCAGCACAGTGATGGGCAAAAACACTCAACTGGGTGTATGTAATATAGGAGTAAAACGTTGAACACTTAGAAAGAAGAAGAAAAAAGAAGTCAATGGAGTCTAGAAGGAGTATTTACTGAGAGAGAGAGAGAGAGGCCATTGACAGAGTCCTATAATACCATTATAAAGGACGAAGAGAGAGAGCGCGCGGGGGGGGGGGGGGGGGGGGGGAGAAATAAATAAGAGAGAGAGAGAGAGATTTTGGTGTTGTTTATGGTTGGTTGCTTGCAGTTACAAGTTTTGATTTTGATTTCTGGCTGATTGACTGTAATGTATTGAAGTAGAATTTTGACTGTTGAGCAACCCATGCGAAGATGAAGAAGGAACATTTCTTCTCTGCGACCGAAAGTTCGAAAACCAAATTTGACTTCAATTCCTATAAATGGTAGTAATTCAATTTTCATTTTATTACTCCCTCTTTTTATTTTTACTCTTCCATAATATTAAAAAAAGAAAATTGATCAAAAATACTCCTAATCTATGAGAAATAATTTATAATATTCTTTTTCTATTTTTTGATTTAAAAATAACTTAAATCTTTAGTTTTGGCTCGAGAATATTCCTCTTTTTTCACCTTTTGATCTAAAAATACTTTCAATCTTGAAAATGTAATATTTAAAGATTTGAAATCTTATTTTTTTTTTTATTTTTTTTTAAATTAATAAAATTAATTTCTAATCAAGATGATCTAGAAAGGTACTCATTATATTATTTTTTTAATTTCTAATTTTTTTTGTATTTCTAATTTTTAATTGTATGTATAAATTATATCGGTTTTATTAATTTCTAAAATAAAAAGTAAAAAAATAATTTAAATCTCTAAATATTAAAATTTTCAAGGCTGAGGATATTTTAGACACTTTATATGTAAAATGGCGATCTCTTATGTGTAAAAATGAGAATTTTCTATTTTAAATTTTAACACTTTCTTTGTTTAAATATTAAATACTTAGTTAGAGTATTTTTGACCCTTTTTCAATTTATTTATTACTAAAACTGCTTGCTATTATTTGTTTACAAACTAACATAGTACTTATTTTTAATTATTTACTAACTTCTTCCATTTTCATCTTTAGTAGTGTATGTATGGTCCAATTTCTCAATAATAATAATAATATTTTAACATTTTTTTTGTTTTTATAGTGAATAATTATATACACTTATAATAATTTAATTATTGCACTCATTTATTAATCTCAATAAAAGATTTAAAAATTATTTAAATTTAAAGTCTCAAAATATATACATTTTCACTAATTAAAAAAAAATGATATATTATCCTAAATGTTAGTACTTCTTTTCAATTTTATACAAGATTATCAAGAGAATAATATTTTTAATGATGAAAACATATATTAGAAATAATATTTTAAATATTTTAATTTTTTTTATTGTATGTGTAAATTATATCGATTTATTAATTCTTAAAATAAAAAGCAAAAAAATTAAAATTTCAAACCTTTAAATATTAAATTTTCAAGATTGAGGGTAGTCTTAGACCAAAAGGTAGAAGAAGAGTATTTATGAGTCATTTCTCATAGGTTAGGGGTATTTTTGGCGCTTTTTCCTATTAAAAATAAATATTTATTTTTACTTTCTCTATCCCTTTTCATCTAATAGATATATTAAAAATACTTATTCCAAAATAATTAATAATACAGAAAACTCAATAGATAATGGGTCATTTCTTTTCAACTCTACCCTTAGTACTTAGTCACTCAAGAACATGAAAAGAATGATTATTGTATATTTTTAAAAGTACATGTCAATTAATATAGTTATATCAATCAAATTGGAATCCTTATTAATTTTAACTTAAAAGAAGAGTAAAGTTTATCCTATCGAGTAAAGAGGAGAGGAGCGCGTACTTATATCTACTTTTTAAAAATCAAGACATAATTTTATCACTCACTCCTTCCGGTCACTTTTAAATTGTGCAGTATTTCAGTTATCACTTTTACTTTACATTTTTAAATTATTTTTTAAAAAAATTATCTTTTCATGTTTTACCATGATTTTAATTACTTATTCCTCCAAATCATTTTCCTAAAACATAAGACTATACATCAATTAATATAGACATTATAGTAAAATATTCATATTAATTATTATTTTTTAAAGGAGGTACAAAGTCTAAAATGAACAAGTAAAAGTGAACAAAAGGAGTAGTTTTTAATTTATTCTTATAACTAACTAAGTTGTTCTTCAAAGTATTAATTTATTATATTCAAAGAGTGATATAGTAACTTTATCATTCTACTTATTGTTCCTTAAAAGCGTGCTAAGTCAATACGACAAATAAAAATGAACAAAAAAATTATATTTAAATTGCTAAGTTATTTTTCTTAATAAAAAAATACTCAATTTTATCTAATAAATATCATGATAGTTATAAAACTATTGCTCATCATTCCAAATTAGTTGTCATATTTCTTTCTTGTTTATCGCCTTATAAGCTTTTAAAGAAATCACAAATAAATAATATTTTAGATTAATTTATCCTTAAATTCCTTTTAAAGTAATAAATATTGTTTACTTTAAAAATAATTATTTTAAGAGTAAAATATAACATAATTAATTAATTCTATCTTGATTTAACAAATATCAGTAATAATAATAACAATTAATAAATGATGGAGAAAATAAAAAAATAATTCAATTTTACCTAAATACAATAGAAAATCATTAGGAGAAACATAATAGACATTATATTGATGCTATCAAAGTTGAATAACCGTTTGATTATACAAAATTATTTTAGTGACTTGTAATGTTACTTAAACAAAATGCATTAATTTTTTAATATAAAAAATAATTTAGTGACTTTTTGCTATAGAGTTATTTTTATATGACAAAATAGTCTAGTGACTTTGATGTAGTAAAATAAAATTGACTAATCATCCATAAATTCAACCTAATTTACTTGTGTAATTGGGGAAAAAAAACAAGATACAGTTAGAAGCTTTTTATTGAATTTATTTTCACGAAGAACAGTTGTGCAAGTACAATTTTCAGCTAACAAAATCAAAGTTGAGTAATAAATAGAAGGAGCGTTGGAGAAAAAAATAATAAATGCAAAGAGCACTCGTCAAAGCATATTTCCTAAAATCTAATTATTTTGCAGCGGACGCATTTCGACCCCTCTTTCTTACCCAAAAAATAAATACTCTTTTTATTCTTTTCGCTCTTAATTAAAGATTTTGAATTTAAATTTTTAAAAATTATATTAAAAATATCGCTTCAAAAAATAATTCCTACAATACATAAATTTAAATTAATATTATTTCAATAAAAATATTAAAAATTGGATTAAAAAAATTCTAAAATATTTTTTTATACTTTAGGCAAGAAAAAGATAAAAGCCTTGAGGTAAGAGCATTCATAGAACTATGCATTACTTTCTCCATCGTAAATTATATGTACTTTGATTAGGTGCAAAGTTTAAAAAATATAAAAAGATTTTAAAAAATTGGCGATATAAAATAAGTAATATATGTTTCTGCGATTATAAATCATCTCATTAAAGGTGTAAGGAGTATTTCAAAGTTAAAACGTTACTAAATATAGAAATGTATCATTCTTTTTGAAACTGACTGAAAAGAAAAGTGCGTTACATAAATTGAGACAAAAGGAGTATTATTTATTAAACATGTTTGGTTACCACATATTTTGCTCCCTACCGATAATATACTACCAAATCTCGTTATAGTAGTATTTCACTATGATGATTTGATTTTCTTCGAAAAATATTTTTCATGTTATATTTACTTCTCTATAACATTATTCTACCTGTAACAATAACGACATTCATTGCAGCAGTATTCTCTTTGTAAAATTATTTTTCAATAACAGTCATACTCAAATATTATACAATATTATTTTATAAGAAATATAGTATATATAAAAATAAAAATATTTAAAAAGTATTGTTTACTCCATTAACCATCCAATAATAACATAATAATTCATTGATTATTAATCACTGAGTGACAAATTTGGGTAATCTGTGTATAATTTGTTCACAAACATATAACGCACTGCCGAACGGAAAATTAATTAATTATATGAGTAAATTAATTATATTCTTCTTTTTTTTACCTAATTATGTATAAATAATCATAGTATTTTGTTAAAAAGAAAGGAAAAAGTCTTTTTTTTCTTCTTAAAATAATTGAAACTTATTTGTATATTTAAAATAATATCTTCTGAAAAGTACGTAATAGTTCCTAATAATGGCTTCATGTAGTTGTTCAACTAATGATCCTACTATTGTTTATTTATTTTTTCAATTGAAAAATGAAAAAGAGAAGTCGCCAATTCATTATGATAATTTTCAACGGTTGAAAAAGAAGATGTTAAATTATTTAAGAGCTATTAATTCCAAAGCCTCTAATAATTAATGGCTTTATTTTTAAGTTCCATACTAAAATACGGAGAAAGAGATGCAGAGTTTTGAATCTCTGATTGACAAAGAACTTACAAATGCACAACATAGAATAACAATTTCTTTCAGCATTGTATTGTTTTTAGTTGTTATGTAACAATTTAAGGAGTCCAAGATAAAGGAATGATAATTTCTAAATAAAATATAAAATTATTTTATTTTGTATTTAGTTAGAGGTATTAGATAATTTTGAAATTATCTTTTTCACCATTTGTACTACAATAATGGAATAATTAATCCTATGAGATATCTTAATTCATGTGATAACTTTGTCTATTTCATCCCCTATATCAAACTATCCCTAAAGGATAAACTTTTTAATTTTTTTAAAAAAAAGTATGGAGTAGAGCTACTAAAAAAAAATAGAGTAAAGGATAAGATATAACTATTATATACTCTGTTTCTTGTCTTACTTTTCTTTTTGATTTAATTTTCAAATTTTTTTTTTGACAACTTTTTAATTCTAGTTAATTTTTTATATAACATGTTTAAGATCACAAATTAAAAGACATTTTGGTACGTTCTATATCTCTTTAGTTTTAACCACTAGATTCAAAAGTTTTTTTTAAAATTTCATTAAACTTCATATCAAGTCAAAACCAAACAAATAAATTAAAACAGAGAAAGTAATAAGTAAAAATAATAAAAAAAATGATACAACCACATTAAACTAATTATTAATCAATTAAATATTCAAAAATTTACTACTCAATTTTTAAAACAAAATTATTTACGTATATGAACTTGCATATACTAAGGAATTTCTTTATAGTTTGATATGAGTTATGACTTGATAAGAAAAAGAAATTGAGGATATGCATTAAAAAATATCATTACATTATTTCTCTCCTCGGTCCAAAATAAATTTCATTTAAAATTTTAGCATATGCATTAAAAAATATCATTTAAAACATTAATCATAAAAAAACCATTTGACTAAATGATTATTTATATGCCTCTCCAATTACGAGGAAATAAGATTTTTTAACTTCTTACATAATAAATTTTAAAAAAAAAAATTCAAATTTTTTATATATAAAAATAACGATTTTTATAAAATGATTACAAAACTTAATTTTTTTTTTCATAAATGACCTAACAAAAACTAATTTATTCTCCCGCAAATTATCGTGTATCTCTCATCGGACTATTTATCATTTATCCAGCGATGATAGATTTGGAAGAAAAAGAAAATAAACAAAATTACCTTCTTGTCATATGAAGCTACCCTTGTTTTGAACTAAAATGATTTAGCTAAAAAAAAACCTTATTTTGGATTGGAGTGAGTACTGTATATAAAAATACTTTCTTAAACGTATTTGTATTGGGGTCTATCTCAGGGGCGGAGCCAAATAAATGAAAGGAGGTTTCACGAAGAAAAAATTTAATTCACATTTAAAGTTTTTATGTATATATAATAGATATTAAATTTATTTAATTTTAAAAAAAATATATTTATGACTTCATTACTGATTTATTTAAGGATAAGATAGAAAGAACATTATTAATGTATTCTTAATTAAATAAAATATTATTTATTTTAAAATAAAATTAAAAAATTAAAACATCATTTACTTTGAAACGAAAAAAATACCAACTTATTTGAGTTACCAATTTACGAGGGCACAAGTCTTTGAATTTTTACTCAATTTTATTTCATGTTTTTTCTATATTCGTCGGGAAGGGGCTCAAATTTTTGGGGACAGTGATGAAAGGAACTCAACTCTGTGCAGTTCCTACCTCAACGCAAAATATAATTCAATTTCACGCGGGAGCAAGGGTGAGTATGATATGATATTAAAAAATTTTATTAAGTAATTTTGGTGTTTGATTTTTAAAAATATTATATAATACTATATTAAGTTAATTGAGAATGATTCGATATCTTAACATTCGATTTAATTTTCATATTTTATAGTGCCGTAAATCGGTAATCATAATTTATTCCACGTCAACTTATATATGATCATTTAATAGAATTATAAAAAATTATAATTTTTAAATTTTTCGAGATATATTTCATTTATATTATGCTAGTTAATATCTTAAACATATAAAAATAATCAATCGAAAGTACAAGCAATTCATTATATATATATATATACAAATAAAAATTTTAAAATATATAAAATTAAATATAGTAATATTAAATTTATTACATTAAAATCACGCCTGACCAACAAAGGACTAGTAGTCCAATTTAATGAATGGAAAAAGAAGGGAACAGACATCGGCTCATGTTTCATCGACAAGTTCAAAGTTTGAATTTAATACTTAGAGAATGTAGACTTCTACTCTGTTTCTAATTATTGGGGAAGCATTTGACTGACTTAGCAGATCGACTAACCCAAGCTACCCTAGTAACTATCCTCTCAGTCTCAAATTATATCTATCATTATTTATTTTATATATATATTTTTAAAAAATATTAATACGAAGAAATTTTTAGTTGTTTTAATTTAATTTATATTTATAAGATAATTTTTTTTATTCAATGTTTATTTAATTTATGAATCATCTCTATTAATGAGTATGTAATTATTAAAGTCACTTTATGCATATTACTATAAATGAATGAAAATTTTAAATAGACCCCTAGAAATAAATTAAATTAACAATTCTAAAAAGTACTTTTCCGTTTCAAAATAAGTGGTGTTTTAATCTTTTGATTTTATTTTAAAATAAGTGGTGTTCTACTTAATCAACAAGATATTAATGATGTTTTTCAAAATTTACCGTTATTTAAATGGAAAGAATTTTAAGTAATCAAGAAAATATTAAATACTTACATTCTTTTTAAGATATTTATTAGGGGTAAGTGGGTAAATATACCATTTTCTTTCTAAAAATGAGTAGTTCTTTAAAGGGATGCGCATGAGCTAAAAACATCACTTATTTTGAAACAGAGAAAACGATAATATTCGATAAGCAAGGACTTTATAGTCTTCAAGAAAAACTACTCTAAGAGTAAAATGTAAAAAAAAATTAATTTATTTTTATCTTAAAATTTTAAAGTAATTATTATTTTGAGAAAATTATATATATATATATATATATATATATATATATATATATATATTTATTTATAAAAAATAACAGATAATTTAAGATAGGAGAAAATATTTCTCAAATTTTTAGTCATGGGAAACTCTTAGATTACACTAGTATGTACTATGAGGGAGATCTAATTTTTGCTGTACATTTTAAATATCATTTTAATTATATGACATTTTCCAGAGGAAGATCATTAAAAAAAAATAATACTAATTATCTCCTATGATTAAAATAGACCAGAAGTGATGTGAAGACAGATCCATAAATAAGTGATGGAACATGCCACTTAAACAACATATCTGTTTAAGGATATATTAAGAGTGAATTTTAAATTGATTGATATGTGAATTAGTTGAATAACTTTTATGTAATAATAAAAAAAATAGTGACTTCTTCCATTAATATTCCAATACTTAGATGACTATTCATGAAATTTTCTTCTATCTCTAGTTTTTGGTAATTTAAGCCAAATATGATAATTTGATTCTTTTTTGGATTGAGGAATGGAAGAGTAATTAAAATAGAAAGAAAGAGACGAATTTTGATTTAGAGTAAAAGTTTGCTAAGATTTTCTTTTTTCATGCTTTTGATCTGTTTACTTTGAATTTGAGAAATTCAAGCCAAATTGATGAATTATTTTTCTTTTTTAATCTGCATATATTTAAATACGACTTGTTGATTTCATCATTAGTACGTTGAACGTAAATAAGTATTTATCTTTTAGTGTTAAAAATAAATAAAATAAAAGTTTGTATTCTGAGCTTTGTATGCATATATTTTGAATTTATTTCACGATGATACAATAACTATCAACTATAATGTAGCCTTTGTTTACTACTTTGATTCGAAGGAAGCTAAAAAGAAAAACAGAGAAAGTAACTTGCAGAAATTTATGAAGAAAATAAAATAGGATATGAAAAATTTTAATTAGATTATTTTGATTTTTAAAAATATTATATTATATTACATCAAATACAATAATATCAAAATCGTGATATCAAGATTTCGATCTCAATATGATATTCGATATATCTATCATATCATATACATCTTTATTCATAATCTTAAGATTAAAGGGAAAAAGTACTTACTACTTGAACAACTCCTCTTGCCCAATATTCAATACCTCTTGGAAATGCAAATTATATACTATATAGTACAAATTTGTACTAATGAACACATTTAGGAACAAAACAAGATAAAAGAAAAACTTAAAAGGACTTATGAACCAACCTTGCAGTGTCGATAAAAATTATTCTTGGACCCCAAATTCTAATTTGTACAAGTTACAATCTAAGTCGTAACATTTCATTTCCTTTACGGTGATCCTGATCAAATTTTGAAAAGTGAGAAGTGAGACCTTGCCAAGTGGCTTCGTATTTTGAAATGCTCTTACACGATTTCTTGATTTTCTTTCTTTATCATGAGTTTATTGAAACAGATAATTTGCATGACATGTTATTAGAGAAACGTTTTTCTATTCTATTTTAAAATAATTAATTCATATTTTTAATAATATTGATATAATTATAATTTTTAAAATACACACAAATAACTTATACGTTCAAATTAAATCTTTAGTTCTTCTATATTTCTGTTCGATTTTTTACTTTATTACAAACAAAATCTGATCGTTTAATCACTATTCGATACGCAAATAGTAGTGGGGGTAATAGAAAGAAGGATGATAAGAAAACCAACTACACCTTTTTTTTTGTGGTTGAAATGTTGCTACCTTTATATATATATATATATATATATATTACCTATTCTTAATCTAGTAATTAGGTTAAAAATGTTAGAACTATTGGAAATGTTGTTGCAAAGGTGAATTAACCTTTTTTTTTCCCCAAAAATTGTAGTGCTTTATATTGATATAAATTTGGCTTTAAAGATTTACAAGTGAGTATTGAAAGAAACAAAAGGTTCATAAGTGAGTATTGACAAGGTTTTATCTCATTTTGTAGTCAGATTACGGAGTTTGATTAGTATATACATAGTTTCGATTTTAAAAAAGTGATATCGTTTAATTGCTTTAAAAAGATTATATTCAACCTTCAAATAAATTAAATGTCTTTTTATTATGGATAATTTTTACTTATTTATTAAATTTTATTCCTGAGATATTATTTGAAAATAAAATTATTATAAATTTTTCAAAATTTTAAAAACTCCAAAAAATTATTTTTATTCTTTTCATCAAATCACCGATGAAAATTCAAAAACAATTCTAATTTATATATTAATCCATCTGTAACTTTAATTTTTAAATACTATATTTAAAACTTTAAAATAAATATTATTATATTTTTCTTTCAAATTTTATAATTTTTATATCCAAGTTGTCGACGTGTAGTGTAGTGGGTGTGCCATAATTTTTAAGTAACATATAAGAGATTATGTAATCCTTACTAATATTGACTCAAGAAAGACACTTTGCCTGTATATCTCTGTCTGCAAGCAAAGTTCCTCACTACACTAAAAGGCTGTTTTTTGGTACAGTGGGACGCAGAAAGCTCTGCAACTGAGTAAAGGTGGGTTGTATTCTCACCCAACGAAGAGTTTCACTAGCTCTCACCCCTGCTGTTTCCTCTGTTTTCCGACTGTATTTTCTCCGTCGTCTTCGTTCTTTTAAAAACTTTTTTGCTCCTCCCCAGCCCCAGCTGTATATCAGACTGGAAATCTGCGTTTTTTTTCTTTGTTTTTTAGCTGCTTTCGTCCGGTTATAGTCATGATTTTTCAAATGGGGTTATGTAAACGTGCTGATAGCTGATTTGGGTGATGGGCTACCTTAAATATTGGAAGGATCACTACTCACGGCTGCATTTATTTTTTGCTTTGATTGTTAGCACGACTTGTCCACAGAACATGCATTTAGCCGATTTCACTGAGACTTTACCCTAGAAATTGAAGGGTCATGGTTATGTTACCTATCTTATCTTAATCTTTTTCTTGAGCTTCTATAGCTTTTTTATTATATCAAGATTCAAGTTATTATCTGTGTGAAATTTCGATTCCCCCCCTTTGTTAGCTGCTTCTGCATTTACAGGTTCTACTTGTTGTGTAGCGGTGTGCATAACGTTGCATTGTGGGTCTATTCTTGAAAAATACAAAGTTAGTCGAAAGAATTTGCAAAAGGGAGATGGACTATCAAGTTGAACCTTAATAAGTTGACTAGACAGTGTTCCATCATTTATTATTGACATCTTAATATGCCTTGGTCCACCATTTCATCCGTTATTTGAATTAGTATTATTTTCCTAAACGTAAACTTCTAGTTGATATTTTCATATACTTTCTAGGATTTCGAAGTTGCTGGGGAAGCACACTTTGTGTAGGGAGGAGATGGCATGCGTGAATGAAGCATGTGATAGGTGCAAGAAGGACAGCGGCCTGTTGATTCATGGAAAGAGGGTTGTTTCTTTCTTTAAAGTAATGATTGACGAACGTTGCTTAGAAGTTCTGGTAAAGTGTTATTCTTTGTGTACGCTTGTTTTCCCGACTTAGTTTAAAGTACTTGTTTTAAATATATATTTGCAATTAGTTATTCTTGTAGTTATTTGTCTACTTGTTGGTGACATACTTTTGCATAATATTTCAAAGACTAAACTTTGATTTTACTCTAGTTTTTTGTTCCTAATCACTGTAGGCAGTGAAAATCTGTGAAAGAATATTAAAAGAACCAGTTACATTCGGGGGTGTGAATTTTTGAGCATAATCCACTAGGTTCAAGATCATACTTCATTTCATTTTCCACCAGAATCCTAAGTCTAATTAGTCTTTACCGACGCTACAACACCAAAACTAATTGGCAGGCTTAAAGAAAACATTCTCTTTTTCTCCTGTAGAAAACCTTTCGAACACTTAAACAGTGGTATTGAAGTACTTGCATATTTGTGAAGCTTAATTTGTAGTGAGCTGCAATGTGGTCCTTCGTAATAATGCAGATAGCAAACAAATGCTTTATTTTCTATAGAAAATATCTTGCGTAAATGCTTTAGTTACTCTAACCTTTTCTTTGGCGTTTTTGTTATAAAGAATTGTACCTTCCAGAACTCAAAGAATTCCAAGGATATGGCCGTAGACCTGTTTTGTTAGCTTAGAATTTGAGTTATGTATCAATATGTGGTATTTCTTAGTTTTAATTTCTACAAGTTCTTTTCAGTTTTTTCCCCCAAAGTTTGCTCGATCAGTTTCCCACTTGACTGATCAGGAAACTTATCTGGAGGACTCAAGTGGACGGCGATGGAAGGTAACAGTGTGTAACCGTAATGGTTCACTTGCTATCCGACAGGGATGGCCTAAATTTTCATCAGAACATGATCTGAATGTGGGCGATTTCTTGGTTTTCCACTATGTTCTGGGTCAGCACTTCATTGTTCAAATATTTGGAACAAGCGCTTGTGAAAAGATCAAGTTCTGCAGTGAAATTTGCAAAGGAGGAAAAAGAGCAAGGACTTACCCGGAAGCAACTACCCCGGTTGAGCTGCTTCAAACAACTGGTAAAAATTCAGTCAAGAAAAAGAGTAAAACATCTGCTGCATCAGCGTTTGAAAAGGTTACATACAATTCAAATACTACTAACTTTGCAACAAATGTTGATGCTGTGGAAGAATCATTTTGTATGATTAATAGGGATGCTCAGTATGATCAAGAATACGACAGGTTGTGCTTGCATCTGTCAAGTTTTGAAATGCCAGCAAGCAAACCTCTTGCAGAAGGAACTTGCAGTCCATTAAAAGGTGACAGTAGAAATGATACTCATGTTGAAACCAATTTAAGATCACAAGCAGAACCACAATTAAATGTTGAGATCAACAACATAAATTCAGAAGCACTGTTTTCAAAGCTCGAGGCTGGAATCACGACAATCGATATGGTTAGTAGACCACCAGAGGATATTCCACTGCTGGGTCCAAAATATAAGAAATCCAAAGAAACATCTCATTTTGGTAAGCTTTCTTTTCACTACAAACTTTTAGGATTCTTTTGTTTTTGTTGTGTTGTCTTGAATATACATATTAGGGCAGTGTGGGCTCAGCTGAAGATTGGTTTTGCTGATGCTATGTTGTGCTTGACCTTGGTCTTGTGTTAGACTAAATTATTGGAGTCCCACATTGTTTGTGGGATGGGAACATGGACTCCTTATATGGTCTCGGGCAATTCTCCTCTCATGAGCTAACTTTTGGGTTGAGTTAGGCCCAAGACCCATTTCTTTAACACAAATGCAGTCTCAAGTCACACTTTGATTCCATAAAGCTCAACTTTGTAGGCTTGTGAGCACAGCGAAGCCTTTTGTTCATTTTGTTGATTAGTTGTATACCAAATGGTATTACTGTCCTTAGTGTGTGTGTTTGGAGCCTGGAGGACCCTAAATTTTGTTCCTCAACCATCAGCTTCTACAACTAATTTCCTCTCTTCTCCCAGTACACATACGTACAAGTATAACCCTTCTTTGGTTTTCTCCTTTTCGTCTTATCCATCTAATTTCTCATGTTTTTTCTCAGTTTCTACTATTTTCTCAATTCCCCTCTGGTGAAAAAATGTCGTTTCGGCCTTCCATATAAGACTTAAAGATTTGGCTTCACCACTACGTTCAGCAGTATCTATTTCGTAATTAATTGCTTCCCTCAAAGCAACTGGGGTTAATTTGTAATTCTATTTGTCGTTGAAGTTGTAAATTTGTTTTTCTTGATCACTGGGAGAATGATTAAGAATATTGTGTACAATATCCTTAATTTTGATGTCACAACAATCTGGAAGTGCTCAAGAAACTGCCTCAACTTATATAAGGATTATGTATTGACATCCCATTTCCTTGAAAGTTCTCTGTACTTGGTAACCGAGTCTTCATGATCTTGGTTGAGACTTAAGTAGCTTCCACTACCAGCATCTCACACTGTCGATTCTTCCAACGTTTTCCTTCTTTTCAGTTTTACTATTTTTACCTCTTTTTGGTGACGTGCCTGCTGCACAACTCCTCTTTCCAGTGACTGTCTCAGTTACATAGGTTGTTTTTTGGCAATCGTCCAAGAGGCACTGTGTGTCTTCTTGGTAATTGCAGTAACAACACCTAACTTCTTTTTGGTCCATACCGCTCTGTTCCACCTCTATTTGGTCTATTCTTATAGCAACTTTTCCTGTCATTAGTCCAACATCTTTTTCAGTTACACTTCAACTGTCAGTTAAATCTAAGTCGATGGTGTTCCTCAACTATCAGTTAAATCTAAGTAGATGATGTTCCAAAGATTTTCATCCCAGTACCTCTTTTTGGTGTAAGAAACACTTTTTTTTTTTTGGCTGTGAAATCACTGATGATTTTCACGGGGAAAGACTAATTATTCCATTTGAAAATTTAGGATGCACTATATATGAGCTAACTAGTGATTTGATTCCTACTTTATTGATTGTCCTAAGTACAGTACATTGGCCTTGAAATGTTCCCTACTCCTTCCATCCCAATAGATGAGCCTTTGGTATCACCTGTGCCCCTTACAAGTCCCTTGGCTACACCTCTCCCCCTCACTTGCTTACATCCGCCTTCTTTCAGCCCTTCCTGACCGTCTTGTTGCTTCCAAAATATAAGCAAAACCCATACTCCATATTGAATCGAATCACATATCCAAAGTGCATCTTTTTTGTCACCCTCTTTGGCCTGGATTGTAGGAGAAGATGATATAGGTTAAAAGTGGGAGTCTATTTGAGGTGCGATTCTGTCGGTACTAAGGTGGTTTCTAAAAATTTCACTTTTTGTTTTTGTTATTCTCTTTTGGAGAAGAAAGGGGCGTATTTTCAGTAGCAGCCTTGAACATAGTCACCAAGGCTTTGCAAAGTGCCATGAGGAAGCAATTGCTACTGGGTACAAAAAGGGAATCACAATTTCGGCCATTCATTTGAGAGATAGATGTGACTTAATTCCCTAAACAATCATGCTCCCCTTTCCTTGCTGGGTTGCTTAAATTGCAAAGTAGAAATTAAGAGTTTTTGACATGAAATTGCTGGTTTTAATTTAGGCCTGATTAAACTTCACTTGATCAGCTAGTAGACATCCTTATCTTGTGACTTTATTGGATTTTACATGGAAATGTTTTTGCCACATGAAGCTAGGGAAGCAAGACCAGTCAAGAAAGAATTTGAGGAGATAACAACAGAAGCATTTTCTCCCACTAGAGCAATAAGCGGTATGCTTTTTATTTCTTCTTATATATCTTTACAACTTACTAAATCTGGTTTCCTTTTTCACAACTGTCCATGGCCATTTGCATGTTGTGCTTTGAACTGCCTTTGAGCATCTTCTTGCTGTTTGTTATGTACAAGATTTAGGACGAGTGTATGCAAATGGTAATGAAAAAGTCATCAAATGTGAGCCTGCTGATTCAGAAGACACACCATCCCTTAATGCAGTCAGCTATTCATGTTTGCTGGAGATCGATGACCGAGTTTTTCTGGTAACACCATGTTTAATTATCATTCCTTCCGTCATTTTGGTGGATGGCAATATTCTTACTATTTGATGTGGTCTTGTAAGAATTGAGTTATTTGAAGGGGAAACAAGAAAATAATGTGGAAGCAAAAAATAGAAAGATTAAAGACTAAAAAATAAGATAGGCGAAATTCGAGAAATAAATCCCCAAATCTCAAAAGTAATTACTAAAAACCCCTTAATTGATTGTACTCGACCTAATTAGTGGAGTAGGGCTAATCATATTTACTAGAAAATTCATTTCAAGAACTTAGATGGAAGTGATCTAGACCCCCTAATTGAACAATAATTTGTCTAGCATTAGTTGCCTTCTATTAATCGAGTAAGAACCATAAATATCAAGCAAAGAATATAATCTTATCTCTTAAAAAAATCGTTCTTGTAGGTTAGAAGTGTTGTTTTTTGGCTCAAAGTCCCACATTGGAAGATGAGTAGAAATAGGGAGGCAACCTTAGACTATAAAAGGAAGCCTCCCCCTTTTGGTTTTATCACACCAAACTTGAAGCCTTCTAACTCTTCTAGAGGCTTAGTTTATTTTCTCTCTTGTAATCTTCTAGGAGAAATATATTTGTAGTGGTGTCCGAGGACTTAGGCATAATTGGCCGAACCTCGTCAAATCTTGGTATTCTCTTTATTTTCTTTTCTGCTTCTTATTTATCATTGTTAGCCATTATTAGTGTTGCTATTGGTGGAAAATAGCTCAAATTTCCACAACAATTGGTATCAGAGCGGTGCCGGCATTGTTTCATAGCGTCCTGCGCTCGCATGGAGAAAGGTGGTGTTGAGTTGAGGGATCCTCACATCACGAAGTGTCGAGTTTGTCAAGGGGTGAGCATTGTCGGACGATCCTTGGGAAAACCTTCCCCTCGGCCCCCGAGTGTGTTGTGGTGTTTGAGGCACCCGGTGCAGAGGGCACTCCGAGCGGCAGGTGGCCGCAAGTCGGGCAGCTTGGGCGAGTGGCCGTGTACGAGGGCGTACACCGAGTTGGGTGGGGGAGGATGTCACGCCCTAAAGATTGGGGTATCTTATGGCGGACAATATGCTGGCGGATGTATCGAGATGCTGACAGAATGGCTTCAGAATGGTGTGGCGTAGGGACGACTGTGTCCCCTTCCTGAATTGACGGTGAAGAGGGGACTTGGCCAACCCTGCACAAACCTGGTCGGGAACTGGAGCCGTTCTCCTGATGAGCCCTTGGCAGGGCGAAACCAGTGTATTGTCCCGGTGAGAGAGGCTGGCCTCGCGGGGCGAGGCGCCGCACGGGCCTCCGGAGCGTGCTGGAGTCCGAGCCCGTGACAGATGGTATCAGAGCGGTGCCAAATGCAAGAATCGCGGTGGAGATTTTTGACGGTACGGGTCATTTCGGGATGTGGCAAGGTGAAGTTCTAGACGCGCTTTTCCAGCAAGGTCTAGACATTGCTATTGAAGAAGAGAAACCAGAAGAAATTGAAGAAAAAGAATGGAAGACCATCAATCGGTTGGCGTGTGGTACTATTCGCTCATGCCTTTCCAGAGAGCAGAAATATTCATTCTCAAAGGAAACTTCTGCAAGTAAGCTATGGAAGGCATTGGAGGAGAAATTCTTGAAGAAGAGCGGTCACAATAAGCACTTCATGAAGAAGAAGTTATTCCGGTTTAGTTATCAACCGGGTACCACCATGAACGATCATATTACTGCTTTTAACAAGGCAGTAGCTGATTTGAGGAACCTTGATGAAACTTTCAAAGATGGAGATAGGGAGGAAAGCAAGCATGCAGAGGTGGTTGCAGAAGCACTGGTAGCTAGAGGCAGACCACAAAATCAGAAGAAAGGAAGAAGAGGGAAATCTCAGTCAAGAAGCAGACCGAGTAAAGATGAATGTGCCTTTTGTAGAGAGAAGGGGCACTGGAAGAAAGATTGCCCGAAATTGAAAAATAAGGGCAAAGTTGAAAAACGCAAAGCTGTTGCAGAGTCATGTGCTGCTGAATACAGTGATGAAGATTCAGATCTTTCACTGGTTGTTACAACCGCCACAAGGCAATCTGACAAGTGGTTGTTTGACTCAGCATGCAACCAACATATTTGTCATATCCGGGAGTGGTTCTTTGAGTTTAAAGAGATAGACGGTGGAGTTGTCTATATGGGCAACGACACATTTTGTGAAACAATAGGAATTGGTTCAGTCAACTTAAAGAATCATGATGGATCAACTAGAGTTTTGACAGAGGTCAGGTATGTACCTGACATGAAGAAGAATCTCATCTCTTTGGGAGTCCTAGAATCCAAAGGATTGACGGTGACAATGCGAGATGGAGTCTTGAAAATAGTCTCTGGAGCTCTGGTGATGCTTAAAGGCACCCGGAAGAATAATTTGTATTACTATGATGGTAATACAACTGTTGGGACAGTTGCAGTTGCAACTCTTGATGATGAAGGGTCAGATGCAACTAAGTTGTGGCATATGCGATTGGGGCATGCAAGTGAAAAATCCTTGCAACTTCTAGCAAAGCAAGGATTATTGAAAGATGCAAAAACTTGTAAGCTGAATTTCTGCGAGCATTGCGTGATGGGAAAGCAGAAGAGAGTGAAATTTGGCACTGCAATCCATGATACTAAAGGTATTCTGGATTATGTTCACTCTGATGTGTGGGGTCCTTCCAAGACAACTTCTTTGGGAGGAAAACACTATTATGTTACTTTTGTTGATGACTTCTCACGAAGAGTGTGGGTGTACACTATGAAGTCAAAGAATGAAGTGTTAAATTGTTTCCTTAAGTGGAAAAAGATGATTGAAACTCAGACTGGCAAAAGGATCAAACGCCTCAGAACAGACAACGGAGGTGAATATCGAAGTGATCCGTTTGACAAAGTTTGTCAAGATGAAGGTATTGTGAGACACTTCACAGTTAGACATACACCACAACAGAATGGGGTGGCCGAACGGATGAACCGAACATTGCTGGAGAAAGTTCGGTGTATGCTGTCTAATGCTGGGTTGGACAGACAATTTTGGGCTGAGGCTGTGAGATATGCAAGCCATCTTGTTAATCGTTTACCATCAACTGCTATTGGTGGTAAAACTCCTTTAGAGGTTTGGTCTGGAAAACCTGTTAATGATTATGATTCCTTACGTGTGTTTGGTTCCACTGCATACTATCATGTGAAGGGATCGAAGTTGGATCCGAGAGCCAAGAAAGCGCTCTTTATGGGGATCACTACTGGTGTTAAAGGATACCGCCTCTGGTGTCTTGAAACAAAGAAGATAATCCTTAGCAGAGATGTTACCTTTGATGAATCTTCCATGTTGAAGAAGGATGACATTCAACAGATCAATAGTTCTCCGCAACAGGTGGAGTTTGAAAGGAGAATCAATCCAGTTCTGTACAAAGATGGAGAAACTCCTATGGCAGAAGAGGAGTCAAATGAAGAAGAGGTTCCAACCCAAGGACCTCACCAGCAAGAAGAACCTATTGCATTAAGGAAGCCACAACGAGTAAGACACAAACCTGCTCGATTTAGTGATATGGTGGCTCATGCATCTATAATAGTGAATGATGGTATTCCTACCACTTATCAAGAAGCAATTCAAAGTTCCGAAGATGAAGAGTGGAAGAATGCTATGAATGAAGAGATGCAGTCTCTTCATAAGAATCAGACTTGGAAGCTAGCAAGTCTACCGAAGGGAAAGAAGGCTATTAGATGCAAATGGATATATACAAAGAAAGAAGGATTTCCTGACAAGAAAAGCATTCGCTACAAGGCGAGATTGGTAGCTAAAGGCTATGCTCAGATGGAGGGAATTGACTATAATGAAGTTTTTTCTCCAGTAGTGAAACATTCCTCTATCAGAATCTTATTGGCCTTGGTAGCTCAGCTGGATTTGGAACTAGTTCAACTTGATGTAAAAACTGCATTTTTACATGGAGACTTGGAGGAGGAAATCTATATGACTCAGCCAGAAGGGTTCAAGGTTGCTGGGAAAGAAAATATGGTATGCAAACTTGAAAAATCATTGTACGGATTGAAGCAATCTCCAAGACAGTGGTACAAGCGATTTGACAAGTTTATGTTGGGGCAGATGTACACAAGAAGCAAATACGATCATTGTGTGTATTTGCGCAAGCTACAAGATGGATCTTTCATCTATCTTCTTCTTTATGTTGATGATATGTTGATAGCTTCAAGGAATTCTGGAGAAATTGACAAGCTGAAAGCTAAACTAAAGCAAGAATTTGAGATGAAAGATTTAGGGGAAGCTAAGAAGATTCTCGGCATGGAGATAAATAGAGACAGACAATTGGGGCAACTTCGTCTAACTCAGAAGCAATATCTGAGAAAGGTGCTGCAACGTTTTGGCATCAATGACAAGTCAAAATCTGTGAGTACCCCACTTGCTCCTCATATGAAACTTAGTGCTGATTTATCTCCGAAGAATGATGCTGAACGAGAATATATGGCAAAGATTCCTTATGCAAATGCTGTTGGTAGCTTGATGTATGCTATGGTGTGTACAAGACCTGACATTTCACAAGCAGTTGGGGTTGTGAGCAGGTATATGCATGATCCTGGTAAAGGACATTGGCAAGTTGTCAAATGGATTCTACGGTATATTCGGAACACCGTGGATGTTGGGTTATTATTTGAGCAGGATAAAAAGATTGGTCAATATGTAGTTGGATATTGTGATTCCGACTATGCCAGTGATTTGGACAAACGAAGATCAACTACCGGTTATGTGTTTACACTTACAAAGGAACCGGTTAGTTGGAAGTCTACTTTGCAGTCAACAGTCGCTTTGTCTACTACAGAGGCAGAGTATATGGCTGTTACCGAAGCTGTTAAGGAGGCTATTTGGCTTCAAGGGTTGCTGAAGGATTTGGGAGTTGGTCAAAAGCACGACAAGGTGCATTGTGACAGTCAGAGTGCTATTTGTTTAGCAAAGAACCAAGTCTATCACGCACGAACGAAGCATATAGATGTTCGATATCACTTTGTAAGGGAGATTCTGGAAGAAGGTGAAATACTACTTCAGAAGATCCAGACAGCTGAAAATCCTGCAGATATGATGACCAAGATAGTGACATCGATCAAATTTCAACATTGTATGAATTTGATCAATATTGTGAAGATTGCAGATGGGTAGCACCATAGGTGCATTTGAAGACACTACTAGAGATAGTTGTGAGAGAAGATTTTGTAACTTTTGGGACTTTTTGCCAAGGTGGAGATTTGTTGTTTTTTGGCTCAAAGTCCCACATTGGAAGATGAGTAGAAATAGGGAGGCAACCTTAGACTATAAAAGGAAGCCTCCCCCTTTTGGTTTTATCACACCAAACTTGAAGCCTTCTAACTCTTCTAGAGGCTTAGTTTATTTTCTCTCTTGTAATCTTCTAGGAGAAATATATTTGTAGTGGTGTCCGAGGACTTAGGCATAATTGGCCGAACCTCGTCAAATCTTGGTATTCTCTTTATTTTCTTTTCTGCTTCTTATTTATCATTGTTAGCCATTATTAGTGTTGCTATTGGTGGAAAATAGCTCAAATTTCCACAACAAGAAGATAAATCTGAAGTAGTGTACTTGTTAAAAGAAAATCTCAAGTAGTGTAAAGAAACGAATCTCACAATAATATAAACAATAATGTTGTGTCCAAAAAACTAAAAGAACACTATATATGGCAGCAAATTGTGCACCCCTCCCTCTCCTATAGGTTATACATCATGAGATCTGAATTCTAGTTTTATGGAAATAATAAGTTGTAAAACCTAACTTGGAAACTTTAAACTAGAAAAAGTTAAACTAGGAAACATGTAAAATTAATGTCTCACTTCCCAAAACTACCTAACTAAATAAGGAAGTGGCAATTCTTGGACCAAAAAGATACACACCAGATTTCAGCTCTTTTGCGCGTGAATTTCCAGCCCCTTTGGGCGTGTAATTCAGCCCCACTTGAGCTTGCTTTTCAATTCTTTTTGGGCTTCGTATGGGCCCCTGCTAGTACACTGCTTGAGTTTAAATGTGTCTTGAGTTTACCGCTGAAGATGCATGCATATTAACATTCTTTCCGTCAGAGGATACCTTTGGGCATAACACTATAAAATGTTTTTGAAAATTCATGAAGATTGAAGTTAAGTGCTGATTACTTTGTAATTCAGATGTTGAAAAGAAAAATATATGTGCACTGGATATAGATAAAACTTTTGTCTTTTTTTGCGGCTCTAAT
This sequence comes from Datura wrightii, assembly GCA_035772735.1. Lineage (NCBI taxonomy): Eukaryota > Viridiplantae > Streptophyta > Magnoliopsida > Solanales > Solanaceae > Datura > Datura wrightii. Next base: position 171,393,987 of record JASDFA010000010.1, on the reverse strand, counting down.
TTGTTCAAAATAAGCATCTCGGAATCACAATACACAAACAATAACTTATTATTATTACTTGATCAAGTATAACTATGTTTCAAGTTTAGCGCCTGTGCCAATGATGGCACTGTTTCTTTAAATCTAAAGTTAATGAGTATGTTTTCTGATTGCGGATTTCCTTATATAATTATGAGGTATGATTTTCTCGAAATAGGTGAATCAATTGGTTAGTAAGACCTCTCTTTCTTATACTTCTTTTCATCAAAGCAACTAGCTGATTTCCATCAACTCTTATGTATGCAGACATTCTTTTAGGTTTCTCTTTCCAAGTACATTAAATTAAGAATAAAGTGCAAGTTTCTGTAAATGATCAATGTGAATTGTTGTATGGTGTCTATGAACAATAAATAATTCATTAGATATTTGTGATCTTTTATTTTTAATTTTATTTTATATTTTACGAGGTACAGACATATAATGAAGTGTATCTACCTGATACTTAAGAGAACATCCCTAATATATATTTCTTTCATCTGTTTCAGTTGCTGTCATAATAACTTGCTAAATTTAACTGATCCAAACTGCAGTATAAAATTCACATCTCCTTCCCAATAATGCATGTGATCATTAATTCTAAATGCTTTACACATAAGTTGTTATCGTTGTTTAGCAATTATTTGCAGAGAAACATATGGCCTATTGATTCTTTGGTTTATACTCTAAAGAGGAAGATGTCAGATAGGAATAGGAGCACTAATTTTTTCGTGAGGCAAGACCTATATTTACATTGTTTTTTGAGTGTTCTAGTCCCTTCATCATCTGAACACCATGTGAAGCAGCCACTTACATTATATTGTTGTTATTGAGTTCCATTTTTTTAATCATATGACCACCCTGGTCGTTCTTTTCTAGAGTAATTTCAGGCATATTGCTTAGTCTTTGGAGAATCTAGTCCGTTCTATGTTGTAATTAAGTGCTTGTACTTGGATGAGGTTCTCTTTGTATCCCAATTTGTGTATCCCTTTTTTCTCTCGTTGAATCTAGACCTCCTTTGTGCCTGTGCAGGAATTACCGGAATCCTGGCAAAAACGTTTACTGAAAAGGGCAAAGCAGGAAAGGATGATTATTTTTCTCCGAGGACCGGATAAAAGAATCTGGCCTACCTTTTATCATTGCAGATCAGGTTTTAATGTTTTGACAAGTGGATGGAAACAAGTTACTGCAGCTTATGGCCTGAATGCTGGAGATGAATGTCTTTTTCAACTTGTAAATCAGCGGGGACGTATATTTGATGTACGCAAAATCTGAAAGTCCAAAAGTAAGATGCCAAAAGAACTACTTGGAGCCGATTATCTTAAGCAGTTGCAGGAGTAATGAAAAAGGAGCTATGCCAGTTTCTCATTAATTGTTCTTGAACAACATTTAACTGTTGCCTTGCTGGGTCATATATTTTGTACTATCATTTTGAAGCTGCACACGCTGTGCATCTTTTTAACTCTACTTACATGTTTGTTTAACTCTGTTTCTGAGGTTCAATTTCAAGGAAGCATGAATTTTGAAAGGTCCATCTACCGTCATTACATCATCTTTTTTTCCTTGAAAAATATACTGCCAACACAAGTGAAATACTACCAAATTGCATCACGAGCCATCAAAATATCAATTAACTGAAATACTCTGATATGCAGTGGCAGCTGACACCTGATTTTGCTCCTTCACCACCACCTTTTTCATTCTCATCAACCACTTGATCCAGCAAACCATGCTATTATACAAACTTAGAGCCCGATTCCACTAATAATACAATTGGCAATTGAGTATGTCAAAGGCATCAACACCACAGTCAGAAATGCTGGCCCTGCATGCTTTATATTGTTCCTTAACAACCCCAACCCTTATGAAAGATGGATCTACAGCCCATGATGGCACACTAGCAATCAAAGGTGTAAAGAAAACAAAGACAGTAGAAAATAAAACCCGATGACGATAATCACTATTCCCATCCGACCACCTTCTCTGATCCCTGCTGATGATTCTACAAATGTATCTACATGTGAAACTCCTAAAGTTGATGCAACTTTTATAGACCCTTGTGTATAATGTACCTGTTGTACCTAGCACATCTATGTATAACAACGTTAATAAAGCTACCCACACGTCACGATTGTTGAAATGGCTAAAATTTAGGGATCCAACCGTGTACTCTATTTTGTGAAAATTCACCACTTTTTTGAAGAAGTCATAGCCTGAATTACCAAGTATTAGGGAAAATCGTGATAACAGTGTTATTAATCCATGAAATTAATGTCACAGATAGAATGTGTTAAATCATGTAACTTTAATCTCCTTCATTAGTCCATAACACATTATTATGAACCCAACTGAACTTAACCAAAAATAACAGAACAAAACAAATTCCCCTAATTCCACTAGATAAACCTTAAATTTTTTAGGAAGGGGAAGAGAAAGGGCAATTCCAAAAATTTTGTTTCCCTTGTTTGGTTTGCAGCAAAGACGAAAAAAGGAAAAAAATAAAGAAAAATGAGGAGCCTTTTTCTTTTGAGCTCACTACCATATACATAGTTATGTCGATGAAAATAGTAACAAAATTTTTGTTGCTCTCCATTTTCATCTTAATTTAACTTTCTCCTCCACTTGCTCTTCAATTTTCCTTTCCCTGACCATATAATAACAACTACCCTTGTGAACAAAGTAAATCTCAATAGAAATTCCATTTGGAAGCCGAAGAAAGGTCACTTCCAGAAATTCCCAAGGAAAGAAAACTAGAAATCCTGAAAAATCCACAAACTTTTACCGTCGCAATAGTTTCCTGTTACTTTTTTCAACAATCTTAGTGATTGGTCAGTTTGTGCGCAGCTGGACCAATTCAACGGGGTGCCTACTACCTCGCACCAATGCTACCTCTTATCAACATAGGTACCGTATAACACTGTCCATATTCTGAATTTGTTTTGAAGGAAGCTCAAAAAAGAAGAGAAAATAACTTGCAGAACACTTTAAGAAGAAGATAAAATATAACAACAACAAGCAAAATTGTGTGTTTGAAAAGAGTGATCTGAATCAATCTCAGTCGTGGTACTTGCAACTTGGCCATATGAGAGACTGTCTTTGTTGAGCAAGCAGAATTTGTTGGATGGGTATAAAAATCAAGCTTTGAGTTTTTGTGAGCATTGTATGTTTGGTAAACAAACAAGACTGAAGTTCAGCAAGAAGGCAAAGCATGCACAAGACCAAAGACAAGTCAGATTATATACATTAAGATTTGTGGAGTCCAAATAAAGCCCCCAACAAAAGTGGTGCTAGGTATTTTATGACTTTGATTCACGATTACTCAAGAATGACATGAGTGTATTTTTTGAAAAAAAAGAGAGGCATTTTTAACATTTGTTAAATGGAAGGTTGAGAGGTGGATAGAAACAAAAGTTAAGTGTCTTTGGACCGAATTTTCTCCCGTTGCACATTTTTTCATTAAAGCCCACACTTTACTTGCGCTTTGTGTTTAAAGCCCCAACGAACCTTAGAGCTTTTTTGCGCTTTTTGATTTTGATAATTCTATTTGGAACTACTTGGGATCTATATATTGGCGTTGTAATTGGAGATTCATAAGCAGTGTGTACATCTTCTCTTTCATGGTGGAAGACTCTCTCTACTTTTGCCTGAAGGATTAGATTTAACCACATCTCATTAAATTCTTGTATTATTTTTCTTCTCTATTTGTGTTATGTGATCGTGTGCTTGTTAATCCACCATCTTTCCGTAAGAAATTTCATTGCTAATGTGAATTTACTTTTTTCTTCAGGAATTGTGGTGCTTTATGTTGATGTACGTTTGGATCAAAATGGTCACAATCGAGTATTGAAAGGCAAAGGTTTACAAGCGAATATCGATGAGGTTTTATCTTATTTTGTATGTCTTATATATATATATATATATATATATATATAGTTGCAATTTTTAAAAAAGTGATTTTGTTTAATTGCTATTCAACCTTAAAAACAAATTAAAAGTTCCCGTTTGACCATGAGTAATTTTCACTTTTTTCCCGAAATTTCATTCCGTAATATTGTTTGGACATAGAATTGTTATAATCTTTTGGAATTCGAAACATTTCAAAAAGCTATTTTTACATTTTTCAGTTCAAATCACATAAAAAAGTATCCTATTTGTATTATGTCCATCCACAACACTTTTTTTTTACCCCTCCTAGGAGCTCCCACCCTTTTGCTTTTGTTATACCCTGAAAGTCCTTAAGATCAGATGCGAGGGTTCAAGTGAAGAAAATAGAAAAATATTGCCTGGGCAATAGGACGAGTCGTCCAGTGACCCGTGGGAGGACTTCATGAGTCGTTAAGTGACTCATGAAGTGAAGGGAGGATTGACAGCAATTCGTGGTTTGGAGGTGACCACGAGAGGCATCCACGAGTCGTGTAGTGACTCCACTAGTCGTGGAGTTGGTCGTGGTCAGGAGCAGGGTTGACAATTTTAAATTTACGCAGTGTACCTCACGAGTGGGTCACCACGAGTTGTTAGGTACACCACGAGTCGTAGTGTCTCTCGTGGTGACTGGCAGTGTGTAATTTTCATGCGTTTTAGTAAGGGTATTTTCGTAATTTCTAAGCTCCTACGTCCTAAACTACGTCATTTTAAGCTCAGTTAGAAGGGTTTTAAGGGTGCTTAACCTATCTTAAGCCTTTCCATTCCATGCACGCAAGAGTAAGGAGTTTATGGGAGATCAAGCTTGAGAATTTCTTAGGTTCTTCCTCAATTCACTTGGGTTTTCAAGAGAGATTGTAAAATCAAAGTACCCCGGTATGTAGGATTATGAATGGGAGTATTTCTTACTCTCATGCCTAAATCCTCTTCTAAATTCATGAAATTCAAGATTGATGATTCCATGGGATTCTAACCCAGTTTGTGAAAATTCTCTATGCATCTATCATGGGTCAATTCTATTCACATTTCAAATATTGTTTTATAATTCATTGTCATGTTTTATAATGATTTCGATTACAAAATTATGATTTCAAAGTTTTACAAATATGATGCCCAATTATGAAAGTTCATGAAGAGTTGAGATTGTGATCTATGTTTTCATGTATGATGAGCTGTCTATGATGAAAGTATGATTTAGAATTACCCATGTCTATAATCATGATTTTGACTATCAAGCCTATTTCGAAGCATGTTTAAGTTTGGGCAAGCCCATATGATCAAGTATGTTTTATAATCTACTTCAATTTCATGTTATTAGTTTACCACATGGTTTGGGAGTATAGATTTCCACTTTTTAGCTTGTGGAAAGGTTTGAGCTAAGGCTCCTCATGTTATGTTTTCAGATTATGCATGTACTCTTATGATTTAGCTTTGTTGAAAAACGATGAAGAGCGTGTGCATATTTTTGAGAGTAGTGTCTAGCACCGAGTAGGCTAAGAGTTCACTTAACTCTGTGCCTCAAAACTACGTACCAACGCTGGTATGATCAGATTCTTTGGGGCCTCCCTTGTGAGCTTTCCCTGCCCCCGAGGGGCCTTCAGCTTGATATCGATATCATGGCAGCGCCCTTAGCCCCGACAAGGCTTTGGACGGCTCTGCCCATTTAAGTGTAATAGTCAGGACCACGTAAGCTCTATCGTGGTAATGTCGGTTATATGATGAGACTTCCATTGTTTCTCATGATTTCAATTATGCATGTTCATCAGTCATGATATTATGTTTTTAGCAGTTTTGACCCAATGTTCAGTTTTACTTATGATTATCAGTTTCAGCTTTGGGTCATTCAATTTAGTTATATTTAAATCATGTTTTTAGATAACAGCATGCAAGCCTTACTCTCAGAATCTTATGATGAAATGTTTATGATATGCATGATTTCAATTTTTCTTACTTAGCGGTTTTACTTACCTTGCGTGCTCGATACATTTCAAGTACCGATCGCATACTCTATGCTGTATCATTTTTTGATACAGGCTCAGATGTTCAGGTTAAATCCCACCGCTAGTTAGTTCTCAGATTAAGCATATCCACCTTGTTGAGTCCTCATCCTCCGAGGACCTCTCTATCAGTTTGTTATGAGTATCTTTCAGTTTCATTTTATTGGTAATAGTTAGGGTCTTGTCTCATCAGCTCGTCAGGATGTTAGAGGCTGATTAGACATAGTATGTATTCCGCTTTGGACAGTGTTGTGTATTATGTTGTATCAAATGTTTTAAATATATTTAGACTTCCGCTATATCAGATGTTAGATTCCCGCGATTATTTATGTTGAGCTTTAGTTGTCATGTTCATGCCATGGGTCGACTTGGAGCCATTTATGGTTCTAGGTTCTGTGTATCGATTCGGGCCTACGTTCGAGTGATGACAAACTTGATATCAGAGCATTATATTTTGAAGTGTCCTAGGGTATCTGAAAGACGCGTTAAGTAGAGTCTTTTTCATGGGTGTGAAGTGCGCCACACTTATGACGAAGAGCTATGAAGCATTTAGGAAATTTCCTTATTTCATGATTTATGTCGTGTGATGAAATGTCTCTCTATTCTTCTAACTCATGCTATACGCATTTGCAAAATCATGCCTCCTCGTCAAGTTAACAGAAGAAGAAACAGGAACGAAAATGGCCATGAGAATGACAACGGAGATAGGCACCAGCAGGCCCCACCATCCTCCGAGGACCTCTTTATCAGTTTGTTATGAGTATCTTTCAGTTTCACTTTATTAGTGAGCTAGTTGGGGTCTTTTCTCATCATCTCGTCAGGATGTCAGAGGCTGATCAGACATATATGTATTCCGTTTCGGATCAGTGTTGTGTATTCCATTGTATTAGATGTTTTAAAATATTCAGACTTCTGCTATATCAGATGTTAGATTCTCGGAATTATTTATGTTCAGCTTTAGTTGTCATGTTCATGCCATGGGTCGACTTGGAGCCATTTATGGTTTTAGGTTTCGTGTCTAGATCTGGGCCTATGCTCGAGTTGTGACAGCTTCCTTGATGGCTCGAAACCATAACTTTAAGGTTGGAGGTGAAGGGATCTTACCATACGAGCAACTCTCTCTTGTGACAAGTCTAATTTTTAAATACCATTTTAAACTTGAAAATACATAATTCTTTTTTTCAAATTTCACAATTTTTATGTCCAAACGCGCATTAATAAAGGTTGTGCACGTGTATTGAGCGTGTCAGAATTTATAGCGTAGAGATTATAGTAATCCTACTAAGATTGACTCATGGATAAATAAAAGAAAAAAAGACTATATTTGGGACATTGCGACGGAGAAATCTCTGATACTCGAACGAGTGTGAGAAAACGTGGTCTCTATTCTGACGCAACGAAGAGTTTTGCTTGCTGTTTCCTCAGTTTTCAGACGGTACTAATCTTTTCTTCTCCTTTGTTTTTGTTCTTGTTCTTTTTTTAATTTATTCTCCTCCCCATGTGTGTATCAGACAACAAATCTGCACTTTTTATTTCATTTTTAGCTATTCTCAATCGGTAATAGCCATGATTTTTAAATGGGGTTATATAGAAATATGCTAATAGCTGATTTGCGTGATGGGACACCTTAAAAATGGAAGGATCACTATTCACGGCTTGCATTTATTTTCTGCTTTGATTGTTAGAATAACTTGACAACAGAACACGCATGTAGCCGATTTCAGTGAGACACTACCCTAGAAATTGAAGGGTCATGGTTATGTTACCTATCTGGGCAAACTGTTGCCACATTAATTATTGTTACTTAAGTTAATAATCCCATCTGAAATAGGGAAGATAGACATCATATATGTTGAGAGTGCATCCAAGATTGAGTTTATGAGAGTGACTCTAACCTTCCTAGTGGCAAGTATTGTGATTTCCAATTATTCCTGACTTTTCTTTGGCACCTTAATATAAAAAGGTATTACATGACTGAGAATTGAAAATATTAAAGGTGATATAGACAATGCATAGAATAGAATGGGAAGTTGGAGGAGGGCTTGATTTTTAAAGTAAAACTGAAGGTGTAAATATCTTTCACCTATTTCATAAAAAATATAATACCAAGTTCAAAAACTATCATTGATTTGAAAAGAGTAAAAAGAAAAAGAAAAACTATGCAGAGGTACTGCAAAAGTAAATAAGAAACAAGAAAAACTAAGCAGACATGCTGCAATTCAATATCGAACCCAGGCCATCTCGTGTACAAGAGAGTCCCGACAAGCTTCTAAACTAGCGCACCCATCTGGCTTTCTTCATTTTAGGATGCCTCGAAATATGTTTAAGAGGTCCTTTTGTAGATATATACATCGTATACCACAAATATATAAAGAGTTTTTCTAATGCTACTGGGTGCACGTGCTCCCCCGTGTAGGTCCGCCTCTACATGGGTCTATTCTTGAAAATACGAAGGTAGTCGAGAGAATTTGCAAAAGGGAGTTGGACCATCAAATTGAACCTTAATAAGTTGACTAGATAGTGTTACATCATTTATTTTTGAAATCTCAATATGCCATTTCATCCGTTGTTTTTATTAGTATTATTTTTCTAAACTTAAACTTTTAGTTGATATTTTCATGAGTTTCATATACTTTGTTGGATTTAGAATTTGCTGGGGAAGCATACTCTGTGTAGAGAGGAGATGGAATGCATGAATGAAGCATGTGATAGGTGTAGGAAGGACTGCAGCCTGCTGATTAATGGAAAGAGGGTTGTTTCTTTCTTTAAAGTAATGATTTATGAACGCTTCTTAGAAGTTCTGGTAAAGTGTTATTCTTTTTGTACGCTTGTTTTGCTGATTTAGTTTAAAGTAGTCTTTTTAAATGTATATTTGCAGTTGGTTAGTAGTTAATTGTCTACTTGTTGGTGACATCCTTTTGCATAATATTTTACTCTAGTTTTTTTCCTTGTCAATGTACGTAGAGAAAATTTGCGAAAGAATATTAAGAGAACCATTTTACATTTCGGGTATGTGAACTTTTGAATATAACCCATTAGGTTGAGATCATACTTCATACCATTTTCTACCAGAATCCCAAGTCTAATTAGTCTTTTTCAAGGCTACAACACCAAAGCTAACTAACAGGCTTAAAGAAAACATTCTCTTTTTCTCCTAAGAAAACCTTCCGAACACTCCTAATACATAAATATAGACCCGATTTCAATATATACCAAGTAAATGTCTAGGAAGTGTTCTTTAATTTCTTTTACTTTTATGATCACTATCTGTGCTCCAGGTAAATGACTTACTATAAGAAGGTTGTTACCTACTATTGATGGTCATTTTATGAAACTGTTTGCTCTGTTAGCTTAAACTTCACTGGAATATACCCATCTGTTTTTAGACTGATGTGCAACGGATACAAATTAATGAAAAAATGACATAACTCTTGAAAAGGAACTTTGTGAGAAAACTGATTAAGAATCAACACTAAATTTGTTGGAATTGAGAAACAGGTTTCGACCTACTTAGTTCATGCAAAATGTCGAAACAGATAAGATATCCTTGTGTTTACGGTCTTAGGTCCTGCATACTATCTTTTCCACTTAGATTCTCATGGTTCTAAATCTTTAGAGATAGACACAACTATGCTTTTCCATAAACTCATCCCTTCGTGATTGTTTCTAACCTAGTAGTGCAGAATAGGGAGGTGAGATTTAAATGATGACAAGAAAATATCTTCCGCTATTTGTAACATAATTCAGACATCTAGCATTTTTTCATTTTGGGATCCCAATGTATTCATCCTATTGCACTTTTTGCACCCTATGCTTTGCTCTTTTACAATTTACTCCCCTACTTCTGTCCATTATAGGGAGGCATTATTTACTCTAACCTTCTCTTTGGCATTTGTGTTATAATCAATTGTACCATCAAGAACTCAAAAGACTTCCTAGGATATGGTCGTGAACCTGTTTCATTAGCTTAGCATTTGAGTTATGTATCAATATGTGGCATTTCATAGTTTTAATTTCTACAAGTTCTTTTCAGTTTTTCCCCCCAATGTTTGCTCGATCAGTTACACACCTGACTGATCAGGAAACTTATCTGGAGGACTCAACTGGACGGCGATGGAGGGTAAAAGTGTGTATCCAAGATGGTTCACTTGCTATACAACAGGGATGGCCTGAATTTTTATCAGAACATGGTGTGGATATGGGCGACTTCTTGGTCTTCCACTATGTTCCGGCCAGTAAGCACTTCATTGTTCAAATATTTGGAACAAGCGGGTGTGAGAAGATTAAGTTCTGCAGTGACATTGGCGAAGGAGGAAAAAGTGCAAGGACTCACTTGGAAGCAACTACCCCGGTTGAGCAGCTTCAAACAATGGATCCAAAAAATAAGAAATCCACAGAAGCATCTCAGTTTGGTAAGCTTTCTATTCACTTCAAATTGTTAGGATTGCTTTGTCTTTGTTGTGTTATCTTGAATATACATATTTGGGCTATGTATTTGAGGCAGTGAGGTCTCAGCTGAAGATTGGTTTTGCTGACACTATGTTGAGCTTGACCTTGGTCTCGAGCTGTTGGAGTCCCAGATTGTTTGTGGGATGGGAACATGGACTCCTTATATGGTTTTGGTCAATCCTTCCATCATGAGCTTGCTTGTGGGTTGAGTTAGGCTCAACTTTGTAGGTTCGTGAGCACAGCGAAGCCTTTTATTCATTTTGTTGATTAATTGTATACCATATTCCTCTCTTCTCCCTGTACTCATCAGAAACCTTGTTTAGGTTTTCACCTTTTTGTCCTATCCATCTAATTTCTCATATTTTTCTCTCAGTTTCTGTGATTTTCTCAAGTTCCCTCTGGTGAAAATGTCGCTTCTATCTTCCATATTTGATTCAAAGATTTGGCTTCAACACTATGCTCAGCAGTATCTATTTCATAATTAATTGATTCCTCAAACCAGATGGGAGTATTTTGTACTTCTATTTATTGTGTATGATATCCTTAATGGTGATGTCACAACAATTTGAAATTCCTCAAAAAACTTGGCTTCACTTATAAAAAGGACATCCCATTTCCTTGAAAGATTTCTCTTTACTTGGTAGCTGAGTCTTCATGATCTTTGTTGAGACTTAAGTAGCTAACACTACCAGCGTCTCACAGTGTCGAGTCTGCTAACATTTTCCCTCTTTTCAGTTTTACTATTTTTGTCTCTTTTTGGTGACGTGCCTGCTGCACAACTCCTCTAAAAATGTCTGTCTCAGTTGGTTCGGTTGTTTTTTTTTTGGCAATTGTTGAGGAGTTTGAGTGGTGGTGTTGAAAAGTCAAAAGATTTATAACAATACTGTGTAGAATATTCTTAATGATTATGCCGTGTAATTCAAAACTGTACAGGTCTTTTGGATGCTGTTAACAACCGTCTTTAAGTTTTCTTTCTTCTCCAATTTGAAATTATGATTGAAATCCATTCTAAGTACTGGATTTCTTGCTTATTTTTGTAATATTTGGTGTTGTGCTTTGAACTGCATTGTACATCTTCTGTTTGTTATGTACAATATTCAGGAGGAAGGAATGCAAGTGGTGATGAAACAGTCTTCAAAAGTGAGCCGGCTGCTTCAGAAGACACACTATCCCTCAATGCAGTCAGCTATATATGTTTGGCGGAGATGGATGGCCGAGATTTTCTGGTAATGCCGTGTTTAAATATCATTCCGTCCGTCATTTTGGTGGATTGCAGTATTTTTACTATTTGATGTGGTCTTGATGAGGTTTGGGTTATTTGAATGAAAAACAAGAAAATAATGCGGAAGCCAAAAATCTAAACACTTACATTACATTGTTGTTATTGAGTTCCAACTTTTTTAATCGCATGACCACCTGGTCGTTCTTTTATAGAGTGATTTCAGGCATATTGCCTAGTCTTTCATAAATCTAGTCCGCTCTATGTTGCAATTACATGCTTGTACTCAGATGAGAATCTCGTTGTTTCTCAGTTTGTGTATCCTTTTTTCCTCTCGTTGAATCTAGACCTTCTTTATGCCTGTGCAGAAATTACCAGGATCCTGGCAAGAAAATTTACTGAAAAAGGCAGAGAAGGGAAGGATGATTATTTTTCTACAAGGACCGGATAAAAGAATCTGGCCTACCTTTTATTATAGCAGATCAGCTATTAATGTTTTGACAGGTGGATGGAAACAAGTTGCTGCAGTCTATGACCTGAATCCAGGAGATAAATGTCTTTTTCGACTTGTAAATCAGCGGGAATGTATATTTGATGTACGCAAAATCTGAAGGTCCAAAAGTAAGATGCCCAAAGAACTACTTGGAGTCCATTATCTTAAGCAGTTACAAGAGGAATGAAAAAGGAGCTACGCCAATTTATCATTAATGGATTTTGAACATCATTTAACTGTTGCCTTGCTGGGACCTATATTTTGTACTATCATTTTGAAGCTGCACTTGATGTGCGAGTATTTACGCTAATACTCTTTACAATTATCATTTCATGATAGATTATCTCAGGTAAGATCTATTCTGGATCATGAAAACCTATTCAAAAGTTTTCTCAACTCAATCATAGACATCTGCAATATTTTGAGACAATCTTTTCAAGTCTAGTTACATGTTTGTTTAACTTCGTTTTCTGAGGTCCAATTTCAAGGGAGCATGAATTGCTTTTTAGAGTTTATGTTTTTTCCCTCTCCAACTCACATATGCATGGTAAGCGTATTCTATAAAGTGAAACACAATATTTAGACTCTTCTTATTGATAAGGAAAAATAACAGTATATTTAAATACCACAAAGACCAAATATGCCCAAGCTCCCTTTAAAGTTAATAGTTCTAAAAGTAGTTGTTTCACAATACATTCTCTAATAATTATTTTGGGTATATATGTTACACATCTTTATTTAATTCGCTATTTTGATACATCATTAACGAGTGTGTTACACACACTTTACCTATATGACTAATTATATAGAAAGTCTCTCACTAATTCCAATTCGGATAATGTAAGTGGTCTATAGAAATACAAGTTTTTATGTGTCCAAATCAAAAATTGTATCAACTTTAGATATCTCTATATGTATTCAGCCTATTCTTAATCTAATATTATGAAGTGAAAATAACGTGTTATCTATAACCCTTCTTGATTCTCATGAAATTATAACTAGATGAATTGGCTACCACCAACCCAAAGGCTCTTGCGTGATCCAAAAGCGAGACTTCTCCTTCATTCCTGTGCCGAAACCAAAACCTCCATGAACATCTTCATAACCCCTCAGAGTTGAATGGAAATTTCTTCCTATGAATAACTTCTCAGGGTGTGTTATAACTCTCACCACCTCATCCAATCTTCCCAAAAACACTTCTGTGCGTATGCACTAGTAAAGGTCAAAGTGGACTATCCAATGACTAACTTAATCGACATCATCCCATCGTTGACCCTCCAGCTTCTACCACTTGCCCCCTTAGCTCATTATCTACTAAGATGCCTACTCCTTTCCTATTCCTCGTGCCTCCAACTCATAACTGATAAATTTCAAGCGAACGCTCTGCTGAAATGTGAGACTGGTATTCACTTAATGAAAACTTTAAGACAATAATGAATCTGCGATCTAAACTTTTACAATCAAATGGAAGAAGAACTCAATCAGGAAGTGTGACAAGTGTAATGGTTTTGAGAGAAGATGCCTCATGAGGTGCAGGATCTGTTCCTACTAAATTAATGAAAGGGAAAAAGATCAAATATGCCATCGAACTTTAGGAAAAGGATTATCCATGACATCTGTTAAAAGTTGGGCTCATTTATGCCACTGCCGTTACTCAAATGACTCATCTATGCAATTATTTTTTAACAGATCCAATATCTTGTTTTTCAAAACCAGATTAGACACGTGTCCTATTTTTATTGAGCGACATCAATTAAAAAAACCCACCTAATAAAATATTCATCCAACCTACCCATGACCCACTCCCTCATTAACCCAACCCACGACCCATTCCCTGTTAATTCCCTGTTAATTAAACTTGTTAATTCTCTCTGCTTGCACAAACTAAATCAGAAAGTTTATTTCATCCGTAGTTTCTTTTTGCTCAATGATTTATTTTTTCGCTACCAGACATCTATTGTTTTCCTGAATCATTTAAGGCAAAAAAATAACATCTTTTAGCACAACGGAAAAAAGTTATCTCAATGGAAATTTACACCCATTATGACCTGAAAAAAGATAATAACAACAGAAATTAGCAACAACAACAACAAAAAAAAAGAAGAACGATATAAATCACAATCCAATTTATGAAATTACTACTAGAAGCAGATGAAAGTTTCAAAGTGAAAATACTCACTGGGATTTATGGAAATGAGAGCAGCGGTGTTATCGAAATACCATACTTGAGAAAGTAATCATTGAAGACAAACGATGCCGTTTTATGGATATCTTTAGCGTCATAGCAGGGTCCACCGAGCTGTATAGGCCCACAATTAGCACCTCTAGGCCCACAAGCCCAATCGATCGCCGATTGAAGCGCAGTATCTTCTGCATTGTTCTTTGCCACGCACCACAACTCAACTGCTGCCCATCCGCCTCCAACTCCGGAGCAGCACCAGCCGCCTGGAGCAGAGTCAGCAACTCCGGGAGCAGAGCCAGCGCCTCCAGGAGCATAGCCAGAACCGCCGGGAGCAGAGCCAGTGCTGCCGTATTGGGCAGTACAGAGGGTGGAGATTATAGAGAATAGAAGGAGAGAAAATGACCCAAATTAGGGAATGGGTCGTCGGTCGGGTTAATGAGGGAGTGAGTCATGGGTAGGTTGGATGGGTATTTTATCAGGTGGTTTTTTTAATTGACGTGGCCTAATAAAAATAGAACGCGTGTCCAATTAGGTTCTGAAAAATCAGATATTGGATGTGTTAAAAAATAATGGCATAGATGAGTCATTTGAGTAACGAGACATAAATGAGTCAAACTTTTAATGGATGACATAGATGAGCCTTTTTCTAAAGTACGACGGCATATTTGAGCTTTTTCCCTTAATGAAAAGATACATATCTCTTTGAAAAGGAAATGTTATAATACTTCTTCTATGGAACTTTGTGAGAAAACTGATTAAGAATTAATACTGCAACTGATGACTACTAAAGTTATTGGGTTTGAGAAACAGGTTTTGACCAACTTAGTTCTTGAAAATATGAAACAGTTATATCGAAACAGGTTTGGATTTGTTGTATCTACCGATTCAATCAAATAAAGTGAGTGTAATACTATCTGTCTGATCTTCCATTCGACCATCTGCTAGTTTGTGTATAAAATTCAAGAAATTTTCAACCACCCTAATTTACTAATATAAGTTGTCTTTTGGTTAATGATCATGATACAGGTTGGTCAATTTTTGCAGTAGAGACAAAATGGCCTGTTTAGGTTTTAGATCAGGAGTCACGCCAAACACCTATGAGTTTCGAAACATCTTGTTTTCAAAGGATTTCCATTTCTTTAAAAAACAAGAAATCCCAGAAGAAATCTTCAATTTTTCTCATGAGCTATTGCTTCTACAATGTGTATTAAGTATCTCCTTAACTTCCCCCAGTAAAAAGAAGACATGTTATATTACTTTAAATTCACTCTGTTTGAAGGATTTTAAAGGCCACTTTCCAGTTTTCAAACAGCTTATAACAAATATGAAATGCTTCATGCTCATAAATTTTAGAAAGAAAAAGATCTGCTAATGAGCAACTTTAGCATTCGGACCTGTCATAGACCGTTCTTGCACTCTGCAGAGCATTTTGTCAAACCGTTCTATTCACTCACCGTGTGATTCTATATCTTCTTTTAGTTACCTGAAGATCATGTAAATATATTAAAGTCAACATTATTTCTGGAATGATCATTCAGATCTTGCTTGAGTGTCTGTCATATTTTTAGTGTGTAGATCATAAATCCTTTATTAAACTTTGAAGATTCTTAAAGGTATTGAGGTATTTGCATATTTGTGAATCTTAATTTGTAGTGAAGTGCAATGTGGTCTCTGGTAATAATGCAGATAACAAACCAATTTTCATGCTTTATTTTCTATAGAAAATATCTTGCATAACTGATTTAGTTACTCTAACCTTCTCTTTGGCATTGGTGTTATAAACAATTGTACCAGCCATAACTCAAAAGACTTCCAAGGATATGGTCATAAACCTGTTTAATTAGCTCAGCATTTGAGTTGTGTACCAATATGGTATTTCTTAGTTTTAATTTCTGCAGTTTCTTTTCATATTTCCCTCCAAACTTTACTCGATCAGTTTCTCACCTGACTGATCAGGAAACTTATGTGGAGGACTCAAGTGGACGGCGGTGGAGGTTAACACGTGTAACCATAATGATTCACTTGCTATCAGAACATGGTCTAAATGTGAGCGACTTCTTGGTTCCACTACGTTCCTGTCAGCACTTCATTGTTCAAATATTTGGAACAAGCGCTTGTGAAAAGATCAAGTTCTGCAGTGAAATTTGCAAAGGAGGAAAAAGAGCAAGGACTTACCCGGAAGCAACTACCCCGGTTGAGCTGCTTCAAACAACTGGTAAAAATTCAGTCAAGAAAAATAGTAAAACATCTGCTTCATCAGAGTCTGCAAATGTCACATACAAGCCAAATATTACCAACTTTGCAACAAACATTGATGCCGACATTGGGAAGGGACAATCAGTACATTCAGCTGTAGATGTGGATGAGTTATTTGTATGATCAATAGAGATGCTCGATATGATCAAGAATATGACATGTTGTGCTTGCATCTGTCATGTTTTGAAATGCCAGCAAGCTAACGTCTTGCAGAAGGAACTAGCAGTACTTTAAAAGGTGACAATGGAAATGATAATCATGTTGCAACCAATTTAAGATCACAAACAGAACCACATTTAAATGTTGAGATCGACAACTAAAGTTCAGAAGCACTGTTTTCAAAGCTTGAGGCTTGAATCACGACAACCGGTACGGTTAATAGACCAGCAGAGGATATTCCACCGCTGGGTCCAAAATATAAAAAATACAAAGAAGCATCTCAGTTTTTGGTATGGTTTCTATTCAGAAATTGTTGGAGTCCCACATCATTTGTGGAATGGGAACATAGACTCATTTCTTCCTTGATCTATACATCTAATTTCTCATGTTTTTCTTTCTCAGTTTCTATGATTTTCTCAAGTTTCCTCTAGTGAAATTGTCGTTTATACGTTCCATATTAACTCAAAGGTTTGGCTTCAATACTATGGTCACCACAGCCTGAAATTCCTCTAAGACACTTGCTTTAACTTATATATGGAGATCGATGCTTTATTTTTCTTTGTTGTTAGTTAGTGAAAAATCCATCAAAGGGGAGCCTCCTTATTCAGGAGTCACACCATCCCTAATGCAGTCAGCTGTACATGTTTGCTGGAGATCGATGGCCGAGATTTTCTGGCAACACTGTGTTTATATATCATTCCCTCTGAAATTTTGGTGGGTTGCAATATTCTTACTATTTGATGTGGTCTTGATTAGAATCGGGTTATTTGAATGGAAAACAAAAAAATAATGTGGAAGCGAAAATACAAAGCGAAAATAAGATGCTCCAAATTCGAGAAATAAATCCCCAAATCGCAAAAGTAGTTACTAAAAACCTCTTAATTGATTGTAGTCGACCTAATTAGTGGATTGGGTTTAATCATATTTACTAGCAGGTTCAATTCAAGAACTTAGATGAAAGTGATCTACATCCTCAAATTGAACAATTAAAGAAAATATTTGTATAATATTAGTTACCTTCTTCAATTAGTCGAGTCATAAATATCAAGCAAATAATATAATCTTACCTGTTAAAAGAATCGTTCTTATAAAGTTATAAGATAAATCGTTCTTGAAAGGTCCATCTACCACACCTTCCATATCACGGTGGCTTGTGCATTTGTCACTACATGATTTTTTTTTTAATTTAAAAAGACTACTTCCAACCCAAATGAACTATTATTAAATTGGGGGATTTTGGTATCTCAATTGATTGGCCATCTAAATTTTCACTTTGCCAATTTCACTAATTATACAATTGGCAATTGAGTATGTCAAGGCATCAACATCACAGTCAGAAATGCTGGCACTGCATGCTTTATATTGTTCCTTAACAACCTTATTATCAACACCCCAACCCTTATGAAAGATGGATTTACAGCCCATGATGGCACACTAGCAATCAAAGGTGTAAATAAAACAAAGACAGTAGAAAATAAAACCCAACGACGATAATGTTATTCCCATCCGACCACCTTCTCTGATCCCTGTTGATGATTCTACAAATGTATCTACATGTGAAACTCCTAAAGTTGATGCAACTTTTATAGACCCTTATTATGAACCCAACTGAACTTAACCAAAAATAACAGAACAAAACAAATTCCCCTAATTCCACTAGATAAACCTTAAACTTTTTAGGAAGGGGAAGAGAAAGGGCAATTCCAAAAATTTTGTCTCCCTTGTTTGGTTTGCAGCAAAGACGAAAAAAGGAAAAAAGTAAAGAAAAATGAGGAGCCTTTTTCTTTTGAGCTTACTACCATATACATAGTTATGTCGATGAAAATAGTAACAAAATTTTTGTTGCTCTCCATTTTCATCTTAATTTAACTTTCTCCTCCACTTGCTCTTCAATTTTCCTTTCCCTGACCATATAATAACAACTACCCTTGTGAACAAAGTAAATCTCAATAGAAATTCCATTTGGAAGCCGAAGAAAGGTCACTTCCAGAAATTCCCAAGGAAAGAAAACTAGAAATCCTGAAAAATCCACAAACTTTTACAGTCGCAATAGTTTCCTGTTACTTTTTTCAACAATTGTAGTGATCGGTCAGTTTGTGCGCGGCTGGACCAATTCAACGGCGTGCCTACTACCTCGCACCAATGCTATCTCCTATCAACACAGGTACCGTATAACACTGTCCATATTTTGAATTTGTTTTGAAGGAAGCTCAAAAAAGAAGAGAAAATAACTTGCAGAATACTTTAAGAAGATGATAAAATAGAACAACAACAAGCAGAATTCTTTGTTTGAAAAGAGTGATCTGAATCAATCCCAGTCTGGTAATTGCAACTTGGTCATATGAGGGACTGTCTTTGTTGAGCAAGCAGAATTTATTGGATGGGTACAAAATCAAGCTTTGAATTTTTGTGAGCATTATATGTTTGGTAAACATACAAGAGTAAAGTTCAGCAAGAAGGCAAAGCACAAGACCAAAGACAAGTCAGATTATATACATTCAGACTTGTGGAGTCCAAATAAAGCTCCCACTAAAAGTGGTGCTAGGTATTTTATGACTTTGATTGACGATTACTCAAGAATGGCATGAGTGTATTTTCTAAAAAAAATGAGGCATTTTCAACATTTGTTAAATGGATGGTTGAGAGGCTGACAAAAACAAAAGTTAAGCGTGTTCGGAGTGAATTTTTCTCCCATGCACCTCTTTTCATTAAAGCCCACACTTTATTTGCGCTTTGCGTTTAAAGCCCCAACGAACCTTTTAGAGCTTTTTTGTGCTTTTTTCTTTTGATAAAACCATTTGGAACTACTTGGGATCTATATATAGGCATTGTAGTTGGAGATTCATAAACAGTGTGTACTTCTTCTCTTTCATAGTGAAAGACTCTCTCTACTTTTTCCTGGAGGGTTAGGCTTAGTCAGATCTCATTAAATTCTCGTATTATTTTTCTTCTCTATTTGTTTTGCGTGATTGTGTGCTAGTTAACCCATGATCTTACCGCAAGAAATTTTATTGCTAATGTGAACTTACTTTTTTCTTTAGGAATTGTGGTGCTTTATGTTGATGTATGTTTGGATCAAAATGGTCACAATCAAGTATTGAAAGGCAAAGGTTTACAAGTGAATATCGATGAGGTTTTATCTTATTTTGTGCTTTAAAAAATTTATATTCAACCTTAAAACAAATTAAGTGCCTTTTTGACCCTGAGTAATTTTCACTTTTTTTTCCTCAAAATTTCATTCTATAATATTGTTTGAACAAGAATTGTTATAACATTTCGGAATTCGAAAAACTCCGAAAATACATTTTTCAGTTCAAATCACATAAAAAAGTATCCTATTTGTATTACGTCCATCCACAACACTATTTCTCTTTTTGTTTTGTTTTTTTAACCCCTCCTAGGAGCTCCCTTCCTTTTGCTTCTGTTATACCCCGAAAGTCCCTAAGATCATACCAGAGGGTTCAAGCGAAGAAAATAGAAAAATGGCTCACTTAGGGCTAGAAAGATAGGATTCTTCATACAAAGCCAACATTGCCTGGGTCACAGAAAAAGTCATCCAGTGACCCGTGGGAGGACTTCATGAGTCATTAAGTGACTCATGAAGTGAAGGGAGGATTGGAAGCAATTCGTGGTTTAGGGGTGACTGCGGGATCCAGCCACGAGTCATGAAGTCTCCATGACTCATGGAGTTGGTCGTGGTCAGGAGCAGGGTTGGCAGTTTTAAATTTGCACAGTGTACCTCACGAATGGGTCACCACACGTCGTTAGGTACACCGCTAGTCGTGGTGTCCCTCCTGGTACTGGCAGTGTGTAATTTTTTTGCATTTTAGTAAGGGTATTTTCATAATTTTTAAAATTCTAAATTCTAAACTATGTCATTTTAAGCTCAGTTAGGAGGGTTTTAAGGGTTCTTAGCCTATCTTAAGCCTTTCCATTACATTCATGCAAGAGTAAGGAGTTTATGGGAGATCAAGCTTGAGAATTTCTTAGGTTCTTCCTCAATTCACTTGGATTTCCGTGGGAGATTGTGAAATCAAAGTACCCTGGTATGTAGGGTTATGAATGGGAGTATTCCTTCACTCTCATGCTCAAATCCTTTTCTAAATTCATGAAATTCAAAGTTGGTGATTCTATGGGGTTCTAACTCAATTTGTGAAAATTCTCTATGCATCTATCATGGGTCAATTCTATCCACGTTTCAAATGTTGTTTTATAATTCATGGGCATGTTTATAATGATTTTGATTACAAAATTATGATTTCAAAGTTTTACAAATATGATGCCCAATTATGAAAGTTCATGAAGAGTTGAGATTGTGATTTATGTTTTAAGTATGATGAGATGTCTATGATAAAAGTATGATTTCGAATTACCCATGTCTATAACAATGATTTTGACTATCAAGTTTATTTTGAAGTATGTTTAAGTTTGGGCAAGCCCATACGATCAAATATGTTTTATGACCTACTTCAATTTCATGTTATTTGCTTACCATATAGTTTTGGAGTCTAGACTCCCACTTTACAGCTTGTGATATGGTTTGAGTGAAGGATCCTCATGTTATGTTTTTAGATTATGCATGTACTATTATGATTCAGCTTTGTCGAAAGATGATGATTCAGCTTCATTGAAAAATGATGGAGATTTTTTGGGAATAGTGTCTAGCACCGAGTATGCTAAGGATTCAGTTAACCCTCTGCCTCAGAACTACGTGCCAACATAGGTATGATCAGATTCTTTGGGATCTCCCCTGTGAGCTTTTCCTACCCCCGAGGGGCCTTCAACTTGATATCGATATCATGGTAGCGCCCTCAGCCTGGTCAAGGCTTTGGGTGGCTCTGTCCATTTGAGTATAATAGTCGGGACCACGTAAGTTCTATCATGGTAATGTCGATTATATGACGAGTCTCCCATTGTTCCTCATGATTTCAGTTATGCATGTTCATCAGTCATGATATTATATTTTCAACAGGTTTGGCCCAATGTTCAGTTTTACTTATGATTATCAGTTTCAGCTTTGGTCATTCAATTCAATTATGATATTCAGTTATTTTTAAATCATGTTTTCAAATAATAGCATGCAAGCTTTAATCTCAGAATCTTATGATGAAATGTTTATGATATGCATGATTTCAGTTTTTCTTACTTAGTGGTTTTACTTACCTTGCGTACTCAGTATATTCCAAGTACTTACTGCATACTCTATGCTGTATCATTTCATGATACAGGCTCGAACATTCAGGCTCAGTCCCACCGCTAGTTAGTTCTCAGAGTTAGCATATCCAGCTTGTTGGTGAGTCCTCATCCTCCAAGGACCTCTTTATCAGTTTGTTATGAGTATCTTTCAGTTTCAGTTTATTACTGAGCTAGTCGGGGTCTTGTCCCATCAGCTCGTCAGGATGTTAGAGGCTGATTAGACATAGTATGTATTCTGCTTTGGACAGTGTTGTGTATTATGTTGTATCAAATGTTTTAAATATATTTAGACTTCCGCTATATCAGATGTTAGATTCCCGCAATTATTTATGTTGAGCTTTAGTTGTCATGTTCATGCCATGGGTCGACTTGGAGCCATTTATGGTTCTAGGTTCTGTGTATCGATCCGGCCTATGTTCGGGTAGTGACAAACTTGGTATCAGAGCATTATATTTTGAAGTGACCTAGGGTGTCTGAAAGACGCATTAAGTAGAGTCTTTTTCATGGGTGTGAAGCGCGCCACACTTATGACGAAGAGCTATGAAGCATTTAGGAAATTTCCTTCTTTCATGATTTATGTCGTGCAATGAAATGTCTCTCTATTCTTCTAACTCGTGCTATACGCATTTGCAAAATCATGCCTCCTCATCAAGTTAACAGAAGAAGAAACAGGAACGAAAATGGCCATGAGAATGACAACGGAGATAGGCACCAGCAGGCCCCACCATCCTCCGAGGACCTCTTTATCAGTTTGTTATGAGTATCTTTCAGTTTCACTTTATTAGTGAGCTAGTTGGGGTCTTTTCCCATCATCTCGTCAGGATGTCAGAGGTCGATCAGACATAGTATGTATTCCGCTTCGGATTAGTGTTGTGTATTCCATTGTATTAGATGTTTTAAATATTCAGACTTCCGCTATATCAGATGTTAGATTCCCGGAATTATTTATGTTGAGCTTTAGTTGTCATGTTCATGCCATGGGTCGACTTGGAGCCATTTATGGTTTTAGGTTTCGTGTCTAGATCTGGGCCTATGTTCGAGTTGTGACAGCTTCATTGATGGCTTGAAACCATAACTTTAAGGTTGGAGGTGAAGGGATCTTACCATACGAGCAACTCTCTCTTTGTGACAAGTCTAATTTTTAAATACCATTTTAAACTTGAAAATACATAATTTTTTTTTCAAATTTCACAATTTTTATGTCTAAACGCGCATTAATAAAGGTTGTGCACGTGTATTGAGCGTGTCAGAATTTATAGCGTAGAGATTATAGTAATCCTACTAAGATTGACTCATGGATAAATAAAAGAAAAAAAGACTATATTTGGGACATTGTGACGGAGAAATCTCTGATACTCGAACGAGTGTGAGAAAACGTGGTCTCCATTCTGACACAACGAAGAGTTTTGCTTGCTGTTTCCTCTGTTTTCAGACGGTACTAATCTTTTCTTCTCCTTTGTTTTTGTTCTTGTTCTTTTTTTAATCTATTCTCCTCCCCATGTGTGTATCAGACAACAAATCTGCATTTTTTTATTTCATTTTTAGCTATTCTCAATCGGTAATAGCCATGATTTTTAAATGGGGTTATATAGAAATATGCTAATAGCTGATTTGCGTGATGGGACACCTTAAAAATGGAAGGATCACTATTCACGACTTGCATTTATTTTCTGCTTTGATTGTTAGAATAACTTGACAACAGAACACGCATGTAGCCGATTTTAGTGAGACACTACCCTAGAAATTGAAGGGTCATGGTTATGTTGCCTATCTGGGCAAACCATTGCCACATTAATTATTGTTACTTAAGTTAATTCTTTTTGAGCTTTTATAGCTTTATCATATCAAGATTCAAGATATTATCTGCGTGGAATTTCAATTTTCCTCCTTATTTGCTGCTTCTGCATCTAAAGG
Source organism: Datura wrightii (assembly GCA_035772735.1). Taxonomy (NCBI): domain Eukaryota; kingdom Viridiplantae; phylum Streptophyta; class Magnoliopsida; order Solanales; family Solanaceae; genus Datura; species Datura wrightii. The sequence goes on along the minus strand of JASDFA010000010.1, from coordinate 171,370,186 downwards.
TTCGCATTAGCCATCCATTAACCATACTTTGCTTTGATGATGCTACCCCCCCTGTAGGATTGAGGAGTTTGTTAGTACCTCCAAAATATTTCAATCTAAGAGTATTACTCTGAAGCATTATTGTAATGCCCAGTCCACCATGTATTTTTCCCATAAGAACCTTGTCCTATTTGACCTGGTGGAATACTTTCTTGTTCATATTTTCTTGCCAAAGGAAATCTCCTTTGAGCTTGTGGAGATATGAATAATCCCATCCGAAATAGGGAAGATAGACATCATATATGTTGAGAGTGCATCCAAAATTGAGTTTATGAGAGTGACTCTAACCTTTCTAGTGGCAGGTATTGTGATTTCCAATTATTCCTGACTGAGAATTGAAAATATTAAAGGTAATATAGACAATGCATAGAATAGAATGGGAAGTTGGAGGAGGGCTTGATTTTTAAAGTAAAACTGAAGGTGTAAATATCTTTCACCTATTTCATAAAAAATATAATACTAAGTTCAAAAACTAACATTGATTTGAAAAGAGTAAAAAGAAAAAGAAAAACTATGCAGAGGTACTGCAAAAGTAAATAAGAAACAAGAAAAACTAAGCAGACATGCAGCAATTCAATATCGAACCCAGGCCATCCCGTGTACAAGAGAGTCCCGACAAGCTTCTAAACTAGCGCACCCATCTGGCTTTCTTCATTTTAGGATGCCTCAAAATATGTTTAAGATGTCCTTTTGTCGATATATACATCGTATACCACAAATATATAGAGTTTTTCTAATGCTACTGGGTGCACGTGCTCCCCCATGTAGGTCCGCCTCTACATGGGTCTATTCTTGAAAATACGAAGGTAGTTGAGAGAATTTGCAAAAGGGAGTTGGACCATCAAATTGAACCTTAATAAGTTGACTAGATAGTGTTACATCATTTATTTTTGAAATCTTAATATGCCATTTCATCCGTTGTTTTTATTAGTATTATTTGTCTAAACATAAACTTTTAGTTGATATTTTCATGAGTTTCATATACTTTGTTGGATTTAGAATTTGCTGGGGAAGCATACTCTGTGTAGAGAGGAGATGGAATGCGTGAATGAAGCATGTGATAGGTGATCTTGGGCAGATTTATATGCCCAAGTGATACTCAAACGTATCATTTTTACCTTGTTTGTTGTGCAATGTGTATATAATATCATGTAATTGGTAATAAAATGCGAATTTATACTAACCAACATGATTAGCATTTGTTTTGCAGGTAAAGGTGATTTTTAGGAGCTAAAATGCATGTTGGAACTATGTCGGAGTTAGACTGGGATGCGAGCATGGAAAAGACCTTGGAATGCACATTTTATAAGGGCTCCGCGATGGAGCCGTGCCATGCTACCATCGCGGTAGCACACTGCCTGAACTGGAATTAAAATGGCAATTTCCAGTGTGCCTTCGCGTCAGCTCCGTGGCACGGAGAGAGGCCTCCGCGTTGGCCTCCGTGCCTCGTTGAGGTTAATTTACCGGACCCTGGAAATTCCAGTGAAGGTCCGCGACCACGCCGTGTCACGGAGGCAGTGCTCCGCGTTGGCCTCCGTGACACGTTGCTTGTTATTTCGGGAAAAATTTCCCACTAGTATAAATAGCACACTTAGGTTTATTTTAAGGAGTTTTTTAGTTTTTAGACTGAGTTCAGAAGTGGAGAGCAGGAACGTGGGTTAGTAGCAGTTGAAGAACGAAAAAGCTAAGGGAATTCTTCTCTTCCTTTCTTCTTTCTATCAATTGTACGTATGATTTACACTCATTTTAGGATGATCAATCCACAAATGAGTGGCTAATTCTCTTCCTTGCTGAGGTTTTGAACATGTGTAATGAATTTTGATTATAATTGATATGGTTTTCTTCATCTTCTTTAATATTGTTCTATTAATTCTTGTTCTTACTGCATTAGTGATTGACCAACATTAATGTATATCTAAAAAGTCCAATTTCACTCGAAAGAGCAAGAAATTGGAAAGTTGTGAATTAATAGGGTATTGTTCTTAACTTGGTTTGGGAAAATTGGGTTTTGATGTGCTTTCCTGATAGAAATATACTTGAAAGCCGTATTAGTCAATTTAGGAACCGGAATTGTAGTGTTAGGTCATAAATTGCATTTGATCACAGAAATGTAGACGGATGGTTTATGATTCTAAAGTGAAATTAAATACGAGAGTTTTAATTTCTAGGCAAATGTTCTTGGCTAGCAACATGAAGAAGAGATTAACCAAATTATCATGATTATCAAGTTCATTACTTGTTCTTAACCTTGGCATGTTCATATCCATTGTCTAAATTCACAAGTAAATAGTTGTTATTAATTGTAGTATATATAGTTTAGAAACAAAAACTCAAGTAACTCTTGGTTACATTGTTGTTAGCATAATTAGAAGTGAAATAGGAATATAGTAAATTAGGCAATTTTGCATATCTTGAGCCTCCTTGGATCGATACTTGGCTACTTAGCCACTTTATTACTTGTTTGACCACGTGCACTTGCGTGTCGGTTTTTAATATATAATACCAACCTGAGAACACCGAACAAGTTTTTTGCGCCGTTGCCGGGGAGGCTAGGCGATTTGTGAAATTGTGTTTAGTGTAAATTTACTGTATTTGTATTTTTATTTTCTTAAGTGTTAACAACTTGGTCTTAGCCTGTATTTTGCAGATTTTATTTCTGTGAACACTGGCAAGGGACAAAGAGCTGGTGGAATCTTACTTAGAGCCTGAACGTGAATTTCATAGTCAACGCAGAGAAGCTCTTCGAAAGAAGCTGCAGTTGCTTAAACAGTCTATGATGGAGCAACAAAATCCACCAGTTGTGCGGGCAGTGTTAGTGCCCGATGAAGCAGCAGCAAGGCCGGTTCGCGAGGTGGCAATCCCACACGCTAATAATGTACATTCTAGCATCCGCAAACCAGAGCCTGGAGGGAAGTTTGAATTAAAGTAGAATATGGTGCAACTTTTGCACACAAGCGGGCAATTTACCGGTCTCCCTCATGAAGATCCACAACAACATCTCCAAAACTTTTTGGAGATAAGTGACACTTATATACCCGCTGGAGTGTCACCTGATTATGTTCGGCTCACCTTATTTCCATTTTCCTTACTTGGTGAAGCCAAGAGGTGGTTAAAAGCTGAACCACCCAATTCTATATCAACGTGGGATGATCTCGCATGGAAGTTTTTGATCAGATTTTTCCCTTCTGGTAAAACAGCCAGACTTAGGAGTCAAATCCTAAGTTTTAAACAGAGGGAAGGAGAAAATCTATATCAAGCCTGGGAAAGATTTAAATCCATGTTGCGGGACTGTCCTCATCATCACCAGTCCAATGAGGTATTGGTACACACATTTATTGAGGGTTTGGAACCCCACACTAAAATTCTGTTAGATTCAGCAGCTGGAGGGCAAGCGCTGGAAAAGACCTATGAGGAGCTGTACACTTTGCTCAACCGAATTTCACAAGGCAATCCAGAATGGAATGCAGATTCTTCAAGAGGTGGAGCAAGGAAAACAGCGGGAGTGCTTGAAGTGGATGGATTCACAGCTATCGCTGCACAGATAGCTGCTTTGCAAAATCAGTTAAACACTCACTTCAGCAATATGAATTTGAACCAGCCTTCAGCTTCAGTCAATGCAGTTCAACAGATGTGGTGTGAAGTGTGTGGTAGTAGTGAGTATTCAGCTGAATGCTGTGGTGCAAATCCTGATTCTGTTAACTTTGTGGGCAATGCACAGAGAAATCAACAGCAGTTTGGTAGTGGCTACAACTCAAATTGGAGGAACCATCCGAATTTTTCGTGGGGTAGCAACAATCAACAAGGCCAAAGTTCAGGGCAGGGTATGCACAGAAACCAAGGAGGGCAACAAAATTATCAAGCTCAATTCAGAAATCACAATGCCCCTCCTCCACCACCATCACCGACTATTGAGGAGATGTTCAAAACCATGATCGCTAATCAGGCACAATTGCAGGCTGACTATGTTACATTGGCAGCCGAAGTGAAGAACAATCAGTTGGCGACCAAGGCTCTTGAATATCAGTTTGGGCAATTTGCTAGTGCCCAAAATACTAGACCCAGAGGAGGACTACCTAGCGACACGGATCCTAATCCAAAGCAGGTAAATGCAGTGACCACGAGGAGTGGTTTACAGTTGAAGGAGGTGGAACCGGAAAGACCGCCTCAAAAGTCAGGAGCAGCAGATGTTGAGGGAGAGCAAATCTCAGATAAGGGGAAGACTAAAGAAGCTGAACCAGCAAGGCCTCCACCCCCGTTCCCTCAACGACTTAAGAAACACAAGGAGGAGGTGTGTTTCCAGAAATTCATGGAGGTACTTAAACAGGTACATGTTAACTTACCTCTTGTTGATGTCTTGCAGGGAGTGCCAAAATATGCGAAATATATTAAAGACATCGTGGCTAACAAAAGTCGTTTGACTGAGTATGCCACGGTAGCTTTAACGGAGGAATGCACTTCCCGTATTCAGAATAGGTTGCCCACAAAACTGAAAGACCCTGGAAGTTTCACTATCCAGCTTACGATTGGGCAAAGTATCCGAGCTCGTGGATTATGCGACTTGGGGGCAAGCATAAATCTGATGCCATCTTCGGTATTCAGAAAGTTAGGTCTAGGGAGTCCTAGACCTACAACGGTAATCTTGCAGCTAGCAGACAGGTCTTTAGCTAAGCCGGATGGTATTGTTGAGGATGTGTTAGTGCAAGTAGGCTCCCTTATTTTTCTGGTCGATTTCATTGTTCTGGATTTTGAACCAGATGCTGAAGTCCCATTTATTTTGGGACGACCCTTTTTGGCAACCGGAAAGGCATTAATCGATGTAGCTGCGGGTCAACTCACGATGCGAGCACATGACAAGGTCGAAGTGTTCGATGTGTACAAGGTACCTAAGCTCCCGACTGTTTATAAGGATCTCTCGGTGATCAATGTGATTGATCATGGGAATGCTAATGGAATGAGTGATTCCCGAGAGTTACTAGGAAGGCCACCGGATAAGGTTGAGAACTACTGGGGGGATGACCATGATCGGGACAAATCGTCCATCTCCCTAGTAGACAAGTGAGCTTAAAAGACGTCGAGCCGCGACGGTAAACCAGGCGTTGCACGGGAGGCAACCCGTGAGAAAAATATTTTATTTTTTTTCTTTTTGCACAGTGTAGTTAATTTTTATCTTTATTTTTGTTTTTATTTTCTATTTCCAAGTTTTATTTTTCTTTTCCTTTTCTTGATTAGGTTTAGATTTTCATTTTAGTTAGTATTTTTTATTTTAGTTAGGGAAATCTATTAATTTAACCAATTTTTGTTTAGTGAGGTGATTTTCAGGTATAACGGAGGAAATATACATGGAATCGAGAAAATGAGGCAAGGTATGAAAAATCAAATTTATTGAAGAAACAGTGCACTGGCGCGTTGGCGCCGTGTCACGGAGGTAAGGCTCCGCGTTACCCTCCGTGACACGTTGAAGGCAAAATCCGGATTTTTCAAAAATCCAGTAAGCCAACGCGTTGGCTCCGTGTCATGGAGGAGGGGCTCCGCGTTACCCTCCGTGACACGTTGCCCCTTATTCAGTGTCGGGTCACACCGGGTTGCCGGGTGACCCGCGTGTTTTCTTTAAATAAAACCCCCGATTTTGCCCAATTTTTCCCATTTCCCTCTTCCCTCCGCGACCAAACACCCATTTCCCCCTACCCAAGCACCGTGCCACGTTCCTAGGCAAGGAAAAACATCAAGTTTCTTCGGTTTCTCAATTCAAAGATATGTTTTCATCGTCTATCTCAATTTTTTGGCGATTTTTGTCAAATTTGGGCATGTGAGGTGAGATATATCACCCTAGGTAGAAATTAAACATGAATGTTGGATTATTTGTGATTGATACATGTTTGGATTGTTGTATTTAGCGTTTGAACTTATCGATTATGTAAATAATTCGAAATTGATCATAGAATTGTATTCTAGGGCTTGGGTTGTTGAATTTGACTTGGGCAACTTGATAATTTGGTGAATACGATGCCGGGGTGTGTTTGTTAATTGAGATAAGTCATGGTAAATATTGTGTAAATGTCAAAGACGACAAATTCTCGAATTTTTGTGGGAAAATGCATAAAGTGTGTAAATTGGTTAGATTGTTTAGATTAGATTGTATATAGAATGTTTTTATTGTTGTTTTTCTTTTTTTGTTGTTTTTGTTGCTTGTGCGATGTGTGAATTGTTAGCGATAGTAGGATTGGGATTAGCTTTATGAAGTCTGAGTAGTACGCTAATCGTTATGTTGTCGAAATTTTGTTGTGAACGCACTAAGCATGAAGTTATGATGTTGTCTGTAGTGTAATTAGAGTTATCTTTGCCGTAATTTTGTAGAAGTAGCTAAGGCCTAAGTGTGGGGTAAATGTTTTCTAACCCGACCTTAGCCGAAGTTAACAAGTTTTTAGCTTAACGTTGTGCTTGTTTGTGTAAATTGACAGGTACAATAGCTAGCAGACAAGATAAAGGCAAGGGTGCTTCTACCTCAGGCACCGGTAGGAAAAGGATGAGACTGGGCACCGCAGTCCCAGCTGCACCCGCTGTTCCGCGTGGCCAACGCCGCTAATACGGAACAAGATGGGTCACCGATGAAGGGAAGAAATGGTACGCGAAACACAAAGAAAACAAGTACTTCCCCGAGGAACATATTGCTCGGGAACCACTTGCACAGGAGTTCCCTCGCATTGTACAGCGAATTGAAGCAGCTGGGCTCAGCTTTATTTTTCAGGAGCCCAAGGAGTGCAACCTTCATTTGGTCCGAGAATTTTATGCAAACTGGAACCCGGCCATCAGAAGCCACACTATAAAAATCAGAGGGCAGATTGTCACTCTGGAACCCCAGCAGCTGAATGCCATCGTTGGAGCGCGGGACACAGACGCCCATGTTCTCCGCCAGCTAAACATCACCCCACCGTACGCCGACATCAGACGTACGTTGTGTGGGGCTCGATCCACAGCCCGATGGAGTAGACATAAGGAGAGGGGTTACCACCAGACTCTGCCTTATTCGCAGATGAATAGGGAGGCCAGAATCTGGCTGAAGATTGTGTGTTCGTGTTTGATCCCGGGAGTTCATATGACAGACGTGACCCAGGACCGTGTCTGCTTGGTGTATGCCCTTATGAAAGGGCTCGAGATTAATGTTGGGGCGGTAATAATATCCGCCATGAAGAGAGCCAGACTACACCAGGGCCACAGATACGGGTTTGGCGGACTCATCACCACCTTCCTCCGAGGCCTCGACATTGAGGAAGAAGCCTTGGATTATATTCTGCAGTTGGAGCGGAGGGCCCTCGACGTGACAAAGACTAAGGCCCCCGACACTACACACGGACCAGTATTGACTTTGGGCGAGCGACATGCTCGTGACGATCAGTACATGGCCCGTATGTTTGGCATGCAGATGCTGCAGCTACGGATTGGTGGGAGACCAGCCACCGAGGAAGAATTATGGCAGTTGGAGCTGGACTACCCCTTTGGCGAGAACGCCAGAGCCTTATGTCGGGTAGGCCCAGCCTTTGTGGAGCCGACAGATGACGATGTCCCTACTGATGAGGAGACACGTCGTGAGGACTCTGATGTGGAGTCCGATGACGACGATGGAGCTGATTCAGATATGGGCGATGAGGCCGCAGCACCGGATGAAGAAGTCGAATATTTCGACTGAGCAGGGAGTTTCACCACCCAAAATTTTGTGCTTTGTATTTTTGTGAACACTGGGGACAGTGTTCGATTTAAGTGTGGGGTGGGGAGTAGCTAGGTGCTGGGACATAGGCTCTAAATTGCTGTATATTTTTCCTTGAGGTTTATGTATGTTTGTGCTTTCCCTGTTGTGAACTGATTTGTGATGTATGTGTATATATTTGTTTTGTGGTTAATGATGTGTGTTTTTGAAAGTTATGGTTGCTAGTGTAAATATTTTGTAAATTTTGTAAATATTTTTTTCTCTATCGACATGATCGATATTTTTCAAAATTTTTGCGAAGATATTTTGCAATTATCAAAAATCTTTTGTAAATATGTTTCTATCGAAATGATCGATGTGTTGCAAAAATTTTCGATTTTTATTTTTTTGGGTTTCTCGGAGTTTGTTTTCGATTCTTTTACCGAGAATAGTCCCATTGAACCGATGTCATAGTTAGTGACTGTTCCCTATGATGGATGGATGACGACCGTCTTAAGGGAAATGTAGTCGGTAGGAGTAGGATTTTTATTTGTTTTTAGTCTCCTTTGGTGGATTGCATCAATGAACTGTAGTTGCTTATGGTTGCTAAAATGTCGTTGCGTGTTGTAACTGATGTTCAAAATGTGAAAGTGATTCGTTTGAAAGCATGCAATTCTGTAAATACGTTGAGTTACCTAGGCTATAGAATTTGGTTCAGTATGATTGAGGCTTAATCCTGAATTCATGTAATTGACTAATTAAAGAGTCTGTGGATGCATCTTGATTCGAGCATGTGCGTGAAGTGTGAAGTGAGGTTTTGCTATTCCATGTCATTATGAATTGTCTAGAACTTGCCTGGTGTGTATACAAAACGAAATGAAGGAGGTGTAGTGTTGGAAAGGATGTAGGCATTTCTTTGTTTTAACCGATAGTTTCCATTTTTTTTTCTTGTCAAATTCTACCTTTTTATATGTTGTATACCCTAGTCAGCCCGTTGAGCCTTTAGCCGATTTCTTTCTTTTGTCCAAAATTGTATGAACTAAGCTTTATTCCTTCTTTTCATTAGCCTTAAAGTCTATAAGAAGCTCTTAAGCGCTTGCAAAGCAAAGAAAATGTTTCCCAAGGTGTTAAAGAGTGAAAAGAGTGAAAAGAAAAAGAAAAGCAAAGTGAGGAAAGAAAAGATGATGTTGAAGAGGCACTTGTTGTAATTAATTGATAGTGAGGGTACATGAAAACCCTTTGTTTTGTGTCAAGTGTGTTTGATGAAATGGGCTGTATGAAGGTAAACCAGCATGAATGGGAGAAAAAGAGAAAAGAGAGGAACAATGTCCATGAGTCAATGGGAATGTGTTGAAAAGGCGCTTAAGGATGCTAGCGACTATTATTGGCTAATCCAATATATATATACTAGATCCATAGACCCGTTACAACCCATTAAAGTCCTACGTGATCCTATATTGCATTTCTTTATATTAGTGGAGTAATACACTAAGGGCAAGCCTATGGGTCATGACATGATGCATGTGAATTCTTTTGGGAGAGAGAGTGAAATTAATTTTTATATGCCCCTACTTGCATGTTTGTGTGCTGCATGAACATAAAGGGGAAGTTTCTCTCGAGTTGTAAGGGCACATGCTTGATGAAAGATTGATTTTCGTGTCGGATTTCTTGATTAGCTGATTTGCATGAGTTTGCCGATATCAAGAATCAATTCTTAAAGTCTAGGAAGTCTTGCTGTATTAAAGGTCATTGTATTGAACGACCAAGCATGTTTTCTTGATGATTTGCAAAAATTGAATAATCGGTATGACCGTAGCGTAAATTGTTGCACCATAGTGACGAAGGTTGGGATGTAATTTGCATGATTTGTGTATGTGTTGTTCGAGGACGAACAAGGATTTAAGTGTGGGGTAAGTGATCTTGGGCAGATTTATATGCCCAAGTGATACTCAAACGTATCATTTTTACCTTGTTTGTTGTGCAATGTGTATATAATATCATGTAATTGGTAATAAAATGCGAATTTATACTAACCAACATGATTAACATTTGTTTTGCAGGTAAAGGTGATTTTTAGGAGCTAAAATGCATATTGGAACTATGTCGGAGTTGGACTGGGATGCGAGCGTGGAAAAGACCTTGGAATGCACATTTTATAAGGTCTCCGCGATGGAGTCGTGCCACGCTACCATCGCGGTAGCACACTGCCTGAACTGGAATTAAAATGGCAATTTCCAGTGTGCCTTCGCATCAGCTCCGTGGCACGGAGAGAGGCCTCCGCGTTGACCTCCGTGCCACGTTGAGGTTAATTTACCGGACCCTGGAAATTCCAGTGAAGGTCCGCGACCACGCCGTGTCACGGAGGCAGTGCTCTGCGTTGGCCTCCGTGACACGTTGCTTGTTATTCCGGGAAATATTTCCCACTAGTATAAATAGCACACTTAGATTTATTTTAAGGAGTTTTTTAGTTTTTAGACTGAGTTCAGAAGTGGAGAGCAGGAACGTGGGTTAGTAGCAGTTGAAGAACGAAAAAGCTAAGGGAATTCTTCTCTTCCTTTCTTCTTTCTATCAATTGTACGTATGATTTACACTCATTTTAGGATGATCAATCCACAAATGAGTGGCTAATTCTCTTCCTTGCTGAGGTTTTGAACATGTGTAATGAATTTTGATTATAATTGATATGGTTTTCTTCATCTTCTTTAATGTTGTTCTATTAATTCTTGTTCTTACTGCATTAGTGATTGGCCAACATTAAGGTATATCTAAAAAGTCCAATTTCACTCGAAAGAGCAAGAAATTGGAAAGTCGTGAATTAATAGGGTATTGTTCTTAACTTGATTTGGGGAAATTGGGTTTTGATGTGCTTTTCTGATAGAAATATACTTGAAAGCCGTATTAGTCAATTTAGGAACCGGAATTGTAGTGTTAGGTCATAAATTGCATTTGATCACAGAAATGTAGACGGATGGTTTATGATTCTAAAGTGAAATTAAATACGAGAGTTTTAATTTCTAGGCAAATGTTCTTGGCTAGCAACATGAAGAAGAGATTAACCAAATTATCATGATTATCAAGTTCATTACTTGTTCTTAACCTTGGCATGTTCATATCCATTGTCTAAATTCACAAGTAAATAGTTGTTATTAATTGTAGTATATATAGTTTAGAAACAAAAACTCAAGTAACTCTTGGTTACATTATTGTTAGCATAATTAGAAGTGAAATAGGAATATAGTAAATTAGGCAATTTTGCATATCTTGAGCCTCCTTGGATCGATACTTGGCTACTTAGCCACTTTATTACTTGTTTGACCACGTGCACTTGCGTGTCGGTTTTTAATATATAATACCAACCTGAGAACACCGAACAATAGGTGTAAGAAGGACTGCAGCCTGCTGATTAATGGAAAGAGGGTTGTTTCTTTCTTTAAAGTAATGATTTATGAACGCTTCTTAGAAGTTCTGGTAAAGTGTTATTCTTTTTGTACGCTTGTTTTGCTGATTTAGTTTAAAGTAGTCTTTTTAAATGTATATTTGCAGTTGGTTAGTAGTTAATTGTCTACTTGTTGGTGACATCCTTTTGCATAATATTTTACTCTAGTTTTTTTCCTTGTCAATGTACGTAGAGAAAATTTGCGAAAGAATATTAAAAGAACCATTTTACATTTCGGGGATGTGAATTTTTGAATATAACCCACTAGGTTGAGATCATACTGTTGGGATGAGTAAGCACCACAACTAAAGTTTGATATGATAATCAGTAATGAAAATACGTTGGGCACAATATTTTATGTGGAAAACCCTCAAATAAATAGAGGGGAAAAACCACGGGGTAGAAGGATTCACTATATAAATATGGGAGTTCACTACTCTCAATTATAAGGAGAAAACACTTGTAAAAGGAATAACTCACTAAAGAGGACACTCAAGACTACAATATTTGTCTTGGTGTATAACTCTCTTTATGTTCTTAATCTTTTGGATTGTAATTTTTGTGGGGATTTGTGGATCCGTGTATATAAAATAATGAAAGCAAAATGTTCTATTTATAATAGAATTAAACCGTGTAGAAGGGTGTGAAACAGAGATCAATTTGGACAAGGTTTGTCCTCTTTTCCTTTTCCTTGTCTGACTAACTTTGTATTCTTTCCACATGTTTCCTTCTTTCTGCCTAACTTCTTTGACATTCTCCTACTTGAAGATTTAATTGAGAATCAATTATGTCTTCACACTATCCTTTCTACCCAATTACTGCAATATTACATTTCTGCTAGGCCAATAGAAGATTGACACCATACAAACTTGTTATTGTTGATCGGCTTCGTAAACATATCTACTAGGTTGTCATTAGTGTGAATTTTCTGAATATCCACACTGCCTTCTTCCACCTTCTCACGAACAAAGTGATACTGCACTCGTATGTGCTTTGTCCTTAAATGAAATGCCGGATTCTTTGCAAGATGCAAAGCGCTCTGACTGTCACAAAACAAAGCAACCTTCTCTTGTTTATGCCCGAGCTCCTCCAGTAACATCTACATCCATATTGTCTCTTTGCTAGCTTGTGTAGCTGCTACATATTCTGCTTCCATCGTAGATGTAGCCACGATAGACTGCAGTTTTGAAACCCAGCTTACAACTCCTCCAGCAAGAGTAAACACATAACCTGTGGTGGACTTGCTTTTATCAAGATCACTTGCATAATCTGAATCAACATAACCTTTAACAGTAAAGTCTGATCCTCCATAACACATTGCAACATCTGAGGTACATTTGATATATCTCAGGATCCTCTTAACAACATTCCAATGCTCTCTACCAGGATTAGCCATGTATCGACTAACCACTCCCACTGCTTGTGCAATGTCTGGTCTTGTACATACCATGGCGAACATTAAACTTCCCACTACTAATACATACGGTACTCAAGACATCTCCATCCTCTCTGTTTCATTGCTAGGATTCATACTTGAGGATAACTTGAAATTAATAGGAAGTGGGGTAGAAATTGACTTACAGTCTTGCATCTTGAAGCGTCGCAAGATTTTCTTCAAGTAGTTCTCTTGAGAAAGCCAAATCTTCCTATTATTTCTATCTCGGTGAATTTGCATCCCTAGAATCTTGTTTGCTGGTCCCAAGTCCTTCATTTCAAACTCACTAGCCAACTGTGCCTTTAAATTTGTGAGACGATCTTTTTTGGGGCCTGCTACCAGCATGTCGTCAACATACAACAACAAAATAATGAAATCACCATCACCAAATCTCTTGTAATAAACACAAGGATCTGAACTATGTCTGTTGTATCCAAGGCTTATAATGAAGGAATCAAATCTCTTATACCAACACCTCGGCCCCTGTTTGAGACTGTATAGAGATTTGTTCAACCTGCAAACCAAGTTCTCTTTTCACTGTTCTTCAAAACCTTCTGGTTGGAGCATATATATTTCTTCTTCAAGCTCTCCATGAAGAAATGCATTTTTGACATCTAACTGCTCCAAGTACAAGTCAAATGTAGCACACATCGCCAGGAAAACTCGAATTATTGTGAGTCGAACCACTGGAGAAAATATCTCGTTGAAGTCTATACCTTCTTTCTGAGCGAATCCTTTCACCACCAATCTTGCACGATACCTCTCCACTTGATTATTACCATTGCGTTTGATCTTGTAGACCCATTTGTTTCCAATGGCCTTCCTTCCTCGTGGTAATTGAACAAGATCCCATGTTTTATTTTATGAAAAGCTTCAATTTCTTCTTGCATTGCTGCCATCCACAGATGATTCTTGGCCTTTCATAGCCTCGTGAAAAGTTGAAGGCTCTCCATCTTCTGTTAATAGACAATATGCAAAATTACCCTCTATAGAATAATCTGAGTGCCAAGCTGGTTCTCTTCTTTCCCGAGTTGATCGTCGAACTTGTGGAGTTTCAATCTCAACTTGCTCTTGTTCTTCGTGCTCTGGTGCTGCTTCAGAAGAAACTGGGACTTCTTCTATCTTTTCAACTTCAACTGTAGTAGTCTCTGATTTTTCTGTTGAAGTGCTACCTTCTTTTGCTTGTATCTTGTTTTTAAGAAATACAACATCCCTACTGATTACCACCTTGCGGGAAGTGGGATCACACAAGAGATACCCCTTGACTCGATCAACATACCCTAAGAAAATGCATTCCCTGGATTTCGGATCCAACTTCAATTTTTCTTGGGCGTTGTACATAACATAAGCAGGACTTCCGAATATATGTAAGCGAGAATAATCAACTGGTTTTCCTGTCCACATCTCCATTGGCGTTTTCAGATCAATTGCAGTTGATGGTGACCGATTGATCACACAACAGGCGGTTTTGACTGCTTCTGCCCAGAATGGTTTTTCCAATCCTACAGTTGCCAACATAGCTCTTGTCCGTTCCAACAAGGTTTTGTTCATCCGCTCTGCTACTCCATTTTGTTGTGGAGTATATGCCACTGTGAACTGCATTTTGATACCTTCTTGTTTACAGAAGTTATCAAATTCATCACCAGTGTATTCTCCTCCATTATCTGTCCTTAAACACTTGATCCTTTTCTCAGATTCAAGTTCCACCCGCGCTTTGAACTCTTTGAAAAATGGAAAAACATTTGCCTTTCTCTCAATTGGATACACCCAACATCTCCTGGAGTAGTTGTCGATAAATGACACGAAATATTTTGCTCCTCCTAGGGACTCCACCGGTGCTTGCCAGACATCAGAGTGGACCAAATCTAATATTTTCTTGCTTTTAGCAGAGGAACTGCTAAACTTCAGTCTATGTTGCTTACTGGTAACACAATGCTCACAAAAGGGTAGTGAAACCTTTTTGAGCCCTGGAAGAAGCTTTTTCTCAGCACGAATCTTCAAACCTCGTTCCGACATATGGCCAAGTTTGCAATGCCACATCATCGTCGATTCTTCAAATGAACTTGCTGACGCGGTTGATGCTTCTCCTTCTTGGTGGGTTTCACCCTTAAGCACATATAGATTTGCAGCAAGTTTTTCCGCTTTCATCACTACAAGCGCTCCTTTCAATATTTTCATGACTCCACCATGAGTCTTATATGAACATCCATTATCATCTAATTGTCCCAAAGACAATAGATTCTTCCTCAAGTCTTTCACATGTCGTATCTCCTGAATGGTGCATACCGTGCCATCATACATCTTTATTTTGATGGACCCAATACCAATAACATTCAAAGCATGATCATCTCCCATGAACACAGATCCTCTTGAGATAGGTTTATATTGATGGAACCATTCTCTCCGGGAAGTCATGTGCCATGTTGCTCCTGTGTTCATGATCCAGACATCAGTGAAACATTTTCTGCCTTCATTATTTGATATTGCTTCACAACATAAAATATCACCATCATCCGAGGTATTTGCAACATTTCCTTGAGCATTTGATGACTCAGGGTGTTCACTCTTCTTCTTGAACCAACAATCTTTCTTGACGTGCCCTTTCTTGCCACAGTTGTGACACTTGATATTCTTCTTACTTCTTTATTTATATCTACCATGATTGTGACTCCCACTGGGGCCACATTCCGTTGGTCTTCCTCTCACCATCGTCAAAGCTTCAGCTTGCTGCGAACTTGCTTGTCTGTCTTCCTTATTTTTGCATCGATTTTCTTCTTCTAGGACAGCGGCTGCAATTTTATTTAAAACTAGACTGTTTGTATTGTTCGTCAGGTTGATGATGAGTTGATCATACGAGTCAGGCAGACTTTGAAGTAGAAGCTCCGCACATTCAGTCCCCTCTATTTTGCAACGCATTGTTGTAAGTTGTGAAAACAGAGTATTCAAAGTATTGATGTGTTCAGTAACCAACGTAGACTCTGCCATTCGAAGAGTATACAATCTTCTTTTTAAGAAGATTTTATTATGCAAAGACTTGGCCTCATACAATCCCGTAAGAGTATCCCATATTTCCTTCGCTGTCCGTTTTTCAGCCACACTAGACAACACTTGATCAGCTAGTGCCAAGTGTAGATCAGCAACTGCGTTGCTGTCTACGTCGTTCCACTTGCTGTCATCAGTAAAGTCTATGGGCCTGCCTTCAATTGCAACTAGGCAATTGTCTTTTCTCAATATCGCCCTTATTTTCATTTTTCACAATGAGAAATTAGTTCCATTGAATTTCTCAAGGTCAAACTTTGTTGTACTCGACATTGTTATTTGCTTCACACCCTTCTAGAGCGTTTCTGAATATTTTTGCGAACAATCGTGACAAACTGTATCGTTACCGAATTTTACTATTCACGTGAATAGTATTTTCATCGGATTTTACTATTCACGGATAGTACCTTCGCATAAAACCGACAGAATAACCGAAGCTTTGATACCACTGTTGGGATGAGGAAGCACCACAACTAAAGTTTGATATGATAATAAATAATGAAAATACGTTGGACACAATATTTTACATGAAAAACCCTCAAATAAATAGAGGGGGAAAACCAGGGGGTAGAAGGAATCACTATATAAATATAGGAGTACACTACTCTCAATTACAAGGTGAAAACACTTGTAAAAGGAATAACTCACTAAAGAGGACACTCAAGACTATAATATTTGTCTTGGTGTATAGCTCTCTTTATGTTCTTACTCTTTTGAATTGTAATTTTTGTGGGGATTTGTGGATCTGTGTATATAAAATAATAAAAGCAAAATGTTCTATTTATAATAGAACTAAACCGTGTAAAAGGGTGTGAAGCAGAGATCAATTTGGACAAGGTTTGTCCTCTTTTCCTTTTCCTTGTCCGACTAACTTTGTATTCTTTCCACATGTTTCCTTCTTTCTACCTAATTTTGTTGACACATACTTAATACCATTTTCTACCAGAATCCCAAGTCTAATTAGTCTTTTCCAAGGCTACAACACCAAAGCTAACCTTTGGCATCCTATTCAACTTTTTGCACATACTTCATACATCTAGCATTTTTTCATTTTGGGATCCCAATGTATTCATCCTATTGCACTTTTTGCACCCTATGCTTTGCTCTTTTACAATTTACTCCCCTACTTCTGTACACTATAGGGAGGCATTATTTACTCTAACCTTCTCTTTGGCATTTGTGTTATAATCACTTGTACCATCAAGAACTCAAAAGACTTCCTAGGATATGGTCGTGAACCTGTTTCATTAGCTTAGCATTTGAGTTATGTATCAATATGTGGCATTTCATAGTTTTAATTTCTACAAGTTCTTTTCAGTTTTTCCCCCCAATGTTTGCTCGATCAGTTACACACCTGACTGGTCAGGAAACTTATCTGGAGGACTCAACTGGACGGCGATGGAGGGTAAAAGTGTGTATCCAAGATGGTTCACTTGTTATACAACAGGGATGGCCTGAATTTTTATCAGAACATGGTGTGGATATGGGCGACTTCTTGGTCTTCCACTATGTTCCGGCCAGTAAGCACTTCATTGTTCAAATATTTGGAACAAGCGGGTGTGAGAAGATTAAGTTCTGCAGTGACATTGGCGAAGGAGGAAAAAGTGCAAGGACTCACTTGGAAGCAACTACCCCGGTTGAGCAGCTTCAAACAATGGATCCAAAATATAAGAAATCCACAGAAACATCTCAGTTTGGTAAGCTTTCTATTCACTTCAAATTGTTAGGATTGTTTTGTCTTTGTTGTGTTATCTTGAATATAAATATTTGGGCTATGTATTTGAGGCAGTGAGGTCTCAGCTGAAGATTGATTTTGCTGACACTATGTTGAGCTTGACCTTGGTCTCAAGCTGTTGGAGTCCCAGATTGTTTGTGGGATGGGAACATGGACTCCTTATATGGTTTTGGTCAATCCTTCCAGCATGAGCTTGCTTGTGGGTTGAGTTAGGCTCAATTCTGTAGGTTCGTGAGCACAGCGAAGCCTTTTGTTCATTTTGTTGATTAATTGTATACCATATTCCTCTCTTCTCCCAGTACTCATCAGAAACCTTCTTTAGGTTTTCACCTTTTTTTCCTATCCATCTAATTTCTCATGTTTTCTCTCAGTTTCTGTGATTTTCTCAAGTTCCCTCTGGTGAAAATGTCGCTTCTATCATCCATATTTGATTCAAAGATTTGGCTTCAACACTATGTTCAGGAGTATCTATTTCATAATTAATTGATTCCTCAAACCAGATGGGAGTATTTTGTACTTCTATTTATTGTGTATGATATCCTTAATGGTGATGTCACAACAATTTGAAATTCCTCAAAAAACTTGGCTTCACTTATAAAAAGGACATCCCATTTCCTTGAAAGATTTCTCTTTACTTGGTAGCTGAGTCTTCATGATCTTTGTTGAGACTTAAGTAGCTAACACTACCAGCGTCTCACAGTGTCGAGTCTGCTAACATTTTCCCTCTTTTCAGTTTTACTATTTTTACCTCTTTCTGGTGACGTGCCTGCTGCACAACTCCTCTAAAAATGTCTGTCTCAGTTGGTTCGGTTGTTTTTTTTTGGCAATTGTTGAGGAGTTTGAGTGGTGGTGTTGAAAAGTCAAAAGATTTATAACAATACTGTGTAGAATATTCTTAATGATTATGCCGTGTAATTCAAAACTGTACAGGTCTTTTGGATGCTGTTAACAACCGTCTTTAAGTTTTCTTTCTTCTCCAACTTGAAATTATGATTGAAATCCATTCTAAGTACTGGATTTCTTGCTTATTTTTGTAATATTTGGTGTTGTGCTTTGAACTGCCTTGTACATCTGCTGTTTGTTATGTATAATATTCAGGAGGAGGGTGTGCAAGTGGTGATGAAACAGCCTTCAAAAGTGAGCCGGCTGCTTCAGAAGACATACTATCCCTTAATGTAGTCAGCTATACATGTTTGGTGGAGATTGATGGCCGAGATTTTCTGGTAATGCCGTGTTTAAATATCATTCCTTCCGTCATTTTGGTGGATTGCAGTACTTTTACCATTTGATGTGGTCTTGATGAGATTCGGGTTATTTGAATGAAAAACAAGAAAATAATGCGGAAGCCAAAAATTTAAACACTAGAAAATAATACAGGCGAAATTCGAGAAATAAATCCCCAAAATCTCAAAAGTAAATACCAAAAGTCTAATTGATTATAATTTGTAGTAGACCTAATTAGCGGATTAGGGATAATCATATTCACTAGCATATTCAATTCAAGAACTTAGATGAAAGTAATGTAGACCCCTTAAATACTAGGAAACATTAAACTAGGAAAGTATGTAGATTAGTGTCACACTTTCCAAAACTACCTGACAACATATATAAGGAAGTGGCAATTCTTCTCATCAAACTTTTGCATTGAATAAGATGTTATAGAGGGAATAATGTCTTTGCCAGGGTACCTTTGGGCTTAACACTATAATATATTTTTGAAAATTCATGAAGACTGAAGTGAAGGCTGATTACTTTGTAACTCAGACGTTGAAAAGAAAAATACATGTACACCGGATTTAGATAACACTTGTCCTTTTTTTTGCGCCTCTAAATTGTTCAAAATAAGCATCTCGGAATCACACTTGACACACAATAACTTATTATTAATAATTCAATCAAGTATAACTATGTTTCAAGTTTAGTGTCTGCGAAGCAGGACATGCCAATGATGGCACTGTTTCTTTAAATCAAGAGTAACGAGTATGTTTTCTAATTGCGGATGTCCTTGAATAACTGTGAAATATGACTTTCTCAAAATATGACTCAATTGATTAGTAAGACCTCTCTTTTTTATACTTCTTTTCATCAAAGCAACTGGCTGATTTCCATCAACTCTTATATGCAGAGACATTCTCTTTGCAAATAAGATATATTGATTCTTTGGTTTACAATCTAAAGAGGAAGATGTCATATAGGAATAGGAGCACTAATGTTTTCGTGAGGCAAGACCTACATTTATGTTGTTTTAAGAGAGTTCTCGTCCTTTCATCATCTGAACACCATGTGAAGCAACACTTACATTACATTGTTGTTATTTGGGTTCCAACTTTTTTAATCACAAGACCACCTGGTCATTCTTGTATAGAGCGATTTCAGGCATATTGCCTAGTCTTTCAAAGATCTAGTCCGCTCTATGTTGCAATTACGTGCTTGTACTCAGATGACATTCTCTTTGTTTCACAGTTTGTGTATCCTTTTCTCCTCTCATTGAATCTAGACCTTCTTTATGCCTGTGCAGAAGTTACCAGAATCCTGGCAAGAACATTTACTGAAAAGAGCAGTGAACGGAAGGATGATTATTTTTCTCCAAGGACCGGATAAAAGAATCTGGCCTACCTTTTATTATAGCAGATCAGGTATTAATGTTTTGACAGGTGGATGGAAACAAGTTGCTGCAGTCTATGGCCTGAATCCAGGAGATAAATGCCTTTTTCAACTTGTAAATCAGCGGGAATGTATATTTGATGTACGCAAAATCTGAAAGTCCAAAAGTAAGATGCCTAAAGAACTACTTGGAGTCCATTATCTTAAGCAGTTACAAGAGGAATGAAAAAGGAGCTACGCCAATTTCTCAGTAATGGATTTTGAACAACATTTAACTGTTGCCTTGCTGGGACATATATTTTTGTACTATCATTTTGAAGCTGCACTTGATGTGCGAGTATTTACGCTAATACTTTTTACAATTATCATTTCATAAACTTCGGATTTGCCATCCCAGGTAAGATCTGTTCTGGATCATTGAAACCTATTCAAAAGTTTTACAGCAACTCAATCATAGATTTCTGCAATATTTTGAGACGATCTTTTTAACTCTAGTTACATGTTTGTTTAACTTTGTTTTTCTGAAGTCCAATTTCAAGGGAGCATGAATTGCTTGTTAGAGTTTATGTTTTTTCCCTCTCGAACTCACATATGCATGGTAATCGTATTCTATGAAGTGATACAACAGAAACACAATATTTAGACTCTTCTTATTGATAAGAAAAAACAACAGTATATCTAAATACCACAAAGACCAAAAATGCCCAAGCGCCCTCGATTTTAAAACTAGTTTTTTTTTTTTTACTCACAATACATTCTTTAATAATTATTTTGGGTATTTATGTCACACATCTTCATTTGGTCTGCTATTTTGACACATCATTAGTGAGCGTGTTATCTATATGAATAAATATTATAAAAAGTCTCTTAGTGATACCGACTCGGATATCGGAAGTGGTCTATTGAAACACATAAGTTTACGTGTCTAAATAAAAATTGTGTCACTCACCCACCAAATTCCCCCCCCCCCTCCACCCCCACCCCAACAAATGGTGTTTTAACTTTTTGAATTTGTTTCAAAATAAGTGGTGTTTTATATAATTAAGAAGACATTAATCATGTTCTTTCAATTTTACCCTTATTTAAATGGAGAGAATAAGAAAATATTAAAGACTTACCTCCACTACTGAAAAGTTATTTATTTCCCACTGAATTTCCACTGAAAAATGTTAAGTGATTATTCCCACAGATTATCAATGGGAAAAGAAAAAAATAATAGTGTTTTTACATGAGAAAATCATGAAAATTTTCACTATTTCAGTGGGAAACTATTTTCCACCATGCATTTTCCCAGGGAACAAGTTCTGTGGGAAATGAGTGGGAAAATCATGTTTTATAACACAAATTTCCCATTAATTTGCGGTGGGAAAAATCTGTTTTTCTAGTAGTGATATTTTTTCAGATATTTATTAGGGGTAAGTGGGTAAAAATATATTAGTCTGTCTACGAATGAGTAGTTTTCTTAAGGGGGTGTCCAAGCTAAAAGCACCACTTATTTTGAAATGGATGGAATATTTATTTACTTGCATAGCGAACACAAGAAACTAAGTAAGAAATAATTTGTTTACTTTTTCCTCCACCCGAACACACCCTAATGGAGAACAAATTATTGGGACTAACTGGAATATTAGTAAAGAAAATGACAAATTGAGTCAGGGAACAACTGCATCAAAATTTGCTTCGACTATAAGTGCTACAGCTGTTGTAGGATATCAAAAAATATTAGTAGATGCTACAGTATTCGGGCAAGCTTCATTTCCTTCAAAATCGGTTTTCTGATTTGTTAGAAACAATAAAATTACAATGAGAGAACAAGAAAATCTCAAAATATGCAATTTTCAAGTATTAATAACACGGGAAAAAAAGTAGATTGGATGTGATGAGATTTGTATTTTAATTACAATTCTAAGATTTCAAGTTTTAGTTGCTAACCTTCAGTGTTTCTGCACCGGCACCGATAATTGTAGTTTTGGTTTTTTGCTCGACTAGCACCTTTTGTTGATGAAGTGTGATCTTCTTCCTTTTAGTTCCCTTGCGAATGGTTATTGATGTTGAGCATTGTAGTTAATCAAACACGGTTTGTTTTTGGCTGTAAGATAAAATGACTAATGAACCAGGTGCTGCATCTGGTGTCCTGAGTAGTGAATTTTGAACCACTTCTGCAAAAAATCTTCTTGGATATGCTCAACAGGTAACAATTGGTTTTGCGCAAACAGGTTTGAAGGTTGTAAAATCATTAAATTTAAAGATTCTCAATTAATTTCCTGACCCATTCACTTGGTTTTCTAACTTAGCCGATCCAAACTCTTACCGAACTTTGTTTTCCCTATTTATACACTTCAAATTTATTTTTCGTGAAAAAAGACTGACCTCCAGAGATATTTAAAAAAAATAAATCTCTGGAGATCGGTTTCACGGAAAATATTTTTTGAGGATATGTCATCCTTGTTCTTTCTTCTGTGATGCGTGAAAGTGAAAGGGGAAATTATAATTTCTTTTTTGATTTACGCAATAAAATTTGGAGACTTGATGTCAAATATATAAGGCATAATTTTGATTATAAATCTATACTCTCTTACCAAAATATATCCGTTTTAATTGTTAAGGAAACTCTTATTAGTTCTATTTCCTCCATTTCGTATACATATCATTTAGTGCTTAACTAATTTATTAATCAGGACAATATTAGCCTCTTAATTGAAAAAAATTAGTCATACGTTTTTAGTTTCAAGTTGTTCCACAACTGATTGATGAGTTTTCCTATTTTCGTTGGTATATCTTTCTAAACTAATAAAAACATCTCTTGGCAATGTTTACCCTTGCAAATTGGATGTTGTGGATCTCGGAGATAAATCAACAGTTTATTACCTTTTAATTCAAAGTGCACTATATTGAGTGTGCCAGAATTTTAAGATGTTTCGACTGATTATTGGGTTTGATTAGTAGGCATATTCAGTTTATCGGTTTAAAAAAAAAAAGCGACATTTTGTTAATTAATTGCTTTAGAAAATATATGTTGATCAACCTTAAAACAAAATTTAAAAGGTTGTGCACATGTATTGAGTGTGCCAGAATATATAACATAGAGATTAACGTAATCCCACTATATAAGGACAAATAAAAGAAACAAAAAGGCTGTTTTTGGGACAGTGTGTCAGAGAAAGTGAGAAAAGGTGGTTTGGTTTCTGACCAAACGAAGAGTTTTGCTTGCTGTTTTTAGATGGTATTAATTTTTTCCTTTGTCGGATTTAGACTTGTAGATGTGCATTTTTTTCCTTTGATTTTTAGCGATGATTTGCAAAAATGTAGAAAAATGCTAATGAACGCGTTAACACATGATCATTTACATATTGTTTCTGCTCTGATTGTTAGATTGGACCCACAACATCCATTTCAGGGTCATGGTTATGTTACCTATCTGGTCAAAACCTTACTTCATTAAAAAATGACTGTTTTGTTTAAACAAATTTTTTTGGTCAACCTTAAAATAGATTTTAAAAAGTTGTGCACGTGTATTGAGTGTGCCAGAATTTAAAACATCTAGATTATTGTAATCCTTCTGTATATGGACAAATAAAAGGAGCAAAAAGACAGTTCTTATGACAGTGCAAGGAAGAAATCTCTGCAAGTGAGAAAAGGTTGTTTGGATTCTGATCCAAGGAAGGGTTTTGCTTGCTGTTTTCAGAAGGTATTAATTTATTTTTTCTTCTCTTTTGTTTAAACTTGTAGTTCTGCATCTTTTCCTTTGATTTTTAGCTGCAAAAATGGGGTTATGTAGGAAATTTTAACAGCTGATTCACAAAAATCATGGCTGCATTAACACATCGATCGGTCATTTATTCTTCCTGCTCTGATTGTTGCCTTGGCCCCATAACATCGATTTTAGGGTCATGGTTGATCGGTCATTTATTCTTCCTGATTTGATTGTTTCCTTGGCCCCATAACATCGATTTTAGGGTCATGGTTATGTTAGCTATCTGGAAAAAAGATATGGTTGAAATTTCATATATTCTTGCATTTAGGATTCAAGAGAACTATCCATAAATACTCGTAATTTCTAAAGGTGAATTTTAAGTGGGAGGATGTGTCCTCAGATTCTACCGGACAATAATACTGGAAAGCAGTTAAGATGATACAGAAGTATCTTAAAGGCACGGTAATATATTCGTTGTCTTGTCAAGGGATTGAGAAAGAGAAAATCTAAATCTGAGTATGCTCTTCTTGCTATAATGACATCATATCCTTATTTAAAACGGAAGCTGATTTGGTATCACTTTCAGTAATTATGCAAAAAGTTTTCGTTAATTAAGTGTAAGAGACATAGTTGTACGTAGATAAAATGGTTTTTTATGTTTAGTATGGGTCTATTCTTGAAAGTACAAAGGTAATCAAGGGAATTTGCAGAAAGGGAGATGAACCATCAAAATTGAACCGTAATAAGTTGCCTAGATAGTGTTACATCATTTATTTTTGACATCCTAATATGCTATTTCATTCTTTGTTTTTATTAGCATTACTTTTCTAAACTTAAAACTTAATTCTAGTTAATATTTTCATATACTTTTTATGATTTAGTAGTTGTTCGGGAGCATATTCCGTGTAGGGAGGAGATGGAATCCGTGAATGAAGCATGTAATAGGGGCAAGGACTGCAGTCTGTTGATTCGTGGAAAGAGAGTTGTTTCTTTCTTTAAAGTAATAATTGACGAGCGTTGCTTAGAAGTTCTGGTAAAGTGTTATTCTTTATGTATGTTTGTTTTACATGTATATTTGCAATTAGTTTTTATTGTAGTTAATTGTATCTACTTGTTGGTGACATCCTTTTGCTTAATATTATGAAGACTAACCTTTAATTTTTTTTTCTCTAGTTTTTTGTCCTAAATCAATATAGTGAAAATTTGTGAAAGATTAAAAGAGCCAGTTACATTTCGGGGATCTGAACTTTTGAGCATAACCGACTAGGTTCAAGATCATACTTCCCACCATTTTTCACCAAAGCTATGTGGCAGACTTAAAGAAAACATTCTCTTTTTCTCCTATAGAAAACCTTTCAAACACTGCTAAAAAATAAATATAGACCGGATTTAAATACATACCAAGTAAATGTTTGGCTTTAATTTCTTTTACTTTTATGATCACTTGTCTGTGCTCCAGTTAAATGACTTACTATAAGAAGGTTGTCACCAACTATTGATGGTCATTTTATGAAACCGTTTGCTCTATTAGCTTTAGTTTGATCCTCTTCCCTTAAACTTCACCGAAATATACCCATCTGTTCATAGACTGAATAAAATGCTATATATCTGATCTTCCTTCCTACCATCTGCCCGTTTTCAAGACATTTTCAACCACTTGAATTTCCTAATATAAGTTATCTTTCAGGAATGACTCTATGCACTTTATATATGTTGGCCAATTTTTGCAGTAGAGACCCAATGGACCTGTTTAAGTTTTTGAACTCATACTAAAACATCTTGTTTTCAAAAGATTACCTACTCTAAAAGAAAAAGAAAATCTTCAATTTTTCTCATGAGCTATTGCTTCTACAATGTGTATTAAGTATCACTCTGCTTGCACTGCTATGGTCGTAAACTTGTTAGTTTTAATTAATTTCTGCAATTTCTTTTCAGTTTTTTCCCCCAAAGTTTGCTCGATCATTTTCAGACCTGACTGATCAAGAAACTTATCTGGAGGACTCAAGTGGACAGCGATGGAGGATAACAGTGTGTATCCATAATGGTTCACTTGCAATCCGACAGGGATGGCCTGAATTTTTATCAGAACATGGTGTGGATGTGGGCAAGTTCTTGGTCTTTCACCATTTTCCATCCAGTAAGAACTTCGTTGTTCAAATATTTGACACAAGCGGTTGTGAGAAGGACTGCGGCCTGTTGATTCAAGGGAAGAGGGTTGTTTCTTTTTTTAAAGTAATGATTGACGAGCGTTGCTTAGAAGTTCTGGTAAAGTGTTATTCTTTATGTATGTTTGTTTTACATGTATATTTGCAATTAGTTATTATTGTAGTTAATTGTCTACTTGTTGGTGACATCCTTTTGCATAATATTTCATCACTAACCATTAATTTTTTACTCTAGTTATTTTTACTCATTAATGAGCAAAGTGAAAATTTGTGAAAAAATATTAAAAGAACCAGTTACATATCGGGGATGTGAACTTTTAAGCATAACCCACAAGGTTCAAGATCATACTTCATACCATTTTCCACCAGAATCTTCAGTGTAATTAGTCTTTTCCAAGGCTAAAACATGAAAGCTAACTAGAAGGCTTAAAGAAAACGGCTCTCCTTTTTCTCCTATGGAAAACCTTTTGGACACTCCCAAAAGATAACCATAGACCGTATTTAAATATATACTAAGATGTAACGACTTCAATTTATTTTACTTTTATGATCACTGTCTGTGCTCCAGGTAGATGACTTACTATAAGAAGGTCGTTACCTACTATTGATGGTCATCTTATGAAACCGTTTGCTCTGCTAGCTTAGTTCGATCCTCTTCCCTTAAACTTCACTGAATATACCCATCTGTTCTTAGACTGAATAGATGCTAGTAATTGAGCAGCATTCTTTTTCATAAACCCATCCCTTGGTGGTTATTCCTAACCTATTCAATCAAACACTATCTGTCTGATCTTCCTTTCGACCATCTGCCTGTTTTCAAGACATTTTCAATCACTTGAATTTCCTAATATAAGAAATCTTCAATTTTTCTCGTGAGCTAGTGCTTCTACAATGTGTATTAAGTATCATAAATAGCTTATTAAGCTTTAAGGTCACTTTCCAGTTTTCAAAGTGCTTATCGAAAGATGAAATGCTTCTTTGTGAAATGGATCATAAATCATTTATTAAGCTTTGAAGATCATAAAATTTGGAAAGAAAAAACTGTTTTGGCATTTGGTGGTATTTGCATATTGTGGAGCTTAATTTGTAGTGAACTGCAATATGGTCTCATGCTTTTTTTTCTTTTTTCTGAAGAAAGTGTCTTACATAAATGTATTAGTTATTCTAACCATCAAACCAACTTGACAGGACTCTCCTTTACTCTATCTAACTCGTCGTGTGCTCCTTCCGGCCCTTTGCCATATCATATATGTTACATTATCAAATGATAGGGTTGCTTTGGCATTTGTATTATAAACAGTATAATTGCACCAAAAGAATTGCAAGGATATGGTCGTAAACTTGTTTCTTTGCTTTAGCATTTGAGTCGTAAACTTGTTTCTTTGCTTTAGCATTTGAGTTTTGTATCAATATGTGATATTTCTTAGTTTTAATTAATTTGTGCAATTTCTTTTCAGTTTTTCCCCCCAAAGTTTGCTCGATCAGTTTTGCACCTGATTGATCAGGAAACTTATCTGGAGGACTCAAGGGGACGGCGATGGAGGGTAACAGTGTGTATCCATAATGGTTCACTTGGTATCCGACAGGGATGGCCTGAATTTTTATCAGAGCATGGTGTGGATATGGCCAACTTCTTGGTCTTCCACTATGTTCCGGCCAGTAAGCACTTCATTGTTCAAATATTTGGAACAAGCGGTTGCGAGAAGATCAAGGTCTGCAGTGACATTGACAAAGGAAAAAAACCAGAAGAAAGTACCCATGTCACATACGAGCCAAATATTGCTGACACTGAGAAGGGACAATTAGTACCTTCACCTATATATGTGGATGAATTATTATGTATGATTAATAGAGATGCTCAATATGATCAAGCTGACGACAGGTTGTGCTTGCACCTCTCTAGTTTTGAAATGCCAGAAGTCAAACCTCTTGAAGAAGGAACTAGCAGTCCTTTCAAAGGTGACAATGCAAATGAAACCAATCAGCTGGGATCACTAACTGAACCACTGTTGCCAACTTTTGAGGCTGGAATCACGGCAACTGATGGTATGGTTGGTAAACCATCAGTGGATATTCCACTGCTTGGCACAAAAGACGACAAATCAAATGAAGCATCTCCGTCTGGTAAGCTTTCTATTCACAAACAAATTGTCAAGATTCTTTTATTTTTGTTTTTGTTATCCTGCTGATTCAGAAGACACACCATCTTTTAATGCAGTCAGCTATTCATGTTTGGTGGATGTTGATGGTCGAGATTTTCTGGTACGCCTTGCTTAAATATCATTCCTTCTGTCATTTTGGTAGATTGCAATATTCTCTATGAACTCTTACGGGTGCAGACATTCTGTTAGCTTTCTCTTTGAAAATAAGAAATAATATTGCTTCTTTGGTTTATAATTTAAAGAGTAAGATGTCATATAGAAGCATTAATTTTCTGGTGACGCATGCAAGACTTTACATTGTTTTTTGAGATTTCTTGTCCTTTCATCACATGTGAAGAAGCAATTAATTACATTACATTCTAGTTTTTTTAATTTAACGAGGTAGTTCTTTTCTAGTGTGATTTCAGGAATATTGCTTAGTCTTTGGAGAATCTAGTCCGCTCTATAATGCAATTAATTGCTTGTACTTGGGCTGAGATCCTCTTTGTTTCCCAATTTGTACATATCTCTTTTTTCTCTCGCTGAATCTAGACCTTCTTAATGGCTGTGCAGAAATTACCAGAATCTTGGCGAAAATATTTACCGAAAAGTAAAAAGCTGGGAAGGTGGATTATTTATCTCCAAGGACCAGATAAAAGAACCTGGCCTACCTATTATCATAGCAGACCAGGTTTTGATGTTTTGACAAGTGGATGGAATCAAGTTACTACAGCTTATGGCCTGAATGCTGAAGATAATTGTCTTTTTCAACTTGTAAATCAGCGGGAACGTTTATTTGATGTACGCAAAATCTGAAAGTCCAGAAGTAAGATGCCAAAACAATTACTTGGAGCCGATTGGATTATGCCTTGAGCAGTTACAAGGGGAATGGAACAGGAGCTATATATGCCAGTTTCTCATTAAATAGCCTTGTTGGGTCATATATTTTGTACTATCATTTTGAAGCTGCACTTTAATTATGTAGAACTATTATGCTAATTACTCTTCACAAATTATCATTTCATCATACATAAACTTGGGATTTGCGATGATCGGTTCAAGATCATGGGAACCTATTCAGAAGTTTTGCGACTCAATCATACATGTCTGCAATATTTTGAGACTAAATCATTTTGAGTCTAGTTACGTGTTTGTTTACTTTGTTTTCTGAGGTCCAATTTCAGGAAGCATGAATAGCTTGTTAGGGTTTATGTTTTTATTCTTCTTCTATAACTCACAAATGCACGGTAAACCTATCCTGTAAAGGGAATCCCAGCAGTATTTAGACGCTTCTTATTGATAAGAAAAGGCACCAATATATCTAAGTACCACAAATTCCAATCATGACCATCTTTGTTATTCCTGTCTGGCCACACCTCTGTTCCCCTACTAATTATTATGGCGAAGCGTGATCAATTTAACTAGTAAGTTAATTATATTTGTGGTCATAATTAAGTTAGCTAAATTTCCGTTATCATTACATAGTGAAATTTGTTTGTTTAACACCTTCCTCTTTAGATTGTCAGTGACGCTTCATCCTATTTTGCACGACCGATTACTGAGTTTGATTAATACGCATATTCAGTTTCTAGGTTAAAATAGTGATATTTTGTTAATTAATCGCTTTAGAGAATTTATATTCAACCTTAAAATATATTTGATCTTTTGCCATGATTTGCAAAAATGTAGAAAATTGCTAATAGCTGATCTGTAAAAATCATCGCTGCATTTATATATTCTTTTAAAAGGTTGGGCGGGCACGTGTATTGAGTGTGCCAAAATTTATAACATAGAGATTATCATAATCCTGCCATATATGGACAAATAAAAGGAACAAATGGCTGTTTTTGGGATAGTGCAACGGAGAAAGCTCTGCTATTTTGGGATAGCGTAACGGAGAAAGCTCTGCTACTTGAATGAAAGAGAGAAAAGGTGATTTCCCTTCCGACTCTAAGAAGAGTTTTGCTTGCTGTTTTCAGATGGTATTAATATTTTCTTCTCTGTTGTTTTAGACTTGTAGTTATGCATCCTTTTTCTTTGATTTTTACCAATGATTTGCAAAAATGTAAAAAAGTGCTAATAGCTGCATTAACACATGGTTGTGTATCTATATGTGGTATTTCTTAATTTTATTTAATTTATGCAATTTCTTTTCAGTTTTTTCCTCAAAAAGTTTGGTCGATCAGTTACACACCTGACTGATCAAGAAACTTATTTGGAGGACTCAAGTGGACGGCGATGGAGGGTAATAGTGTGTAACCATAATGATTCACTTGCTATCCAACAGGGATGGCATAAATTTTCATCAGAACATGGTCTAAATGTGGGAAACTTCTTGGTTTTCCACTATGTTCCGGGTAAGCACTTCATTGTTCAAATATTCAGAACAAGCGGTTGTGAAAAGATCAAGTTTTGCAGTGACATTAATAAAGGGCAAAACAAAAGAAGCAACAACTTATCCGAAAGCAACTACTCTGGTCACGTACAAGCCAAATACTACCAACTTCACAACAAACTTTGATACTAACACTGAGAAGGGATAATTAGTACCTTCAACTATATATGTGGATGAATCATTTTGTATGATCAATGGAGATGCTCAATATGATCAAGAAGACGGCAGGTTGTGGCAGCTGTCAAGTTTTGAAATGTCAGAAGGCAAACCTCTTGCAAAAGGAACTAGCAGTCCTTTAAAAGGTTAAAAGGAAATGATAATCATATTTTGAATTTTGTAGAAAGGAAAAAGAAAAGTAAAAGAAGAAAAAAAAATGAAATAATAAATAATAAATAATAAATATTAAAGATTGTAATTGTAATTTTTTGAGGAATTTTAGTTAGATTAGGAATTAATATATAAAATATTATTAATGAAATATTTTGGGTTTTGTAACAAGGAAAAAAGAAAAGTAAGAAGAGAAAAGGAAGAAGTAAAAGAAGAAAAGAAAAGAAAAGTTAAAATGAAAAAAGAATAAAAATTTGGCGCTGAGGTGGCATGCCACGTGCATTCACGTTATCCAAGTGTCAGGCCACGTGTAATTTTAAAAAGTCATGATGGGGATAGCCGTTAAAAATAAGGGTATATTTGTTAAGTTTCATATAGTGATCAGATAGTATAACGAAGGACAACACTAGCTAATAAAATAAAGGTAAAGGGTAAATTTGACCCCAATCCCAAAGCAAAATATGACTAAATAATTATTGTTAAATTTGTTTAATTAAAAAGATCAATCTTTACTCATTGATTAGTTTGATCTCTTCTCTGCTCTTCAATTAATAATATTTATTGTTCTAATCATATTGAAATAAGAAAAGAAAAGCATCCCTGATAAACTGTGGCAATTTCCGTATCATCCGTGCCCTCAGCTAAAGTCATCACAAACTCAATTGCCAAATGCCTTGTCCCTTCTTCTAAACTATCCGCCTCAGCTATCTGCAACATCCACCATTTGCTTCCTCAGGAACCTCGGATCAGTCCCTGCTAATTGGGTTAACAATTCCAATGCTTCTTGAGCTATAGCTTCTTTGACCACTGTTCTAACACCTCAGTCAACGTCCTCATCATCAATGGCAACAAGTCCTGAAATTTCTCCCAATCACTCGTGCTCGATAAAATTCACTACTGCACTCAATGCTAGCTGCTATCCTAACATCCAGATTTGAGGAATTATTTAGCGTTTGCAAGAACACCGAATGCAATTCGTTAACAAATGGAATCAAAATTTCACCTATATATGTACTGTGCTAATTGCGAGAATATCAAAAAAGCCAATTCTTGTAACTTTATTGAATCAGAAATAGCACATTGGAACATAAAGTGTAACAATTCAGGTGAACCATTATCTGAGAGAATCAAGGAAGCTAGTTCCGGAACAGTGTGGCGTAGCTTCGGATTTTGATTCTTCAAGTCGGATACAAGTAAAGAGCATACTTTTGATGCTTGACTGAGTGAGTTCAGGCAAAATGAACGAATCATCCCGAGTCAGGCATTTCCTCAGTAAGATGGCGGACATAGCACTGGATTCGATTGATGGAGTCGAGCTAAGGAGATTAACGAGTTTGAGAGCGAGCGAGTTGGGTCGTTCTGCTTGATGAAGTTGAAGATTGACTGAGTTAGTTTTTCTGCTCTATAAGTTTTTTTATGGGATCGGAGAACCAAAAAAATTCCCCTCCTCGCCCGTCCTATTACTCAACACATTTTCTTCCTGCAAATAGAATTGCATGCATATTCGTGTTTACAAAAATGGAAAAAAAAATATAATATTTACTTTATACCTGCAGATAACTTATTACCACCTAAGGTACAAAAGGTTGCCCTGTCTGTGATCATTTAGGAAATGTAAAGTTCACTAAAATTTTGCCTCAAAAGAATTCTCTGGAACCATCAACGGTAGGTGACATCTCAAAGGAACTGAAACATCGAGAGAAATTCATATCTGAAATTTGAAGCAATTACGCTGAGGTTTTACATTGTTTTGCTTTACTTGGATAATAATGAATGTAAGAGAAATTACTGCACCATGAATTTAACAATTCAGACTTTTGGGCTCTCTGATACAGGGCAAACATCGCCTTGTCTGTGACTAGCTTTAATATATATAGATTATTAGACTCTTAATGTATAACATTTAATCCGAACTACAATCCTTCTATGTTCTATTACAAAAAGTAACAAATAAATTTGGAAGAGAGAATACATAAGCTGAAGAAAGAGCATCATTCTTCTCATCAGTTAATCATTCTTAAAGGCAAGGAACTAACTAGGATTCCTCTTGGAATTTAGATAACAATTATATGTATGTATGATGATGTGGAAACTAAGAGTTCAGTTAGCCTGCCATCACCAGTTGATGAATGGTTAGACAGAAACAACAATGAATTTGTGAAAGACCAACTGATTTAGCAACCTGCAATTGCTTATAATCTGCATGGACTGTAACTAGTGTAATAATGGCGGTTCCGTAATTGCGCGTCTGCCATAAAGTTAAAATGGCGGTTTTTGGTTAAACGCCATAATCAGGCTTAGACTTATAAGCGTGGTTTCTTGCACCATGGAATAATTTAAACATCGCTGCTTGATGCAATCCCTCTTCGATCACAAAGTCTTGTCTTGTTTGAAACAAACAACTGGAGAAGGTTTGGATGCTTATTTTTCTTTAATAACATACTCATCTCATACATTGGTATATCGCGCGGAATTCTCTTGGCGGTTGTTTTGTTTGTTTGATTCTTTTGTATTGAATCATTTTGTCTACTGAATCAATGGAACTGAGATACGTAAAGATTCTAACGTTTTAGCGAAACCTGATTTTGTTCATAACTACAACTTGTAACCCATCTTCCCCCGAAATAAAAGAACAAAGCAAACCTGATTTGATTCATGGAATATTTAAGGCCAAAATCGAAGAATTAAAATAGAAACATTAAAGTGAAGTCTCTTGGGAAGATTTGTTACTTTTGTGTACACTGTTGAGTTCAATAATTGAGGTTTAGTCCTTGCTCAGTTTCTTATTATCCTAAATAAATATCGCAAATTCTTGACTCCTGATGCTTACAATAGTATAATCACAACATCAATTATTTCAACTGACTAACCAAAAGAGAAGTAAAGGGAGTTTTTTCACAGCCCAATTTCCCTATACCAAAAAAGTAGAAATAAAGTATTAACAACAACACTAAGCCCGGGCACTAATGCACTAGCCTTATATAGAAGGGAGTGTTGTATTTTTGGTGTTCCAGTTATATAGAGCTAAATTGTACGGCCATGTTTGTGAGTTGTGCTTTACCTGAAATTTCCAAAAAAAAAAAAAAAACTCCGCGCTGTTTATGACTTACCAAACTTGTCCTCAATCATTATCAGCTGCTGCAATGGTATTTTTGGTACATAAATTTATTTTTTGCTTTTCCCAAGAAGATGACTTCATGACTTTCCTTTTCCATAAGATATCAGTACTCAGTTTCTCTCCCGAAACTATAAAGGAAAATATTTTATCCATCAACTAAAATAATTTTCTGCTGATTCTCATAGTGTGTGTATATATGAAAATAGCTCGTAGCATTCTTATTTAAAATAGTGCAAAATCTAGTTTAGCTAGGAATTAAAAAATCTATTCATATATTAATTTGACTTGAATGAAGTTAATAGAAATCCTAAATAAATTTGATTTCCTAATCCAAGTTTGAATTATTCTTCCAACAAACTGCTCTGTTTGTGTTGTTGTATTTGAAATTTTTGAAGCGGTTGCTCTGTCGACTTCTTCTTTCAATTGCTCTAACTATCTCTTTAGTTGTTATGAATATTCTACTGTCTTGTTTTGGTGTAAGTACATGAAAGTAGAAAAAATTACTGCAATAAATTGTAAAATTACTAAAATCAATTAGATTTGCGACAACAAAAAATGGCAACAAGAGTGTTAGATCAACATTTTTTGTTTAATAATACTATGGTAGTTCTATTTTTATTTAACATGCGGCCAGCTGTCTGCTACTCGAAAACATAATATATTGATTGGATGACCTTAAATCTATATTTAGGAGTTCTAAACTGCTCAAGTACCCATATTGTGTGTAAATTTGAGACTATAAACAGGAGGTGATAACATTATTGGATCATAGCAAGAGAAAGGTAGGAGAACTAAAGGGTCAAACAAACTCGAGTTAGTACTCACCGATTTTCTTCCTGCAAATAAACTTGCATATTCGTGGCATACATTGGTAGAATCATCAGTGAGGAACGCAGAAGGTGGCCAGACAGGAATAATGAAGATGCTCATGGGATTTTATTTTCTGTTGTCTCTGTTTTTCACACCTTTGATTTCTAGTGTGCCGCCGCAATAGGGCAGGTGTGAGAGATGCACCTTTCAAGGGCGCTTCTGCATTTTTTGAATTTGTGATATTTAGATATAGTGATGATTTTTCTTATCAATAAGAAGTGTCTATGTTTTTGTTGTTTCACTTTATAAGATAGGGTTATCGTTCATATGTGAGTTATAGAAGGAAAAAAACATAAATACTAACAAGCAATTCATGCTTTGTTGAAATTGGACCTAAGAAAACAAAGTTAAACAAACATGTAACTAGGCTCAAAAATATTTAGTTTCAAAATATTGTGACGTCTATGATTGAGTTGAAAAAACTTCTAAATAGGTTCCCATGATCCTGAACTGATCTTAACTGGGATCACAAATTCCAAGTTTGTCTATGATGACTTGGTACTTGCTTCTGGATGTTTTTCTTTGTTAATGGCACTGCAGAAATTGATGTTTTCACAAGCGCTTGTTCCAAATATTTGAACAATGAAGTGCTTATCGGCCGGAACATAATGGAAAACCAAGAAGTTACCCACATCCACACCATGTTCTGATGAAAATTCAGGCCATCCCTGTCGGATAGCAAGTGAACCATTATGGATACACACAGTTACCCTCCATCGCCGTCCACATGTGTCCTCTAGACAAGCTTCCTGATCAATCAGGTGTGAAACTGATCGAGCAAACATTGGGGGGAAAACCTGTAAAGAAATTGCAGAAATTAATTAGAACTAAGAAATACTACATATCGATACATAACTGAAATCCTAAGCTAAAGGAACAAGTTTACGACCATATCCTTGAAAGTCTTTTGGTGCAAAATACATGATATGGCAAAGAGAAACTAAGAATAACTAAAGCATGAGACCACATTGCAGTTCAGTACAAAATAAGCTTCACGAATATGCAAATATGACCGAACGCGAAGGCAGTTTTTTCTTTCCAACTTTTATGAGCTTCAAAGCTTAATAAATGACTTATGATCCATTTCACAAAGAAGCACTTCATCTTTGTGATAAGCTCTTTGGAAGTGGCCTTCAAGCAGAGTGATTTTAAAGGAGATACTTATTACACATTGTAAAACCAAAATTGAATAGGTTTGAGACAACCACCAAGGGATGAGTTTATGGAAAAGAATCCTGCTCAACTACTGGCATTTCAGTTAAGTTCAACGAACAGTTCAATAAAATGACCATCAATAGTAACAACCTTCTTATAGTAAGTCATTTACCTGAAGCACAGACAAGTGATCATAAAAGTAAAAGAAACTAAAGCCAAACATTTACTTGGTTTGGTATATATTTAAATCCGGTCTATATATATTTTTTTTAGGAGTATTCAAAAGATTTTCTAAAGGAGAAAAAAGAGAATGCTTTCTTCCTTGGCTTAGGATTTTAGTGGAAAATGGTACGAAGTATGATTTTGAACCTAGTGGGTTATGCTCAAAAGTTCACATCCCCAAAATGTAACTGTTCTTTTAATATTCTCTCACAAATTTTCACTTTGCACATTAATGAGGAAATACTAAAGGTTTGTCTCTGAAATATTATGCAAAAGGATGACACCAACAAGTACGCAATTAATTTCAAGAATAACTAATTGCAAATATACATTTAAAACAAGTTAGGAAAACAAGCATACATAAAGAATAACACTTTACCAGAACCTCTAAGCAACTTTCGTCGGTCATTACTTTAAAGAAAGAAACAACCCTCTTGCCATGAATCAACAGGCCGCAGTCCTTCTTGCTCCTATCACATGCTTCGTTCACGATTTCCATCTCCTCCCTACACAGAGTATTCTTCCCGAGCAACTTCTAAATCCTACTAAGTATGAAACTCATGAAGATATCAACTAGAAGTTTAAGTTTAGAAAAATAATACGAGTAAAAAGAATGGATGAAATGGCATATTAAGATGTCAAAAATAAATGATGTAACACTATCTAGGTAACTTAATAAGGTTCAATTTGACAGTACATCTCCCTTTTGCAAATGGAACATTATCATAAGCAACTAAAGAAGGACACAACCTTTCAAGAATAACCCAGCAGATATGTCTCTTCATTTATTTCTGAAAATAATAACATCTCACAATCTATTTTATCATAACTTGAGTTCATCATTAAGAATATATAACATCTCGGTTAATGAAACTTGGAGTAGATTGCAGTGTGCAATACTCTAGATCATTTATAGCATTAATATCTCACAATCTCTTTTATCATAACTTGAGGTCATCATTATGTTTTTGCCTCAAAGACGTAATGATCTTCCTTCTCTCATAAATCTCTCAATCTCAATTTGATATGTTTATCTAGAAATGTCCCCACCAGACCGAATCATACATGATCTCTTCGCAACACCCTAAGACATCAAACATCAAATTGAATCTCAAGAAACCGGTCAAAGTTATGAGGGCACAAATTGACAATTACTCATAATTTTCAAGGCTTCACATGATAACAAGTAGAGATTATATTAAACTCGTTTTACTCTTGAAGGGTCATTTTATGCATACATGATATTGAGTAGTGTTGCAACAGTTTGTGTATCTGATGGATCGTTTGCCCCAGCAGGAATCTCCATTGAGGCTAGTATTTTCTTTGACTTTTTATATGGGCATCACATAGCCAAGATAAGAAGGAAATTCTTTCAAAAACTTTGATCAACTTTGGCATCAATCTGCCAAATGATGAAGCTTTTTTATTCTCTTTAAAAAAGAAAAAAATATCTGCTTAAAAAAAGCAGTCATTTGTTAATGAAGTAACATTTCGGCCAGATAGGTA
Organism: Datura wrightii; assembly: GCA_035772735.1. Taxonomy (NCBI): domain Eukaryota; kingdom Viridiplantae; phylum Streptophyta; class Magnoliopsida; order Solanales; family Solanaceae; genus Datura; species Datura wrightii. Next base: position 171,332,624 of record JASDFA010000010.1, on the reverse strand, counting down.
ACATGATAACCATGACCCCGAAATGGATATTATGGGAACAACTAAACAATCAAAGCAGAAATAATAAATGATTCATGTGTTAATCCAGCCATGACTTTTAAGAAAAAAATGCAGTATTAGGAGTCTAAAATAACAGAGAAGAAAAAAATTAATACCCTTTGAAAACAGCAAGCAAAACTCTTCCTTGGGTCAGAATAGAAATCACCTTTTCTCACTTGTAGAGCTTTCTCCGTCCCAAAAACAGCTTTTATTCCTTTTATTTATATATACATCATGTAGTGTCTATCCTTAGTCAACATTAGTAAGATTGCTATAATCTGAATGTTATAAATTTTGGCAGAATAATTAAAGTTCCCCCTAAATTTGACGCGTTTTCTTCAAATCCTCCTACACTATCAGTAGTCTTAATTACCTCCCTAAACTTGTCTATTTGATAGTTTTTAACCCCTTATGTGTTGATGTGGCAAAGACAGTGACTACACTCTCTTTTAAGCAGTACACTTAACTAAAAGGAGTTTCATCTACCCAACTTGATCAAATAAAAGGTATTTGTACGTACAATCATAATTTATATACATCAACTAAATTTTCTTATAGCAATAGCTATTTCATATCTCTTTTCTCAAAAAAGTACTATTAGTTCCTTGCAGATGTATACAATGAAATGAATAATAATCTGTTAGACATTCTAAGAAAGATCTAACACTATAAAGGCAAAGAGGTTGCAATTTCACCATAATTGATGTTGTCATATTTAATTTAAATCGTGCATTGTGAATTTAAAAAAAGAAAAATAAAATTATCAAACTAAACATTTGGTATAATATAAGAAATGCATAGTTAAAGTACTTCAAAAAAATTGTGCAACAAATTTTATCATCAACATATATTGGTAAACCAAAGTAGAACCAGTACTACTAAATAAAGGTTAATTTTTTCCCGGACTTCAACTTTTTTAAACCTAAAAAATAAATTATATTATTTCATACTAGTGAATTTATTTGCGCTTTGCATTTTAAAGAAAATATTGGCTAAATTACAATTACAATTGAAAAAAATAAATAAATAATGAAAAAAATAAATATCTTCAGGCTGAGGCACGGATATCTCACTCTCTTTAAGGAGATTCAAGCCCACTGCAGTAAAATTTTATCGGTCCAGCAGTAATTTTTTTGATTTGTCCCCTCCAGGATACAACAACCCAGCGCTGTATGACTCAACAACTCTAGACAAGAGTTGAGTCCAAAGCTCCACCAAAAGAACACTTTCCTTAAGCTAAATAAAACTCTCTTTTCTACTCACTTTTTTCACTCTATATTTTTTCTTCTTCTACCTTCACAAAATACAAGACTACCACTATTTATAGGTGAAGAATTCTTCTTTGTAATAAATTGGAAAAATATCGGTAATAAAGTGGATAAGTAATAAGAGAATTATGCCTTAGAGGTTACATAGGTTACAAGGCATAATGAGGTAGAATAATGAAATGGAAGTTATGGAATAGTAAATGTCACATTCATCATCATGAATGTGAAAAATAAATATTTTTATAATATGCCTTACACAAAATTTCAACAATCCTTCACTCATTTTAATATTAAAGCAAGAGAGTTTATCAGATGAAGAGAGACTATTATGCATAATGGAGGTGTGGTCTGCATTGAACCTTCACTTAGTAAAATAATAATCTTTACTCCAGAGTCGTAGTGGTCTCAGACTTGAACTATGACTGCTTAAGGGAAATAAAGTATCACTGCTTACACACAATAATCAAGATGTTGACATGAGCTTTAATAGCCAGCACATTACGGTCTTGTGCTATCCAGGTTTCCATGAGTGTCTGTGAGAACAAGCCCTATTCTCATAGGAAGCGCCCTACTTCAACACTCACATAGGTGAAATCTGTCGAGAGTGCTCCTGTAAGTTTAGCATCCCACTTATATGAGCTACAGATTTTCATTAAGATTTTTTAAACTCAACTTCCACAAACCATTATAGGAAAATGTACTCACATCATAGGGTGGGAATTAAAAAATAATAATAGTGCATTTCACAACAAGTCATCATATGATTCGTTTTTCCCATTGAACCTGGTTATAGGATCTCTAATCCCAGGTTGGGTTTTCTCATATATGACTCATGAATTTATGGGCTTCAATCCCATCCCCCTCGATGTGCTCCAGACCTTTTCACAAGATTTGACATAATCAATATTAATTGTACCACTTGTCAAATATGATCTCACAGTACTGTGTATTCTCCTTATGGGTCTGGATTTACCGTTGTAGTAACGACTTTGAACTCTACCATTGCAGCGGTGCTATCACAATGAATTAAAATAGGAGGAATTGATTTTTCAAAATAAAGTATTTGAAATAATAAATCTCTCAACCAATTCGCTTCCTCACTAGCTGAAGCTAAAGCAATTAGTTCAACCTCCATGGTAGAGTTAGCAATAATTGTTTGCTTTTTTGATTTCGAACAAATAGCACCATCTCTCAAAGTAAAAATATAACCAGTAGTAGAACAAGAATCACCAGACAAAGTGTTTCAATCTGCATCATAAAAGCCTTCAAGTACAGCAGGCTAATTTTTTATAAAATAAGCCACTAGTTTTTGTCCCAGTTAAATATCTCATAACTCTCGTTATGGCATGTCAATTTTCATTACATGGCTTTCTTGTAAACCTGCTAAGTACTCCTACTGCATATGCAATATCAGGCTGAGTGCAATCAGTCACATATCTCAGACTACCAATTAAGCTAGCATACTCCTTTTGATTTATCACATCATTTTCACTTTGTACAGGAAACAAGTGAACACTTGAATCAAAAGGAGTTAGTACATGCTTGCAGTCAAGAAAATTATATTTTTTTAAAATTTTCTCAACATAATGTGACTGGTCAAGGAAAATTCCATCACATGTTCTAGTAATTTTTATTCCAACAATAAAATTTGTCTCGCCAAGATCTTTCATATCAAAATGGCTTCTAAGAACATTTTTAGTTTCTCCAATAACATTCATGTTAGAGCAAAAGATCAATAAATCATCAACATAGAGGCAAACAATAACATGTGAATTATTTCAAGACTTATGGTTAATGCATTTATCACACCCATTTGTTTTAAAATCATTTTCAATCATGCGGGAATCAAACTTCTCATGTCATTGCTTTGGTGTCTGTTTCAAGCTATATAGGAATTTAGTAAGTTTATATACTTTGTTTTCTTGGCTTGCTTCAACAAAATCTTTGGGTTGTTCCATATAAATCTCTTCATTTAGGTCCCCTTTTAAAAAAACATTTTTTACATCCATATGATGAATATGCAAATCAAAAATTGCAGCAATAGCAATTAAAAGTCTAATGGATGTAATTCTCGTTACCGGAGAAAAAGTATCAAAAAATTCTAGGCCTTCTAGTTGCTTGAAACCTTTAGCAACTAGTCTAGCCTTATATTTATCAACAGATCAATCCGTTTTTAACTTTTTTCTTAGGACCCATTTTCACCCAATTATTTTACAACCCGGTGGTAAATCAACTAACTTTCAAGTTTTATTGGAATTTAGTGAATCCATTTCATCATTTACAGCCTCTTTCCAAAATAGCATCATGTGAAGATAAAGCTTCTTTTAAAGTATGAGGGTCATCTCCAACATTAAAAACATAAATATCAGGACCAAAATTTTCTTCTACTCTAGCTCTTTTACTTCTTCTTAACTCAAAATCATCATTTTCTTTATTTCTCAAGATAGAAGTAGAAGAACTAGGTAGTGACAAAATATTTTCTTCAGTCCTTTGAACCCCACTATTTTTAGAATCAAATGAAAATTTATTTTCATGAAAAATAGCATCACTTGATTCAATTATTATATTATCTTCAAGATTAACCAAGAAAAGAACAAGTAGTAACTTTTTTATCCAATTTAGTAGTTTTGAGATACATTAGCCTCACATAGGGTAGACAAACCCAAACTCTTAGATATCCCAAATTTGGCTTGTGACATTTCCACAACTCAAATGGTGTTAATTTTGTCCTTTTATGAGACACCCGATTTAACACATAACAAGCAGTCAAAATAGCTTCACCCCACAAATTTAGAGGTGCACTTGACTCAATAAGCATGGCATTAGTCAACTCAACTAAAACTCTGTTTTTCTTTTCCGCTACATCATTAGATGCAGGAGAATAAGGTGGATTAGTTTCATAAATTATTTTCAATGATCTAACAAAAGAATTAAACTCATTAGACTCATATTCACGGCCTCTATCACTTCTAATTCTTTTTATTTTTCTGTCAAACTGATTTTCAACCTCATGGAGATAAACTTTAAAATTTTCAAAAGCATCACTTTTGTTTTTCATCAAGTAAACATATGTATACTTAGAGAAATCATCAACAAAAGTGATAAAATATATATTTTCTCCACGAGTTAAAATTCCTCCAAGTTCACAAATATCAGTGTGAACTAATTCTAACAAATCAGTTTTCCTTTCAACTTGAAAGTGAGGCCTTTTAGTGATTTTTTCTTTACTACAAGTTTCACACCTTTCAAAATTCTTTTTAACCATTGGGATTAATCCTAAATTACTCATAATTTCTACGTGACGATCATTGATATGACACAAACGAGCATGCCAAAAATTAATAGAAGAGAGCATGTACACAGAAGTAGAAACTTTATTCATTTCAATATTCAATTTGAACATACCATCACAAACATACCCCTTTTCCACAAAAATACTCTTTTTCACGATTACATACTGGTCAGACTCAATAATTTGTTTGAATCCTACTTTATTAAGAAGAAAACTAGACATCAAATTTTTTCTTATAGAAGGAGTAAAAAGTACATCTTTCAACGTTAATATCCTTCCAGAGGTGAAGCTCAACTCGACTCTCCCTTTCCAAGCACTTGAGTGGTGTGAGAATCACCAAGCATGATGGTTTTGGGCTCCTCAAATGGAGTATATATTTTGAACTAGTCTTTGTCATAACAGACACGACGGTTTGCACCAGAATCAGCCCACCATCCATCAACATTTTCAACCATGTTTATGTCTATTATCACAGCCACAAAAGGCTCTTCGGTAATATTTTCCTGGGCTGTAGGACCACGTTTTCAAAATTTGTAAAGTCGAGCAATATGTCCACTCTTGCCACAGACAAAGCATGATACTCTCCTTGACCTTGTTGATTTTCTACTTGGTTATTACCACCATTATTTTTCTTGGGAGGTCTACCATTATTTTTCTTGAAGTTTTTATTCTTAGGCTTCATAGAAGTATTTTTGTGAGTATCAGAAGCAATATTATTTGAAGTAATTAAATTTACCTTCATTGTGAGGTTGCTCTCTTCCGATTGTAAAAGTGCATCTTGGACCCTTGCTACCTCTTCCATGAGGATTCGCATTATCAATGTCTCAAGTGAGGTTTTCTTTTGTTTGTGGCGCATAGTTTTTTGAAACGCCTTCCAAGAAGGTGGAAGTTTATCTATTATGCCACAAACAATAAGGTTATCCCCAATTTTTATGTCCATGGACCTGAACTCTCCAACAACCATTATAAAGTCTTGAGCTTGGTCTACTACTGATTTGTTGTCCACCATTTGGAAAAGAAAAAAATTGCTAGCAGCATATTTTTTCGCTCCAGCCTCCTCGGTGTCATATTTACTCTGCAATACTTTCCAAATTTTCTTTGCACTAGCGTAAGTTCTATCATAATAATCATAAAAATTATCAGATAGATAATTAAGAAGATAATACCGATATTTGTAGGAATCATCATTGTATATTTCAACTTTCTTTTGAAGAGAAATTAGTTCATCATTCATGGAAGAGTTGTCTACTTTATTTGGATTCTTCTTAGTTAACACATAAGATACTTGATATCCGCTGATTTTTCAATTGTAGCTATTAAATCTCCTTAAAATTATTAGCGAAATTACAATTACAATTGAAAAAAATAAAAATAAAAAAAACAAAATAAATAAATATAATTTAATATCTCAAAAAGAAGAGTTCATATTCTTGGCTAAATTCATTCTTTTAAGATCATATTAATGGAATTTTTGATGATTAATTTCTGATATTGTAACTGACTCTTTATTAGAGGTGTAACTACACCTTTATTTGTATTAATTCCTATAATTAGCCATTACTCCTCCTAAATACAGAACAACTGTACAGCTGCTATTCTTCTTCACCTTTTGGTTCCACTTTTGATCATTGGAATTCTTCCTCCTATATGTACCAGTCTCTTTGTTTGGTGGAAGTAGAGATTAAGAAAATTTCTTTCTTTACGTTATGCTGAGTTTCTGTTGGTAATGATTTTTTGTCAGATTCTGACTCCTAATTTTATACTAGAAGAGTTTGTTGAATCTTGGGGATACATATACACCTGGTGAAATATCCTTAAGGACATTGTCTTTTACATGCCTCAAGCTATTAGAATTTCCGTGATTTACAATATTTTCCAACAGTTTCTCATATTAGCCTCAATATTTACTTCTGAAATGACCGCAATAATTATATCATTCACTTTAGTCAAATTTAATTTTAATTTAGTGGTATTGTCATTTCTTCCGAATATATTCTTGCATTGAGGTGCATTTTTTATGAAGGTTTTATTATTAGCATTGGGCTTTATAACGATGTCTATTTTCATACTTGTATTTTGCAACACCATAACCATCTGGCAAGACAACTGGAACGGGAGCAGTCATAGCAACACCAATATCAATATTATCTATAGTTTCACAAGAAATACTTCTTACCATAGTTTCTTAGATTGTTGGGGAAGAATACATCAAAAATATAATTGATATAAATATTTGTTAGCAAAAGTTATATAAATATTACTACGAGAATAATATACGATAATATTATAAGTAATATATATATTTTATACTTGAGTCGTGCTGAGCACTGTTCTAAAAATTATTTCAACAGTGTGAAATATTTCTCCAAAATTAATTAAATTAAAGAATATAGAAATCAGCAAAATATAATTATACCAGCAAAAATTTAGATAAAGGGATTAAATAAATAACAAAGTAAAATGAAAGAGTATAGGGAGTTGGGAAGAGGGAGACGTGAGGAGAGAGAGTGAGAATGGAAAAGAATGTTGATTTCACTGAATATCTTTCTCTGCTAAGAGACTAGCCTATTTATAGGCAAAAAGTTGAAAAATATTTTAGCCAAGTGTATAAATTTAGGCTGTTAAAAACATGCAAGCCCACAATATGACACTTTGGCTCTTCTTGCCAAGCGTCCAAAATTAAAAGAAAATCTTTAAAATACTCAAACATAACCATCCGATATCCTAAGTCTATTGGTCCGACTAATTTGAATTCACACCGAGGACCACTGAGTTAGGGGGATTAAAACTCCCCCGAACAAAACCAGCAAAACAGATTTTTCCTGCACAACATCTGGTCAAGTCAAACTAAGAATGAAATATGTATTTATACTCCTGAGATGCAACATTCATACGAAAAATTTGCGGTGTCTGGCTCCATGTTTGAGTAATAAGCAAGACAGAAGCATATGAAACAGGCAACAATTGCTAGTTAAGTAGGAGATAAAATGATAGCTGCATTTGTGATTTCCTTGATTACCTAAACCCAACTAACATCTTATTACTAATTTAATATAGCTAGTAAAACTTATTCGATTTCCATAGGAAAAAAGAAAAAATGTTGTCCTCCTTCATATATATAGGAAATTATGAGAGTCTTTTATGCGTATAACACGGCGATTTAGAACTGCCGCGTCAATATGCAATCTAGTGTATTAATGGCAGTTCGGTAATTGTGCGTCTGACATAAAGTTAAAATGGCGGTTTTTGGTTAAACGCCATAATTAGGCTTAGACTTATACGGGCGGTTTTTTGCACCATGGAATAATTTAAACACCACTGCTTGATGCAATCCCTCTTCGATCATAAAGTCTTGTGTTGTTTGAAACAAACAATTGGAGAAGGTTTGGATACTTATTTTTCTTTAATAACACACTCATCTCATACATTGGTATAATGCGCAAAATTCTCTTGACGGTTGCTTTGTTTGTTTGATTCTTTTGTATTGAATTATTTTGTCTACTGAATTCATGGAACTGAGTTATGTAAAGATTTTAACATTTTAGCGAAACCTGATTTATTCATAACTATAACTTGTAACCATCTTCTCCCTGAAATAAAAGAACAAAGCAAACCTGATTTGATTCGTGGAATATTTAAGGCCAAAATCGAAGAATTGAAATAGAAACATTAAAGTGAAGTATCTTTGGAAGATTTGTTACTTTTATGTACACTGTTGAGTTCAATAAATGAGGTTTAGTTCTTGCTCAGTTTCTTATTATCCTAAATAACTATCACAAATTCTTGACTCCTGATGCTTACAATAGTATAATCACAACATCAATTAATGATCGAGTGACATTGCTTCTTCGGCCCGAACCGAGGAATCCCTTAGATATGATGCAAAAGGGCTCTTGGTCTATCCTTGATCAGAGATTTCTCTATGAAAAATATGAATCGGAGTTTGAAGAAGGGGAGGGAGAAGGATCCCTTGACCCGCAGGAGGATTTATTCAATCACATAGTTTGGGCTCCTAGAATATGGCGCCCTTGGGGCTTTCTATTTGATTGTATCGAAAGGCCCAATGAATTGAGATTTCCCTATTGGTCCAGGTCATTTCGGGGCAAGCGGATGTTGTAGCTCATCATATGTATTCCATGCCCCCTTATCTGTATCTAGCTACTGACTATGGTACACAACTGTCATTGTTCACATATCACATGTGGATTGGTGGATTTCTCATAGTTGGTGCTGCCGCGCATGCAGCCATTTTTATGGTAAGAGATTATGATCCAACTACTCGGTACAATGATCCATAACCCCAAAAGAGAAGAAAAAGGGAGTTTTCTCGCGGTCCAATTTCCATATACCAATAAAAGTAGAGACAAAGTATTAACAACAACACTAAGCCCGGGCACTAATGCACTAGCCTTATATCGAAGGGCTAAATGGTATGGCCATGTTTGTGAGTTGTGCTTTACCTGAAATTTCCAAAAAACAACTCCGCCTGTTTATGAATTACCAAACTTGTCCTCAATCATTATCAGTTGCTGCAATGGTATTTTAGGTACATAAATTTATTTTTGCTTTTCCCAAGAAGATGACTTCATGACTTGCCTTTTTCCATAAGATATCCGGATTCAGTTTCTCTCCCGCATCTATAAAGGAAAATATTCTGTACGTCAACTCAAATAATTTTCTGCTGATCCTCATAGTGTGTGTATATATATGAAAATAGCTCGTAGTGTTCTTATTTATAATAGTGCAAAACCTAGTTTAGCTAGGAATTAAAAAATCTATTCATATATTAATTTGACTTGAATTAAGTTAATAGAAATCCTAAATAAATTTGATTTCCTAATCCAAGTTTGAATTATTCTTCCAACAAACTACTCTGTGAGTTGTCTACTTTACCCTTGCTAGCTTCAGCTATTGTTGTGTCTTCTTGTTTCAATTCAGTCTTTCTTTTTTTCTCTGAATTTATTTGTACAGTTCAGACTCTTGTTCTGTTAGTTGCTCTAACTGCTCTGTTTAGTCGTTATGAATACTCTACTGGCTTGTTTTGGTGTAAGTACATGAATTACTAAAATCAATTAGATTTGCGACAACAAAAAATGGCAACAAGAGGGTTAGATAAACATTGTTTGTTTATAAATACTACTAATACGATGGTAGTTCTATTTTTATTTAACGTGCGGCCAACTGTCTGCTACTCGAAAATATAATATATTGATTGGATGACCTTAAATCTATATTTGAGTTGGCCAGACAGGAATAATGAAGAGGCTCATGGGATTTTATTTTCTGTTGTCTCTGTTTTTCACACCTTTGATTTCTAGTGTGCCACCGCAATAGGGCAGGTGGGAGAGATGCACCTTTCAAGGGCGCTTCTGCATTTTTTGAATTTTTGATATTTAGATATAGTGATGATTTTTCTTATCAATAAGAAGTGTCTAAATACTATGTTTTTGTTGTTTCACTTTATGGGATAGGGTTATCGTGCATGTGTGAGTTATAGAAGGAAAAAAAAACATAAACCCTAGCAAGCAATTCATGCTTCCTTGAAATTGAACCTAAGAAAACAAAGTTAAACAAACATGTAACTAGGCTCAAAAAGATTTAGCTTCAAAATATTGTGACGTCTATGATTGAGTTGCAAAAACTTTTGAATAGGTTGGGATCACAAATCCCAAATTTGTCTACGATGAAATGATAAGTTGTGAAGAGTATTAGTGCAACAGTTGCACATAAAGTTAAATGATAGTACAAAATATATAACCCAGCAAGGCAACAGTAAAATGTTGTGCAAAAATCATTAAAAGAAACTGGCATAAGCTTAAGGTAATCAGCTCCAAGTAGTTCTTTTGGCATCTTGCTTCTGGACTTTCAGATTTTGTGTATAGCAAATATACGTCCCTCCTGATTTTCAAGTTTAAAGAGACAACCATCTCCAGCATTCAGGCCATAAGTTGCAGCTACGTGTTTCCATCCACTTGTCAATGCATCAAAACCTGGTCTGCTGTGATATAAGATAGGCCAGATTCTTTTATCTGGTCCTCGGAGATAAATAATCCACTTTCCGTGCTTTTTTCGTTTTGGTAAATATTTTTGCCAGGATTCTGGTATTTTCTGTAAAGGCATAAAGGAGGTCTAGATTCAATGAGAGAAAAAAGGGATATGCGCAAACTGGGAACAAAGAGAATTTTAGCCCACGTACAAGCAATTAATTGCAACGGGACTTGATTCTCTAAAGACTAAACAATACGCCTGAAATCACACTAGAAAAGAACTAGCAGGGTGGAACTCAAAATCAAACCTCACAATTATTCAAGGACATCCGCAATCAGAAAACTTACTCATTCACTTTAGATTTACAGAAACAATGCAATCATTAGCATGTACTGCTTCGCCGGCATTAAACTTGAAAAATAGTTGATCATGGTATTCATAATAACTTATACTGTGTAGAGTGTGATCTCGAGATGCTTATTTTAGACAAATTAGAGCCTCAAAAAAAACAAATTTTAATTTAAATCTAGTGTATGAGCTTGCAATCATCATTTTATTGTACATGTATTTTCTTATTAATCATCACTTCACTTTCATCCTCATGAATATTCAGAAACGTTTTGTAGTGTTTCAGCCCAAAGGTGTCCTTTGACAAAGACATCTTATAAAACGCAAAAGTTTGATCAAAGAATATCAAAATACTTGCAATTCAGCGGTAAACTCAAGCAGTCTACATGCTAGTATTGATAAATATTCATAGAGAATGCATCAAATAGTAAGAATATTGCAATCCACCAAAATGATGGAAGAATGACATTTAAACAAGTTGTTACCAGAAAATCTCGACCATCAACATCCACCAAGAATGAATAGTTGACTGTATTAAGGGATGGTGAGTCTTCCGAATCATCAGACTCACTTTTGATGACTTTTTTATTATTATTTGCATACTCTTCTCCTGAATCTGGTACATAACAAAAAAAAGGTCAATTTCCTTAAAGAATTCCAGATTGCTGTAACATCAGCAATAAGGATAGTGTATATAAATCTTCTTAATCATACCCATAATATGCATATTCAAGATTACACAACAAAAACAAAAGATTCCTAACAATTTGTTGTGAACAGAAAGCTTACCAAACTGAGATGCTTCTTTGAATTTCTCATCTTTTGAACCCAGCGGTGGAATATCCTGTGCTGGTTTGCTAACCATATCATTAGTTGCCGTGATTCCGGCCTCAAACTTTGGCAACAGTGGTTCGGTTAGTGATCCCAGCTGATTGGTTTCATTTGTTTTATTACCTTTGGAAGGACTGCTAGTTCCTTCTGCAAGAGGTTTGACTTCTGGCATTTCAAAATTGGAGAGGTGCAAGCACAACCTGCCGTCGTCTGGATCATATTGAGCATCTCTATCAATCATACCTAACAATTCATCCACACATATTGGTGAAGGTACTGATCGTCCCTTCCCAGTGTCTGCAATATTTGGCTTGTATGTGACCTGGTTACTTGCTTCTGGTTGTTTTCCTTTGTTAATGGCACTGTAGAAATTGATCTTTTCACAAGCGCTTATTCCAAATATTTGAACAATGAAGTGTTTATCGGCCGGAACATAGTGGAAAACCAAGAAGTTACCCACATCCACACCATGTTCTGATAAAAATTCAGGCCATCCCTGTCGGATAGCAAGTGAACCATTATGGATACACACAGTTACCCTCCATCGCTGTCCACATGTGTCCTCTAGATAAGTTTCCTGATCAATCAGGTGCGAAACTAATCGAGCAAACATTGGGGGTAAAACCTGAAAAGAAATTGCAGAAATTAATTAGAACTAAGGAATACTACATATTGATACGTAACTGAAATGCTAAGCTAAAGAAAAAAGTTTACGACCATATCCTTGCAAGTCTTTTGGTGGAAAATACATGATATGGCAAAGAGAAGCTAAGAATAACTAAAGCATGAGACCACATTGAAGTTCAGTACAAAATAAGCTTCACGAATATGCAAATACGACCGAACGTGAAAACAGTTTTCTCATTCCAACTTTTATGAGCTTCAAAGCTTAACAAATGATTTATGATCCATTTCACAAAGAAGCACTTCATCTTTGGATAAGCTCTTTGAAAGTGGCCTTCAAGCAGAGTGATTTTAAAGGAGATACTTATTACATATGGTAGAAGCAAAATTGAATAGTGATGAGTTTATGGAAAAGAATCCTGCTCAACTGGCATTTCTTTTCAATCTAAGAACAGATAGTGATCATAAAAGTAAAAGAAATTAAAGGTAACACTTGCCAAACATTTACTTGGTATATATTTAAATCCAGTCTATTTTTTTTTTTTTAGAAGTGTTCAAAAGGTTTTCTAAAGGATAAACAGAGAATGCTTTCTTCCTTGGAAAAGAGTAATTACACTTACGATTTTGGTGGAAAATGGTATGAAGTATGATTTTGAACCTGAACCTAGTGGGTTATACTCAAAAGTTATGTAACTGGTTCTTTTAATATTTTTTCATAAATTTTCACATTGCACATTAACAAGGAAAAACTAAAGGTTAATCTTTGAATTATTATGCAAAATGATGTCACCAACAAGTCGACAATTAACTACAACAATAACTAATTACAAACATGCATTTAAAACATGCCAGGAAAACAAGTATACATAAAGAATAATACTTTACCAGAACTTCTAAGCAATGTTCGTATATCATTACTTTAAAGAAAGAAACAACCCTCTCGCCATGAATCAACAGGCCGCAATCCTTCTTGCTCATATCACATGCTTCGTTCACGAATTCCATCTCCTCCCTACACAGAGTTTTCTTCCCTAGAAATTTTAAATCCTACAAAGTATGAAACTCATAAAGATATCAACTAGAAGTTTAAGTTTAGAAGAAGAATACTAATAAAAAGAAAGGATGAAATGGCATATTAAGATGTCAAAAATAAATGATGTAACACTATCTAGATAACTTAATAAGGTTCAATTTGATGGTGCATCTCCCTTTTGCAAATGGAACATTATACAAAAGCAACTAAAGAAGGACACAACCTTTCAAGAATAACCCAGCAGATATGTCTCTTTATTTATTTCTAAAAATAATAACATCTCATAATCTCTTTTATCATAACTTGAGTTCATCATTAGGAATATATAACATCTCTAGTAATGAAGTAACATTTCTGCCAGATAGGTAACATGATAACCATGAGCCCGAAATGGATGTTATGGGAACAACCAAACAATCAAAACAGAAATAATAAATGATCCATGTGTTAATCCAGCCATGACTTTTAAGAAAAAAATACAGTATTAGAAGTCTAAAATAATAGAGAAGAAAAAAATTAATATCCTTTGAAAACAGCAAGCAAAACCCTTCCTTGGGTCAGAATCGAAATCACCTTTTCTCACTTATAGAGCTTTCTCCGTCCCAAAAACAGCTTTTGTTCCTTTTATTTATATATCCATCATGTAGTGTCTATCCTTAGTCAACATTAGTAAGATTGTTATAATCTGAATGTTAAATTCCTTTTATTTATATATCCATCATGTAGTGTCTATCCTTAGTCAACATTAGTAAGATTGCTATAATCTGAATGTTAAATTCCTTTTATTTATATATCCATCATGTAGTGTCTATCCTTAGTCAACATTAGTAAGATTGCTATAATCTGAATGTTATAAATTTTGGCAGAATAATTAAAGTCCCCCCTAAATTTTTGACGCGTTTTCTTCAAATCCTCCTACACTATCAGTAGTCTTAATTACCTCCCTAAATTTGTCTATTTGATAGTTTTTAACCCCTTATGTGCTGATGTGGCAAAGACAGTGACAACACTCTCTTTTAAGCATGTCAGGATGAAAAATAAAATAAAAATAAGCTCTTAATTATTTATTTTAATGGTGTACTTTTATTTTTCAGGAAGATTAAAAAAAATTGACTCGAACTTTATTATTCTAGCAAAATAAAATTAATTTCTTAAAAAATAATGAAGTATCAACAGTGTACTTTTTTTTAGATGAAATACTAGTTATTTCAATTGTGTATTCTCTTTTCAGGCCTAAATCAATTAAAAAATTTTGAGCCCCATCATTTTTATTTTATATAAAAAATAATTTAACCTGAATAATGAAGTTGCAATTATGTAATTTTTTATTTTTTGTTAAGATGCAATAACTGTTTATTTTCTTTCAGGACAAATCTAGAACAAGAGAAAAACTCAGGTAAAGCTCCTTTATTTTTAGTGAAATAAAAAATTTTAGCAAAATAATGATGTTTCAACTGTATAATTTTTATAATATTTTACTCTGTTTAGACAATGAATTTTTTTCGGGCAAAATCTGTAAAAAAAAAAATTAATTATAATTTCATTATTTTTAGCAAAATAATTTCTTTGTTTGCTTAAAAAGTAGAGTCTAACAAAGTTTTTTTTTACTAATTCAAAAATTAATAAATTTTAAAAAGTAAAAAAATATTTTTTTAAAATGACATGTGGATAAAAAGTCCACATGGCAGGAGAGCGTATCTCACTCTCTTAGGATGAGATGGGGCAGTGGGTTAAAGACAACCAAATAGCTAAATTTAGGGGGGTAATTAATACTGCTGATAGTTTAGGGGGGATTTGAAGAAAACGCGTCAAGTTTAGGGGGGGTCTTTATGTATTCTCCCTTTATTTATATATCTATCATGTAATGTAGTGTAGTGTCTATCCTTAGTCAACATTAGTAAGATTGCTACAATCTGAATGTTATAAATTTTGGCACACTAAATACATGTGCACAACTTTTAAAAGTTTATTTTAAGGTTGAATATAAATTCTCTAAAGCAATTAATAAACAAAAACCCATTTTTTTAACTGAGAAACTAAATATGTGTATTAATCAAATCCAATAATCAGACGTACAAAATGGGATGAAGCCTCATCGACTGTTATGAATGTTGACTTATGATTTGTGATCTCTCTTTAAACTTTTCAAAGGTTCTATATTACAGTTTTGTATACTAATTAATATGGGTACACGACTCTATTAAAAAGTAGGAACATCTTAACAGAAAAGTTGATTTACGAATATATACTTTAAAAGTTAAGCAATCTTTTTTGTCCGTGATTACAAGGCAAAGAGGTTGCAATTTCTAGACATAGAGATATATTTGATCATAACTGATGTTGCTCATATTTAATTTAAATCATATGTTGTGAATTTAAAAAAAAATAAGAAAATTATCAAACTAAACATTTGGTATAATATTAGAAATGCATAATTAAAGTACTTCAAAAAAATTTGTTGCAGCGAATTTTATCATCAACATATATTGGTAAACCAAAGTAGAACAAGTACTACTAAATAAAGGTTAATTTTTTCCCAAACTTCAACCTTTTCAAACCTAAAAAATAAATTATATTATTTCATACTAGTGAATTTATTCCCCCTTTGTGTGATAGTTAAAAGAAAATCAAACTATGACTAAGTAATTACTGTTAAATTTTTTAATTAAAAATATCAATCTTTACTGATTGATCAATTTGATCTTTTCTCTGCTCTTCAACTAATACTATTTGTTGCTCTAATCATATTTTACCAAATAAAAAGAAAGAAAATGCAGCTCAGCTAATTATCACCAAATATTTATGAAAACACGCCTAAACTATCAGTTGTTCACTTTTTCTATCTGAACAATGTGATATTTCAGGTAGGACACTCGCCTAATAATTGAGGTGTGTTTTGATAAATATTTGGTGATATTTCAGATAAGAAACTCGGATACTTGAGAATTCATATATGAAATTCAAAAAATTATAATATTTCAGATATGTTTAACTATTAACTCTTTCTTTTTTGAGTAAAGGTCCAAAAACACACTTAAACTATATCATTTTTGCGAGTTTAGTATACCTGAACTATCACCCCAAAATTACAGAAACACACCTGAATATTTATATTTCTTCCGTGTAATGCACTCGCTAGTTTAATTTTTAAAAAATTATACGTAGCATTCCACGTATATAATTATTTCCACCGTGAAAAAACTTAAATAAATTATATATTACGTGTATAAGCAACTTTTTTTTCCTCCTTAATTTCTCTTCTTCTTTACATGAACAAACCCTAATTGAAATCATAAATCCAACAAAGAAATCAATACAAATACTAACGGATTTCAAGAGTTAGTGAATTTAGTAACAGGCAGGCTCTTCTTCTTCTTGCCTCCGGCAACAGCAGCGCCAGTGCCCTTGAGAATCTTCTTGCCGGCCTTTGATTTCTCGGCGGCAGCAGGACAGCCGTTGCTCGCAAAGATGGAATCGCAGAGTTTGTTGTGTTCTTCCGGTGTGGCAGTTGGCGACCACGTCGGCCCCGAAGTGAGACTCGATGAGCCGGAGAGCCGATATGGGAATAGGAATTTTTGCTAATTTATTTATTTAATTAAGATGTAAAATTCACGATTTTATCAGAGAATAAAAATAGTCGGTGGATTGCTTGTCAATTAGAGCACGAATTTATCATTTTAGGGGGGAAAATCTGCAATTTTGTAGAAAACATGAAGAAGAAGGCTTTTTTTCAAAGGTAATATTTTTTATAAAAAAAAATAAAAATAATTACTCAGCAATTATAGTCATTATACTGCCATGTAGGCGGTTTTTAATATCTAAAATATCACTCACGCGCGCGGGAGTGTTTGAAATCACGATTTTGATCCAGTCAGCACTCAGATGTGTTTCTATAACCTAAGAGTGATAGTTCTGGTACTTAACGCAAACTATATAGTTCAAGTGTTTTTTGGACCTTTACTCTTTTTTTTATGTTGTAAGTTTGATGGGTCCAATTCAATAGATAACAGTAATAATCTCTGAAAATGTGAAAAAATCGAGGACTGCATTAATTTTACACATCAATAAACACTTCCTTATGAATTAAAATGTAGTTAGAAAATTGCAAACTAATTTTACATTCTCATTTTATCACTAGGTTTATTAAGTTGATGCACATATATGTTGGCTTCTTCCACCCCCACCACCCGCTTCTCCTTTGGAAAACACCAATAGACACAGAAAAATTGAACCTCAGGAACAAAGAAACTTATAATTTTATAAATTAACAAATAGTAAATACCAAAATGACATTGCAATTTGAACTGTATCTAGGGTAAAATCCTTTTGTATTGCCTTGTTCTCAACTTTACTGTATATGGTATGTCTCTGTAGCCATAGTCATGAGATGACGACAAGAAAAACTTACCCGTACTGTTAATCTTCATCATCATCTGCAACAAAAGCTCTAATGATATTAGGACAAGAAAAAATACAAGATTGGAATAAATGTACTAATTATAGGCTACGCCAAACAAAGTAATACAGAGCCTAGAACCACCAACAGATGTGGAGCTGTGGATGGGCTGCTCTTTCCTTAATCGGAGGTTTCAATTTCGAATTCTGAGTATGAAAAAATCTTTGGTAGGAAGCGTTACCCCCGAATTGGCCCTGGCCTGCAGAATCCGGATTAGTCGAGCTCCGATACGGATACTCGACATTGGATGGAAAATCTAAAAAAAGAAATACAGAGCCTAGAAGAATGACTTTCAATTATGACTTGCTTCTCCGAATGTGTCTGTCATGACCCCATGGTAATGACAACACATATCCTAACTCACCGGTAGCAGAGGCAGATCCAGAATTTAAAATTTATGGGTTCAATCTTTTCGGATTGAACCCAATATATTTTTAAAATTATGGGTTCATGTCTATTATTTATTATAATTTTAATAAATTTTACACATAAATTTATACTCCGCGTGAAAAGTTATGGGTTCAATTGAACCCATAATTTCTACATTACATCCGCCTCTGACCGGTAGGTAAGCTAATCCCTCAAACCTAAATAGATTATCAAGGCAATACATGAAAGCAATAAAATAGCAAAAAGTAAGTCTTAAAGTCGAACTTCCATAAATATAAATAGAAGCCGGAAACGATAGAAAATGTCTCAAAATCTAGTGTCATCAGTATAAGAGCATATAAACTTGAATACATTTGTTCAAAATTTGAAGAAGGTATGAAATAGCAAAAAGACAGGTAATTAAGATAGAGGAAGCGAGGCTTTGTTTTGAAAGTCAGGTAGCTCACTAAAACTTTCAAATAGACACTGCCTCAGACAAAATGAAGTAGGGTTTGCTAGTGTTAGGATCTTCATCAAAAGATACAGCAAGAGTAGTATGAGTGTGATAACTCGTGTACGCATTAGGCATCATAGGCTGAACGAACTACAGTTATATAGCTATATGAAAAATATGAAATGAATCTTGCAAAGTCAATACATAGTCCACCAACTCAGGGGAAACAAGATTAAGACGTACAGTTAACCAGGATCATCTGATAAAAAAATACAAGCATCAGTTAAGGAAGATAGACAAGGAAAGTGCAAAGCAATGCAAAATGATAATACACGACTAAGAATTGGGTCAAAACTGAGGGCCAAAATCGACGGAGTAGTTCGGTTTTTTAAGAAAAATCGACGCCAAATTGACGGACTGAATCATTTTTTTAAGAAAAATTGATGTCAAATCAATGGACTTTACATCATCAGTTTGTCAAGGATCAATTAAGACCGAGGGACAGCTGACCAAGTTTGTCAGTTTCAATAAATTTAAAATCGACAAAAAATTTAAAGAAAACAACGGACTTGTCGGTTTTTCAGAAATACACATAAAAAATGTAGCTACTTGAAATCGAATCCAACTATTACTACGACATTGAATAGTTCTACCACTTGTCTATACATACTCTTTGATGAAATATTTTCATTATTTCTATTTATACTCTTCAACTGCAATTTTTTACTTTACAAACCGATATAATCCTCGATTTTCATAAAAAGTTCGAGGGGCTGCATTGGCTTTTTAAAATAAAATATTTTTTTATAATTTTCACAATTTTTTGCACAAAAAAACCAGCTATCGATTTTCTTTTAAAATAACTTTTTAAAATTTATTTATATAATAAAAAGATTTAAAAAAACCGACCGACAGAGTCGGTTTTCCCTCGTTTCTTTAGACCGATGCAGTCCGTCAGTTTTTCTCTCACTATTTTTGCATCGTTTTTAGTAGTGATACGAAATGAATGCCAATGATCCTACCGGTATATACATACACACTCTACACATGTGATTATTCCAATTAGGATACAATTATCACCACATGAAAATGAAGGATATCCTTTCAAATTTATCGAGAAGAAATTTGATGTACGTCTTTGGTTTCCAATGACAATAAATGAAGTACGACGTCAAACAATTCCTAATGTTGGCTTGTATCTGTCGCAACATGTTTTCTCCCATGGAAAATTATATATTGCACTTTCTAGAGGGATATCAATGTTCAAAACAAGAGTCCCAATAATGACAGACCAATCAAAAAAAAGAGAATAAGAATTAACCTGAATAGCTATCCACTCAACCACATAAATTTAAAATAGCCAACAAATATATAATATATGTACAATTTATATATATAGTGTATTATCTATATTATCAGCTAGAAAAAAAAATCATGAATCCAACTGGTTATTTATGTAAAGATCCCAAAGGATATGAAGCATACACAGAATGTCTACAAGAAAGTATAAGAAAATATACTAGTATATTATATAGATGTATCTAATAACATAAAAATGTAACTCATTATGTATTTTAATTATCAAACTAAATTTTGTTGTCCAAATTTTGCAGGTTGAGAGAAGATCTAGTCTTTTAGAATACAACAAATAAGTCATGTGAATCGGTTGATTGTTCATCTATTTCAAATTATATTTTTTTCATTGAATGATTTGTGATACTCATTACAAATATAATTTTAATATAAGTCATATCATATGTAATGTTTTTATGGGACTCACATACAAAACCCGTATTCAAAACTAGAATATTTAATAAGCCAACAGCATTGGCTGTATGAACGCAACAACAATAAGTATCCTAAAGTATACAGTGAATTTGGGCTTTTAGTATCAGTTGTACCCGAGGGGTGTATAACATCAAACTTTTGCATGGATTGTCTCTGTTTTAGTGTGATTTTTAATTTTTATTTTTAAAATTTGTGGTCATTAAGTTTTATCTTTAATATTCATTTAATGAAAATTTATGGGCGAAAGTATCTTTAATTATGACCTAATTTCACTGGGCAAGATTTTTAAAGAATATTTGTCTTGGGTGATAAGTTTTATAGTATTTGATTCGCAAGACAAGATTTTAAGAGAATTTTTATCTTTAAGGCATAACTTCTGTCACTAAACTTATGTTCTTTGGCATAACTTATGTCTCTGAACTTATGTCTGGGCATAACTTGTGCACTTATTCCTTGGGGCATAACTTGTGCCTTGAGCTTAATTTTTTTTTTTTTTGTCTTAAGACATAATTTATGCTATTGCACTTATGTCGTGGGGCATAACTTATGTCTTGAGCCAGGGGCGGCTCAACACTATTGGGGGCCTAAAGTCAATCTTCGATGAGATGCCTTGATATTTTATTTTAGAGCTCTTGTTTGAGAATGTATAAAAGTTTCAATTCTTCTTCTTTCTTTTTTTTAAAGTTGTGAAGCACCATATTCATATTTTCTAGTTGACGTATTTAAATTTCAATAAACAGTAAAAGAGTAATTTATATCTATACAACTAAAAACTAAAAATATATATGTATATATATATATCCAAGAAATAACAGAATATATCTACCAAAAAATGCCTACACTGATTTAATTGAAAAACAATAACAAAAAAAATTAAAACAATAGAACCTGATTTAATAACTTGACATGAAAATAATAACATCAATCTTCGTGAATTGTCAACAATCTATATATTCAAGAAAATCGTATTAGTAATAATATTGTCAAAAATAATCTCTTGAACAATTAAAGCTTTGAAGTTTGATGGTATAAGAATTAAAAAGAAAATAAAAAATTGCAAGCAGATAAATAGAGATGGATGGATGTGTACGTTAATTTCAGAATTCAAGAAAAGGAAATGAAAAGTCCCATTTTAATTGAAAAGATACAAAAAATTAAAAAAATAAAAAAGAAAGTAGTAATTGCTTTGTCTTCCTTTCGTATATTCTTCTTGCGTGTAAGTATTTATTTTGCTTTTTTCAAGGCTTAGTCAATGCAAATCAAAATCCTTAAAAATATTTTTCTTTTCAGATGAATAAAAGTTATACTTTTTATTATTATTAATTACGTATTAAGTGCTAAAATGAGGCCCCTCCTATGCTTCTTTCAAGTCACTTTCTACCTTTTTTGGTGTATAGACATAACTATACTTTTTTTTTAATAAAAAGTATTGAATTGTGTTATGTAAAATGGGAGCCCCGAAAGTTGGGGGCCTAGAGCCCATGCTTCAGTGGCTTCACCAATGGGCCGGCCCTGCCTTGAGCATAGTTTATTGAGAAAATTACATGGAGCATTATTATAAGACTTTTAGTTATAAGTTAGATCAATATTTTGATTTATTTATTAAAGTTAATAATTAATTTATAAATTAATAAATCTATTCGCGCTTTGCACGATAGTAAAAATATTTATTAATTTATCAAAAAATTAACATGCTAATAATTATTTAAAAATTATTTTTCTTTTTTATGAGAAAAAATATTTATAAATAGCACATATTTAAGTTAATTAATAATTTTTTATTTATAGTACATACTTATTTATAATGTATTTAAGTTTTATCTTATTAAGTAATAATAAAAGAGTCTTAACGTACAAATTTTAAATTAAATTTAAAAAATACATAAATTTCTACTAAGATGTTGTCTCCGGTTTAGAAATTTTTCTATGTCGTTTGTAACCTTAAGACAACATGATTTTTTTGATTGTCGTATTCCTGTGGTGTAATTTCACTCTTCTTCTCAAAAATGTTATATAACTTGTCAAGAGTTTTTCTCTGTTCCTAAAGCCATCTGAGTTTATTATCAGCTAAATCTTCATAATAACAAATCCAAAAAACTTTGGTATTTGCCTTTCAATTTTATCATTTTAAAGCTAACTATTCGGCCTTCAAATTATTAAAATTGTCGAATGAATAGGTAATGATACTCATAGATACTTAGTTGTAATGTATAAAGTATTTAAGTTTTATCCAATTAAGAAATATTTAATATTCAAAACTCAAATTAAAATAAAAATTTACATAAATTTCTATTAAGAGTAATGTTTTGTTTAGAAACTTTTATATGTTATTTGTAACTTTAAGGCAACATGATTTCTTTGATTGTCATATTTTTGTGGTAAAATTTCATCCTTTTTCTCAAAGATGCTATGTAAATTCTATTTTTTTTCCTACTCCTAAAGTCATGATATTATCATCATCATCATCTAAATTTTCATAATATCAAATCCAGAAAACTTGATGTCAGCTTTTCAGTTTCCTCTTTTTAATCTAAGAGTTCCTACAAATTTTTAAAATTATCGAACGGATAGAAAATTATACTTCCTAAAGATGTTTACCAAGAGAGTGTATTCCTAAAAAAAGACCTTCAAATGTGAAAAATCTATAAAAGCATTTTACGGAGAAATTACAATATTCATAAATTTTATTTTTTTTTCATTTTTTTTCATAGAAAGAACAACGAATTTGTCTCCAGTTGTTAAATGAGAGATAAATATTTTATATATATGGTGTTGTATAAATGATTAAATCAATATTCACTAAAATAGTATTATTATTAGTTGGTATATGTTACTACTACTTGTAATATTATTCACGTCTTTGGTAACAAAGAGAAGAACTAAATATTTGTAAAGTAAATATATTTTTTTAAAATCCCGATTTTTAGTTTTGAAGGTTACACTTTCACTTTCTCATGCCATCTTCTTGACCCTTCTACACTCGCTTGACCTTAATTTTTCTTTCAAGAAATGTTCATTATCTCTATTTTTTAAGAAAAATGTCAGGGAGAGAGAAAAATAATTTAATTACTCACTACGAGTTTTAATTCCCAAGACGTTACTGTAGGAATATGTGATACGGGCATCTATCAAATTCATGAAAAGGAAGAGGAGCTTTAGGAACATATAAGAATCGAGATTTAAAGAGGAGAAAAATTTTGGAGTAATTATGATATTATGTGTAACTAATCTAAGAAAAATAAATTTAGGCAATAAAATATCAAACTGGATAAATTGAATAATTATCCATAAGTGCAAAAAGTACAAATTATGATATGATTCAATTATGATGTTACAGAAAGCTTTTATTTTATAGCAACTTAATGAATCTAACAATATTCAAATTCACCAAATATTATACTCATGGATTGTAAAATAGAAACTCATTACTACATGAAAAAAATTAGTATTCAGATATAACATAGAATGCACAATTAGAATAGTTAATATCATACTGTAAAAAAAATATATTCAATGCTACGAAAAAAGAAAAAAAAAGAGAATTCATCTCACAAGTGCTTCAAGCCTTCAACTGGAAAGGAGCCTGCATTCTCAAAAAATAATTGTTGTAGCACGAAAAAAATCTTGAAAAATATTTAATAATTATTATTTATATATATATATATATATATATATATATATATATATATATATATATATATACACACACTTTTTTTTGTTTAATTCCGAATTTGAGTTTAGAGTAAGATTTAGTTTAAGAGTTGGTGTAGAGTTTTTCTCTTTTTTTTTTATTGTGGGATATTAATTCAATTATGAATATTACGAATAATTTTTTATTTATAGAAATTTGATGAATCTAACAATATCCAAGTATACCAAAATATTATACTAATGAATTGAAAAATATAATCAACTCATTACTACATAAAGAAAATTAGTATTAAGAAAAAACATAGAATGCACATTTAGAAGAGTTAATATTATACTGTAAAAAAATATATATTCAACGCTGTGAAAAAAGAAGAAGAAAAGAAACTTCATCTCACAAGTTCTTCAAACCTTTAACTGGAAAGGAGCCTCAATTCTCAAAAAATAATTCCTGCAGCACGAAAAAAATCTTGAAAAATATTTTATATTTATAAAAAAAAATATACACTTTCTTTTGATTTAATTTTTTAAACTTGAATTTAGAGGGTAAGATTTAGTTTAAGAGTTGGTGTAGAGGCTTTCTCATCTTTTTTATTGCAATGGAATATTAATCAATTATGAATATTACAGACAATTTTTATTTTTTTAGCAATTTGATGAATCTAACAATATCCATATTTATCAAAATATTATACTAATGAATTGTATAAATAGAAACTCATTACTACATAAAGAAAATTAGTATTAAGAAAAACATAGAATGCACATTTAGAACAGTTACTGTAAAAAATATATATTCAATGCTGTGAAAAATAAAGAAGAAAAGAGAATTCATCTCACAAGTGCTTCAAGCCTTCAACTAGAAAGAAGTCTTAGTTCTTGAAAAATAATTCTATATAGCATGAAAAGAGATCTTGAAAAATATTTGATATTTATTAAGAAACATATTTTCTTTTGGTCTAATTCTAAACTTGAGTTTAGAGGGTAACATTTAGTTTAAAAGTTGGTGTAGAGGGATAGTATGAGAAAAAAAGTGATCTAACATGAGGGATTTAATGTTTTTTTCTCATCATCTTTTTGATTGACATGAGATATTAATCTGTCTTTAGATAGGAAACATTACTGGCATAACGTGAAGAAATCAAAGAGTTTTGTCATCGTTTAACATAAAAATATGTAAAAACATGAAAAGAGAAAAGAATCAAATCAGATTATTTAATGTTTGTGAACTTTTTAAAGTAAAAAAATGAGAAAATGGAAGAGGATAGAGCAAAAGCGAGAGAAGAAAGAACCAAAAATCCAAGACTATTGTTTTAGGAATTGATGTAACCACAAGAAGTTAAAAAATAATTGTTGTTGAAAATAAATTGATACAACTATTCGAAAACTAAAAGTTTGTAACTGTTCAAATTATGTTTACTTTTTCCAAAAGGTGCAACAAATAACTGATTGTGAAGGGAATAAATCTAGAAAATTAGATAAATAGCAATTTTGGTCTAGGAGAGTGTCACGTCACCAGGCTGAAGACCTTCTTTTATATAGATATATAGATATATCAATATTGTGGGTACATGGTAGTTACTTTTACTACCATGTAATATGGTTAAAAAAATATTTTTCCTTTTTTATAGCATAAATATTTATGGAAAATATTTACTGTACATTAAATCAAATTAGGAGTGTGATTTTTATCTCTCCTAATAAGGTTAAAAAATATTTTTTCTTTTTTATGGCATATATATTTATGAAAAAATATTTATTGCATATCAAATCAAATTATGAGTGTGATTTTTCTCTTTCCTAATATGTTTAAAAAAATATTTTCCCTTTTTTATAGCATGGATATTTAAAGAAAATATTTACTGCACATCAAATCAAATTAGGAGTGTAATTTTTTTCTCCTCTAAACTAAATTGTTTCCTTCTACAATATTAATCTCAATCAAATCGTAACACTTCTTCATTAACTTCTAAACTTTTATCTAACGTGTCTTCTCTAAATTATCAACTTCTAAAACTTCATCTAACAAAGAGTCCATCTTCTCCTAAACTTTATATTGAATGAAATTTAATTCTTTTCATTTTTTTTGTCTTATGTTTGATTTATTTTTTATTTTTATTTGAGTTTTTATATATGTAATATTATTACCAATATTAGTGGTTCAAATGTTTACAAAATAGTTAGAAATTAGTAATTCATTATTCTTTTTGAAAATAAATTTTATTTTATGAATCTGTATTTTTGTTTGTTGATTTATTGGTTGAGTTA
This sequence comes from Datura wrightii, assembly GCA_035772735.1. Lineage (NCBI taxonomy): Eukaryota > Viridiplantae > Streptophyta > Magnoliopsida > Solanales > Solanaceae > Datura > Datura wrightii. The sequence continues at coordinate 171,306,218 of JASDFA010000010.1, read as the reverse complement.
AAAATTTAATTTTCAAGTTATTTACTTTCATATTTATTATTCGTATTTTAATTGGGATTTATAAATATTTAAAAATTAATATATTTGCTATATTTGAAAACTTGAAACTATTAATATTTCTTATAATTATTACTCCTTAGTTGTATATTTATATTTTTTTTCCTAGTTTATTTCACCTTGGGCATAATTATTCCACCTAAACATAATTTATGTGACTAAACTTATTATGCCCCGAGCATAATTTATTCATTGAACTACTGGCTTGTGAATTTTCTTTTTTAGATTTTTTTTTCCATTGTCACTAGTATTTTCAACTATTTTTACATTATGTTTGGCATGTTATTGGCGAATATTGTCTGTGCCGCGTAAAAGAGTCTAAAAGTTTGTCGCAGTTATTCCTCACTCGTTATGGAATATTTGATTTATTCCCTTTCTTCATCTTCTTTTGGTGCGGATCTCTATCTGCAGATGGATAATCGCTCTAATGCTTCCACGAAAAATTTCTACTTAGTTGCACAAATTGAAGCAGAGCCATTGAACATGAAAAGGGAAGAACTGCAGCCCAAGTGTTTGACGATATTCCTAAAACAACTGAAAATTTTTATATTCACTTCTTTTTCCAGCAATCCCAAAGGTACGTCTCTTATGTCCAATCTAGATTGAAATTGAACAATATATCATGCGCTGTACATCATTTTGTTAAAGAAATTTTTTTTTTTAGAAATGTTTTCAATTTGCTTCCACCCTTCCACCTATGTGTATGTTCCAGTATACCTACTCTGCTTCCACCCTTCCACCTATATATATGTTCCAGTATACCTACTCTTTATCTAACTTTGTGTTAACAACGAGAATTAGATATTACTCATAATTGTATCAGATATAATACCAAATTTTACATATTAAATGACATAAATTACAACTTTTCGGAAAAGAAATGTCGCAAGCTAAGATACTATAGATATAGGGCATTGGAATCAACAGTCTGAGGAATAACTGCTCTCTAAGTACACATATATCAGGGTGTCAAACGCCTTGCTCATATTTATATTGATTACATAAAGTTATGGTTTATTTTAAAAAAAAAATTAAGAACAATATCTGTCACAAAGTTGCTAAAATATTTTTATACAGGAACTCGCAACAACAATGATGCTGGCTATACACGATTATACACGTAAGATACATGGATTATACGTACATTTTACATCCGCCAGCTATTTTTAGTTTAAGCAGTTCGGTGGGCGGCTATTTAGGCTAATTCTTCACCTTTCATTTTGTTTTAGCTCTTATTTTTTCCCCAATAATATTTAACTTGACCAGTAAGTAAGTTGTCGGCCCTGTCTAATTTGACTCAAACAATTGCTCATTTACAAATACCCCTTCTGATAGCCATGGGGGTTTATCAACATAGATGCTTAGAACCTTACACTGATTTTGACCCTCTAATGTCATTTTAAAAGCTCTTCTATGTCATCATAAGTTCTGCTTCTCGCCTTTTCTTTTGCTTTATCTTGCTGCTTTGTTTTTCTTTGTTATTTTTTTAGTTGCAGAATTGAAACTATAGTCATGCAAAGGTAACCCTATGTCTAGATCATAAACAACTGAAATTTTTTGAATGTACATGAAATGTCTTGTTTAATTTCTCTTCTCACGTGTTAATATGGCAATCCAACTATAATCCAAGTTCAGTGGTTGATGTGTAAGTAGTTATGGTTAAACAGAAAAGTTTGTTCATGGTTGGAGGGTGGGAGGTGGGGGCTTGATGTGTAATTAGTTATGGTTAAACAGAAAGTTTGTGCAGTATCTGTTATAAATGAATTCCAATTTGTTGACTATTACTTAGAAAATCTTGCTCTATAATCTGGTTTGATTTTGTAGTCCAAATAATCCTGTACCATGACGTATCTGAAATAGTAGTAATTAGTGAAATAAAAAAACTTATACAAACCATCGAAGTAATTCCAGAGCTTTGTAGCAGATTCAAGCAGCTTCAGTTTAAGAACTTTTCGGGTTTATTCTTCAATTTGTGGAGTTACTTGCTGTTTTGCTCTGCTTGTATATTTCTGCTTCATGTTGCACCAGTTCAAACGACATTTTCCTAAATTAAAGCAAAGTTCTACTTCTATTGCAACTATAATATCACATTCGGTACAGCTTAGATATGAAGTGGAAGTCATTATATTTAACTATGTGTAATTTTCTTTTCGAGCGGTTTGGGCTATGTTATTGATTGGAATCTTTCACCACTTCTACATTGTCTTTCATATTCTTCCAAAGAAGCAAATTTTTGTAACTTTTGGCATTCAAAATTGGCTTTGAAATCTTGTGATTTGTATTTTCAGGTTAATCTCTTTAGGAGAAAAAGTTCAAGCCTTTCCATCCTCAGAGGTGTTCCCATCATATGTATTTGAGGTTTTCAGTGGAAGCTTTATTTAGATGGATCAAATGACAACAAAGAGATTAGAGGTAATTATATTCTTTCATGGCTCCATACATTTTGATCATCCCACTACACTACTGTTGAAGAAAAATGTGTTGGTAGTTTTTATATCCAAGAACTTAGTATAACTGTGTGTGAAAACATACCATAAAGTTGACATAAAAATGTACTCCACTGATAAAAGAAATTCTGTATTTTCTTCATGTATGTTAGCTTTATTTTGGAAAAAGATTCACCTACTGTCCAGTAGGTCAAAAATCTTACATTTAGTTCTTCATGAAATCTGGCTAACCTTTTTTTATCCCCAACAGGATAGAAAGACAAAAGCAAGTCACCGGGGTGAATGAATCTGGGTCAACTAGGCTCACACCTTGATGGGCTTGTAAGCCCACAAATGTAAAGAAAAGCCCAATACCAGCCACACAAGCCAACTTTACAGGCTGAGGAATCCACCAGTCTATCTTTCTGTGAAACCCAAAATCGGCTATAGCGAGAAAAGCACAACCTTCAACTAAGAAAATTGCGAGGAAATTACCCTTAGTGTCCTCCAAAGTGTTCAGCCTTGAATTTTATTCCCCGCTTAATAAAATCTTTAAAGAATGATCTTGACTTGAAGAAATTCACTGGGAAGAATTTATGTTGCCATCAGGCACAAGTAACGTTTGTCTATAAAGTGGGAGTCTTTAAGTTAAGGTACAATTGTGTTGGTACTAAGTTGTTCTCTAAAAGTTTCACTTTCTCTTGTTGTTTTCTCTCTCGGAGAAGAAAGGGCGTATTTTTCAGTAGCACCCCTTAACGTAGTTACCTAGGCTCTGCATGAGCTTAGAAGCAACTCCATACTAGCTCCAATGCGATAGGAATAAGTTTAAGACCAGTACCAAGAGAAGCAATTGCTACCGGGTATAAAAAGGGAATCACAATTTCGGTCATTCATTTGGGGGAGATGGATGTGACTTACTCCCCCTAAACAATCATGCTTTCCTTTCCTTGTTGGGTTGCTTAAATTGCAAAGTAGGAATTAAGAGTTTTTTACATTAAATTGCTTGTCTTAATTTAGGCCTGATCAAACTTCTCAAGTTTGAGTTTCGCTTGATCGGCTAGTAGACATCCTTATCTTGTGGACTTATTTAATCTGGCGATTTGCATGTTGGTATTGTGCTTTGAACTGCCTTTGAGCATCTTCTTGCTGTTTTCTTTTTTTTTTCTTTTTTGCAGAGGAGTATGCCAATGGTAGTGAAAAAGCCATCAAAAGTAAGCCTGTTGGTTCAAAAGACACATCATCCCTTAATGCAGTCAAGTATTCATGTTTGGTGGATGTCAAAAGTCGAGATTTTCTGGTAATACCTTGTTTAAATATCATTCCTTCTGTCATTTTGGTGAATTGCAATATTCTTAGTTTCTTACTATTTGATGCGTTTTTTATAACGGTTTACTTGAAAGAAAAATAAGAAAATAATGCGGAAACAAAAAATATAAAGATTAAAGACTAGAAAAACAAGATAGGCGAAATTCGAGAAATAAATCCCCAAATGTCAGAAGTAATGATTAAGAACCCTAATTGATTGTAATAGACTTAATTAGTGGATTAGTGCTAATCATGTTTACTTGCAAATTCAATTCAAGAACTTAGATGAATCTGATCTAGACCCCTAATTGAATAATCACAGCAACAACATGCCCAGTGTAATCCCACAAGTAGGGTTTGGGGAGGATAGGATTTACGCGGACCTTACTCCTACCTTTGTGAGGTAGAGATGTTGTTTTTGATAGACCCTCGGCTCAAAAAAAAATATTATTGAAGCTGGATTGCAAGAATAATATGACGATAAAACAGCAAGATATAAAGCAAATGAGGCAATAGTAGTAGTACACATTGAAGAATAAGAGATTATGGAACTACTAAATAACCCTTACCTCTCTGACATAAAATGCGATGTTGAAAAGAAAAACACATGTACAATAAAAACGATGATTGCAAGCTCATACACCGGATTTTGGTAACACTAGTCCTTTTTGAGGCTCTAATCTGTTTAAAATAAGCATCTCGAAATCACATTTTACACACAATAACTTATTATTAACTTTGATAAAGTGTAACTGTGTTTCAAGTTTCGCGCCTGCGTAGCAGGGCTTGCCAATGAGGCACTATTTCTTTAAATCTAAAGTTAATGAGTATGCTTTCTGATTACGGATGTCCTTGAATAATTGTGAGGTATGATTTTCGAAATAGATAAATCAATTGGTTAATAAGACTCTTTGTTATGCTTTTTTTAATCAAAGCAGCTGGTTGATTTCCATCAACTCTTGCATATGCAGACATTCTGTTAGGTTTCTCTTTGAAAATAAGATATATTGATTCTTTAATTAGTAAAACCTCTCTTTGTTATACTTTTTTTCATCATAGCAACTGGTTGATTTCCATCAACTCTTAAGTGTGCAGATATTCTGTTAGGTTTCTCTTTGCAACTAAGAGATTGATTCTTTGGTTTTTAATCTAAATAGGAAGATGTCATATAGAAACATTAATTTTCTTGTGAAGCAAGACCTACGTTTACATTGTTTTCTGAGAGTTCTAGTCCTTTCATCATCTGAACACCATGTGAAGCAGCCCTTATATTACATTGTTGTTATTGAGTTCCATATTTTTAATCACCTGACCACCCTGGTCCTTCCTTTCTAGTGTGATTTCAGGCATATTGCTTAGTTTTTGGAGAATCTAGTCCGCTCTATGTTGCAATTAAGTGCGTGTATTTGGCTGAGATTCTCGTTGTTTCCCAGTTATGTCCTTTTTTCTCTTGTTGAATCTAGACCTCCTTTATGCCTGTGCAGGTATTACCAGAATCTTGGCGAGATTTATTGAAAAGGTCAAAGCTCGGAAGATGGATTATTTTTCTCCGAGGACCGGATCAAAGAATCCGGCCTACCTTTTATCATAGCAAACGAGGCTTTGATGTTTTGACATCTGGATGGAAGGAAGTTACAGCAGCTTGTGGCCTTAATGCAGGAGATGACTGTCTTTTTTAACTTGTAAATCAGCAGGAACGGGTAAATTTGATATACACAAAATTAGAAAGTCCGCAAGTAAAATGCCAAAAGAACTACTTGGAGTCAATTACCTTGCGTAGTTACAAGGGGAACGGAAAAGGAGCTATGCCAGTTTCTCATTAATGGTTCTCAAACAGGATTTAGAAGCTGCATGAAATACTTTGAGACTAAATTTTTTGAGTCTAGTATATTTTCTAAGGTCCAATTTCAAGGAAGCATGAATTGTTTGTTAAGATTTGTGTTTATGTTTTTTTTTTTATAAGTCAGTTATGTGCGGTGACCCTATCCTATAAAGTGAAACAACAAAAACACAATATTAAACACTTCTTAACTATAAGAAAAAGCAATAGTATATCTAAATACCACAAATTCCAAAAATGCACAAGCGCCCTTGAAAGGCACCTTGCCTATCACGGTGGCTTGTGCATTACTTTCACTACATGAAATTTTAAAAGATAAAATAAAACTAATTCCAACCCAAATGAACTAGCATTGATGAATGATCAAAATATTAAACTACTTCAATACGCTGATCTGTAGTAGCAGCTGACACCTGATTTTGTTCCTTCACCACCATTTTTCTCATTCTCATCAACCACTTGATCCAACACACCATGCTATCATACAAATTTAGAGCAATATACACCCCAATTCCACCAATAATACCATTGGCAATTGAGTATGTCAAAGGCATTAACACCATAGTCACAAATGCTGGCACTGCATGCTTAATATTGTTCCAATCAATATCCTTAACAACTTTCATCATCAACACCCCAACCATAACCAAAGATGGACCTATAGCCCATGGTGGCACACTAGCAATCAAAGGTGTGAAGAACAAAGACAGCAGAAAATAAAATGCGACGACGATTGCCGTTATTCCCGTCCGGCCACCTTCTCTGATCCCTGCTGATGATTCTACAAATGTGGCTACCGGTGAAACTCCTAGAGTTGATGCAACAATTGTTGATCCTGCATCAACCATATATGCTGTATATTCTCCTTCAAATTCTCCTTTTTCATTTACGAATCCCCCAATTTCAGCCATTGTATATAATGTACCTGTTGTAGCTAGCACATCTATGTATAACAATGTTAATAAAGCTACCCACACTTCACCATTGTTGAAGTGGCTAAAATTTAGGGCTCCAGCTGTGGACTCAATTTTATGAAAATCCACCACTTTTTTGAAGTACTCATAGCTTGAATTACCAGATGGGGTGTTAGGGAAAATAGTGACAGCAGTGTTCCTGATCCATGAAATTAATGTCACAAAGAGAATACCGTATATCATGCTACCTTTAATCTCCTTCATTAGTCCATAACACATTATTATGAACCCAACTGAACTTAACCAGAAAGTTGGGCTCTGCATCTTCCCGCCGGTGCATTCTCCGGTCACCGGATTTGTACCGGAACAAGCAGTAAGGGTGACCAGGGTGGATGAATCTGGACCAACCAAGCCCACGCCTTGATGGGCTTGTAAGCCCACAAACGCAATGAAAAGCCCAATACCAGCCGCACAAGCCAACCTCACAGGCTGAGGGATAAATCGGGCTAGCCTTCCACGAAGCCCAAAAACGGCTATAGCGAGAAAGGCACAACCTTCAACTAAGAAAATTGCCATAACAGTCTGATACGACATGTTTCCAGACCCATGAAAGCCCACAAGATTATAAGCTAAATAAGCATTTGGGCCCATACCTGGGGCCAAGCCCAAAGGAAGATTCGCCAATAAGCCCATAGCAAATGACCCGATCATAGAAGCCAAAGCAGTACCCACAATAAGATCACTCCTCATTTTAGAAACACACTTTTCGTAACCTTCGTTCGGTCTGAACATGCAATCTGGGGTGGCATGCGTTTGGTTCGCCGGAAAAGTGCAGTCGGAGACGGAGCAAGTTCCCCCGGAATCCGACAGAACGCTGGCGTTGACGGTGATGATGTAAGCCATCGTGAGAAACGTGGCGGTGCCAGCACGAAACTCTTTAGTGAAAGAGCTTTTTCTAGCTTCCAATTTGAAGTATTTCCCGATTCTGCTCTTTGAAATTGCTTCATTTACTTTCACCTCCATTTTGTTCAAAGATTTTGCCAGTCTAGTGAAAGAACCAGTTGCACAGAGCTCTCCCCCCATATTTTTTTCACTCTGTTTTGTTGCTTTGAATTGTAAACAGGGGAAAGGAATATATAATTAATATAAGGGATGAGAAGAGAGGAAAAGAATTGTAATTCAGTGTGGGATTGCAGTAATCTGAGGAATGGATCAGTGTGGGTATTATAATAATGAGGGAATTTGAGTCATGCGGGGGCTGACGGACAGATTTTGTTAAATTCATATGTGGTCATTATAGAACAAAAAGTAATAAAACTCATGTCTTTTAAGGAAACTGGGTTGTTTTTAGTGGGTTAGTATGATTGTTATGGTACATACAGGTTCCACACTATTTTTCTTATATTTAACATATATACAATCAAACAGTATTTGTTTAAATATTTCATGAGTGGTATAGTTAGGTTATATTTGCATTTGACGTATATATCTCATTTACCTATTATAACTAAAAGTACGTAATAATTAATTTAATGATTTTGTGTATCAAGAATAAGAAATGTAGTTGTTAATTAATTAAAAGAGAAAAAGATTAGAAGGGATATAAAGGTAAAAGAGACAAATATCAGTAGCATTTTCTTGTGAATCTATGATTATAATTGATGAGCATTATTTAAATATAATTTTTTTCTTTTTAGATATTCGTCCTTGAAATTTACTATATGTATGCCATTAATAATGATTACTTTAAATATTTTAATATTTTATTTTTATGCATAATATATTTCTTGTAAAATGTGTTCTGCTATAGAAGGATAATTTTACAAAGAGTGTACCGTTATAGAGAATGTCAATGTTATTATAGAGAAGTAAAATATAATATGAAAAATTGATTACGGAGAAAATCAAGCTGTTATAATAAAAAAGTTTTCTAACGAGGTTTGAGTGTACATCGACAAAAGCGAAACCTTGCTGAAAATTTGTAGCATCAGGTTTATCTTAATTCAATAGTTTTTAATAATAAGTCATGGAGCTTATATTTATATGTAAAATTTATTGTGATAAATATATAGTAGATTTGCAATCAAAATGGATTCAATAGTAAGTGTCTTAAATATTGAACACAGAGAGATTAAATACTATATATATCTCTATAATTTGACAATGTAAGGAATTTTATATTATCAGTATATATTGAACTATTGTAATTTGTATCAAGTAATTTACCTGTTTCACTTTCAGGTCATCGCTAATTAATTTCACTTGTTATGAAAAATTACATATAATTATTATTTAAATGACTTCTAAAAATTATTGTACACTATGGTTTATAGAAGTTAAAACTCTTTCTCTTTCTTTTTTTGTAATAAAAAAGGGCAGTTAATCTTCATGATTTTACCCTGGAAATGAAAGCATTAGGCATGTACTAGTTTTGTAAAGTTCTGATGTTGATGCACATAGATAACAATTTTTTTTCTTTTAAAATAAATAATATTTTAAGATTTTAAGAAGGAACTTTTATCCTTTTAAAATTGTTCTTGTTTACGTGATCAAGAATCATTAACTAACTTCTTCTTTTTCAAATCATTTCATCATAGTAAACATAAGAGTAGTTAATTTTATACTCTCTCTGTATCAGTAAACGTACCGAAGAGTCATTTGAATGGAGTAGTTCAAGACTCCATGAACATAAAAATTAAAAAATCACTTGAAATTTTTCAAGAATCCATGGATATGAAAGTCGAAGAATCATTTGAAAATGTTCAATGCTCCATGGAGATGGAAATTGAAGAATCAGTTGAAATTGTCCAAGACTCTATTAATATCAAAGTTGAATACGGGGTTGATGACTCAATGAACAATGAATTGATTGAATATTCGTTTAAAGAACTTTAGGAGACAATTAAAATTATGTTAAAATTTAAACGTTTTAATATTTTAAAAAGTTGGGCAAAAATTTTAGTTTGAATCTTTTGACTTTTGTTCAAAATATTCAGCAAAATGAGTTGAGAATTTCAAAAGAACATATTAATGGATAATGCTAATTAATTGATTCGATTGAATTAAACCACCTATTAATATCAACTTATAAAAAAGAAAAATTTAACTAAGAATAAATTAACAAAAATATTTTTTATTTTTTAAAATTAAAAAATTTTTAAATAAATATATATGAATTAAAAGTAGTATTTATTTTGAAACGAAAGGAAAGAAGCAGTTTATAATATCAAATTGTAGTCTTGTTGACTGACTGTTGTGTTGGTAGTGGTAATTATAGAATCTGACACACACTGAATTCAAACCCAAAAAAGATCTTAGACTTACTAGTTGCTGAATTATCACAATTAATATTCCATAACGAGAAAAGTATAATGATTTTCATATATATGTAATTATTTAAATAAAACATTATTCCTTTAATTACTATATTGTAATTTTTAAAATTATGATATCTTTATCTCCTAACCTACTTAAAATTCTACATTACTAAACGTAGGGATGTTATTTCTTATTTATAAAATATAAGTAACAAACAAATCTGGAAGAATTAAAAGAACAACCCTTTCTTTTCTTCTTCTCCTTTTTACTGGATCGAAATTTTAACACTTAAGCAAGATATATATATTTTTTTATCCATTTCATATAAGAAGTTTTAAAGTCTTTGAACGATGTATACATATTTTATATCAATTTTATACAGTTTTTATATACGAATTTTGAATGAATGTTTCAAAAAATGAGCGAAAATTTCTTATATATCTTGTAAAAAAGTTCTATGTTATGTTTTGTAAAATGAAAATTCTTCTTATGTTTTGTAATACTAGTTTCAGTGTACATGTTTCGCGCGTGTCCTTCATATTAATAAGAATAATTTTTTTTAAAATAGCATAAATAATATTCAAAAGATGTGTTTCTGTAGCAATATAAGAATTTAGAAAGAAATTTGTGAATTTCAAGTTGATAAATGATTATATTTAAGAGTTTGATCAAATTCAGTAGTACTTCTTTCTTCAGTTTGTTATAATACTTGAATCAATGAACAAAAACATCGTAAAAATAACATTTGGTTAAACGGTTAAAAAAATCATTTGTTTTTTTACATGAACACTTACATGCATGCATTAAATGTATATTTCATATTGATTATTACAAAGATTGTATTACTTCAATATTAACAAGTTAACATTTAATATAAATATTAGCATTACGAAGACGCATTGTGATACAAAGTTGTATAGTAGAATAGAACATATAGTATAAGTTATTAGTTTAAATAATTAACACTTACGAAATCATATTATAAGTTATTATTGACTTATTTTGGCAACAATAAATTAATATTATATCACGAATATATTTATTTATTTATAATTGATCGTCCAAACTAAAAGAAATTTTTGATATGAAATTATTTTCAAATAGTAGGTATGGAAACTTATGGAAATTTTCAGTAAACAAAAAATAGGCATGGAAACTTATGGAAATTTTCAGTAAACAAAAAGTAGGCGTGGAAAATCTTTATGGAATTTTTGGGTTGAATTTTTTTTTTTAACTTTATGAAAATTTTCGAAATAACAATTAGATATAACAATTTTATAATAATAATTTAAGAAAACTTATGGAAATTTTCAGTAAGAAAAAAAAAACACGCGTGGAAAAATTTTATGCAAATTTTTTATATGAAATTATTTTCAAAATAGTGGGAATGGGAACTTAAGAAAATTTCTAAGTAAACAAAAAGTAGGAAGGGAAACTTATGGAAATTTTCAGTAGTGGAAAATCTTTATGGAATTTTTTGATTGAAATTTATTTTTTTAATTTTATGAAAAATTTTAAAATAACAATTAAATATAATAAATTTAAATAATAATTTAAAAAAATAACATGACAATTTTTGTCTATTGCAAAATAATTTAATAAAAAATAAAAAATTTAATCAATATTTTTAAAGATTTTCACATTTTTAATGTGAAAAGGTATAGATAGATTGTATTCTATTTATATATATAGGAATTTTTCCCAATTAATTTCTAGTACATTGTACAGGTCATAGCGTGAACAGAAACGGATCTACATGAAAGATAATGTAAAAACTAAGATAAAATACGCATATAATAATTAAAATACGATTTGAGATGAAGGAAACTTATGAAGTGCATAAATGTTCTGCAAATAATAAATAAATATTATTTATTTTAATTTACAAAGTGAAAAGTTCTCTTGCAGCTTAAGTTCTGCTCATGCTTATCTTGTTTTGTTTTTTTTTTCCTAGTGATTAGTAATCCTTCTGTCCGCTTTTAAATTTTAAATGAGCCTCTGTTCTAATTACTTAATCTCATCCCCTTAATTGTAAGAAAAAAAATGTAAATTTTATTTTAATTTCTGTTCTTATTTAATTCGACAAAACATGCTATTATATAGATCATTGTCCTTTAAGTTTTCTACATGCCTCTTAACTTTCCTCATATCTGATCTTAGAAAAGTTGTAACAAGATTTTTCTAGTATTTCCATTTTTTAACACATCAAATATTTCGAAACAAATGCAATTTGTAATATTTGTGACACTAGTATACATTCAGATTGAATTTTATTTTACTTTCATAACTGTTTGAATTTGCTGTATTTGAATCGAGGATTGGAATATAATTTTCTTATTTATTTATTTTTGAAAAGTGAATACAATGATGAAACCAAGAATATTGAAGTGGTTAGGCAAATGATGGACTAATGGACTTTTTATTGAGGGCCAAAAAGGACAGACAAAATAGTCAAAATATATATAATGAACCAAGTCATGATAAATTCTCAAGGTTCATATTTCTCCACACACCAAACATTGTGCATGACCTTTATTTTGTTTGTAGGCCAAACCCACAATATGTGTACTGCTTCATACTATGTCCCAGAAGATTTTTAAAGTTCATTATATACTATCTTTATTCAAAGATTTCATTCCCTTCAAAATATTTATGAAAAATCTCTATCCAATCTTTGAACAATCTAAAATTCATATTTTTCTCTTCTCAATATCCTCAAAATCATCTGATTACATAGATTATTTGCACATAATTAATATATACCAGATTTTTAATTAATTTGGAGATGTACCCAAGAATCATGAGATCTAGTAGGTAGAAAGCAGAAGCCCCACCCCTTCCAACTAAAAAAAAGCAGCCTACTGCACTAAACCTCTTGTCGTGTGCGGGATTCGGACAAAAGCCGAACCATAAGAATCTACTGTACACAGTCTTATCTTGCATTTCTGCAAGAGGCTGTACGCCAAACAAAAGAAAAAAATTCTTTTTTTTAATTTCTTTGTAATGATTAAAATGATACTTTCAATAGGGCCTTCTATAAAAATAAAATTAAAAAGTTTAGATTCATGCACTGAAAACATGTACACAATAAGATCGCCATTTATAAGGTAGTTATAGATAAATCTTTATAATAAAAATTAATTGGTAACATGAGAAAACAGTAACTAACACGTTATAATAGTTCACTTTTTTTTTTGGTACAACGAAAAAGTACTAAATAGACAAAAAATATTTTTTTTTAATAAGTTAGGTGACTTAAATCTGTCGGGAACAAACACTTAAATTCATATCTTTAATGGTGTTTTCACAAACTAGCAAGTAGTTCACTAATTGTATAAATAATCTAATTTTTACAGTATTCTTAATGTATATACTTTAAATTTTAAAAATAAATAAATAAATAAAAAGAGAAAGATAAACGACATTGCAAACATTTTTCGTTTTTTTTTAAAACTTGTCTCTTACATTAAAAACAAATTTTTCTTTTTACTTGTTTATTTTAGCAAACTAAAAAAAACTTGCTATTCTTTTAATACTATTCTTATCATTAAATAATTATATAAGAAATTAATGGACAAATTTAGATTTTTCAAACACATAATTAATAAAGTTAATTTGGTAAAATAAGTTATTAATAAATATTTTCTTAAAAAGGGTGTCAAATCAACCTGAATAAAATAAAATGAAATGTAGAAAGTAATTTGGCTCAATTACTTATTTATTAAGGACTTTCTTATAAGTGGAAATTGGACGGCCATTTAATCGTCTAAAGGGAATTAGTAGTAAAAAGATAGAATAAAAAGGAAAAAAAAGAAAAAGAAAAAAGAGTTGCCTTTAAAACAGCACTTGGAAAAGTAAACTGCTAAATTTTATTCTATAAATTAAAATAAATAAATAAGCTTTTTTTAACTCCATTAATTACTTTGTAAGGGCATTTCACTTGTTAATGATTAAAGGTAAAAGAAATAAAGGTGTGAATGACATGTAAAAGTCTTTTTTAATTACTTGCATTCTCCAAATTTGTCTTTTGACATCTAAAAAGATTGACTATGACAAGACATGCACAAATTCTTTACGAGTTCAATGTACCTTTTGTATTATTTTTTGGGTAACTCGAACGTACTAGTTCGCTATTGCGCTATGAAACTTTCTTCAACGGCTTGCTTTTATTAATTAGTGGCGGAGCTAAGTGTGAGAAACATGCCACTATGTTTGTTACTCTCCCCCACGGGTAAAAACATACTGAAAGTCGGAGTTTAAGATTTTAAATTTATGAACATTGGATAATGTAAGATAAATTATTTATATTTATTAAGTGAAAATTTTGAAATAAATATAATTAATGTTTGAATTGAAGTTATTGGGCTACGTTTTATCGAATACATAGATGATGTTGTAATTCTGCCCCTATGTGTATCATCGGATTTGCTTTGTCAAAAAAAAAATTATATTATATAATTCAAGTAGGAAAATAATTATTCGAGTTATAGTTTAATGGTTGAAGTTACAAAGGATTTCAAAAATTGTTTTAGATCACCTGTTCAAATTTCATGTGGTGGCTTATGTTCTAGATCAATGAAGACTATAAATTAGTGTTGCTAATCAAAAAAATTAACAAAGTTAGGCTGCTAAAAAAGAGCTTGTTTTGATTTCGGTTATGAGAATTTTCTTTAAAAAAAAAAAAGAAAGTGAAACGGGTAAAAAGGAGAAAAGGCGAGTTTAATTTTAATTATGATTATAATATTTATTTGAATATGAAACTTGATCTTAAAAATACAGTGTCTCACTTTTTATTACTACGCAAGGTGGCATTTAATTATTTATTGTCATTTTGAATTCTCTTATATAAATTTCTAGCTCTTTCGTTGATTTTTATATTGCAAGTTCAAAGGTGAAAACGTAATTTTAAGTTTATAAATTCGACAAATAAAATTTAAAATTTGAAATAAATAACTTTTATAAATTAAATGAATATTTTAATATAAATATAAAATTTTAAATTAAAATTATTAATTTTATTAAACACGTAAGATCCGCTTCTAACTAGGGTAGAAGCTTTATAAGACAAGGATTAAGTATTGGGCGCTTAACTTTAAATCCCACTAATAACATGTAAAAGGCAAATTAGAGAGTGGCAGACACGTTATGAGGATTAATTTGGACTTGTTTGACGTTTTAAACCTAATACAAGGTCAAAAAGTGCCTATCTTTAAAGGTAAATAGGTTTGGACTTTCACAATCTTAATTTTTTTTTTTTTCATGAGAAAATGTACAATTACATCATCATATTTTCAAGATTATTAGGTCCAAGTCCACCTTCGAGGCCTTTCCTATTCACCAAGTCCAAAAGATTTATTGGTCGTTTGGTACGAAGAGAAATAAATAAAATAAATAATAAAAAATAAATAAATTTATTATTTTTTAGTATTTGGTAAATACATAAAAAAAATTTGTCTTAAGATCTTGGAGCGGGTCTATTCTAGAAATTATGAAGCACGTGAATTTGTAGTTTTTTTATGTTGTATTAGATATTTTATGTATATATTTTGTGGAATTGAGCTAATATTATTTTGTTGGCACCCATGCTCCTAGAACACTGAATGGTGCACTTGATTGAATGTTGAGTTATTTATCTAAAGGAATAAAGATTAATTCCCACTTCACACGTTCTTTTTTCTCCTTTTTTTAAGGGTGCACCCATATTTTTAAAATTCTAAATATGCTTCTATAAGAGCATTTATATTTAATACAACAAACTTTTTTGAAATTAAGAAATAGTAAGCGATTCCATAGGGGATTTCTGAAGTAAGTTATTTATCTTATTATGTTATTAGTAATCAAGGATCGTTGTTGTTTCAAGGTCAATCTAGCTATTCACTTGTCTTGATAATATTTTTCTTTGTTCACTAATAAATCGACTAATTAAAATCGAGGTCTGATTGTCCACTTTTTTATATATATATCAGCCATTGCATTTTCCGAATAATTTAACTCCCCTATGAGGTGAGAAGTGGAGTTTCGGGGTTGGTGGGGATAACCAATAGGAAGAAGATAATGAATTTGAAACGTTATGTATGAAATTTTATTTTTTTTTTGTTTCTTCTTATTTTTTAAAAACGTGTTTTTCTATTTAAAATATTTTTTAAATTATTTTGACTAACGGAATGTGTGAAAATTGTCCTACTAGAGTCCCGAAACACCCATAATGATTGTTAAAGAATGTTGGATTGAAGAGAAAAGTAGATTCTTTTTACTATTTTTGATATTCCAATTTCCAGGCAAAAACCAAACTAAAGCTATGTATGTGATTAAGATTGGATGATAATCGAATTTTTTCCCATCATATCACGTATTTTTAATTATCTTATTTAAGGTCAAAGATTAATTATTATGTTAATTGCTATATCAAAACGAATTATGATGATGTTTATTGAAGATGGTCGGATTAATTTAATTAGTTCCGGGTTTTAGTTTTTGGAAAATTATTTCAAGGGAATTAAAAAAAAGTGATGTGCTTTTTTACCATCTTTTGAGAAATGTTTTTGGAAACATTGCATAATTTTTTTCCCTCAAAACTTAACTTTTATTGTTCTTTATTTTCGAAAAAACGTTTAATTTTATTTTTGCAAAGCTAATTTTGTTTTTGAATTCCAAACATCGTTGTTTTCTGTCTCATTTTAAGTGTCTCTTTAAATTTAAAAATATATTTTACAATAATTATTGCTTTAGAAAATTAAGATAATTTTTTTTTTGAATTTTACCATTAATATTAAAGGGATAGAAAATTTTAATAGTTCAATTGATTAATTAACTATCTGAATTTTCACTTTATTGGTGAAGATTTACTTGTCCATTTTATAATATCCTTCTCTATTTCCCCTATCACTATCCTTACTTAATAAAAATAATTTTAATAAAATATTAAAAGGATAAAAAGTGATTAGTAATACTCATTTCCAATAAAAACACTTCACACAAAGAAATAATTTTTTTAAAAATAAATTATGCTTTATATTTAATATTTTTTAATGAACATATTAAAATACCAAAAGCCCCTTAAAATGAAACGAAAAGAGTGTCTACATTTAAGCGAAATCAAAATTTTTACTTTAAAAATTGTAACTTTTTAAACTGAAATTAAAATAAATTATTTATACATATTAAAAAAAATTCTCAATATAAATATAAAATTTAAATTTATTAAATTATATCAAATTTATAACTATCAGTATAATTTAGCCCCTAAATATTATAATTAAAGAGTAGAAACACCAGGGTTCATAATAATTGAAGAAGTCTGTCATTCCTCATTATGTCCAAAATCTTTTTTTCTATATTCTCTCGTAATTTGGGAGATTCTAATTCAGTAGTAATTATGAACAGCCTTTTCCCACTTTTTAGGCAAAAAATAATTTAAAAAATTATATATATATAAGTATAGAAAATTGGGCAAGGCGTGCTTTGTCTAAGATTATAAATCTTTATGGGGACATATGCAGTTTAAAATATAAATCTTAGCTTGCTAAAGTTTAGACATTATTAGTTGTATTAAGACACATTATTTCTTTGGACAGGAATATTAAGGTTATGGAGTAATTATTTATAACAATTATTATGTAATAGAATACAATTTTTTTTTAATATACGTTTGATGGGACCCAAAATTGTTGGTTAATTTTGCATAAAGGTTGTAATATAGGTAGAGACAAAACATAAATAATTTATTGACTAAAGTTTGGGGGGGAATTTAATAAAATACCAAAATATGTGATTATTGCATGCGTGACGTTTTAATTGGTTAAAAGTGATTTAATGAAATAATTTCAATAAATAATGGGTCCATCTTTTGAGAGACTGCTAGGAATTTCCAGAGGGGATATTAGGTGTGAGTATAGATTCTAACTTGTGAATATTTATTGGTATAGAATATATATATATATATAAATTAATTTAATTTATTTAATTAAATAATTTTATGTATTAATTAATTATAAATCAGAGTTAGAAATTTGTATATGAATATATGTTATGTTTCTATTGATATTGAATAAGTTTTAAATAAAAGTATTTATTAATTAGAAATGATAAAACTAATTTGTGAAAATATAATTTGCTCGATCTGTTTTGAACGGGTTATTGCTCTTCTTATTTATTAGCTCAGCTTATTTCAGTTTATAAAAAATTTAATTGATATGTAGCTCTAATTTGTCCATAAAAAATTTTGTCAGGATATTTTTAAAAAGATACTTTTTATTTGATAAATTTAATATAGTCATAATAAATAAAAATATAATTTTATAAAAATTACAAAATAATAAATAAAACAATTAAAATTTATTAAAAATTGAACAACTATATTTTAATCCATTTCAATTAAAAATATTTCAATCCAAGTAATTTGAGCGAACTAACTCATCTATTTATTAATTTAACTAATTCAACTTACTTGCTTATTTAACGCCTTCAATATTAATATACAGAATATATCAAAATTCAAACAAGATTATAGAGAGCTAGCTAATCATTTTAATAATGTATCTGAATTCAATCCCTCTTTTATCTTTTAACAAAAAAAAAAAAAAGAATTGACGGTAGAAAAGAGTATAATCCACTAGTGTCAAAAAAGTCTAAGGATAATTACTTTTAGGATTCAGTCGATCAACTACGTTTATCTCAATCTAAAATTAGTTAAAGTTGAACATATATGAATTTATAGCAATTCCACTATATCCAGCTCCATCTCATTCCATCACTAAAAATCTTTTTGAAAGATAATTATTAAAAGCGAATGGAGGGTTTAAAATTTATGAATTAATATAATGAGTTAAAGTTAATATATAATAATAATTAAATTTATAATTAAATTTATAAATATTTAATAAATATTTTAATATAGCTATAAAATTAAGCAAAAGTTATTAAGTTTTTGTAAAATTATAGCTAGCACACTGAATCTTTGATCGGCAATTATAGATTTTCTGAAATATAAGTTTTTGAATCTCCAAAGAAGCTTACAAGCTTAAAAAGCTCTTAACAAACACCAAATTTATTCTAAAAGTTACGACAAAGTCTTTCTTTTAACTTGTGGATTTTCCCAATATCATGCTCATACCATTCATTTTATGAGAAATAAAAAGGAATATCGAAAATTCGAGGGGTTAAAACAAAAGCTAACTATTTTTTAAGTAACCCGAAAAAACAAGAAAGCAATGATTGGAGCCTCACTTATATTGCAAAAGTTACAATAAAGTCTTAATTACAGTTAATTGGTGTCATCTATATGGATATTTTTGGTATCATATAGAGGTCTATGTAAAATACGACCAAACTGAACATCTTATTTTTATCCTGTGTTTTACTTGCAATTTATGTGAGTATTTCTATTTTTTATAATCTTACATCCACCTTCATTAAGATAACAATAAGTTTGCGTATATATCACCCTCCTCAGATTTCACATGTCGTTATTGTTGTGGGAAGAATGAAAGGACACAAAAGGTGAGAAATTTTCCGGAATGAGGAGTGACTTTCAAACTAGTAACATCTCAGATGCACCTTTGAGTTTAGGAACCAATTGTCACTTTCACGTCATAATGTGAAATGTAGACATAAGACATACACAGCCCTAATCTCAGACACAATTTTTTAAAAGTCTATTATAAAATCAAATTCATTAATCATCTATTGCCTTTATAAAAGAAATCATGCTACATAATTAAGGCAAATTTCAGGGACTAACTGAAGGCAATTTTCTGATGAATATCTATCCTTATAAATACATCTTATCATGTTCGTCTCCAAGCAACTTGCTAGCCATATCAAAACTGCTAAATGTAAATATATAAAACAGTCACTTAAAACAAAAAATGGGGGGTAAGGGAAGGGAAAATGTTGAGGGGATTTATAAGGTGGGTAATCGAACTCTCATCAGCAAGGTGAAAGTTCAGCTAGTCAACCAACTGAATTACTAAGATTTCCCCTCTAAAACTAACCCTAGACAAGCTGAAGTTGGTCTATGGTTTAAATTCTTGCGGGAAAATCCGCTGATTGACTTGGTACATATTGGCTTTCACATCTTTTGACAAACAGAAGAAGCAAAACATTTCCTGCAACCCTGTTTGGTGAAAGAATCTACACTGCCATTTCAATGCCTTGAACAGATTAGGAGATGAGGCGAGCTTAAGGTCCCCGACTACTTGGATGCTACATTTTTATTTTTCTTGTTTCCTCTCTTCTTTGCACTACTCTTTTCAGGTCCCTCTGCCTCTTCCGCCTTCTGCTCTGCCTCTAGAATAGCCAGCTGCAGTTTGTCCGCATAAGAGGTCATGTCAAGCCTTGATCAATAATGATGTGTCAGCATATAACAGAATATGTATAGTTTTCAAGCATACCTCATCAAGGATAGGTTTGAGCTCCTTGAACCGACATTCAGCAAGATCAAAACCATCCTTACGCAGCTCCTACAGTGATAAGAGAACAACGCTAGAGCTCACACTATATATATATATATATATATATATATATATATCAATTTCCACAAAGGCGAAAATATCAATTGCATAAAAATTACATGGATATAAATAGAAACATAAAGAGAACATAAGTAATCTGGAGAGCCTGTCAATTCAACATTCTCAAGGCCAGCCACCATACTGCCTTTTCATTCTTGGCAACACTCTCTAAATTCTTGTACAGTGATCACCCTCTCTCTATCTCTCTTCACGTGATCACCAATTCACCATCACGGTCTCAAGCAAGCAAACTCATATAGGGTCATCTACCTGTGTCATTCCACTCGATCATATAAAAAAATAAAGCAGTGCCACCTATCTGATCCTTCTCCATTTCAGGGATGGTACATAGGTAACTTGACTTCCTCCAATTTAATATATTTCAAATGAAGTTCTATGCAATTTAAAATGATCATAAACACCTCATATAAAGTAATTTTTCCTGTACATTAATTTGGACAATCCATTCAATGCCTTCGTGAGTAGTTCTATTACGAGGGAAAAGGATCAATTATGTTCAGCATTTTCCCCAAATCATTAAGATAAGTAAAACTGACCTTTCCCGTATGTTGTGTGTGTTCATATGCTGCCATTTGCCAGTACATATTTGTTCTTTTGTAGAAATCCCTCAGAGACTCCCCTGGCTTCAAAAATAAAAAGGGGCAATAAATTTGGAGTAAGAAAAATGTCCAAGCTAAATGTACTGTACAATCAGTAACTAGTCATTCAAATTAAGCTTATCTAAAGAAGACCAAATTTTTTGCTCAACCAGAATCAGATTTAGAAGAATAGAGTACCACTGGTGTTCTTTGAGCATCCGAGAGACCAAGACTTGCTCTGATTTGCTCAATTCTGGCTCGTTTCTCCTTCCTTCTCAGTGTTTTCCCTTCACCTCTGATTATGGCAACAGCATCTCCAGTTTCAAATGATGTTGATGCACCATTCCTAGCCTTTAAATAGATGATATTACAACACATTATGTTTCCAAACAATTATTTGGGAAAATGACATGGGACATCTAATGAAAATCTAGTCTGCTTAATGCATTCAGTTAAGAAAGAGACCTCAGCATCATCTTCTTCATCAGGGTCCTCATCGCTATCATCACCACTCTCACATTCTTCGTTTTCAGTGTCATCTTCATCTTCATCCTCATCATCTTCATTATCTGACGCTTCAACCCACTCTGACTCAGATGCCTGGCGGAAAATCTAAAGATAAGTCCAGAGTACATGGAAAAAGCAAACACAAGTCTGCAATATGATAGCACTCACACTATCTTTTACAAGTTCAAGTGATGATCTTACTTCCAATTAAAAGAATTTGGAAAAGATCACATCAAATGGTCGGCAATAGAATTAGCTGCACAAGGGCTTTTGGCATCAACCATATAGTTCATTGGAATATTATCTCCTCACAAGTAGCTGTTCCTTTTTTTCACACAAGTAGTTGTCCATTTAGTGGAGTAAGGGCAAAACCTGGTTGATGAACCATGCTCTTATCTTGTCGTCAAAAAAAAGTTTACTTAGTAAGCTAATGTCTTTTTGAAGCGCGTCACATTGGATAGGAAAAAAAGAAGCTAAAATTTCAAAAGGTAAAGCAAGTCAAAATATACAAGGATGCTGAAACATGACTGGTGAAGATGACCAGCTGCTTGAACTTGTTATGAAGACAGAATAAATACATATAAAAGACAATCTATCCTCTTGGGGATGATAATAGGAAAATAATCAATTAGGAAAATTTGCTACCCAAGGAATCAAAAAATTATAGATTTGGCAGTGAAACTAGGAGCGGGAGATGGCGGCAAGATAGACTCATGAATTAGATAAGCTAAACAGAAAGAGAGCCGGTAAACAACAACAGAAAAATTATTAACTAACCGAGATAATGCATTTCCATTCATCAAGTTTACTGAGATTAAGAATATATAAGTCATCAAGAGTAAGTTCTTGATCTCTGATTTCCATCATGCCACCGTAGATATATAAGGTATCTTTTGCCACGGCCATGCATGAATTGATACGTCCACAGGGCTTTACTACCTGAAAGATGAACAAGCATCATAGGGCAACAACCAAATGAAAATACACGATTGAGATATTATGATATTCAGTACAACTGACATCTGCTGAAGCTGAATGTTGCACGGCTGATGATTTAGAGCTAGTCTCAGATCTAGGGGGTTCATTGCCATCATCAATAGTCACATTCCTTTTCATGTTCAAAGACATTTTTTTTATATTGCTTTTTGTGCTGGAATCTTCTTCATAATCAAGGTCCTCATCTTCATCGTTTGCATCAACTTCCATTGGACTTGTATTACTATCAAGATCCATGCTGTCAGCTTGCTCATCTAAAACTTGCTTTTGCTGCAAGCAGATTCAACAAAACACTCTTTTTGTCAATCAAATTCCATTTCTACAGATACAATAACATATATGCTTTAGAATACACAAAGAGAAAGAGAAACACATTTTGTTTCAGAAAGGCAAGAGATGAGAACGCCTCTAAAGCTGAGAATTTTCATGTTTGCACTTTTAGATGGCAGCTCAGACCTGCTTGAGCTCAACTGAACCTCAAAGTCAGGAGCTAGAGCTTAGCTGGAACCTCATCCCATAGGACTCAGGTTTGCTCGGTATGCACAAAAATGTCAAGCACAATGGTATGCTCCAAATGTCAAGCACAGTCTGAATCATGGCGTCTGCTTCTACCAGAATGAAAACACAGATGCCAAAACAATGTCAATGAACTAAAAATCGAGAGCCTATATTTAGGGTGTAGAATCTAAGAAGAAATAAGGAGGACAATGAAAACTAAGAATATACAACATACCCAAACGACCAAACCCCAATGAGATAGAACAGCTAGAACACAAAAACCATTATAGAAAATCACAAAGTTGTTCCTTCTTCTTCTTAACCAAAAACAACTGTTCCTTTAGTTAGAACTTGAAAAATCACCATGAAAAACTTAATCACTCTAATAAATTTAAAGATAAATTGACCTTGCAAAATATTCTTCTGTGTCTTCAAATAAAAGATATTTCGACCCAGCACTTGCAAACATGAAGCTTTGCATGTGTGCTTTGCATGGAAAAACTGAGAAGTGGCTTTGAAAAATTGAAACAGATGCTGCTGCATAGAGTTGTAAAAGGAAGAGAACTCAATAACAGTGACCGAGATGAAAAAGGATGAACGCTTGGATGGCAGAGGCAGCCAGAGACTGACCTCAAGGAAAGAGGCATGAGTTTACAGCTTTGGCTAATGAGAGAAGAAAAAGGTGAAAGCAGAGAGGTGGCTATGCTAAGGATTTAGTAGTACTTAAAGTTTGAATTAGGGAAAATATTTTGGGCAGGCTCGGTTAGGCTAGCAAACCTAACAAGTCGGGCATCAAGAAATTCAGGCTGCCGATTGCTAGTTGGCTCAATCGAACTTGAAAGTGTAAAGTTAGGCACGAGTGGCTTGCAAGCTAGCCCAGCTCAGCTACACCCCAGTTCTCACAAAGGTAAGCTCTGAGCAGGTAGAGCATGTTCGACATGGGAAGATATTACTCGAGATTTACAGGTTGAGCAACAGCAGCAAAGATGAACCTCGTAGAACTAGAGTAAGTTGGCCTGTCCCAAAGCCCAACTTACCCAATTATCATATGGCCAGCTTTCTTTACTTAGTTCAAATCTAGGTTGGACACAAAATAAGATGAGGAATTATGCAATATGGTTTTAAGTAAAATTACTCATGCATACCCTAAAGCTAGGTGCAGCACTGCTGGACATTTCCATGGTTTCATGCAAGCACTAAGACGCCAAGGTATGCCCCTCAAGTAGCCATAGATTTTATCTTTAAGAGGACGTCAATGAAATTGTGATTAAGTATCTGGTTACTAAAATATTCACATACAACAGCCCAAGAAAAACTTATGTCCCATACAAGAACAGGGCCAATTATGCAACATCTATCATGCATATACCTTTGGACTTTGTGTTACTTTTTGGCTCAGTATTCTTCATTTAGACCAGTTCCACAGTATAAGGCACTACTTTGTTTTCTACATTTTTCTCAGAGATAAAATGCAGAAGTTTCTAAGCTAGGTTCTTTTTAAGTGTTAATTGAATTGCAGTTTTTATTAGCACTTCCAACTGACCTCCCTAATTTCTTTGGTGATCACGAAACTATTGGACCCAAAGAATAAAAGGAAATGAAATTTATGGGAGGAGAACGTTAATTTTATATTGTAACGGACGAAAATGTTGCTAAACACATGTATAACAACACTTCAAGAGGCACCGCATGAGGAGTATGGTGACCCTGCACAGTAGTCTAAGCAGGTAGCAGAGACGGTTTTAAAAGCTAATAACGCTAGTACCTTCTGTTTTGTAGATTTCTCTTTCCGTAGCTCTAATGGATACCTGTATGCAGAATAAATATTAACCTCCAAAAGGAAATAACATTGCACCTTACTGTACAAGGGGTGAAAGATGAGGCAGAAAGAATGTGAAAGATAGGCATGTCACATGTGCAACCAATATAAGTAAAGCATCCATCTCGAGAAAAATACAAAGTAGTGGAATAGGCATTTACCAGCGATGAGTGTCTAATTGGAAGCCATAAAGTTCATTCAGAAACAAGCTCATCATAACATCACCTGGATAGAAAGAGTCAGAAGTTTGTTTACATTTCTTTGACATCTATATTGCATTATTTTCCTTTATTGCAAAAAGTTGTCCTTTTAAAAGTTAAAAGCAAATGAATGTGAAAAGAAGCACAAAAGGCTGCAAGATATGCTTATACAAAGATGATCAACCTTCCATTTCCATATCCACGACACCTCCAAATAGTATAGCCCGCTTTTTATGTATGCACATTGAGAAACCAGCACGAGGCCCGGGAGGCATGCCACTTTTTTTGACCTTACATGCAGCAAGACAAATTTAATAGAAGGCCAAGTTCTGAAGTGGAAAAATTACTCACACAATGCAATAATATTACTCTTTCAACTCGTCAGTAAAATAAATAAAGCAACTGCAACAAACATAAACTAAACTCAGATTTCCAGAGAATGGGAGTATGTTATTTTGCAGGAGAATTCTGGACTATACTGGGTTGTTGTTGTTGTTGTTGTTGCAGGAGAATTCTGGAAAAAAAATTTGTACTCTAAAGGAAGGCAATTAGTATCTTGCTCAGAAAATAAACAAAGGAATCATTGGTATCTTTCTCAGAAAATAAATGTATTTAATTTCTTGTGACAAAGGCAGCAAACTATGAAGTCTGAACATCTGCAGTCATTTGGCTAGGGGAAGTACATTTTGAAGCAATACATGTCAATCTAAGCTTGATACTGTAATAATTCTATATGTGCCTTAATTCCATTTTCTGCCAATGATTGGAACTGAAGTGTGGAAACAGCCTCCCTGCCTCTGAGGTGGAGGTCAGGTATTGCGTACATTCTACCCTCCTAGACCCCACTTTGTGGGATTACACTGGATTGTTGTTGTTGTTGTTGATGTTGATTGGAACTGAAGTGTGTTTTTATATTTAGTTATGCATATGTTAGTCTAAAGGGTCTGTGTACACTCTACCCTCCCCAGACCCCACTTTGAGGGATTATACTGGGTATGTTGTTGTTGTTGTATATACTAGTCAAAAGGGGTGAGATGGCATCTTTAGCATACTTATGTTTATTATTGTCAAATATAATTATGCAGTCAAATGGTTCAAACCCATCTTCTACATAGAGAGCTACACTAACAAATTTGAAGGGGAAGAGAAAGGGGGGAAGAAGTGAAAGTAAATTACTTCTTTTTTTTCATCATAAGAGATTGTGAATACAAGGGAAAGAAAGAGAAAACCTTGTTCCATTCCCACGTCTTAGGATCAAGGGACCACATGTCTGAGTGAACGATTCCCTTCTCTGAGCCACTTTTATCAGATGAAACTTCTTTGGAATAACCACCATATAGATATATCTGAAATTTGTAAGATTGAGTTAGGAACCAATTAATGTGATTACCACCAAAGAAGCATATAATATGAGAGACTAACTTTAGTACTGAGAAGCTTTCTGTACAACGCCAAAAGAAACAGATCATATAATGCAAAAGATAAGTCGTGCAACTAAAAGAAAATTATTGCAAAACAGAATGAACATGTAACCAATTAACGAATTAAAGAAAATAGAGAAGCCAACGGTTATTCCTAAGAAGAAGTTCAAAGATACACGAGACTTAGCGGGTTTATTTAATTACCTATTCTTCAAAGGTAAGGTCTGTGAACAAGACCCTGCTCAGACCCCATTTGTAGGAATACACTGGTTTGTTGTTGTTGTTATTGTTATTTAATTACCTATTCTGGACAAAGGGTGTAAACGGCTCCACCTCAGGGTATAAGAAAAGAAAGAAGGGAACTAATTTGCTGAACAGGGAGGACGGCAAACAGAAAGAATGGAAATTGAGATTTCATTTCCCACCCGAAGCGCTCTCATTGTCTAATAGAAGGAACCAAAAAGAAATAGAAGAGATAAAAGATCTCTTAACAAACTTGAGATGTATACAGATATTTTGATCAAATAAACCAAATGTTGGCAATAATAGAGCACCCCTTGAGATGTATACAAATATTTTGATCAAATAAACCAAATGTTGGCAATAATAGAGCACCCCTCTTTTTATTCACTTAGTAGCTTTTGTGCCACAAGCGAAAACAAGTAATTCTGCCAACCTTCCTTTTATCCTTACTTCTTCAAACAAGAATGGTCAAAGAATAATATTTCAACATATTAATTGCTCACTTCTGAAGATATTATCTGATTCAATCCTGATGAGTTATGGCGTGGACCAAATATATCCTTAGGCTTCCTCTTTTTAAAAAATTTCTACAATTTGGGCTGTATAGAGGTACAGGTTAACTACTAACAAAGAAGAAAATACTACAAACAACAAGAAATTTCAGGACTTAAATTATAGTAGTATAGTCAGATACCTAATGGTATGTTCTATAGCGGTACCTACAATCTTAAATATCGGTAAGCAGTACTTGTTTAGAGCCAATATCTAAGTCTTATAACAGGGGATGGGGGAGCCATGGAAGCCTGGAAGGAAGGAGCTCAACAGGAAACCCACTAGCTAGTAATCCCAGTGGCAGCATATTATACATTCATTCCAAACACCTCAAATAGTCAAACAAAGATGATAGGTAGAGCAATTTGTGGTGAAGCAAGAATTACTCCAGCTGATCATCACCTCATCTTGATAAACAAAAAACTGGAAGCCACTTCGAGCACTCGGCCACATGCATCCAGGTGTAGGTTTTATCTCTTGCCACTGCAGCGCGAATATGAAAGTGATTAGCAATTAGAACTTGTTAAACAAATAAATCAGAAAAAATGCAGAAATGGCAGGTCCATTATATCGTCTACTCACCTTATACTGATCAAGATCAAATACATGCAGATCATTGTAATACCTGCAACAAGGAGAGGTTTTGCAAATTTTAGAAATCAGGCCAAAAGATCATTTTATGTCCAGACACCTAGGTTAGAGCCTCATTGAGATGCATTTATTATAATATTAGCAGGCATCTATGCAACTGAGCAACTTGTGGAAACAGAGAATAAGTACATCATAAATGAATCAATGGAGAACATTCCATGATGTTACAACACATAAATCCGCAGGACACATGTCAAACCTTGTCTGAAATTTTCATCAAGTCATTCTGCATACAGGCAAAGTAAGTAGGTTATGCAGTCACTAAGTTATGGGTTTGTGCCTCCATTCTCTGCAATGCCTGGATCTGGATGCCACCATACCTCGAGTGAGTGGAGGTATGCTGGCTGCAGAAGAGTACATAGCAGGGAAGCATGTTGATATGAATATATAACCCTATTGTATTAGAAAGAATCATTTTGCAAAATATCTATGAGTTAACTTCACAACTCCAAAAGCTCATTGAAGAATGCGGAAAGCTGCAAGTCATTCACAAAGCCACTAGGAGCACTGACAACAGTCACTAATCAAATGAGAATATTGTTTTATAGATCATTGAAAGCTTCTCATATTAATTTCAGTAGCTTGCAACTTTTTGACAAAGGCAATATAACCACCTGACTTCCCTCAGAGTGTCATAGAAGCCTCCAAAAACTATAATCTTGTGCTTGTACAAAATCTGCAATAACCCAAGAATGAATCATAAGCACCTTTGCAAGGCCAAAAAATTCCAAAAGAAACCAAAACCAAGCATTGCATCCAATCAATCTTTGAACAATATCATGAGTCACTAATACATGTGTTGGGGTCCCACATCGGTGGGATAAGGGCTATTTTGTCTCCTTATATGATTTTGGGCAATCCTCCCCTCATGAGCTAACTTTTGAGATTGAGTTAGGGTCAAGGTCCATTTCTTTATCACGGTATTAGAGTCAGGCTCATCCCAATTCATTGTTTCTGATGTTGGGCCTCTCGTCTTATATTAGTTGTCTCCTCATATGATGTTGGGCAATCCTCCCCTCATGAGCTAGCTTTTGGGGTTGAGTTAGGGTTAAGGTCTATTTCTTTATCACGGTATTAGAGTCAGGCTCATCCCAATTCATTGTTTCCGATGTTGGGCTTCTCGTCTTATATTAGTCCACGCTCCAAATGTGCAGTCCTGTGCGGGAGGGGGAAGGTTGTTGGCGTCCCACATCGGTGGGACAAGAGCTATTTGGTCTCCTTATATGATCTTGGGCAATCCTCCCCTCATGAGCTAACTTTTGTGGTTGAGTTAGGTCCAAGGTCCATTTCTTTATCAACATGATAGGAAATTTTACTAGACAGATATTGATGTTTCTTCAAAAGTCATAGGAAGCACACTCAAGAATGATGTAGAGGGGCACCAAAACAAAAACAAACAAGAGCAATAATGGACTCTCAAAATATGCAAAGATGATAATTTTGTTTCCCGCAACTGGTTCATTATAAATGGTGCATACGGAAATCGACGGGGTATATACTCAAGAAAAAAACTAATGGTATTAGTTGTCTTCCTTTCCCTATTTTCTGATACCCTCTATCTGACCTTCTGTTTCCACATGCTGTCCAATTGTTGGCAAAAATGTGCAAATGAAGCATCCTCACTTGGCACGGTATTTGGATGCAAGAAGGTCATTCGCCTTGCATGTGGCATCTCACTAAACTTGTCTAGTTGACATTAAAATCACCCAGACATTTTGAGCTATGAAATTATGAGTGAGAGAAAGAGACGAAATCTTTACACGATTCGCTGGCCAGAACATCCAATGCGGGTACTAGCACATTCTTTTTTATTTTTAGATGTTACGCCCATGTAGTTTCAAGGTCTTGAAAATCCATTTTAGTTATAGGATAAATGAATCCATTTAAAGTTGTGTAAGTTACTATCGAAGTATGGGCTTTAGAGTAGCCTAATGGCGTTGCTAGTATCCATATCAAATTCTTTCTATTATGTGTACCACATACCAATGCGGAGGAATAATCTTTCTCCTTGGCTCAAATATGTGAGCGGATTCCTTTATTTGGTGGAATAAATTCCATCTTTTAGTTTTTCCTCAGCTTCTCGACACCAAATGATCAGATGATGCCGAAAGCAATAGTAGCTTCAGCATTGAGTTGGGAAATCAACTAAAGTCACAATGACGCATGAAGGCATCAATCATAGATTCCAAGACTCTCAAGATGCTTCATTGAGCAAGCCAAGGAGTCTGTATCTCAGTCTTGACATACGTGTAAAACTTTCATGTAATATAACAAACATCTTTTAAGAGCAAATTTAGAGTTAGAAACTCTTTGCTAACATACAGACCCAGAAAAAGCACTTATATTAAGCATCACAATACATTAAAAAGGGAGCACTCAATTTGGGCTAGCTAATCTACTTTAGCTACTGATTACTTTCATTCAATAGTGTACCCAGTAATTGCAAAAGAGAAGGATTTCAAAAACATATTGCATCTTGGTGAAGTTATTCTCGGGTTTGAATCATCAGTGTTATTAATCTTGGGCCTAACTCTACCATGATAAGGAAATGGACTTTGGGCTTAACTCAAACCCAAAAGCTAGATCAAGAGAGGAGGATTACCCAAGACCATATAAAGAGACCATTCATCCCTTTTTCATCCAATGCGGAACTCTTTGACAATAGGTTGAAGTATAACCCATTACCTTCTTAACTTTTTCCTCTCCCTTTATTTTTTTTTATTGGATAGTGACCAAGTATGAGACTGTTCCTACTCAGTTCAGCATGGTAAAGGATGAGTTAACACAGCCTAAAAGGTTTCAGAGCAAATGCACTCAATAGATGGTTAAATTTAATGCAGTCGAATAAAAATTGTTTGGCCTAAATAACATCTAGTTCAATAATGGGCGCAAGAAGTATTATCCAGATTACAGAATAAGTGAACCCACAATGACATCGCCCACAGGCATCGGGAGCAAACCGGTAATGAACAGTATATATCAAATATAAGAAAATGTTTCCACTTCCACCAAAAAGTTTTAGGTTACAATTGCTTTATCCTGTTTGCTTGTGTACCACCTTAATTGTGACAGATTGAAGTGCATGAAGTAAAGTGGGTAAACTGTTTGTTTGTGCATCAACTCCCTTGAGTAGGATGTTTCATAAGTTCAAACAAAATAAACAGACTGTGAAACTCTTATTGTCTTTTTGATAAAAGACATCCTCATATTTTCTTTTCACATTATATGAAAAATATGGCATTGTAAGCAAGAAAGAGATGTTTATCACCACTGAAGGTTGTGGTACAGTGGTAGTACTCCTTCATCCATAACTAGAGGTCTATGGTTCGAGATTGGGAACGGAGTCACCTTTCAAAGGGAGTGTTTTACCCTAAAGTGGGATTTACCAGAACGAGTCCGGATTAGCCGGGCCCCAAAGTGGATAGCAAACATCAAAAGGGAACCAAAAACAACTGTTTATCAAGAATTCAGTTAGTTCAACAAAAGCTGAACAGTACCATGGCCCCAAAGTGGATAGCGAACATCAAAAGGGAACCAAAAAGAACTGTTTATATTCAGTTAGTTCAACAAAAGCTGAACAGTACCATGCGGTGACCTGAACGTGGACTAGGACACCCTTTATAATTTAGTTGCTCCCATTGGTTTGTTTTCAAGTCCAACACCCAAAAGTCCTGCAATACAAATTACAAAAGGATAGACAACACATTATAAATATATGGATCAAAGACAGAGGTGTGACATTGTAAGGACAAATAATGGATTCAACCTTGTAATGATGGAATCGCTCTTGATTAGGAGATGTAAATTCACCACCTAATTACATAACAACAATTATCACAATAACCACCATGGAAGAGGAACATGATATGAACTCAAAATGTATATATAAGATGCACAAAGTTGTGTATGCTAAAAAGCATACTCATTATACAGACTTTGGATTTTTTACCAAAAATATAAAGATAATTTTTCCAAGCAACTGCTTGGTGTGCACTGCGAGGAGGCGGACTGTTAGGGCTTGAAATCAACTTCCACTCTTGCTTTTCCACATCATATCGGTAGAGATCGCCATATACAAACGTCTGCATTTAGCCAATTCCATAAATTCCAACTCATCAGTTCAAAAATATAACACATCACTCGTCCATCAAAACAATCATGGAAAAATGGGAACTTAATGCTAGCCATTAATAAATTACTCACTTTTCCCTAAACCAGCTGTCCCTTTTGGCTTCACGAGGGCCGGACAAAATCATATTTGAAAAGACCGTTTTCTGTTAGTATCAGTTAATATGGACAACCTGCAGTCTATAGTACTTCTCATTTAATTTTGTGAATGATTCAACCTATTTTTTCCCTTAAGGGATTCTTATACTCCAATACAGTTCCGAAAATCAGTTAAACTGACCCTTGAGATGCAAATGGGCAAAAAGTTGACAACATATAGAGTATTATTTAGTGATAATCAAGATTATTGATCACTGCGAAGCTAGCTGGAGTGTAAAAAGTTCCTTACAGTTGGAGCATTAAGTAGACAAACACAAACAAAGAGAAAAACTGGAATATGCATTCCAAAGGAAACTCTTGAGGGGGACGTATCAAATAATAACTGCATATAATAGAATTACTCTCACATTACTAATTTCCACATTTCTGCTGTTTCACCCTACGATGCTTGTGTTTTTATTTTATTAAAAATATAGAGAGAGAGAGAGAGAAGAACTAGAAACTAAAATTACCAACATCTTACCTTGCTGCCATTGTAAAATTCACCACCGTAGAGAACTAATTCGGTCTCCTTCAATGGATTAATGTTCAACTGCAAACACCATTTAAATATGACGCAGAGTTACATAAAAAGATCACTAGTAGACTAATCTCACAGATATTTTTGAATTCAGCATAAATAAAATCAAAGTGCCAATCGGTTCTTTTACCGAACAGTTGGATCGAGGAGAAGGTGCAGGCACGTTCTCTTCAATGTGAATTTCCTTCTTCTTAGCTTCCTCTTTTTGTATGCTCAGCTGTTAATGTAATACAATTTTCAAATAAACAGTGCAAGTTACACCCATTAACTTTGTCAAAAAGTTCATCTAATATGTACAAATCATCTATTCAAAAGGAATTGTGATACAGAACACATAAACTAAAAATCATGACTCCGCCTCTGTGCTCTAAGTAGGTTCTAAAAGAGCACATTTCTCGAGGGTAAACAAGTGGATACCAGTATAGCATCGATGTCGTCTTCAGGGGAGAGTTTCTTGGATTCTCTACGGGCTCTTTTTTCTTCTGCTTTGGCTGTTTTCTTCTCGGTTTTCTCTTTACCTTTCCCTGGTTTCTTGGTTTTCTTTCCCATTTTTTCACTATCTCCCGCTGCTCTCTGTTCCGGCGGCTCGCTCTTTGCACCCTTTGTCTAAATTATTGAGCATTTTATAGCCTCCCGGGTTCTTTTTTTTTTTTTTCAGAAGGAAAAAAAATATGGGCTATTTAAAAAGTTGATAATAATTTATTTTTTTTTTGGTAAAAATAATAAATGGTTTGTTATGTGTGATAAAAATGAAGGGAATAGATTATAAATGAATTATTTAGACATTTCATTCTTTAAATAGATTAATTATTGCTTTATTAATATGACATATTATTATTTTATATTGATACATATATTTTCACATAACTTAATATGGATATTATTTAATAATATAAATTAATATTGCATTAGCTATATACTAATATTTTTTTATTATGCAGCCAACCAAATATTATATAATCTTATGAGAGATTTAATGTTAGA
This sequence comes from Datura wrightii, assembly GCA_035772735.1. NCBI lineage: Eukaryota > Viridiplantae > Streptophyta > Magnoliopsida > Solanales > Solanaceae > Datura > Datura wrightii. The sequence continues at coordinate 171,272,570 of JASDFA010000010.1, read as the reverse complement.
ATGAATTGCTCTAGTATTGACTCTTTAAGTGATCTTGCGATGTAATATGAGTTGCTTTTAGGATGGGAGTAGGAAAATATGTTATTTTTTAAAATAATAGCAAAAAGTTTTGAAACTTTTAATGACAAAAATACGATGAATTTTTTTTTTCATTTAAGTCCGGTATTTATGTTGGAGCTCTGATTAATTCGAATTCGCATGGCGTAGGATTCATTCAGGGAAAGCGTTCTCTATCAAAGATTGTTCTATACCCAAGACTCGAAAGCAAGACCTCTAATTGGGAGAAAGCAATTCCATCTACTACACTACATTCTTCCCTAAAATTTTTATTTACCAAATATTATCACCAAAAAATTAAAGTTAAAACTTATGCATCGTCAATAACACGTATCAACATTTGAATGAATGAGCAACATGATTTACTGATAATACAGTTGAAGAAAATATTACATTGTAATAGAAGCATTAATTAGTTGAATTTGCAAAATTGCAGTTAAGTGTGCTTATCTTGTTCCAACGGACTGCTTAATACAATTATTAATCTTTATATATTTTAACAGTTAAGGTGTCAGTATTTGATATGAAAAAAATTATATGGGATGAGCAATCAAGAATGCGATGTTACTCCTGAAGAGAGTGATTTAGTTGAGCATATTTAAATGTTTGTATTACAAAAGACATGATTATATCTACTCTCTAGAAGTAAAATCATTATAAAAAGCAAAATATCATCAATATTTATAGGGTTCTACAAATTAGCTTTCTTATTATCCATTTATAAAATATATAAATATAAAATGACAATACTTTTTCCCATAGTAAATATATGGAGCAAAGATGATCATATATTTGTGCATAACTAAATTTATATCCTACTTGTAATTTTATCAAAAGGATGCTGCACCTGCAACCCACGAGGATGTGTGTTGCTGGTCTAATAATGGAATATAATATACTTGTGTAATGAGTTATATCTTTTGTAAAGATCAAATAATGGGTGTTTGTTAAAAAAAGCAAGCAATTCTAGGCTAAGAACAAATTTATCATTGGATAATAGTTTAGTATGAATATCATTACTTTGTTAATTTTGTTTGAAGAAATTAGAGGAAAAGCGCGTCGTCCTATTAATTTATTGATTATTTGTTTCATTTATTAATAAAAATATATTACTAAATATAAGAAGAATATTTATAACAATGAAGTTCAAAGTTTTAATAGAAAGAACAAAAAAAACGAAAAAGGTGAGGAAGAAGAAATGAGACATTAAGAAAAGGCGAGAGAGTTGTGAGTCAAGTTTGCAAGTCGGATGTAGCAACAAGAAGAAAGAAGAAAGAAGAAAGGAAAAGACGCATCGTGCTCAACAACGATACAGTGAGAAGAAAGAAAAAGACTGAAAGTCATACTCAAGCGGTGCAGCGAGAAGAAAAAAGGCAAAAGAAAGAAGAAGAAGAAAATACTTGAAGTCATATTATGTATATGAACATGAACCATGTTTTATAATTTGGTCTTCCAATTTAAACTAAAAAAGTGAGTGTTTTAAGCTTATCTTGTTTTTGCCTCGCTCCACAATTTAGAGCAAGCAATGATTGCCTTAGTGAGAAGTCCTCGTTTTACATTGTCAGCCTCGCTTCGCTTCATCTCTTGAAGTTATAAAGTGTTAGTTTTTCATGAAACCGATATTGTCTAAAGATGAGAAATATCCATCAGTTTTAACTATAATTTCAATTGCAAAATAGAAAGCACAAAGGGATAGTTTCATTAGGATATTAAAATACGGTTCCTGTTTCTTATAGCAAGATAGCAAATTATATAATACATTAAATGGTTATGTAAGTTATGCATGCTGATCGATCAATCGGAAAATTGAAATCAACTAAATAAAAGGATAATTTTATTAGGATGTTACAAATACAGTTCTTTATTTTTTGTACTGAGAAAGCAAATTATATAGTACATTAAATAATTATATAAGCAATCAAACATTCACAGAAATACTTAATTAAAATGAAACAGGTGAAGCCCCCAAATGAGAAATGATAAGTTTTAATCACTATTAAAAACTGGTCAAAAAATAGGGCCATTTCCGACGGACAGCGTCAGTTTTTTTGCTAAGAACGACGAAAAATTGATAGACAAAGGGTAGTCGAAATATGTCGTGACGGAAACAACAACTGACGGATAGCATCGATTAATACCAACGGACGTCCGTCAGTTCGGTAAATTTTAATTCCGTGGATTTTTTAAATGTTACCCGACGGGATGTAAAATATTACCGACGGATAACGTCGGTAATATTCAATTATTAATTAATTTTTTAAATTAAATATTTTAAAACTTATCGACGGTGTCCGTCGGTATGTTCTTCAAAAGTAAGAACATACCGACGTACACCATCGGTTAGTCCGTCAGTTTTCTGGGTTTCTGCTGGTGTGTATTTGCAGAAAACCGACGGACTTACCTACGTTGTCCATCGGTTTTCTGCAAATGCACCTGCAATAGAAAACTGCAATTTCTACATACCCACCTGCCAAATTAAAAATCAATTCAATTTCAGCTAATATCCAGCACTAATTGCTGCCAAAACAATTCCAAATCATCAATAACATAGTAATTATCGAATTAAAACATCAAAAACAACACTAAATATGCACCAAAATTATCAACAAAGTTTTAAAATATCAAAATATATATACAAAGTTTGTTTTCAATTTACAATAATCCTAACAACTAAGGTGTCTCTTCGATATTTTCATCATTCATCGAAAACACTTCATCATCTGAAGGATGAGAACGGGCATGTCGTCTCTGCACTCCACTAGCTAGGCTATTCACTTGTGCCTTGAGAGCCTCAATGGTATGACACGTTGTCCTACTCTGTGCAATGTGTCTTGCCTCGGCATCTGCCAAGGCACGTATAAGTTGTTCAATCTTCTGCAACATTGCAACGATCTGAACACCATCAACCGCCTCGGTCTAGCTAGAAGAGCCAATACCTTTCAGTTCGGACAAAATCCGTCGAATTGGGTTTCTAGATCCTAGGTCGTAGACTCTCCCCTTTTGCCTCCCCCGGCCACTTTTTCAGTCCAAATCTGGGTAGCGACATCCGGCGAATGTTGGGTCGGCCCACCTAGGGCTTCCTGAGTCTGGATGTACTCAGATAAGAGTCGCTGATAATCCATCTACATAATTAAAAAAGTTAATTAGTATAATATGGTTGTTCAGATGAAACTTAACATATTACTATTAATATATAATATGTATGAACTTACATAGGTTTGTTCAGCTCTTTTTTCGACCCATATGTCTGCATCAGACTCATCCTTCTTCTTCTTTACGTGGGTAGCCCGAAATAGCTCCTCTTGAGTAGGATCGCGACCCAATTTTTCGGTCTGCAAACAAAATGTAATCAAAGTAAAACAATATATAAAATTTAATCAAATTTATATAAGTATTGAATATAATAATTAATTACCAATTCTCTAGATATCGTCCTTTGGCTCTTTGCACCCTCAGTGTGCAACGAACCACCTTTCCCTTCACTTCCGGCCTTCTTCGCTTGTTCACACTTTTTCTTAAATTCAAGCGTGCTCCAATATCTCTGAAGCGCCTCGAAAAGATGAAGTAACATCCATTCAGGTCTCTTGTTCGTTAATCTTGCATCCTTGAACCAATCTGACATTCTTGAACTGCCCTTCCTCTCGAAGTTTGTGGCTATCTTTTTATCGTGCTGAGGTTCCTAAGTACACAATGTCTGTAATTAAGGATCAATAGTATTAGATGATATATAATAATCACGGGTCAAAAAAGAATTCTATGAAATAATAATTTATTTATATACCTTAAACTCGTTAAACGTAGTCTTTCGAACTCGATGTGGTATTTCAGTCCAACTCGGATAAGATCGATCATATATCCTCCGAATGCTCTCCCTTAGAGTATTTCCGGCCTCTTTTCCTGGATGAAACCTGTAAAAAATGATGATAAACATATCAAGTCATAAATATAACATTAAGATTAAATATTATAAATCTAAATAAAAAATAAAATCAAACTTACCCAGATTCATCAGGCATGATCACCAATCTACTGAGACTGTCTGTATCTCCTGGTTGTGGCTCTCCAGCTGCTGGTGCCGGTGCCGGTGTCGGTGGTGGTGCCAGTGCTCTATATGACTGAGTTGAAGTACTAAAAGCACCCTGTGAGTCTGACTTAGAGCTGCCATCTCTGAGTTGCAGGGCGGACATGTCAGGAGATGATCCAATCAGGGAAGGAGTACCGACGATGAATACGTCGAGTTTCCCCGTGGCGGACGAATGCCAGGTATAAGCATGAAAGTGTGAGAAGTAGTAGGAAATGGAGGCATAGATGAATGTGTTGGATGCCCAGTGCCATAGAGGACATAGGACAGAGGTGGAGAAGAATGTATATGTGGAGTAAATGAAAGGCCACCCGAAGTAGCACTAGAATCTAGTGGTATCCTATATGTTTTCCTACTACTCTTACTCGATTTACTACCCTTATTAGTTTGATCTCGATCAGCATTACCTGACAATATCTGCATACAAGTTTACATTATAAAATATAATTAAAATAATAATATAAGTATTAGATATAATAATTACTTAAAAGAATTAATTAAGTGACTTGCTAATCATCATTCTCCCATTCTTCCTCCTCGTTTGTTTCATTTTCATCATTCTCCCATTTTTCCTCGTCACTTATTTCATAATCATCATTTGATTCTTCTCCTTCACTGGGTTCATTTTCATTATCTGATTCGTCCTCAACATTTGCAATTTCAACTATTACATCATCATCAGAAACTTCTTCTAATATGTGTTCAGGATGTTCTAAACTTTGTTCTAACTCAACATTCATAGTTTGATAAACAACTGTTAAATCATTTTGGTACACCACATCCAGCACATTATCAATCTCTATCCGACTAACGGGCTTAGTCTTTATAACCAGCCACCAATCAACCTTGTCTCTAAGCAGAGGATGTGGAGCATGATACACCTGCTTAACATTTTGTGCAATAATGAAATGATCATAACGGTCATACTGTCTGGTATGCTTAACTCCAGTTATATCGTGTTGTTGATTAACCCTAATACCTCTGTACGATGGATCATGAAAGCATAAAGTAGTTGCAAAGAAGGATGGATAACCTTTAATTATTTAAGAGAATACAATGAATTTGCACGCAATGTATCAAAATGCAAAAAAAGAAGAGAATAAATAACGTTTTGCTTTTCAACACAGGACATGATATATAATTTTGTAAATATTGCACGGAAGTGCGGGCAGATATCTTCTTTACTCAAATTCGGAATAACTTCTGGCTTAAACTTCCTTTGGACATCTTGCATTGAGGGTACTCATTCTAGGAAAAAAATATTTATCCATTTTTTTGCAAGTTTATTTATGAGATGATCATGTATAAATTGTTTAATTAAAACTTGTGGCTTACTTAAAGTTCTTTTGTAAATCCCTTGTGCAATAAGAGACAATAGTTGTTTTACCTTCTTTGTCCATAGTCATCACAATCATTAAGCCGGAGGCATCTTCGACATTCACATTATATCGACACTTAAACTATTATTATATGCTTAATAACGTATTATTTATTGCTGTAATTATGATTTTTTAAAATGAACATTCACTCAAATACATAAAATGAACTTTCATATTTCAAATTTGATAGTTATATGTGTACACCCGTTATTTAATAATTATAATTTTTTTTAATTAAATCAAAGATATTAAAAAAATAAAAAAAATAATACGATATTGATGATCAACCTCGTGCTTTTCGAGTTGTGTTGAGAGCGTAGGTGATATAACCGGGTCAACGACAAGGCAAATTTGAAATAAATTTTGGATGGAGGTTATAAATAACTAATTTCATAAAGTTTAAGAGGTAAAGTAAGATTTAGGAATAAATTGGGGAAAAAAGTTTGAAGACATATCACAGCGCTCACGGCTTATGTTAGCGCCTTCCAGTATAACATAATTAAGAGCCCCACCATTTTGAGTGACATAATTTCAGAAGCCTCACTTTTTTCCCTCTTTTCTTTTTCGAAACCCCTACGCCCTCCAAAAAGCGGCCATAAAGACAAAGTAGAAGGTAATTCCGATTGTTCTTCTCTCCCTTTCGCAGATCCATAACTTCTGCAGGTCACTCCTGATACTGCCAAGTGTGAAGGTACCAACAACGGAAAAAGTAGAAGTGAAATGCCGAGAGAAATTATCACGCTGCAAGTGGGACAATGCGGGAACCAGATTGGGATGGAGTTCTGGAAACAGCTATGCCTCGAGCACGGTATCAGTAAAGAAGGCATTCTTGAAGATTTTGCTACTCAGGTATATAACTTCTTCGGTTTGTAATTGAAGTAGTATATACCGCTTTTATACGAAGTATTAGGTTTGGACTTATGTGTTATGCTCTGTATTGGTACTTCATGAGATTTCTTTAGCTTTGGGTATAGAAGTCAGTACAAACATAATTGTAGGAGGAGCAGTGTGTATATAGTATAGTGTTCTTTGGCGAAATTTTTAAAAATTAAATGTTGACGATAGTGTATAACTGTTGGTTGAATAAATATGAAACAAGAGTTCTTTGTAAAAGAAAATGACTTCCGCACATAAGTTAGTGAGCAAAGTCATCACTATTTCATGAAAAGTAATTCCCTTGAACAAAACATTTTCTATAATTCAACTAACAGAACACATAAACGCGCCCTAATAGTGTTCTGCTGTTCTTCTGATTATTAAAGTATATGCTCATCTGAACTGTACTTTTTTCATTACATTTTGGAAGGAAAAAGCATAGGTAGCATTTAAGTAGGTTTTGTAGGTTCAGCTTCTCTTTTTTATTTTTTGTTTGTGTTGAAATTAAAGCATTTTATGACACTTCTGTTTTACAATTGATATTGGTTTAAATTGGGATAGTTTTTGGTAGTTCATTTACTTCAGTAGGAAATCAATTTCCTAATTTGTCACTGCAGTGAGAAAATGAAATGTGAATCTAAGAGGACAAAGGGCTAACAGTAAAGTACCGTTTTCATTGCAGAGTTTTAGGTCTATCTTATCTTTTGTGTTTGGCATAAAATGCAAGTGGTGATAATTACAAATGACAACTTAGAAAAGAATTAATGGTTAGATCATGTAGTAGTTATTGAGGCAGATTAGTGGAGTTATTATATGACAATTAACTTTAGTGACTCTGAAATCTACACGGGAAGCTAAGCATCCCTCCGAATTTCATACCAAAGAAGCATCACACTGTTTAAGTAAAGCATCTGACTGTTACCACGATGAGCCTCTTTATCCAAATTATGGGTCCTTGTTAGTTACATCACAACACTACATGGTTTACTTTTGAAAAATTACATAGTTTTGCTTGGAATATGTTGTGCTGGACCTTTCATCGGTTGATAGATGTGTTATTTCTAAGAACTTAATTTGAGGGAGCTTGAAACTGGATTTATCTGCAAATTATAGATATGGTTCTTTCATTTTATGATCTGATTTATGCTACCTAGTGGCCATGGATGTTTATACATGTACATATAACACTGTCATTGAGCCACATGTATGTGAATGGCAAATCTATAGGTCCTCATCCATTTAGACAAAAGGTTCTTGTTTGTTTTACACACTTGCTTGTGTGTGATTAAGTGTATTTTCATCTTAAGACCACTCTTTATACAACATGAATAACCTACGTTGCTTTATAGTGATGAATATGTAATGCTGCAGGGAGGTGATAGAAAAGATGTATTTTTCTATCAAGCGGATGACCAACACTACATACCTCGAGCATTATTGATGGATCTAGAGCCCAGAGTGATTAATGGTATACAGAATGGTGAATATAGGAATCTCTACAATCATGAGAATGTATTCATTGCAGATCATGGAGGAGGTGCTGGAAATAATTGGGCAAGCGGATATCATCAGGTCTATTTCTTTTCTTTTAAATATTTGTCTCAGTTTGGTAAACATGAGTAGTTTTCTAATCAAGGCATGGAGGTATTAATAGAAAAAGATTAGTCATGTGTAAGAACAAATCAATGCCATTGGCATAACTATAAATATTCTCAGCTAGTTTCCAGACTACCCTTTATTAAGATCTCCATATTCTCGAGATGCTCCATCAATGTTACAAGCAATAGATTGCACTCTCAGTGTCAATTTAGTGGGCTGGATGTCAAGTTGGATGAATGAGCCAAGCTCATAATGAATGTGACTTATCTTGGCTTCCAAAAGAATATATAACCTCTTTAACTGCTTTTACAGTTTCTATTGGAGATACATTGGTTGAGTTGAGAAAACCAGTAGATGTCATCTACTCTTCATGTAAATGCTTTCTCGGTGATGTTCAGTGTACTTGCACCTTTGTAGAGTCTTTATTCAGCAAAGAATCTTGAAGTGCTTCATGACCCTTTCATTTTTTGTCCTGAGAGCTTGGACTGGTAGTTTCTGAATAATTTGGTAAAACCATTTTTTTTACCAGGGTAAGCAATATGAGGAGGATCTAATGGACATGATTGACAGGGAAGCAGATGGAAGTGATAGTCTCGAGGGTTTTGTTCTATGCCATTCAATTGCTGGTGGAACTGGCTCAGGTTGACTCCTTTTATTAAGTTGGTTTTGATTGTGATAATGTCAGTAGAATGAGTGTCACAGAATTCAGTGTAGACATTTATTCTGTTGCTAATCACTGTCTTTAGTGTAGGTATGGGCTCATATCTGTTGGAGACTCTGAATGATCGCTACAGCAAAAAACTTGTCCAAACCTACAGTGTCTTTCCTAACCAAAATGAGACAAGTGATGTGGTTGTGCAACCTTACAATTCCCTATTGACACTCAAGCGTCTGACATTGAATGCCGATTGTGTAGTTGTACTTGATAATACTGCACTCAATAGAATTGCTGTAGAACGCCTGCATATTACGACTCCCACCTTTACTCAAACAAATTCGTTAGTGTCTACTGTAATGTCAGCAAGTACAACTACACTACGCTACCCAGGATACATGAACAATGACTTGGTTGGCCTCCTTGCTTCTTTGATACCTACACCAAGATGCCATTTCCTTATGACAGGATATACACCACTCACAGTTGAACGCCAAGTAAGATATCCGTTCTTTTGTTTTTTGCTAAATGTAACAGCATTGGCGATTGCTGATTATTCTCCTTTAACTAATGCACTCTCATAGTAGCTCAATTGTGCTGTTTTTTTTTTCCTTAGAACAATAGAACTCAAATGTGGACTTAGTAATTCACATTCATACTGTCCACTGATCAACCGTAAAGACCAGTTTCAAACCACAGTGGTTTTACAAAAAAAGCCATCACTTGAAAAAGAATTTTTTTTATTTTTTTAGATTTTGATAGTTGGGTATTTGAGGGTTTCAGTTGCAAATTCTATCTGCTTCCCTGTTGAAAAGGTTGAGTTGCCCACAGTCTTTTGTTAAAATCTGTCTCATAGATACATTATTTCACTTGCCTGAGATGTTTGGTCATGCACTCTGTAAACATCCAAATGCCTCGATACATGGGTGTGATGCGTAAAGATGATTGAAGGTGCACCAAGGGTGTGACGTATTGGTCAATAAAGTAGGTGAAAACCTTGGAGACTAGGGTTCAAATCATTCCAGCAGAGATGAATAATGCTAGGTGATTTCTTTCCATCTGTCTAAGCCTTGGTGGCTGGTAATAGATTTTTGGTCGTATATTTGAAGTGCATGCAGGCTGGTTGAGGCACCACAGTTGTCCAAAAAAATGAAAAATCAAAAGGGGCATGAGGTAGAAATAAAATCATGTCTATTTTGGGTCTAAAGTGGGCTAGCCAAGATCAGCTGCAGATTTGCTTCTCTTCTGGTACAAGAAGGGTCTGCCTAAAGGAAGGAAAAAGATCTAGAACACCATACCAGCTTGTATTTGGTGGTGAAATGGAAAGAGAGGAATAAAAGATGTTTTGGAGGACATAACAACACCATATTGAAGATACAGTCTAACTGCATACTTTTGATTTAATGTTGGTGTAAATTGGAGTGGGTAAGTGAGGTTGAGCCCCTATTACAGTTCTTAGAAACTTTTTTATAGCTTATACTGGGAGTTCCTCCGCCTCTTTTTATTTCTCCCTCTTCTCATCTTTTTGGATGTAGTCACTACCTTTTTAGTGTTGTTCTGGCTTCAATAGTACTTGCCATTTTAAAAAAAGAGCTAAAATTGTCTCAGAAACCGTCAATATCACTTAATCCATGAGAACTTAGCAAATAGGAAAGATTCACATAGACGATATCACTTTGTCGTGGTTTAGGCTTAGTCATGTTGGTGCATTTACATTACATCTGGTGTTTGCTATGAGTGCTTTTAGTTTGTCAGGAGATTTGTACGTTAGTAGAAAGTGTAGAGAGTTTCTTTTTTATAGAACTCGCTAAGTTGTTTTATTTAATCACCCTAAGTTGTTTTAAAAGATAGAATATTAAAATGAAATGGATCCAAATGAAGATGAATTGATGTTGAGGATTCATATAGTCGATCCTAATTTTGTTTGAGATTGAGATGTAGTTGTTTGATAACGTAAAAACTAAATTTTTTATTAACTTCAGGGGAATCCTCGTAAAGAAGTAGCATAACAAAAAGTAGAGAAACATAGAACAAAACATGGTTTCTCACAAAAGATCACACAATTATTTTCCAATTATTTATACAGACAAAGACCTAACGGGTGCACTTTCTTCATATGTACAAAATCATTATCGACTCCTTCAAGATCTCTCAATATTCCTCTCCCACACCACCCACATAAGAGCTCGTGGGGCTATATCCTATACCTTTGGTAATCTCTTTCTTCCTTTGAAAGTGCAACTATGAATGCGTCATTTACTATTCTCGGCATACTCCACTGTATTCTAAATCAATTCGGAATGTTCCACAATAGGCACATAGCTACATGACAATGTAATAAGAGGTGATCCACATCTTCTCCCGAACATCTACACATATAATACTAGCTGCCATATATATTTCTTTTTTAGAGAAATTCTCAGTCGGCAATATTGCTCCCTGGTTGCGGCGTAGTTACTGTTATTTGCTTAGGTGGGACCCTATATTAAGAGTAATATCATTCTCTTTTATTGTTTTTTACTGATTTAACTTTCTCGTCTTGGTCTTGCCCCTTGTCATCTTGTATTTTAAACAATCTAAGTTGTGTGATTGTGGATATCGGAATACTGAAGCAGTAAGCTTAGACTTACTGGGGGATGGGAAAAGAAAACATTGCCTAATTCATGTGTTTCTCATGAAAAGAACAGATCTAAACATATATAATTCCTAATTAATGGAGAGCAATTTATCTTGGTGTAACTGATTTTGTGAAGCCTGTCACTGCCTTTTCCACCATCATACCCTATGACTTCCCTGCTATCAAGAAAAAGAGAAGATGATAAATTGGCCATCTCACAAATAGGTAGTTATTTCTTTTTAATTCTGCTCGCTCACTCTCTATTCAACATTACTTTTTTCTTTTCTGTTTATTAGTAAGCTGTATCATGCAGCTTGTGTATGGGGCATTCAGCAGTGACAACTGCAGCATATTGCTAATAATCCTGTTTGCAGGCTAATGTGATCAGGAAAACAACTGTACTTGATGTGATGAGAAGGCTCCTTCAGGTCTGGAAACCTGTACTCTATACTGTCCTATTGAAAGTTTTTGCACATATACTCAAGGACTTTCACTTTGCAGACCAAGAATATAATGGTTTCCTCCTATGCTCGAACAAAGGAAGCCAGTCAGGCTAAGTACATATCCATTTTAAACATCATCCAAGGAGAAGTTGATCCCACTCAGGTATTCATGATTATTTTTTCACAATTTTTGTAGTGTAATTCCTTTTCTTTCTTCACTTGTGTTATAGAAAGGTTTGGTTGTTAGAAGTGCTTTTCCTCTCTCCTCCCTCCCCCCCCCCCCCCCCCCCCCCCCCAACCAAAAAAAAAAAAAAAAACCCAACACACACAAAAAAAAAAAGAAAAAAAAAACTGAGGCATTAATATTATAATATATTTAAGTTCTTTGTGAAGGTCCATTTGATTGAAATTTCTTCCAAGCTGGAACAGTTCTAAGCAGATACTGATTCTGGCTGTTCGAGAAAGGCACACCAAATGAGTCATTTTTTGAAACTTAAACACAAGCTTACTTTTATGTTGTTTTCACCTAACCCTTAACTTGCACTATTTCCCTTAAGGAGTTTCAAGATTATTTTAGTTGCAATTAAGACATAGCTTTATCACCTAATCACCCAGAAAGACATTGGTTTTTCATTCCAGGCATTAAGAATCTTTGGGATCTAGAATTATATTGCTCATCTGTTAGCTGTTTCCCAACTTTGTAAGCTTGGAGCATATATCAACACAAACATATGCATACATATAACTTCACTGCTTCTTACTCATCTGATGTTTCGAGAATCAGGTCCATGAAAGCCTGCAGAGAATAAGGGAAAGAAAGCTTGTCAATTTTATTGAGTGGGGTCCTGCAAGCATTCAGGCAGGTCTTCTGGCTGTAATAAAATTTGACATTTAGCTTTTTATCCTACTTCTTGACTTTGCGTTACTTTCCTTTGCAGGTTGCTTTATCTAGAAAGTCTCCTTATGTTCAAACTGCTCATAGGGTAAGATATACTTCTATGTCTACTTGTTCAATCTTTTGTGCTGAAGTCTGTTAATCTGAGTTGTACAGCTTATGAAATGCTTATATGACTTTCTTAGAGATTAAGAATGTTCAGTATGTAAAAGTCAAAGCTTGTTGTCCAGTAATTCGGCTTACCAACAAATCAACAGAGTAATGTATATTGTACTTGTAAAGTAAATTTGACAGCATGAATTAATTGTTCTTTCTGTGTTTCCAAACTGATGCTTGATCCAGTAGATGCTGTTGCTGAATCCAAAGGTTATATAAGGTTTATAGATTGGACTTTAAATAACAGACTTATAGAATAAGTTCTTAAAGTTGAAAACATAACAGATATTGGTAAGTTATGTTTGAAAAGGGCATTTCTTGTAATGGGCAAATATAGTCTCTGTTACAGTTGCTGACATGATAATCAGCTGAGACGAGCCAGATTAGTTTGACTATCTTCACATTCTGTTGTAAATCTGCTTTCCTGAATGTTGTTTTGACATTGTAAAGCTGTTTGTTTCCTTAAAGATATGTAATATTACTGTATGCTTTTCAAATTTCAGGTTAGTGGTCTCATGCTGGCCAGCCATACAGGTATCCGCCACTTATTCAGCAAGTGTTTGACCCAGTATGATAAATTGCGAAAGAGACAAGCCTTCCTCGACAATTATAGGAATCATCCAACATTTGCCGTAAGTTCTTGTTCAACTCTGTCTTTCTGATACAATCTACTAAGAATAAGAGGTGGCATGGTGTATAGTTTAGTGTTGGTCAGTCCCCGTTCCGCCTGGGTATTTAGTTGTGTCTAGTTTTTCTGCTTGCATGGCTGAGAAATTGATAAGTAAAACAGAGCAGACATTTGTTGTGCTCTGTGGTTTCCGCAAAAGCGAACCTGAATTTGAAAATTTTCGAGTGAAATATATCAACTTCTATGTCTATAACTGACTTCCACATATTAAGCAAGATTTAATTGATGAATATGTGCAGCTGATATTCTGTATCTAACCAATTACATGATAAAATAATATTATTTGTCGTTGGAAGAATGTACGGCCTTTAGAAAACAAAGAGAACACTTGGATATGTGAAATGTATTTGATGACGCATACTAACAGACAAGTTATTGAAAAACTTGGATTGACATGTTTTTGTTTATTATCTTAGATTTATTTTGTCATTAGATAATTCTCAAATTATAAAGAGAGTTGTATGTGGTTTTTCTATCAAAGAGTTGTATGTTACGGAGAAACAAGTAGCTAAATTCGAAATGTAAGACTCCCTCTGTCTCAATTTACGTCACTTTTTTATTTTTAGTCAGTCCAAAAAAATAAAGACATCTTTCTAAATTTAGTAACAAACTAACTTCAAACTTTCCATTTTCCTCTTAATGAAATGATTTATAGCCACAGAATTTTCTATGACTTATTCTAGACCACAAAGTGTTAGGAGTTTCCATTTTTCTCTGGAACTGTGTCCAGTCGAACACCTTTTCATAAATTGGGGTGGAGAGGGAGTGTAAAATTTTTTGAAGTACAATTCTCAAAATCTTGAGAATAGAAACAGTGTCCTTTGTGATATTTTGACTTGTGGACATGAGATATAAAGTTGAACTTCAAAAACATGCTTATGTGAGGAGTTAAATCCGTAGCTATCCCTATATAGGCTCAACAATTTGAAGAAAAGATTGCATCCTGTGTCAATATCACATATGGATGTTTGTCCTATGTCCAGTTTGGGCGTTTTAGTCCCAGCTGAGCTCCTTGCTTTTTTCTTGTTCAAAAAGGAATGATTTGTCAAAGCGGGGGAGTCCAAGAACCCTAGCTTTAAGCAGCATGCACTTTCTTGTAGAAGCTTGTGTTGGTTATCATTATAGTGATGTTTGCTATAAGCTTTTTCCTCCTGCTAACTTTTACGCATAATGGGCAGGACAATGATCTGTCTGAATTTGATGAATCTAGAGATGTGATTGAAAGTCTTGTTGACGAGTACAAGGCTTGTGAGTCCCCAGATTACATTAAATGGGGAATGGAGGTAAGTGATAGTACTGAGTATACTAGTCTGTTGCCTTTTATTTCATCTGCTGCATCACAAATAAGCTAATCTATTTTGTGCAGGATCCCGAACATGTTCTAACAGGTGAAGGAAACGCTAGCGGAACAGTTGATCCAAAATTATCTTTATGATCAAGCCAACTATTCCCTGCTTCAATTCTGCAGGAAAAAAAAAAGGGAGACTTTATTCCATGTAATTATCTCTCTAGTTTAACCCTGATTAGTCTTCTGTACTACGTGACAAGGATGAGATTTCATTTTGGGACTCAAAAGTTATTTGTTAGGGTCATTTGGTCTTGTTAACATTAGCAAATTCATGGTAAGGTATATTGAAATTGGTCTAGAGAAATCTCCGGCAATGAATTATTGTTCCATATAAATTTTAAGCACAACAATCTTATGAACCTTAAGAAAAAAAAGGTTAAAATAACGCCAAATACATAGTTTTACCACTTGACCTTGTAACCAAATTCCCTCCCTCAGAGGAAACCTTTTACACATAATTTTGTTTACGTAGTAGGTAAAATATTGTGTTTGGGGCCTCTTTTAGGCACCGCATGTCAAAATTATATATCAAATTTTCATTTATTTTAGTTTTTGAAAAATATATTTTCTTCCCTTCTAAAAAAGTCACCACCTTCTAAAAATATTGCCATTATTGCATTACATAAAGTGAAACTTATTTCTATTTCTGAATTTTTGATGTATTGAATGGGTTTGTTCCGTTGATCAATGTTATTGAGTATTGTATTCAGTTGTGTGTTTATTTTCACATTCCATGGATAATTATTATTATTTTTAAAAAAAAACTTTTACTTTATTTCTCAGAAGTCTATTTGAGTTCAAAGATATCACTGTCATTAAATGATACTTAAAACTTTTGTTTGTGTTCTGTATAGACACCTATAGCTTGATCATAGTTAATAAATATATTCTTTTACGTCGTTAAATTATTTGACTATCGTATCTGGTTTGGTTTTGTATTTACCAGATAATACCTTCCATTTTCCCTATTGTTTTGAGGTTCCTATTATTTTCTGAACCAGTAAACACACACATATACACACGTATATATAGCTTTAAATCATATGGCGTTGGCCATTTTTTCTTTTCCAAATTTATTGTTTTTCTTCAATGTAAATCGAATAGGGAGCACAAGAATAATGTCCTATATTCATTCTATAGTCATGAAGTGAGGCACAAATTCATCCAAAGATGCAATCTTTTGATAGTCCTCATGTTAATTGCATGATGAACCAGGAAGAGGAATACAGGCTCATCAATTACCAGCATGAATTTGGACCATATGTAACCCAAAAATCACACAATATGGAGAGCAGACAATGCAAGAGAATTGAGTATTCTATGGATGCTTCTTCATGAATATTAGTGAGTCTGACGCTAAAAGACATATTTTCAAATATAACGTATCGAAAGAAGTTGTAAAAAAAAAATAAAAATCAAAAGGGGCTGTTCGCTCGTTATTCAAAAAATCCCTCCTTTAACAACAAAAAACAAACCCTCTTTCAAAGATGGAAAATCTTCTCCACCACTTGAAAATCCCTCTTCAAAGTTGAATAACATTCTCCCACCACCTGTAAATCATCCCTCAGTATTTAAAACCCCTTCTTTGAAATCCTAAAAATTCTCTGCCATCACTTGAAAACCCTCATTCAAAGATGAAAAACTTTCTCCCACTACCTAAAAATCCTTTTTCAAAAATGAAAAATCCTCCCCCAGTCGCACTTGAAGACCCTTCCTTCAATGTTACTATATTGTGTTCTGAAAATGATAAAATATATAATACTTATAATAAAATAATTACGATCAATTCTTTCCTAAAAAGATAAAAATAAATAATAAAAGGAGAACATAAAGTAGGCTGGTCATATTTCATATTATCAAGGAAAAGAAAACGAAAAGAATATAATGTAGTGCTCCATAAAATATATAAATGGAGTCCAAGTCTCGTCTCAGCAAAAGCAAGAAAGAAAGAAAGAAAAAAGAACATATATAGCTGTGCGAATTTGGATAGAGAGAGAAAGGGGAATGGAGACTCTGCCCCAAATACGAGCAAAGAATTCATATATTCTTCTTCTTCTTCTTCTTTCTTTTCTATCGATCACTGTCCTCTCTTCATCCATATCCGCAACTTCACCTCTTTCTCAATCAGATCAGGTTTCTTCACTTATTCAACTACAGTTTTTTCTGTGTTCAACGAATCAATTTGCTTCTGTAATTATAACGATGAAAGTATTTTATTAGACATACTCTTCTATATGATTATTCTGCCCTAGATCGAAAGGGAGAAGATTCTCTTCTTGATTTAATTTTGCTTTTTTTTTTTTGAACTTCCACTTATGTTAGATTTAAAATGCATAATTTGTTTATTGAAAACAACCTCTCTACCTTATCAAGTTAGGGCTAAAGACCGATCCACTGGGTTTGTTTTTGTTGTATAAAATTTAGAATTTACTGAATTTGGGTTTATGTATGTTTCTGTTACCGGTTTTCTTGTAATTCTTTCATCTAATTTCGCAATTACTGAACTAAATTAAACTTGTATAGCTGTGATTTTGGTTTCGCCCTTAGCAGAATATAACGAATGCTTGATTTGAATTACTTGCAATCATCAGTGATGACCCAATTTACTTGTTTTGTTTTTAATCCTTTTGCGTTTGTGTTGATGCCACTTCCCGCATTGGAAATTATGGGGAAAAAAATCACTTCTTGGAGCTGGTATTTCTCCTGGCTGACCATATTCATTTTTTTGTGCGTAGGGTACAGAGCAGCATGCAACAAGGTAACATTTTGTTTTGGCTTATAGTTGTAGATCTTATTGATTCCTATTCCAAATTCTACCTTGAAAATAAAAGAAAGAAGCCTCTTAACAATACATTCAAAGATATTTTTCTGAGGCACTAAAATTGTATCACAGTTCTCTATCAGAAACTAAAGTAGAAAAGTTGTATCATGGTTAAATATTCTTGTTTTTTGCCCTCTTTTTTCAGGCCTTATATTCCTTTTCAGCAAGATACTGTATGAGATAAATTCTATATTTCAACTGTATTACTAAAATATGTTTGAAAGCAATGCATTTTAGATGTGCATTCCCTTGAAATTGTTACTTATCTAAGTTATTTCCTTTGATGCTCTGAAGTCCTGAACAAGACAAATCACATGTTCACGAGGTTCATTGCTCCAGAGAGAGAAGCCGGGCTGCCTGGAAAGTTATTGAGGAGGTATCTGCAAAAGTACTTCGTTTGGACTCAACTTAAGGTCTGCTGCAAGTATGGGACTGAAAATTGCTCTTTTACTCTTTCTGTGCTGTGCAGTACTTATTGCCCTTTGTAGAAAAAGAGAAGTATGAGCTTCCTAGGCAGTGTAGACTTCATCCTAGTAATGATATTTTCAGAGATCAGGAGGAACATAAAATTCATCTTGATGTGAATGAGTGGCGCTGTGGATACTGCAAAAAAAGCTTTCGGGCTGAAAAATTTCTTGATCAGCATTTTGACAACAGGCATTCCAATCTTCTAGACGTTGTAAGCATCATATACTGTTCATGTTTGTGTTTACTACAAATTTCAATTCATTCCGTATAATTTCTGTAAAATTCTTTTTTTCTTGCCGTTAGAGTGAGAAAAACAACCTTGATGCACTCTTCTGTACTATAGCTATTCGTGTAGAATAGTTCATATAGGTGTTGCTATTGTTTATATTCATCTTCTTCCACTTCGTTTTCTATCTATTTCAAAAGATTTTTGTAATTCAATTAAGTAAATCTTCAGTAATAATATATAATTTCCTTTAAGAATCCTTTGTCATCTGAAATGGTGACGTAGTTTATGTATTCATTCAGTAATAGAGAGTGCTTATTTTGGCAATTGGAGACAAATATCAGTAACTTTCTAGGTATCTAAGTTGACCAGTGATATTTCTCGTTGGAAATGCACTTTCATCTGTTTCGGTCCAAATATATGTTACAATTTGATAGTAAGTTAAAAGTAGATGTTTCTCTCTCTGAATTCTTATTAGTGTATCCTAGTTCTAGTTGATTACTATCTTGTTTTATCTCCTATTAGTGTATGTTGAGGACTCGTATTTTGTAATCCCAATTCCCCTAGATGTATGGCAACCAACTGTATATATATTTTATACATGAATGTAATGAGATTTGAGAGTTTCCATCATTATCTAATTCTTGACAATCATAAACACTAATATGGCACCGGAGCATGACAACTCTGGGAAAACCTCCACCTCAGCGATGCCACTTCTTCGTTGCCTCATATCAGCATGTCGTCTCAAATCCGCTCTCTCACGCACATCACTTCATCTCTCTTAAGCTCGCAACGAGCAACTTTCTCTTTTTTAGAAAACCCAACTACTACCCTACCTCGAAGGCCAAAATTTTCATGAACTTATTATAGTTGCAAGACCATGCCCGTTTATGCACTCTCCGACTGCAAACCATTGGTCTTTCATCATCTCTGTTTCTCCTTCTCTTTACCTACATGCCTTCACAGATGCGGACTGAGCTGGCAGCATAGACAACCGTAAGTCCACTTGTGGTTTTGCAGTTTTCTTAGGTGACAATTTAATTTCTTGGACCTCCAAAAAAGAGCGACACAGTGGCTTGTTCCTCGGCGGAATCAGAATATAAAGAATTGGTGGATGGCGGCAGAGGAATTGACTTGGATTCAATCTTTTCTATTTGAACTCGGCATTCATCCTCCTAATGCCTGGACTCTTTGGTGTGATAATAGTGGTGCAGCTTATTTATCTCTTAATCTGAATTTTCATGCTCGGACGAAACATGTGGAAATAGATTATCATTTTGTTTGATATAAGATTGCTATAAAGAATCTTCATGTCCGCTTCATTTCCACCATAGATCAACTGGCAGATGTCCTCACTAAGCCTTTAGCTTTGGTAGGTTTCAGTTTCTTCATGACAAACTCAAGGTCAAAGAGGCACCTTCAGTTTGCAAGGAGAGTATTAGTGTATCCTAGTTCTAGTCGACTACATC
The DNA here is from genome assembly GCA_035772735.1 of Datura wrightii. NCBI lineage: Eukaryota > Viridiplantae > Streptophyta > Magnoliopsida > Solanales > Solanaceae > Datura > Datura wrightii. The sequence continues at coordinate 171,252,789 of JASDFA010000010.1, read as the reverse complement.
TAGTGTATCTCCTATTAGGGTATGATTAGAACTCATATTTGTAATCCCAATTACCCTAGATGTATGGCAACCAGCTGGATATATATCTCATGCATGAGTACAATGAGATTTGAGAGTTTCCATCATATCTAATTCCCGACAATCATAAACACTAATAATTCTGAAAGGATATGTTTTTTATTCTTGTTCACGAAGATGAGCTCCTATTTTGTAGTTAATCTTGCTTTTCCAGAGACATGTAACTATCAATGCTACCTTAGTAGCAGTTAAATATGTAGATTGTGGATTATCATATTAAGCAATAGAGCTCACACTTTTGCACGATATCAGGTATATGTGACTGATAAATTTCTAGGTTCATTCTAATTGAGTTATATGAATATGATCATCAAATTACCTGGGAGAAGGGATCTCTTGCTTACTGCTCTTTATATTGCATCCGATGTTTGGAGTCTGTGAGCTGCTGGTTGGTGCCTCATCTTAGCTCTGCTATAAATAATGTAGGGCCAAGGAGATGGAGATGGATTTTCAAGAATAAGGTGACAAATTACAGTCCACAGACGATTGTTTATATTAAGAGCTATTTGAGGCTTTAGGGAATCCATTTTGCGATCCTTCCTTCTCTCAGAAAAGCACTGGTCAACCAAACCTGGTTTTCCTAAAAAGACTTGTCCAAACAAGTAGAAGTAGAACGTTAATTCTACTAAACTTGTTTCCCCACATTCTTTTTTATTTTCCTGCACCTTCAGTTTGAGGGTCAATTCTAGTTTCAGGGAGAACCCAGAGTTGTATCCTTCTCCTCTTCTTTCACCACCCTTTCTCATACCTGTTGTGTAGCCCTACGGGCTGGACTCAGTAGCTTATCATAATTTACCACCATAGTCTTGTTCCGTGGAGGTGATTGCAAAGTATAACATGATGAGGATTATAAGAAAAATGAAGGGGAAAAAAAGTAAATCGCCATATGATGTCACTCACGTTGGGGTAGCGTGTGATCTTCTGTAGAAACTAAACTAAAAGTTTTATGAATGGTGCACTTTTTCAGAGATGAGCAATATTAACTATTGTTGAGGGTTAACCGGTTAAGTATTCCAATTTGTTTTGTCGGATGAGATATTTTTGGAGGTTGAGATTTCACCATGCTTTCATTTTAAGTGCCTTACCTGTTATTTTAAATCTAAAGCTTGCACCGCCCTCTGGTGAGAAGATGTGTTCGTCAGAGGTCGAGATGATCTTCCTACCACTACTATCAACCTAAGCAGTTCTTTTTAGTAAGTTTCCTGGTGTCATGGTAACTCTTCTAGATGGGTCCAGCACATTAATCAAGTACATTTGTAACTCTTGTCCAAAGAAAACGAGTTTGACTTCAGTTTATAGCAAGAATCTTTTTGAACCAGCCACTTCTTTCGTCATGTCTGGAGGTAGAGATGACAAAATCAACCCATGAGATCATGATTTGCCTAACTTGCTCAAGTTTGGGTTGATAATTGACCCGCTTATTTCTTAGCCCATTTCACCCCACTCATTTCAATTCATCAAAGTTTGGGCTAATATCTGACCCAAATTGATTCATAAGAAATCTTGCCAAAATATTTCAAAAAGATATTTTATTTTATTTAAATATATTATAGTTAGTCATAATAAAGAAAAATATTAATTTTATAAGTTATCAAAAGATTATAAAAGAATAAGTAAAGCAATTAAAACTTAGTTGAGTTGGGTGGATTGGGTTATGACCCGCATTTTAGCCCGTTTCAACCCATGTTACTTTTGGACGGGTCAATAACCCACCCATTTATTAACTCAGCTCATTTTGACCCGCCAAAATTCAGCCCAACAGCCCCATTTGCCACCTATACTAGCATGTGACTAGAGAATACTTTGAACTTATCTATTACAGAAATTGATTTCATCATAGTACTCAAAAACAAGCATAGTAGGCTGATCACGTTATTCTTTCTTGTAATTTAATTTCAAAAGATTCATAATTAGAGTATTCTATTACTTACCATGTTTTGATTTTTGAATTAGAAAAATCTTTTATAAGGTATGAAGTAATCTTAGCATATGATCTCAATGTCTCAGGACCACAGCAAATGCCTGGCAGATGTATGTGGAGCTTTGCATTGTGACCTTGTGATGGAATTCAAATCCAAGCAGACCAAGTGTAATCCTGCGGCAGCAGCACGAAATCGTCATTTATGTGAGGTTACCTTCTGAACTTAAGCCTATATGTCAGTCGGATTAACCTGCCAATTCTACTGGTTTCTTTTTGATCATGTCCGCTGTTTCCCCTTTCCTTGCAGGGTCTTGCGGACAAATGTTTTCCTGCTAATCAGAATCCATCAGCAACTCGTCTTCATGGTAAGATTTCTCCAGTGTTGGGATCTGAAGTAATTAATAGCTGCTTCTACTTGTGATGATCTTTGTCAGTTTGATGGCAGAACTATTCTTGCGCCAATTCTGTGATGCTCACACTTGCTCAAGGGGGAGAAAACCGTTTTCTAGAGGAGGAAAGGTACGGTTGATTACTGAAATGCCTTAATTATGTGCCTTCTGTTAAATCAAAATAACAGTTGTAGGACGGATTAGGGACTTTTGAGCTATCATGGGTATAACTTCATATGATACTCCACTGAGATGTAAATCCTGTCCAGCAATTTTTCATGGCACTCGTGTTACTTGTTCAATTGGAGCTTTTCGCTACATCTGTAATCTTTCCACCTTTTATGCACGTGACATATTATTTGCAGAAGCATACAAATCGGTTCTACTTGGCAGCTTCAGTATTGACGTTGATGCTGCTCCCTCTATTTTACCTTATTGTCTATTTGTACCAAAGGTACTTCCTCCCAACTTTGCATCAGGTAGTCTCCCTCAAAATTTGCATTAAAATAATTATTTCTTCATCTGCAGAGAAATGAAAAGGGGTACTCAAGAACTTAAGCGCATAACAAAAGTTGGAAGAAAAGCAAAACCTTCTTAGCTGTGTACAGTGTTGATACTCTTTTTGGGTGAGGATATTTATCTATCTTGTTTACCTCATGGAAAGGAATGGGAATGCATTGCTACACCACCAGTTTATGGAATGTATTCGTAATGAGCTGAAACATCTGCATCATGAAGGGATGGTAACAGATTAACGTTGTTCATCTTCTTCTCTGCTGTAGGCATTTCTTGGTAACGAATCATCTACTGTTGCTGGATGGTCAGAGTTCTGATGCAGAAAATACATTTCCTCCGTCAGCATGGTACGATGCATCTGAGCATTTAACTCTTGTCAGCCTGGATCAGCCGATCTTATTGAAGCAGTAACAGCAACTAAATTCTTACTCTCTGTTGTATCAATTCTCACAGATCCAGAGAACAGTTTTCTTGAGAAGACAATCACGATCTCTTTTCTCTTTAAGGAATTGTACATTGGGAGAACATGAAATCTTCGTGTTGTATGTTTCTTTGGGTAATCTAAAGTTTTAATTTTTGGGGTGTTGACCTTGCATTGTTATGACTGGTAAGTGGTAAGCTTGTGAAGGTGTTAACAAATGGTAAGTGGCAAAAACAACCACAAGGTAGAGGTTATACGCCTCTGTGCCTCATTTGGAACACATGTAATGAAGAAATAGGAGATTAATTCAAAATAATGATAATGATGTAAAACATTAAAAGCATTTGCTGTTTCATTTGTTTTTGGTGCTAGGAGAGAATATCATGTGTATTAATAGTAGGACAAGCTTAATAGACAACTGCTGACTACTTCGATCGAGTTCATATACAAAATTTATCCATATGATGAAATTTTGACTCGTTAAAAAAAAAGGATTTTGATTAAACAGTTGGGGTCAGATAACCAAGTTGCATACATTTACTGCTGCCCTCTCCCCACAAGGCCATAATTATATGTTCTATTCAGCAGTACATTTCATAAACCCCTGCCCCCTTTCTCTATTGAGAGTTCCACGTGTTCCCGTGTCTTGATAGATCTTAGACACACCAACGAGCTGATGGCGTCCAAATATTGGCTGTCTCCTTCCTTAAACTGCCAGCGTTGCTAACAGAGCAGTCTCTTCTGAACCATCCAGGCTGAAACTTACTGAGCTAACACATTGAACGCGAGGGATATTAACTCATTAGATAATAAGAAACCATCAGGGTCACTAAGCCTGATATATGCCAACACCTCATTGATCTTGTACCCTTCAGATAACAAAGAGCTGAATTCTTCTGCGGTGATTTCCCTCCTCTGCTCATCCAAGCAGACAACATGCCCACTCTCAATATGAGGCTTATAGACCTCACAAAGGGAGAGAATAGTTGAGCTGCCAAAAGCTTTGCCAAATGACTTCAAATCCAACCCTCTAGCAGTTCTCAAAGACAGCATAACAACATCCATTGCTATGCCCTGGGCATCTACTTCACTGTCCGGGAAACAATTCACTAGTCCATTCTCCAAATTTTGCACAAAACCCATGTAATCTTTCAGCTTCCTCGGCCTTGAAAACCTTAGTCCATTGAGATAACTGGCTGACCCCAGTCCAAAAGCATAAAAGGATTTGTTTATCCAGTATGTGTAATTGTGCTTGCATTGATAACCACTTTTGCAGTAGCTACTTATCTCATAGTGCTCATAACCAGCATCTCTTAGCATTTCAGAGGCCATTCTGTAAAAATCAGCAGATTGATTTTCAGAAGGCAGAGGGAATTCCCCAGCTGTATACCTGTGGATACAACAATTTCAGTTCAGAAGTTCAATGTGCAAGTGTATTCACTACAAATGTGCTCTTTTTTCTGCTAACCAAAAAAAATGTAGGATATTCTTATCTATACTTGAACAATCTCACAAGTTCCATCTTTATAGCTGAAATAGCTCTTGCATTAGAAGTTATGGAGAAACTCTCAATAAAGAAGCATGTAATATCAACTTATTGAAAATTAGCGGATAAAAGACACCTCGAATCAATTGGGGAATCTTAGTTTGGCAAGTGAAGGTTGTATTACTTACAAAGATCCAAACTTTGTATCTTGTTCAACCTGTAAATCATAAACTGACACATGTGTAGGATTTGCTTGAATAGTGAGGCTCAAGCTTTGTTCCCACATATGTGGCTTCTGATGAGGAAGTGAAGAAATGAGGTCCACACTCCAATTCTCAACACCACATGACCCAACAATGTCAATAGCCTCATGAATTTCCTGTACACCGTGCGCTCTCCCACAACTCTTAAGCAACTCCTCCTGGAATGCCTGAACTCCCAGGGACACTCTATTAACACCCAACTTCATCAAATCTTTCAACTTTGCAGCATCAAATGTACCAGGGTCCATTTCTATTGAAATTTCAGCATCAGAACACACCCCAAATTCAGCATCCAATGTGTCCAGGACTAGAGATACCAATTTTGGTGGCACAAGTGAAGGTGTCCCTCCGCCAAAAAAGACGGTCTCAAGAGGTGACTTGTAGTTGGAAGGTATTGATGTAGCTTTAACTTCTCTGCATAGGAAATCAATGTAGTTAACAATTCGCGGGTCGTCATCACCGTGAGGTGAAGATGACCCCAAAGCGACGATGGGGAAGTCGCAGTAGTGACAGCGCTTTCGGCAGAACGGAAGGTGAACGTAAGCTGAGGTTGGGGTATGCTGTTGTAGCAACATACTCTCCAGTGAGGCATTGTGTCGAACAGGTAGTGGGGGTTTTGTTATTGCAGTGATAACTGTGTTTGAGTAGTTTCGGGGTTTGGCCGCCTTAGAGGGAAAGGCCGTGAATATGGGAGTGAACGCTGATCTCAGCATGTTTGGGAAGGCCACGCCGACATATAAGGTGTCAAGCTTTGTACAGAAATTAATTCTAAAAGTATTTCAAAGTTCAAACTAGTGGAGTTGGTTTGATTGAATGCCCAAGTGAAATAGTCAAATCTTTCTATAACCTTTCTATAACAGTGTAATTTGTCAACATATTTGAATTATTATTGCAAAAAATATATATATAATAGATTTTTGTGATTCAATTTTTCTTCGGATTTTGTGCATATAGTGCATTGGACTTTTCTTATATATGTGTGTGTGCGCACACTATTAGTGGTGTAGCCAAATGTAGTATAGAGTGGCCGGCTCAACATTCTTCGTCAAAAAATAATTATAGATTAAAAATTATTTTTTATACATATATATTAAATCTTCTAACCTCGCTATTATATATTATTATTAAAAAAATATTTATCATAAAAACATTTGATTATGTCATAAAAAAAAGAATAAGAGTGATCCGCTATCCCGCAGGCAAAAAAAAAAAAAAAAAAAAAAATCGTTCCCGCTACAATTTTGCTCAATCTCTGTATTTGGCGGCTAAAAAGATCCCTTCGTTTTCGCGTCTACTGTAAGATTCCTCTGAAAAGCCATGAATTCCAGAGAGCTGACGCTGGTCTCAGCTGCCGCAGTGATTGGGGCCTTAGCCTCTGCTATGACCATTCGTTTATTCTTCAATCCGAAAAGGTGTTCTGTTACTAACCCAGATTCGGGAATTAACGGTTTCCATCGAAGGAAGACGTCTTCTCGGAACCCATTTGATCCTTCAAAACGACAAGGGTTTGTCGATTTTTATTCGCTTCAGTTCGGAAGTATGCATTTTTATTTAAAAAAAAAGAGGTAAATGGAAATGGTTTTGTGGGCGTAGGTATTTGTCGTGGGATGATTATTTTATGGCGATTGCATTTCTATCTGCTGAAAGGTCCAAGGATCCGAACAGGCAGGTACTAGTCTAATTTATGAACCGAATATTAAGCCTTTTGTTTTAATACAAAGTTATTTGGACTGGATGATTTGGTTTATACGCCAAATGTTTGTTGAAAGTTGTATTCTTGACGCTGAGCTGTTGCCAAAAGCTAAATATATACTTCACTGCGTTCACTTTGTGAATTAACAGATCCCCATTATTAAGATTCCTTCCTAAATTTAATAAGAAGGGAAGGAATGCACTATTTTCTTACACAGTCGAACGTACGAGTAGTCTTCAGATGCTACACAAAAATGAAGTCTCCGAATCTGGAAGAAAAGCTACTGATTAGTATTTTTTATTTATTCCGCCTTTTAGGTGAAACCAAAGTAGTTATGAGTGGTTATTGCCCCTTTTGACCTCACGATAAAAAGGGTGATCTAATAATGAGCGATGATCCGGTTTTTTTCCAACTGAATGAAGCTGCTTATAGGCAGTCGCATGTTAAGCTGTACTTGTCGAAATGACTCTTGTTCACGGTGCTCTAGTTAAATGCTCTGAATTCTTTTGTATGTTATTTTTACTGCTCTAATGCTACTTTGAAGTTGACTTTCTTGATTCAGGTTTCACAAGCTCCCTTGGGACTAACCCTTTTCTGGCTGCTTGGCAGGTTGGAGCATGTTTGGTGAGTCAAAATTATGTGATACTCGGTAAGATGTATTTGAAAGAATCAGTTATCTGTCTACTGATAGCTGGAAAATGCTTCATATCATTAATTTTTATTGTGAAAATTAATATTTGATCAGGAATAACTGCATAAATCATCTGATGGTCTTGTTGGAGTAGCTCAAAGATAGATGAAATACTTGATGCACTTAGGTGAATCAAGGATGCATGTTCACATTCAGTTAGGACCCTCAACATTTGGTTACATTCACTTAAGATAAGTGAATTAAGGATACGTGTTCACATTCACTTAGTACCTCAATATTTGGTTAGATTCACTTAAGATACTCTTATTAATCATTTCTTGATTTGAGAACTCTGATGGTCCTATACACCTTGCCATTCTATTGATTGAGTCATATGATTTTCATATTTGTTTAAAATGGACAGAAAAGATGTATAGATGGTTACTTCTGAAATAATAGAGAGGTTAAAAAAGTTGCATTCACCACTTATGAAGTGCTTTCTTAGAAACTGCAAACATTCAAGACGCGAGTCTTCAGTTGCCCCTCTTAAGTTGCTTTAGTCTTTGCACATTAGTTAGTATTATTTAATGTATGCTCTATCTCTATTATATCACTTGACGTGGAATAGATATGGCCACATTGCAACACTCGGGAGTATATTGGTGAATTTTACACTTGAGATGCATTCAGGATTTTTGATGTTGGAAGTCCACCTTTGACTCTCTGATTTGTTGTCTTTTTTCATATGGTATTTATTATTTGATTTGTGTTTCCGTATTACATGAATGTTTGATTAGGCTAATTGCATGACTTCTCGAATACACACATTTGGGCAACATATTTACTGCCAATAGGTTATTAGGTTCCATCTAATTGATGCGCTACTTTTAGCCAGGCATTGGATACAATGGGTTCCCACGTGGCTGTTCGGATGACAAGCTTCCCTGGGCAAAGGTTGTTAGTGTTCAAAATGCATATATCTTTATTATTGTCACTGTTATTCTAACTAATTCCTAACATTTCAGAAATCTAAAAATGGGAATCCATTGGAGACAAAATATCCGTAAGTAATAAGCTTTTCTGAGACAATTTTTATATGCAATTTATGTCCATAGACTACATAATGTTGTTTTATAAGTTTGTAATTGCCATACTGTGATACTAGTCATACTATCTTAATTCAAGAAACAATAATAGTCATAGTATTGTCTTAATTCAAGAAACAAGTTTTGTTCAGTCTACATTCGACGACTCTACCTCATTTCAAGCTTATCAATTCTCTTGCAGTTATGTTTGTCATGCTGAAGTTAATGCCATCCTGAATACAAACCATGCATCTGCTGCAGGACAGGTTAGCTTGGGTCTTGACCTGTGCAATATCGACCTGATGTCCTGTCACTCCTACTGCAAATCCCCCTTTTCTTCGCTCTCTAGACAGCCTCTTTTCTTATCAAGTCTATTGGAAATTATTTTATCTGGCTTGCATTTGCCCAGTGCTATCTCAAAAAATACATCTTACCCCTATTATGCAGAGGCTCTACGTGACAATGTTTCCTTGCAATGAATGCGCAAAGATTATAATTCAAGTAAGTCTGATCCTATATGACCTCTACATATCTATAGCATTCACAGCAACATTTTCTACTATGTTGATAATATGGGAGATTGCTTCTGTTTGGGAGCTTAAGGTTTTTTTGGATGTTCATTTTATAAATTTCCAGTAAGACATGCTCTAGCAGAAATTATGTGAAGACAACAAATTGTTAGATACCCATCAATGGAAAGCTATTGAACAGTTTGCAAAAGAATTTACATCTCAGTTTTAAAGCGGAAAAACTTGTTTCAGGATTTGCTGCTTATAATCCCTTACAAATCGAGATAATACAGATATAAGTAGGCACATTTGTTCCTTTATCAAGATATAAAGTTTAATGCACTGGGAACTAGGTTTGTGATCAGCTTTGCATCTCTGCATCTCCCACTGTCCCTTTTTGGTTTTCCATTAATTTATACTTCATAATATCTGTATTTGCAGTCTGGTGTTTCAGAGGTTATTTATTTTGTGGAGAAGAGATTGGACGGTTCTGACGCGGCATATGTTGCTTCCCACAAACTTCTGTCATTGGCTGGCATAAAAGTAAGTATTTGTAGGGTCAACTTTTCTCCAAGAAATGTTACCTTCCTTGCCAGAGTTATCATCTTACCCATGGGGAAATTTCTCCTCTGTACCTTCAATCCGTGGTGAAAAAGGGAGCAACATATATCAGTTATATTGATTTATGAACTTTAAATCCTGATTGTAGGTAAGGAGGCATCAACCACAGATGAAAGAGATCTCAATCAAGTTTGAAGAACTATAGAAAACTCCTCGATGATGTGCTCTTCTCTATGCTTTAATGTGTCTTGTGCATCTGTCTTGGGTAAAAGATGGAAGATGAATGCATCTTAGTCAATGCTGCTAAGGGGGTTGAGGTCTCTCCAACTTTCTACGTAGGATGTTCCAACTCTTGAGATGTGTAACAATGTTTGTAACTGCTCATTTTAAAACTTGAAGCTGTAACTTCTCTCTATTCCCTAAAACACCTTCACTTGTTACTGTAAAGATGATGAGTAAACTTCCCATTAAACAACTTAAACAGGTATTTTAGTAAGTGATTTTACGTAGAGAATTAGCCTGCATTTAGTAAAACTTGGAATCCGTATGCACTATTCAGTATATTTCAATTAACAAAAGATGGATAAAAGAAAGAATACTGAAACAGCGTTAGGATGTACTCATTAATTTAACACCTTTGGGGATTCAAAAACAAGATGGGTACAATATTTGATTTAGTAATAGAACAATAACCTAATTCTGTCAGCAAATCCCAAATCCTACTGTTTGATTAACCTCTAACTGTCTATTCATTCAGACGAGAATCACCATTTAAGAGCATTAAAAAAGCCTCCAAATCAAGTGTATCAAGCTCGCACCAGCAAGCTTAATTTTCTGAGACAAGGAAGTTTTACATGAGTATCATAACTTGGAGCAAGTTTTCCTTTTCTCTTCAGCAAGAGTTCCTCTATTGGTATTTCAGTAATTTAATCAGCGTTAAGGGCCTCAAGTTGCCTTCTGAGCTCTTCAAGGTCATCCGCAGGACCAACGACCTCTGTATTAGGTGGTTTCAGATATTCATCAGCTACTGGCAGCTCATGAACAATACCTTCGGGAAGGACACCTACAAGAAAAATAGACAGTACATTCAGGTTAACGTATAGATATTAAGAATGATATTTTCAGATGATTTCAACCTTTAGTTCTTTCTCTCCCCTTTAAATTGTAACATAAAATACGTCCATCACATAAAGTACAGTTGTAGGAAGCAACTGTCGCTGTGATGTCTAATATTTCCTTTTTCTAGTCGTCTTAACACAATTCCATGCAACTAGTGGTCTATTGTCTAATTATTTGTTACAATGCCACAAGTGACCACCTAGAAGTCATTCTATATTGTGTAAAGAATTGTTCCAAGTTATAATTGGTCAGTAAAAGATAGACATATACAAACAGTGACTCTTTGACTTCCACCTGTATAAACTAGAAATGTATCCAAAAAAGCTAAACACAAGAAAGAGAGCTTTTCCTCGTATGATCTGGCATCATCATAGAACAAGGAATTATATGCAATTTTTGGAATGTCTAATACACAATAGATAGGTCCAATTTCAGTAGATGATGCAGAATTTGGTGGCACACATTATGAAATAGTGAACTCACATCAAAAGTTTGAAGGACATCTTTTCAGCAAAGCTTTATTAATTGGCAAGTACAGTCTAAAGCTACAAATTGCCTAGAGGGTATGTGTTCTGCTTTCTATGCATCTTATTATACTAGTGCATGATGCTTGCAGCTTAAGGCAGTTCGCATGCCTATCCTAATCAATAGCTGAACAAACTGTATTTTCCCTTGCCCCTATTTACCTTCCAACTTCCATTCTCATGACTTGGTTCTTTTACCTTTGAACTCTCCAAACTTCGTGTAATTTCATTCTTTAGCTCATGGCTTCTCAGTCTTAGGATTTCAGATGTTTAGATGGAAAACTATGGATATCACAAAGTAAAGGTTAGTCACAACATCTTGGACTAAAGAAACTTTTGTACTGAGCAACATGGGCTTCATTTTTGAGTTATGAACTATGATCCATACAAGAATTTTAAGTTAGCAGATTAACTTTTTTCTTTTTGAGAAATTGCTAGCGGATAACTTGAGGCTACAAAAGCAAATTGTGTTTATCAGAGTTGACGAGTACCTGAATTTCTCGCATCAGAACCATCCAGCTCATCGTCAACAACACTGGAAGATCATAAGGCAACAACAAAATCAATTAATTATACAACAGCAAGATCAATAACAGTTATTAGACATCATACTTAAACTAGAAACTCAAGAAAGCTGTTAATGTGTTTTCAATAACAGTTATTAGACATCATACTTAAACTAGAAACTCAAGAAAGCAGTTAAAGTGTTATGTACCAATATGAGGCATGAGAGAAAGTAGTTGTCTCTAAGCTTACCTCTTTCTTTTTTTTTAATTTTAATTTGGATAAGATTTGAAGCTTACCTTATATTCCATTCATTATCTGCATGAACAGGGTTTTCTGCTGCTGATAATGCTTCCATGTCTGCCTTTGCTTTAGCAGCAGCATCCCTGGTAGGCTTTGCAAGAATGTATTCCTTCTGCAAAGTAGAGGTCATCATAAAATATCAGAACTTCAATTGAATATCAAATAAAGATTCCTCCTCACTTGTAGGACCATGGCCACTATACCTGTCGTTCCAAACAAGCAGCGTTTGAACATTGTGAGTTTGGCTTCATCTCCATTGTTGGAAAATAATCTTTGAGGGCATTGTACCCCTACAACAAGCGACAAGAAAGAAACTATAAGGATCAAAACTGTTGAGATACACTTAATTTCTCTCTTCACCTTGTCTTCCTTTTATAGGAGGCAAGTTCACTCCTCTGCTTGATCAGTTATTTGTTAAGGATGAATAGAGGACAAGAGGGAGTGATTGGCTTGAAGGAACTCAAGTCAACATTTTGACTTTTGAAAAAGTCAAGGAAAGGAGGAGGGGGAGAGAGAAAAAGAAATTGCAAGCTTTACCAGATATCGTGACACCTGGCCAAACTTCAACAAGTATTTCAATGTGTTTTGAACTAAAAGTCCAGCAACAACTCCCTATCAAAGACAGTTCAAATGTTAATTTACCAAATCAAATAACAAATTTGTAATACAGCTTCAATCAAAACATAAATAAGTTAATATTATTCTTCAAAAGCAAGTGGGAGCATAAACATGAGAAAAATCGCCATATTAGCAGCAAATGGGGCTATAAAGAGAAAGAGAACAATTTTAAAGATGAGAAGAACCAAATATCAACCACAACTTCTAGTGTCTCTTTTTATAATTGCCTATCATTTAAAAGTTTTTCACTTGGTGATCTTCTGGCAGAGAACTTAGAACTTGCCATGCATAAAATTAATAAAGAGAGGGAACAGACAAATAATTGCGGAATTAAGGTTTTTCATACCATTGTAGTAGGTAGAGATGCAGCACAAACCCCTTCACGCTTTAGAGTCCGTTCATCAATTCCAGATGCTACAACCTAAAAGCACAAGTATATTCCATTACAGCGAATTATTTAGTTTACTTGAAAGAAATCTTGGTTTGGAGTTCATATTTGGAAGAACAAAGTAGTTTCACATCATTTTTTAGTTATAAGATAACCTTTAACTTTTCTCAAACTTAAGCTTATTATTGTTATAGAGGACTGTTACAGAAATCAAGAGTCTCAATTCAAGTAAGATTGGTGATACTTGATTGAAGCCATTAGGAAAAATATCAATGAGTAAACATACCAGAGGAGGCACACATGCAAAGCAGGCAGTTTCGCCAGGAATCAGCAATTGTATGTGACCTGACACAGCATCTTCAGATACACCTACCAGATTCCGTTCATGTCTGGTTTAATTCAGAGTTTCCTGATGCACATGAAAGAAAAAAAGAAAAAAAGAAACATGAAATTCAGCCACTTACCAGATTCCATCCATGTCTGGTTTAATTCATTGCAGGCCTGCATTACGATGAATTACTTAGCAGGTAAAATTTACCAAACAAACAAATAACCTAAAACCTAATATCAAGTAAGCTTGTTTTTATACAGATTAAAGAAGTACTTGCAAAAAGAACGAGTTTGGAGATACTTTCAAACAGGAGGAATTAGAGGACATGAAAACACACACTTGCCATAAATTAAAATTTTAGGTAGCAGATATTTGCTCACTTGATTTACAACCATCCTTGCTTCATAATTATCTACACAGCTCAAGACGAGGTCAACCCCACTACCACTCTTAGTTGGCTGGAATGATTTATTTGTAAGACTTGACATAAATGTGTCAAAACCTTGCACTGTTGTGATATTCAACGTGTAGCTCTACAAAGACAACACAGAATGAGAATAAGAGGAAGATGGAGAAAACCATAAGAAATTAAAAGATGCAGGAAAAAAGGCATATTATTGAGTAAAAGTGTAAAACAACATTAGCAAAGAAATGTCACAAGCAACACACACTACCATAATAATTTAAGGTTCAAACCGGACAAACTTTCAACAAACCTTATGGGATGGGCATACACATTCATGCAGTATGTAAAAGTAGAAACAATGCCAAGTCTTCACTGGACATGGTCCAGAGAAGCAGAGAGAAAGAGATGGGACTTGAAAGTATGAATTGTTAGTTTCTTTCATGCTTCAAGTACTAGATGCAGGATATGGTTATATTCTAATCCATAAATGATCTGGACCAATTTTCTAGCACAGTTCATTGAAGAAAAAACTATATACATCCAGGCTCCAGGGACCAGTTAAGAAACTTGAAGAAGTCAATACCACACTCACGACCCAAACACTGTGAAGTCCTGCTACTCACAACCTATCTATAAAGTGAGCGGACCAACAAGAGGCATTATTGTCAACTGAAATGAAACAGAATTGATACTTAAGCTAATAAATAAATAGGAAGAAGGATACTGAAAGAGAAGGTTTTCTTTGTTGAATACGAGACAAAATTCTAAACGTCCTAGTTTCTCAGGACCTCACCTCCAATTAAAGAAAAACTAGTTCAAAATAAGGTAAAGCATTTAAGAGTAATTAACAGTTGATTTTACAAGGACAAGGCATTTATATCTTCCAATCATATCTTCAGGAATGAAGTGGAAAGAAGAAAAATTGCTATAATTGTTTATGTCCTGATCTTGGTGGAAAAGCACCCCAAACAAAATTTCCTTTAAAACAAAGCCCTAAGTAGCAAACTGCAAAATCCTACCTCAAGCATAACATCAGGATTGATCTCTGAAAGAGTTTGTACAGCAGCATCTGTCTTTGTCATACCAACCTAGAAGTGACATTAGAATTGCATGGTTAAATGCCAAAGTGATAGTTCTTTATAGCTTAAACAAAGGATACCAACTTATCATGTTAGGAAAACATAAAACTTTGGCTCAGCAAAACAAACTATCAATATAGAAATGTGATCACTCACTAGCTACTAAATATGTACACAAGGAGAAATGGAAATAAGAATATTTCTAGAAACACCTGCTCTGGGCGAAAAAATAGCCTATTCATATTAGCTAACTCCACTTTGTCATAATCATACAACAAAAGACGACCTATGCCACACCTTGTCAGCATCTCAGCAGCAACACTGCCAACACCACCTATGCCCTGTCATGAAGAATTTGCGAAGTCATGAGCAAAATATCAAGGACTAGCAGAGGCATTCTACACGAGTCTAAAGTAAAATATAGAAGACTCAAATACATGTTTAAAAGAGAGAAGTCTAAATAATTATTCTGATAGCTTGATGGACATATTAAAGATTTTGCCGTTCCTAGGCCTTAACCAGGGCCCTAAGCCCTTTAGGCACCAATATATGGCCCGGTAAAATAAATCCTACAGATACCTTTAGAAAGTCCAGGAGCTTAATACTCAGATTGGTGCAGTCACTATAGCAGATGTATGATGGAAATAATGGGCGATTTCTTTTTTGTTGATAAGTCAAAATAAAAGACAATATTTCAAGTGTAAAGCACAAAAATCAAGACATTATTTTATATACATCTAAGACCTTGACAAGAAATACTAAATAATACGAATCTCAAGTTCATAGCATAATTGGAGGTCATGACACATGTAAAATAAAATTGGAGAGTAAATATTCAGTTCTATAACATGACAAATACAGAATTTAACATAAGGAGGTTGATAAAGTACATACAACTATGGCAACTGAGAACTCTCGTATTCTTTCATAATTATTCACAATACCCATCCTCTGGAGCGCCATAAGCCTGCTATAGGGATTGCTATCAACAACTTCAGCACTCATGTCCTGCCACCATCACAATCATGTAATTATTTGACTAAAGTTCTTGGTTAATTCCAATGCCAATATGGCATGAAGGACTATATACACTAACCTTGACTTTTGAACGGCGAGTAGTTCCTGACTTCTCAAGAGCGGCGATGTTTTCAGCATGCAAATGCATCTAGAAATACAACCAAAGAGAAGAAAATATCAAAATCTCATGACCGGACATGAGAAAAAATGATTGAAGGTTAATGGCATTTGAGAGATATGGTGATTCTTTTAACAAATACTGTAGTAAATTTAAAAAAATCATTGACAGTGCTTCTCCTCCTTTTTTCTTTAAGGTTACATGTAGGTTTAGACATATAGTAAAGACAAAGTAGATGTGAAAGACCAAAATCCTGCCCAATTATGTTTCTACTCTAAGTAACCATGTTAAATTTTGGGGATTATCAAATGGCAAATATATGCATTTCACATTAGTCATATGAAATGAACATGAAGAACTCCTATATAAAATAAGAGATAAACCAAAGCCCATTTAGCATAAGATATTATGAAGGATATGAATTTGAATACATTTATAAATACTTTTGAAATAAATTGAGGTTCTGGATTCTGGAGGATGAAACTGTGATGCTTACAAACAAGAGCAATAACTATGCCTCAATTCCGAACAAGCTTCAGTCAGCTAGATGAATCCTCACCGACCATAATTCTCCATTTGCATTCATCTTAGGCCAGACAAAAAAGTACTAGAACTCCTTTTTCCTATGAAACTGCAATGCTTAATGCAAGATAATTTATGACAAATCTAAACTCCAATTGCACGTAAGTCGTATAAACTGCACATTCAATGCATCAAGAGACGGACTGATTGAGTAGTCATTGACCTAGGCAAATATGGTACCTAAATTCTGAACATAATCAGCATTCAATCAATTGGCCCCATAATGAATTCTTCTACTTTACTATAGTAGATCCAGTCAAATTGGACCTAACATTGGCGTTTAAGGATTGGGAGATTGAAGAATTCGCAACACCATGGAACTGAGGCAATGCCGGTCAGACAAAAAAAAAATACATGGATTCTTAACTCGTGGATCAAAGACGCAAATTTCATGTATGAGAGAATTTTTTTTAAAAAAAAAGTCGTCTTTCTCGAGAAAAGAATGAACTTAGATACGTGAAAGTACCTTGTCAATTAGAGCAAGATGAGAAGGATCTGAGATTGATTTCTTTAGAGATTGGAGATCATTCAGCAATTCTTTGAGCTCCACCTCCATGATTTTCACCGATTTGACTACTCCTTTGGTATGAATTTTGCTATGTTTTGCTGGGGTTTTAAAGCAAATCTGTGAATATTATTGTAATCTTATCAAATTTCAGTAGTAACTTCAATAGCTTTTGTCAGTCCTTTTGAGGTTTTGGAGTCGTCATAAATCCCAATTCCATCAAATCGAATTTCCTTTCTTTTTTTTTCCTAAAAATAATAATTATTTCCTCTTCTTGACTTCTTTTTTTCTTACAGAAAAGAGGAAATTTTACACATTCCTCCCTATGTTTTTTGACTTGTTACACAAACTTCAACTGTAGTTTCAAATATTACATACAATGCTCTTCTTTCGTTATTTTATATTGAAAAAACTATATTGTTAGTCAAAATTCCTCTCGTATGTTTTATTTTCTATAACAACATAACTTTATTTTATGCAGTTACATTTTGGGTCATTTAGATTCCTGAGAATAGAATGAAAACCAAATGGGAAATGATGTTATAAAATAATATAGGGAAAGAAAATTATAGAGATTTTTGTTATTAATAATGTAATATAATTGAGGTAAGAAAAACTTACTATACGAACCATTTTTTGCTAAAACTTTATATGATCAAGGAAAGAATTTTCAAATTTTAGTTTTGCGTATAACAGGATACATGCAATTCACTAGTTCTTGATTTTAATTATAAAATTTTAGCCGAATACACAATAGTTATTTAAATTTGTCAAAATATTTCATTTAAACACTTGTGATATGTTTCTATTGAGCACTTGAATATATAATAAAATATTTTTATTAAACATTTAAATAATTAAAAAACTTTTATACAGGTGCTTAAATGTCCATTATATAAATAAGTTAATCAAAATCAACTGAAATATGCATGAGTTATTTATTTTTTATTATCATTGACGGTAGTATAACAATCCAGAGTTATTCTCTCGATTCCCGGGATAACTTGTTTCCCAACTAAACGACCACCGAAAACATTATGCCACTCTTGCCTTTCAAAAGCATCTACAAATTTGTCCCAAAGACTGCCGAAGGAGTTGTATCTTTTAAGTTTTGGGATAAAAATATTTAAGTAACAAAATTATTTGAAAGTTTTCTCCCAATTGGATAAAGTTCAAAAGATGATTTACAAATTATAGGAAATACAGATTCCTTTGCTTTCCCTCATCTAAGAGCAAAACATTTGCAAAGGGCATATTTTCAGCTTTAACTGAATTTGTAGACGCATACAAGCCCTCCCCAAAAATTAGCAGGGGAAAGAAGAACCCTTGCAGTTGCAGGTCAGTAATGCTAAGCATGAAACAAGAACTTCCAATAGGATTAGAACAGCAGGATGCATAGATAACTGAATTCAATTTTGTGAAACTGAAAATCCAATGTTACAAACATGGAAAGAGTGACAAGGAAGAAAAACTAATAGGATCAGGGAGCCATCTTAAGGTTGGGCAGCCTCCAAGAGTTTCTCATATACTTGTCTAGCTGTCAAATCCTCCACCTGATGCAGTGAAAAAATATCAGTGAGTTTTGACTCAGAAATAACTATTAATATGCAGTGTTTAACATGGATACTTCTCTATAGCCAAATTGTATCTTGTTTCATAATGGGAGGATTTAATACTATTTTTAAGCGTTTTCAAAGTGCAAAAATTGTGAATGAAAAGCTTTTCATTGATGAAATAGGTAGAAGTCCTTGCCAGGAAAGGACACACCACTAAGCAATTTCCTTTAATTTTTTTATTAATGTCTATGGGCTTTGATGTTTCAATTTGTCCCCTCAAAATTGAAAATTTGATTGATGTAAGGCCAAGTTGATGCAACTGGTAGCTGCAGGTATACTCCTCTGCACGTGCCTACAGCTTCTTGTCATGCAGCTTACAAGGAATTATTCAAAGATAATATAATCTGACACAGTGGTTTCTTGGCAAAGCTTAGAATAGAGAGCACTTTCTCAGACTTGGAAACAGGTAATTCTTTGGTACATAATCACTAGATTTTATTTATGACAACTAGCCTAGGTCATACTTCCAACTGTGGAGTGTCCAACCAAAATATAGATGAATACTTTCTCGGGTATCTAGCATCACTGAATTTTGATCCTACAAATATTCTTCTGTGGAGCTTCTATTGAATTTGATATTCAGGTCACTGTTACACCAAGCCTCAGAACTTAAACTCTATAGCCATAATATACATGCAGAAGATAGAAGGGAAGACTTATGGTCAGTGTCTCACAAGATCTATACAGGTTAGAATTATGGCTTTATTTCTCAAGGAACTAGAGAATATATAAAGTTTTTTTCAAATGATGCAAATTGTTGATGTCGAAATTAGCACTAGATAATATTTACAGTCCGATCCAGC
This sequence comes from Datura wrightii, assembly GCA_035772735.1. NCBI lineage: Eukaryota > Viridiplantae > Streptophyta > Magnoliopsida > Solanales > Solanaceae > Datura > Datura wrightii. The sequence continues at coordinate 171,233,323 of JASDFA010000010.1, read as the reverse complement.
GAAAGAGGAAATTGACCAAAAGTTTAATAGAGAAAATAGTAGAAGTGTGTATGGGCAAACACACTGCGAAAATTAGAAGTGACAATTTGGACTTACTACAAGAAGCTTTGATTTGCTATTCCATCCTCTTTGGAGAGTCATCTGAGATAGTTTCAGACCCAGTACCTGCGTCAACAGAAAATCCTAGTGGTTCAGCAAATCAACCAGCAAAATGTCTAAATTATGCGCTCAAATTTGATAGTTTTGCCAAGAGGCCAAAGCAAAAATGTTCAGCATACTCGGCCCATAAATTCCAGAAGTTCATTGTTAGCTTCCCCACGAGCTGCAGGTGCAGTTACTGTGACCCGAACATCATCTGCATTTACTCCTACAACAATATAAATGTGAGATAAGCTTCTCCTGAAGATATTAGAAGTGTCACTTCTTCTAAGTAAGTTGATTGGCGTTAGTGCATTTTTAAGACAAGGCCAGAAAATCTCCAAGTCACATCTAAAGAGTCTTTTCTCCGAGTCCAAGAGCATATCATTATAACAGAAAGCTAAGGTATGTTATTATTATTATTATTATTATTTTGATAACCGTGGTGTACAGGCCAGCTTGCGCGCAAGCTACGTTATTATTATATAACCATTTTTCTTTTCCATCAAATGACTATTTTACAATAAAGTTGAACCTAAATAAAAATGTTTCGTCCCACCACCGAGGCAGATCCATATGAAAGTTCTGAGTTTGGACAACTAGGACATCAACATTGAAGCCAAAATAGATAATTTAACAGAACAACCACTAAATTCAACTTTTATAACTAGCAGAAGAGTAAGAATCATTATTAAATGTACTTAATCATCTGCAAAATAGTTCAGTTGACAAATTATTTCCCAACTCTAAAGGAATTGAAGCAAATGAGAGTGTATAACTTCCAAAAATCACTGAAAGATTATTTACTTGTAATTGCTGACCGTTGGGCGCGGTCCTCGACTTCTATTGCCACTTGCACAAGGCCACCTTCTAACTGTGAGATGCAGGGTGGTACAGGAGCATCCTACATACAACAAGAAAATATTAAGTCCTAAAGGTATTAAGTTGACACGTAAGACACAAAAAAGAAGGAGCATTCTGTGATAGAATAAAGCATAAAATTTTACATGATCCTACAAACAAAGCAAGGGACATAAAATACAGAAAAATTACACACGCTAATGCAGAAAAGATGTTTCAGAAACCAGCACAACAATCAATTTTATGGCTTGCTACAAATACAGAGAATACATAGGCATAACTATGTAATGCAGCCAGGAAGTGAATAACAGCAAAAACCAGGAAGATATAATACCTGTGGATTTGTCTCAGCCGCAATAGTACTAAGTGCCCCATCAACTACATATATGAAGGAGGCACTCTCCAGATCTTCTTCTGCCCGATAGCAGACAAACAGGCCACAACCCTTACAGGACATCCGAAACTGCTTCTCCAGTTTCCCTTCACCACTTGAAAGCAAAAGCAGAAGGTTTCAAAAGAATGTCAGGTATTAAACTATTACTCATATCAGTCATCAAGTAACAAAGTTCTTTTCCAGTGAAGCAAGAGACATAAGCTAAAGATCTCTAAGTTAATAATGGATAGACACCGCATAAACGCGCAGCTGCATAAGGCCAACCGACAAGGTACATTCGAAAGACAGAAGTAATTTAGTCCAGGTTAAGTTCAGTTTTTCTCACCGACATTTGACTGTATTTTATTCATCATTTTTGTGGTTCCTTGAGGATAATAATATTTTGGTCTGCACATTCTCCACGTCCATTCTATTTATGTATTCCAGTAACTCAGATAGACCTATTTACAACACTTCCAATGATGTCATTCCACACTAGGTAATTCATTACTGCTGGATTATATCAGCTTCTTTTTAACTCTTAGCTTCTAACAGCACTACCCTTTCAAACAGAGCAGGGTATTTCATTTTAAACTGAAAAAACCTTGTAATCTTGACACGTAAATTTCCTACATCTCTTCTACAGCTGATTGCATATACTGGTAAAGGAAGTAACATCCAAAGACTAAAGTTTACAGGAGCAGAAAGATTACCGCTTTAGAAGAACTTTCCCCCCATCATCTACACTCAATCTTGCGAGATACTTTTTCTTATCCAATACATATGCTTTGTCTGTTTTCCTTTTTGGCATTTTCTGCAATTGATTATCTACAACCATACTTTAGCAAGGAGAATGCCCTGTAATTGGCTGTAATGCCACAATATAATAAAAATAACAAAAACTCCTCTCTCATTCTTCGGATAATTGTATGGAAATCTTTCTCCATTATGCCAAGAACAAGAAAGGGTTATGCAGCACCTAATCACATCTAATCCGTGCAAACACAACAAAAGACTACAATTCATTAGACGTCCAAAACATTGGAAAGTAGAAATTCTCAAAGTTCAATGTAGCATGTATCACATTTCATCATAGAACCAAAGAGGCAACCAAATAAACTAATACTATAGCCATAACGACTCAATAGTTCTGAAGAACTTGTCCATAGGAGATTACTGCCAGGCCATAGTTCACTCTATATAACTCTTCAGCTTAAGATTAATTCAACCAGTTCCTTCACTGTCATTAGCATAAAACTAACATCACACCTGAATTATATCAATCTAAAAAGAAGCTCAAAAACAAAGTTTTTACTAGATTTTTCAAATACTTTTAAAATGTAAAAAATTGTGATGTAGATAGTACTCTAACTTCAAAATACAAAGACTTTAAGAAATCAGTACCCGAATTGGCGCTCATTCTTTCAGAGACAGTAAGAGTAAATTGGTTGATAGAATAGAGAGATAGAGGGGGAAGTGCGAACCGGAGATGAGGACGTGAGAACTGCAGTGCTTGCAGTAGTAGACGAAGAGATCGGAGTTGGGACCGTCGGGAACTGCGTCCTCGCTCGAGTATGTGTGCGTTGTCCTCTTCGGCATCTTTCTCCAAAACCTTGCAAGTACCACCCAGACGGAGAGGATGAAATATTCTCTCTGTCTCTCTCTCTCTCTCTCTCTCTCTCTCTCTCTCGTTTTTCTTTCAGGTCCTTGTATATTCCAAATAAATTCTACTTTCGCCTTACTCCTTTTCCTATTTGGACAGTTCGCCTCCAACCTCACCGTAAAAATTCAAATAGGACACCATAATATATATTTCTTTTCGAAAAAGAAAAATGATGATCTCAATTTCGGATTAAAAAAAATCAATATAGTCAAATCTCGTTATAATAATGTTTTATTATAACAATTTAATTTTTTCTAAAATAGATTTTTCATGTTATATTTTACTTCTCTATAATAGTATTCTACTATAAAAACAATATCGTTTAGTATAGCGTTACATTCTTTGAAAAATTACCCTTCAATAACAATCATACTCAAATATCATGCAACGATATTTTATAAAAAATATAGTATGTATAAAAATAAATATTAAATATTATTAATGTTTTGCGGGTAATAAATTTCAAGTACAAATATCTAAAAGGAAAAACTTATATTAAAATAATGCTTAACGGTTATGGTCGTAACTTCACGAGGAAAGGCTACTGATGTTTATCTTTTATATTCATATTTTTTCTATTTTTTTTACTTAAATTGTCTATTTTTATTTTACTTAAATTGGTTGATAAACACATTCTCTTCTTGGTACATAAAATTATTAAACTAGATTTTTATGTACTTTTATTTATAACAATTAAATGAAATCTAAATGTTAATATACATACATAACAACACCTCACTATTATAAAATTTTCAGACAAACACTGTCACTATAATAAGATTTGACTGTAGTAGATTCTTGGCTTAATACATGGTGAGTTCATAAACTTGTCAAGACGTTTCATTCAGATGCTTAAATTAAGTTTTGGTCCAATTGAACACCCTAACTCCTAATAAAGTGTTTCAATTAGATATTTTCAGTTCAAATTTTGCAAAAAAAAAAAAATTATGTTTGTTCTCATTCGTATATTAGAAAGTTAAGTCAATCACATAAAATATGTAATCTCCTTAACTAAACGCATCGGTCTTAATAAGCTGTAAAACTCTAGGCGTTTTCTAATTGAGGTGGATGCATATAATTAAAGAAAATTAATGACATATTTTATGTTGTTGATTTAACTACCTAATAGACGAATGAAAATACGCGAAAAATAAAATAAAATTTGAATTAAAAAATATCTAATTAAAATATTTTATTAGAAGTTAAGGTATTTAATCAGAACATATCATCATTTGAATGTCTAGAGTAACCTAACAAATTTAAAATCTAACTATACATTAAGCCAAAATATGATTGGCATTTCGTTTCATGTCATATAATATGAACAACAATCTAATGCATTAAGGGCGCGTCACGTGACTGATTTGGAAGTGAGTTATATAAATATCAAATTTTACATAAATAAAATCACGTTAGTTAGTTGTTTAGGATCAAATAAGTTATTCATGTATAAAATTAATATGTTGTTTGATTTGCAATTTAGAAACTCGCATAACTAAATACATGTATAAATTATGAGATAATTTATATATTATTCTATACAGAATAAAAGATGGAATAACTAATACATAAATAACTAAATCTTGCATAAAATAATATATATAAAAAATTTATAACTAATCTTAACATTACTAATATCAACACAACTCTATCAACCGTAAAACGATCCGTGATGAATCATTTTTTTCAAAAGATACGTCCAAACTAAAAATATCTTTTATTTTAAAACGAAGAGAATAGTAAAAACTTTTTTATTATCATTTCCTTCACCTTTATTTCATTTGAGACACAATGTGAGAGAAAACGTGATGTTGTATTGATAATAAATAATATCGGAGTAAAAGTTATTTAACATGTGATAAGCGCGGAAGGAATTCACAATCGAACCACCCCAAGGTCAGACATCAACAAAGATCAAACAACACTTGATATTACATTCAGATTATCAAAAGGATCAATCAGATTTGGATTAATTATCTTGTTTGTAACCTCATTATTATTAATTTAATTGGTTGATCATAAACGAATCTTAAGTTAAAAAGAGTCATTACTAGAATTTGAACGCCTAAAATTGTACGGTCAAATCGCATTATAATAAAAATATTTATATGAAAATTTTATGACTATTATAATAAGGTGTTATTATACGTGCATATTAATATTTGACATTGAGATCTCATTTAACTAATATAAATAAAAGTTCGCAAAAAAATTAGTTTAATAATTATATTTATAAAGAAGAAGAGATGTATTTGTTAACCAATTTAATTCAAATAAATAAATAGAAAAAGTATGAATGTATAAAAAAGCAAACACCAGCAATCTTTTGTCATGAAGTTATAAGTATAACTGATGGACGTCATTTAAATATATTTTTTTCTTTTAGATTTTCGTATTTGAAATTTACTATATGCATAATACTAATGATTATTATAATAAATATTTTAACATTTTATATTATGCACAATATATTTCTTTCGAAATATTATTACACAATATCCTCCATCGCGATATTAAGTAAGAAATTGGAGGAAATCAAGGCATATCTACTTCTTGAATATGACTATTATAGAGGAATAATCTTACAAAAAATGAATCTCTATAATGAATGACATTATTATTATAGGTAGAATGTTATTATAAAAAATTAAACTAGAACATAAAAAGTATCAATTTATTTAGAGAAAACTAAATTGTTATAATAAAATATTATTATAATAAATAATTATTATAATAAAATTTGACGGTACAAGAAACGCATCCGAATTAAGGAGAGAAGAAAATGAAAGCACGTTGAATATTACACCTTTAGATAGCAATTCCTTGTACGAACTACCGTTCAATTCTCTTGTAGTTTGTAAAATTAGCTTCGATATCACCTATTCTTTTCCCTTTGTTTTCATGGTTTTGGTCCTAGAGTTTGATGTAAATGTAAAGATTTTATCCGAAATATCCACACATTACGACGATTTTGCGTTAGTGCATAAAGTTTTTAATAATAAAATAATATTTTGCCGTTTTAATTTAGATATAATATATGAATAAATGTTAAAAATTTAGCCTCAATTCAAAAGTAAGCATTTTAATTTTGAATATGTACTTTTAGACATCGCAATTTATCTTCGTTGTATCAATTGAATACTCAAAATTATAAATGATCGTCGATCTAAACACCTCCAAATTTTATGTGGCATATCAGGTTAGATATCTATGAGACACAATGAGAATAAGTTAGAGTGTTTAGTTATCAATTGAGACCAAGTTGAGATGTTTAGATGTGCACTTTCAAAATTAAATTGTTTACTTGTCAAATAAGGCCAAAATGTGAATATTTGTAAAGGCTCATTTTTCTCATTAATATTAAGACATTTAAATCTGAATGCACGTATGGATGATCAAGACATTGTCTCTAGATTTGAATATTGAATGATTAAGTTGTTTGTTTTTCAACATCTGAATGTGCATACTTTGTTTATTTGTAAATATATTAAATATACAATTTAAATAAAAAGTAATTAAATATTTAAAAAAATCAATTTTATAAAATAAATTTATTATCTGATAAAAATAAAATATTTATGTTCACTAGTATTGATGATGGAGATAGTTTGTAGTAGTTTGTGATAATAATTGGTGTTAGTGGCTAGTATATGTAGTGGTGATAATTGTGATGATTAAGGTGATTGGTGTTATAGTAACTGACGTGATGGTGACATGTTGATAGTGGTGGTTGTGATGGTGACATGTTGATAGTGGTGGTTGTGATGGTGAAGTTAGTTTATGTTAGTAGTTGACGGTTTTGGTGGTGGTGACTGAAGAATGTGTGGTAGTTAATGATGTGTTGGTGGCAGTTGGTGACGGTGCTAGTTGTAATGGTGAAGGTGGTTCGTAGTAGATTGAACGCAATGGTGTTAGTGAGTGATAGTGGTGGTAGTAGTATATGCGGTAATGACTGAAAGTAATGGTGTTGCTGGTGGTTATTGTGACGATAAGAGTGGTTGGCAACGGTGGTTGGCGATAGTAATAGCGGTGGTAGCTGTAATGACAAAGGTGGTTAATGGTGGTTGCTGATGGTTGTGAACAGAGCGGTAGTGAAAATTATCCACATAAACATATCTCTTAATGATATTAAAATTTTATTCCACATTCTAATGATTAAGACTTATTCAAACTAAAAAAATACTTAAATCTTAATGAAGCACATGATAATCTAAGATTTAAACCATTCAGATTCAAACAAATGAGGGCCAAATCTTCAATTTATATTGCACTCCTTTTATTTTGAGATAGTTCGAAAATAATTGGCACTATTCAATTGTAGTGGCTTATGATTTTATTTATAATTTTCAAGTATCTAAATGTAAATGTTTTTAACTATTGGTTTAAAGTTTATTCACTATCACTAATTTATTTCATCCGTTTACTATTATTTGTCCACTTTAAACTTTACATGTCTTTTAAGAAATAGTTATCACAACACCCGACATTAATTGATGTATAATCTTAAATTTTAAAAAATAATTTGAGAAATAAACAATTAATGTGAAAGGTAAAACATAAAAACTATATGTATATATATAATACTAAAATGAGAAATAAAGAAATATTTTTAAAATAATAAACCGATAAAAGTGAACTGAGAAGATAATAAACAACTCAAATTAACATCTCGAACTCCTTTTCCAGTTCAACATTATCAAATCAGAAACGGAACCATGCTATAGATGCTAAGTTCAAGTGCTACCGGGTCAATACAACATCTAGTGTGGAGAGCAGGCTAATAGTCAATCCTGATCTTGAATCCTACGCCGGTTAATGATGCCATGGAAAAAGTTTTCCAGCTTGAACCAAGTACTACTATTTCTAAAAAAAGGGTGAAATTGCCTCCGCCAATGGTAATTTTTTTAGTTGGTACGGCCAACAGCCAGAAAAGATACACAGACCAAAATACTTCCACTGTTAGTTTGCTTTATATATATATATATATATATTTATATATTCATATTTTACTCTCAATATTAATTTCTTATTTCCCAAATCATTTTTCAAGATTTAAAAGTATACATCATTTATATGAATATTTTAATAAAATATTTATATTAATTATTTTTTCTTACACAAGGTACAAAATTCAAAGTGCAAAATTATCGGAGAGAATAGTATTCGACTAGGGGTGAGAGTTGAGACCATTCAAACTGCAATGTCAAAGCACCACCCAAAAAAGAAACACGTGAGACCAACGCATGAAAGGAAAAAAGCAGCAGTGACTACTGAAAATGCACAAGGATCAATCCAATGAACGAAACAAAGCAATAATTTTTCTCATTTTTTATCAGGAAAAAAAAAGTGGAACTATCCCTATTCTGATAACTCAGTCAACTGAAATTTAAGACTGTAATGGCAACTTCCAAGTTTAAATACAGTACTGGAGAATATAGGCAAACCTCATGGAAAAACCCCAATTATCCCAAAGGAGCTCGTGCCTTTAGAGAGAAATGTTATACCCTAGTCTGACCTAGAAAAACTTTTACTTGTTCAAATAACATATACGGTGAAGTAGGGTCATGTCAGGAACGAAGCGAGGATCAGCTCAGCTCCCTAAGAGCTTTCTGCATCATATATGACAAAAAGCAAGATGCATTTTAATCCTTTTTTAAGCAGGATATACTACAGTTTTTCCATTGATTCTTTCTTCCCTATAGCCAGTGATAATTGACAATCCAGTCAAAAAGGTAGCTAGAGTCGGCATCAATATTACTAGAAGATTATTGCATTTGGTACCAAACCATCAATAAGTGTCCCCACTCCCCACACCCAACTCATCTCCCTCAATAATCTGAAAAGAAGCACAAAAATAACTGCCATTACCAATCATTAACCAGCAATCCTGCCTCTCGCGACAAACCTCATTTCTAGTCCACCCCTAGAGTAACAAAGGGCAAAAACCAACTCAAAAAAAAAAAAAAAAAAAACAGTAGACACTGAACACAATGCAGAAGATCTCTAACCCCCACCCCCCCACCCCCCTCCCCCCCCAAAAAAAGACCCACCATCATCTCATACCCTGGACCAGAAACACGAAAATAATCTAGACTTGCCACTGAAGGATTAGGGGCTCCATCCAAGATTTATCTTAAAGCTGCGATGACACCCTCACCTTATCTCTTTTGATGTATTTCCACACAGATGCAAACCATGAACGTAAAATAGAAAGCATGAAAAGATACCCTCATAAAAAAGCACATAATTGCATCACATGACAATATTTTTTAGAACTTCAAGTATAATGTACTTGCAGCCAGAAATACATCTACAATAGAAATTCTCAGAGAATGTGTCTATGCAAAGCTCGGGTTGGGAAAAAAAAGTGGATTATGTGTCATGATCATGCAAGAGATATAATTATTCTACCTATAGCATGGTCTATCATGTAAGCAATACATGAAATGGTGCAATTTGATTCTGATCTCAGTTTCAGGGAGAAGAAAAGGCGCTAACTGGAGTGGAAGCTAAGAAATGCTTACAGCTAGCTACCAGCATTGCCATAAAAACGAAGACCAAATACCAACTAGAGCTGAGAACTTGAAGTTCACCAAGTCCCAACAGTAGTCACACCAAAGTAAAATCCTAGATATTACTCATCAAAAGAAAGTAAAAGATGTCAAACAGCAGGAAGTGTGATAGAGAAGTGTCAAAGAGGTCACTTAATCTTTCTTTTGTAACTTTTGCATTTTGTTGATGCCATCAATTAAATCTACATCAAAAATAAATTCACCCCTTGAAACACACAATACATTTCCTTTGGAGGTAGATTGGCATTATGAACACAGTCTTGGAAGGCATTCCACACTATCTAATGTCATTAATTCCCATTACATCTGAAGCGGAGGAACAATAAACTCCGGAATGATTTCTTTCTGGAAAGGAAGTAACAAAAAGATAAGATGGACTACAGTGATAAACAATAAAAAGAGATAGAGGCATCAAGAAGGAAACAACGAATAAGAAGAAAAATCCTTTGATGCCACAGTGATTGGTTACAAAATGGCTGGGTGTTATCCTTCAGAAGGAATTGTGAAGATTGGGAAATTGACAATATGACTGAACTTCAAAAAAGATCAGATTTGGTTAAGATTATGCAGAGGGGTCAGATTCAATGAAATGGAGGTATCAGAAAGACAGCGCACTCTGTAAAATCTGGCTGAAACTTGCCAGCCAAATAACACATCCATTACAGTGGCCTTTGTTGAATTATCTGGAGAAATGAAAATAAGGAAGAGACTAGTTTTTTGTTGGATTGCTGCCCACGAGGTCTGTTCAACAAACTAATCCCCAAAAAGGTGCATGGTAATTTGCACAGGTATTTCATGTATGTATGCAGATTGCGAAGAGCTGAATCATCTATTATGACACTGTCAGGTGTCAAAGAAGAATTCTTTTGTTTGAATCGCTTTAGCTAGGTTATACAGGACAGTCAAGGAACAGCTTTGGAGCAGGGCAAGAAGAAGAAAGGCAAAGAAGACAGTAGACTTAAAGTATACAATTCCAGCTTGCCTTTTAGAATAATCTGATTCGAGAGAAAGCGGGGGTAATTCGACACAACAGATCCCACACATAGTTTTTTGAGAAGGTAAAAATCCTTGTCCACAAGTCAACAACGGCTCTTCTCCCTGGATGTATATGATTTAAACTCATTACTTTATATCCCCAGTTCCCTGGATACTTGAATGGTAACGGGTACCTGAGTTTTTGCTGTGTGTTATAAAACCTTGTTGGTGCTTTCAGTTGAGACGAAGTTCCATTCTGATTTATCGAAAGGGAGAAAAAAACTGGACATGAGGTGAAGAATTTTTATTATTCTAAGGTGGGTGTAGAATAATTTTTTAGAAACATGGGTTGCAGAGCCAACTTGCGCACACCTTGACTAATTCCACAGGGTACCTGCTACCTCCCACCAACACAGGTAGTGTGTAACTCTGTCCACCAAGGCTTGAACAGATACAGATGGAAAGATATCACCTAATGTTTTGGCCTCCGTTGGAATTTGAACCCAAAACCTCATAATTGTAAACCTACTTTCATTCACCACTAGATCACACCCTTGGTGCAAAGTTGGTGTAGAACATACAGCTTCACGATAAACGTTTGCAACTTAAAGGGCACCAAGGATATAACTATGATAAAGATGACTTGTAGAAGAGAGAGACACAAACGGCGATTACTCCAAATGAGCGGTACGAGAACAAATTAGAAACCTCTGGGAAGAGTTTCAAGATAAAATTAGGACCGAAGGGTGGTCAATGGAAGAAGATTAGAATGCTGGCAGATTGAAGACTGGAAACAGGCAGAAGATTAGAATGTAAGAAGATTAAAGACCGGCAATGGGAAGAAGATTAGTATGTGGGTAGATACATGGTTAGAGGATGTTGCATTGGAAAGCTCTTTGCATGTATAAACAACCTGGTTGCTGATAAAGTATGTATTATTAAAGATTGCATTTCTGAAACTAGTCGAAATCTATGGAATCTACAGTCTCAAACAAAATTCGATGATCGATAAAATAGAAGTCTAAATCTTTTGGTTTAGAAACTGGAGAAAGTAGTATCAGAGGAAAGATTGAATGAATCCATACAATAGATTGCCAGAAAAGATGGAGAAATTCTCAGTTAAATCAAGCTGTCAGGTTACACTTATGCAAGAGAGGGGATGAAGTGGAAAATTGGCCATGAAAAAATCATTTGGAAGACAACGGCACTGGCAAAAGAAGCTTCGTTTGAACAGACTGCAGTAGTTGGAGCTTGTTTAACACGAAACAATTCACTGCGAAGAGGTTTTAATCTATTGCTAGGTGCTATCTTTTGATGAGTCCACTAAATCAGTCAATCATCTCCTTTTTCATTGCAGACAAGCAAAACAAGTATGGACTATGTTACTGAATTCCAGTGGATGATGCCAGGAGATATGAAGCAAGAGACTCCTCCACTGGTAAGGAAGAAGCTAGCAAAGAGACATAAAAAACTGGGAATTACTACGAGATCTCTCTTTTGGCTGAATTTGAAACCAGAAAATTCTGAAACTTCAGATTAGAATTCATAAATAGTGCTGAACATGGCGAAGTCAAAGTGCACTTGGAGCTTCAGTTAATATGAGAAGTTCACCCCAACAAGAGAAAATCAATAACCTATGGCAAGTTAAAGAGAAATCACTTGGGAAAAGAAGATTGGAATGTTTAAAGAATGGAGACCAGAGTTCAAATCAATAAAAAACATTATGTCATTTCTTCCCATTTGCGCCTTGGTGGGCATAGTTTCAAGTACCTGTGGTTGCAGGAGGTAGCAGGTACGCAGTGGAAAGACACCATTGTTGTCATTAAAAAAAGGGAAACATAGCTATGAAACAAACATTTGTGTACCCTAAAATAGGCTACTAGGAATTCCTGATTTGCCATCTGTCGAAGCCCACTTCACCAGGCTTGCAATTACGTTTGCCTTATGTTATTTATCCTAATAAAATAAACGAAAGAATAACTCATAGTGGGGAAGATCCAAAATTCAGAATTTTGTATCCTCCTAGGGTATCTGCTCAGTTGGCTGCTAGAGGATTCATTTAGAAAGAGAAAGGAGAGAAATACAAGGAAAAGATAACCACGCTGCAAATTCAAGAGCAAGTGAAGTAATGTCTTATCATGTGCCAAACCGAGTTACCGCGAAAAGCCTTTTGGATATCCCTGTGGCACAGTCACATACTAATACTGGATACTCTAGTCACTCCCCACAAGCAACAACTTCAGATAGGATTATACATCGAAACACCACTTATACTAGATAAGAAAGCGTGTAAAGATAAGAAAGTATGCGTGTAGTACACACACACACCATGCATCAAAAAGTACAGATATACACACACCTCACAACACTCTATCTGTTTCATTTGGGACAAAAGGAAAGCGGTAAGGGATGAGTATTGTTTTCTGTATTTTCAAGAACATAAAATAACATCTCCTGCCACAAAGATATTTTGCATCCTCGACATACAACAAGTCAGCAGTAAATTGCAAACCATAAGCAGGACAAGGAAACTACAATGATTAGCTTATCCTATCCATGTGATGAAATTATGATCTAAAGAGCTCAAAGGATAGGCCATTGTATCAGCAGATCTCACATATAATACATATACATCTCACAAAGTTATTACAGTAGGTGAACAAGAGTATAGCTAGTCTCACTGAAATTGCTTTTAACACATTGAGATCAACAAAGAAACAGAACATCCCCAGCCTATACTCTAGACACGCTAGTCCTTAGAAAGGATGCATACCTGTCTCCAAAGACCTGCACCTTACGTGCCTTTTCTTCTCATATGGTGCAAAACAAGAGGTGTTCCTTCAAATAGATCCAATAAATAACCCTCTAAGTCCTCTAGAGTATACTTTATGTACTTCCCAGCATTTCTTCCACTCTCTAAATGACTCCCAAATCTTCCCAGAAATGAGCGGTACGCGGGAAGCACCTTTTCTGAAATAGAAATCCTGAGTTCTTCGCGCAGTTGGGCATCTGGGACCTTCCAACCAGTCTGGATTCTGTAAATTTCTTCAAAACATGCGTTGAAGTTCTTAAATCTCTCCTTGAGGGCTACCTTTGAAGCATTGCTTGAGCTTCCGCTAAGTCCTTCATCCTTCAAACAAGATAAAACCTTGCTCCACGAAGCTCTAAGATAGCTTGTAGCATGTTGTCGAATTTGACCCCTCCGCTTTCTGACCCATTGATCACCTAAAAGTTTTTGAAGCTCTGAATCTTTCACTTTCTGAACAATGTAATGTACATTATTCATCAAAAATATAAACTGCATTCCACAATCTTCATACATTCTCGACTTCCCCTCCAGATTACCTTCCAAAGACTTGATCAGTAACATCAACCGCCTCGCTAGTGGTGCAACATTCTCCAACTCCGAGTTATCGCCATTATCAATTCGGGAAGAGTCAGGTTCCATTCCACTCTCTAACTTCTCTAGAAGTCCATTCAATGTATCACTATAATCAACCAGCAATTTCACATAATTCATAACATAACGAGTCAATGGGTGGATTTCACCGCCTTGAGTTGGTTTCTTTGAAGCCTCCCGCTGAACTGCATTTTCAAACTCCACAAATGTCCCAATAGCTGCTTCTCCAAGGCCATCTAAAACCCCCTTTGCCTCACTACACACCATTTCACCAGCTTCATCATTAAAAAGCAGGTCTATGTCAGACAAAACATCTGCCAGGGCATCATACATATCCAGAATCCTAAACAACTTCTCAGATGACCTTCGCCCTATTGCCACAGCTTCTCCAAAATTCAAGAGCTGCATTACACAGCCCTTCGCAGTTTCCATAAAGCACACTTCTTTAATCAACTCCGAGCCTACAAAAATCTGTTCACATAAGCTCTTCTCAGCAGATAACAGGATTCTCACCAGAACTTTTACAGCATAAATCCATTTCTTCATTTTCTCGTCCAGCGACTGCCATTCAATTCTATGGACCTCCTCAATGCTCAGTTTCTCAATGCCAAGAATTGCTAAACACTCGTCGAGCACCTCTCTGCGAACACTAGAGTACACTTGGCAGCATTCCTTTTCATAACCAGATCGAATCATACGGTTAGCAATCTCTCTGAGATCAATCATAGCATCCGGATATACCAAATCAAGGGAGAATTCATCCCCTCCGAGACTCTTCCCTTTAACGTGATTGTACCTTCCACTGCTAACATCCTCCTGATCCTCAGATAAAGTACCTGTTTCAAAATCAGGAATTTCGACAGCAGATGAAGAGATGGAACAACGGCGAATGAAGGAGGACTCGTGGAGGCGGCCAGCATCGAAGGGAACAGTATTGCCAATGAGAATATGGCGAAACTCATCCTCCAGATGAGCCATAGCATGCTGAAGAGCAGCCTCAGCTCGGTCCATGAGGGGATCATTTTCCGGCTGAACATTCAGATCTTCGGTCATCTGTATAATCTCGTCAACAGCGGCGAGATAATCGAAGGTGGAATCAGGATCGGCGTTGGGAGGGGAGTTCCAATGAAGCACAAGCTGCTCGGCGGCTTCAAATCGAGGATCGACAAAGGAATCACCGGCAGCGGCAGCAGCGTTAGCGGATGTAGGAGTAGAGGAAGATGAAGAAGTCATCATATTAGAGAGCTTAGACAAACGATTATCGAAGCTGGATAAGATCATAAGCATATCATCAGTATCGACATTCGTTGAGGTGTTGAGACTCTTCACGATCTGTTGAGCTGCAGCGAGAACCCTATCTTGCCCTTCAATAGTAGCCGCCATCAAAACCCTTCTCTCCTTTCTCTTTCAACCTCTCTCTCTCTCTCTCTCTCTCTTATAGAATTGAATTGAATTGAAATGATATATAGATGGATGTGTATTAGAGATTGGGGAAGGGGGGGTTTGAAATTAGGGTTTGGGGGAGAAAGGGAGAAAGAAGGAAAATGGGTTATCGGGGTGGGAAAGAAGGGAGAAAGAAGGGGACTGTTTGGGGAACTTGGGGAAAATCAATTCAACGCTGATTGTTGCGTTCCATTTCTGCTGCTGCTGCGTGCGTGCGGGGGATGTTTCGTTAGACCAGTTGGGCTGTTGCCTTCGTCCTTCCAAGTTCCACGATGATAAGGGGAAAAAAAAAAGGAGAATACAGTATACTTTCCTTTTTCATTTTTTTAAAATAGGTTTTGTACTAGTACAGGGGTACTAACAAATTGCGTTATACGTTACGTCTGAAATATTTAAAATAATTTATTTAGATATTCCAACCATTATGTCATGTTTTTATTGGATAGCTCAACGTTTAAAAAAATATTTTTATTTATATTATTTTAAAAAATTATATGTATTTTCTTCACTTATTAGATAGTTAGGTTAAATTTAATTATATGCATAAATTTAGAGTAGAAAATATCTAGAGCTTTACGACTTATTAAGGCGAATACATATAATTAAAAAAAATAACATATTTTACGTGGTTAATTTAACTATCTAATAGATGAATGATAGCACATAAAAAAAAATATATAATTTTAATTGAAAGTGTCTATTTGAAACACTTTATTTGGAGTCTTCAATTGAAACATGACTTAATTCAAGTGTCTAAATTGAATATCATGTCAAGTTATCTATTAAGCTAAAATTATGAAAATGACTTGGAGTAAGAAAAATAAGTTTTATAAATTGTATTCTATATTGATTGTCTTTTCTTCACCTCCACTGCTCTCCACCCTCGACCATCCAGCCCAACTCATTTTAAATTCTATAATATTTGTTAGATTTATATAAAAATGCTCATAAGATGATAATTTTTTGCTTAATTATCAAATAAAAATAAATAAATGAATAATTTATTTTTCAAAAAAATATATTCTTTTACCACAAACACTGCTTTATTTGTTTACATTGTGACTTTAACTTATCATTATATCGTTGGTTTTGTTATATTTTATTAATTTTACAATCAAATCAATTCACATATTTTTTAGCCTTTTTACACATATAATTATACCTATATTTTTAGGATAAACACTATCAATCATCCAACCCTCTCATTCTAAATCCCATAATAGTTACTAGATTAAATAAAAATGTTTATGAGATAGGATGGGGCAGAGAACACATATTAAAGTACTAAGTTAGTAGGTAGTAGTGCATTGCTTTGCTTTTTCGTTCTCATTAGAAGGCGTAGTATTGTTTCTATAATTGCTTATCCTCCAATTTCTGTTACTATTTGTTGTTTCTCATATCTCGATTAATTCATTGTTGTGTAGAGCTTTTTGCACTATTTATATTTTATTATTATTAGTAGTAGTATTTTATTTTTAAATTTAAAGATCTATCGAAAACAGTATCTTTACCTCTAAGGTAGAAGTAGAGTCTGCATACATTTTATTCTTCCAGATCCCACTTTGTGAAATTACACTGAATTGTGATTATTATTGTTATTGTATTAAATATTAAAATATAATTAAAAATTTATCATTTTTCAGGATTTTTTTCTTTTGGCACAAACACTGCTTTATTTTAGGGAGATAATATTTTGATTCATTAAAAATATTATTTTAATTCATATGTTTTTTTTTACGCACACAAAAAAAGTAAAATATATGCAAAAAAAGTTCAGTAAATAAAACAATAGAGACATTTGAAGGGATGTATTCGAAAATTTCGTATTTGTATTATATCCAATCAAGTGGAATTTATAGTTGAGGAGTCAATTATGAAGCTCTTAAGACTTTCTAATCGAGATTATATAATTTAAGCAGTCCAATGATATTACCATTTTTCAGTAGTTTCGTTCGCTGATTAAGTTATTTCAAAATTATAATTTTAAATTTAGTTAGAAAAGTCATTTTTTTTTATTTTCAAGAAGTTTATTTTTCTAAAAAAATAGTTTTCAAAAATTTTGACCAGTCAAATATAAAAAAATAGAAAAACATTTTCAAAAATATATTTTTCTTCATATGGAACACATTTAAGTTTGAGATTAAATTTATATTTTATTTAATTGAAAATATAAATTTATTCGAAGTACAAGGTATGGTCTAAATTAAGTCTGCATAATTCATAATTTGGTTAGTTTATAAAGAGATCAGTTTAGCGGATCGCAATTAGTGGTTGATTGATTGGCAGATGTGAACAATTATTCTCTAATTAAGATTCCCATTTGTCCAATACCAATAAGGTAATTAAAATATAAAATTGATTATCTTGTACTTATTATTTAATGATCCGAATCAGTTTCGTACACCAAATCGAGCACACATCCATTGTGGAGTGATTTGATATACAAAGCTCTTGTGAGAATCAAATATTTTTTGGCTGTCCTATAATTTTTTGAAAAATTACATAATTAAATAAATATAGAATTTATATTTAAAATATATAGTTATAATTTTAAAATATTATAAATTATAACTAAAATATTACAAAATATAGCAATTTTCTGTTATATTCTTTTCCGCTTTTTAGGCTTAAAACGTTTTTTATATTTATATTTCTTCTCTATCTCTCGTCAAATCAATTTTTTATATTATATTTCATCAATATTATTCAAGACTTTTCTCTGATTATCTCTCTCACGTTTCTCCCTCCTTCCTCCTCTTCCACCTCCCCCACCCCCCCTTATCTCTCTCGTGCCGCTCTCATTCTCTTTGTTTCTCTTTATTTCTTTTTCTTTGCCTCTTTCTCTCTCCCTCTCCCACTTCTTTCTCTCTTGTCAATCACCTAAATCAATTTATCGCACATCTGAATTATTGTCCTCATTCTTCTTCTTCTTTTTCTCTTTTTCTCCATGGGTTAATGACATTATCCAAGAAATCAAAACTCCAAATTTTATTAGCAATCTATCATTGCCGTAGAAATCGAAACTCTAAATTTGATTAACACTTTCTCTGATGGAGAAGTCTCTACTTTACTATTGTCGAAGAAACCGAAACTATAGGTTTTATTAGAATTTTATCATTGTTGGAGAAATTGTCAATTCGTTAATTGAAATTTTTTAGTGATTTTCTGAAGCTTTGTTCTTTGTGTATCAATGACAAAATTGATATAATGCAATTTTTTTAAACTTTTGTCTTTATGTATCAGTGGTAAAATTATACTATATGTATATGTTGTTATCAGACTGATACACATTGATACAGACTGTCTTCATATTGTATCAATATATATAGCTAAATACAATGATAGAATTTTTGATTCTTTATTTAATGATATGGTGGACAAACAAAATTTTAAAGTTAAATTTATTGATATGCATGTTATGTTAACCCAGATAAATAGAAAGCTAGATACAATGATATACCCCATAGTTTAGATACATATATTTTAACAAGATAATACAATATTTCATTCTCTATGTAGATTCTTTGAAGCAATATCTAAGAGTGTAGATTTCGACTAATTTTGAACTTTTTCGTTGCCATTAAAGTTTGAAAATTCGAAGAAGAAGAGAGAATCAAATCATGTGTTCAATTTTTGTATTGAAAATACAGATGCCTAATTAATAAAGGGTATAAATCTTCTCCCTATTTTACTGGATTCTGTTATTTTAAAAGATTCTTTCCGATTTTCTTCTTAATCATAGCCCATATATCATAGATACATATTTAAAAAATCAAAAATTGCTATAAATTGAATTATAGGAACTATAACTATTAATAATAATTATAGTCTAAATTTTTGCTCTTTATAAAAATTGCTCTAACTTTTAGGATTGACACGAGAAAGTATCAAAGTTATTAAGTGGGCAAAGATAATTAAAGTTATTAATTAATCACGTCTCAATTTCAAATATAAAAAAGTACTAACATTTATTTCTCTTTAATTTTTGCTATCTAAAATTCTAACCGATTGTTAATAAAAAAAAATATAAAAAAGGGTTAAAAATAACTTTATCGTATTGAAAAAATTCATAAATATCCTCAGTTAACATTTGGGATCAAAAATACCCCTAACTTTATTTTTGGGCTCAAAATTACCCTTGAAATTAACGGACCATTCCTAGCCAAAACGCGAGGCTGTAAATTGCCAGGTGACATCATTTTAAATATGCCACATGTAATATTTGTAATATTTATTTAAACCCATTATTTTAATAAAAATTCTCAGCCCCCTGACCCAGTGACACGTATATTAACCCCTAATATGTTTTCTTCTTCTTCATTAGGACATTTATTAAGCTTCTGCACCTTCTCCAATTTTTTTTTGTTCGCAATCAGGCAAAATTTCATCTTTCTTTTCTTAATTTCTTCTTCAATGACAATTTTATTGTTTGCAGAAAAAATTTTCAGCACATGACAAAAGTAAAAAGTGCAAAAAGAACATGTGAAGCAACTGCGTCAAAATATTAAGAAAAAATCCCCCTACATTCTATTTTCAAGAACAACAAGTTCTCAACTTTAACAATTGTTGAATGTCCAAAAACAAATGCAATACCTTACAAAATTATGTGTTGATGCTCATAAGCTCAGAAAAATGGTAGCAAAGTATTTAATATAATTAATAAGCGAGTTATATGGGTCACTGGGTCAGGAGGGTTGGGTGTTTTTATCTAAATGAGAGGTTTGATTAAATATTTCAAATTTTACATAGGACATATTTAGAAGATGCCACGTGACAATTTAAAGTCTTATGCTTTGGCCATGGATGGTCCATTAACCTCAGAGGCAATTTTGAGCCAAAAATAAAATTAGGGATATTTTTAACCTCAATGGTTATATGAGGATACTTATGAATCATTTCCAATATGATAAAGAGTATTTTTAGTTCTTCTTCGAGAAAAATATACCAAAATCATATTTGTTTACATTTAACAATTAATTAATAAATATTTAAATTTTAGTTATTTAGACTTCAATTATTAAATGTGTTTATATTTTTATTTTATAATATTGATAAATGTAAATGATTAAAATTTATTACAAAATATTAATACTATTTGAGATATTATTCATTTAAGATTTCAATAAAGATAACCCATCCATTTTCATCATTAACCATAGTTGCTGGTACAATCACATAGAGAAATGCTATTTAGTCTTTTAAAAAAAAAAAATTTAATTTTATAACTTGATCCTCATTTTTACACAAAAGATCTGTCATTTTTATAAATGAAAATTTTAAAAAGTCATTTTCTTCTATTAAAATCATAAAAGGTCAAAAAATCTCATTTTCTCGCACCATCATCAACTACTATCACTTATTACCCATAATTACCATACTCAGCTACAATCACATAACTCTATTTATAATTATCACTACTAACCACTATTTATAATCACCATTCTCAACTATAAGCCTATAACCGTCAACCACAATCAATTATCACCGTCACTAGCCACCATTACCATCATCACCACCACCAACATGCCTTACATACAAAAAAGAGTTGCAGAATCCTAATACTGTAGTTATGAAGTTTAGTTCAAAGCAGAACTTGCCTATTTATTCACAGTTTAAGGACCTCTAAATCACTTTACTCTTCCAAAAAAAACATTCATCTTATGAAATTCACTATGTCGGCAAACCAAACGTAAAACATTAATAGACAGGCAAAAGTTGAAAAAAAAGCCTTTGCATTTCTTTCAATTTCAACAGTACCAGGAAGAGCCTTGTGCACAAAAGAGAGGAATCCACTTGTAAGAAACAACCCAAAACTACAAGAAACTCACCCTGCAAGACAACAACCTAAAATTAAACAAGACTCAAACACATGTTAAAATTATTCAGTTCATTAGGGAAGCAAAGGATCAGTATACAGTTCTTAAAAGTTGTTAGGACTTTAACTTAAACCCTGCTATTTGCTGGCAATGGCAAAACACCATCAAAGAAATCACCAAAGTAACCACGCGGCTCGTGTACCAGCTTTGAGATTATGTCTCTGAGTGTGATTACTCCCTCGAGATCTCCCATGTCATCGACAACGTAGATCCTGTGGATTTTCTTCGAGTCGAGCTTCATGATAACTTCTTTAAGGCTGTTATCTCTTCTGCAAGTAACCATGTCACTTAAGAACGGAGAGTTCTTTTCGTGCTCCCCCTGATAGCTTCGAACTGATGTCAGGAAGTTCTTTGCTGTTATAGATCTGCAGAGTGATAATAACCAGTTAGTGAATGAGGATGATTTCTGCACTCATGGTACTTGTATTTTACGACAGAGAAATGAAATGACACGCTTGTCTGATTCCGATGAATGTCAAAAGACAGGATGTGCTTAATTCAGCGCAAAATGTGAATTACAAAGAGATCAATTTCACAAGATAGTTTCAGATTCAATAAAATGAAAGAACAAAGACAAAATGGAGGGCTTAAAACAGATTGGAGGCTTCAGACGAAAATACTCAACTTAAAACACATTCAGATTTATCGTTTACGCTGTGTCTAGAGAAGTATGTAGGACTGCTCTCCTTGCATATGACAGCCTTGAAATTATATTATTAGCTATATTGTATTTATTAAGTTGTGAAACATGTAAAACTATGAAGGTCGAAGCAACCTGTAGTCCTTGTAGATTTCGGGAGCAATCAGGAGGAACTGAATATCTCTGATGCTTATATTACCAATAGCTTTCCTTCCACCACTTTTGACCACGGGCACTCCTCCAACCCCCTTCTGTCTCATAAGCTTGAATGCCTGCAGCACTGGTTCATCCTCAGTCACCTGGAAACAGAACAAAAGTACAGGCAGGAGGTTATAAAATGCACAATATAGATACATTAAAGAGAAACTTGGCTGTACAGTTGACGTGTTTTTGAATTAAAAGAAAGCAACAATAATTTCCATTCTAAATTTATCTACACAATCCCGCCAGCCCATAGGGGCAAACTGGCAGATAATGAACACGTAGATTAAATTTCCATATCGGAGCTATTTTATGAAGGAAACAAAAGCTGGAGAATCAATCATCTGGTATGAGCTGGGTTTCTACTTGAATTTGAGCTATTGAGACCTTAGGTTTATTCTTCTCTGTAATGAATGAAACTGTTCACTAATCATAGGGTTGTTTCTATATGTAACACAGTAATTCTAGCAACAATAAGGTAACAACTGATAGCTTCAAAGTGTCATATGCTATTCAGCCAAAATGTATAGATATCTTTTCTTTGGGCTCTCACACTATGTGCTTGATCATAATGTCTAAAAGGCAACTATCTACTTAAAGGCCAAAGTGAATCAGCTACCCACCACGTGATTGCAAGTGGATCAACGGCAGTGCAGCAAAAGTAGGGGTACAGGAAAGAAGAAAATAAAATGAAACAAAATGGAGAAAACTTGCAAAAGCACAAAGAGAACATATAGATCAGTCAATCAGGTAACCATTTGCAGCAAATATGTACAAAGGCTAAGTATTGCACTCAGTTTCGTGTAACCAAGCACATGATGAAGAAATGGAAACACAACAAATTTTAAACTTGAACATCTTTCAGCAAGATTTGCAATCTGACGAACCCGATAGAAAATAGAAGGTCAACGAAATGGCATATGTTCATAGATTGTGAATTACTCCATTATTTGCGAAGAACCAACCACATGTTCAATAGAATAAGCATAAAAACTCCACAGCTCATACCTGAAAGATGCTACTTGGCTTCATTAAGGGGAGGCCAAGTTCATATAATTTCTTAGAACCCCAGCTCTCGAACCAATGAAGACCAGCACATTCTTCTAGCATGTGTATAACAGCAGATTGAGTTATGATGTTATCAATCTTATATTCCCCTAAATCAACCACAGGAATACTCTTCATCTTGTATTTAGATAACAAGAGAAGCATTGTCAGAAAGGAGTTTGATTTCTGCAAAGCCAGAAATGGAGCCCAGCGGAATGAACCCGAAATGTCCCGAACCTAAGTAATCACGTGTTAGTCAGCACAATTGCCCAAATACCCTTGTAAAAGGAAAAACAGTAGATGATTATGGAAAAATAACTAGTTAAGTATAGAGGATAACCTTTGTGTTCTTGTAGAGATCTGACGAAGTTAATGTCTCAAAAAAGTTTCCAGAAGTCGCTGTTGGAGATTCAGGATGCAAACTTCTGAATCTTGGAGAGGAGACTCCATTAACAGCTGCAGCCAAAGCAGGGCTGAGTGTATCATCTGCTCCATTGATTACCGAATCAAAAGCGGAGGTGCCCTCCATCTTTTCCGACTGTAAAGTATGTGACAAACTGTTTTGAGCATCTTGATAGGAAAAGCATGTAAAACAAGAATACCACTGTTTTTGTAACAATGTACTGGACTTTGAAAACTTGCTTTAACCTTTCCCCAACTTTTAAAGACAACACAGGTTCATCAATTTCATAGTTGTGAATGAGATAAACACATGATATTCTTGGAGAACTGAGGAGAACACCAACCAACTGGTCCCAAAAAGAGAAGACACATGTTTAATTATGACTATGTATAGGTGCATACCTGATGGAGGATCCATACCACAATGCCGGCAAATTCCACTATGCCAATATACCTATCAATCCAACTAGCATCTTCAGGGGCATCAACATCCACAACAGGTGCGCTTAGTATTTTGTGCTGTGATAATAACTTAACAGCTTCGGCCAAAGTCGCATCAGATTTTATCTCAATTACTGCAAAGAAGAGTGACAATCATTAACGTCAAACGGACAATATTTGTGCCAGAAGAGCAACAAACCATAAACACACTACAAACTGAAACTTTTCACTGGCAGAGATTTAAGTCCCCAAATGAAAAAAAGCTACGGGTTGATACAATTCCCAACTTAGACTGCTTATCCCAACAAGCTGAGAATGAAGGAATTTCAGTGTATAGATGATTTCTCTAATTTTTAAGATTCAGTTTCCCAACATTTTTCTACTCAAAATATCAATGCTTAACCAACCAAAATGGTCCAATGATATAAGAGCATTTTCCAAGCATTAAAATCAGGAAGCCAGCCCAAAAAGTGGGTGAGAATCTTTCAGAATGGTCTGATAATCCTAATCAGACCCAACAAGCATGTTGAGCTGACATAGGGGGGACTTTGGATCCTTTTGGACTGGAGTTCCATTTATCGAATTCCCGGTCCAACCTCCTTGCAACTTGAATAAGACAGATATTGCTTATTTTGTGTTTCTTGCAAGGTAAACTATTTTTAATAAAGCATCAATAGAGCAGCAGAGAGAGAGAGAGAGAGAGAGAGAGAGGAACATAAGAAGGGAGAAAACAAATCATTGTTCTGGACTCTGATCAGATCTCCGGGTAGCATCCAACGATGATCTTCTTTTAATTAGAGCTGATTGAGCTAAACAAGCCACAAATCTCAAAAGTTCCTATAACTAAGAGCAATTAAAACGTTAAAATCCACCCTTTACCCCTTTTATTATAAGTCTTCTATTGAATGATCCAGAAAATTTTATTAGTGCAAATCAAGAACTTATTATGCAGAGTATTAAAAAAAGCCACGTAAAGATTATTTCTTTGTGTACTATAATCACACCCAGAACTTCTCTAGTATGCACAAATCAAACGCTTGACACCCTTTATTTGAGTGATCAAGAAAATCTTCTCTGCCTGACAACACACCAAATCAAGAACTTCCTGTGCAGAGTACCAAAAGAAGAACATAAAGATCATGTCTTTGTTTGTGATTAATCACACCCACAAGCTACAATCAAAATCTTTGACCTCTAAAACAAGTAATTAAATGAATAACCACTATTTTCTGACCTTGATTAGAAGGAGCAGGAGGGAAGTCAGAAACAGGAATGTTCTCGAAACAAGCGTTGAGCTTCTCAGTAGGACTAAGCTGTGGCTCCTGTACATCCCATAGATCTTCCACTTGCATACCTAATTTTGCTTCTGGGCTTCTTGGTGTTTGACATCCTTCTTCCATCACCATCTTCTTTTTTTCCCCTTACAAAACTCACTCTTTTCTCTCAGATTGAAAGGCTGCTGACTGATAAATCAAGAATTCGATGCTAGTTTTGTTGCTTTTTAAGAAAGTGATCCAATTATTACACTAAAATACTTGTCAATTATTCCGGTATTAGTAGTACCAATAAGAAATTAAATTCAGTAATTAAAAAAAAAAGAAAAGATCCACGTAGATTATGATATGGTTGTCCTGAGCAGTATGTCCCACCTGTTAAGCTTCACCAACCGATAACTCTTAGGAGAGTAACTACTAGTAACACTACTGTGCATATATATACTAATCCTATTTCATTTATATACTTTATTTTATGTGACAACGTGTGTGATTGAGAATAAAGGTTAAAATAATTGAATGACCTTTGACTAAAGAAATTAAAAACATATTTTACTTGTTATCGTTTTAATGTATTTATCTAATTTTAAAATTAACAATATATAAGAACATATATATTTAGTGATGAATCGAATAGATAGGAAGAGAGATCGGGAGTGATGCGGTGAAAGTGGGATGATTGGGGGTTGGCGTCTATTCTTATCCATTGTTTGTTTTGTTGTGAAAAACCATTAAATTAAAGCAGCAGCCTATTATGAAGGCAAAGACTTATCCGGTTTTGCAGAAGGGCCACTTCCAGACAATAAAATCAGGGGGCTGCTGCATTACGTGGACAATGCCCGCTTTGATGATCGATTATGACACGGGACAGGTGGCTTTTTTAATAATGTCCTTTTCGTTTTAATTTACGTGATACTCGCACAAAATTTAAAGAAAAACAACAGAAATTTTTTTAAGATTTTATGATTTGAAATATTTTTATATTATTTATGTGATTAAAAATTATAATAAAAATTTTTAAAATTAATTTTATAATTTAAAAAAATTATGCCACTTAGGACAGAAGAATATCACCCTGCTTGACTGACTTTCAGCACGTAATTCCACCTCAGCTATAAAATTGTTTATTTATCTTCAGAAGCTGAAACAGGAACCTTTTTTTTTTTATTTAAAAGATGTTTTTAAAATTTTAGGCAAATATAAATTAATGTTATAACATTGGATAAAATATTTTTTAATTTGATTACTCAACCACAACTGCTACTGTCAATCAGTAATTTTTGTGTCTTTTAATTTATTATATTTTTAAAAATTTAAATTATATTCATAATAATTTTAATAAATATTTTATATAAATTTATATTTTACGTTAAAACTATAAATTCAGATATACACAATCTTGCACGTTGTATTCTCTCTGTGTTTATTTTATTTTAAAAGAAAATATATAAGTTGAACTCTAAGATTATATGAAAAAATCATTTACATACTGATAATTTATAGTCGTTCTCTTACCAATGCTTGTACGTATTATTATATTGTAATCATGGCTTAATAATTTTGATGTTGATTTTTAAAATATTATATTATTATTATATTAAATTAATATTTTAAAATTTAATTTTAATATTTTATTGATATAGTAAATCGTGTTATGAAATAATAAAAAAAGAACAAGAATATTATAGAGAAAGGGAGAAGGAGAAAAATTCTTATTTCTCTTGACGGATTAAAGAGATAATTTGCAATGAATGAAAAAATTCTTTATTTATAGGGTAAAACTAACTTGCTTCCAAAGTACAAATCCTAACTTTCCTTCTAAGAAATAGACATTCACCATAAATAGAAAATATATTAATAATAAATTGATATTTATAGTTTATTCGATTTGACTTACATATATTTATATAATATAGAATTACGACTCCTATTTTCAAGAAATATTTTAATTATATCGTACTAACATCTTATACGTGTAAAAATATAAAAAAAAAATTGTATATGCATGCAATTTTCTTCGTAAATCAATTATACAAAAAAGATACTCTAATTTAAATAATAGTCAAATTTTCAACATTTAAATAATTAGCTTTATATTATTACTAATATTTTAAATATTTACTATTATCCCATTAATATATATGAATTATATATATAACTATGTATTTTGATATATTGCATTTCAATACCTTTTATTATAAATACTAAATATTAAAATTTTAAAAAACACATATTGAATATCATACTAAACACCGTAATATAAAAGTTATGATATTAAAAATTTTAATTTCTGATATTCAATATTTATTGTATTATGTCTATCTCTCATAATAAGTATGGTTTCGCTATGAATAGTAAGAAAAACAAAATCACCATTCCGCGGTATCCTTCCGGTAAATATTTAGTGCACCCAACCGGTATTTATACTAAGTCATAAAATAATTTAACTTCAAATAGTTAAAACAAAAATACATATTAAATAATTATAATTAAATGATAAATACATAAAACGGTTATATATTACACATATTATATTTATTAAATTTGACATCAACACTATTATTTTATATATATAAATAAATAGATCTTTCAACAATATCGGATTCCCTCCAATTTAAATAAAGTTCTAATTATTAGGAAAAGCCCAAGACTTGGTATTATTATTATTATTATACACATAAATTGCAACTTAAATTGAAAATAGGCACGGGCCATGATTCGGTCAACTCAATCAAAGTTCTCTCCATTGGATGGCTCCACGTATTTGTATAGCTTCATTCTTTAGACCCTATAAAAGTGTACTTATTTACCGAAAAAAAATAATTACTCCGATTTGGCATATATTATTTAATTTTTCTCATAGTTAATTGAAAGTAGGGAACTCCTAGCTGGAGAAAAATAATAATAATTGGATGCAAAATAACAAATTTAAACTCATCATTTCAAAAATTTAGGGTGTATTCAATACAGGAAAATATTTTCATGATTTTTGTTGAAAGAATTAATTTTTTATAAGAATAAGTAAATTATTTTTTGTGTATTTAATAGGTAAGTTAAAAATATTATTTAAAAAGTATTTATATATAATTTAAATAAATATAATTGAAGGTGGAGGTAAGAATAGAGTAGGGTTATGACGTGGTGAAGATGAGGGACAAATAAAATATATTGAATAATGAGAATAACATAATTAATATAAAATATTATTTATAAAATTTAATTTTAAAATTTTTTCATTATTTAGAAACTTATTTTTCTAAAGAGTTTTCTTTTAATGAAATTTAACTAATCGAACATTAAAGAAATTTTAGAAACATTTTTTCCGTACAAAACACACTGTTGATTATGACATCTTAACTACTAAATTGTCTGTGCCAATGATCTGCTTCCACAGCAAGAGCTCCTTCACTCAAACACTGCCGTCTAAGAAAGAAAATTTTGGCATTGGAATATTTTTCGAATACAACAGTTCAATAAAATATATGCCATACTCATCTAAAGTTATACACATGAAAGCTTTAATTCTAGGATACAGAGGCCACCAGATGTATCTATTTATAGGTGAAAATGTGATTGTAATAAAATAAAAGAAAATATATTTAAGCTACAATATGAATATTTTGTTTTCGTTAAAAAGATTCAAGTTTATAATAGTAAATTTTTATATTCTAATAATAATATTTCTGACTTGCCGTCATAAGGATACATTAATGTAACAATATTATATGATTCAAACAAATTCTGCACAAGTTATCAAAATTCAAAAGCTCCGCGCACACCCACAAAAAATATCTTCCTTTAATAAATAATTTTTTTTCTCATAAACATTAACCTCATTTTTATATGCACGTTGCAATATTTTTCACATTCCATTATAAGATAAAAGAGATTACTATGTATATGTGTTGAAGTTCTTTCTATAATGGCTCGTTCAATCATTATAGACTTAGAAATCCAAGCGTGAGAATTAAAAATTTTTTATTAGTATAAATTTTAATGTCGGAATAACAAGTATGGACGAAGTGAATATTGAGAAAGGCAAAGTTAAAATAAAGTGGGTCAGGTAGGTGAAACCATTGTAGTGAGCAGGGCATCGCTATAGCTAGACCGCTGCAGTGGAACAGGGAATACTGTAGCGAGAGACAAGAACCAAAATTGCATAATTCCGTTTATTTTACAACTCATGATCTCCTATTTTAAAAAGGATTCCTCATTAGAAAACTCCCCGGGGTAAAATTTAAACATTCTACCCAAGAATGGAAAGGTTAGCTCCCAAAGAACAAGACTCCACCACTAGGCTTGGGATCAAGAAGCGAAATTCCATCGATTCATGAAAACAACTTGGCATCCAGGTAGGTTATGATTTACTTGAGTTTAAACTTTGATTAGTGAACCATACACATGTATAAATTTGACGGTATGTTATATAAGATCGTAATTCTTAATGAGTTTAACATGAGAAGGGTGGATCCCTGTATGGAAATTTAACTATAAAACTTGATTTATAATATACTAATGTTTGGAAATTACAGAGGTGGAAATAGTAAGGCCTATTTTGTGTGCGATATTGATGTGTATATTATTGATAGAAGTCTCACTCTGATAGCCTTAATGAAAGGATGACCGGTAGTAAAAATATAACTATCCGAAAAAAGGAACACGAAGGGAAAGAAGAAATAAGTACTAGTGTAGACTCGTAGTTAATCATTGATGAAATAAAAGCGGAACTTGGCTTATAATAATTATGGTGTGGTTGGTGAGGATTGTTAATGAGATAATAACTATGTTAGGGACAAATAGGACCAGCGAGTAATTACATCTCAAGAACGGAATTTGTAACGCTAATGTGAGAACTTATGCTGAATATTGTTATTGAATTGTTAAGTCTTTATATGACAGTGTTGGAATTATTGAACTGATAAATTGTTGAGATTGTGTGGTTATATTTATATTTAATTATCATTGAGATTTGTGACTTGACTATGCTATTTGAATAAGCAATGAATTTGTTTAAATCCCGTGAATATAATTCATGATTTCGGTGTGTACTTGTGATAATTAATGTATACCTGTTATGGTAGTATTGTGAGATGACTAAATAGGGAATATATTAAGGTATAATGATGATGATGGTGATGATGGAATAATATACCATTATTCTGATATAAAAGGTTATTGTCCGAGATGAGCATCCATACAAGTGGTTGTGACGATGGTTGAATAGTAAACCGTTATTCTGAGATAAGCGGTCTGTGTTCGAGGTGCACATTCGGACGAGCTATATGATATGGGTGACTCGAGTCTGAGGTAAGCATCCGGATGAGCGAATATAATATGAGTGGCTCGAGACCGAGGATAGCATCTGAACAAGCAGTTGATTGGAAACGGATACCACGCCAATATGATACATGAATTTTTAAAAAATCTCTTGCAAGTAATAAAAAATATATTTAAAAAATATTTATTAAAATATATATAATTTAATTTTTAAAAAATAAAATATAATAAGTAAAAGTAAACAAATAACATATAATGAAGTAATGATGGAGGCAAGAAAAAAAGTAGGTAATGATGGAAAACCTTTGCTATAGAAAACAAGAAAAAAGATATATATAATCCAGGCCTTTTAATATATATTATTATTAGATAGACAATTGGCTTAAATTCAAACGTAAAGATTACAGTAGCAATTCGAGCTAGAGCTAATCTGGACCTTTGGTTAAGTTGATTGGTGGAACAAAAATAATAATTTTAAAATATATTTAATAATTTTATTTAATAATAGATATTGTTTAATTTTTAAAAAGTATTTAATTCTATTATCTTAATCTAATAATAAATAAATTATTTTATATAAAAAATAAGATAAAATAATATTTTGAAATATTCCAATTTTTTCCATCGCACGAGCAAATGATCCCTTAGGAAACATAACAACTTTCTCATGTTGGTTAATTAATTGCCTTATTAACTCGTTAAATCAAGCTTCAAGAAAATTAAAAGTGTGTAATTTTCTCTATATTGTTTATTTTGATTTGTTCGATCAATTTTTTTTTCTTTTTAAGGAAAAGGTGTTTTTGAATAGTAGCAGAAATTAAAAAAAATTAATTTTTCTCTGAAAACACACACAAAGTACTGTTTTGATATTAATTAAAGTGTTTTTTAAATTTATTAGCCAAATATAAATTACTGCTCCCCAAAATTAAATTTTTTAAAACCATATTTTAAAATGTGTAGATTTTAAATTTTTAGCCAAATAGATAAAAAAATAATTGTTGATTACTCATCAATTTGGAGCATGCATGCTGCCTGGGCATTACAAATAAAACATCTAATCTAATTAGCTTTTGGTCGTCTGCTTAATCTAAAATTTATATATTAAATCACTAAAATTTATAATATTGAGATCACAAGCAATATTGCTGAAGGGAAGCAATTAAATTCAACATTATTGTGTTCTGGATAACGAGAAATATAGAAAATTACACGTACCGAAAAATATGAGCAAATTGGATATAAGAGAATACAAAATGTATTAGCTTATAATCTAGTTAAATTTTCTATTTTCAGTTCGCATAAAATTTTTTGAGATTCTGATTTTTCAAATTGAATTGTAAATGATACTTGAAACATATTGTGAAATAATATAATATCGCGGTTTACGAAAAAAAAAATTCGATATAAGAGAAAAGAAAATTAATTGGTCGACATGATGACCTTGGAATCTTTGATCAATTAATTCTGTTCCAGTTCCACCGTTCAATTTCACATGATCTGGCTTTCCCCTGTTGCTGTCATATAAATTGGTGACTCAATTTTGTTATAAGCTTTTCTATATTATTTACAAAATAATATATATAATTATTTACTCGTCATACAAAATCTTTCACTTATTAATAGTGTATATATATATGTATATATATATATATATATATATATATATATATATATATATATATATATATAGTAGAAAGAAAAGAAAAGAGAAAAAAAAAGAAAAAATAAATAAAATAATAATATAATATATAAATATCTCATCATTTGAAAATTGATACTACAACTCCTCTCAATAACTTTACTACTCAAACAAGATTCGTTTTAATTGTACTCCCTTTATTTCAATTAATATCCATAATCTTAAGTATATATATAATTAATTCGGGGTGAATGTTTGAATAATTTGGCTTAGATATGAAAGTTTTGATTTTTAAATTAAAGAAATTATAGTTCAAATTTAATTTAAATAAATTCCGATTGGATCAGATTTTTTAAATTTGATTTCAGATTAATCCGTTTGAATATTTTAGTTTTTTGATTTTAAGCCTATAAATTGAGCTACTTCTTCTAATTCAAGAAAAATATTAAAATCTAGTATTTATAAAGTATTAGATTATATTAATAATTTTTATTTTCATCATAATCATCCAAATAAAATAGACAACTAATGAAATCATTATACAGAAAATGCAATAGAGATATTAATAAGGCCATAAGAATAAATAATAATAAAATAACTTAGTAAACCTTTTTTTGGTTAAATAACTTAGTGAATTAGTACTATTGTATATGAGCTAATGTCCAATGGGTAGGTTATTTGACTTATTAGTATTGAGATATGGGTAATGAATTGATGCCTAATGAATAGGATTTACATATAAGAATTTTTTTAAAAAGAAAATTTAAATGTTAAAAAATCTGCAGTATCAATCTAATCCCCAATTCAAAATTCAAAATTCAAAACTCCAAATAAAAAGATCTCAACAAATTGAATTTTGACTTAGATTTTGAATTTTCTGAAACTATGATCGCTCCTACAATCAACTAGATCATTCAACGAAATCGAGAGCAAGGACTGAGAGTAACATGGAATTCATAATATATAAAAAAACTCTCTTCGTCCATCTTTTTTTTTTTATTGATAATTAGTGAATTTTATTACCAAGTGAAATATATAAAAAACAACGGATGTACATAATCTGCCTACGCTATTACAAATTTCTCAATATGACTCTCTCTACCTATAGTTAATACTTACAAAGAGTAAGTAAGACATTTGTATACCACGCAGCTCTAGCTATACTAGTGCAAGCTATTCTCTTAGTGACCATGTCAATTGTGCCCTCCTTCTTCTCAAACAGCCTGGTATTTCGCTCTATCCAAATAGCATAGATGAACTCTGTGTACACTAGCTTAAGAAGCTTGGCTCTGTAACTCGTCCTTTAGTATGCAATATGATCCACTCATACCAGTCGAGGGTGTCTGACAGATTTAACCAACTACTGATATTCCTCCATATTTGTCCAATAAACATGCAATCAACAAACAGATAGGAGATGGATTTAGGAGCTTGATTGCAAAGGCAACAAGTAGGATCGACCCGAATGCCCCAAGAGCTTAGTTTATTTGTATTTAATAATCTCCCATCAAAGTATAGCCAAGTAATAAATAAAGCCTTTAGTCTAGCCTGATTCTGGTACATCATTCCTCTATGTGGAACCTTTGGCAAGTTGCCAAGAAGCTGAAGCATCAATGCCTTTTTGTGGGATTGAAGAAGGACTATGCTAAAGGTGTGCTCTGGCACTAAAGAATTTCCTTGTCATCCAGCAGACTTGCTGAGGCACTTGCATATTTTGGATATCCTGCCCTTTGATATAGTAACTGTGAATTCATTTGATCTACAATTTATCCTGTTTACTAGCCAAAATCCTAATAACTTTTAATCTGTGCAGCCTTATTCCACAACTTTATGTTAATAAGGTTAAGTCCTCCTGTTGCTTTAGGAGAACATACCCTATGCCACGCTACTAAGGATCCGTTGGTGATGGTGTCACCCCCTGCATATAGCTTTAATAGTCTTCATGACTTATGTTGGCATGAGAAATAGTTGGGACCACGAAGCTTGGATCTCAAATGCCACTAAGCTTGGATCCCAAATGCCACTGTTTGAATAAGTTGTAGCCTTTCATCTCTACTTATTCAGTAGTGGCTTGACACATCCCTTAAAAAATAATAAATAGGATGATAATTTTATTATATCACTCTTTAAATATAATAAATTCTATGCTTTGAGAAATATATTAAAAAATAACTATAGTTAATAATAAGAGTAAACTATAAATTAAATGATACATTATGTGTTGATGTACTAAAATAAACATCTATTTTTACTACAGTAAATAAATAAAAATAAACAAAAACAATATACATATTTTCGATTAGCGCATATAAAAAGCACATCAAAAATCTCGCTAAAAATTTGAGAAAGAGACAAAATAACATTTATGAATCTATAAAACTTTGACATTCGAAATTTGATAGGAATTTCAAGATAATTTTTTTTTCAATTTCTTTTTTCAAAAAAAATAAATTCTTTTTTACAACTCCTCTTTTCATTTATCCGTGGGGATGTTTTCACTTTAAAAGAGTCGGTGGGTCTTTTGTTCTACTGGAGCTGGGGATCCCAAAGAGTTTCATGATTGACTATTTCTGATTCAACTCAATCTAGTGGCCTTCTCAACAATTCTTTAATTAATAATAGTGGCCCTTTCAATAGTTCTTTGATTAGCACTCCCGTTTTAATCTATTTATTTTATTCTTTTAGTTTATTTTAAAAAAATATTTTTAAGATAATTTTTAATTTAAATTCTTTACATGATATATATAAATTAAAAAATTAAAATATATTTTAATATATTTTATATATCAAGAAAAAATCAAAACAGTGAGAGTAATAGTTTCTCAAGCATCATGACACTTCACTGAGATTATTTTGGCCAACTCAAATGCTTGGTTTATAACGTGAAAGTGATAAGATTAAAAAAAAAAAAAGAGTTTGGTATGGTGGTGGACTTCGTTAATTTCAACGAACTAACAATTGAAGTCCGAAATTATGAGATTTGAGTATATATTTAGATTACAAAATATGTTTTAATCACCATCATATTGAGAAGGGAAGCAAATAATGTGAAATTTATGAATGAGGCAAATTGGAAATTCACTAATTCTTTTTCCACTATCAGATTTTGTATTTATATGTAGTCTTCCAATCACACCGACAAAATAATAATGAAAGTATAATTTGTGTAGCTTAGACGATGTCAACTGTGCAAGAGACAAAAATAACTTCAACTGCTATTTAAATTTTATGGATGATTCCTTAAGTATTATAAGCATCAATATTTTTATTATATAATGAAATGGATGGATTTTGTTTTTCTTCCATGCGTTGGTATCCGCGTTTTAGTCTAGATCTTATGGTTTTTGTCTGTCACATGGAATTGGCAATTAATTGAAATCTTTATATAAATAGTAGATTAGATTTTTTAACTCGGTAAATCAAATATATATAAGGAGGCTATTATCCCTGTCCCACGTCACTATAACATAATCGTGAAATTAATTAGTTGATCATTTCCTAATTACCTTCCACAAAAAAGAAAAAATGCACAATTAAACTTCAAGCTATACATATTTCATATATCAAGCAGCAAATGCTAATTAAACAGTGGAGTATTTTTTTTCATTTCATCCGCTAGTTAGCTAGCTATTACGGTGATGGATTCTCACATTGAGACCACCAACCATGTGTGCAGTTAAAAGAGGCACGAAAACCGGCTTTTCTATTTTAACTGCCGGTTTAATCTCGAACCGCCTTAAAACCGATGCCAACACATACTTCATCTGCGTGAACGCCATTTCTTTCCCCAAACACACCCTTGGACCTGCTTGAAACACTGGAAACTTATACGCGCTCACACTTTTCAACGCTCCATTTTCGTCGATCCAACGGTCCGGTTTGAATTCGAGCCTGTCTTTTCCCCAAATCTCCTCCATCCGACCCATTCCGTACGGAAAATAAGTAACTCTATTGCCCTTTTGAACCCTTGTCCCGTCTGGCAATACGTCGTCTTTAGCAGCGTGCTTAGAGTCCCAAGCCACTGGCGGATAAAGCCTCATCGATTCATTCAAGCACGCATGTAAATACTTCATCTCTTTTAAATCGTCGAATTCGAGCGCCTTATCGCCGTTGTTGATCGACGTTATTTCATCGATCATTTGGTTTTTGACGTCGGGGTGATTTGTAGTGAGCCAAAAAAGCCACGTCAATGCGGAAGAAGTTGTATCTCTTCCCGCCATGAGAAAACTTATGACCATATCTCTCACCACTTCATCCTCGTGTCCAGCAATTAATAATCTGGAGAGAAGATCCATGTTTTTCTCATCTCCATTTTCATTAGCGATCTTTTGTTTCTTTTTCTCTATGATTTCATTAATGCAGCAGTGAACGCGTTTCACGTTTTCCTTCAGCTTCTTCTCGGATCCTAAATTGAGCGCTCTCTTGCTTTTCCAAACCGCATAGACGGGAGCCATCCCGCGCATTGCACACGCTTGAGAAGCGGTGTCGAACGAATCTACGAGAACTGGCACGTGCGAGAGATCATCCAAGCAATGCGGGTCCGCACCGAGGGACACCTTGCAAATAGTGTCGAATGCGAAACGTCTAAGCACGTCTTGCAAGTCCAACACTTTGGCTGATTTAGCAGCCTGGTTCAGCAAAGGAATGAGTCTGCTCTCAACTACTTCTTCTAGAGTTTTGACCACGAACTCCCTCAATGACTTTGTGCTGAACTCGTGGCTAGCCAATTTGCGCTGGGCGTTCCACAGCTCGCCGTCCACGTTGAAGATCCCACGTCCTAGAAAATCTCCTAGAATCTCCGTAAAGGGCAGTCCTTTAGGATAATTTGTAAAATTTGTTTTGAGAATGTACTCAACGTTATTCGGGTTGGCTGTGACTATGGTTCGAGGAGCGCCGAAGCGCTGAACTAGAATGGTTTGTGTGGGGGAGTCAGATAAAAGTTCGGTGTACCAATCCAATAGCCGATGCCGATTTTTGTAGAAGGAAATAAGGCATCCAAGGATTGGATAAGAGGAAGGGCCATGAACGGGAGCGAATTTTCTGAATTTGAGATGAAGTTTTACGGAGAAGTACAAAAATGAGAATGAAAGTAACCCTAAAATGAAGAAAAGAAATAGGGAAAGAAACATCTTCTTTCTTAAAGCAGGTGATGAGTGTCTACAGTGAGTTTCAAAGGGGAGATATACAAAGGCTATAAACTGAAAGAGTGAATGAGATTTGATTGAATTTGAGGGAGAAGTGGATCTATTTATATTTGTGGAAAGAAAATGACAAGATGGAGGAAATTTGCAACACTTGTTTATTATGCATTTTTATCACGTGATTCTTAAGAGGAAAGTGAAACTTGAAAAAGTAGGCTGCGGCGGAGAACTTTTCAGAATCATGCGCCGAGAAAATGTCGTCCTACATATGCCTTTGTAAAACCGTACTAATACTTCCATCGTTCACTTTTGTCGACATTTAAATAATATTATTTTCTTAGTTTACTTTTACTATATGTTAAAAATAAAAATAAAATAAAGAAATATTTTAATATAATAAATAAATTAAAATTGGTGTAAAATTATATATTATTTTTTTTATTTTAAAATAATTAATATTTTAGTCTTTTAATTTTATTTTAAAATAAATAATATTTTATATAATTAAAATTTATTTTTATTTAAATGAAGAGAATTTTATATAAAGAGCGTACGAGTTAAAAATACAAAGGAGGAAAGAATTTTTCTACTTTCTTATGAGATTTTTATTGAAGACGGGTCGACAAACGTTATAATAACATCATCTTTCTTCTAACCATATGGGAGTTACAAACTTTATTACACCTAATTTTAGGTAAGTCGTGTCGGCCTATTACACAACCGAATTCCTACGCAAGTCGGGGGTTGTGGTTGTGGAGCTTTAAGAAGGTTTTACTGTTTAAAAAAAATTATTTAATTATTTTAAAAGAAATTATTATAGCTAGAATTATAATTGTAAGATATTTGATATTATTTATTTATTTATTATGAATAGTTTTTATTGATTATTATTCTACTATTGCTATAATGTCAATAGCTAGTATTGACTCCTCTTTATTGCCGTTAATCTTATTGACATTAATTTTTTTTTAAAAAAATCCTTATAGAAATTAATCCTCTAATAATGAAAATTCCATTGTGACTTGAATTCTTGACACCTATTTATAATTGCATGATTTTTCTCTTTTGGAAGATAGAGATGGAGAAAAATAACTTACACTGATATTTTCTTAATGTGCTGAAGTTTCTTTTTTAATTTAATTATTGTTAGATTTCTAGTTTTATATTAGAAGAACTTATTAAATTTTAGAGATATATTAATATCGATTGAAACATTTTTAATATAAACAATGTTTTTTACATGTTTCAAGCTTTAAAAAATTTTCTACAAGTTTCGTGATCAACTATTTTTCATAAGATTTTCAATATTTACTTTCATCTAAATATTGATATTTATTTTATACTTCTATTACTTCCTTTTAACTCTCATTTTAGTTCTTTGCACGTTGATTAAAAAGAAAAAATCAAACATAAGATAATAGTTACATATATATACTATGTAATCCAATGTTAAAGCTAAAACGGCAGTAAATTAGACGGAAAAATTACTATTTTTCAAATAATACTCCATCTTTTTCAATTATTATGTCTTACTTTCTTTTCTTTTTCAAAAAAGAGCTTTTTAGTTTCAGCATGTTACATTTAATGAAGTGCCACAACATTCAAATGATATTTCCATATATTTCACATATTTTAAATTTAAAATTACAAAATTCAAAAGGTTAACTTACTATTTTAAATTTCATATTCAATGAAATTACGACACATAAAATAAAATGGTGAAAACATTATTTATACAATATACATATAACTTCTAGAAAAATATTATGTATTCGACATTGGCCACGATGTTATCTTATTCTACATGAAACGACGACGAAGACCTTGAACAGCTCGTAAGCTATTCATAATTTTCTCATTCAAATTGAAGCTTCTTTTCATGATAATGCAGCTCATATTATATATATGTTACTATTTCAATACTTTTGACTATCCAATTTTATTGTCTTCCATCTGTATTATAAAGTCAAATTTCAATACTTTTGACCATTCAACTTAATAATATACATGCATGTACTATAGTCAAATTAATTGATATTGGAAGTAGCAAATATTATATACTTAGGTCGTTTTGTACGTCTGTAGAATAAATACCGGGTTGAATAAGTCACTATTTGGTTTTGGAATCAAGTATTGCTATTAAAAGGGTCGACACCTCACCGAACAAAATATTTCACGTTGGCAAAATTCATGGAAAGGTGTATGGTGTATCTTGCAAGAAGAATTTTGTTGTCACTGTGGTATATGCTTTTAATACAAGATTGGAGAGGAAGCCATTATGGGATTATCTGGAAGCAGTTAGTTCATCTATCAATAAATAATGAGTGATAATGGGGGGCTTTAATTCAGTGTTAAATGCTGATGATAGGATTGGAGGAAGTAGTGTTCGCAGGGCAGAAGTAGTGGATTTTTAGGAATGTATTACAGCTAGTGGCTTAATTGAATTATCAAAGTATGGAAATAGATACACATGGAATGATAGGCAAGGAGAGGACATAATCTTCTCAAAAATAGATGGGGTATTTGTTAATGTTGATTGGTTGGTACAGATGCCAGAGTTTAGTGCTAATTTTATGGTGGAAGGGATCAGTGATCACTGTCCAATTAAAATAGCTCCTGTGAATGTTCAGAGAAGGTGTAGAAGTTCATTCAAGTACTGTAATGTTTGGGCTACACATCCAAAATTCTTAGAGGTAGTAGAATCTGTATGGTGGTAGCATATAGATGGGTGTAAGATGTGGAAGGTGGTGAAGAAACTAAAGATGTTGAAAAGAGGGTTAAGACAACTCAATGGGCAGCATTTCAGGAACGTTGTCATAGAAGCAGAAGAGGATAGGGAAGCATTAATAGCAGCTCAACAAGCTTTGTATAAGAGGCCTACTGATCAGTTGCTACAACAAGAGGAAAAAAGGAAGTATGTAAAATTTAGAAGATCCTCTTATTTAGTGGAAATGTTTCTACAGCAGAGAAGTAAAGCTACTTGGATAAAACTAGGTGATGATAATATTAGGTACTTCTTTTCAGTCATTAAACACAGGAAGCTACAACAAGCAATTTTACAGTTAAATGATAAACATGGTGAAGTGCAAACATCTCAAGACAGAATTGTTGAGGTTCTAGTGGAATTCTACACAGAATTATTGGGTACTACAGGCATATATAGGGGTGCAGTGTCTAGAAGTATCATACGTAATGGTTATACTTTATCTGTTGGTGATCAATTGCAGCTTATATGCTCTTATACAGTGAAAGAGGTGCAGTCTGCTATGTTCAGCATCGCCAAAAACAAAAGTCCAGGTCCAGATGGTTATGGAAGTGGGTTTTTTAGAAATGCTTGGAAGATTGTTGGGTCAGATATTATTGAGGCAATACTAGAGTTCTTTAGAACTGGGAAATTACTGCAGCAGATTAATGCAACAGCTATAACTTTAATCCCAAAGGTTGACATACCTCAGGAGGCCAGTCAATTTAGACCTATATCTTGTTGCAATGTGATTTATAAATGCATTTCCAAGGTCATTTGTCAGAGACTGAAACAAGTGCTACCTCAATTAGTTAGTGAGAATCAGGCTGCTTTTGTAGAAGGTAGATCACTGTTACATAATATACTTATATGTCATGACTTGTTGAGGCATTATAATAGAAAAACTTCACCAAGATGCATGATGAAGATTGATTTGAGGAAAACTTATGATATGGTAAGGTGGGATTTTCTGGAAGAAGCTTTAAATGGATATGGATTCCCTAAATCTTTCAGTGATCTAGTTATGATTTATGTGAAATCTACTAAGTTCACTGTAAGAGTTAATAGTGAAGGGCATGGCTACTTTGCAGGTAAGAGAGGGTTGAGACAGGGTGATCCAATGTCACCCCTGTTGTTTGTCTTAGTTATGGAATACTTAACCAGAAGCCTAAGGAAGATGAGTGAGATTAATGATTTTAAATTTCATCCTATGTATAAAATTACTAAACTCACTCATTTAATATTTGCAGATGATCTTATGATATTTTATAATGGCAAGATGTCTTCTATTAGTAGAATTATGAAAGTGTTACAACACTTCAGTGCAACCACTGGTCTGAGTGCAAATATGGAGAAATCTCATATCTTCTTGGCTGGAGTAACTGAAGCAGAACAAGCAGAGATCATAGGAAGAACAGGTTTCTCAATTGGTAAACTGTCAATGAGATATTTGGGGCTTCCATTATCATCTAAGAAATGGGGGAAAATGGAGTGTCATCAGCTGGTGGAAAAGATCACAATGAGGATCACACAGGCCTACTCAAAGCAGTTATCTTATGCAGACAGGTTACAGGTAATAAATGTTGTATTGTTTTCTGTATACAACTTCTGGGGAGCTGTTTTCATCTTGCCACAAAATATTCTAAAGGAGGTAGATAAAAAATGTAAAGAGTTTCTTTGGGGAGGGTCTGAAGGGAAGAGGAGAATAACTTTAGTTTCATGGGAAACAATGTGTATTCCAAAGAAATATGGGGGTTGAATATCAAGTGCTGTAGGAGATGGAATATTGCAGCAGTGGGGAAATTAATTTGGCAAGTGGTTGAGAAGAAGGATGTATTGTGGGTGAAATGGGTGAATGAACTATATATGAAGCATGAAGATAATATATGGCTGCATACACCATCTTAAGATTTCAGTTAGTATTGGAGAAAGTTGAATTCTGTTAAAAAAATGATGGTACAGTGGTATCAAAACAGTAGGTATATGTTGTCTTCTTCTGGGAATTACTCAATGTCAAGTAGCTATGTTGTTATGCTGGGGAACCTTCACAGGTTTCATGGGGCAGATCTGATGTGGAACTCTATTCTACTACCTAAGCATAGAGTAATATTTTGGTTGGCATATCATAATCGACTGCTTACAAAGGACAGATTGATTAAAATAAATGTAGAAGTGGAAAATGATAAATGCTGCTTATGTTCAGAGGAGAAGCAGGAAACACACCAACACTTATTTACTGAATGTTTGTGGTTTAATGAAGTGCTGGGGTGTTTAGCTAGCTGGTTGGGTATTTCTTTGCCTATTTTGAATGCCAGAAATTGTGTAGAATGGCTAAGAAGAAGGCACTGGAAATAGGGAAAAAAAGAAGTAGTTGCAGCAGTTTGGGGAGCAATTATTTACCATACATGGAAAGCAAGAAAGGGAGAATTTTCAGACAAAGTGACTTCAAGGTATGTTGCAGTGCAGATTATAAAGGAAATCAAGACAAGATTAGAAGGAATAGAAAATACAAGGAAAACAAGAAGATGTAAGGATTAGATACAAATCATAGTAAATAGGCGTTAGATTAGTAAATTTTGTATGTTTTGAAATTTGGCATTTGCTTTGTACTCATCATTTGTTGGTTATGGTAATATATTCACAATTTATTACCAAAAAAAAAAAATATTCATGGAAAGTGACATTGACATTGTTAGCATTATGGTACCACATTTCTTTTATTATATTTTTTATTTTTTAAAATTTTATATTAAATAATAAATAATATAATGTAAAGTGAGTAAATCCTCTATTGCTATTTCACGAGGCAATCCACGTCGATGTAATGAAAGTGAAGGACCCACGACAATGACAGAACGTCCTGAATAATCGACTTGTTTGTCAAGCAGCGTCTCACGAAATCTTTCCTCTTTACCTTCAATTACATCAGAAAATAACTTGTAAACTTTATTATGACCGTCCCTCATTGGTTGTCCCCGGATTCCATTATCAAGAACTGTATCCACGGCTTCTTGTACTAATTTCTCCTGACACATTACTAATTGAATCCTTATGTAAGGAATTACAAAAGAAATTCTTTCAACAAGGATGTGAATTAGGAAGGATTGGTCGACGAAATATGAACCGAAGACTAAACCTTGATATACCCCAGAATAATACATTTTTGTTACCACGAGATATATTGGCAGCCGCCAATCATTGCTGAAATTTGGAATGGGTGCACTTGATGATATGAATCATTTGAAAAATAAGCGTATTCATATTGATATCTCTTAAAGTGTATTAAGCACGTTTTACTCCTAAAATATAAATTTTTATTTATTTTGGAATACATGATAAAAATTTTCCCCTTATTATTATATAGATTTCTTTTATGCTGAAAAGTTATTTAAAAAAAAACTTTATTACTTTTGTGATACAATAAAACTAAATAAAATATTTTTATTATTTCTCATTTAAAAAAAAAACTGAACTATTTTTCATATATTAAATTTTAAAGTAAATTACTATTAAATTATGAAAAATGGGTAAATATGGATCAGTATGTGTTTTATTCAACTCATCTGACCCAACTCACCTTTGCCGATATAAAATATAAGCGGATTAAATTATTACTTATTTTTATGTTAATTCATGTTTTAATCTGTCCAAATTTAATCTAACCCAC
This sequence comes from Datura wrightii, assembly GCA_035772735.1. Taxonomy (NCBI): domain Eukaryota; kingdom Viridiplantae; phylum Streptophyta; class Magnoliopsida; order Solanales; family Solanaceae; genus Datura; species Datura wrightii. The sequence continues at coordinate 171,189,550 of JASDFA010000010.1, read as the reverse complement.
CTATATACCGTCACCAATCGAGAATTACTGCACGACTTAAGTTATTTCAACCGAATGAAAAATCTTCTTTGTATCTTTCCAGGATTTCTTTAGCTTCAAATCTATTGATAGTCAGCAACTGCGTTAAATTTCTCCTTTTCTTTTTGGTTATCTAAAAATCAATATTCTTCATCACCCGATACACCTACAAATCTCTACTTCCTAATTAGCTATTTGCATACCAGCAATAGGTGAAAGATGAATAATTTTAAATTATTTTTAACACGTTAAAAGTGTTTTTTATCCGATAAATAAAAGGAAAAGACAAATTTGATCTCATGAATAAAAAATAAAATATTTTTATAACATTTTTAATTACGTTAAAGATATTTTAAATCTCTTTCCGTATAAATATCGAAAGCAACACTTATGTAAAACTCAAGACGAATCCAGAATACCCCAGCTGGTTGTTGGTTTACAGAGCCAATAGCTATAAAATACTTATAAATAGCTAACTGCAAACATAATAATTATTACAATATTTACTGAACATCGTTCTAAAAATCTATAAACTTTAAAACTTGGAATTGCTTCTCTGGAAAACTCTTCGCACCCAAACTATTATCCATATGCTTCAATAATTTTTTGTCCAAACCAAAGATTATGCGGTCAGGCAACAGTTGTGCTGACAAAAATAAAACAAAACATCAAAAAATAAAATAAAATAAAATAAAATAAAAAATGGTCCAGCTAGCAGTGATAAGAATTAGGCACGTGCTATATATATATATAAATTTAGAGCATGTGACCAGTGTTTCTGTTGCCAAATTAAGAGGAGGAATCAAGATGTTTCTGGTTTTACGTCGGCATCAAGCTCTCAGACAATTATATAATATTTCCCAAATGACATACACAACATTTTTTTGTATATATATATATTAAAAAAAGAAAAATTTAAATCGAATCAATTAAAAAAATAATAATTAAAGGGTACCGCTCTAACTTGCCTCGACTAATTATTTTTTTTATTTTAGAATAGTAAAATGATCTGAGCGACTTTTATACTTGTCCGATTAATTTATTATTTTGAATTTTTATAGTACTCCCACATAGTTTAAGAGTTTTGATTTGATGAAATAAAAGTGTTTGGAAGAAATTCCATGACGCCCAAAATCGAAATGACAATTGAAACAAGAACAAAAATCTCCCAAGCCAAACCATTTCGCCTTGTAATTCATCCATAATAATATGATATCGCATACTTTGGTATAGAGGTTAAGGCGATTTATATTCCAAAAGATAATGAATTGAAAAAACTTTACAACTTTTTGATTCTTTTTTCTTTTAATAATTGAAGCTCAAAGAGTCATGAATCACGATTAAAGGTCGGTTAAAATCAATAATGATAGAAAATATCATTAAAATATAAAAGATCTCTTTCCATACGTTGGTTCACTTCAGTAAGTACAGCTTTAGATGATACTTTGTATTTATTTTAAAATATTTATTAAATATATAAATTATTTATTTAAAATTTAATAATTTGAAAGAATTAAAATTTTAAATACATAAACATTAAATCTTTGACTCCGCCTTATTGATCATGTGTTGAGCCGTTAACCATAGCCTTAAGCTAACCTGGTTTCAAACAGATAAGAATGATATCAATTTCACACAATCTTTTATCAAATATAGCTTTGTGTAAAAAAGATTGTCTTGATTAGATATGAGAGTCAAATTAATTAATATTTTATATAAATTTTTTAATTTTTAAAAAATAAAATGTTACATATTTAAATAGTTTATAAAAGGTACTACAAACCCAATAGTTAATAATTTAAAAACTATTTTAAAAATTTATAATAAAAAAAAAGTATTTTTTGACTTTCAAAATAATAACGAAGATAATCTTTTTAGAACAAAAGGAAAGAAGAAATAGTTTCTAGCTCTTTACATTTCTTTTAGTTTTTTTTTCTACAAAATATCTTTATTTTGACAAGTAAAAAATGTGGAAAGATCTTTTTTTATTATTTATTATTATTTAAATTTTGAAGAGATAAGATCTCTCACTTTCTTAAAAAAAAAAATTTATGGTCACAGATTGCTTCAATTATTATATGTACAATTAAGCCTTCTTAAATGTAAAGTTTATAAGCTTTAAAACAAAACAAGTCACATGCTGCAACACGTAAAATTATATACATGATACAACGTATGCACACTTAACTCCAAACGAATTTCATCACTCATTTTTTAACATTAATTTAACCCTTTCATTTTAATTTACCTCCTTTCTTGCCGATCGATTCAGTATATTGCAAACATTTCATTTTTGAAACTTTAGTTGTTCCCCAATTTGTAAACGTTGTCGGAGTTAATTGGTTCACTATTTGGAGCATTATATCAATTATCACACACAATTTACGTTTAATGCGAGTAGCAGCGTTCGTCATTAATTACGTAAATAAAAATTCATAATTTGTAAAGCACATGGTTCACATTCCCTACTCCTAAAACTCCCAACTAATTTCGGTGCTGTTAACTTTATTTATGAGTGAAAACAAAAAAGCTACAATGGAAAAATCCATCGATATGCCCTGCCACGAGGCCCACGACACTTTTTTTTTTTTTTTTTTAATAAAAAAATTATTTAAATTTATATTGAAATTTAATTAAATTCATGACGTTTCAAAAAACATGACACGCATGTGGAGCTTGGATTTAATCCGTAATACTGCTCAAATAACGGCTCGTCACATCTCCAGCTAATTATTAGCTACTCTATGCTACTAATTGGCAGTTGCTATCTTATTGGTGTTTCATTAGTTTGAAAATGATTCATCTTTTCCACAACTCTCTATTGCTCAACAAAGACACTTGCTCTTAATTCCACTCCCCTTTTCTATTATTTTTAAGAAAAAAAGAATTGACGTAAAGTGTTAAACTATAAAGAGTTTAAATTCTATATATATGCACCGCCAACAATACAAATATATTTAAATAATTAAATTATTTTAAAAATAATGAGTATTAGATAGTAAGCAATTTTCTGTAATCAGTGGTGTATATATGTGGGTCGTGTGTTTAAGTGCACTCATATTTCTTTCTTTACTTCATGTATTATAATACAATAAATTTTCTTTATTCATTTTTATTTGTTTAATTTAAAAAATTAAGAATTAAGATATTATTTAATTTTTAATTTATGTTTATTATAGTGATTTTTTAAAATATTGAATTTATTATATTCAAAGGATGATATAGTGAAACTATCATTCTATTTATTACTTATTAAAAAGTATGTCAAATCAATACTAAACAAGTAAAATATAAAAATATATTTAAAGGAAACTTTAAATGTATATGCGCACGACCAATTAGTTTGAAGAATCATATGGTGAAATGATTATTTGGTGCACCTCTATAAATGAGGTAGGAATTGAAATCACATGTTTGATTTGTCTTGTTAATTTCTATAATATATATATAAGTTTAATCTATCACCTTTAATTAGGCAGTGTGCATTATGGAGGGTTAGGCTAGATTCCTATACCATATTTATTCTAACATTTGAAAGATTACACAAAACAAGTAGAGGGAAACATGTGCCTTACCAACAAAATTCCAAGTAACTAAGATTGAATTTCTCAATCTTCAAAAGAACTACGAAAGGAAGTAACCTATAATAATCCTTTAACTTCATACTAAGTAAAAGCATTTACCTAACAAATAAATACATCTTTAGATATTTTCTTCTTATAGTAGGCAATAGCCATTTATCCCATTGAAATAACATTATTAGCCCTTTCATAATTGTTACTATAGACTAGTATAAGATGCTATTTCTAATAAATGCCAATTTAATTATTTAATATGTCACTTTATTGACTTCTCTGAAACAAATATTTGAATAGTCATAATTGTCTTGTTGATTGTGTCCCTTCTAGTGTTAATTAAGTGTCTTTTCTTGGTTTAAATGTACTAGTTTCGGATACGTCGTTCCTCGTGTGTCCCATGCAAAATGTATATATGGTATGAATTTTATCAATACTCTAATATAATGAGTAATATAAAATTTAAAATGAAAAAGTACAAAATAAAAAGTACAAGCTAAAACAGATGGATAATCAGCCTGTTCAAATAACTTTTTTGTTGAACCACAAATGATTAAATATTATCTGAACTTTCAGATTTGAACAACTAAATTTAATTTAATTGGTAAAATATATAATTAGTTACATTTTAATGTTATTAGATGTAAACATGTAATATATTGATATGTTACCTGATATATTCTTATAAACATCTTTGTTGTAATGTTCACCTTGATGTTTGGTTATAACTTTAACTTCATGTTTTATATATCCAATATTTATTATTCTATATATATATATATGATATAAGTGGGAAGCCCCTAATTTGAGTTAAGACTCGAGATGATGACAGTAAAAAGTGAAAGTGTAACCTTGAGAATTAAGGAGTGAGATTCAAAAGATTTTGATATTGCTTTATAAATATTTTGATCTTTTTATTTTTTGTACGGAAGATGTTAATAATATTAGCAATATTTTAATCGAATAAAATCTAAAGGCAAATCTCATTCTTCTGAATTTGGTATTATAGATGTTTAGATGATGATAAAATTAGATGACTTTAGGAGCCGAAAAGAAACTCTTGACAATTTGTATAGCATCTCTAAGAAGAATGATCAGATTGTATCAAGATGACATGACTTTAAGAGCCGAGAATAAACTCTTAACAAATTGCGTAGCATTTTTGCAAAAAAAATACTCAATTTTTACCACAAAAAAATGATAATCAGAGATATTAGATTGCATTAAAGTTAGCAACATACGGCATATAGAAGTTTCTAACCTATATACAACTCTCAATAGGATTTTATGTAATATTTATTTTTAGTTGAGTTTAATACATTTTAGTGCTTTTTAAATATTTCTTAATTAAATAAATTCAGAATAAACTTCATAAATTAAAAATAAGTATATGATTCAAATAAATAAAATTTTGTTAATTAATCCAAATATATTATTTCTCTAGAAAAGAGGAATAACTTTTAACTTAACTATTAGCATGTTGAGTTTTTGATAAATTGATTTATGGTTTTTAGTCTTTAATATTTTTCTTTTCCTGTCTCCCCCTTCTTATTTCCTTATTTTTTTCTTTAAAAATATCAAATTTTATATTTTGTTATTTTTCTAACTCCTTAATATATTTATTAATAGAAAATTAATGAGAAGTAAATGTCACAAAAAGAACGAGAAAAAAATATAGCACGTTGAGAGTGGAAAAGGTGAAAGAACACATAAATGAATATTAAGATATCTACTAATGAAGATAGTTGTAGTGGGAGATCAAATTAATTACTTGAATTTAAAGACTTTTTAGGCTATTAAAATAAAATAAATAGATAAATGAAGCGGAAAAGAAAAAAAAGATACAAAAAGATAATAGCCTTCTTATATGGGTTTTATTGCATAACAAATGATTATTAAATCACTAAATTAATAATCATGACCTTTGGGCTTCCTAAACTGAAAAAAAATTAATAATTAAGAGAATGTAATTAAAAAATAAGTTTTAGGTTTTCTAATAAATCACAAAAATAGAAAAAAAAATATCAAAAATTTAAGAAAAAGATAAATGTCATTCTTGGCTTTAGAGGCATGTCATGTCACCTCTTCTTAGCTTAGCTTTAATATGTATATAGAGAGATTTTTTTAGTTCTCTACCTTCTTTTTAGAAAAATAAAATTGTTATTTCACATACAATATGTTACATAAAAGTTTAAGTGGCAAAAACTCATAGGAAAATATATGTATGAAATTAAGAGCAAATAATATAATTAGTTAAAATGTGAAATATTTAAAAATTGAAAGAACATTTAAAAATAAATTTAATACTCAAAAATTTAATTAATCCGCGCGAAACGCAGATGATTTTACTAATTTTAAATAACTGGAAAATGTTGAAAGATGCGTTTAAAATTGTACTAAATCAAATTGTGTAGTCATTTTGTATTTGTTAGCTTGTATAATTCAAGTATAAATAAACTTATAGTTATAAGAGATGTGATTCTCTCATTATCATGATCTTTATTATAATGTTAAGTCTCAAAAATTAATCAAGAGTGTGTTTGGGAAAAGAAAGGGCATTCACCCTGATGAAATATATGTTGGCATCGGTTTTAAGGCGGTTCGAGATTAAATCGGTCGTTAAAGTAGAAAAATTAATTTTTGTACGTTTTCTTTTAGGATTTATTCTGAATTTTCTAAGATGTACAATATTAGAATTTTGTTTTGTCTTGAAAAGATTTTCTTTGTGGAAAAAGACTCTATCTTAGTTATCTTTTCTTTTTTCGAGAAAAACTTCTAAACTTCTATAATAGAAGATCTTTTCTTCTCATACATAATATAATAACATCCACAATGTAGTCTTTAAAAAATCGTGTTTAAAGAAAAATTATTTTTTCAATAATTTTATACTTTTTTATATTAATTTTTTCTATATATAAATTATTTGACCAAATCATATTAAATATCATAATTAATTTTAAAACTATCCGCATGACAAAGTGATATTTTAATCCCAACACTTTTAACTGCACACATGATTGGTGGTTTCAATGTGAGAATCCATCAAAGCGTGTGAAATGAAAAATACTGCACTGTTCAGTTAGTATATATTTTTGTAAATGAAAAATCTAAAATTAAGGAGTATATTATATGAATATATAGCTTGAAGGGTTAATTAGGAATGATCAACTAATTTCATGAGGTAGAAATGTTGCATGCTTATGATTATGTTAGAGTGACGTCCGATAGGGTCTTTTGCCTTCTTATATGTTGTTGGGCAATTTTCGCCCAGAGGCAAAATATTATATTTGAATTTTATGAATTTGAGCTTCCATATTTTGTTATATAATTTTTTTTATTTCTCAGGTTCAAAACTTATTACTTTTATTTATTTTGTAATTCTTATAATATTAAAAAAAGTTATGATTCAAAAGTTATTGAATTTAGATGAAGCATAAACAAAGTTTGCTGGTTATCATTGAAATAGTAGAGCAAGAAGAGAAGTTCGTTTTTAATGTTTGGGGATACAAAATTACATTTGGATGAAGCATAAGCAAAATTTGACTTTCATATAATAATGTTAGCCTACACATTGAATTTGTCCACTTTATGAGTTTAAGTAGTTGCTCCTCCGAAAATATGATGGCTTTAACTAATATTCGAAGGTCAGCGTATTCAATTTCCGCGTTTGAACCTCGATTTTTTTTAAAAAAATGGTTTTATTTCATCTAATATTTTTTATTGGTTAGGTATATTATAATTATTTATTTTAAAATAGTTATCAATTAAAAAAATAACTGATTAATTTTTTTATTCTATCCTTATTGAATTTATATATTTTTATTAATTAATAAAGTTATATTAGTCAGATTAATTTTTTAAAAAAAATTTGTAAATTTTATTCTATCAAGTAGGAGCGAACGGAAGAAGTATGTAACTAAAAGATTAATTAGAAACCTTTACTTTACTCTTAATTAAAACTTTAACTTATTTATTTTATAAAAACCATGTTTAAAGGATTAACATGAACAATTGACTTGGTTAGTTGGTTATATAGGTGATTTATGAATATGTTACTGTTCTATTTTCGGAAAGAAAAGAAAAGAAGAAGCGGGAGTGACCAAACAGGTTCTCTGATAAATAGCTGGTCTAGCTGTGTACATGTAGTATTGACAAGAATTAGGCACGTGATATAATTTAGAGCATGTTCCAGTGTTTGCCAAACTACCACCACCCCCCCCAACCCCCCAACCCCACAATACGAATTAGGCACGTGATAAATAGCTGGTCTAGCTGTGTACCTGAGTTGCTAATATTTCTTATCCCTTCGTTTTTGGCTATCCAATGATATATATTCCATTCGTCCCAATTTAATAGCTGATTCTGTCAAGTTTTTAGAAGTTCAACATCGTTTTTTTTAAATAATTTTTTTTTTAATAAAACGGTGTTTATCAAGTTTTTGGCAGAAAATAATTTTTGCAGGGAGTTTATTTTTTAGAAGCTAAGAAAAATAGTTTTTCTCCAAAATTATTTATTTAAAAAATAATTTTAACAAAAATACACTTAGAAAAAAATATTTCTCAAAATAAGCTGATTTTAAAAGTTTGGTCAAACAAGCTATATAGAAGCACTTTTAAAAAGTTTGGTCAAATACTAATTACTGCTCAAAAATATTTTTAAAATTTATTGGTCAAACACAAATTGTTTCTCACCAAATATACTTTTTTGATAAGCACTTTTTAACAAAAAACATATCTAAATAAGCTGAGTTTAGAAGATTGGCCAAATAGACTGTAAATGTGTTATTTTTCTTTTTGTTTTGTCCCCAAAAACTTGTCTATTTTTATATTTAGTAAGTTTTTAATTTCAATATTTTACTCCCTTCGTTCTTCTTAACTTGATAGATATATTAAAATTACTTATTTCAAAATAATTGCAACGTAAAAAACTCAAATAATGATTGATCATTTTTTTTTCCAACTTATTCTTAGTATTTAAGTTATTCTAGATTGTGAAAAGAATGATTATTGAATATTTTTTCAAAAACTACCTATCAATTAAAGGGTTATATTAGTCAAATTGTAATCCTTATTAATTTTTTCTTAAGGAATATGTTAATCTTATCCTATCAAGTAAAAGAAAACAGAAGGAATATGATAAATTTAAGATCATAAAATTTAAAGGATTATAGTACATCTTACCTTTAAGATCGCAAGATTCACAAGTTTTCTTTTATTTCTTAAACTACATATTAATTCAAACTAAGACATTCAAATTGCAACGAATGGAGTATATTTTTTAGATTTAAAAAATTAAAACCGTAAACATATATCAAGATTTCACTGAATTTAAATGGACATCTAGTAGAAAAGCTCAATCCATATTCTTCTAATCCTAAGGTCTTTTAGAATTTTTTGGAGGCTACTATTCACCCAAAATCTTAGTTCCATATTAGATTGAGACAACTCAAAAATTTGATAAACTCATAAAATATTCATAAAGAGATTAAGATATTAAATATTATATTTCTCAAAGTCAAGCGAGATAATTGATTTTTTAGTTCACTTACAATTTTTTATTTTGTAAAATTTTGTGTCATTTTACATGATCTTTATTTTTACACATATGAGATCTTAAAAATCTATTTTCTTCTATTCAATTTGTAAGTTGTCAAGAGATCTCATTTCCTCAAGCTAATTAGGAGATCAACGGATTATATACCATAGATCAACTCGAAATATCAAAATATTATTGGATATTTTGGAGATCAAATACATTTTAAGAAGGTCTAGATAATCTTACGTCTGAGAAATATAATATTAACAACTCTCAAATTACAGAATTTTTTTTAAAAAAAGTCAAAAGAATACAATCAAAAACTCACAATCCTGATAAAATTTATAACTTTATTTTCATTTATTTTATAATTACAGTTTATTTTTCATATTCAGAAAAAACTTGTTCAAACAAATGTAGGTGCTACTAAAAATATAAAATGAGAGAAAAGAAGTTACGCTAAAAGATCTTTTTCCATATTTTTGTGTGCTAATTAACATCAGTGACTATCACCCTAATCAACCACAAATCCAATCTCTAATTTTTGGACAGACCGATTGAGCCGTTAGTATTAATTTAAGCTAATTAAATAGTTTAAATATATTATATATCATATAATCTTGTTTAAGAAATATCACTTTTAATTTATTACTTCAATTTATATGATATTATTATATCTTTAATGCATTTAAGAAAATATTTTTGTATATTTAAATTAATGCATTTACAAAAATTATTCTTCTATATTTAAAAAATAATTACTTTAAATTAATTATCATTAATAACATTTTTATTGAAGCACGATTATTTTATAAAAACCACAAGTTTAAATTATATATTTTTTTATTACCTCTATGCCCAATTAAACGGATTTAAATGAAATGATCAAAATTAGTATCATATCGTGATGATTTTCTCATCTTTGTTCTATATTATGATTAAAAAGATATAACGTGATGCTAACGTGTCCAAATTGAATTTGGTCAATAAGTTTTTGAGCTACAACATCCATCTTTAATTAGGCCAATTTGAAAACGTGGTTGGATTTAGTTCACTAATAGGTGCATCATAATGCACACTACTTTTATTATCGCTACATGAATTCAAAACACTGAATAATTTTTTTTTTTTATTTTTATTTCTTAGGATAAGATTTAAGTATTTTTTAAGAAAAAATTAATAGAGGTTCTAATTAGATTAATATAATTCTATTAATTAATAGATATTTTTTAAAATTATACAATAATAATTCTTTTTATATTCTAAAGTGACTTAAATACTAAGGGTAGAGTTAGGAAAAAATAATAAATAATTTCTTGAATTTTGATACTTGCAACTACTCACTCCATTTCTTTTTAGTGGATAAACTAAGATTTACACACCCATTAAAAAAACATTAATAGAGATTGCAATTTGACTAATATAAACCTATTAATTAATAGATACTTTTTGAAAAATACAATAATAATTTTTTTTTACATTCTAAAATGACTTAAGTAATAAGAGTAAAGTTGAAAAAAGATTACTAATTATTTCTTTAATTTTGAAATTAACAAATATTTTAAAATAATTATTTTTAATATATCTAATGATTTAAAAAAAGAAACGGAGTATAATTTTAGCAAAAACCTAGAGTCCTAACCAGTTACATTAAGGTCATCCTGTTTATCTTACTTTATATAGCACATGATTCACACATTCCCTATACGTTTCTAATTAGATGTCGACACACAAATTTCGGCGCTGTACTGTCCGAAGAAAAGATAACGAGAAACATGCAAACTCTCTATCTCATTTAACTATTACTTCTTCTTATTCAATTCAATTTATCCCACATATATATGTTTTTTAATTTATATATATATTTATAAAAATAATTATTCTGTATAAAAAGAAAGCATCGTATTTTTATAATTAGAAAATCTCTTGAGCTTTTCTGACCGTTATAGTTCTCTTTTTTTAAAAAAAAAATTGGTTTAATTTGCTTCATCTATAAGAATTTTTATTAATTTTTCTTTTGTTCATCAAAAGTTATCTTAATCTCCATCGAGTTACTGTCTTAGCCCTCCATATCCTATAATCTGAATAATGAAATTTTGTGATTTATTGATTGATTTTTCGAGATTAATTGAAAACAAAAAAATTAAAATGACTGTTTGAAATTTAATTTATATCTTCTTTTGAGATACAAAAAATTATTCTTTTCTTATAATATATTTATTATTCAATGATAAATCAAAAACATATGCCGTTAAAAGCACACACATATGTAATTTAATTTTAAAATTTTTTATTTGTAATTTATAATCATACACGTAAAATAATATGTAGTTTTTATGTCATGTCAGAGAAAGTTGAGTCGACATCAGTTTGAAATTTTGGATTAAGCTTTTTTCTTTTTACTTCTGCGAGTCCCACCGTCCAATTTCAAGAGGAAAAAGCAGCTGCTCAATTTATAACTTCCCATCTCTGGGATTAAACTTTTATAACTTGGAATTGACATAATTGTTGTGTCCAAGTCCAATATGAAATTTTTCATATTTTAGTCCAATTTTACATTGGAATCTTATTACCTACGGCAGTAAGTCTTTATTGACATTCCAATTCAATTTCTAAGATTCTTTCTAATATTAATTAAATTTTGTGTGCAAAGAATATAATAATATTTTATTTGAATTAATAATTTATTTAATTATTAAATAATAAAATATTAATTGAAAAATGACTTAAAACACACTTTAAGTTTACTTGAAATTGTTGTTACACACTCTAACTTTGCGGGGGTCCTATACGTCTTCTAAAACATTTTTAACTAAAATTATTAAACCCCTAACTGCTTAAGTGGCAAGAAAAGTGTAATACAGTCTCCTTAAGAGAGTAAGAGCAACAAAATAGCTAAAATTTTATTTTCATAATATATTTTTTCTTTTCTCTTTTATCTCTCTCTCTTTCTTATTTTCTTATCTTCTTCATTGTTAACGCTCACCGAAGGTGGCACTGGCGGCAACGCCAATACTTTCATTACCACCACAAGTCTTCACCTGAATTAATGTTGCCCTGCCACCATCTCCTTTAGGGATGTTCATGGTTCGATTTGGGTCGGTTTTTGATTAAAACCAAAACCAAATCAATTTAGTCGGTTTTTAAATTTCTAAAACTAAATCAAACCAAATAAAATAAATAACCATCGGTTTGTTTCTTGTTGGTTTGATTCGTTTGGTTCGATTTATAACTAGCTAATGATAAATTAATAATAGTAAAACAATAGAGACATGAGATAATTATTTCAATTAAACATTAGGAATCAACAAAATTCTCTCTACTATCACGAGATAAATGTATCTGAATCTTCTATTATTTTTCAACACTATTCCAAAGTTTTAGCATGTTTAAGTTGCATAGATGTCTTCAAAAATCAAAGAGGCAAACAATTGAAGAGTATATGGATATCTTAGCAAAAGAAAATAAAAAAATCGGCAATATGTCACACCACATATAAACAATTAGATTTAAAATATTGGGTCTAGACATATTTTTTAAGTAATAGAATTTAAAAGTGTTGTAATACATGTGAAATAAAGTATACCAGAACCAAATTAATGTTTAAAATATATAAAATATTTATAATTATTTATAAAAAAACTACTAACATATATTCAAATAATTATAAAATTTATGTATAAAATTTATCGGTTCAGTTTGGTTATTTCTTCTATTTTTTTAAAGTAAAACCAAAATCAAACCAAATATACCGGTTTTTAAAAACCAAACCAAATATCAATTTTTTTATCGGTTTGATTTGGTTTTTCACCAAACCGTGAACATCCATTCTCCTCCGCTTCAAAAGCCATTAATTTTTTAGATCCTCTTCCGACAATTTTCCTTCGGTCAAATTTTCTCCGGCAATCTTCCTCCGGCCAATCTAATTCTGGCAATCTTCCTCCGACCAAAATTTTCATGGTAAAAAAGTAATAACTTCTCTTCTCTTCTCTCTCACAAATCATTCTTTCAATTTTTTTCTGATATATAAATCAAAACTAATCCATATTTACAAATAAAAATGAATATAAAAATCAAAATTAATCCAAATCTACAAATAAAAAATAAAATTTTCTATGAAATTTTTTAGAAACCCGGAGCAGGTAACGTAAGTATTGCTATCCTCAAAACCCAAGAAAAGTAAAAAAAATAAATTGAATAATAAAGAAAAAGATTAAGAAGTAAAAGAAAATTAAAAAAATATGAAATTTACACGCGGGCCCGTACATATCACCCTCTAACACTGATTTGAGCATGACTTTTTGAGGGGGTATATATTCTATTTTAAATTAGTCCAGAGGGGTCATAGGACTCCCGCATAGTTGGAGTGTGTAACAGCAATTTCGGGCCAAGTTGATATGTGTTTTAAGCCATTTTACCAATATTAATTTATTAACAAAGGAAAAACGCTCGTTAATGTTTGATCCATAGGTTCATTACTGGGCCGGTAGTAAATTGGTCATATCTATATACTATTCAAGGGCGGCGATTAGCAACATTTCTTAACGATTAGATAACACAAAGTATACAATTTTCTTTCAAGAACCTATATATAGAAGAATAATGTAGTATTTTCTTTTATCCTTATAACTCTACATCATCCCAAGATATGGTCTAACTGTCAAATCTCAATCAGTAATTAACTATGTGTTTATGTCAAATTATAATCGACATCTATTGAATAACCTAAGAAACTCCTTTCTTCTTTCATTCAATTGCCCTGGTCAAGGTCGTACTAGCTAGTTAATCATTTATAATTCATGACAATATAGAAGTTAAACTTATTACCGAGAGTTGACAGATTCCATCTCAATCAATCATTAATAGAACAAGCATTTAATCATACCCAGTATCCTTTCAACTATTTCCATAAGGTCGGGGGTGTCCTGTATTAAAGTATAATAAATAACTTGTTAATTACTATGATAATCTCAGGTTAAAGAAAATTTTTACATCACATTCTTCAAGATAGTATTCCAATGACAGTTTATAGTAATTCTAACCCGCCATTAGGAATTATCCAATGAGTCTGTAATATGATCATATTTCCATATGCATTAGCTATAAAGACCACCACATACATATTGATCTAACCAGACAGTAATATCCTAATTAATAATCCTATGATCAAGAACAATTTTAGATTAAATTATAAGAGATATGACTCTCTCTTTATCATGATCTCCATCACGATGTCAAGTCCCAAAACATTATCAAGTACTTTATCATATTAATGAATAATTTGATAATGACTATGATAAAAGAATATTCTGGGTCTATTTGAAAAGTCACTTGGTAATTGAGTTTGAGTGTCATTAGGTGTGATTATACAGTTTGACTTGTTTGTTTGGTTAGTTAATTACATGGCTAGTAGGGAATTGAGTGTAACTTCGACGGAGTAATTACACTCTCCAATTCTTAAGGGTGAGGTGAGAATTGCAGGTAATTAAATGGTGTAATTACAAGGTTACTTTCTAATTTTTTTATTTTTATTTTATTTTAATTTATTTTCTTTATTTCTATTCTTTTAATTTCTTTTTATTTATTTATTATTTTTAAAATGCCTTTTTTATTTTACTTATTTATTTTTCATTTTCTTTCTTCTTATTTTCTCAACCTTTACTTCTTGTGATTCCATGTAATTGCTCGTATTTTTTAAATCTTTTACTTGTTATTTTCTTTATAGAACATAAATACAATATTATTCTATTTTTAAAATTATAGTATAATTTTATTGTTGAATGATGTTATAGATTTATGTTTTTCTTTTCTTTTGAATTAAATTTACTTAAGTTATATTGCAACTTAATTTAAGTTATGTTAGAATTTGACATAAGAGTATTATCTTAACACTTTTTCTTGATTTTGAATTTATGCTTTATTTTTTATTCTAATTTATTTGCTTTAGTAGTATTGACTTGTAATTTCACATTGCATGCAATTTATTTTTCAGTTAAGATTGATAGATTATTTTTATCAAATATTTGAATTATTTTATGACACTATATTTATAATATTAATACTTTGTCAAATATGCATTCCATGACGTTCTTAATGAATTTGACTTTTATTTTTATAATTAATTAAATTAAAATATAATTAATTTGAAAAGATATATGAATTATTTTTATAACATTAGTGAAAAGTATATATTTATTAATTAAGATATTTTTGAGAGACAATATGTATCTTAAAATACCTAATTTAATATCATTTATAAAGGCACATGTTTCTTAAAAATTAGTTTTAAATTTTGTATAATTAACTTTTATTTTAAAGTTTTAATCTAACTAGGTGATTACACTTCTGCAACCAAATAATACGCTTGTAATTACGCTGTAATTTCATTATAAAAACCAAACAAGGTATTGTAATTACTATACTATATAATTACTCCATTACGCGGTGACTTTACAAACAGACCCTATATGTCATTTTATTTATCAAATAAAGTTCATAAAAATATGTTTATCATCATGTGTGAGATTAGATTTAGGACATATCAACTCTATCCCTTACCGAGATTACTAAAGAACTACGTTTTTCTCAAGGTATTTATTAGTAAAATATATTTCACTTTATAGAAATGAATAGTTTTATTAAGTGGTGACGAAGGTAAAAACTATTTTGTTTTCTGCGGACGTACAAAATGTACGGCCCTAAATAATATTCTAATTTATGTATTTGGTCTTTGTTATTTATTGTATTTTTATTATTATTTTTTTGGATTATTTGAATTATTTTTTTCTCTTGAAAATAGTTTTTTACCTCTAATTTATTTCTACTCTCCTCAAATTCATTTTATAAAATTATACTGAATATATTAATGTTATATTTAAGCTTAATCGAAGGAACAATGTCATTAAGTTAATTGAGTGGGAAAAATTAGTAAAACTTGACTTTAATACATGAAAGACTATAAAGTTGGATGGTCAAAGGTGTTGTGCATATCTAATATGAGGTGCATTATCATGAAAAGAAGATCGTGGTTGAATGAAAGAAAGATAAGCTTACAAGTGGTTTAAGGTCCTGGTCATCTTCGTCACATGTGGAAGATGTCCTACCCAGTGGCGGACACATATTGCTTACCATATAGTATTCATTATTCCTCCAATTTTATATTAGCCATAATATACATATATATATATATATATATATATATATATACGCATTTAAATTTAGCCTCAATTGGCAATTAAACACTTACAGTGAAACCAAGTTAAGGTGTCTGGATGATCAACTTGTAAGTTGAAGTGTTCAATTGACATACTGAAACCAAGTTGAGGTGCCTAAATGTGCATTCTAAAAGTTTGAGTGTTTAATTGAAAGTTGAAACCAAATTTAAATGTCTATTTATGTTTTATGTCTTTATTTTACGAAATCATTATATATAAGACAGTAAGACACTGCTCGATATGTAATGCAAAGTAGAAATCCGTTTGAGATGACGGTAACTAAAAGTGTTATTAAAATTCCACAACCTGAAATCTCACTCTTTGTATTGACATAAAATTTTGACCTTAGGTTGATATCCTGCCCAGAGGTAGATGCACCACATATATTACGAGTTGAGCAAAATTTATTACTTTAACTCATATTTGTATATGTATTGATCAATCCATTAATATATTTTTTTTTTATACATATGTAAATTCATTACGAACCGAATATCATAATAAGTTGGAGTCTGACAATAAAATATAGTATTTCAAAATCTATAAATTTTAAAAAATTTCTATTCGCATTGACATCCATAATAAAAAAATATAATCCAGAGAAATTATGAAAAAGAACACTTCTTATGAGGTTAAGTGTTACATGTCGACCGGAAGAGAGTTTTACGGCGCTATGGTTCGCCAAAGCTAGCTCTGCGCCGTAGCCTACTTTTAGTTTCCACATAAGAATCACGTGATGAAATTGCTTTGTAATAATGAAGTGAAGCAAATTTCCTCCCTCGTGTCATTTTCTTTCTACAAATATAAATAGAGCCCCCTATCCCTCTGAATCAATCACACCTTATTCACTCTTTCTCTTCCTCTAAAGTCTTAACATTCACTTTGCTAAAAAGATGTTTCTTTTCTTCGTTTTAGGGTTTCTTTCCTTCTCATTTTTGTACTTCTCCCTAAAACTTCATCTCAAATTCCGAAAATTCACACCCCTCTATGGCCCTTCCTCTTACCCCTTCCTTGGATGCCTTATTTCCTTCTACAAAAATCGGCATCGGCTATTGGATTGGTACACCGAACTTTTATCTGACTCCCCCACACAAACCATTCTAGTTCAGCGCTTCGGCGCAACTCGAACCATAGTCACAGCCAACCCGAATAACGTTGAGTACATTCTCAAAACAAATTTTACAAATTATCCTAAAGGCCTGCCCTTTACGGAGATTCTAGGCGATTTTCTAGGACGTGGGATCTTCAACGTGGACGGCGAGCTGTGGAACGCCCAGCGCAAATTGGCTAGCCACGAGTTCAGCACAAAGTCATTGAGGGAGTTCGTGGTCAAAACTCTAGAAGAAGTAGTTGAGAGCAGACTCATTCCTTTGCTGAACCAGGCTGCTAAATCAGCCAAAGTGTTGGACTTGCAAGACGTGCTTAGACGTTTCGCATTCGACACTATTTGCAAGGTGTCCCTCGGTGCGGACCCGCATTGCTTGGATGATCTCTCGCACGTGCCAGTTCTCGTAGATTCGTTCGACACCGCTTCTCAAGCGTGTGCAATGCGCGGGATGGCTCCCGTCTATGCGGTTTGGAAAAGCAAGAGAGCGCTCAATTTAGGATCCGAGAAGAAGCTGAAGGAAAACGTGAAACGCGTTCACTGCTGCATTAATGAAATCATAGAGAAAAAGAAACAAAAGATCGCTAATGAAAATGGAGATGAGAAAAACATGGATCTTCTCTCCAGATTATTAATTGCTGGACACGAGGATGAAGTGGTGAGAGATATGGTCATAAGTTTTCTCATGGCGGGAAGAGATACAACTTCTTCCGCATTGACGTGGCTTTTTTGGCTCACTACAAATCACCCCGACGTCAAAAACCAAATGATCGATGAAATAACGTCGATCAACAACGGCGATAAGGCGCTCGAATTCGACGATTTAAAAGAGATGAAGTATTTACATGCGTGCTTGAATGAATCGATGAGGCTTTATCCGCCAGTGGCTTGGGACTCTAAGCACGCCGCTAAAGACGACATATTGCCAGACGGGACAAGGGTTCAAAAGGGCAATAGAGTTACTTATTTTCCGTACGGAATGGGTCGGATGGAGGAGATTTGGGGAAAAGACCGGCTCGAATTCAAACCGGACCGTTGGATCGACGAAACTGGAGCGTTGAAAAGTGTGAGCGCGTATAAGTTTCCAGTGTTTCAAGCAGGTCCAAGGGTGTGTTTGGGGAAAGAAATGGCGTTCACGCAGATGAAGTATGTGTTGGCATCGGTTCTAAGGCGGTTCGAGATTAAACCGGCAGTTAAAGTAGAAAAGCCGGTTTTCGTGCCTCTTTTAACTGCACACATGGTTGGTGGTCTCAATGTGAGAATCCATCACCGCGGGTGAAATGAAAAATATTACTATTATGCTGATTAATTAGCATTTGCTGCTTGTTATATATTTTGCAAATGAAATGTCTAAATCGATTAGTTATATAACTTTCTAACCCCACTTTATGAAATTATGTAGTATATATCAGTTATTTAACTTAAAATTCTAACAGAATTTGTCGATCAATAAGAGAATTAAGTTCATTTATAGTTTTGGGGTAGTACTACTAATTGACATTCATATAATAATATTAGCTTACCCATTCAGTTTGTCCACTTTGTAAGTCAGTAGTTTCTCTTCCGAAAAATGATGGCTTTATTTATTATTCTAAGGTCAGTGGATCCAATATCGGGGGCATATTTTTTTTTTTTGATTTTCAAAATGAATAAATAGAAAGCTCATATGATTAATAAATCAATTATTTTATTCATTATTTAGTTGGTAAGATAAAAAATAACAATTTCATATAAAAACTAAGATAATTAATCACATAAAATAATGTGATACTCTTATCTATTACATCCTGCCTAATAAACCGGTCCCAACTACTTTAAGTTGGAACGTCTATTTTCGGAAAGGAAAAAAAAATATAAGTGGCGGTGTCGAAAACAGTGTTTCTGATTAATACTTCGCTGGTCCAAGTCCAGCTGTGTACGTGTATGAATTAAGAAGTAGACATGTGATATATATATATATATATAATTTAGAGAATGTTCCAGTGTCTCTGTTGCCAAACTAAAAGGTCGATTACAAATCTATATTAAATTTATTTATTTTTAATCTTTTTTCCTAATATTAATTAATATAAATAAAAATAAACGGAGGAGAATTTTGGTGTGCATCATCAGTAACTATCACCAATATGAATCACCACAAATTAAATATCTAACTTTTGGAGAGGGAGTTGAGCCTTTTGAACTATTATTGCTTCAAGCAAAGTGGTTTCTAATGAAATACTAATCTTTTGTTAAAGATTATTTCAGGAATAGCATTCACCATAGGATCTAAGTTGTGTTGGTCAATAGCCTCATAATTAATCATTTGTTAATTATATTTACGCATTTCTGAGCACAACTTCATGATTGTGATTTGTGGTGATATTAATTTATTTGGCTGTGATGATTAACTCTTTGATTTTTCTTTACCTCTTTTTATTGTTAATTCACTGTACTAATTATTATCTCCGATCACTCTTCTTTATCAATATTTTAATAATAATTTTTTAATTTTCACTTTGTTACTTTTAATATATTAAGAAAAAATAACCATCTTTTTGCTGTTTTACTTTTCAATATTAATTACTTATTTTTGAAATCAGTTTTTAAGATTTAAAATTATTCATTAATTATAATAATTATAGCTATTAAATTCTCAAATTAATTATTATTTTTTAATATATATAAAATTTAAAATGAATAAATAAAATTGAACGAAAGAGAGTAAGAAATATTCATTGTTGATGCTTTATCCTTCAACAATTTTAAACGTGGTTGGATTTGGTTCACTAGTTGCAGCATTATGATGAAAATGAAGTAAGAATTAGGCACGTGAGTAGAGTTGCACTTATGGTTTATGGATTATAGTCTACTGCCAATTAAGCTATTCTCAATCCCCTATTAATCAGAAATCAATTATTCCCTCCGTCCAAATCTTCTGGCTTATTAAACTATCTTATTAAGGATAAGTTAAATATTTAAAGTTAAATCATCTTAAATAATAATGTATGAGATTCTTATTTAAGTAAATGAAAAATGATATATAAATCGAGATAAAAAAAATAAAATTTTAACAACATTATTCCTCATTATTTTCCTCTTTCCTTTTTGTTTCCCTATAACATATGTTTAATATTGAGTTTTTCAACTACATTTTAATAGATAGGATATAATAGAATGAATGAGATTTTTTAGTCTTTGATCAAAAGTTATTCAAGACTTGAGAATAAAGAGATTTTTTATATAAAAAATTAAAAGTGTTTATTCATAAATAAATTTTATGCGACTGAAAAAAATTCTCTAACACCAAAATATTTTATATCGTTGGATTGACAGAAACATCAACCACTTGAATCTTCTTTTAGATTCAAAAGTCTTTATTAATTAGTACTAACTATAGTTCAACATAAGAGAAGAGGTTCGAGTGTTAATCTAAATTACTTAGATCAGTAAATTTTAAATATTAAATAATTAAAAATAAATAAATAAATAAAGTACAACTAGTATATTTGGTGATCACTCATTTTACTTTTAAGAAGCACATGATTTACATTGCCCACGATGGGTCAGCTGCTCCGCCGCTATCAAAATTTCGGCGCTGTTCTATCCGTAAAATAACGATAAACATGGAAGCTCTATTTCGTCGTTTTTAAGAATTTTTTTTTTTTTAATTTATCACGCTTATTTAGATTTTAATTAATATTTTAAAATATATTTATTATCATATTATATAAAAAAAATTATAATTTAAAATATTAAATTAAATTAATTTTAAAAATAAATTATCATAAAATAAAATATGACAAGTAAACATGAAGCGTTGGGTCCGGATTCATGTCATGACATGATTAAAGAAAAAATGAAGAGGAAGTTGAGTCGACATCAGTTTTAGAGTTTGGATTAACCTTTCTATGTTGAGTCCCGCCCTCCAAATTTCAAGAGGGGGAAAAGAAAAAAAAACGAAGCATGCTCAATTTACAAAATTCTCCCATCTATGGCTTTGGCGCTTTGCTATCTACCACTTCAGTATGCAAAATATATTTAAAAATAATTGCATGCAACTCTCTATGATTAACAGTATTAAAAGTCAGTTTGATATGGAGAATTAATAAATAAAATTATCTCAATGAATTAAGATATTTTATAAAATTAATTATTTCATTTATATATGAATAATTTATTTTATTATTATGGAATAAAATTTTAAAAATTAACTAATACTCTTTATCAAATATTTTTATATTTTATTTAAAAATTATTATCTTCTATCCTGAATGACCCTAAAAATATGCATAAAACCAACAGGACTTAATAATTTAGCTAGACTTATTTCCTTTGGTTCATGGAGTGCCTTGGGAGACGTACGATGTTCCGATGTTGGATTATGAATGACTAGGGGCGAATTCATGATTCAGTGATTTTTACATAAACACTGTATTTATATTAATAAATTTATTAAATATATATTTATTGAAAATCTACTAACAAAGTCTAGTGTTTGATTCAGTGACAGAAACTAAAATTGTTAAAGCTAAACTGCCCTCCTACTTTGAATTTGAATTTCCTTGAACACTTCATACTATTCTAAAAATTAAAATTAAAATTGTTGAGAATTCATAAATAAATTTTAATTTTCGAATTCGTAAATACTATTTAACATATCCATGTATATGAGGTAGAGTTTCAAATAATTGTTGCAATTATAACGAGCACCAAGTCTTCATCCATCCATAGTGGGATTGTAGAATGCTTCATATATTTATTATCTTATTATATGTGGTGGCTTCTGATTCTTCAATTCAATGGCCTTTTAGAATTATTGACCTTCTATTAATTAAATAAAGTACTAGTACTTTATTAAGTATTATATAATATAGTTTATGATTAATTTGTTAAGATGCTTTGACCAGTCAAATGCAGGGTTTATGAGTTTAAACTCAACTAAACTTACTAATCAATAAGGCAGTGGACTTCTTTGATCTCAATGGAGAGAGTGGATTAAAAGGTTTTTTTTTTTTTAACAAAAAAATGACTAAGTTATAGTCTTTGATGAAACAATTTAGTATTACATACATGATACATACAATTAGTACAAACTTGAATAATGAATATTAGCAGCCTAACTCATATTCCTTATTATATTTTTGTGGGCCAAGTATAATGGCCACAATAATATATTTTGAAGTCCAATATTCTTTGTCCGGAAAAAAGAGACCGTTCGCATTTTCACCGAAATTGATTTTTTATTACGCAATATATAAATTATATTTTTATGTTTATAATATTTTATAAATTATAATTTATTATCTTAAATAACTCATGCTTTCATTATATATAAATTTAATTTCTAAAAATAAAATTAAAAAATAATTTATTTGAAGAGTTAATTGTGATTTTGTCAACAAAAGGGGGAAATGATGTGTGACTTAATCAACAAAAAGAAGAAAAAGTCTCACATTTAAGTCACTCCTTTTACACAACTTAGTAGCTTTCAGACACGTTTTTTTATCTTCGAAAAGCAACTACAGGTCAACTTAAACAATAATCAATTGATTTTATAGGCCTTTATAGAATTTTTATTTTTATTTTTATCTCAAGAAATTTGAAAATAACACAAAAAGATTATAATACTTTTCACTTTTATTTAGTATTTTTAATATATCTAGAGAAAAATATTTTATTATCAACACTAGTTACTTATTCTTCAAATTATTTTTCAAAATTTAAGACTAAATATTAATTAGTATAGATGGTATAGTAAAATACTCACGTCAATAAGAATAAAATTAAAAAATATTATTAATAATTTTTAAATTAGGGAAAACATCACTTATTATAAAATAAAATAAAATAAACAAAAAAAAAATCATTTACGTCGACATCCATACATCGAGGCCACACATTTATCGTTATTCACTTTTCCAACTTTTAAGTCAAGTGTATGTTGATCATTATGAATAGTACAAAATTTAGATCATAGTTTTTTTTTCCTTGTAAAAGAAAAAAATGGAGATTCCTTACTCATAATCATCTGATATTCGATAATTACGTTGCTTTAACGAATTTGGATTTGATGTCAGGTAGGTTCACTAGAAGTTTAAAGCACTCCCTATAAAAAATTTCTTTAATCTCATGGCCACTAATTAAGAATTAAGAAATCCTAAAGTTTCATCCCACTCAAGATAGCGGTGGTTCTAAATTTTCTATTTTGTTGAAGAGAAAGGAGGAAATTAGATCTCAGAAAATGATTCTTTTTAAATTTTATATGTATAAAAAATTTGGTACCAACAATGAAAAAACTGATTTTATCAGTAGAATTCACATATACAACAGTCTACCTACTCTATATGCATATCAAATCTCGTCTATACTTAATTCTCAACAATTGTATTTCTGCTAAATAGATTTCAGTAGTTTTAAAATATTCAAAATCCTGTGTGTAAAAGTACTAATTGTGTAATGTACCATTCTTGCCTTCTGTCATAAACCTTTACGAGTTTAATTCTACTGTTCGTATGAGAGTTTGGAGTTCAATCATAAACTAATTGTAACGGAGTTTCACCCTTCCAGTTGCCAACAACAGATACTCCAACCGAGTCAGTTTACATGCATCTCAACAACTCCATCGAATACTTGATAGCTCCCACTAACACGTGTAACCAAAACTTTTTAGATCATTATTAGAACAGCTAATCAAATAGGAATTCAGTCAAGTAACATTCATGCTTGAGAAATCAGAATTTATATCAAAGATGTCATAGTAGAGGAACCAAAGAAGCTCAATCGAATACCACAGAAATATCAGCAGCAGCTCAAGAAAACAATGAGGTAGAATGAAAAACCAGTTTCATTGCAAATTGACGAAGAGTAGTAAAACTTTGACATGCACTTTTTCATAGATTAGAAGTTGGATGTAACTATTTAAGCACAATTATAGTGCACCCTCACAATTTAACAACATGCTACATCATACAACAAGAAGACAGAAACATACAGAACGCACAGAGAGTTGTAAGGCCATAAATTGACTCTTCAATTCGTTGTAAAGCACACATAATAGAGAAACAAAAGCCTACTTCGCCCAGCTGCTTGGTGTACAAAAAGGAATTGGGAATCAGCTGCCTCAAACTCTTGGAATAAGCTTAGTCATGTGACCCTTTTAACCGTGCAATTAGTTCATCCTGTCGACAGAATTACATAGTGAGAACATCTATTGAAAGAGAATGACATGCCATGTTACAAAATTCAATAAAACACATCATATAAGTACAAAATCAAGAACTACACCTCAATTCCAAACAAGTGCGGAAAACACATCATACAAGTACCACTCAAGAATTGTATAATGTCCTTAAGGAGGACAATTATGGATAAAAAGTAGGACAGCGGACCACAATCAAAAGTGCAAAACCTGTATAAGAGAAAAGGTTATGCAAATACTTGCCTTCCTTCCTCTCATTGAAAGACCTTTCTCTTTTAACAGAGCCCGTAGCCTCTCAACAGTCATATTCTGAATGTCAGGTGTACGAGTTCTTGAAGTTTCTGCAGGAGTTGAGACAAAGTTTAATAACTCACTTACTATAAATGATAATGCCCGTGAATTTATTCTGCAAAATAAGTAGTTTCAACAAAGACTTCAAACAAGTAAATTTGGACAGACGAGTAGGAAATATTAACAATGAATTCTACCAGTGTACATCTGACCTGAAAAAAACATGATGGTGTCTAACTGAGAATGAATATACCATTTCTTGTACCTTTGCATTTACTTTTCCGGCATCCCATGGTAAATCAAATCAATAGACCTCATTGTAAGTGGCTTCCACATTCCCAGAGGTTTGGGGAACATGAGATTCAACGCTCCCAAGAGGATATTTAAAGAAGTCAGAGCTAAGGCATGTTAATCGCCTTTATTTTATGTCACTCAATGTCCCGAAGACACATTTCTGAAAGGAGCCACTATTCACCATCTAGTCTAATTAGATATAGTTATACATGTACTTGATGCTTGACAGTAATCTGCAAGACTTATTATTGGTAATAAATGATAGGAGTAGTATCTTTACCTTCTCATCCAAAAAAATTGGTAGTAAATGTTAAGATCTTATAATCAGTCCTAACAAGATTTCAGCAAATTCCTAACTGAAGGTCCAGAGTAGTTGTGAAGTCCTGTGAATTGTTATAATTAATTCAGACTAATTTCGAGTTAAAGGATGCAATTTAATTTTTCCCAGAAAAAGGTAACCAATAGCTGAAAATAATTTTTGAACGATGATTAATTGGTGTAATTATATTACCAATGATTAGTTGGCAAAAGAGGAGATAAAAATGGAAAAAAAGGAAATTTGGGAACCAAGGCCACATTGGTGGTGGCTAAGGAAGGGATGACACGAAATAAGAAAAAAGACTAAATGAGAAGCAGAAATTGAAAACAAGGATTTTAATTAGCTGGACAAGGGAATAGATGTTGATTTTACTAAGGAACTTAAGGAATTATATAGCTCCTAATGTTGAGACAAAGTAAGAAGCAAACTTTGGAACCAAACTCGGCATCATTTTGCAAGCTGGACAGGTCACACGCGATGGTGGAGCATCGTGCCTGACCTCGCGCTTATCCAATTGAAGCAGGCTTTCATAGACATTTCAGGAGAGAAAAATTATTTGTTTGGAACAAGTTCTTGAGTGATAGAGAGAAGGGGGAGATCCTACTCCATAAATGCAACTTTTAGGTGAGTAACAAATGATTTTCTTACTAGATTTGGTTCACTAAATGATTCCCCAACTCCTCAACATCATGAAAATTATAGATTTTTGAAGAAAATCTCAAGAATTCAAGTTTGAAAATTCTAGGGTTTGACAAAGGGGTAATCTTTTTACTCCAATCTTGTATATTATGTTCCATGGACATCATAGACTATACTTTTGAAGAAGATTTTAATTTTAAACACCGATTCATGAAACCGTAGAAAGCTAGTCTTGGAACTGAAAAGTTTGTTGGTAAAGGAGATGAATAGTGTTGGGTTAGCTTGGACGATATCGTTTTGAGCTTCTAAATGAGCAACTAGGTTCCATAACACATGTAATGGACAAATTAGAGTTAAAAAACAACGATTTGACTTTTGGATTGGAAAATAGAGATTTTTGCTAAACTAGTGAACTTGGATTTCCCCACTTGTGGGATTACACTGGACTTGTTATTGTTGTTGTGATGCATCATTGAGAGAATTTGAACGAAATGGTGATGGGATAAATCCAATAAATGGGTTTGTCAGATTTTTCATAATTAAAATGGCGAAAACGCATAGATGATGGAGCATCTTTTGTGTGCAACTTTCACATTCCAAAACACACAGATCGTTAAATAAATTTAAATTGAAGGTGCTCTACTATCCATGAGATTTTAAATTTTCAAGAAAAGTTCATACCTTCTGAAGCATCTTCAATGTCATCTTAATTATCCGGGACTCTAAAAAAGTTATCTTTTTCTATGCTGATGTGACTATTTAGGACAACTTTTTCATATTTTAAAGTCTCATGCCTAGTACGGCACCTTTAACCAAATTACCTAGACGCCCTTGCATTAATGAGTTTTCTCCATATATGATTGTATCTTCTTTTCCTCACCCACTCAAGTTCTAGCATAAGAGGTACTGGATCAGTAGGATGCATTCTCCGTGATTCGGGTCAGCAATGATCGGAGAGTGCCCGTAAAATACGAATCCATCAATTGTGTGGGTTGGTATGGCGTGTGAGGCAAGTACTAAGGTTCATCAATGGGGATGAAGGGGGGAGTGCCGGTGAAAGTGGGTGAAGAAAGAAGATAAGATCATTTATGGAGAAAACTCATTAATGCAAGGGCGTTTCGATAATTTGACTAAAGGTGTCTTACTAGGCATGAGCCTTTATAATCTGAATAAATTGTCCCAAATAGTCAAATAAGCACAGAAAAAGATAACTTTTTTAGATTTTCGAAGAATTAAAATAACATTGAACGTGTTTTAGAAGGTATGAGCGTTTCTTGAAAATTTAAAATATTCACTAAAGGCTCATGGATAGTAGCGCACCTTCAGTGTAAAATATATTTAATGATCCTTTTGTTTTTGGACATGAAAGTTGCACACAAAAGGTGCTCCATCACCTATGCGTTTTCGCCATTTTGGTTATGAAAAATCTGACAAACCCATTTATTGTTTTTGTCTCTCAACCATCACCATTTCGATCAAATTCTCCATTATTGATTTACGGAGCTTGTATGTAGGTTATGAATTGCTAGCTTCTTTGGATCTTTCGGGGGTAAGATTTGAGAAGCGATTAGAGGTAGGTTGAACTTACTACCTCTTGAATTTCGGGTCGGGTATAGTTTCGAGTGCCAGTCATGTGGATTTGGGGTGTGACAATAGTTAAACTGACATGCCGCATAGTGGAGGAACAAGGCTGTAAACACAAAAATAAGTAATATGTAGATCTTTTAATAACGCCCCTAACAAAGATTTCACTAGGTTCTCAACTAGTTGGTCAAGAGTAGTTATCCAATATGCAGCATATGATCGATGTACCAAAAGTAGTAAAAGAAAAAAAGGAGCCTAGAGCAATGTACATGAGCATAAAAGACTATAATGAAGCAACGAGCCTAGGAACAACACAAGCCATTTGAACCCATCCCTCTTCTTTTAGCCAAATAAAATTCCGGCTTAGATAATCGAGTTTTACTTTGTGGATTGTGTAGCAGAATACTGATATGATTATTCGTTTCTTTATAGATGATAAATACACTTCATCTCATGATGTCATCAATGTATAATTAAGTGGAACCTTCGCTCTACTTATCATAATTCAACATAACCTCCTATTTCTTAAAATACCCCCCCCCCCCTCCCCTTTCACTTCAATCATAGCCTTTCCACTTTGTGTTCTGTGATTAAGCCCCCTCCTGCCCACCTATTTTTGCTTCAATTACAAACCTAGTCTTCCATCCATATTCAGCAAATAATATTTTAGGTTAAGATTCAATTCATGACTTTGCCTTAAAATATCAAGATTAACTTCTAAGATGAACTGAGACTGTTTAAATAAAAAAAATCCACAATGGGAAGTCGTTAAGTCATTTAAATACTATGGCCTCTATCCCAACCTATATGAGACATTCCATTTTAGGATGTCCTAAAATATTCCAAGGCAATAACTAATAAAATTATTAAATCCGTAAGAACTAGAATCTAAATGACTAATTAAATTTAAAACTTGATTTGATGTTTTCCAATCAAGATAAATTTTCAATATATATGCAATGTATCCTTCTACAGCCCCTACTAATGTATAATAATCAAGTAACATCTTAAATTCTTTCATACCCAATCAAATGTTATTTCATGAAATGGAAAGGAAGGAACAGTCTTTTTGCAAAAAATACTAACGTTCTCTTTTTGTAAACCCAAAAGTATTAGAGCTGGTGTTCAAACCATGCAATAAAAGTTTTGAGCTAGAATTTAAGACACAAATTGGACAATTTAAACAGATGAAGTAATATTGAGCTAAGGGATCTCACCTGCTTCATTCTTTTTCAATTTGGCAATAGGATGCATGAACAACCACAATAACTCAAGTATTTGTTATAAAGACAATAATTCAAGTATCTTTTTCTATGAAAAAACACTTCTTTTAAAAAAAATCTTTTGATAGTACCACCTTCAAAGACCGTAAGTGATGGTTAATAACGGGCTCACCTTGGGTAGAGGCAACTTGGTTACTGGTTGTAGCCCTCTTGGTTGATGCCCTACTATCCAATGCTTTTTCAGCAGCTCTGAAAATTAGGTGGTTGCAGGAGATACAATTATATTAACTGGACAGAGGTACACTAGCTAGTAACGGATAGCAATAATACTGAACTAAGAAAACACGGATAATTACCTTTTTCTACCATTCTCATTTGAGGAAATCCCCTTGCCATCTTTTGAACTATAATCACCTCTCTGCTTCTTAAGCATGAGAGACCTAATCAATATGTTTTGCTGGTTTGTCTTAATAAGCTGGTCCTCTGCATATACAACATTGTGTAAACCATAACTAGCAATCCAGATTGATGAAGACAGCAATCTAGCCTTGAAGAAATGGTAAATGAGGAAAAGATTAAAATTTAAAATCTTATAAAGAGAGAGAGGAGACATTTGAATTGCTGAATCATCAAGACTCAAGATAGAAGAGATATTTCTAAGATTTAACCAACCATGTACTAAATGAGTACATAATGAGAGGATATAATGCTTTACAATGACTTAGAAAAAAGTGCATATGTGAAGTCAAAGAAACCAAAAACTAAGCAATAAATAACCATATGCAAGTAAAACCATTCAAAGGACAAGAATAACAGGAGAATTAGAGGCTAGATCAATTTTCACCATAAAAAAGGATTGCTCAGCTAATACGTTTATATAGAATTGCTGCTCTTTGGATAATTTAAAAGGCATCAATATATGGAAACAGACCCGGAGGTGATGTTTCGTGATCGCAAACATATATTCGCATTCCACCCTGCATAAAGTTTCTAAATTAGTGGACATCAAAAGAAAATGAAAGAAATACTATTAAACATTTCCCGATAGCATCACTTGGCTTTTAATAACCAAATTGTTTCCAGCTAACACTGGCCAGCAGATATGATGGTAGTAAACACGTAAGAGGCTATGTCACATGGACACTATAATTTTTAAAGTAAAGATAAAAGAAGGAAAGACAAAGCTGATTGTTACCCTAAAAGGTGCAAGGAGGCAGTTGAACTCAGATAAGAGGTACCACCTATTTATTTATCTTTTGAAGACCTTTCTAATCCTATACTGATTCACACAGCGTTTAGCACAGCCTGATAGTCTTTTTTTTTTTTTCGTAAAACCTTATTACTGTCAAAGCTGGGGTTTAATAGTATTCCAACCAAAAGAAGAGAAGGGCCAGTACAGTTACTCAATCTAAATGAACCCTTTTTCAGGTAAACATACTACTGCGTGCATAGCTGTTTTGTATCACCGCGTTGATTATAAGACCACATAGGAGTAGTTCTGTTAGCATGGAAAAATCCCTACAACTGAAGGACGACGGAATTCCACAATAAAGATAATGAAGACCAAGTCCTGTGCATTTGTTAATTTGAACAACTTTTATATGTACTAGTATGGTTGGTACAGGTCCAAACAGAAGTAGAGATATCAAATGAACAAAATTTTAAACTCTTCATACTATCTAGTTCCCTACAGATTGACTTTTAAGATTCTTAGAACTGAATCTGTCATATTTTAAAAATTATAAGTTCAGACCAACTATTATTGCAATCTTAATAAATTTATACTCCCTTAGGAAGTAAGGTACAGATGAACCCGGTGCTATAAGGTTGTATCCTTCTCTGATCTCCCTGAACTCTATATCCAACATAAAGCCTAAACTTGTCCTCCAGAATTTATCCCATCAAAGAAGAAAAGAGAGATAAGTTTGGGACAATTATATAAACAGTTATATCTACTCAAAACATTAACGAAAAACAGTTGTATCTACTCATTTATACTGTACAGTGAAATGTTAGTGTTAAAAAGTTTTAATTTAAGGAATCAGTAGAGAAAAGGGGAAGAGGGGAGGTTGCAAAAGAAATTAGGGTTTTGGGTGGGAGAAAAGAAGAAGTTACTGGAGTAGAGGAGAGGACGGTGGAGGAGAAGAGGCCGCGAGAAGGGAGGTCGGCTAGGTATTTGGCCGCACCGGAAGTTGTTGCATTGTTCATAGGAACGGATGATGAGGTATCCTCCATAGTTAACACACTGCAAATTGATTCAAGTTAGAAAGGAAGGAGAGGAGATTCTCTTCAAAGGTTTCCCCCCTTAATAGTATTTCGCGAATCGTGGGGGCGGTAAAATAGAATTTTCGCTCATCTATTAATTATATATTACATAAATATTAATTAGAAAAAATTATTACACTTAAAAGGTAAAATAATTACCTAAATTACTCTCTTTGTTGGTTTTTACTAATTCAAAATAATAACTTTATTATTTCACTTTTTAAATATAATAAATTTAATTCTGAAAAATATATTAGAAAATAACTATAATTTATAATAAGAATAAATTAAGAATTAAGGGCTCGTTTGATACGAATGATAAGTGATCCCGGAGTTAACTTTTACATAGATTTATTTTATATTTAGTTGGGATAAAATCTCCCGAGATTATAGTATATTTTTGTTCCACATTGAGGATAGAATAACAATGTCGAAAATAATTTATCCCGAAATGACTTATTTCCCAACCAAATGAACTTTAAATGGTAAATTATATTTTGATGATAAAAAATAAACAAATAAAAATGAATATCTATTTATAATATAATAAATAAGTAAAAATGAAGAAGGGAGTACAACAACAACAAAGTCAGAAAAAGTCGAAAAAAGTCAGAAAAAAATTATAGTATTGAAAAAGTCAGAAAATAGCGAAGGAAAAACCTATAACAACGGTCATAAGAAATCATTTCTTCCAAGAAGTTTAGATAAATGAATTCCCCTTCAGAATCGGAATAGCTCAAAATTATTATCTTAGAATTAAAATCGAAACAATACTTTGGATAATATATCTCACTTTTTATATAGAATAAGTAATAATATTGATTGTAGCTAATATTTTTAATTAAATACGAAATAAATTTAATTTAAACTTTATTATCGAGATAATTCAACCTAATCCATCCAACCAAATGACCCTAAAGAGAATATTTTTTTTCTGATTCCACTTTTTCTTTTTCGTATAACCTCACTTACTAAAATTTTGAATTTAAGAGAAACATATTCAAATTTCTTTTTTCGCTATTATTATTTCTTCTTAAGCAGTTTTGTTTCTTAACCTCTTAATATTATTATTAAGATAAAAGGTAAAAACCCAACTAGTTTAAGGTCTCAGGACTTCAGTTCAAAATATATGACCTCAGAATGCTATGTATGTTTATTCCTCTAATTCATTACTATTATTTTAAACTGTTATATTCCAAGGGTATTAAATACTTTATTCATCTGAATGTCTAACATTTTTAAAAATGTGGAACCGAAGTAACTCTTTCTATAAACTAACTAAAGTTCTACGAAATTTTTTTTTTTTTCTTGAACACAGTCCAACTATTAGGGGGCACGCACTTAGATCTTCTGTATATCAAGCATGATAAGGTGATCTAAAAATTAGAATATTACACTCGTCTATCCAACTGTACTTATTAGTATTATTTTTAACGTATGCAGCACAAGTAACTATTCCTGTAAAGGAGCTCAATCTGATGCAAGGAAACCCTACCGATTAAAAAGATAGCAAGAAATAATTAATAAAGGTACTTTGGAGGAATATTTCTATAAATTATCGTCTTTTATCTTTTTCCTTGATGAAGCAATATTATCATCAAGGCCTTCAATGCTATAGTTGGTACAAAATGCAATACATAATTCAATAGTGTCTACTACCCTACAAGTACCCCAAATCAATCGTATGCCGACTCTCACCATCAAAATTTTCAGACAAATTTAGAATTACTTCCAACTGTATCCACTTGAAAAATATTACCAACATGACAAACCTTCCAACCCCTAAAATCACTATTTAAAAGATAGCAGAATTTACCATTCCTTCCCCGGGCTTATAAGTACCCCTAATCAATCAAACCCCTTCACTGTCTTTGGCTTCATCTGAAGAGTTTGCGCAACAGCTTATTTTACGGGCGCTTTAGTATTTTTGGATAAATCTCAGTATCCAAAATTCCGTATCCCGCCAATGAAGAATTGCCTCCACAAACACTACCCTCAAAGTACACATATGCAATCATTTCTGGGCTGTTGCCTCCAAATCAGACAAGATTTTACTCATCTGCTCAAAGTAAGGCCATTTTTCCTGGCTTTTCTTGTCATTCTTGTTTTCCTGTTACAGAATACCAAAACCTTGTTAAAAGTAGGTGAAAGGGGCGAATCTTCAACTAAAAGGAACTATATAAATATTTCATGTGTGTCTATTTTGTTTTAGCAGTCTCCGTGTATCTACAATTCAAGAAATGGATAAATCTTATTTCTCTCCCTTTCTTCCCTTGAGAGGTCACAACACACCATAACAAAAGGGTACCTATCCCTATTTTCATTTCTATATCCTCGGACAGAAATAATGTGATATCCTAAATAAAAGTTCTGAAAAGGAGGAGAGTCAAAATGAGTGGTTTATGGTTCTATTGTGAAATATTGTTCTTCCAATAAAGTCTGATCATGCTAATCAGCACAACCAAGTAAATGTATACGTGCTCAAGGAGGAAACAAGAATCAGAAACACTCACCTCATACTTTTGAACCAGAGAAGCCCAGAGAGATTTACACTGGGCAGGACTTAGATCGACTCCAATAGATAGTAAATTTGAAGATATCTCTTCCCATAGAGCCATTCGTCCCCGAACAACTTGGAACCTGCTGTGGAGTTCCCCGCGCAATGTAATCAATTTCTTTATCTCATCGTGTTTCCATCTGTTTCTCTTCAAAGACTTGGAAGATTTCATCATAGATTGTGGAAAGCCAGAATCAATTTGAATGCACTCTTTTCCGGAAGATTCTGATTCCTCCTGTGATGAAGTACCAAATCGACCTTTTAACTGACCAAGTAGTGATGATGATACAAAAGACTTTGAAGAATCATCTGATAATACCTCAGTGGTAGAATATTCATCCAGTGAGTTTGAACTTGAAGAAGTTGCTCCGTCATGCGTAAGTCTCTCAATATCCATATCATCACCTGCACGTAATAGTTAGGGAAGAAATGACAGAAAAATTTAAGCATGCGTGGATGTGCTTAAGATCTAATCATATCAGAAGACAAAAATCAACACACAATTTCCAATGTAATATCTATTCACTGACTAATGAAATTATCTTCTCCAGAAAAGAAAAATATAAGATACTACTTTCATGATGCAGAAGCATACTTTAAGCCAGCAATTTAGATATAGAGAACATGTGAGAATTCCAAATCTCTTACTGTCACCTACTAAAGGGCTTCTAAATATTGGAGTAACCCCTTTCAGCACTTGCTATGCACATGACAAATATTAACCAATTTTAACACAACAAACTACAGTTAGTTAAACCCGTAATTGCAGTAACATATGTAACCCCTAACATGTAGATTCAGTTCAAGTGATTTTCCAGTTCTACTCAAAATTCCTATATACCAAAACATGAATGCCCAACCCACCACCCTACCCCCTAGGCTTATTGGTCCATTTTGTGAATGTCAAAAGCAATCATATTAAGATCACAAGCACACCAACCCAAAGATGATTACTCTGCCTAGCATCTTATTATATAAGAAAATCACAGAATGCATTGGAAAGAATAATTGAATTATTTCATTGTAAAGAA
Source organism: Datura wrightii (assembly GCA_035772735.1). Taxonomy (NCBI): domain Eukaryota; kingdom Viridiplantae; phylum Streptophyta; class Magnoliopsida; order Solanales; family Solanaceae; genus Datura; species Datura wrightii. The sequence goes on along the minus strand of JASDFA010000010.1, from coordinate 171,154,720 downwards.
GCATGAGAGGAGCAAAACCTTTCACTTGCTCAGCTGTATCATCAATTGGATAGCCATGGTTATTGCCTTCTTCTGCACGTGCCTTACTTGCCTGTCTGGTTTTCTGATCTTCATCCAATACATTTCTCAGTGCTGAAATTCCAAAACCTACATGTGATTTTCCAGCAAGTTTTCCATTGATTTCATCAGCCAGGACTCCTGCAGGATTTTCAAAGGCAATGGCAATAACCTCAGGTCTTTTACTACTGTATTTCCTGACCAGTTTCCTAAGAACTTCAGACACAGTTCTTTCCATGTGGGGCAATGGGCAATTCAATGGACAGCTTGAAAGTGCAGCATGTGCAGCTTTATGGAGCGCATCCAGAAGTTTCCCTTTGTCAAGCCACAAGCAACGTGTGGTGATTCTTATTTTTCCTTTCAAAGCTTTCTCTGTCATACCGTCCGTGGATTGAGGACGTAATATTTCCATACTGCGTTACAGATATCTTAGACAAATTAGTATCACAAGGTGGAAAAATATGTGATGCATCACAAGCTTAAGAAAATTACCTGACCACTATAATACCATCAGAAGCAATTCTTAGTCTCTCATCAATACAAAGTTCAGCAGCGGTACCAAAAGCTTTGTCGCCATCACTATACATCAACTGCAAAAAAAACAACTAGATCAGTGTCATGTCTGCACAGACCAGCTTAAACTAGAATGACTGCAGTCTTTGTTTACACAATGAGAGAGTAAGAAACCTGCAAATTCTCCTTCCCTAGGGAAATGAAACCATTGGATAGAACTTTTCTGTTCCTCAAATGGGAAATTCCAAGCATCTCTCCATTCTTGATAACCTATTCACACACAGTTACAGTAACAGAGGTCACTTCAAATCAGCATAATGAACTGAGAAGGCTTGACAACAATGCTTATAATGCAAGCGTTTCAACTGATGAATCGTTCTCTCACTGCAGATAATTCCCAATGCTTGGAGCCCTCTCATCCCCTTGTAATCATTCTTCAAGTCTATATATTCATGTATTTTTGAAAAGTCATCAATTAAACAGGAGTTGCACTTGTTGATCCCATACGGGGAAGCTGGAAAATGAAACATGTGTAATAAAAGCACTGTTTGGCTGCTCTCTTAGATCCAATTCAGGCAAACAGAAAATCAGTCGAAACAGTTGAACCTCTAATTAGAATCTTTAGACATTAGGACCATTGGTCACAGAAAAGCTAATGAAGCAGGGAATAAATTAGAACTGTTGGAACAGCTCTAAGCCAAATCTTGAAAAAAGAACTGTATGTAACATATTGTCGATTGGACAAACTTTCCTCACACTATATCTAGCTTTGATAAAAATCTGTTCTCTGACAAGGGAGGTATAGTCTAGTGGAAAGGGTCATCAATCTTTAACCATGAGGTTGGGCTTCACTTCACCAAGGAAGCAAAGTTGGAAAATCCATTATTTGACTCCTGGACTTGGTGGGTCTGGGGGTGATGTGTACAGAATCTCAAAGAATAAGAAAATACATGGAAAAATAAAACCAAAAAAACAGGAAATCTGCCACATTCTGGGCCTAAACCAGTGAGATAACTACATCTGACCCACCCATATTTTCTAGCCAGACATGAAGGGCACTAAATGGAGTTACGGATGGACCTTCGACCTGCAGTGTCCTCACAAGCTTATTGCCCAGCTCCTGCTGGAAAAGATAAGAGGACACAGTGCAACACAATTCAAGGTCTAGGTCGACATCTAAAATAAAGATACAACGCTTGTTTATCATCCATGATTGGCATCAAACTCTAGAAACTCACAAGTTAGCTAAGTGCCCCAAAAAGACATCAAGACCAGAATGATGGAGTATTGGGAAGGAATGCGGGAATTCAGAAAATCTTAATCGAGCTTCTATAATTATGGGTGAATTAAATTAGCAAATTTAAGAAAAAGAAGATCAATGAGTCAAGTATCGGCATAATGGGAATGTAGAAACAACGCGAACTGGTTGACTTCTTCAATTCATTATTTTTTAAGAAAGTAGGAGAATTGTAAATCTTGAGAAATCCAAAGAAGCAAACTCCCAAAAAGACATGCTTCCATCATGATACCGTTTCCTAAAATAACAATAATACCATTATGGATAAATTCTTCCCCTCATTGTCTCAAGAAGATATGCCCGCATCACACCTTAAATCCAATGGCTACATGTCTATACAATTTGAAGGTGCTTGAAGCAATAAGCATTATCAATCAATCATCGAAATAAAACCATACTACTTACAGCTGTATGCCGAATTCCAGTTGATTTCCCCAATAATTCATGCTCTTTAAGGAATAAGAGCTCGCCATGGACTGGAAGAAAATGTTGTGGCTTCACAATCCTTAGAACTTCTTCCTTCAGAACAGGAAATCCATCATCAACATTGCAGCATAAAACATTGAGGATGAGATTGTAAAGAAGTGATAAAAAAATTGGTAAAACAGATAAACAGAATCAGAACTGTGTCATGCTCTGGGATATAATCTGAGAAACTGAAATTCTTGAAATTTGACTACGATTTCTTCTCCCTTTCTTTGTTTTTCTAAAGCAAAAAGATGCTGAAAATCATATCCCCTTGCCCTTCCGTGTCTCTCTTCAATATGCCTTTCATCCACGGCTAACAATTTGGAACTAACCAACTTAAGTCAGCTTAGATAAAGTGTCCACTATGCAATTCACTTACCCATCCCTCAAAATTTTTCCTTTTCTTGTTACAACATGAACCTTCTCCTTTTCTTTTCACATTACGATGGGAAAAAATGCAGATGATCTTATAATCAATTTTTTATTTTGCTTCTATTAAGTGGAAGCAAGAATGGTACTCAGATCGCCATTAAGTTAGTGAATGAGAGGAAGCCAATGAAGATCTAACAGGTACAACTTCTACTAGCTTCTACCAGCAAAAGGAATAACTCAAGATCTTTAATGACTAAATGGGACTCAAGAGGTCATCATAATGAACCATTATCATAACAGTCATTGTAATGCTGCAAGCTTGAGATTAGAGATTTACCCCCTCCCTCCCAAAAAAAGGAGCCTTACTCCTTAAAAATGTAAGTGTTCACTTAAAAGAAGATTTTACCAGCTCGTCACGATGAGCATGGCCAGATGTATGCAGCTGCTCATTCTTTCCCATCACTATAGTTGATCCTATATCTGATATACGGTTCAACATTTGCATCACCCTGGTATCATTACCAGGAATCACCTATAAAAAAAGATTGTGTAGCTGATTTAGGCAGTCCAACAACATTATCAATTATCTTTCTGCAAACTTAAGACTTCTAAAGAACAACTCAAAGAATCTTTCTCTTAAATAGTTTCAAAAGAGCCAAAACACATTAACAAAATCAAGAAGATGTGTTCCTTTTACTTTACCTGATCCCAAAAAAAAAGTATTCAAGAAGATATGTTCCTAAGCATTCATCGTATAAATAGGAAAGAGAAATTAAAGAAAAAAAGATATTCAAAGTTACCAAATATTGATTATCCTACCTAGTTCATCACGCAAGCAAAGGAAACAGTGCAAGGATATAAACCAAGACAACATTTGCTGTCAATCCTCCTTCTGTGGAAATTTATCCTCAATAGGACCTTATTTTGCACCTCTTCCTTAAGTTTATTTCACCTTTCCTACTTTGTTTAGTAATGGAAGGAGACTCAGCAGCATTATACTATTCATCTCACAAAGTGGGAAATTTATAGTTCACATCATTTATAGTAGATGCTCTTTGCAAAGCTACTAATCAACAAAACCACCTCCTTTCATATGGCAAGATGTCGTGAAGTAAATAAGCTCTATTAAAAACAAAGCACATAAACTCTTTAAACTAACACATGGCTGATCATGAGGTAGTGACAGCAAGCATAAAATGGCGACGACAAAGCACAAGAAGAGCTATCTATGGAGAAGCTACAATCACCAAGACTAAATTCATCGACTATCAGTACATTGGCTGGAAGGAAATAAAAAAGTAGGTAGAAGAAGGGCGAGAATAAGATTCTTCTCTTCAGGTGGGTATGCATGTATCAAATAGTCTCAATGGAGTCAGAACTAGGGCATTAAAAGATTAAAGTTAATATGCCAAAGTCAAGACATGGATGATCTTAATTGATCAGATACATCTGCGGAGAATAGGACTCCTGAGAATGAATTTGTCATGAACGAAAAATTCACATTGCCTTGAGTTCTACAATACGGTACCTTGGCTGAATATAAAACTAGATCTTCTTTGTTTAATTTGAGCGAATGACTACTTCCATATGATGCAAGATTCAAAGCAGCACGTGGTTCTGCCTGACACAACAGAGACTAGGTTACATATTTTGTAATTGAAGCTTGCAAAGCTGGCGGACACATCAACAATACTTACTTGAGAACCTGTTGTCACAATCAGCAAATCTTTTGGGGCATAAGCGTCAATGTCTTCCACCTTTACCTGAATTAGATGTGTGTACTTGTGAGTCGGGAAGAAATTTTAATATGAAGAGTAGATTTATAAGGAAGAAATTTAGGAAACTAGGCACTGTTACAAATTGAAAAAATCCCTTCCTTATAACTATTTGCACTACACAGATTAGACGATGATATCATACAAAAAATTGAGTGATAATCCTCACTCAATAAATGCTCAAGGTGTTTTCGTCCCTCTATCCTCAGATTCTAATTGAGCAAGACATTTGATCTGGATTCTTCATCTTCAACAAAGTAACAGATCTAAAGAGAGAGGCAAAATTTAATGAAGTTGTACGATAAGGAAAGGCAGGAAAGTCCACCCCCCCCCCCCACACACACACACATAAAGCCACACCCCTGGTCCAGAAGATCAGAAAAGAAGAAAAAAGAAACAAACAACTTCAAAAACATGTTCTTTTTCCCCGTCAGGGACGTTTGGTACTTGGCTAAAAAGTCATGTTGGTCTATCATGAATCAAATACCATGTTATGGCCATTTGTTTGTACTTTTGGTGTATTGTAATAAAAATCTGGTGTACTCTAGGGGTGGCAAGATAAGAACACGACACGCCAACCCAATCATGTTTGGCGGGTAGTTGACCCACCCATATATTGATGTAGCCCAACTTAACCGATGAGAAACGTTGTCAAGATATTTTCAAAAAGATATTCTTTTTGTTTGATATGATATATATAGCCATAGTATACAATAACAACATATGTCAGTGTAATCCCACAAAGTGGGGTTTGGTAAGGGTTGACAGTACGTAGACCTTACCCCTACCTTGGAGGTAGAGAGGTGGTTTCCGGTAGACCCTTAGCTCAAGGACAAAAACAGTCCAAGGCAGTACGGAAAAAGAAATATAGAAAAAGAAAATTTTATTAGGTACTTAAAATTATAGAAGAACAAACAAAGAAATTAAAATTTAGTAAGAATTGGTGGATTGAGTTATGACCTGCTTATTGCCCATTTTAGCACAACCCATTTCAACGTTTGGGCGGGTCAATAACCCACCATTTATTAACTCAGCTCATTTTAACCCACCCAAATTCAACACAACCTGCACATTTGACACCTCTAGGGAAATCACAAAATTGCATACAATCTATTAAGCCACAACATTGAGAAGGTGACCCTGGATTAGAACTACTCTAAGGCTTTCAGATGTCCAAAGTGTCTTCTTCTGCATATGATGTCAATGAATATATTCAGCGGTAGTTGTGGAAACAAAGTTAACTTCACTGCATAACAAATATTAGGTAAGATTCTGAATATCTCGTCATAATACAATTGAACAAAACTAAAATTTTTAATCCTCGCCTTATCTTGTAATGATCTTAAACAGCACTCTACCATTCATAGTTTATATCATGGTACCACTTACAACTATGGCATAGAAAAATATGCAAGTCGAGACTTGTTAGCTTAACAGTCTTGTACAATTGTGCATGTCAATTGGCATATCAGGTTCTCTGAAAGCAAATAAGGTATTTCCTTCAGTCAAAACACCTTGACAATTTAGGCCATTACCAGAGTTGATGGGTCGATTGGTGCCTTCCCATCTTTCCATGCAGCGTCAAGATATGTCCTCAGTGACATGCCAACAAATACCTATGAAACAATCATGTTATAATCTGAATATAGAAAACAGAAAAAGATAGTCTAAACAACACTAAAAGATTATGATAACGTGTGCTTAATCAAAAAAAAAAAAAGATCATGAGATCATCTGGAAAAGATTTAAATAACAGAGATGAGAGACTGTATACCAGCTTTCTCCCAGTCAAGTCAGCTGCAGCTTTCACACTGCCAAGACGATGAATATTTGATGCAAACTGAGTAGTGATAACCCTTCCTTTGGCAGCTGAAATGCGCCTCAGCAACGAATCTGCAACTACAGTTTCACTGAGTGTCCTTCCAGGGGAAAGGACATTTGTTGAATCACTCATCATCTGAAAAAAAAATTACCCATCTATAATTTCTTTTAGGTTTGCTTCAATGAACAACATATCCTCCACGATTTTTTGTCCATGAAGTTAAACTTTATAAGATGATAAAAAAAATAAATAGAGGCGTATGGACATAAAGGAAATAGGGAAATAGGATTAAGATAAATTGGATATCCGCTACTGTCCCTGGAAAAAAAGATGAACACCTTATGCCAAAAAACGCGTACATGTACGCAAACTTGAGAACAAGAGATTTTATGAACTCCAACATTATCATAGTTAAGAAAGACATAACAAATGACGCATGAGAGACAAGAGAGGAGATTGCAGCTCAAGAATGCTACATAAGACATACTGTTCATAGCACAGAAAAGTTACAATTACGAAACTGTGGTGTTAATCGACTTCAAGAGGATTTTTCAACACTTTTAAGCATATCTGCATGTAAAGTGAGAGAGATTGAGCTCAGGGCAATGTGAGATGGGAGAGGAGAGCATGGTGGGAGAATATATATCATAGATATGCATGTATACACTTAATGAAAGAACCTAAAATAATCCAAAAATAACACATAATTTCATGACAGTAGTACATGCAGCTGAATATTAAAAGGAAAAATAAAGGAGTTCACAGAAGATGTATCTAAGGATGTACTTTTCATCGAACTGAATAGCAGTTACGGTTTATGATTAGAGAAAGTAAATTGTAATTCATTTGCCGACTGTACAATCTTCAAGCCCCTCATTATGTATAATTTTGCACATTATTTCAACAGGTTGAACTG